>OY757187.1:87304475-89704475 GCA_963583895.1 Melanophora roralis | reverse complement strand
TCTTATATGAAACAGTCGACGACTTGTAAGGCACAATAACGGAAGGTATTTCGGATAATCAAAGAAACAAATTTATTTTAACAAAATAGTTACGTTAATAACTTACAAAACAAAAATGCATATTTTTGTGTAAATAAAAATATTTCATTTTACAAAAAGTGAAAGAAACCCAAATTATTGTTGCACTTATTTTATAAAAAACAGAAAAATAAAAAGTTTTTATATAACGAAAAAAAAACATTTTTAAGGTTTAATAAAAATAAAAAATACTTAAGACAAGAAAGGTGTACAAATCTCATAATAAATGTTATTTTAGCAAAAAAAATTACTCTTAATTTGTGATTAAGTTAACATGCAGTTTAAAAAATTTACCAGCGAATAAATATTCAATAAAAAAATTTTTTAACACTTTCATTTTCATTTTAACCAACGAGCAGCAACGACAATTACAATCCATGGTTGTAGTAACAAAAGAAATATAACAACAACAACAACTACCAATATTTAAACTTGATGTCTTGCTGTTAATAGTTGAGGCTTTTTTATATCTTTCTTTTTTTTTATTAATTTTTTTTTATTGTGTTAAACAACAAAAGCCGAAAAAATACAAAAAGCCAACAACAATCAAAAAACTTTTGATTTGAATTCATTAACCACAAAATCATTTTGAAAAAGCAACCAACTTGAAGTGTTTTACAAGTTATAGAAGAAATTAGAAAAATATCAATTTGTTTAACTAAGTGTTTTTTTTTCGGTTTAATCTTTTTTTTTTTGACCACTTCCGTTTATGCTTAAGTTAACAAATGCTTTAAACGTTGCATTAAAAAAGGGCAGATCTTGATTCGCGATTTTCAGCAGCAGGAACAGAGACAATAAATCAACATTGAAATGCGTTTAACGTGTTTTTTTCTAAGCGTTGGTAAGTTTTCTATTGAATGTAATATATTTTTGAAGTAATTATGTATGTGCATATATTGCAGTTTTCTTCCTTAATTATAATTTATATAAAAACAATTTAAAAGACTAAATTTTTTTTGGGAATTTTATTTAATTGGGACTCATTTCTTATGTAACACAATTACCAAGGTACACTTATACAGGTAGTGTTAAGATCCCAGCTGATTATGAATTCATCTTAAAATTTTGTAAAATGATTGTCGGATATTTTAATTTTATTTGAAATTGAAAATTTTTTTGGCATTCACTTTTTCAAACACAAAAAGGAAATGCAGAGGGCAGGGTAAACTAAACAAGGTAAGAGCAAAGCAAATTCAAAAAATTCGCTCTCTTCATTTCGTTTTTGTGTTCGAACGGTGGAATGTCAGAAAAATTAAAAATTTCATACAAATTGAATATTTGCAACGTGAATATGTCAAATCTACTTTAATCAGCTGGGCTCTTGATATTACTTGGTTGAGTGTGCCCTGGCACAGGGTGGGTTTTTTAAATTCGCCTTGATACTACTTGTATTAGTGTACCCTACGCAAAAAGGGAATGCAGAGGGTAAATTTTTTGAATTCGCATTGATACTACCTGTATTAGTGTTTCCTGCGCTTAACTCTATACAATAATTTTTATATAGTACAGGGTGTCCGCCGGCAAGAAATAAATGGAAAATCATTTGGTAAACCTACGTGTTTAAATCGTTAAGACATGACAACCCCGATTTACATGAAAAAATCATAATGAGTGACAAGGCACATTTTTATTTCGATGGATTTGTGAATAAAAAGAATAGTTGGTTCTGGGCAAACTCTCAAATTATTCCTTTTGTATCCATTAAAAGTAACAGTCTAATGTGAAATTTGGTCAGGAAAAATCGTTGGACTTTACTTTTTTGAAACTGAAAACGGCGTAACGGTAACTGCCAATGGGAAGCGATATCGTGATGTGATTGAAAACTTTTTAATGCAACAACTGCATGCTTTGGGCTTTGTTAACATGGGGTATCAACAAGACGGTGCCACATCGCATACATCCAGGATTACAATGAAATTACTGCGAGAACTCTTTACACAACACGGTCTCTTGATTTCAATGCTCCAGACTTATTTTTTTTATCAAAAGGGCCCAAATTTGGGAGGCTAACAGAGGCGGAAATTTATCTGATATTGTATTTCAAACATAATTGCCGACATCAAATAAAACATTTATCAATGTAAGATCCAATCTCTTTTATTTAATCAAAAATTATAAACAAACAAAGTAGTGTACCTTGCCGGCGGACACCCTGTATTTGGTTTGCCTTATAATTAAATTATCGTTGATTTATTTTTATAATTTGAACTTGATGTTTTCGTAATTTATATATTTTCTTAATAGGAATTTGTTTTATTATTTAACTTTTATATATTTCCATGGACTAGCAATGAGTATTCAAGTCCTAAAAATATACAATCAATGCTAGTGTTGCCAGTCATAAACCAATATTTGAGTTCTTAAACTAAATTATACAACAATTCAAATCCGATAATTTTGTCTTAGAGCAACAGTGTTTCTACTTCTTCTTAGCCGAGCGCCTTCGCCGTATTTTTATATATTTCGAACAAGCGATTTGAACATTGTTTCAGCTTAGTGAAGTTATTACATATTTAAGTGGCTGTTACAGAACGTTTGTTCCTTTAGCCAAACGTAGAATCTATTTCCAGGCGCTTCGTTTATCTGCGCTTCTTCTCCAATTTCTGACACCACGTTTCGAGATGTCTCCTTATACTTGATCCTTTGATCGGGGTTTCGATCTGCCCCTTATGTGTGATTCATCACTAGTTTTTAATTCAAATGACTTCCTAGCTAAAGCATGTTGAATCATTCTCACAGCCAAGACCTTTTAAACATAAATTTTGAATTTTAATACGCCTAACTATGACAATGTCGGCAAACAGCTCATACAGCTCGTGGTTTATACGACACCAGTATTCTCTCTCCATTAACTTAGATTTGTCTATAGATTTTTTGCAGAATTGTCCTCCGGAACTCTTATTACCCTGCCTTTTTTTGCTTCCGCAAGTACCCAGGCCTTAGAGCCATACCGTGGTAATTAAAGTCGTTGTCTGTGTCAGCCAAAGTCTACTGGACGTCTTTTGCGTTAATACCACAATTCGCTGGTTTGGCTGATTTTACTTTTTCAAAGGTGGCAGTTACTGTTTGCAATGTCTGCCTTGTGATGTAGTTATTGTCGGCGTAGCCGAGCAACATGTGCTGTTTTATTAACTTTGCCAGTTCTATTTACATTTGCGTCTTGTATAACCTTTTCCAAGAGAATGTTAAAAAGATCACACGAAAGGCTGTTTCCTCGGCTGAAACCTCTTTTGGTACTGAAAAACTCAGAGATATTCTTTTTAGCCCAACTTTGTTTAAAACTTAAGAGGCAGCTATTAAAAATTCGGAAAAATATTTCTTTTGCTCGAGGGTACTATGTTTTCGTGTGAATACAAATTGTTAATTGGGAATGCAGTTGTTGTCATATCAGATCAGAGTTAGCTTGATTTTAAGTGATTTCTCGAAAAACTTTTACATTGTTGTTAACAGACATAAGGACCTGTAAGATTTTCACCTGAGAAGATCTTTTTCAGGCTTAGAAATCATCTTTACTAAGGCTATTTTCAATATTGGTGGGAAGAATTGAAGCCGTAAAATGGCGCTTAAAATAAAAATAATTAGTTTCTTTCCTGCGCAAAGCAGCTCTAAAAGCATTTTGTTGCTGATTTCATCAATATCAGGTGCTTCTTTAGCATTTCAGAAATCAGTAGACCCCATGAAATGAAGGAATTGGAATTAAGGTTCTATAGAATATATGGCAATAGCAAGGTCCATTCATCCACGTCAGTACAGTGCATTTATTGAAAGTGAATACACAGAAAGAAAAAACACATTTTAAATCAAGAATTTAGTTCTTGAGCTTATCCAATATCGTACTTGAAGTTTTAAAGTACGATCCCTACTTAGGTTTTCTTGAGTCAAGTCTATTCAGATTATTAAGAAAAATTAAGCAAAAAAAAATTATTGTTTTGAAGGTGGCGCGGTAGTGTTGCAGTTTGGAGAGTTCCTGGTTCAAATCCAAGTAAAGAAAGAAAAATTTTTACAAATAAAAAAATATGTATAAAATAAAAATAAAAACAAGTAAGAGCTCTTTATTCGGTTGTGCCGAGTCTTATATACCCTTCGCAACGTGTAAAAATTTTACCCATATTTTATTAAATTTTGTATGGCAACCCTGTTAGGGGGTATGTTCTAGAAAAATGTTTGCAAGGAAAATAAGTTGGCGTCAGGTCTACACTTAACCTATTTACAGGTACCCTGGAGGGGAGATTTATTACAATTTCCCAAGCTTTGCATTGGAGCCCTTTTAGGCGATGGTGATAAGGGGTATATATATTCTAGGAACATGTTTGGAAGAGGAAACTAATGTGGGTCGGTCATACACTTTATTTATTTAAGGCCGACTCTGGGGAAGTAATGGGCGTTTTTACATAGTTTTTGGAAAGTTTTGTATGGCAACCTCCTTAGGTGATGGAGAAAAAGTATGTTCTAGAAATATGTTTGGGAAGGAAAACTAATGGGGGTCTGTAATACAGTTTATTCTTTTAAGGGTGACTCCGGCAAAGTTGTAGGGGTTTTTACTCTTATTTTTCAAAGTTTGTATAGCAACCTTATTAAGGGCTAGAGATAGGGGAGAAGCATGTTCTCCAAAAATGTTCTTGAGAAAAAATTTCTTCGTTATTTCTTGCCCTTGTTAATTCTGCTCATTTCCTGCAACAACGCCCTAGTTTTAAGGTACTATTGTTTTATTAATATTTTTTTTAAATCGCGAAATTAATTTCCAGCAGTTTTTAAAAAATAGTTTTTATTATAAATTATCGTTATAAGAGATTTTACGAAGCAAAAATAATGTTTTTAAAAAACTAAACCTCGAAGTTTGAGCTATGACGTTGTTATAGCAAATGAGTCAGTCGGTGTATGACTAGCTCTCCTTTTGTTAACTTTTATATATTTTTAATTTTTGTTTGTACACAAGTTATTGCTGTCATTGTATTAAGTGGAACATTACCTAAAAATATGTGAGTTTTGACCTTAATATGGTTGCTTAAGTTTTATACTATTTGCTGTTAAAATTATTTTCAACGTAAGTATGAGTGTGATGGGGTTTTTTCTACAAAAAAAAAAAAAAAATATTGTATAATATTTACTTATTTATTTGTGAGCTTATATATAAACATTTGTTTGTATTTTTTGTTATTTGTTTGCAGATAATTACATTGTAAGATTTCAAGTTGTTTTAAAACGGAATATTGCCATCTTATAGCGAGAGCTTATTTCAGATTATTGTTTAGAGATCTTAAGTAACAAAAGACTTAAGACGCATACAGTTTACATAAATTTTTTTATTAAAACAATTTTGGAGCTTAATTCATAGTTATATATTGCAGTCAGATCTATGACCAAAGAGGTGTTTTTAAATTCATTAAAAAGCAGTTAAGTTAAAATATATACTATTTTAAAGTCCACAAAAAATATACTTTGTTCTTGATAAAAAACTAAAAATATACGATGGATTAATATCCCAACTTAATAGCTTTGCATTTATAAAAAGTAAGTGAAAAAACCAAACTAATGAAATTCGTTCAGTAATAAGTAAATGTATAAACTGGTTTTATATTAAATAAGAAAAGAAAGTGAAACTGCGAAACCAAAAAATATTTTTTCATATTCAAATATTGTAAAATACAACAAAGATAAATAATATGATAATAATCGCAAGTAAATAAAATGCAAAATAAAATGTTTTTAAAAATGTAAAAAAACCAAAAAGCGATATTTTAACCAACAATAAAAAAATATAATAATAATATTAATAATAATAATAATAATAATAATAATAATAATAATAATAATAATAATAATAATAATAATAATAATAATAATAATAATAATAATAATAATAATAATAATAATAATAATAATAATAATAATAATAATAATAATAATAATTAAATAATTAAATAATTAAATAATTAAATAATTAAATAATTAAATAATTAAATAATTAAATAATTAAATAATGAAATAATTAAATAATTAAATGATAGAAAATTGTCGACCAGCTATGAAACTTTCCAAAAGGTTGAATATATTCACCGGTAAGTTCAGACTTAGCTTGTTCAACAGGCCTTCATGCCAAACTTTATCAAAGGCTTGAGAGACATCAATAAAGAGCGGGGAGCAGCCTTTCTTTTCCTCAGAGGGTTTTCTTATCACCTGTACCAATCTGTGGGCTTCTCCGATGGTACTATGTTGACCCCGAAAGCCAAGTTGGTGATTTTAAATACAACTATTGCCATTCAATATCAGGGTCAGTTTGTTTTTAGACATACTTGGTAACTTAATATGCAAAACATACCTAAAACTTACCAATATAAATATATCGTCACAGAAAATGCAAAACGCCCTATCTAACAAACAATTTAAAATTGACTTTTTATAAATTATAGCCTTCAAATATGTACGTCATATCGCAAAACTCTTTTTTTTCAGCAGAAATAAATTTGTTGATCCTTTTAACCAACATATATGGCAAAAATTTGTGTTAATTGTAAATATGTTTTTCTTTTACACAAAAATACTTGCCCCTTCTAAAAAATTTTTAAATGTTAGATAGGGCGTTTTGCATTTTCTGTGACGATATATAAACTCCTTTTGATACTCTTTTGGGTCAATTATTTATAAAAAGTACCAAAAACTTATTAATGTTTTTTTTTGAAACCTGCCAAATGCAATTCAAATTTTGTTTCCATCAGGGTACACCAGCGTTGCCAAAACTTTGTTACCAAAAAGGGCTAAAATTCTGCTACAAAAGTGGCTAAAAAAGGCTAAATCATTTTAATATAAAGGCTTTAATATATAACCAATTAAAACATCAAAAGCCTATTTGAGACCATGTGTTTCATACATATCTAGTATTTCCTTGGCTAGTATTAACAAAAATATAATTAAAAAAAGTTATAAAAAACTATTAAAAGAAGAAGACGATGAACATCCTCAAGCTTGTTATTGTTGTCATCGTAACTTTAATCAATACATTTTTTTGGAAGTTCATACTGACAACAGCATTTGCTGCTTGATTTTAATTCGTATCTGAATTAAAAAAATTAAATAGTGTTAAAAAATATCATGATTTTTTTTAAACAAAAAATTAACCCAATGGATAGAACTTACTGTTTCTAAATGAAGCCGATTTCTAGCTTTTGTTTTTATCAAACTCATTTGAATAAAAACACGCTCTACAACAGAATTAGACCGAGAAAGGCATAAAAGTTTAAAAACGAACTCCGAATTTTCCTTAAATTTAAAATTTTAACCTGCATCTCGATAGTTATAAACTTCTGCCTAAAATTCTACAGTATTGCTAGTGCTCGTCCATTTAATATATTTTTTAAATTTTTTCATCGCTTATTTTAAACAAATTCAAAATTGGTAAAATGCTTTCTTATTGGCTTTTGAAATGTTATATATATTTAGCAAATGACACGCTTTAAAGAGCTAAATTTTTTGACGTTAAAAAAGTGTTGCGTTTGAAGCGTTTTTTACTGTTTATAAAGATAAAGGCCATACTAAAACTTAAGAAATTAAAAGTATAAAAATGGCTAAAAATCGCTAAATAGTTTTGTAAAAGGGCTAAAAAATGGCTAATGGCTAAATGCTAATTTTTCTGGCTCATTATGTTTAAAAATGGCTAAATCTAGCCAGAAAATGGCAGAATTGGCAACGCTGGGGTACAGTTATTGAGGTAGTTTTAAGGACTCAGCTGAGTGTGAATTTGTCTTGATATTTTGTAAAAGTGAATGTCAGATTTATGCGTTAATCCAACCTTGGTTTTTTTTATTTAATAGTTAAGAAGTTACAAAAGTACCTCAATTGTAGCAATATAAATTGGTTTACCCTTAGGGTACAAAATTGCAAAAAGGTTTTAAAAACTAATTTATATTTTATGATACTTGTCGAAAGCAACTTGAGTTATGTTTCTATCTTTATTAGTTTAGAAGTTAAAAATTTCTAAAATTTTCCAAATTCATATATTTTTAAGACCCTTCAAATGCAATTGGAATTATGTCTATATGTCTATCTATACTGGCTTCGAAGTTATAAATGTTTTACGTTTTTAACCCGTAAAATCTAAAAAAAAGTACCAAAAACTTGTTCATATATTTGGGAGACCTGTCGAGCACAATTTATATTGTGCTTTGAATCTAAATGGTTAAGGTGTTACTATAACTACATAAAAAGTACCAATATGGAATTTTTACCCTTTAAGATCAAAACTTCAAAAAAAGGGCAAACAAATTATGTTTTTTTAACTTGTCAATTGTAATTTAAATTAAAATTTTGTTATTATTCGTTTAGAAGTTAAATAGTGGACAAAGGCAAACTATCAAAGTTTAGGTTTTATTATGTTTTTTCCCTCAGGCTTAGAAAATGTTAATAAGCGCTAAACACGGGTGCACTTGTTTTTAAGTATAATTCGGTATGTTTTAAATTATGTTTCTCTTGAAGTTTACTTGTTTTTTTATCCCCTAAGGGTCGGAATTTCCCCAAATTCAGTCTGTACATCGGCTAAGGTACTTGTAGCCGAAATTTCCCTGGCTTAACGGGCTTGGGCTATTCAATGATGAATAAGTCAGTAAGCCAGTTTTTAACAATGTTCTTTTACTATATATGGAGATTTAATTTACTTAAATATTATACGAAATTTCACTCTTCCTTGCTCCAACTTTTTGGCTTTTTTTAAAGCCTCCAAAAAGTTTTTAAATTCTTATAGGTATCAATAAAGCAAAATCATTTGTATTCGGAATATACTTTTTGTAGGCCTGTCAGTCTTGATTCAAAATCCAAGTTTCTTAATATATTTTTTTAACTTTATTTCTGTTTAACCTGTCATGTCTAAATTATGTAATGGTTTTGCTTGTTCTTGCACTTTCTTGGCTTTATTTTTGCAAGTATCAAATATTAATAATTTTTCTCCAATTTAAAAGTTGAGCTTAAACTGAATTTGGACGCCCCATGGAAAAAGGAAAATTTAATAAAAGACATCGATCCGCCTCAATTTATTTTAAGTTTTACTGGTTGAAAGCAACTTAGATGGGTCAGATGACTGGCGATACGAAAAGGCCAATGTAAAGCGCATATAAGGTTCAACACAACCGATTATCCCACTCTTACTAGTTTTTGTTATATTAACTTTATTTTCATAAAATAACCAAGAATACTTAAATCTTAAATATGTATTTAAAATCAACCAAATAGGCTAGTTCGTTCATTATAATTGTAATAAGTTTTCCAGTAAAAAATTATATTTGAAAAGTTTGTTTGCCTGACATCAGCTGAGTGAAATGCAATTTCGAAACTCGCTACAGTTTTTCGTCAGCACCCTTTGTTCGGTACTGATCCAGGCCGTAAATTTTGTTTGACCTAAAAGTTAAAATTGTTAAAGGATGCAAAAAATATTACTCTATTCTTATTTCAATTAACTTTGGGTTAAATAAAAGATATTTACCATATTACTTACTTCTTAAAGCGTTTTTTGTTCACATTCTTTTGTTCATAAGTATAAATATTTACATTAACACCAACAGTAAAAGAGTAAAAGATATTACCACTCCCTGGTACTACTTTCATATAATGTATTTTATAGATCCTTGTATTGATGCATTTAAATAAGGGGCAGCAATTTTTAATTATTTAGCAATTTAAAAAAGAAACACGATCAATAACAAAATTTATATAAAACGTTTCAAAACGATCCCTCCTCGGCTTTGAAAAACAGCACAATATTTAAATAAAAAAGGCTATGTCAGCTAAACAAATCAAAATAATTGAATAGTAATAATAATAAAACTCCAAAATAAATACAAATATGTGCGATAAATGGTAATAAGAAGACTCATAAACAGACTGATAAATTACCCACAAAAGAATCGTAAGGGATTATAAACATGACTAAAAGACGACTCGAAAATAAGTCACAAACGAAGTGAAATAAGATTTATAAATGATCAGAAAACTATTCAGAAATAACTCTTAGCTAATAAAGAAAAAGACTCATGAATGGCTTACCAAGAAGAGTCGCGGGAAGTCATGTTTTTCTCCCGACAAACGTATCTTTAATGTTCAGAAAACGCGCGCATATTTCACCGTTTTAATCGAGCAGTAGAACCGAAAAAATATTTAAATTTAATTAAAAATTTCAAAAGTTGTTTGTTGGGTATTACCCAGTTGGCATTTCTGATCATGTTCAAGTCTTTTTTTACTCTTTTACACGATCAAAATTAACGCTTGTGCTATCGTCATTCTGAACGAGCCTTTTATTAATCGATTTCGACTTATGGATAATGGAGTTTACATATGTAAATGCTTAGCGTAAACATATTTCGATCATTGTCAATTTATGATTGCACACAAATACTCTGTACCATTTTTTTACCTGCTTGAAAAAGTCAATTTCCAAGCATTTGTAAAATTACCTTTCGAGCCACTTTTTCTCTTTAGTCATTTTAGGGAGTCTAAGAAAAACTTAAAACTTTAAAAAGGCTAACTGGGCATTTAATTTTAAAGCCTTATAAATATATAGAAGTATTTTCGGCTACAGCTAACTGGAATATTACTATGTTTTGGCAAAATTTTTCATATTTGGGTTAGTTAATGCCACTATGTAGTTAGTATACTGAACAAAAATATGATCTGCACCCATACAAATGTCCTCCCGAAGAAGGCATTTTTGACCATAGCTGACTCGAATTTAACTCTTTTTTGAAAGAATGTTGCACACATGTTTATCTTAATGCCATCAACTGTTATACTGAATACAAATATTATTGGCCTTGTTTTTAAAGAGCCCCATGCAAATGGGGTGTAGGGTAAAATATAGTCGGGCTTGATCGACAATAACTTTCTTATTTGTTTATTTATATTTTTTTTAAGTTCATACTAAGTATTTGTACATATATATGTACATATGTGTATATGTATACCATACACGTCGTCAATTGTGAAAAAAATTCCACATGATAACATTAAATTTATAAATAAATACCTACTTGAACACATTTAAAGAAAACATTATAAAATAAAAATAATTTTTGTGCACATGACCACAGACAATATTTCGTTTAACTAACTTAATAACTACAAACTTAAACAAATCTAAGGAAATAAAAGTTTATCAGCTGTTGGGCATCACAATATGGTCACTACAAATATATATGGTGAATTCACAAGGTCTTGTGAAATCATATATTGTAAAATAATACAACCAAAAAATATGACCGTTGTGAACAACTCTTCGTATATTTGTAGGTGTCGTATTTAAAATCTAAATCAGCTGATACGACCAAACGATAGAAAAACAAACACATATTTATGTACATAAATCTGGTGCTGCTCTTGGCTTAACTTAATAATTTGTAGAAATTAGACCCATGAAAACACAAAATAGTCTATATCTAACCTGGTTAGAATCTCTAAAATCCATTAAAATAAGCAAAGTTTTAGTAAAAAATCACAAGAATTTTGTTATTTTTTACGTAAACAAAAAACAGCTGATGTGTCAGAGAGCAGTGCCGGCTATTTTTGCCGGCGCAGGCGGCTTAAGGAATCTTCTTTGGCGGTTTTGCCTAAGTTTTTAGTATAGACGTTTTTAACGGATGCGAGTGCTAGCGGCTCTAAAAATAAATTAAAAAACTCGCCGTTTCGTTTTAGGCGCTTGGCGCATGACTTTGTATATAATATGACATCACAAAAAACATATCAAACAAAGTTGTATTGTTTCACAACAAGTTTCGTATGAAAAGCAACAACAAAATTTTTATGCTATTGTGAAATTATATGACAATAATACAATATGCTATCGTATCGTACCTTGTGAATTCGCCAATAGTACATACATATGTATGCACATACTTGAATACACACATAAGTATGCACATAAATTGCATGAAATAATAAAAATTATTTAAGTTTTTTTGCTAAAGCAGTTTTCTTTAAACAAGTTATCTTGTTGGGATTATAGTCGTATGTGTTAGCGTGTGCATCAATGGTAGGTTAATCCCCAATTATGCAATCGAATTCCAAATTCCAGTAGCTGTAAACTGTTAACAACTGAATGATCATCATTGGCGTCGTTGCCGTCGATGTCGCCGTTAACATAATCATCGTTAATGGTTAATGGCGCCGACGCCGGATAACTTTAATTTCTGTTTAACAACTTTTTATTTTTGCTGATTTTTCAGGCATGACGAATGCTGCAACTTGCTTGAGATGATGCATTGTAAATGATAAACATTTCTTGTTTATTTTTTTATGTTTTTAAGGAAGCAAATCGCATTTTGATGTTACCGGTTGTGTTCACTTTCGTTTGTTTAGTTTGCTAAAAATAGTTTTCCTTTTGCTTTGAAAATAGTTTTACAAATAATTTTACACCAGAGAATTAAATCTGTGCAAGAAAATATCATAATGTGAGTTTTTCCGTAACTAGGAGTTTACACATTCAAAAAAACAGAGAAAAAACCCCAGTACACTCCTATTATTGAACAGGCGGCTGCGGAAATATTGAAGTAATAGTGCAGCCCACTTGGGTCCGTTTCCTCGGTTCCTTTGTGATACCTGGGGAAGAGAAGAGAAGAAGAAAAAGATAAATTAGTTTAGATCAATAGAGATAGAGAGTTAGAAGGAAAGGAAGGAAAGTTACCAAGTGTGGTCAGCGGTAGTCGTCCCATACTGGCCGCTGTCCCCAAACCAACCGCTATCCCTAATAAAAGACGCCAGGTGTTTTATGCCAATGTTGGCCACGTCCGACAGGCCATTCAGTCTACCGATACCGAAGTGCCTGATCCGAATGTCCTCCAGTGCCGGACAAAAGCATAAGAGGGGCTTTACGCTCTCGGTCTCCTCTTCGTCCTGACAAGTTCTACAGAAGTCATTCCAAGGCAATCCCAATCTTTCGGCATGGGTGCCAAATCGGCAGTGGCCGGTGATTGCGGCCACGGTATCCCTTATCCTTCTCCTATCCAAATCAAGGAGGGACCTCGAACGGTCCGGATTCATCCTCGGCCAGGTCATCCGAGTAGTTCCGCATCTGGGTTCGTCAGACCATCTAGCCCCTGCAATTCCCCGAGAATATTCATCCACGCGGACTTTGCAAGAGGAGAGGGGAATGCCACAAAAGTGGTCAATTGCCCGATCATCCAATCTAGCAACATTTCTGGCAAGTGCATCAGCAGCACAGTTACCTGTATTATTCCCGTGTCCCCTCACCCACGCCAAGGTGATTTCAGAATGCATCGCCATCGAGTTTAAGGATGCCCGGCATTCACGGACTAGTTGTGATGTCGAATATACATCAGTAACGGACCTGATGGCAGCACGGCTGTCAGTGAAGATTCCGATATTCCTGCCAAATATCCTGTAATACCGCAACCAGTTAGCCGCCTTGCATATCGCCAACAATTCAGCCTGCATAACACTGCATTTATACGGAAGTCTAAATGAAATCCGCACTCCTACCTGAACAATGTATATACCTCCACCAACACCACTTATCCCCTTTGACCCATCCGTGTACACCTCTAGATCGATGGGTCCCGAGGAGATCAATTCATCCGCCCCTCCCTCTGAAACAACGAAGGAGAATTTCCTGCGTATGAAAGGTTCCGGTGTGCAGTAGTCAATCAGATCGGGAACAATATTGACCGTCCCGATAATACTCACGTTACCTTATCGCGGTGTTCAGCGCCAGCTTCCTCGCTAGAAGATCCGCTGGGAGCCAGTTGAGTAGGGTAAAAAGCGACCTAGTTGGAGTCGTCCTCATTGCGCCTGTTATCAGGATCGCGGCATTGCGCATCGCTCTCTCAATACGACAACGATTCGGGACAGAGTCCATAGCCTTCCACCAGACCATAGCTCCATAAAATAGAACCGGCTCTATTACCGCCCTGTAGAGCCAGCATACATTACGGGGGCCGAGTCCCCAAGTTCTGCCAATGGCGCGTTTGCACACATACATCGCAGTCTGTGCCGTCGCCGCTCTCGCCTCTACGTTGGGCTTCCAGGACAGCTTGCTGTCCAGAATGACTCCTAGATATTTCGCACTATCCGACAAAGTCAGTCTTACCCCGTTCAGCGTCTGGAGTTTAAATGAAGGAATCTTGTACTTGTTCGAGAACAGTACGAGCTCCGTTTTTGAAGAGTTGATAGATAAACCGTTCTCTCCGCTCCACTCACTTAATGTCCTTAGAGCCAGTTCCATCCCGTCTTCACTAACACAACCGAACTTTTAAAGTACATGACAATTTGCAAAAATTTTATGAAAGTGCTTGCATGTGTAAATGCGTAGTAAACAACATGTGCTTTTTGTAAAAGTTTCTAGTTACTAGTGTTGGCGAAGTATAAAGCAGTGAGTACCTAGTATCAGGTATTTGCTCTTTTTGGGCACTTACTTTAAAAGAGTTACTCGCTATCTTTTATAGACTTGCATTTTTAAGCCGAATTCAACTGCTAAAATACAACCTTTTAATATATTTTTGTCATTATATAAAAAGACCAGTGCGCAAATTACCAAACAAAATCGAAATGAAAGTTAAAAAAAGATATTGTTAGTAAAATTGAAAAAAATATAAACAATAATTATGTATTCAAATTTAATAAATACATACATACATACATCAAAAAAATTGTTAACCAAAATGGCACTAAAAAGAGTAACGTTTTTGTTGCTTTTAAATTAAAACAAGTAAGAGCGCCATATTCGGTTGTGCCTAATCCTATATACCCTTCACTTGGCCTTTTGAAACCTCCAAATATTGCTTATATTTTTATTAACCTTTTTTAATTAATAAAATATTTTTAATTTTTAAATAGGGATCAATGTAATATTTTAACTTTTTTAGGATGACTATAGGGAAGTTGTAGTGGCTTTTACCCTAATTTTTCTTAATTTTGTATGGCAGCCCCCCTAGGGGGTAAGTATATTCTAGGAAAATGTTTGCAAGGGAAAATGAGTTTGGGTCAGTCCTACATTTGACCTATTCACAGGCACACTGGAAGCTGTAGGGGAGGTTTTATCAAAATTTTACCAAACTTTGTATGGGAACCTCCTTAGGCGATGGAGATAGGGGGTAAGTATATTGTAGAAATATTTGTGAAAGAAGAAACTAAAGGGGGTCGGTCGTACACTTTTTTCTTTAAGGCCTACTTTGGGGAAGTTATGTGCGTTTTTACACAATTTTTGTAAATTTTGTATGTCAACCCCCTTGGGTGATGAAGATAGGGGGAATTTTACATGGAAAGGGCTGGAGATAGGAGGTAAATATGTTCCACAAAAATGTTTGGAAGGAAGATTTAACTGGGGTCGGTCTTACATCTTACCTTTGTAGAAGCACCCTTAAAGCTGTGGGAGTGGTATTAAAAATTAAAAAAAAATAAACTTTTAATGGCAACCCTGTTAGAATGCGGAAATAGGGTGTAAGTATGTTCCACAAAAATGTTTGTGGGGGGAAATTAGTGGGAGTCAGTCTAACATTGCACACTATACGAGGCAACTCCGGGCAGCTGCAGAGGTTTTTATGTACAAATTTTAGAGAAATAAACAGAGGTAGTCTTGCTTTTTGGCCCATATTTTTATCAGTTATCGGGAGATTTCGCTGAATTTCAATAGCGTTTTGCCTGTGGATATTTCTGATAGTTTGATACTACTGAAGAGTCTACGCGATATCGGGGGGCTTCAAAAAGATGGTAAATCGACTTCTCTATCAAAAACGACCAAGAAAGTGTTTACTTTATGGGGTCGCATATGGATATTAAAGAAATTACAAACGGAATTACAAACTTTTATATACCCTTATCGCTTATGTGAAGGTACTAAAACTGTTCAAGTACGGAATAGTATTGACTACTTAAATGAAAAGTGTTGATTTGTATTAAGTACTAAAAGGTTGCAGTATTTGCCAGCACCAGTACAGGGTACACTAATACAGGTAGTGGTAAGAACCCAGCTGATTATGAATTCTTCTTGAAATGTTTTTTCAAGTGATTGTCATATTTATTAATTTTATTTGATTTTAAATATTTTTTTGAGAATCACTTTTTCAAACACAAAATGGAAATGCAGCGGACGGATTTTTTAAATTCGCTTTGATAATAAATGTATTATTGTACCCTGCTCCAGTAGTTACACTAATAAGAACTAATAACTTTGACATCGTTAACAAATTTATGGTAATACAAACATATATATTAAAATGCGGTACCACTAAAATTTTTAGAAAAAAATAATAATTTTGAGTTAAAAGTTACTTGAAAAAAATGTTAAATCATGTTTGTTGTTTATTTATTTCTCTCGATTTTTTGCTTGTTAAATATAATTAAATGCTTAATTTAAGTGAAAGTGACAATCAAAAAATATTTAAAAAAAATGTATGTATATGTATGTATATAAAATATGTATGTTTATACCTATATGTATGTGTATAAATATAAGTACAAATGTACATAAATATGGATCAGCCGCAACATCACTTACTTATATATAACAGAAAGTTAGTAATTAAAAAAATCATCTTTAAAGATTAATCTCAACAAAATATGTTTTAAGTTTATCATCTCAATCTGTGTGTAACATTAAAATGTATGAATAATAAAAACGAAATATAATGACGTGACCTTGATTGTTTAAAGCTTTGAAAGTTAAACATAAACAATTTACCAAAACAAAAAAAAACAAGTAAGAGCGCTATATTCGGCTGTGCCGAATCTTATATACCCTTCACATTGGCCTTTAAATATACCCAGCCGAGTAATTTTGTACTGCAAATAATATAATAAAAAACCTTGTGCAAGTTTTAAAGTCCATAGAAAAATATACAAAATTTTAACGTTCGTATGAATAATATAAATAGATGAAGAAGATTTGAGGTCGAGAGTTTTAAAAGTTTTCGACATTATTCATATTTAAAGGTTAATAAAACTTATTAAGTGTTCTAGTGCCCCTGCTCTTCTCCAACTTTTTCTCCAAAATGTATGAATTATTTGAATATTACTTTTTGTAGAATATTCGAAGTCGATAGCTGTAATAGTTTTCCAGAAGTAGCGTATCGGAAATTTTATAAAAATTGATAATTTGTATGGGAGCTACCCCTTCTTCACCCCCCATCCGAAAATGTTTTTCTTCAGAGCGTAGCCCTTGATGTCCAATCACTTTTTGTAGAACATTTGATTTCGATGCCTGTTATAGTTTCCAAGATATAGCATATCGAAAATTTAACAAAAATTGTTAATATGTATGGGAGCTACCCCTTTTTTTGCCCCCACTCAAAAATTTTTTTCTTTAAAGCGTAGGCCTTATTGCCCAATTACTTTTTGTAGAACATTTCATTTCGATATCTTTTATAGTTTCCGAGATAAAGCGTATCGAATATTTTATAATAATTGTCGATTTGTATGGAAGCTACCCCTTTTTTGCCCCCACTCAAAAATTTTTTTCTTTAAAGCGTAGGCATTCTCGCCAAATTACTTTTTGTAGAACATTTCATTTCGATATCTTTTATAGTTTCCGAGATATAGCGTATCGGTATTTCATAAAAATCGTTAATTTGTATGGGAGCTACCCCTTTTTTTGCCCCCACCCAAAAAATTTTTTCTTTAAGGCGTAGCCCTTATTGCCCAATTACTTTATGTTGAACATTTCATTTCGATATCTGTTATAGTTTCCGAGATATAGCGTATCGGAAATTTCAAACAAATCATTAATTTGTATGGGAGCTACCCCTTTTTTTGCCCCCACTCAAAAATTTTTTTTTTTAAAGTGTAGCCCTTAGGGTACAATTAATTTTTGTAAAACATTTTAAGTCGATAGCACTTATAGTTTACGAGATGTAGCGCATAAAATATTTCACCAAATTTGTGCAATTGTTGGAAAAATACCCCTTTCCCTGGTCCTATCGGAAAAAACTTTTTTCATTATTAAGGTCCCTTCTTTAGGAGTATCCGTGCCAAGTTTTGTGGCAAAAGTGATTATACTTACTGAGATATATAGGGATATATGCACGGATTTTGTCCTAAAAAAAATGGGTTACTCTGGGTTTTCGCTTATATCTCGGTCAATAGTGAACCGATTTTGCTGATTTTAAATAGCGATTGTTAGCGGGATATTTGTAATCGTTTGACACCATTTACTGATCTGTATCTTTTTATCTGACTCCGGAAACTTGATTTCAACAGACGGACAGACGGACAGACAGACAGACAGACAGACGGACAGACGGACATGGCTATTTCAACTTCCCTATCTAAAAGTATCCAGAATATATATACTTTATGGGGTCGCAAATGAATAATAAAGAAATTACAAACGGAATGAGAAAGTGATATATACCCTATCACTATGTGAAGGGTATAAATATATGTACTCGGCTGTGCCGAGTCTTATACACTCTTTACATAAAAGAAGACAGACAAAAAACTACAAAAATATTAAAAAAAAACTACCAAAAATATGCAAAGTACTTTTGGTGATCTAAGTTGACTTTCGGCATAATTTGGGGTCAAGAGAACTTAACCTTATCCAAAAAAAAGTCCAGAAATGTGACCCCCGTCCTTAATCAAAATCCGTAACCAATTTTTTTATATTTTTATACTTGTAATCTGAAAAAATGCAAAAGGTACCTTAAAGGTACTAAAAAATGTTCTATTTACCTTTTTGGGCCCTAAGTGGTTAAAAACTCCAAAAAAGTAACAAAAACGTTTATATGTATCTTCAAGACCAGTGGAAAAACTTTATGAGAAGAAGAATAGTAAGTTGAAAGTTATTTAAAGTCAACAGATGAAATGTACACAAAAACGGTATTTGACGCAAAAAAATAATTTGCTGGACTAGCGATGCCACCTTTAAGTAAATATTCAAAAACAAAATAAAAAATTATAACGAATTGATTTTGTGTTTAACACAGTTTAAGAAAGAAGCACACGTTTTTTATCTAATTTAAAATTTGTTTTTCTCTATATCTTTTTATAAAAACTAGTTGACAGCATAGAGGCTTGCCAGATTGTATACAGATATAAAATGAGATAATTGTAATCTTTTGTGTTTTATGAGCTATAGCCAGCGTTACCAGAGGAGAGAGGATGATTTATGTTTTGCTCTCTTTGTTATGGTACTTGTCTTGTGTACATGTAAAACCCAATTAGTGTTCGTCCCCCGGAGACACTTTTGGCTTACATTAGTTATAAGCGACCGTTCTAAAAAAGTTTTGCGGGTGATTCACCACTGGAGCAATGTGGTGTAATACTATTATCAATGGGAAATTGATTTTAAAGAATTCCAATAAAGGAACTGTTTTTTTCTTTCCTGTTAGCTTAGATTGACTTTTTTACTGTTATTATAAGATTTTTAGCTTTTGTCTATGGATTTTCAGGATTCTGTAACGCTCCCTATTAAGGTACCAACTTTACTGACTATATTTATTCTAATAAGTCCATAATTTACTATTAAACCATTATAGACCAACACTTAAAACCATATGTTTTTTCTATTACAGGCCTGATTTCATCCTTCGTAGCCAGTGCAGTAGTATCATCTCAGAGTAGTGATGATGAAGGATATGAGCCACTACATTTGATGAACGAGCAATGTAAGTATTGTGAAATTCATAAAACAAACAATTAACCCATAGATAACAATTGAGCTGGGATTCATAACTACTTTTAAGGCAGCGTCTTTTTTCCAGTCACAATCGGACTCACCATTTTCCAAACATATAGTGGGTATTAACACGAAGCGTGCTGGACGTAATAAGGATTGGGTTAATGCAAAATCAGATTCGGTGCCTGATTCGTTGGCAGAAGATGATTTCGATGATGAGGAAGGATCGTCGGAGTACTATGATGAGGAGAGCGAGGAAAGCACTAGTAGTGCTAGTAACAGTGAAAGTGGTAGCAGTAGCTATGAAGCGTTTCCACGTTTGTTGTCACAATCGGCATTTAATCGTATTTCAGAAACGTTAGGTGCATTAAATACTGTCGGACATATGTTAGTTGATACAATGCGTGGCCATGATACTAAATCCGAGTCAAGTACCATAACATCAACTACAACCACTATGTTGGACAAGACTCAGAGTATGGAAAAGGAATCTTCAAAAGTTTTAACTTTTTTGCCGGCACAAAACTCTGTTTTTCATGACGTTCAAAAAGCCACTAAAAGAGTTGGTCAAGAAGAACCTGTTAGCAAACCCATGTTTGTGGAGAACAAAGAACATAAAAAGAAGAAGAAGAAAAAGAGAACCAACAAGAATAAAGTAAAGAAACCCGCACAGAATGCGCAAAACAACTCCAGTCCTCTTATTAGTATAGCTACAACTTTAAGACCTACTACCACTACCACAACCTTTGTGCCTACCCGTCAGCCCTATTTGGATTCAATCGCACTGGCCACAGATGAAGTTTCTGCCAAAGATGTTGAAAATCGCTGCAAAACTCCCAGTGGCCGACCGGGACGTTGCGAAGACTTAAGCAGCTGTCCGGCTTTACTATTAAATCTCAGTAGTTTACGGGAATCATTATGTTTTAAAAGCCTTTTTGTACCTGGGGTATGTTGCCCATTGCCTGAAACTTCATTATTATTGACTACGCAACGACCTCTTAGGCTTACTACACGACCATCCACCACTGTGGCGACTACAACTAGAAGGCCCACAATCCATGCCTCATCGCCTAGCTTGGTGTTGCGGCCACAGATTATTCATTCCAGCAGTACATCAACGACCACAACTAAAAAGCCTTTGAATGCCACAAACCTGGAAGTTTTAGAGACCAATGGCATTATAGATCCAGAAGAGTGCGGCCAGCAGGAATATTCAACGGGGCGTATTGTGGGCGGGGTTGAGTCTCCAAATGGTCAATGGCCTTGGATGGCGGCAATTTTCTTGCATGGTCCTAAGCGTACAGAGTTTTGGTGCGGTGGTTCCTTGATTGGTGCAAAATACATTCTTACAGCTGCTCATTGCACCCGAGATTCAAGACAGAAACCGTAAGTACTTGCTTTCCTTTAAGAATTTATTTAAAAATGAGTTAAAATCGAAAACTTTAAATCAAAATTACATTTTAAGGTTTGCTGCCCGCCAATTTACAGTGCGTCTGGGTGATATAGATTTGTCCACTGATGCTGAACCCTCAGCACCTGTAACATTTGCTGTCAAAGAGGTGCGGGCGCATGAACGATTTTCTCGTATTGGTTTTTACAACGATATTGCCATATTGGTTTTAGATAAACCAGTTCGTAAGTCCAAGTATGTTATACCGGTGTGTTTACCCAAGGTGGGACGTACACCTCCAAAGGAACGTTTGCCTGGTAGAAGAGCTACAGTAGTTGGCTGGGGAACAACGTACTACGGCGGCAAAGAATCAACATCACAAAGACAGGCTGAGTTACCAATCTGGCGTAATGAAGATTGTGATCGTTCATATTTCCAACCCATAAATGAGAATTTCATTTGTGCAGGTTACTCAGACGGTGGGGTGGATGCCTGCCAGGTAAATTTAATATTACTTGCAAAAATTTCAAAACGCTATAAAAAAGATTGCATTTTTGTAGGGTGATTCAGGTGGCCCCCTTATGATGCGGTATGACTCCCATTGGCTTCAGTTGGGCATTGTTTCGTTCGGCAACAAATGTGGCGAACCTGGTTATCCCGGTGTTTACACTAGAGTCAGCGAGTACTTAGACTGGATACGTGATCACACGAAGGACTAGTTTGAATACATACAAACGTATTTGAAATATGCTCAAATTGTGTTCTTAGTACATTCGTTTTAGAAATAACAACTAGTCCTATGTGCTTTCTTTAAGTTTTATTTGCTCTTTTAATATTTTGTTAAATTTTATATAATTTATTAACACAAACAAATGCAAAAAAAAACTTAATTTTAAATTGAATCAAATTTTTACGTGTAAGTATTTATTATTTCAAAGTTTTAAAAAGGCTTGAATAGCTTTTTTACCATTTCAAGTACAAAAAATAATAATGTTGCTCTATATCTTATTATTTTCATTAAGTTTTAATATTGACAATTACGTAAAAAAGAAAGTCAAACTAACTGTGTTCCATTTCGATACGTGTGAGTAGAAATTATGATTTTTATCTTATACGTAGAGTTTAAATTTAAGACTGTAAAGCATCTACGTACCAATCTTTAAAGCGGTTTTTTATTGTAATTGTGGTTTTAAATTTAATTTTTTTTTATTTTTCTAAATCAAGGGTGCCATTTACATCCAAAAAAAAATCGATGACTTAATATCAGGCTCCGATTCTTGGGGGGGGGGGGGGGGGGGGTGATTCCCAAAAAAGACTAAACTTCATATTTGATTAGATAAAATTTTAGGCCACCGTTTCCAAGTTTTCTCTTATGATTATTCATATATATCGAACACAATTTAAATTCTAATAAAAAAAGTTTCCATAATATTATTTTAGAAATTATACTAAAAAATATTTATGACACTAAATATTATTCGATTGTTTTTGAAAAAACCACTGATTTATCAGGAAAAACCAAATTTCTTTAGCTTTAAGGTATCTTAACGTAAACGTAAAGTAAGTAAAAGATAAATTATTCGGCTTTATCGACGCATTTGAAGAGGTGTTAAATGATATTGGTGATGACATCGAAGTGTCTATTAATGGGAACACACTATCATCAGTAGTTTTAAGAGGTTTGAAAAACCTTGGACTTGATTTGGAAAATTTTGTAGGGATTGGAACTGGCCTTGTGTCCTTTGTTATTGGCAGATAATGAAGCAGTAAAAAAAATAAAAGAAACCGCGAAAAATACAAAACAAACGCCTTGCTATTCCAATAGACTTAACAAATCGATCACGAAAGGCAACCTTGTTACAATAATTTGTATCGTTTGTTAATGAAACCAGCCAATTTTTAAAAAACATCATCCTAAGCGTAATACAGTTTTTCTGAAATATTTAGGTACAAAGTTATCTTCATTATGCGAAACACGATGGGTGGTCATAATTTAGTTCTAAAATTTGCAGTAAAATTAACGCACATAACAGAGGCATTGAAAAAGATACCCGAGTGGAAAGATTGAGATACGTCTTCAAAAGCCTTATTATAAATAACTTCTCTAAGCATTTTGGACTTTATTTGCGGATTACATATTCTAAATGGTATACTTATCTACTGCCTTACAGCCGCTTAGTGTAATTCTACAAAAGCAGGATACAGATTTACAAAAAGGATTATC
Organism: Melanophora roralis; assembly: GCA_963583895.1. Taxonomy (NCBI): domain Eukaryota; kingdom Metazoa; phylum Arthropoda; class Insecta; order Diptera; family Rhinophoridae; genus Melanophora; species Melanophora roralis. Next base: position 89,681,180 of record OY757187.1, on the reverse strand, counting down.
TCCTATAAAAACCCTGATAATGAGAAAAGGAATGAAGCCCAAAAATAATTTAAAACTATTTTTGAAAAGGCAAAAAATATTTGCATTGTTATGGTAATTTTAGTTGAAAAACTTAGATTTGAAAGAAAAAATAATTTTAAAGATGTCGAAATACATATACTACCGCATCGTGGGCTAGACACTCTTAATAAAATCTGTTTTACAAGACTTAAAAGCACGCTTCTCAAAGGACGTCCTTTATTTATTTAATATCCCTCAACTTTTGCCTCAGAATAATTTAATTAAAAAAATATCCTTTTGCACTGCGAACAGAAGTGCTACTGTTCTCTTCGTCTGTTTCTTCAAAGACCTCTTCTGAATCCTCTTCAAAATCAAGTACATGAGAAAGCATTAAAGAAACTGCTTCTTTCGTAAAGCAATGACTTCTTTTTTTGAATTGATCTTATGCTAGTCATCAGTGTGTCAGAACTGAGCAAAAGTCTATTAATAACATCTACGTTACACTGAACTCTTGAAAACTTTCTTGCAAAATTCTGCCTGTAAAGCCGAAAATGTTTTCTGATAACAGCCCAATAGGCAATTGATCCATGTAATAAAATCTTGTACATTGTATATTAAACAATTTTCTGAAACTGTATAAACACGGTTTAACCGCTGACACGTCGCCATGTCCTTGACAATTTGAAAGTTCACACAATTTTCTATCTAAAAATCGCAATTTCTCCTCAACAGATTTATCTTTACATTCCCGTACTATTTGTAATAACTCTAATCTTGTATAAACTTTTTTCCATTTTACTCTCGTAGTTTCAAAAAGGTTCTAAAAACAATTTCGTGACATAACCTATACTTAGTACTTAAAGCACAGATTTCATTTTCTTAAAAAAATATTTTTTTTTTTTAACAATTTTTAAAGGTTTTAAAGGCAGGTACATTTATTTTGTTGCATAAAAAAGCGTCATTAAGAAATCTGTCGCACAGGTATACATTACCAGTTTAGGGGCGGGTAAAAACTACTGCCTCGCACGTTACCTTTTATACATGCAATGCCAGTGTAAAACTCAATTTAACCTGTTATAAATAATTTTCAAATTAGCTGTAAAATTTATATAAAAAACATTAAAACACAATTAATTATCAAAACGTTTAATGGCCCACAAAAAAGTTTCTTACTCATATGTAAACACACAAGATGAAAAACAACAAAAAAAAGTGAAATTTTCAAAAATTCGCCAAAAAAAATTGCGCAAAAACGCGCAACGTTTTCATTTTTCGTCTAAAAGTAGACCTTTAGGTTTAATTGTGATAGAAAAGTTTTTTAGGATAATGACTGCCATCACTTTCGAAAACCTTTTGATTTTATTTTTTTTAATCAAAAAGTGAACAAAAAAACCTCTTTTTTTAATTTTGAAGGAATTTTTTTAAAATAAAACTTAAAATAAAAAAATTAAGTAAGATAGCTGCTTATATAATCTTTCGCAGAAAGAAAAAATCAGTGTAAAATCTTTGTTTATTTAGCTACAAAAAAATATATATTGTAAACCTCTCAAAACGATCAAAAGTAAATGAATTGCAGGCAAATTTACTTAACTTTCCTGACTTTGACAGTGCCTCAAAACGACAAATTGCACGCAAAAGATTTAAAAATTCACTATCGGATAAAGAATTTTATTATCTGTCGAGCTGCGCACTTAAATTTTTACATTTCTTAAATTTAAATTTTGGTTTAATGTCTGGCTTGATTGGCAAAATACCCCTATGTGCAGCGTTAACGATTTTATATTTCAAAAAAAATATGAAACCCGTATTGTTACTTTTTCGAGACCTTCTAATGCATTTTAAATAATGCTACTATCTTTATTGGTTTGGAAGTTAAATAAATAATTTTTACTAATTTTTTACCTCTCAAAATTAAAAAAAAAACAAAAGCCGAATGTTTTTTTCTTTATTGGCTTAGAAATTATAAGGTATTCAAATATTGATTTCACCCTGTTTAGCCGAAAACTCCACAAATGTGTCATACATAGGTTCGTTTATTTTCTGAATAAAATACGATACTTTTGAGATTTTGTTTCTATCGTATAGAGCTAAGGAGATAAAAATTTATTTATTTTTCTATCATTGGCACACGTTTACCTTTGAGGGTAACAATTTTCTGGATTCCCGCTCAGTTGAGACAAACTATCTGTACATCGGGAAAGGTATCCGCAATCCAAATTTCAAGCCTCTAGCTTTATGCGTTTGGGCTGCTTGAAGTTTAATAGGGCAGTCGCCAGTAGGTAATGCTGTTTCTTTACTTATATGCACATACTTATATCGATGGCTTAATATAAAAAGGACGTGACCCGATTTTTTTTACTTATCGGGGAAAAAAACATTTCGCAAATCTTGGCTATAAAAAGGTTTTTGTGCAGTTTTTAATAAAAATAAGCCACAAACTTTTTAAATTTAACGAGAACATAAAATGTATGTGAACTTTAGATTTGTTTCCCAAAATAAACAAAAAAATCGCAATTATAAAAAAATCGAGTAAATGTCAAACACAAATATGGCATCATTGAAAAAAAAAACACAAATTATTTGCAGAAGAAAAACGGTGAATAAAATTAATTTTACAGTTTTTTTTTTGCACAAGGCACAAGAACGCAACATTCGGTTTTATTATTTGTTAATTAAGAACACTTTTTAAAATTTTTAGTTTAATAATCTAACCGACGCGTAATTTTTTTTAAATCAAGGAGAAGCACGTAGACAAACTTTTGACACATTGTGAGGAAAGTTGCACGAGCAAAAAATATTCAGCTGATCTGTCGAGACCACCTTCTCTATGAATTCGCCTTGAAAAAGCTAAAAAAAATGTTTGAACAATTCTTGAATATTATCTATTTTAAAGTTAAATAAAAAAGGTGAAATATAGTGTTTTATTATAAAAAAAATACAAACAATTTGAATATTTAAAAACCGTACAGTTTAAAAAATTGTTTTAAGTTTTCATAAAACCAAACATGCGGAAGTGCTGTGTGTGCAACAAAAAAGTGGTAGTGGAAGCTTCTTTTTTGTCCCAAAAGATGAACGAAAGAGAAAGCTGTGGATGGAAATTTGCAAGATAAACTTTTTGCCCAATGCTTCTATTTGTATGGATCGCTTTGCATCCGCTGATATTGTAAGAGCAGCGCGCAAAGTTTACTTGATGCCCAGCGCCATTCCTCTCATTCAGCCGGTATGTAAAGTACAAGTCTCACCGTCATTACCATGTAAGCTAATTTTTGTGAAAAAGGTTATCTTCTAAGTAAATGCCTTTTAGTGAAAACGAGTTTTTGCAACCTAATCCAATATTGCAAGATATATCAATGGCTTCTATTTAATTGGCAACGGCAAACGTCTTTATGGAGTTTCTTAATGAAGCAGACCAAGGCCTGATGGAATGTTTCAACTTTCCTATAGCACAATAACTGCCTGAAAAATATTTTAAGGACCGTCAACACAAACAGAGTAAGTGTATACATATATTTTTGTTACAAAACATTTTGTATGTGCTAATTTTTAATTATTCAACAAAACAAATTATGTTTTTTTATAGTCCTGTTGTTTTGGGGTATATAGCAGATTACTCAAAAACGTTAAAAAAAGTACGCAGCTTGGAGAACAAAATAAAAGACCTGGAGCTGGAGCTCTCCAAAGCAACAACCGCTATTGATTAAAGAATACCATATAAGAAAACTAATGTCTTCTGGAGAAATAAAATGGGAAGACATTTCCAGTGCGATTTGTTTGCACACAGCTGGAGCAAGAGCCTATAACCACCTTTATCGCAAAAAATTTCCACTACCCCACGTTAAGACGCTAGAGCGAAGGGCTCGTAAAGTCAATATAAGTGAAGGCCCATTGACAACTGCCATTGACTTTCTAAGACAGGTTTCTGATTTATCAAGTGATGACAAGATGTGCGTTCTTGCTTTTGACAAAATGAAGGTAGTGGAAACGTTTGACTGCGATGCAGTCGGAGACACTGTGAGAAAACCTGCCAATTACGTTCAGGTGGTTATGGCTCGAGGTCTAAGAAAGTCGTGGAAAGAGCCAATTTTTTTTGACTACGACAGTCAAATGACAAAAAAATTTTATTTGAACTAATTTCAGCACTCTATAAAATTTCATTTCCTGTCGTAGCAATTGTTTGCGACAATGGTCCCCCAAACCGTAAGTTGTGGAAGAGTTTGGGTGTTACTCCAGGTAAGATGTCAAATATTTACTCACCAAATTAATATTAGAGATATGCATTTGTACTTATTATTTTCTTTGACTGAGGACGAATTATATTGACATCAATTAAAATGTCGGTTCTTAGCTTTCACCAACATGAAAAGCGCAACTTGGATTTTTCGATTTAATCAAAGAATTCGGTAATTAAAAGTAATCTTTGAGATTCGATATTAAGATTCAATATTAAGATTAGATTTTAATATTTGGCTTTAAAATTAGTTTTAGTTTCCCGGGTAAAATGTCATTTAATATAAAGACTTAGTATACGTGTTTTCTTCAAAAATTTAATAAAGTTTAAAAAAGTATGCCATTTAATATTAAGACTTAAGATAAGTGTGTTTTTCTGCTTATTATGTTGATACTATGATAAGCATTAAGATCCTATAAGACTTGTTGATTTAATAGTATATAATTCGTTTTTTAAGGTTTTGTAGCATTAAGTGTATGCTTTTATTTGTGTATTTATACGTTTTTTTTATATTGTAGAAACGCCTTGGTTTCCTAACCCAGCGAATCCTGAGGGCATTTTCTGATGCCCTACACTTATTAAAATTAATAAGAAACCACTTCGTCGATACCGGCTTAATCGTAAACAATGAGTTGTTGACGTCTCGCTCAATTTCAGACCTGTAAAAGCACACTTCTGCTTTAGATACATCCATAACATTCAAGTTGAGCGATGAAAATATATCGGTTAAATGCCCAGGTTTGTAAATATTTTTTTTTAATGATTTAAACAAATTATAAAATGTATCTTTCAGGAAGACAAAAGCTAAAACTAGCCGCACAGCTATTTTCAAACAGCACCGCCAATGACATTCGGTGGTACTACTCTTTAGGCCTGGAAATACAGAAGGCCACTGAGACTGCTGATTTCATACAGCTAGTCAACGGCTAGTTCGACATCTTGAATTCGTCACTGGGCACATTTGCTTAACCTGGCAAGGTAAACCTTTATACTTTTATTTGTATCTTTGGCAGTATATGCCTACCTGAAATGCAAAACAAAGAATTATCTCCTGCAAGCTTTCCAAAGGGCATGTTACGTTATTTTGCATTTTATGTTACGATAAGATAAGTAAGGTCATTTTATTCATTTTTTTATACAATTTATTAAGGAACCGTTTGGCAATGTTTTTGAGTCCCAGCTTAAAACATTGAGGCGAATGAATGCCATAATGTCGTCCTTAGTATTGCCAAGCAGAACCACCTTGGAGCATTTTCAAAAAGGCATTCTCATTACTAATAAAGCTTTAGTAATGCTTTATGAATATGTGCGTGAGAAGTTCAACATGTCATATACATATATGCACAAACCGACTAAACCAGGATGTTTTGGAACACTTTTTTGGTGCTATACGCAGCAAAGGCGGTCTTAATGGCCATCCTTCACACCAAAAGAGTTTAAACATAGACTACGCAAATACATCTTAGGTATGTTTAAAACAAAATACTTTTTTAATTATAAAATAATATATTCTTTTTAAATTTAAAGCTAGAAACACTGAGCACCTTACGGGCACTGGCAACGTTGGTGACGAGAGCACTGAATGGCTGAGTTCAAAAAACAGCACACTTTTTTAAGGAACATTGTGAAAATGTTCCTCCTGTTGCTGAAGAAGATATAGACCAGAGCCAAACTGAAAAGATTGACGACCTAGATGGAACAAAGTTTATTGACATGGGTATTCTTCAAGGTGACGCTTTAGAGTATATATCCGGATATAACATTAAAAAGCTTAAGCTTGAAGGATTCGAATATCAAGAAAGTTCGTATACATGGGTTGACCAAGTATCAAAGGGTAATTTGAAAAAACCAGCTTCTGACTTTCTCGAAAAAGTTAAAAAACTAGAAGCTGTTTTTTACAAAATGAATGGGCTTGATATATCTCATTCCCTATATATCCACCAGTGGCTTATTCAGAGTAGCCAATTTGTTGAGCTTCCGGAAACCATAAAAGCCTTCTTTTTTATGTGTCAAATATATTTTAGAGTTCGTCCTTTAAATAAAAGGCTAAAAATTTAAAAGGCTCGACAAAGAATCGTGGGGCACAAAAAGATGATAAAAATTAATCTTTGAATAACTTTTTTTCCAAAAAACAGGTATGCAGTGGTTTTAATAATATTAAGCTAAGTTTTCAGAATACTCACCATTGCTTTATCATTTACTAAATTAAAGAAAACGCTTTGAATTTATTATTTGATTGTTAACATATGATTTATTTCTCGTTTCTGCCATTTTAGCTTATGGTAAGCTTTAATGTTAAAATTTAATATATTTAATACTGCAGAAGAAGACAAAACTTGCTGACGAAGCGAATTATATGAATATTTTAAGAATGAATAACATACTTACAGGTTTCCTCGTGTTTTTTTCCACTGCCATTCTTGTTAAAATCCTTTAGAGCATTTATCACAATAGTACGGGTAAACGCCAGTGTGCTTGCTAATCTCATGTCTTCGCATTTTTAGTTTTTGTGTAAATTTCTCCTCAAAAAATAAGCATTTATACACTTTTGGATTATCGTGGACCTCACATATGTGGCGGTGCACATTGCAAATGCTTGTAAAGAGTTTATTACAAGTATCTTTTTAACAGGGAACATTTTTGGGTTTTTCCTTTTTTTTGGCGAGTCGAACGTATGTGGCGTGTTAAATGTGTTACTATCGTATAATGGCAGGCGTATTTTTCTTGATACACAATACTTTTACACCAATTTTGAACAATATTATTTAATTTTTTTTATTATAAACAATTAGGGGATTCACAAGGTGTCCTATTATGTCCTATTGTTATAAAATTTCAAAATGGTTTTTTTGTCTTTTATACAAAAATAGTTCTTTAAAAGTGATACGTCGTTTAGAATACTTATTAAATTGTCACAACAACTCCACTTACACCTGCGCCGAGTGTCCAATAGTTGGTAAAAGTTGTTAAACCATTGTCAAAATTTTGTGACAATATGACAATAGGTCAAATAAGACACCTGGTGAATCCCCTAAATAATTAATATTTTTCTTGTAACTTAACATAAGGAAAATTTTAATCGCAACTGATTCTGCTTCTTACTTTCGTAAACAAAAAGTATCTGATTTTGACATTAGTATGACGGTTTTCTACCAACAAAGCTCATGTTGTAACTGTAATTTTGTTGTTTTTGCAGAACCGCTCCCACCTGCTTAAATACACCTTGGTAAAACCTTTGAGTCAAAAAAAAAAAACAGTTCGTTGCGTCTGGTAGATGTAACAGCGTTGATTAATCGTTTCGATAAATAAACGCGCCAAAATGAATTTGTTACGACAAATCAATTAATACACAATTTTCTAAACGTTTTTCTTATCACGTAAGTTCATTAATAACAAGCTTGCTAATTCGATTTGTTACCGGAACAATAAAATGTAAAAATTCGTACTGTGCGTACTGTACTGCCACTAATGGTATGAACAGTCTTAAGTGTGCACTACACGAAAAATCAAAAACGCTTAATGAGTTTTACACAATTGTAAACAATTTTTAGTTTTGTTCAAAGTTTGGGAAAAAAAGAAAAGGGTTTAGTGATTTGCATAAACTAAATACTTTAATTTTTAGGTAAGATTTTTTTCTATTTTTACATATATGTAGTTACTTATACTTAATACTAGCTAACCCGCGGTTTGTTTTGTTACCCTTAACCTAAACCGATTTCTTAAATCGTATGCAAATTTGCCCACTAATTCCCCGTTAAGTGAATTTTAAACCTTCATTTGTAGTAGTAAATGCTTTAAAAAATAAATATTAATATTGAAGTATAACTTATACTAAATTTTTTAATACTTATGTTTAAGCTCGAAAAATATTTATTCCCATTGGATTAAAAAAAAACCATATCTTTTTGTTTCCTGAGAAGTAAAGATAATTGTGACTTTTGACAAAATTATAAAGAAAATTCGAAAAACGACCGGCAAACCCGGCTTTTGCAAAAAATCGATTTACGCACCCTTCAACCTTTTGCGAAAAAAAATTTAAAATAATTTTAAAAATACTTCACCCTATAAGCTTTAAAACTGGGAGACTAAAAAAATGTGTTTGGCACACCCTAATGCACACCCATATGTTAAAATGTTTAAACAAAAAATGATTTTAAGCATAAAATTGATTTTGTAATTTTCGGTCTTTTACGCTGTGGCCACAAGTTCAAGTTTTCGAACGAAACACAAAAATTGTTGTGTATTAGAGGCCAGCCCAAGACGACACTAAATAAGGCATCATCTCGAATTTTCAATTCATTTCATATACCTTACGTGTGCACACACAAAATTAAGTACTGCGTTGTATTGTTTGCCATCTCTTTTGTTTACTTAACTTAACTTAAATGAAAAATATATTCACAGTTAAGCGCACTTAAGCAAACAACCACGGCACATCGATTCATCATGATCGCACACTTCCATTTAGATTCGTCTCGAAACTTTACTGTTGGCGGGATGTTCCTGGTGTGATAGTTATAAAAAACGGGGGTTGATTTTGAATGTTCATATGTATGTAATGTAATGTAATTACGCATGAGTTTTATATTGATTTGCCTGCTTGTGTATATGTTTGCTTGTGTATGTACCCACTCAACATTGTGTGTATTATTATTTGTTAACATAACAACAACATAACTCTTAAGTCTTTGTTGTTGTTGCCACACCATAGGCACAGTAATTTTTTTTTATCGACCACAGTCTCGACACCACTCTTTATTCTTAGCTACTCTACACTGCAGCACAAAAACTGTTTTAGCTACTCTACATTTCAGCACTTAAACCGTTTAACCGCACAATAACACAAGAATTAGAAAATTATGCGGTTCTTGAATTAGCTTGAGTAGGACTTGGCGCAGGTCTCTATTGTGTATACATACATACATACATACATACATACATACATACATACATACATACATACATAAGTAAGTACCTATATCTTTAAAACATTTTTTATTTATTTACGACTGAATTTTGGTACAACGCCACACAAACTATTTACATACATTAATTTATTTATAAATGTGTATATACGAAAACTAAACGAAAATTTAGTTGATAATATTTGCGGTAGAATATTTGTATAACACGTGGAAAACGAAAATTTATAAAAAAAAATAACTATAATCAGCTGTTTATTTGACCATCAAGTTGAAAGACGACTTGAATGAAAAAATTGATCATCAAGATGCTTTCAAGTTCAAAAAGTTTGAGTGTGTTAGTAAGAAAGTTTGTATGTATTGCAACTTGAAAGGCAAAAATTGTACGTCTGGCCGCTAAGAGTATAGCACGTTTTCATTTTAAATAGCTTGTAGTAAGTTTTTCAGCGCTTGCTGGCGCGTTTTTAAAAGTGAACAGAGCGCTTAAATTTAAAAAAGTTGACAACGTTGAATATTACAATGCAAATGTTATGGGTGATTAAGCAAAAATTGTTAGGTGATTCGTAAAGTTCCTACTTATTTGTTTACGTAAGATTTTTGCCTAAAAATGTGTACATAACGCACGCTTAAACAGAAGCGTCACATGTAAAAATTATTAAAAAAAATTTTACAGTTATAAACGATGTTGCAATATTTAAGCTAAATACAGCCGCGTCGCAAAGCAAGAAAATAATATTAAATAAGAATTTTTGAAACCAATCTGTTAAAGTAGACATGTCTTATGGTTTCTTATTCGCGTCATGGCACATTTTCCAAAAAAATGAGTTACAAATTTATTAAATGTATAGTTATGTATCTATCATTAATGCGTCCTTTTTCATATCCGCAATCCATTTTTGGTATCTCGATTATACTGAAAGATATCAAACTCCAAACTTTATTCATATTCACAGGTTACTAAAGATTGTTTTACTTAATTATTCACTTGCTGCGGTATTTGTAAATAAACAAAATGCATCAAAACAAAAATACAAAAAAAAAGAAAATAAGTTATACAGCGTAAATGAATGAAAAAACCAAAGATTTTATTTTAACAAAACAAACACGCTTCTTTCGCTTTTTTTCAGGTTATTAAATGCAGCACAAACACTTTAAGCCTTTCGTTGGTTAAATCTTAACTTTAAAATGTAAGTTAGCTTTATTTTAAAATAAATCCAGGGTGTATGTTAATCATAAAATTAAGCCAAATATTTTTTATGGTTTTTCTGAAAATCGTTTGGATGTGCCATGCAGCAGATAAGAAACCACATGATAATATGTAAAAGCATAGCCCCTTTTATTGAACAAAGTTATTTTCTCATGTTTTTTTATTGTGCCCCTTTTTTAATTTATTGTGCGATATGGAAAAAACCACATGTTTGTAAAAATCAACAGTTCTTAACCCAGTGTTGCCAGGCTTTTATTATAACTTGACCAAGTAGATCTACTAAATTACCAAACATTATACAAAAAATATATAATCAAGTAGTTTTAAAAACAAGTCTTATTGAGGGCAAATTAGCCGGTGCCTTTTACTTGATTTCTAAATCATTGTACCATAATGTACATATTAGCCCTAAGTCATCTGAAATGTAACAGCCAAAAATTAAAAAATGGGGTAAATATATTGAAAAATTGATGGGCACCTTTTATTTTTAAATAAGTGCTGTTTTTTAATCATTGCACCACAGCATCAATTTGTTTATAAAAGCTGGTGTCGTTTTTGTTTGCCGTGGAAAAGAAAGGAAAAATAAAAAAGCAGACCAAGATAACAACAACTCACAAGGAAGTGATTATAACACAGACATGCCCACCAGAAATTGATCAAAAATCTTAAATAGACGTCCAAGTTGTATGTATACAAGGTTATTGCAAGAAAAAAATTAAGATAGTCATTTTCTTACTCTTTCTTGTTTTTATGGATTTTGACACTTATACTAAAACTATTTTTCATTAGATGTGTCAAACTTCATTAAAAAATAAAAAAAGTTAGAGAGCCACAAATTGTATCGTGCATCAAAATTCCCAGACATTTCTAACAGCTGGAAACACATAATGGCCACACTCGTCTGAAAATAAGGGATACTATAGCGCTTAAATGAAACCTTTTAAATTAATTACCGCTTAAAATTAGTTTCTTCAAAAATAATAACAAATTTTAAATCAAAATTCAAAATTGTATTCAAAACCTGCAAATATAAAAACAGACAATCTGTATAAATACTTTACAGTTGTTTTCAAATATAGTTATTTGACATAAATAATAATTTTTAGGTTAAAACAATTTTATTTGGAACAATAACGACCACTTTCGAATAAATTATTTTACAGGCATAGTGTTTTTATTTCTAATCCTTTAAAAATAAAAAAATATATAACATCTTTTTCTTCCTTTTGATTTTCTTAAAAATAAAAGTCGCAAATCTGTCATTTTTATAAATCGTCAAATTCAGAGCAAAAATTGTCCAATCGTCAAAAGTCTATTTTTGCCACCAAAATCGACAAAATGACGATAAATCGTTGGAACCATGGCGCAATAATTTATCAGGTGGTGTTAAATTTACAACAACAATATTTGGTGAATAAAATTTTCGTTTTTGTTGTAGTTTTCGTTGGCTCGGTTGTCAAAAAAAGATATGTAAATGTAAACAACTTTGACTACCCAGCCTCGATTTATGCATGAAAAAAGTAGATCAGCTGTGCTCTTAACACCACCTGGTACAATAATTTCACCATGGGTGGAACAGTTAGCTATTAAAAAATATTTCTACTTTAGAATAAAAATGTATTATGTCCCTAGCCCATATGCCCATATTCATGAAAGGCTTATTTGACAATTATTCAATAGACATAAGCCCTTTATTAACCTATTCAAACTATTATTCATATGGAAAGCAACATAAGTTTGCGATCATTTAAGGGCGTAAGCGCTTTAATTGATTATATTTAGTTCAAAACTTTATTGTATGGTTCGACAAAAACACCTAAGTACATACATACGTATATACAAACTTAAGTTTTTTTATTTATTTTTTTAAAACAGTTTCTTAGTCTTTAAAAATTTTTATTATAATATTATATTTTGATTATCAATGATCTTACATTTTTTCCCTCTTACAACTTACTACTAAATATGTGTTAAAATAACATAAAATATAACATAAATAATGTACTTAACTATTCAAGAGTTGTTTAAAATTATAATACGAAACTCGGTAACACTATTTCAAACACCATTCATTATATGATAGGGTTGCTAGTACATATAACTTTAATATAAAGATTATCAACAAAATCGCCAAAACTACTTACAAGAAATTTTACAAGTAAGAGTGCTATATTCGACTGTGCCGAATCTTATATACGCTTCACATTGGCCACCTGAAATAGCCGAGTTAATATACGGGTTTCATCCCGAAAGATGGGTTAGTATGGGGTTTCACTTATATCTCGGTAAATAGCGTTTGTCTGAGGGATATTTCTGATTTTTTGATAGCAAAACGTTTTCTGTGCGACTTTATTTGTCTCCGGAAACTTGTTTTCAATAGACACAAAAACAGACATGGTTATATCGACTTGGCTATTCTATATAGGATCCAAAATATACACACTTTATGGGGTCTAAAGGGAATATTGTAGAAATTACAAACGGAATGACAAACTGGTATATACCCAATCGCTATGTGAAGGGTATAAGAACCAGAATTTCTTAAACATATGTACGAAGGGTACATTAATTTCATATTTTATTTATAATATCTACACATTCAAGAAATTTATACAAATATTTTATTTAGAAATGTGGAAAACAGTTTAAAGATTATATGTAAAATAAAAAAAACCCATAAAACAATTTTTAAACATGTTTTTACGCTTATGTATTCTTGTAGTTTTATTTATTTTATATAAATAGGTATAGGTAGGTATATTATTTGTGAAAATTAAAAATAAAAAGCTTCAGCCTGTTGCATGTATGTATGTGTGCATAAGTCTTTTAATATAATAAAGAATTTAGGTATAAAGTAAATTTACAGAATTTGACTTCTTATTTATCCCTCTGTAGGAATAACTAAAAGTTGGTATCTCTATAATTCTATGTTGTCTCTTTTCAAGAGAAATAAATCGTCATATTCTCTTTAGCGTCATGCGCCCTTTAAGACTGATTTCAATGTCGAATACTCATATATAAAGACGCCGGCATGAAGGGGCAAACAACTAAATATATTTTAATATTTTTGCGGTTTATTTGTTGTTTTGTATTAAAATGATTTAAAAAAAATTTAAGTGCTTAAAACCAACAAAAAAAACTTTGTTTTAACAGAGTTGCACAATTGGGGGAAATAAACTTGACAACAAAGATTTAAAAAAAGGTGGTAAGTTTAAGTTAAGAGAACATAAATAACATAGAGCATGTTTTTACGGTGGCAAAGCTTAAGTTCGTTTTACATGGTAAAACAAAGTATTTCGATTTTGTAGTCAATATATGATGAAATTGTCTTCGTTTAAAAAAGAGAATAAAAGTGTTGTAATGTTCTTTCTTGGTGTTGGTAAAATCAAAAGCTCTTTTTTCTTGCCCTTTTTGTTTTGTGGTAACGACATATGGTTTAAGTTCAACAATATTACCAAAAACAACATGAACAACTTATGCGTTGATTTTTATGGATTGTGTTTTGTTTCATAAAATGTAGCTATCTTCAAAAGGTGTTGTAAGATATTTTTTCATATTTTTATATCTTCGCCTTTAGCAAACTTACAATAAAAATTTAAATCTTAAAATGAAATAAATAACATTAGTCCAGCCAGTAACGGAATAAAATTTAAGTTTTCATAGTAAAGTTAAAGTTAAATAAGCTGGAAACACATCCAAATCCGTTGGCTCGAAACATTTTGCAACATTGTGGACACAGTCGTCTGAAAAGAAGGAATACTAATGCGCTTAGATAAAACTACTAAAATTATTTAACTTTTTTTCTGAGATATTGTAAGTGCTGCCAATCTTTCACATCTCTGATGTGATGAGAATACGTAAGTTTCTAAATTGGTTTAGAAAATAAACATTTATCGAACACTGGTCAACTTTTGTATCCCTATTTCGCATCGTTAAAATAAATTAAAAACAAGTAAGAGCGCTATATTCGGCTGTGCCGAATCTTATATACCCTTCACATTGGTCTTTAAATATACCCAGCCGAGTAATTTTGTACTGCAAATAATATAATAAAAAACCTTGTGCGAGTTTTAAAGTTCATAGAAAAAATAACAAAATTTTAACGTTCATATGAATAATAGAAATAGATGAAGAATATTTGAGGTCGAAAGTTTTAAAAGTTTTCGACATTATCCATATTTAAAGGTTAATAAAACTTATTAAATGTTCTAGTCCCACTGCTCTTCTCCAACTTTTTTTCCAAAATGTATAAATTATTTGATTATTACTTTTTGTAGAATATTCGAAGTCGATAGCTGTAAAAGTTTTCCAGAAAAAGCGTAACGAAAATTTTATAAAAATTGTTAATTTGTATGGGAGCTACCCCTTCTTCATCCCCCACCCGAAAATTTTTTTCTTTAAAGCGTAGGCCTTGTGTTCCAATTACTTTTTGTAGAACATTTGATGTGGATATCTGTTATAGTTTCCGAGATATAGCGTATCGAATATTTTATAATAATTGTCGATTTGTATGGGAGCTACCTCTTTTTTGCCCCCACTCAAAAAATTTTTTCTTTAAAGTGTAGGCAATCTTGCCCAATTACTTTTTGTAGAACATTTCATTTCGATATCTTTTATAGTTTCCGAGATATAGCGTATCGAATATTTTATAATAATTGTCGATTTGTATGGGAGCTACCCCTTTTTTTGCCCCCACTCAAAAATTTTTTTTTTAAAGCGTAGGCATTCTTGCGCAATTACTTTTTGTAGAACATTCCATTTCGATATCTGTTAAAGTTTCCGAAATATAGCGTATCGAATATTTTATAACAACTGTCGATTTGTATGGGAGCTACCCCTTTTTTTGCCCCCGCTCAAAAAATTTTTTCTTTAAAGTGTAGATCTTTGCGTACAATCACTTTTTGTACAACATTTTAAGTCGATATCTATTATAGTTTCCGAGATATAGCGTATCGAATATTTTATAATAATTATCGATTTGTATGGGAGCTACCCCTTTTTTTGCCCCCACTCAAAAAAATTTTTCTTTAAAGTGTAGATCTTTGCGTACAATCACTTTTTGTAGAATACTTTAAGTCGATATCTGTTATAGTTTCCGAGATATAGCGTATCGAATATTTCATAATAATTGTCGACTTGTATGGGAGCTACCCCTTTTTTTGCCCCCGCTCAAAAAAATTTTTTTTTGAAGTGTAGATCTTTGCGTACAATCACTTTTTGTAGAACATTTTAAGTCGATATCTGTTACAGTTTCCGAGATATAGCGTATCGAATATTTTATAACAATTGTCGATTTGTGTGGGAGCTACCCCATTTTTTGCCCCCACTCAAAAAATTTTTTCTTTAAAGTGTAGATCTTTGAGTACAATCACTTTTTGTAGAACATTTTAAGTCGATATCTGTTATAGTTTCCGAGATATAGCGTATCGAATATTTTATAACAATTGTCGATTTGTATGGGAGCTACCCCATTTTTTGCCCCCACTCAAAAAAATTTTTCTTTAAAGTGTAGATCTTTGCGTACAATTACTTTTTGTAGAACATTTTATGTCGATAGCTGTGATAGTTTCCGAGATATAGCGTATCGAATATTTTATAACAATTGTCGATTTGTATGGGAGCTACCCCATTTTTTGCCCCCACTCAAAAAATTTTTTCTTTAAAGTGTAGATCTTTGCGTAAAATCACTTTTTGTAGAACATTTTAAGTCGATATCTGTTATAGTTTCCGAGATATAGCGTATCGAATATTTTATAACAATTGTCGATTTGTATGGGAGCTACCCCATTTTTTGCCCCCACTCAAAAAAATTTTTCTTTAAAGTGTAGATCTTTGCGTACAATCACTTTTTGGAGAACATTTGATGTGGATATCTGTTATAGTTTCCGAGATATAGCGTATCGAATATTTTATAACAATTGTCGATTTGTATGGGAGCTACCCCATTTTTTGCCCCCACTCAAAAAAATTTTTCTTTAAAGTGTAGATCTTTGCGTACAATCACTTTTTGGAGAACATTTGATGTGGATATCTGTTATAGTTTCCGAGATATAGCGTATCGAATATTTTATAACAATTGTCGATTTGTATGGGAGCTACCCCATTTTTTGCCCCCACTCAAAAAAATTTTTCTTTAAAGTGTAGATCTTTGCGTACAATTACTTTTTGTAGAACATTTTATGTCGATAGCTGTGATAGTTTCCGAGATATAGCGTATCGAATATTTTATAACAATTGTCGATTTGTATGGGAGCTACCCCATTTTTTACCCCCACTCAAAAAAATTTTTCTTTAAAGTGTAGATCTTTGCGTACAATTACTTTTTGTAGAACATTTTATGTCGATAGCTGTGATAGTTTCCGAGATATAGCGCATAAAATATTTCACCAAATTTGTGCAATTGTAGGAAAAATACCCGTTCCCCTGGTCCTATCTGAAAAAACTTTTTCCATTATTTAGGTCCCTTCTTTAGGAGTATCCGTGCCAAGTTTTGTGGCAAGAGTGATTATACTTACTGAGATATATGGGGATATATGCACGGATTTTGTCCTAAAAAAAATGGGTTACTCTGGGTTTTCGCTTATATCTCGGTCAATAGTGAACCGATTTTGCTGATTTTAAATAGCGATTATTAGCGGGATATTTGTAATCGTTTGACACCATTAACTGGTCTGTATCTTTTTATTTGACTCCGGAAACTTGATTTCAACAGACGGACAGACGGACAGACAGACAGACAGACAGACGGACAGACGGACAGACGGACAGACGGACAGACGGACAGACGGACATGGCTATTTCAACTTCCCTATCTATAAGGATCCAGAATATATATACTTTATGGGGTCGCAAATGAATAATAAAGAAATTACAAACGGAATGACAAAGTGATATATACCCTATCACTATGTGAAGGGTATAACTATCACTATGTGAAGGGTATAAAAAATTTATAACGTTTCGTTTAAGTTAGCTGTTTTGTTAAGTAAACAGCAAAACTTTTTAGCAATTTTCACCATCGTACTTGTTAATTTAACGGCAATAATTTTTGTGTTGTTAGTTTTACCGACAAAAGGTTATTTTTTATATATACATATTATATTATTTTTACTATAATTATGCTATCCGCTTTGTTAATATTTATTTTACAACCAATTTGTTTAAAATAAATTACATACAAACATTAACTTGTCCATTATCGTTAAACCTTCTTAGTGAATCACTTACCCGTAGCAGCAAACGACAATTTCTGTCGATATATATAACTATCGTCGAATCTGAATCGTAATACTGAGTAGTACAATAAAAAAACACGATAAACGCACTAACATGTGTTCAAGTTTTCGCTTTCAAGTTGATCACACATATTGTTTCTCAAATTCATTCGAATTAATGGTTGTGACATAGGCTGCATGCAACTTGATAGTCAACTTGATCATCAATTTTGTTTTTTAAGATGCTGTCGTCAAGAAATAAACTTAAAGTGCTCGCTTTGCGGCAAAATATTTATTAAACGAAACACAAAAATTTTTGTATATTCATATCTTTATTACATTATTTGCGAACGAATTTTGGTACAACGACAGACAAACTATTTACATTAATTTATTTATAAATGTTAATACATATACGAAAAATACACGAAAATGTAGTTTACATTTTTTTCGGTAGAATATTTGCGTAGACACGTGAAACACTAAAATTTATGAAAAATAACTGTAATCAGCTGTTGACTTGACCATCAAGTTGAAAGGCGACTTGAATGAAAAAAAAAACATCAAGATGCTTTGTCCCGCTGTAGACGCTTCTATTTTTGTTGCTCCACTTTTTTTTTTGTTTTTCTTATAAAGCTGCCGTAATGGCTACACAAAGGAAATAGCTTCAACAGTTTTCGTTTTGTTTTAAAATTACAATTTTTTGGCATTTCATTTTATTCAAGTTGTGAAAAATTAGCTGTTTGTTGCTCGCCACAAATTACGTTTCCAATTAAATTCATTTTCATTCGAATTCAATTTGTTTGCTTATCTTTGTAAAACTTAATAATGTTATCACATTAATTTTAAAATTTTTTTAAATTATGTTATGTATCTTTTTTGTAAAAAAATTGTTTGATTTAAAATATTCTGGAAACAAGTTGTATTCAATAGATTTTATATAATAATAAAGTTTCTTAAAAGTTAGTGAACCAATTGAAAACCACTACCTAAAAACTAGCGGCTGTATTCATAAAAAAGTCTAAATTTAAGTTTTAAATACATTTTAGCTAAACAACATTTTAAGCCTAAAAATGCTGTTTTTTAATTTTGTATTCATAAACCGTATTTTAACTAAAGCAATTTTAAGGATTTTTTAAGGCTTATGTTGGCAACGCTATTAATTTTATTTGTCACTTAATTAATGGTGATGTAAAACAATGGTTATAAGCTCATACATTAATCGCATGCATGCACACTATTTTTTTCGAATTTGAGAAAAATATTGTTTTTATAAAATAAAAAGTGTATGACAACATGTAGATTTAATAAAAAAGAGAACTGTAAAAACAAAATGTTAGGTAAGAGTAAAATTTAAAAGTTTTTTTATTGAAGGTAAAATATTATTTGAATAACGAGTTTTTTTTATTTGCTTTGATTTTTTATGCATCACTAAAAATAAAAATATTTACATTACTGAAAAAAATTAAGTTGAATTTTGAAAAATGGTAAATATGAATGAAAAATAACTACAAGGCCTAATATTTATTTATAAAACATCCATGTTCTCTCCATATAATGCAAATGTTTTGTTTCCTACAGTTGCAAGTTCAAACAAAGGGCCGTAAGGCCAATAGTTTGTAATAGTTGTCAAAATAAAAATTCAAACATAACAAAAAACAAAAAAAAAGGTTAGGAAATTTGCTTGAAATGGGTTTGAAATTGGGTAAAACGCAATAAAAATACCAAAAACGGGTTCGGAAGTATGCTTAAAATGGGCTTAAAATAAGGTCGAACCAATTTTAAAATTTGTGTATTTACACAAGGTTGAAAATAAGTTTTTTAGGCTAAAATTCGTTTATGAATACAACTTTATTGAAATTTGCTTAATAAAGGTTTAAAATGCTGTTTAAATTTTTATGAATACAGCCGTAGGCCTTTTACAAAAAAGGGGAAAATTAGATGCGTTTCTTTAAATTAGGGTGACCACTTGACTTGATATGTACTGATTATTCTTGTTGTGTCCTGATCAAAAATGTGTGTACTAAATAGTACTAATTAAATAAATGTTTTTATTAAGATTGAAATATTTTACTTGTTGTGTACAAATTTCGTTAAGTTATAGTAAAACTACTAGATGATTTAGTATTTTTTCAATATGAGAAATGGTACTGAAATGATTAAAAACTTTAAAACTTAATCTTCGATTGATTGACAACTGTTTTTAAGCTGTTAATTTCTTTTTTAAATTGAATATTTTCAAATATGTTTAACGTATTCAACACATTAGTGTATGCATATATTCATATTTGTATTAACCAATTTAAAAGCGAAACAAAATAAATAATGTTTAAAATTGGACTATCTGCATCACAAAAGGAGATATTTTTTAAACATTCCATAACGCAAGGCCTTAATATTTTAAGTAAACCCTAAAAAAGTTTTGGTTTAAGTTTTCTAGTGATTTTTTTAACTTGACGTCAAATAGTTTATAATTAAATTCTATGTTGCTTTTTATGTAAGGAAAATCCAAATACGTTCTTTATAATTATGCTTTAAACACATAGACGACGGCAGGCAACACAGTAACACGACTACATATGCAGCTGTCTGCAGTCGTAGCCAAGTAGTTAGCTACGTAATTATGTATATTGAAAGCGGCAGCTGCATACGTATGTACATACACCCATGTTGAACATTTTCATAATTGTTAAATTTTTTATTTGTTAGACAATTAAATTTTAATATTAAAGCGCTTTATTGCCGTTTTACCAATTTACAACAACTTTATAAATTTGGTGTCGTGTGTGTTGTAGCTGTTGCCGTAGCGATAATACCTTGTAAGGTAATTGTACCATGAAATCAAGTCTTTTTCGATACTTGCTGAGTTAAAGGAATTATGGAAACCAGCTGCGAACTTTATCATCAGGACTTTTTAAACAGTGGTAGTGTTTTTGGCTGTTTGATAATAATAACAATAATAACTGATATATATTTGATTTTGTTTGGCAGTTAGTTAAATATCTATTTAGTTAATAACCTAATTTCTAACGAGAAAACTAAATTAAAATAAAAAACCAATAATAATTACATATCTTTTGTAAAAGAACAAATATAAAATCCAAAGATTTAGAAAGCATTTCTTTGTTAAGAAGATGGTGCGATTAACTTGACTCTTAGATGTATCTTGTGTCTTTTTTTTTTCTTGGAAAATTCGAAAATTATTCGGTCCTGTTATAACGACTTTTACTCTTGATATTCTATAAAAAACGAAAATGTATCACTTTTTAACATAACTTTTAAGCGTACTGCTTTTGAATGAGAAAAAAAGGTTACTTTAAAATAAATAAATGCACAACACCTGGCATAAAAATAAAAAGCGTGTTAAACCATAATTTGAAAGCAGCATGAAAATAAACACATTTGTTTGTCTACTAAAAATGTTATACAAGTTAATGTTGCTCCTAAACGCTAGATGGTGCCATTATCTTTATCCGTTAAAAATGCGTTTATAATATGTTAATTCCGTCGAAAACATCTAGTTTTGAGATTTGAAATGTGTAAATAAAAATTTAAAAGCACAGATAATATCAGTGCAGCGTGACCGTTCGTCGACTAAAGTGGTAATTTGCAACCTTTTTTTCGGCCTGCGAATTTTTGTGTGACTTTGTTAAACAGATACCATTATGCAACTTTTTTCTACTTTTGCCACTTTTTGTTATAACAAATATACAAATATGTTTTTAACGTACATATGTGTGCACATACATGGCAAATTTCAAAGAATGTCAAACATCTATATTGTGTAAATGAATACGAGGGCGTTGTATATGAGTAAAAAGTAGTAAAGGTAAGGTTTAACAATATTTTAATCTGTCATGAAATAGGATATAAGATCAAAAAAAAAAATAAAACTATTATTAACCTTTTAATACGAATAATGTCGAAAGCTTTTTTAACTCTCGACCTTAAACCTTCTTCATCTATTTCTGTTATTTTTACTGACGTTAAAATTTTGTAAAGTTTTCTATGGACTTTTAAGCTGACACAAGGTATTTTTATTATATAATTTGCAGTACAAAATAACTCGGCTGGGTATATTAAAAGACCAATGTGAAGGGTATATAAGATTCGGCACAGCCAAATATAGCGATCTTACTTGTTGTGTTTAAAAATGTAAATGTCAAAAAAATTTGAATTTTTATACAAAATTTAATTTGTTTGACATTCACATTTCTAAATATCCGCTGAGCTCTTGATATTACCTGAATGAGTGAGCCCTGGAAAAGAACGTGCCTTGCTAAGGCGAAAACATGAATGAATATGAAGACAAAGTTTCCATTCTGTTTTTTTTTTTGGAAATTGTTACATTTTTCAATTTTGCTAATGACAACATTTTGCATAACAAAAAAATGTATTTTGCAAAAATGTATTTTGACATCATAGGTATTTGAAACACAAAATACTTCAGTGTTACGTATCTGAAATACAAAATACATTGGAAGGTGGTATTTCAAATACAAATACAAAATACGTATTTGTATTTCAAATACAAGTATTTGAAATACTGCCCAACCTAGGCCACATTTATAAAAAGCTGGTTTTAAGATTAAAGTTTTTTTTTCTAAGTTTTTCTTTATTTCCTGTGAGTTTACTGTTTCAAAGCTGTTGCTTATAAAACGTATGAATAAGTGACAATAAAAAACTACAAATGTTGCTGCAATATTGATTCATTGCTGTTTAATACCCGAATAACATTAAGTGTCATAAACAAATATTTATGGGATTTTTCTCGGTTTGTCGAACTTGAATTTTGTGTCCCAATAAAATGTACAACACTGTTCAACACTGGCATCTCTTGTGTAAGACTTGGTTTTGCAGAAATATTTGTTTTGTCCTTATATTGATTATGGTGATGTTTTCCTAATTTTGCTTAATTAATAATGATAAATGTTACTAAAAAAATGAAACATTTATTTTTTGCACAAAGATGTTAATATAACATTCCTTTTTTAAATAATACATACATACATACATACACTGAAAGAAAAAAAACACGTTCATGAATTTTATTTTTGAATCATACTTGAAATTTTTAAGTACGATCCATACTTTGGTTTTCTTAAATTAAGTCTAATAGGGATTACTTCAATCAGAAAAATCTTGTATATATATGCTTTTGTATCTAATAACAAAGTACCTCGGTGGCCTAGATTGCAGCAAACGATTGTGGCAGCTCTAAGAGTCCCAAGTTCAAATCCTAGTTACGGAAAATAAAGGAAATTTTTTTCAAATAATAAATATTTAATATGTATAAAATAAAATATTAAATACTTCTTTTATAAAGCTACGTAAGTCAAAAATATATTTTTAAGTTGTGGGTTAATCCCTCTTACACTTAAATGAATCCTTTAAGCTTACATTAAGTACGGTTTCAAAACTAAATCAAACCTCTTTTAGCTTAAATTTGGCCAAAAGTAAGAAGGTCCCACCAGATAAATCATACCTTGTTTAAGAAAATCCCTACTTGGTTTAATGCGGAAGCAGTGGCCCATAATTGTATCCCGTAGCACCAAATTCGTTTAAAAATCGATTTGTATAGTAGAAGCTTACAACCAAGACGAAGCGCAGAGTTTCTGCCAATTAGCCAATAAATTTGTGTGGCCTTAAATTTCAGCTGCGCCAACTTCGTATATATATGTATGTCGCTTCCATGTAAGACGACGATCCAGGTGAATGCCAAAGTATTTTGTTTCAAATCGTTGGGGCACCAAATGTTAATTAATAAAGATTGTGGAGCACGTTTCTTTGCGTAAAGTAAAAGTTACTTGGGTACATATTTGTTCATTAATTTTTATTTGCCATAGCTTTGCCCATTTCCCTACTTGGGTTACGTGGTGTTGCAATTGGTTCGAGGTCTCTTTAGGGTCTTTATAAATACTGAGGAAAGCGGTATCATCAGGAAATTTCGATGTGTGTGCAAAAATGTTGGTTGGCATATCTGCCGTGTAAAGCAAGTACAGAATTGGACCTAGTATACTCCCTTGAGGTACACCAGCCCCTATTGGTTGAGAAGAACTTATTTGGTTTCCCTCTTTAATCATAAATTGTCGGCTGGTTATGTATTTTTAGATGGAAGGTTGAGCTTTAGTTTGTTTAAAAGGCCTTCATGCCATACTCTGTCAAAAGCTTGAGAGACATCGATGAAAAGCGTGGAACAGTACTCCTTTTTCTCAAAGGCTTTTTTTATAACCTTTACCCACCTGTTGGTTTGTTCGATGGTACTATGTTGACTTCTACATCCAAATTGGTGATTTTGAATGCAGTTGTCGTCATTCAGGATTGAAATCAGCTTGTTTTTAAGCCGTTTTTTGAATACTTTTGAAAAAGTTGGTAACAAACTTATAGGCCTATAAGACTCCATCCACTCATCTTTACTAATGCAATTTTTCATATTGACGAGAAACATCGAATTATCGCGTTAAAAATAAAAAGAATTCTTTTTAGCTGTGAAACGTAGCTCTAAAAGCATTTTGTTGCCAGGAGCTCTTTTATCACTTAGAATAGCGATAGCCTTTACAACATCTGAAAATCAAAAACGTATTTCTATAGGTCGTCTGGAAACAACAGGCAATTGGGAGTAAACACGTTCCTTAAATAATTTGCAAACAGATCGCATTTTTCTGCTTCATTTCTAGCCCAGGATCTTCTAAGATTACGCAGTGGTGCTTGTGTGGCCACAGGTCTTTGAATACGTCTGGCTGATCGCCATTTTGAATAATTCGTCTGAGGAGTCGAGTATAGACTTTCGAGGTGTTTCTTAAGCGATACAATTCTGTAAGCCTCAAGCAAATTGGATTTACGTTGGGGTGATCTAAGCTTTTGCAATTCTCTTCGGGCTCTCCTTTTTTGGCCTGACGGTAAGTAGAAGAAGTATGTCCAACGGCTTTATGATTGTCTCATTAAAGCTGTAAAGACAGTCATCTATGTCTACGGGAGTTTCTAGCGGAAGGTTTTCGGAGCAGTGAGTGCTGAAATATATTTTCTCTATTTTAACCAATTTCATCTTTTAAGACAATTCGAAAACCTTTTGCTCAGATGAATTTTTGTGGTATGGGAACCAAGTCCATTTAGACTGATGATGATTTGTTTTTTTTACACATAATCCTCTTGCAAAAGTTCCCCGAAATAAGCTTGTTTTCTTCCGAAATAAATTGGGGTCGGTTTATAATATATCATGGCTTCTACTTGAGTCCTACTGCTGTATATCACATTCAACTGCATGAATCGCAAATGCATATTGGTATCAATATGTTATTTACATGCAAAACTGTTTTTGGGATGTCGTGCTTACAAATTTTGTGAAGATCGGTTCATAAATAATCCTTCCTTCCATAGAAGGGCTAGCCTGAAAATGATAAGATCTAATCTCATCTATACCGGGATAGATAATTGCCTAGCTTTTCACAAATTGTTTTTAAACAGAACTGGCTTTACGAAATTTTTAAAAAGATTGGTCAATAATTTAGTATGGGTGCATAAAAACTCCATTCCCGGAAGTAAAATGCTTACGATGTTGACACTGGTGATATAGTAAAAAGCGAGAAACTTATAGTCGGTAAAGTCCGACCATATACCCTTCACCACGATTTATTTAATATTAAGATCAGCTGTATGCACAAAGTTTACCCAGGTTTAGGTGACTTTCGTCAGTGGAGTAAATTTATTTTTAGGTGATCGCCCATTACAGGAGAAACGGCCAAAAACGGACCAATCTTTGTAAAATTTGGTTGGCTTATTTCTGTTAAAAAGTAATTGACGGATTTCTTAAAGCATTTCAATTGCATTATTTATTCGCTATTTATGAGGTTTAATTTAATTTTTGTGAGACAATAGGCTTGGTACCCATGCGAAAAATAAATCAGTGCCAAATATCTCATTACAAGAATAAATAGACACCAGATGGACGGACGGTATATGGTATTATAGGGCCAGGCTTGACTAAATTTAGCTTTCTTATTGGTTTTTCCTTATAATATTTTACTCTAACAAGTCGTTTTTCATCTTCCTAATAACAAGTATGTGGGTAATTTATTGACGGTATAATTGTGTGATTGTACAAATAAAAACATGACGTTTTGCTATAGCGAAAACCAAATTGTAATAAAATCCACTATCACGTAGACATTTTATATAAACGAGCTACAAAAAAGTATTGAATTTACATACAATCTAGAGCAAAAAACATGATAAAATTGCATTAAAAACCATTTAAACTGTTTGTGGATCCAGTGCCCATGTTCTGTAACTCTCGCCTCGAGAAACTTTTCACTTAAAACATGCAAAATGAAACAAAATTGCTAAAAATCGAAACAAACAGCTGACTTTTCTCACCAGACTGTTTCTGTAACTTTTCATGCGAGAACTATCTGTCACGTAAGGAAATTACTCGTTAAACACAAGAAAAAGTGTTTCTGTAAAGATTTAAAGCGAGAACTTTTCACTTTGAAATGTCAAAAATACTCACAAATAAAAAGACCGTGAGATAACAAAATTTAAAGAAAAAAAGTATTAAAATATATTAAATGAGTAATAAAAATATAGAAAAGCTAAGTGTAAATGTTTTCTGTTATTAAAGAATTATTTAAATTGTGTGGGTGTTAGAAAAACATGAGAGTTTCGAAGCAGCAAAAAGAACAAATAGTGGAGTTTTTTCAACTCCGCCGTCACTATACATTTTTTGTAATTTTTCCAACAAGTTTTTTTATTTATTTATATTTTTTGGTTTAAATTTGTAAATTTCTTTAATTTTCTTTATTTTTTATTATTTCTGGCGCACAATTTATGTGGTTTTCTTCTTCTTTTTTCGTGGTTTTGTTTACTTTTTCTCACCTTTCTGACATTTCTAACGTAATGACGTAAACATTTTAGGTATTTCTCGCCAATAGTTACAGAAACACTTTTTTCTCACATGTCGAGAAACGATTGGAAATTTTGTTTCATGACTTTTCGATGCGAGAAGTTCTCACCAAAGTTACAGAACATAGGCACAGGTAAACAATCAGAAATATGTAATAAAACAAACATCAGCATCGATGCTGATAGAAATTTTGAAAAGAAGGCAACAAAGAAACAAAAAAAAATTTTGCTGAAAGCCACACCTAACAGAAGCTACTATTACGAAAAATTTTACGTTTATGCATGTATATTAGGGTGGATCGTTTTTTTGTAGTCGTTTTAGAATACCTGAAGAAAGTTGATCTTTTAACTCCCAAAGGGGTTGGCATTAGTTCATTATAAGTATGATCCCAGTGGTGGTGTTTATTTTGATGTCAATAGAGATAAAATAGTGCTAGAGTTGGGTCAATCGGTTACTTTAGTTCGTTTTTGCCAACAACCTCGTTCGTTTTTTCCACGAACCACAATGTAATTTAAATAGGGTTTGGAGATTAAATGAACTAGGTTGTTGGCAAAAACGAACTAAAGTAACGAGTCGGGCACAACTCTAAATAGTGCATAGTTCTCAAATAAAAGGTAAATGGCCGTCAGAGCAAATAGTGGAATTCACCGTCATCCCTATAATATTACCTGAAAAAGAAGAAGTAATTTAAGTACTGATTAAATATGTATGTTTTAGCAATATTATCTATTAAAGAACATTTTATGTTATTTACTGTTATACTATCAGCACTGGCATTTTTTGTAACAGTAAATTGAGTTCTAAAATTATATGCTTCTAGGCTAAATTCTAAACCCCGCACATGATAAGATGTGGTTACAAAATTTTATATTTTTATTTATGTATAAACGGAATTAAGCACTTGTGCACAGAAAAAACTGAGTTGTAGAATCAGTAACAAATTTCAGAGAATCAGTAAATATTTTGTCTGGCTGAGGACCTACAACGAAAGTTGTAAATTTAGACAAACAATTTTGCAAGAATTTTAGTTTCTGTTAAAAAATTTTGCTGAGCTGGTTAAATATTTTATTTGTCTAGGCGAAAATTTTGTTTGATTTAAAAATCAAATAAAAATATTATTAGAGACTATTAAATAAATTGACTAAAAAAATAAATTATTTTGAACAAGAATTTGTTTGAAAAATTTTTTTTGTAGTTTTTTGTGTGTGGACAACAATTAAATGATTCGATATTTAAAGCTTGATTTCTGTCACTCAAAAAATCTTGTTATTACTATGCTTGGAGATAACAGAGAAATCATAGAAGAGAGAGCATAAACGAGATGGTTTCGTTAAAAGAAAACTACTTTGCGTTCACAAATGTCTATTTTTGATATAAAAAATTATTCAATAATTAATTTTTAAATATCTGAATAATTATATATATGTATATTTAGGGTGACCATTTATTTCTGGCTCAAATTTAGTACTCTTTAAGTTTTTTTAGAATAAAATTTTTTTGTATTTTATGGTCTAAGTACCACTTTCGGTTATGGCGCTCAACTTAAACTGACTTGCTAAGTCGATTTAAGAATGTTCGTCCTTCCGTCTTGTGTTCTTGTAGCCAAAGTACAGGCTGACTTTGTAAGAAAAAATACAAAAGAAAATATTGAGTTAAAAAAAACAATTATTTAAAAAAAATGAATTAAAAAAATAAATTAATTAAAACATTTAGATTTTTTATCAAACAAGCCACAAACGATAAAAAAATCACTTAAAATCCGTTAAATGTGTCGCTTACGTATGGCAATCAGATTTAAGTTCGGTTGCTGGTTGCCGAAATTATATTACAGATACCAACGACTAACTGTTGCCAGTTTTAATTAACAAAGGTTTTGCAATGTGGCAACCGTGAAGTATTGGTTGCCGCGGGGTAACGAAACTGAAGTTGGGATGTTGTACATAATTGACACATAAAATGCACAGAAAAAACTGAGTTGTAGAATCAGTAACAAATTTCACAGAATCAGTAAATATTTTGTCTGGCTGAGGACCTACAACGAAAGTTGTAAATTTAGACAAACAATTTTGCAAGAATTTTAGCTTCTGTTAAAAAATTTTGCTGAGCTGGTTAAATATTTTATTTGTCTAGGCGAAAATTTTGTTTGATTTAAAAATCAAATAAAAATATTATTAGAGACTATTAAATAAATTGACTAAAAAAATAAATTATTTTGAACAAGAATTTGTTTGAAAAATTTTTTTTGTAGTTTTTTGTGTGTGGTTTTATATTAATTCACTAACAAACGAGTTCGTTTACTACTTTAACATAAATCTGCAATATTTATTCTCCATGGTTAGGGTAACCATTCGTACTGATTTCATCAGTATATGTACTGATTTTTCATTTAGTTTACTGATTAAAAATTTGTGTACTGAAATGTACTGATTTTTGAAAAAAAGGTACTGATTGTACTAAGTTTTCCAGTTTATTTGATTTTTTGAATAATTTTTTTAAGATGATTTGATATTTTGAATAATTTTCCCCAACAAGTTCGTTAAATTAGAGAAAAACGACATAATCAAGTATTTTTTCAGCAACAGGAAGTGTATTTAACATTTTTTTTATTACTCAAATCTAGTTTTTAGTCGATTGACAGCTCTACAAAAATTGTTATAAATTTTTTACAAACAATATCAGTACATTTAAGTACAAAGATTTTTAACCAGTACACTAAACCAAAAATCAGTACATGTAGTGATGAAATCAGTACGAATGGTCACCTTATATACACACAAAAAACTACAAAAAAAATTTTTCAAACAAATTCTTGTTCAAAATAATTTATTTTTTTAGTCAATTTATTTAATAGTCTCTAATAATATTTTTATTTGATTTTTAAATCAAACAAAATTTTCGCCTAGACAAATAAAATATTTAACCAGCTCAGCAAAATTTTTTAACAGAAGCTAAAATTCTTGCAAAATTGTTTGTCTAAATTTACAACTTTCGTTGTAGGTCCTCAGCCAGACAAAATATTCACTGATTCTCTGAAATTTGTTACTGATTCTACAACTCAGTTTTTTCTGTGTATGCTATAATAATATTTTTTCATTGTCTTAACGTACATACATATATAATTTTTTTTTAAATTTTTAATAAAATATAATAATTGAACCACGCTAAAAAGGATAGGGATCATATTATTGATCTCAAAGGAAATTATTTATTTTCAACATACATCTAAGTTATTAACGTAATAGATAGTTTGCTGACAATATTAAACAAAAGGATTTTTTTTACATTTTCAACTAGGCTAGGGCACCTCAAAACAACTAGCGAATTAAGTTATGTATATATTGTTCGTTTAATTTACTACTTCGAAGGCAATTTTTATTACACAAACAAAATTTTTATTTTTTTCATAGAATATCGTTCCACCCTACACAGAAAAAACTGAGTTGTAGAATCAGTAACAAATTTCAGAGAATCAGTAAATATTTTGTCTGGCTGAGGACCTACAACGAAAGTTGTAAATTTAGACAAACAATTTTGCAAGAATTTTAGCTTCTGTTAAAAAATTTTGCTGAGCTGGTTAAATATTTTATTTGTCTAGGCGAAAATTTTGTTTGATTTAAAAATCAAATAAAAATATTATTAGAGACTATTAAATAAATTGACTAAAAAAATAAATTATTTTGAACAAGAATTTGTTTGAAAAATTTTTTTTGTAGTTTTTTGTGTGTAATGAACTTATATGTATTCAAACAGACATTCATACGCTATTCAAAAGATTTTGGGTGTGATATTTTAAATAAATTGTCTGAAAAAAATACAAATCCAAATTTGTTTGTAAAAGGAAATGTTTAGTTGCAATAAAACTAAAAAAATATAAAATTTTTGAATTTCAGTTTATGCAAGTACAAAACTTAAAATTATATATTTATATGTTTTTATTTTTGATTGAGATGGGGGTTGGCAGCTCTCTAATTGCATTTGATTTTAACCTACTAGAACGCATAATAGTAAGGTCTAGCATGGGACAAGCTGGTGTTATGAGATCAGCCAATAGAGGAACACCTCCGGAAGGATACCTATCAGAATTACTGTGAAACCTGATCCTACACTCGTTGCTCAGAAATATGGACTCAATGGGACTAAACACTGTCGACTTTGCGTTGAGGAAAGACTGGCGAAGGCGAAGACTGTGATCTATGTATGGAAACGTGACATTGGAAAGACCTGTGGCCTTAGTCCCGAAACATCAGTTGGCTTTACAGAACGGTGATAGAACTAGTTCCCTTTTATAGGGCTATAGTCTGGTTGAAGGCTATGAACTCTACAACAATTCGTCTACGTATTGAAAGGTCACAAAAGTATTATTGGGATCGCCGATGTTGATATTTAACGACAGCCAAGCCGCTATTATGTTATTAGGTCTATCATCTTACATCATAGCTTGTTCGCGAATGCCGGACATCCTTAAATTGGGTGGCGATTTGTTTTAGCACAACTCTGGTATGGGTACGGGGACAAGTCCTAACAATCGTGTTGCTGACACACTTGCCTCTTGGTGCGAAATTGGATAAAAAGGTGATCTACCACTTCTGTGGTATTCCCCGCTTTAATTGTAACTCCGCGTTGATAAAGTCGCCGGCGGAATCGCAGAAGCCAGATGGTCTAGCGAACCTAGATGTAGAATCACTAGGACAGCCTGGCCCAGAATTAATACGGGACATTCCAAATATTTCCCTAATCTGGGTATACGAAGACAGAGAGGTCACCGTGGCTGCAAGTATCGGCTACTATTGATTTAGCACCTAGGGCAGTAAATTGGTTCTGTCTTTAAACTACTTATGTAGAGGCTGTCAGGAAGCAAGCTTCGTTAGGAGTATTTAACATCTCTTTCTCTCTTTCTTTTTTTATATCTTAAAACTTCTTAACCCAATCTGAGCTCTTCTTAATGTTCTTTTCGTTTCTTCATATCTTTCTTTTAACTTTTCCAAGGCATCAAAAAGTGACCAAGCAATAACGCCCTAAGTGGGCTACACCCTACTCTTTTATCACTTTCGTAGCCGCTTGTTTAACCTAACTTTAATTGATTTAAAGGAGTCATGGAAAACTCTTGTATACCCACACCTCGGACATGATGCCAGAAAATAATTTATCAAAGCTCTTATCTACATACATATGTACGTCCTTTTTCCGGAAATAACTGCCAACTGATATTAGTATCGAAAGGCAATTCCACAAATTGTTTTTAAATAAAAATCTTTCTGACAAATTCTGTAAAGAACGGTTTATAATTGACGAAACCTACTTTACTTCCTGAAAGTCATCCTAATACATATGAATGTATGTGTCATGGTGTAAAAGTATTCAAAACATATTTTGGTTTGAATTTATTGCTTTGTTCTCCCTACTTCCCCTTCAACTAATGCAGTAAAAACGATAATTTATCGTCCTGACACAACAATTTAAGTTTTTTTGTTTTTTTACTACGTTTTTCTTTATGTGCGCCTTTATTGTCGCTGCTTCTTTTCTATTGTGAAAATATTTCACGCGTATTTTTCGCATTTCGTATTGTTATTGGATAAATGAAATAAAGGACAATTTCAGTTGTTTTGTTCGCAGAAATTCAATTCAAATATACATAAGTAGTTATTTTTAGGCAAATGGAAAACTTTAAATTTAAACATGCAAGAAATTTATAGGCAGTCAATTCTAAATTTGTTATACCTTACATCACAATTTATATACATATTGTTAAGTATGAATACTTGCAATTAATGATTTTGCAGATTAAGGTAACTTTAGCGACTTTTTTGTGCCAAATTTTATTTAGGAAGTGATTCTGGGTCGATTTGTAAAATAAAAAGTCTACGACCCGGATTTAAAATTTGGCATTACAAAGAAAGATATAGGCTATCAAGTCCCATTATATTATATCCTACATCGAAATTAATTGCATTTAAGTCAGTACATGCATAATTTATTTTTGTAGCCAAAAAATGGTTTTCGATAAGGACCTTTAATAAATTTTGTAGAACAATTCTTTTTAAAACAGAAAAATTTTCGATACCATTATCTGTTTACCGTTTATGCGGTTAAATGTGAATTCTTGAGGCAAGACCTATACAGAAGGGAAATTAATTGAAAAGCATAGAAATCAACAAAATTAAGCTGAATACGTTTGTTCTTAGTTCATAGTTCCTTTTACGACAACAATCGTTCTTTTCTTTTACAACGCTTGGTTCTTATTAGGATAACAGCCGTTCTTCTCTTGGCGATGCTGTGTTTTATTTCGACCACAGTCGTTTATTATTTGGAAACATTTTCATTAAGGACAAGGCGTTTACAATTTGACAACGTCTGCTGCTTATAAAATTTTTGTTCTTTATTTGACCATAAAGCGTTCTTGATTTGACAATGTCTGTTCTTTTTTAATATTCATTATTTATTTGACACCATTTATTTGGTTTTATATTTGAGAACAGTTTGTTCCCAATTTAACACCAGCCATGCATATTTTTAAAAATCCATGCAGCATATGAACGAATTCGATCGTACATTTTATGAAATTTCTCGCTGTTTTGCATCACAAAATTCTTGCATAGAATATAAGAAATGCACAAAATTTCTTTGTGTATATACGAAAGAAATTCAATATTTTACAAAGTAGTTTTATAAATATACAAAAAAAAATCGATCTTTTCGTAAAATTATAAAACTCTCCAGTTTTTTTGTAATTAAACTTAACTTTAGTATAATTTATGAATAAACAAATAACGAAAAATTTTCGCTACTTTCGTTAAGTTATAAAATTTTTATTATTACATTTTTTTGTAGTAATAACAACATTTTCGTATATATTATGAAAATAAAAACTACGAAAGTTTTTCAATACTTTAGTAAAATTTTAAATTAATGCCTATTTTTGTTTTTGTAGATTATATTGAAAATTTTCAGTTTTATTATTTGACAAAGTTTATTCCGGAAAGATATTGGGTTAAGTGCAATCAAAACCATTTTCAATAGACTTGTTTCCATACCAAATAATTCATCTGGCTTAATTTGTTTAAAAAATCTTTTAAATCTTTTAATCTTGGTAACAATAAATACGTGGACACCCATGAAGACAAACGGGCAACTCTTTTTTGATTCAGAAAGTGAATGTAAGTGGATTAGCTAATTCGAAGGGTAAATCTGTAATAAGAAAATCCAATGGCATTTTTATTTAAGACGATTATAGGAACTCTAACACCCGGCAACATTAAGAAAAATTTTATATAATTTGTTATATTCTTAATCAGGCGCAGATTATGGGGGGTGGGGAAATCAACCATGACAGAGGACAGCATTAACGACTTAGCAATGTGGCGAAAAAATTTGCTTTAACAGAGGACTTGAAATTATTAATTTAATAAATATTGTTTTTTGCCTTTTATGTAATTATAATTATTTTAAATGAATTAAACTTTTTTGTTGAGTTTTTGTTTTAAAAACCTCTCAAAGCTAGTTTTTCAATTGTGTGCTTCATTGAGAATTCCCGCCCTCTTGATTTTTCAAAGATCGCATTTTAAGATCGCGTTTTTATACTTTAAGAATATAGTCTTGAAAAAAATCTTATTTAAAGATCGCCTTACATGGAAGTCCCACATAAATGCGAAGTTGACGCAAATGAAACTTAAAGCTACACAACTTCATTGGCTAATTGGCAGAAACTCTGTGATTCGTCTTGATTGTAAACTTCTACTCTACAAATCGATTTACAAGCCAATTTGGGGCTACGGTATAAAATTATTAGGCACTGCTTTCGCCTCCAACATAGAAAAAATTCAACGCCGTCAAAACAAAATCCTAAGAATGATAACTGGTGCTCCGTGGTATATTAAAAACAGCAACATACACAAGGATCTACAAGTTCCACTAGTTAAATGCGAAATTCTGAACTATGTGGACAAGTATTAAAATAAGCTGGAAACACATCCAAATCCGCTCGCTCGAAACATATTGCAACACATTGGGCACTCTCGTCTGAAAAGAAGAAACATTATTGAACTTAGATGAAACTATTTAAATTAATTAACCTTATTATGAGAACTTAAATTTTGGTCTGGTACTGACTGGACTAATATCAATTACAAAGTTTTAATACTTAATACTTATTGTTAGTTCGCATTAGCGAAGATTCAATAATAAAAATATGAAGAAAAAAAAATCGAATATCAAATGGTTTTCTGAATTTTAGGAATGAAATTTTTGTTTCAATATTGTTTTTAAGATTGAGTTCTTGAAAATAGTCCTATTCGTTTAAACCAAACCAATGTTGAGATAAAACTATTCGTTTTATTTTTATACCCTTTCTGTTTAAAGTTTCTACAGTATTCACTTTAGAACCCATAAAGTATATATGTTCTGGATCCTTATAGATGGGGAAGTCGATATAGCCATGTCCGTCTGTGTGTCTGTTGACATCAAGTTTCCGGACTCAAATCAATTTGCACAGAAAAAGTTTTGTATAAAACAAACAGAAATATTGTTGATACAATTGACATTTCAAATCAGGCAAATCGGTTCACTATTGACCAAGATAAAAGCGAAACCCAAACCAACCCATATTTTTGAATAAAATCCGTGCATATATCCCTATATATCTCAGTTAATATAGTCACTGACCAAACTAAGCACGTATACTTTAAAGATAAGGACCTAAATTAGGGAAATATTTTTTTCAGATACGATCAGGGGAAGTGGTATTTTGTGAAATATTTCATGCGCTAAATCTAAAAAACTATAACAGCTACAGAATTTAAATCTTATTCAAAAAGTAATTTTACAATAATGTCTACATTTTGGTGATAAAAAAATTCGGTTAGAGCAGGGGAAGGGGAAGCCCCTAAACAAATGAACAGTTTTTGTGAAATTATTTTCGATACGGTGTATCTCGGGAACTATAACAGCTGTCGACTTTAAATGTTCTACAAAAAGTAGGCATTCATTTAAAAAAAAAATTATTTGGATGGGAACAGGGGAAGAGGGTAGCCCGAATACTAATAAACAATTTTTGTCAAATTTTCGGTACGCTAAATGTTCTTCAAAAGGTAAGCAACAAGTTTTTAATACCTTAAATATTATTCTACAAATTACGAGGTAAATATATTTTTCGCTGGGTTACACTTGAAAATAAATTTCTGTGTTTTACGTAACACGTTTTGTTCAAACAATATTTAATGCAAAAAAAATGTGAAAATAAAAATTATAATTGCATAAAATTAAAATACTTCAAAGTTTTGTTTAATTTTAATATGATTTTAGCATTGAATGCAAATAAAACTCTTTATTTTCGTCTAGTTTAGTTAAAAATATGCAAATAATTTCTATATATATTATAATAACTAGTTATTCAGTATTATTATATGTTAAAGTAGAACTTTAAAATTTCGATGCAACCACAGAAAGTAAATTCCAAAAAATTTAGTTTGTTCAAATAAGTGTCACGAAATACTTTAATTTTTTGTTGAAAAGTAACGGTTTTTATTTCTTGGAGTTTATTAAAAACATAAAATTTTCCCTCATTTAAGATTTATTTTAATACTTTCTAAGATATTTAACAGTGACGCCTATATCTTTTAAGTGTTATTAATTGTATATGGCTTAAGGTCGACCAGTAATAAGTATGTAAATTAGAAATGAAAAAAAAAATTTGATTGAAATTTGAGAGATGTTGGCCGAAATATTGTGATACTAGACTTAAAAATTTCAACCAAATCGGGCAACGTTATCTGGCGCGCATCGAGGCCAAAGTTCAGATATCAGCAAGTTTCATTATTTATCCGAATATCCAAAGGAACAGCGTTATGGCTGACTGAACACTGTGAACACATTTTTTTATGGTTCTTCTTTAAGATTTTGTCCCTTGGTGGTTAATAAAGAGTACACAACTTTATATTTTATATTGGTACCATAAACACACTTTTTGTAACTTTAAACGAATAAAGACATAGACAAGGTTTAAACTCGTTGAACAGGTCCCGAAAAATGTGAATATGTTTGTGGTACTTTTTGAAATACTCTAGAGGGCAAGACAGAATAGAATAAACATTTTGATACTGCTCAAGTCCATTTTCCTTCTAAACCAATAATCGGATTAATCTTAAAAAGACTTTAGTGTATAAATAATGCTTTAGTGCTAAGGATAACTAAAGAATAGTGAAACATTTTTAACCGTTTAGCAACAATAAGACCCAAATGAGTTATCAGGGTTCTTCTCGCCAAAAAATAAATAAATCAATATTGTGTGTTCAAATTATGTATAAAATTAATGAGTTTTACAATTTTGTTTCATATAAACAGTGTAATTTGCTTATACTTGAACTTTAAATTCAATTCGCAAAAGTAATTTGAGCTGTAGTATGAATATAAATGTGAAAGTTACATATGCGAACATGTCGCTATGAAGACAGCTTATTTTAACACTTTTAAATCATTAAAAAACAATAATATTGTTACAGCACTTGTTATTTTAGTTAGTGCGGAGTGAGTTACTAAAGTTAAATTGTGAATGGAATTTTTATTCTTTAAAATTGCAAGTTGTTTTGTGTTTCTTACAATAAAATCAGAAAACTCCATTCCGAGTTATAAAAGAATCGATGGAGCAGAGTAGGCTTTTTAAAGAAGTAAAGTTAAAAAAACCTTTTTTGTTAATTTTGAATTTCCACTCTCTTTGTACTTAACGAACCATAAAGTATCAAAAAATATATAGTTTTTTCACCAAAGGTAATTTTTCTTGTTGCATTGTGTAACAAAAAACATTATGCTTTAAGGTAAGTGTTCACGTGAAAGGCGTTTAGGTTAAAGTTTTGCTTCCGTCTACTAAAAGAAATTAAATGTTAGAAGTGACGAATTCTATTCATTAACATGTATGTAAATGTTTCAATGCAATGCAGAAAACCTTAAGTTTAGTTTCCTTTTAAACCTTTTTGAAGGTTAAAGCAAATCTAACGAAAGGTCATTAGTTTTTCTGCATTAAGTTTTAAATATAAAATGCTTCAATTAGGATAATTTTATATTGCTTCTTTTTGTAATGTGTTTGTACTTATTTACAAGTTTAAATATCAAACCGTCAAGAGCTTGAATAAAGAAAAACTCAAAAAAGGTTGAACAAAAAAACTCATAAATAATTTAAAATGAATGAATGAACTTGATATAAAGTTTTTATTTTCTAGCAAGATTTCTTATTTTTTATGACGTGTCGTTTTAAATATAGCTTTAAGTGCAACGTGTAGGATTAGTAAGGTTTTGTGGTATATTTTTTTGAAAGGAATACTTTATATGTTACACATCGTTATTTCAAAAAAACAATTTTAAAAATTCATTACAATTTTTATTAAAAAGGCAGTGTAGGAAGAAGGTCTAATATTTTTGCCAGATGGAAACTTGAAATTCTACATCGAAGAAATTTTTAATGTTAACGTGTTAATCGAATAATAATGACCATATTTAAAAAAAAAAAGTAAAACAAGTAAGAACGCTATATTCGGCTGTGCCGAATCTTATATGCCCTTCACATTGGTCTTTAAATATACCCCGCCATCTTTTCTAGCCAAGTTAATTTGTATGGGAGATTCTATTCCCCCTGCTCCTCTTTAACTATTTTTTTTAAATGCATTTTTGTATGTAGAATATTTGAAGTCGATAGCAGTTATAATGTTTCAGATATAGCGTATCAAAAATTTTGTAAAAAATGTTTATTTATGTAGGGGTGCCCCTCCCTTTGCTTCTACCTAAATAAATTTTTTCAAAATATAAGCTCTAATGTCCAATTACATCCTGTAGAACAAATAATGTCGATAGGTGTTATAGTTTCCGGGATATAGCGTATCGAAAATTTAATACAAATTGTGAATTTGTCTGGGAACTGGGGAACCTCCCCTGCACTACCCAAAATTTTTTTTCCAAAGTGTAGACCTTATTGTCCAATTACCTTTTGTAGAACATTTAAAGTCGATAGTGGCTAAAGTTTCCGAGATATAGTGTATCGAAACTTAAAAAAAAAATGTTAACTTGTATGGGAGCTACTTCTTCCCCTGCCCCTAGTGAAAGTGTAGTCCCTAAAGTCCAATTACCTTTTGTGGATCATTTGAAGTCGATAGCTGTTATAGTTTGTAAGATTTAGCG
Organism: Melanophora roralis; assembly: GCA_963583895.1. Taxonomy (NCBI): domain Eukaryota; kingdom Metazoa; phylum Arthropoda; class Insecta; order Diptera; family Rhinophoridae; genus Melanophora; species Melanophora roralis. The sequence continues at coordinate 89,642,551 of OY757187.1, read as the reverse complement.
CATGAAATATTTCACAAAATGTGTGCAATTGTAGGTATTTTCCCTGATCCTATCTGAAAATTTTTTTTCCTTATTTAGGCCCCCATCTTCAAAGTATCCGTGCCAAGTTTTGTGGCAAGAGTGACTATACTTACTGAGACATATAGGGATATATGCGTTTTTTTTTGTCCTAAAAAATGGGTAATTTTAGGGTTTCACTTATATCTCGGTTACTAGTGAACCGGTTTTGCTTATTTTAATTAAGCACTTGTTTCACGAATATTTCTAATAGTTTGACACCAACAACTGGTTCGTTTTGTTTTATTTGACTCCGGAAAATTGATTTCAACGGACGGACAAGGCTATATCGACTTCCCTATCTATAATGATCTAGAATATATACATATATACTTTATGGGGTCGCCGCAAGTGGATAATAACAATAATTCAAACGGAATGACAGACTAATATACATATGTTTACTCTTTTCACTATGTGGCGGGTATAGAAATTGTTAAACGGAGGATGGCATGCAAGATTTGACCCATTAAACTAAATGTGTCAATAGTTTTATGTTTTAGTAATTTTAAACATAAATTTTCCTTAGTTAAGATGTGCTTCTTAAATAAGTATTCTCTTATGATTTTTGCAAATATTTGTACATATACTTAGGTATGTACTTATATGAATATATATATACATACATATGTATGTTTACAAGTAACAATTATTTACTTTTATTTTAGCTCAGATTTTTTTTTTTGTATTTCTTTTATTTTAATAGAATATGTTTCTTAATTCATTTTGGTTCGTCATCATTCTCAACCTCAGTAGTGCAAAGACTTTTATATAAATTTCTTTAGAAAAAAAATCTTATGAATGAAATACATTTTCATAATGAAGTGTTTTGTTAATAGAATAATAACTATTTTTTGTTCACAAAACATACTTACTTACACCTACATATTTGTTTTTGATGTTTTCAAATGAACGAAGTCTAGAAACTAAATACGTCATAAGTTTAAATATTTCAACATTTTAACAAAACTACATACAAATACAAAGCCTTAATAATAACACTTTTACTTAGGAAATTTATTTTGCCTTTTTCTTAAAGTAAGTTAATATTTATTTTGAACTTTATTTGAACTTTATTTGCACTTTATACTCAATAAGATGTGGGTATTCATCAGTGGTGCCAACTTATTCATCGTCAAAAGCACTTGGAGCCCATAGAAATAGAGTAAAAAGAAGGTCATAATTAAAAAAAATTCGGTTAAAAAATCACCAACCCAAACATTCCTTCCCTGCATAGTATAGGCTCGTGAGCTGGTGAGGCCACCACTGGGTTTCCATTATAGGCTGATAGGGACTTGAATAATGGACAAGGTGGGCCAACCCTGGAGGGACAGGACTAATTGTGGGATCTCTAGCCTTTTATAGCCCATGCCGGACAGGATCGGAACTGACCTGCTGCTCAAAGAGAGCAGGAGGCTGCGATGTGAGATTTATGACGAACAAATGGGATAGGAACTCAACTCGGCGAGATTGGTGACCATCTTCTTTTTATGGGTCAAAAATTTTTTGGAAAACTACACTGACTAATAAAAAAAATTGTGTCATTATTTTTTGTTGAACAACTGTTTCAGACTTGATTATAACGCCAAACTATATTCAGCAACATTGTTCCTAAAACTCCATTTATATAATATTTTATAAAAAAAATCCTGAGCTTGTTTTTTAACAAATTTTTATTTCCCACAAAAGTGGAAAAAAATTAAGATTTGCACTTACATATGTATATTAAAGTAAAAAAGTCCAGACATTTTTTTTTATAGCTGAAAAAGCACTATGGGAAATTGTTTGAAGCACTATAAATACCCGCTATTTAAAAACGGGTAAATAACATAATATTGGGTATAATTTAACCAAAAAAGCACTTTAAAATACCCGAAAGGCACCAAAATGGCAACACTGGTATTCATTTTATTTATATATATTGGAGCACAACAAAAATTACTTACAGCTGTCAATTAAACGTCACACCTCATTGCCCTTAATTTATGGGAAAAAGTAAAAATACTTACATTTTTGGTAACTGAGAGAAAGTGTTTTATTCAACATACATATGTTAAATAAAAATGAAATTTTCGTTAAATATGCTTAAATTTTAAAAAAATAAATAAATATTTAATCAATAAGTTAAGTTGCTTAGTTTTGGAAACCTTCCCTGCTAAAAGTAATGTAACTGTCAATCTTACACAGAAAAAACTGAGTTGTAGAATCAGTAACAAATTTCAGAGAATCAGTAAATATTTTGTCTGGCTGAGGACCTACAACGAAAGTTGTAAATTTAGACAAACAATTTTGCAAGAATTTTAGTTTCTGTTAAAAAATTTTGCTGAGCTGGTTAAATATTTTATTTGTCTAGGCGAAAATTTTGTTTAATTTAAAAATCAAATAAAAATATTATTAGAGACTATTAAATAAATTGACTAAAAAAATAAATTATTTTGAACAAGAATTTGTTTGAAAAATTTTTTTTGTAGTTTTTTGTGTGTACTATGGTTCGAAAACGATAAATCAATTAAAACTGTCCATCTCTTCACAAAATTAAGTTAGTTAGAATGATATTTAAATATAACTGCTCCCTATCATTTGTTCTTAATATTGGCGTCCTTTTTGCGTTATTACAGATGCAAGGATTATTGGTTGTTATAAATTGAAAAGCCATTTCCCCTGGTGGGCTTGCGTTACAGCCTAAATCAAGGTAGACTTGGTAGACTTTTAAAGTAGTCGACCCCTCTTTTACTTCGATTACCGAAGTCCGTTTAATTAAAGAGCAGTGTTAGTTTTAATCTAAATTTGTTAGTTTTAATCAGCATGCATGAGAACAGGCGCAGATTCAGGTGATGGGAGGGGGGGGAGGATTTACAAAAAGGATCATCTCTTATAAAAACCCTGATAATGTGTCCAAACGGATCTCCATACCCTTAATTGAATCTGTTTTACAAGACCTAAAAACACATTTCTCAAAAGACGTCCTTTATTTGCTTAACATCTTTCAACTTCTCCCATAGAATTTTATTACATTTACTGACTTAGAAATTTTTATTCCACAACTTGCAGATTTATTAGAACTTGAAGAAATTTATAAAAAAACTGTTTATATCGAAATAAAAGGCTAAAATTTTGCGATAAAAAAGAAAAATTTTAAATTTATAAAGACCGCCCAGAAAATATAATAAATATTTTTGTAAGGTGTGGCCCAGATATTTACCTAAACTGGCAAAAAATAATTATCATTATTGTTGTTTAAATGCCAGTCAGTAATGCTACGGCTGAAAGGTCATTTTCCACCCTTTGTCGTACTAAAACTTGGCTGAAACCAGCGGTAATTAGCTTCGTAGAATCTGATTACCCCCGGCTAAAGATCGCCAAGCTTTCCTTTAGCTGAGGTTTTTAGGAATTGATAAGATTAATGTTATTGCATTTGACTACTTTAACGCAATTTAACCAATCTATTGTTGCTTAAGTCTAGGAGCCTGCCAACTGTCGGTGTTAATTTTATTAAGAGCTTACCAGGTCAGCAGCAGTTTCTATCAATTGAATCTCTGGAAGGGGTATGCCAAAGAAAGCACTCACTGTTTTGTAATTTTGTGTTACGCCGTCTGTTGTTCTTCACCATATGTATAACTTTTTTTGCTGCAAACAGCTTTGGGTATTTTTTAAGCACCTGTACGATTCCGAATGATGCCGACTGTCAGTAGCTTGTCTTGTTCCTGCTTAAGCGTAGGTTAAAAAATGATTCGATATCTCAATGATATTGTACTCCTCTAGCCCAGTTCAATATTATTCTGCCGTAGCATGCTGCTGCTCTGAACAAGGAGCTCCCTTGAAAATCCTAGTAGTTCTGTCAGTATCTGCACTCCTTGTTTAAGTGATTTAAGTCATTTGGTACTCTTTTTAGAATTTTAACGCTTCCTTAGTATAGCGTATTAAAAATTTCAAAACAATTGTTCATCTTATATGCACGGATTTTGTTCTTAAAAATGGCTAAGTTTGGGTTTTCGCTTATATCTCGGTCCGTAGTGAATCGATTTTGCTGATTTTAAATGGCGACTGTTGCAGGGATATTTCTGGTTGCTTAAAACCATAACGCGTTTTGTGCAAACTTGATTTCAACAGACACACAGATTGACGAGGCTATATATATCGTGGCACAATGAATAAATGTTGAAAAAAGAGTTTGATAAGAGTGGGGATCAAACATATCTTTTTACCTTGAGAAAACCAAGATGCATTAATTTTAGAAATGCAATCGATGCGAACTAATGTCATAAAAAAGTTACCCTAAATGACTAAACAATTGTTCTTAAGGTGTTTTCGTTTCTCGAAAAAAATGTAAAATTTTTTTCCCTTTTTTAAAAAAAGCGCAATTCGGTGTTAATTTAATAAAAAAATGTTGTATTTTTTACGAGTGACCCTATTGATGGCAATATTTATAGAAATTTACAGGGTTAAAAGTGCCCTAAAAACATCTGATTGTTTTATTGCTTACATTTTATTATTACAAGGGAAAAACTGGGCTTTTTTACGTTTTAACTTTAAAAATAAAAAAGTAATTTAAGTTGGCATTACTACTGTTTTAAGCAGTGCGTTCCCTTATCTTTACAAATGTGTACTTTCCTTTACGAAAAAGTGCAAACATTGTGAAAGGGTAAGTTAAACATTCGATATATGTGCACTTTAAAATTGAAACATTTTATTTTAGAAACGAAAACACCGTTAGTTTAGTGAATCGATATAAAAATATTCTATGTAGGGCACTAAGTAATAATTCTGCCTAAAACGCGAATATCGATCCCAACCTAACTGAATTCAACAGTAAAAGAAAATTTACTCCTGAACTAAAATTCAAATCTGTTGTTATTAATAGCGATAAAAATTGTTCTCGTATTAAATAAACATCTGTATACACATGTCTACATGCGCTTAAGTATAAAATTAGTTGCTAATAAAAACACTAATAATCGTTAACAACGTCATTAATTTACATGATTTTATATACATATCGCACACTGAATCCAAAACAGCCATAACTCAATATCAATAATTTTCATTAGATGATTTTTAGCGGTTAAAACATGATTGCAGCTTAAAGCCCAATTTTTATTTGAGTCAAGGTGTATATGTTTAAGGTGGTAGCGTAAAGTCACCTGATTATTGGTTAATTTGCTTCGCCCCAACACGTAGACGCCAAAAGTTTGTGTTTTGTTTGTATTTTTTGACATCATCAAGGTGTTTGTCCACAGATTTATTATGTTTAATTGCCATATGGTTGTAAGTTTTGGATTTGTTAAAGTTACGCTTTCACCTTGGTCTTAGTAAAATAAATAAATAAAGTTTTCCTTAATAAAAATAAAATTTTCATTTTCGTTTCTGATCTAAAAATGGATTTTTGAAAAAGAAATGATTTTGATGAAATTTGAGTTGCGACCATTTATAATTTAATATGTGATATGTTTTTTTTATTTGCATTAAATCTATCTGATTGTCAGCAACATGACGTGGTTGTAACTATGACAACTGATTTTAAGTTTGAACATTGATTAAAGGCAGTGAGGTTTGTTATTTCAATAATTTACTGAAGCGCAAAATTCCAAACAAAATACAAGCGGATGAATATTTGTGGCATATAAATTCTGTACTCTTGTGGGGGTTATGTCTATTTGTAACAGATTTCACACACATTCACCCACCTATACATCCATTGTAAAATTTCTAGTGGCATAGTAACATAACTGTTTTATAACTATTTATTTGTTCAAATGAATGTGTGCATGTATGCATACATAGTTACAGATACATAAATACACTAATTTGGTTTTACAGATACTAATTTTAATATTGGGTAAACAGAATAACAGTTGTGGGTAAAAATAGTTTGATTTTAAATAATGGTGTTTTAGTTTCTAATATAAAATGTTTCCATTTTAAGGTGCACATATTTCAAATGTTTTACTCACCCTGTCACAATGCTTGACCTTTTTTATAAAGAAAAGAACACATATTTGGTGAATTCACAAGGTTTTTTACAATACCTTGTTTTAAAATAATATAACATAATAATATGACTGTTGTGAACGACTATTCATAAATTAGTGAAGTATTTCGAACTGAAATCAGCTGATACAAACCAAGCAATATACGAGGGTTGCATTTTATGTTTCGGGATTTGGCAGTACTAGTGTTGCAATCTCACAACTGACAGCTCTATCGTAAAGTTTGACATTTTCTAGGTTATACGTATTCAGAACGTTTTGACATACGAGCGCTATTTGTGTTTTTTACAGTAATTTAAAAGATGCAACTCGACCCAAAAATGAAATTAAGTCGTAAACATTTTCGTGTGATTATTTTTTACAACTTTCAACGTGGGTTAACTGAGCAACAGTGCATGGATGAACTTAATTTTTTTTTTTTTTTGGCGATGAAGCTCCATCACGGACCAGTGTTTATGGATGGTATAGTGAATTCAATCGTGGTCGTAATTCACTCCAAGACGAATTTCGTGAAGGTATGTAGTCCAAAATTATTTGCTGTTCCAAAAACCATTGATGCTGTGCATGAACTGATATTGAAAGATCGTCATTTGACCTATTGTGAGATTGAGACAACCTTATGCATTAGTGGGACCAGCATAGTTTCAATATTGCATAAACATTTCACTGTCAAAAAAAATGTTCGCTTTGGATCCCACACGATTTGTCATTCGCTCAAAAGAAGGCTCGTGGCGATTGGTCGAAAGAAATGCTCGAAAAAAATATGATCGCGGTGCTACGAAACACGTCTATGATATCGTGACAGGTGATGAATCGTGCATTTACGCGTATGAGGCCGAAAGTAAACAGCAGTCGACTGTATGGGTGTTTCAAGATGAGCCAAATCCCACTAAAGTTGTTCGCGCACGAAGCACTTCTAAAGAAATGGTCGCCAGTTTTTTTGAAAAAATTGGAAATTTCGCAACCATACCACTAGAACAATGCAGAACAGTCCATTCTGAGTGGCACACAACCATTTGTTTGCCAGATGTCTTTCAAGAAATCAGGAAAACTAACCGCCGAAGATGGATCACTCTTCACTACGACAATGCGAGCTTTCACATTTCGGTTCAAACAACTGCATTTTTAAGCACCCAAAACATCGATTTGATAAGTCATCCGCCGTATAGTCCTGACTTGGCACCGAATGACTTTTTCTGATTCCCGTACGTAAAAAACAAACCTAGAGGTCAACGTTTTTCGACACCCGAAGAAGCGGTTGCTGTATTCAGAATGCATTTTTTGAAGATACCTCAATCAGAGTGGCAAAAATGCTTGGATAATTGGTTCGAACGCATGCAAAAGTGTATAGATCTTCATGGGGAATATTATTTAAAAACAATAAAGGGGTTTTTAAAAATTAATATTTGTTTTTGTTCTCTAACCCCGAAATATAAAATATAACCCTCGTAAAACAAAACAATTATATAAACTTGCTGCTAAAATGCCAAAAAATGAAAAAAGTCCATGTTGGCATTAAGTATTTTATACCTTACCTCCCTTTCTCTATATCCATTTCAATAAAATAATTTTAAAAAACTAATTTTTGGCACAACTTAAATATCATAAAATAATGTTTGCCAGAAAGCAGTGTCGGCTACTTTTGCCGGCGGAGAGGCGTCCTAAAGTATATTGTTCGGCGGTCTTGCGTAAGTTTTCAGTACTGGGCGTTTTTCACGAATGAAGAAGCTAACGGCTCCCGAAAATTATTTAAAATTCGCCTTTTCAGCAAATGTAGTTTTAACAAACTCGGTTTTTTCTTCTTTATAATAAAATATAAACAATAAAGCTATCAGTTGTTTTTCAGGGCATTTACAACATTGTAAAATTTTACGGGGCAAAAAATACAGTAAACGTTGCCATAAATAAGGGCGAATTGTTTAAATGCAACATTTTATTTTTAAAGAAGAGCTCAAAATTACACTTTTTTTAAGAAAGAGATTAAAATTGTTAGTTTTTTTTTGAAAAACGAAATCACAATAAAGTTCACCATTAGGCCCATGTAAGTCCAACTCCTGGAGATCCCATTTAACCTTATAAGTTGAGCAAAAAGAATGCCATCGAAGTATATTTCTCCATTGGAAAGTCTTATTATGGTCTTGCGTGCGTAATTGATATGAGAAAAACTATGGTGTAGGGCAAATATGGTCAGTCTTGACCGACTATAACTTTCTTATTAATTTTTTTTCTTTAGTTTAGTTTAAATCCCAAGAAAAAAAATGAAATTACTCTTAACCTTTTCCATAAAAATATGAAATAACTCATCATTAAATTTTGTTGCGAGATATTTAATATTTGTTAAGAAAAGTGTATAACACAGTAGTCTAAGTTTTGTTTTGAAAAGGTATTGTAGACAAGCGGTCTTTGGTGACAATAAACAAAAATTTTTGGTTAATAAAGTGGAGTATATGGCAGGCCTCGACCATGTGCAATAAATTAAAACACTAGTGGATACGATCTGCCGGATTCGCTGTATCCTTTGGTAGGGCAAATGACTTTTAGTTCCATTGCTTTTTAAATATCAGCTTCGTCAACACTGTTTGTTTGGAGATTAGTATCACATTAGTGAAAGCTTATTTATTGATACCAAAATTTTTCATATTTTAATTGGGAGTTACAGACAGTAACAGGAGTTACAGCCTTTGTTAATTTTTTGTTCTTTATTATAATTAAAATTTTTTAAGAAAAATCATAAATTTTCCAAAGACCAGAATAAGTTGCTATTTTTTGAAGCCAAACTGTTGTCGCAAATTTTATTTATATTTTTTTGTCAGTAAAGCTTTATGAGGCATGAACATAATATCGATACAATACCTACATATTTGTTTTTGTTAAAAATGTTTTAATCACATTCGTTTTTAGTGCGATTGAAATTGACATTCATTTATCGTGTAAAACTCTACAAACTAAATCATATTTTTTAAACGCTAAAAAGATTGAAAACTTTTTTTTATCGAAACTTGCAAGTTTTCAAAGTTTCATGCAGCATTGCCGAATCGTTTTTCCAATATTGTGGTTTTGACAACCTTTTCATTTTAGTTTATAAACTTAGAAATAAAGGCCAACAAAAAATTAACCCATAAAAACTTTAAAGCCACCCACAGTTTTAAGGTAATTGTACGTGTGTATGTGTGAGTGTATATGTATATGCTTGAGTTAGAAAGAGAGCAAAGTAAATGAAAAACAAAGGTTTAATTCAGTGACTAAAAAGTGAAAAGCAGTGTTGTCGAAAAATCTTTAAAAAAAGGCTTAAATTAGTTTCCTTAAGTAGTTCTTATTAATTAAAAAAGTGTTCAAAATTCAAATTCTGCGTACCTGCTAAATAAATCAAAATAGCTTGGGAAGCTAAAAAAATGGGAATTAATCGATAAATAAATATGTTCTTAAGTATATTTGTGAGTCACTGCTCAAGTTTTTTTTACAAAAAGGCATACAAATTTGTAAAAATTCCGAAATTTACAAAAAATGTAAAATAAAACAACAACATTTGACAACGGGGTTTCATAGTTATTTAGGTTACAGTGTAATGAGTGGGCATTACAAATATCATTATATTAAGACCTAGAGTAATGACTTTTTTGTATTGGTCTTAGTAATAACGTTTGTACGAATATATGTTAAAAAATAATTATAAAATATACTTTAAATAACAATTAAGTTTTATTAAATTGAAATTTGTTAACTTTTTTGTTTTTCCTTTGTGACTTGTTATTTAAGTAATTTTTGTAAGCACATTTTTAAGAGAGGGTTGTGAATTTTGGGATAACTCAAACAAAAATTACTAGTTATTCAGCCAAAATATTGGGTACTTATTGTTTTTTTTTATTTTCAACATAACTAGGAAACTTACTAGGAAAACCAGGTTTTTTAAAAAATATTAGTTTTATTATATGTTTAGATTACAAAAGTAGCGTGAAAAAATTGCCCTTGTTGTTTTTATTCTGTGGCAGCAAGACAATATTTTTTAAATGGCTAAAAACATGACTAGGAAAAAGTTTGGGTGTTAATACACTTTTTTCGCTTTGAGACTTATGACTATCGTTTTTTTTTGACAAAAACTAATATAACTATGTTACCTACTTTGCGTATTAGCACTAGTCAAAGATAAATGCAGGTTAAGGTGACTGCCGAAAGTGGGGATAACATGGGCCCATCGCGAAATGCAGACAGATAAGAGGTTTTTTTGTTACTAAACTAAATTCTTAATTTTTGCAAATGATAGATTCTTAAAGCGTTACATCTAGATGACGTTAGTTTAGTACACAAATAAAATAAGAAAAAATCTTTGGTTTGTTTAGTTTAGGTGGAAAAAACTTTGTGCCGACTTAGATAGCCCAATGGGTTAAACGGCTGATGCTTACTTCTCAAAAACTAACAACCTATAAAAGAGTAATAATGCTGATACTTGTAGCTGGTTTCAAAAATGCATTCTACTCGGGTAGTATCGATAAAAAATTATATTTTTAATAAAATTTTCTTTCAAAAATTAACGCCAACAGTTTTTTATTCATCAAGTGGGATTTCAACTTCAATCTAGTAATAACAAATAAGTTCACAAAATTTCATAAAAAAAATTTGTGTTAAATTTTATAATTTTATCTGCTATCGTAAGTGCAGTTGTACAATTAGTTAATTTTTGACCTCAGTATGGGTCTATAGTCACTATTTTGTATTTCTAGACTCAAAATCTCAAACCATGCAAAAAGTACCAAATATGTGAAGGAGTACGAAAACTGTAAAAAAGTACTTTTTTCACTTATTAAATTGACTTTATAACTTAAAAATTGCGAAGAAACACCACAAATTAAAAAATAACATTTTTTGTCCACTTAGTTAAATACCGACCTGGGGCCGTAACTAATTAAAATAAAATTTAATAAAATGCAGAAAGTAACAAGAACACGAAGAACTAGTTTTTTTTAAAAAAGGTAGCCAATAACTGTTGAAATGCGTCATGTAACTGTCCATAAAAATTTAAAGTAGGTTTTAATCTTTTTTGGTTTACTAAAATATAATTTTTACACTGTTTATCCCTAGGGCCAAAACAAAAGCAAACTTTTTATCTTTATTGGTTTAGAAGTTACCAAGAATACTTTTATCATCATTTTTACGTTTTTATCCGGCAGGGTCTAAAACTTTAGAAAAGCATCAAAAAAAAAGTTCATACCTTTTAAGAGCTATCGATGGCGATTTGAATTATGACTTTATCTTTATTGCTCTAAAAGTTGCAAGAATACCAATAAGGGACCAATATGTTATTTTTACAACTTTTTCATCTAAGTTCCTTATTTTTAAACAAGATTAAAACTCTTCACATTGGTCTTTTTGTATGCTAAGTCTTTTGAGCTATCCAAGTTTTTTTTCGAACCGCACATATTATACACTAAAAAATATTAAATTACTTTGTTTCAGTTTGCAGTGTATAACTATCCTTGTTGCTACACAGAAAAAAAACAACCATTTTCAATTATGATTTATGTATGTTGATTTAATTAAAAAAGGTTAAGATTACAACCTATCACGAAATTCGCAAATTCAATTAAAATTTTTTATTTTAAATTTTTTTAGTAAAAAAAAAATAATTTATTATTTAATCGATTTAATGAGAATACAAACAAATGTAAAATTCAAAATAAATAAATTAATAAAGTTATCAAAAGTTTAACAAAAATTATTTTTTTTCCCAAAAAGTTGGCATTGTTGCATAAGAACTTATGTAAGGACATTAAAAATTTAATGAAAACTGGGAACTACCACTCCCCCTGCCCTTTAATTAACCAGATTGTAGCTACTGTGGTACAAACTTTTTTGTAGGACAAATAAAGGGGATAGCTGTTGTAGTTTTCGCTATATTTTGTATTTAAAATTTCATAAAAATTTTTGATTTGTATCGAGGCTTTCTCTCCTTTGCTCTTATATTATTATATTTTTTCCGGAATGTAGGTTTCGTTGTACAATTAATTTTGTAGAATATTTGAATTCGATAGTATTACAGTATGGTATAGCGTATCAAATATTTTATAAAATTGCAAATATGTGTGGGGGATGCCCCTCCCCCTGCCCCTATTTAATATTTTTTTTAAATGTAGGCATTTTACAAATACTTCTTGTGGAAAATTTTAAGTCGATATCTATAACAGTTTGAGAGTTATAGCGTATTAAACTTCTCATACAAATTGTTTATTTGTATTGGGGAGCCCCTCCTCCTGCCAGAAAATTATTTTCAACGTGTATGCATTTTTGCCTACTACCCCTAGTCCTATTTAAACAAAATTTCCGAATTTAGGTCGCCGCTTTCTGAGATATATAAGGATGTGTGCTTAGATTTAGTCCTAAAAAAAGCAATTGCGTTCTTTTTAGTATCCAGAATTTCAAAAATATGCTAAAACGTATTTATATGCACTCGAGACATGTTGAACAAAATTTGGATTATCTTTTTGGTTTAAAAGTTGCAAAAAGTACCTAAGAAGTATTACTATAAAAATTTGTATATGTTTTTAACCACATAAATGTTCAACAAATAAAAAAGCTAAACTCAAAAAAGAGCTAAATTGGCAATACTTATGAAAACATAACTATACTTTAAACTGTCTGATTGATTGAATGTTTTCCTTCTTTAACTTGCATTGTACTGACATATCGAGCCTTTGGTGCAATACCGTAGTAATTCAAAAAATCGTGAACTGAGAAAAATGCATTTGAAGTTTTAAACCATCTTTTTGATAGTATTTTCGTTTACTAAAGTTATTTTTTTACAAGTTTTTAAATAAAAATGAATGTTTTTAAATAAAAAAAAGGCCAAAAATTATTAAAAATATGAAATATTTATTTATATTTAAGTACTTTGTATCAACCTATCAATGATGTATCGTTATTGTCACAAAACCCATGACAAACTTAAAAATTAATTCGAAATATATCGATATAGCAAATAAACTTTTAACTATTTTTTTTCTAACAAAGTTGTAATATGAAATAATACGAACAAGTAAAAAAATAAATCAAATTATGCAGTTGTGTTTCTGTGCCTAAAACGTGGCAAAAAATAATATTGCTTTATACTTTTTTCGTAAATTGCTTTCTGTTAGTAAATTTCTTGTCATAAAGGAAATATTTCATTATTGCAAATAAATATTGTTGGAAATACCAAGAGGCAATAAAGACGTTTTTAGCTGTAGAGTCTGAACAGTTAGAGGTGGAATCATAATCTTTTTTTCTTTAGATAGATATTTCCCCAAAGATAATTTTTGCATACCCAGCTCAAAAAATTCAAATTTTGAGTTACTACGGTATTGCACAAAAGGCTCGATATGTATATGATTTACTGTTAAAAAGTTACGAATATGTACATATGTTTGTCTGTATTTGTGTGTTTTTGATTACCCTCGACTATAACTTTAATTGTTTATTTATATGTATTTTTGATTTCCGTTTTAGCTTCACTTATCAACGTAACTTTTGTAAAAGTTCTTGGTTTAAAAAAAAAAAACAAAAAACTTATGATACAATAAAAAGAACAATATTAAAAACAACAACATACCCTTTTTTATTGCTTTTTATGATTTTTGTTTGTGTGTTAACCTTTGCTGCAACTTGAATTCATTTTATATTAAAGCATGGACTCACCAACACCGCCAATCGTTATTGAGGATCCCAACGGTTCAGCAATGGATGCCTGTTTTACCGCATTCGATAAAGATGGGTAAGTGCAAGTGCATTACTTAAGTGTTTTGTTACGATTAAATTTTTATGTCGCAGAATAATTGTTTAAAAGTGTAAATGTATTTAATGGTTGTAATTGAAATAAATTTTGGTAAATAAAAATAATTTACTTTATAATTTTGATGATTTGTTAAAACAAAATAATAAATAAATAAAATAAATTATTTAGTGATTTAGAAAACTGTTACGCCTATATTTAGAATAATGTTTAAAGGTTTATTAAAGGATTAATTAACAAATCTCTGTGGAATTTTATTCTAAATGTGGGCCCTAATCTGATGCAATGTTTAACAAATAAAAATATGAAAACTTTTAAATGAGAAATAAATTGAAGTCAATGTCAAATGAAAAAAAGTTATAAAATTTAAAGTTTATTTTGACAAGTTTTAATACTGAGATAATAAAGAGGGGCTTACGAAAATATTAAAGTTTACAGATTTCTAGATAAAAACTAGCTTTTTTCTTTTCTAAATCACAAATTATTAAAATAAAAACAGCACCTTTTTCCGCAAGCATTCTATTGTGTTGCGTTGTTATATTTAATTTAATTTTCTCTTTTATTATAGTGATGACCGTCTAAGTTTGTCTGAGTTTTCCCTAATATGTCGAGCTTTATTTCGCAATGACAGAGGCCATATCTATGACGTACCGGAAGATCGTTTAGAACAGATATTTTCAGTTTTCGATACAAATGAAGATGGTTACATTGACAGGGAAGAATTTAAGTTTTGTTGGAATCAATGGATAAAAACGGTAAGTCATCTCCAAGGAAACCGTTGCCATGAAGTGAATTTTTTTTCTGTTTGATATTTTATTTAAGAGTTGATACATTTATCCCTTTTTAACTAGAAATGTCTATTTACAATGCAAATTCTGAATAGAGTGTTTTGAAACCCGGAAGGGAAAAATGTAATATATGTAAAATTTATTCGATTATATGCTGTTCAAAACACCAACAGCTACATATACTTAAAATTTACTCATAATATGACGGTAAGCTACCTGTACTCGATGTGCAATAGTGTTTAGGCATTTATTAGTACAACTGATTTTAAATACAAAGTGTATCCTTGAAAGGGTGATGCTGTTGTTACGATACTCATATTCATCGTACGAATACACACATATAACATGACAAGTAAACTGTTAACATAATCTTCACTTTAATTGAAGTACCATCAGATATCATTAAGGATTTTTTATACATTCGTGTAAGGCCGATGAATGTGTTCTTGGTTACAGTTTAAAATTTAGCAAATATTTAGCGTATTTCAAAGATTTTGTAGTTTGAATTTTGCGCTTTTGCGCGTTAATTTAAATTTAAAAGCATTGATTGACATTAATAAGAATGAAGGCCCTGGTGAGAATAAATAAAAATTAAAATCTTTGTTTATACCAAAGTTTGTTGAAAAATTTGTGAGTTTTTATAACGCAAATTGTCAGTTAAAAGAATGTTGTTTAAGAGTTTAACATTTTATGGAAATCAATTTGAACGCTTTAACGAAAAATCATTTTTCGGTAAATTTTTTTTTGGATTTTGTCAAAACTTTTACTTTTTTAAGAATTTATGAACATTTTGTAGTCGCAAAAAGTCAACAAAAAGTTAGTGTAAATAGTAATAATAATGTGGGTGACAGAATCTTTTATTAAGGATTCCTATATACCCTATCGCCTTTTATATAGTAAGCAATCCCAAATAAGAAAGTACCAATCCCCCACCACTCTACTACTACAAAGAGTAAGGCCCAAAACATTCTTGGAATTGGGTCCTTTATAAGTCGGAAGTGGAAGATCCACGTGATCTTGCCAAACTAGGGAACAAAAGATTTTCGGCTTCCCTTGTCATCTGAAGTATGTAGTTCTGGCCCTCCTTTCGACTCCTTATCGACATGCAGAATCTTCCAATCTCTAGGGGGAATGTCGCAATTCTGCGCCTGAAATAGACTAAGGGGGACTTTCGGTTGAATAAGTCGGCCCGGTTCACAATCTTTGCTTGTGCGCCTTACTACCGGCCTTTAAGCATCGTAGCGATTTTCGTGACTTTAACGTATCTTCATCTATTCATCTGATGAGCTTCACACCGTTACGCCAGCTCACTCTATTAAGAGGGGGTATTGGTCGGTCTGGCTCCGTTTTAAACCCGGCACAAAGTATTTTTAATACAATACTTGCAGTACGAAATAACTCGGCTAGATCAAATGGCTCGGTATATAAAAAGGACCAATATGTAGCGTACATAAGACTCAACACAGCCGAAAACAGCGCGGTTACTTTTTTTACCAAAATTTTTCTAAAATAAATTTTCCAACAAACCCAGATTTTTTATTTTGTCGAGAGTAAAGCTTTTCGTCACGAATTTGTTGAGATATTTCAGTAGCTTTGTCTGAATTTATGTCTGCCGTGTTTGAATCAAGATTAAAGATTATAAAATGTCACAAATAATTCGGAAACACAGTTAACTAAAAATGGGAAAAATATGTTTCCTTCAACCTTGTAATATTGAGCAAGCGATTTGCTGAAAATAATGTACTGAAAACATATTATTAAAATATAAAACTTGGGGGTAATAAGCACTTCTTTTGCAACTATTAACTATTATTTATTACGAATAAGAGTTCTAGAAAAAGGTGGATTCCTTCTGAAAACTTAGCCACGTTTCCCCGACCGCATTATATTTCAAGTAAAAATTTCTCACACATCCCTAATCATAAGCTGTTGGATATTTTGCATTAACGACTGAATAACAAACGAAGAAACGTTTGCTTAAATATAAAATAGCAGGTGTTAAAGCAATTTCCGTTTTGTAAATTGCAAACAAAGTTCTTGTTTACTTGCATTAAAGTTTAAAAACTCTTGATATGCCTGAGTCTAGATAGAGTACTGATGGATTTGTGACTGTTCTTGTAATGGTTATGTTTTTCTAAATATGTAAAAATAAAATTGTAAGGATGAAAAAACTTTATTTTACTTATTAAATTGAACTTAAAAATGGTAAACTTAATCACATACTGCAAAACAAAACAAAAAAAATTAGGCAAGAAAAAAATTTTAATACAATTTTGCTAATTCAGTATATAATTGTTTGACATTTTTGGTTCAGTTGTTGCTAAATTATGTTTTTTCTTAAAACAAACCAACTGCCATCATATTTTAATGTCGGTTATAAAAAAAATTATTTTACTACTTTAAAATATTTCTGTACATATGTTACCATACTTTTGTTAAATTTTTCTTGCCTTTTTAACACATTTATTTAGTTTACTTTTATTATAAACCTGTTCGTTTCAATTCAAACAACAAATCCGAAGCTTAGTTTTTATTTAAAAACTGTTTATTTACAATACGAGTATAATTGCCGATTAATTAGTTAAGCAATATAACACTTAAACAGTCTTATTACATCAGCTTTGCACTATAAAGTTTTCTTTGTAACAATCTAACTAAGAATCATTTTCAATTAAAAAATTTGTTGATTTGATTAAAAAAATATTTAGATCTCAACCTATCAAGAACTTTAATTAAAATTTTTAAAACAATATTATATTACTTAATCGATTTAATAAAAATATAAACAAATCTAAAATTCAATCCAAATAAATGAAAGTATTAGTTGATTATTTTAGATATAATAAAAAATAATATTTGTTTTTTGCTTTTTATTTGTTTATTTAATAAATATAATATTCTTTCTATTTATTTATTTTAATTTAGTTAATTTTGATTTTATGTTGAATTTACATCAAGTAAACATTACCAATCTCAACAGCGATTTAAACTATGGGCCTTTTGATTTCAAGGTCCACTTAGTCAACAAGGCATTCTCTTTTTAAGTGTTAAACTTAGTTTTATTTTCTTACCTTCACATTCAAAATTTCTACTCCAGCAACTAAACTTAAGGTGAGCTTTGCATAAGCAAAGGCAAAACAAAACTAAAGCTTTTTTTTTTTAAATTTGTAAACAAACATCATTGTTGCCATTTTCCTTTCAATACGATTAAAATTTTCATCGAGACAATTAAATTTTTAATTAAAAATACAAAATTTTTTGATAAATAAATTAATTGAAAAAAATTGTGATTACTTTTTTCTGTGAAGTAGAGACATGCTGATTGCAAAAATTGTGGAAAACGGTTTCACAGAACGTTCTGTATCTTCTCTACAAAGAATTGTTCAAATATAACACTATGCTAAGCAAACCTCCTAAATCAATGCAAAGAAATACTGTGGACTTTCGCCGTAAAACAATAAGTTCACAGTACGTCAAACTTTTTGTATAATGTATTTAACAATGGAGTTTTTATTACAAAAATAAATCACCCGGTGAAATCTTTTCAAATTTGTTATTTCATAGGTTGCAAAGTAATTAGGTCCCTATGACACAAAAATTACCTATTGGTCAGGGCGTAAATAATTCAAGTTTTAGGTAGAAGTGAAAAATAGGATTATGAAATAGATTTAGCAGAATATTTTTTGATTCAAAAACCCTAAACTTTCAATTTAACTTTCAGTAATTGCGTGGCAGCTAAGTAATAACTTGATTGCTTTTTGTAAGCTCATTTGTAAGCAGAGGTCGTGGATTTTGGGTTCACTCAAAACAAAAAAAACATAGTTATTCAGCCAAAAGGTAACTAGTGCTTGTTCATCCCCAAATTAACTTGCTAACTTACAAGGTAAGCAAAGGTTTTGCTGGGCGCTTTCTAATAACTTAAAACGACATAATTTTTATTTCCGAGTAGGAAATTGCAGCTTTTTCTCTTAAATATTAGGGTTTTATGTGTTCCATATACATATTTCAATTTTAAAGATTTGCAATTTCTTAAACCTATAAAATAATAATAAATTTTATTTGTCACTTTATAATAAGTTCTTTAAGCAAACTTGTATGAAGGTACTTCCCGAAAATTACTTTTGTAACAACAATTCCTTTTGTTGCTGGTTTTTCATATGAATTCCTCACAATCCTTAATTTTGATGTCTTCCTGTCACGAAAACTAAATTCAAAAGAAATCAGTGTTTTCTTTAAACGAAAATTTTAACAGTAAAAAAGTCCTACAACAATGAAACTGACTGCGAGTTACAATGAAGACATGAAAACGATGTCATATTAAATTTATAACAACGACATTGCTTTGTTGCTGTTGTAGACGTCTACCTTTCAACTTGATTATAGAAAATTTTCTTTTAGTTTGCTCCCTTTACTCACTTTAATGCCGCTTTTGATTAATTTGGGTTTTATCTCATCTACATGCTGACAACTTATATCCGACTTTAGGGAAAGAAAAAAATATTAAAAAAGAAGATATAAATAAGAAGTTGTAAAACTTAGTATAATTTTTAATATGATTATTTTGCTTCGCTTATAAAATTATGTAAAATTGAGGTATCAAGGGCTGAGCCAAATTTTAAATACCCTTCACCATACGTAGGCGTATTAAACTTAATAATAAGGTTATCAACCGATAATGTTAAAATGCCCTTTAAATTTGGTAGCCGGTCTCCTTTGATACCAGTACATACTACGATTGTACGTTTCAGTAATAAAAATCTAAGAAATTAAGAAAGTAGCATAGTGTTGGTAACTTCACGTTTCTTAATTGCAACATTTCGATTACATTTTCGCATATATCACAAACGAAATAAAAAAAATTGTTTTCCCAACACACAAGATTTTAGTACGAAAAGGCGAAAAATCCAAAATAAACTAAGAAAAAGTTTTTTGTGAGCAAACTATTCAACAGTGAAGAAGGCCGACAACTAAATTTTTGATTCGAATCGAAATGCTTTGTTTCCTAACGAACAAACTTATAAAGGTAATTGCAGCACACTTGTTTTTTTTTTCAACAATATTTTAGTCTTGTAACTTTCGTGATTTTACGTCACATACAAACAAAAATAAATTGAATGCCCAAGGCTTAGTTTAATGAGAAAAAAATGATTTATTGCACGAATGAAGAACTAAATAGTTTTGTTTTTAAATATTTTAACACTCGTCCGACACTTTTGTATATTCTTGTCACTAGCCGAACCCCTAACCCGAACGTTGAGTCGGGCTCTAGTAAATATCATTAAGTAAATGCCTATACCAATATACTGATACCGATATAATCAAAATACCGATACCGTTTTTCGTTTCGAATACCGTTTTTGGTTTCGGTTACTAACCTTAAAAAATTGATAAACCTGTTATTTTTTGCGCCTTGAGACATGCTGCATTTTTTTTATAGTCAAGTGCTACTGGCATTGTTTTTTCATAAAAAACCTATTTTGGAACCGTTGGCATCAGGTCTTACGAAAGTCCTTAATTTTCAATTGCTTTATTGACTATCTTTTATAAGTATTGGGAATAGAGATGAGCGGTCCCGTGATTTTTGAAGAAACAGTGAACGTGATTTGTAAACAGTTATTTTAAGCAGTGACGGTGTTTGCTGTTTATTATTTTTCACAAACAAATATGCTAATAGTTACTTCACAGGAAAACCCAAAAATGTTATCTTAACATACCAAATTTTAAGTATCAACAGTGTAGTTAAGAGTTGCTACTCAGAAACATGTCCTGTTTTTTCCACGAACCACAATGCAATTTATGCATATGGGGCTTAAATATTGAATGAACGAGATTGTTGGCAAAACTTAACTAACAACATCGCAGTAAATAGTTACTTCACAGGAAATTCCAAAAATATTTGTTTTCATTACATATTAAAGTAACTTAATCGCAGTAACAGTTACTTCACAGTTTAGGTCGCTGTCGTTACCAGTGATTTTCATATCACAGGTATAAAATCACAGGTACATATATGTCGCTCATCACTAATGGGGAATATACATCAACTTGACAGCACGGCAAATAAATATATTAGAAAAAACAAACGAATTGACAACCTGTTTATACCCGTGTCGAAATGGTGAAGAGTATATGAAGATAGAAAATAATACAAAAAAGAAAAGGAGAAGAAACTTACGTGAATGTAACTTTAACCTACAAATTCATATAAGCCCTGACGTGTTTGTTGTTATTGTACCCACACCACATACGTGGTAGTGGTATTATGGATTTATGCAGATCTTTGTAACGTCTAAAAAATGGCCTGAGACCCACCTTCAAGTATACCGATCGAAATAAAATCACTTCCTGAGTCGATTTAAGCATGCCCGTCCGGCCTGGTGTCTATGTATTCTGTAATCAAAGTACAGGTCTCAATTTTGAAGATATTTTTATGAAATTTAGAACGGATAAGTTCTTTTGCACTGCCCAATACAAATGTCTTCCTGGAATAATACTTTGGGCTACTACTGAATCCAGTATTACTCTGTTTTAACAAAATTTTGCATTTGTAAATATCTTTATGCCGAGAACTTGATGATTGTCTAATTTTTTGATATAGCTCTCATACAAAAGCCCTCCCCGAGTAAGCATTTTAGGATATACATATATGGATCGAATATTATTTATGTGCTGTTTATAGAACATAAAAGCCAAAATGTCTTTGACGCTTTGTGTGTATTTTCTTATTGTAAAAAAAAACAAAACACATACAAAACGTCCAAGACGTTTCGTCTTTTATGTTCTATAAACAGCACTTTAACCTCAAATTTTTCATAAATGTTTATTTTGATGCCACCAATTATTACACTGAAAACAAATAATTTCGGCCTTTTTTTCAAAGAGCCCCACTTAAGTGTGGTGTAGAGTATAATATGGTCGGGCTTGACCGATTTTAACTTTCTTACTTTTTTTTTGCAGATTGTACGACCGGTGAACGCGTTTCTTATTGTGGATGTTCAAAATGACTTTATAAGTGGTTCCTTGGATATAAGTAATTGCAGTGCACAACAAAAAGGACATGAGGTAAGTTTTTTGTTGTTTTATATGTATATTGTAGGACTAGATATTTGACACACTGGCAGTGTAAGTTGTTACAGAAATGTTGTGAGAAGGTTTAATATCAAAATGCTGTAGAATGTTTTTTTTGTAAATTTATAGTTACTACAAACCCTCAGGTATGAGCAAAGGGCGCGGATGAGGAAATGAGAAACTTATCACAATAATAATTAATCAATTGGCAAAAGAAACAGAATGCACAATAAATATTTTTGTCTCGTTTCTGTATTGTATGCGAGAAGTTTTAAGTCAGGGACAGAATGAGTCAAAAAAAAAAAATTATTTGTGATTAATTTTAGCTTACTTTACTTTAAAGTTTCATGAGCCACACGGTAAATAACTGGACCACTATTCTACACAATCTTAAAATATTTCTCGATGTAAATTCTCCTTGCAAGCTATAGAAACGAGGTACAGAAATTGAAGATTGAGTTTTAAAAGTTGTGAAAGTCTTTAGAAAAATTTTTCATATAAATTAGAGTAAATGAAGAACTTGTGTAGAAAATTAAGTTGTTTAAAAAACATATTTTTAGTTACTTGATATCTGTTCTTGAATATTTCCATTAAACGCTTAACGAAATATATTTTCTAAAAACTATTGAAAAACATTCTGATGTATTATTTGTCAATTTTAATTTTCTTTTTATTTATTTTGGAGTGTGCTGTATTATATTAAATTTGCAACGGATACGGATATTCATATTTGGCTTATATCATTTCCGTAAATCTTTGTTTGCCTGCGAAAGGGTATTAGAACATACAGACACATGTGAATACTTAAGTTGTCTTAATGCCGGATATGTTTTACAGAATCTTTAACTATATGTATTTAGTTGACATTAAAATTTCTGAATATTTATATGTACATTTGATTTTTTCAATAGCTTTTTATGTTTTTTTTGTATATGATTGTTGGTTTAGAATTTGAAATTAAATTTAAAGAAACTAATTTCTTTTATAGATACTAGAACCTATAAACAACTTGTTAGACACTGTTGATTTTGATGCTGTTTTCTATTCGTTGGATTGGCATCCAAGCGATCATGTATCGTTTATTGACAATGTTAAAATGAGACCTTTAGATGAAAATTCCCCTGTAGATGCAGATTCAGCCCAAGTATTTGACACCGTTATATTTGCCGGGCCACCACCAATGAAACAACGTCTATGGCCGCGTCACTGTGTGCAAGATTCTTGGGGTGCTGAACTACACAAAGACCTTAAGGTGGTCGATAGTGGTGTTAAAGTTTATAAAGGTACAAATCCGGAAGTAGATTCATATTCAGTATTTTGGGACAACAAGAAGTTATCGGATACAACACTCAATGCCCAATTAAAAATGAAGGGCACCACAGATATTTATGTGTGCGGTTTAGCCTACGATGTGTGCGTAGGAGCTACAGCAGTAGATGCGTTATCCGTGGGTTATCGTACCATATTGATTGATGATTGCTGTCGCGGTACGGACTTTCATGATATTGAACATACCAAGGAGAAAGTAATCAGCAGCCATGGAGTGGTTGTGCACTCAAATGAGGTAAAGACTTTTTTGAAATTTTTTGAATTTTATTTAAGTTGTGTTTTTTTTTAATTTATGTTCTTTTTAAGGTGAAAGCTATGGCTGAAGGCAGAGATCGCCGTCCAGAGCTGGGCTATAAATTGGCAATGGAATTAAAGAATCCAGATTCGGTTTTATCTCAGCGAAATAATGGCATTCGTTCAATGGAGTAAATCGCAAAAATTTTATAACAAAAATATTACGTAATTTTGAACTTCAAAAGGATTTCACATTTGCTTTTGACCCCCTCTCTCTAAGCCTGCTTTGAGAACATCATCATTTTATTAATCTCTTATATAAAGTACTTATTCTTAGTTACTAAATTTACTTAAAATGTAGTGCCTTAGCTTTAAAAAAACTCACCCTAAATTTCTATTATATACTTTCATGTGCATAAAAAATTAAAGAAATTTTTGTTTCTGTAATATTTTATAGTTTACAAAGCACTTTATGGAACACAATTCTTATATTGGAGCTTAAGAGACTTAATTAAATTTAACTTTGAATAATTTAAGATATTTATTGATTTTATCACAACATTATTAAGGCAATTGATAAGCACATTGGCTAAGTTCTTTGTTAAGTCAATTCAAATTTAAAAGTCAAATGGTTTATGTGGATTTGAAAATAAAAGACATATCGTTTAAACATACAAACTTATATAAAATTTTACTTAATTGTGTAATTCACCAGGGCTAGGTGCCTTTAATAATTATCGTAGGTAGTCAGCTAAAATGTACCGCGTTTTTACTCACAAGAACGATAAAATTGGGTTGAGCAGTAATATATTTTAGTAAAACCTTCCCTACAATAAAAAAACGACGAAGAAAATGAATAAAGCCTATAATATTGACCTCCTGCAAATGTTTTAATGGCACTAAATTTTGAATCTGCAACTGGAATGATCGAACTCCTTTAAAAGATGGATGAGCTTAAAGAAAGTGAGACGGAGTGCGAAGGGCGTCACAAAAACACAAAAAGGTGACGCGTTGTGTTGTACTTGTCATGAAACTAGAAATAGGTTTGGTTTTGGATTAGGGGTTGTTCGAAAACTCAAACACTTTGTCTCCAGATTTACTGCAGTGTTTGGAAGAGTCACCACAGCATCAGGCTTATCTATGCCCACTTTCCGATCAAAGCCAAGGACAAGCAGACCAAAAACACATTTAAAAGGAACGTTGAGGGAGCTTATGACCGCTGTTCCTGCCATGTCATTAAAACCTCACGTCTTGAGCGTACAGAACGGAAAGGAAAATATTATTGATCTAACATTCGGAAAACTTAGCTTTCAGTAGAAAAAATTTGATAACAGAAGGAGGTTAATAGACTTTGCTGTTGCAAAAAAATAAGATAGTTAGCAGCACCAGGTTTTAAATTCTCGACTTACATCAGGCCACATGGCTGTCACCAGATCAAACAACAAGAAAACAGATTGATCATGTTTTGATAGAAAGAAAAGATAGAGGAGGAACGTATATTCTACAAAAAGAAGAAAGAAATAGATAGGCGTGAATGTGAGAGTATACAAATGTTTTGGGGTAGAGCCGAATACCGAAATTTATAACAAAAACTAAAACACCAACCTAACAGGATTTAATAAAAGCACATTCTTCTGAAGAAGCATACTGATTCAGAAAGTGGGCTGATGATACGGAAACATAATTTGTCATGGCTTTTGGTATCCGTTGGCAGCGGGGATGAAGATAGCAAAGAACTTATTTCAAAAGACGGTATCAATGCAGCTTTAGACCTATCCTGGAAAACCCACCATTGACACTTTACGACAAATCGTAAAAAATACCCAAATTGGGCAGATCGACACATATCATGTTTTTTTTGATTGAGAAGCCGCTTTTAAGAGCCCCATATTTTCGAAAAATTTTCAAGCAGTCTCTGAGTTCTTTTTCCTGAAAACGCATACGACTTTACAGGATGACCATAACTAAAACACAATCCTTAGGTAAAAAGAAAAAAATGTCTCCGAGCTGTCCGCACCAATCAAGTCCTGAGATAAGGAGCCCTTGGAAAAGGTAACACAAGACGCAATGTGGATGGAACTGGTACACTGTACACAAAACTTTGCGAGCAGTAATTTCCGGAAACGCAGAAGACATAAGTACATGAAACCCGATTCTGTCATCGGCTAAAGAAACCACTTAAGTAAGTAAGTATGTAAGTGACTGCATATTTTCTGCCTTCAAACTCTGTACGGCCGGAACACACTTGCCGACTGAATCAGATGATCTAATAAACCTAAGTGTGCGATTTCGGCAGACACATGACCCAGATTGGATCCAAAACAGCGATAGGGTTTTAAATCCTCAACAGCTGAAAGCTGAGAGAAACCGTGGCCTTCAGAAGTGGATTTCGATTTAACAATTATACCTGGGGAATAAGGTTGCTTATTAACAAACTTTGTAAAACAGTTAAGAGGTAACTACTTGCGACTGATCAAAATTATTGAAAATCCAATAAAATTATTTAATAAATAATTAAAAAGGAATCATTCCTGAATTCTTGGTGAAATTACATATAATTTTCTAGTTTTCTAGTCATTAGCTGATACTATTTCCATGCCAGAATAATTATATATTCTTCCTCCCTTTTTAGAATTGCCGAATTTTATATTTAAGTATAGTATACAAAATGTGTTCGATCTATTACCACTTACAATAAATACATCATGACCCTGTCTATGATGAAAGTTTAGCAAATAAACAAAATATATACATATATTCACTACTAACAAATGCACATGACAAGTACACGAACTTTATATTTCTTCAAAACCATTTATAAGTTTTTGTTTTTGTGTACATTTTGAATAAACAAAAATTTGTTTAGTTCATCTGATTGCATTTAAAAAAAATTATTTACAGACTTAGTGAGTGACAAAAGGGCTAACTATAATGTGCTTAATCTAACATAAGCAAAAGTGCGAATACACATATTCAAATGTGTATAACTATAATGTACTTAAGAAACTTTTCGTTAAGTTTCGTCAAGTTACATTTGATTAAGCAAATCGCGAACCTGGTCGTACTTTGATTAATGGATCAGCTGTGTATACAAGAGCTGGGCGCACAGTTGCACTTTTAAGTACACTTTTATTTATGAAAAAAAAAAAATTTATTCTTTAACTTTTATAATATAATTTTATTATTTATTTGCTAATGGTTTAATATTAGATGTTACTTAAATAACATTTTGCGAAAAAAAATCCATCTATTTGGAATATAAAAGTAAAACAGTTTTTGCAAAACTACAAATATTTGCAACTGAGCTCTATAAGAATTTAAGTTTAAAAAGTACAATATAGCCATTTAAAAGTCTCCAATAAATTGCTTAAGCATTTGACAGGCTTTTCGTTGATATTTGACATTAGCATAAGTTTGTTTAAGCAAAATATAGTTAGCCCTAAACTGTGCAATGAATTGCTGTTGTCTTTAATATTTACATTCATCAACATCCTGTCAGATACAGACTTATGTACATATATATAGCGCATAGTGCATATTTACTTAGCATTTGGAAGCATTAACATAAGACTACCCAAGATGATTAAAAATTGACTAATTAGTTATGCCAGGAAGGTATCCAAAATAAATCTAAAAAATAATAAAAAAGCAACTTTAAAACAGTAAATATATAAAGAGTGAAACAATCACAAATTGAACATTAACAGGCTTAAAATATCATTTAGTTTTAATTTATAACAAACTTAATCCAAAAAGAATTTAGAAAGCCTGGTTAAGATTATAAAAAACTCGTTCCGAAGTTTCCCGGGTAGAGCACCATTTTTTTCCCGAAAAACAATAATTTTCGGCTCAAAAACTAGAGCATAAGCGATTATTTTATTTGTAAAGAAAAGCCAAAAAAGGCTAGAATATGATAAAAAATGTTAACTAAATATGCGAACTCAAAAAACCCGGAGATTCATCTGAAAAATTTTTAAAAGGTTTAACAAAATCTTTTTCGTTTCCTTATTTTACGCAGCATCACATTTGAAATATTTTTTTGTTGGTTGTATTTTGAAAAGTATGTATGTAGATATGTATGTTGGTGCTCTTATGTCCAGGTATGTTTTAATAATCCGATTATTTAATCGATTGACATGTTTTATGAATTTGTAAATGTATGTTTTGTATTTTGATGCATATGACCTGCTCTCAAAGTGTAGAGGATAAAAAATAGACAGTTCCTACTAACTGGAGGATAAAATAACAAAAAAAAGCAGGTATAAAAATAACCAGCATCAACATTGGATCATCAGTTGGCATCAAGCCAATGGGAAAAAATGTGTGAAAATAATCCTAATCTCAACCAACACCAAAAAAGATAAAAAAAAAATATAAATTTATTTTCGAACTTTGTAAATATTAAACGGTTGCATAAGGGAATTTTGTAGCAATACTTTTTACAAGCACAACTGAAATACATATACGTATATCGGTATGTACGAATGTTCATACAAACGTATGTTGAAGTTCCAAAAACAAGAAACAATTTTTGTTAAAAAATTTAAGGAACAAAAACAATTTAAAGCCTACATAAGTATAAACGTTGTTAACGTAACTTTTGTAAAACATACCAAAATTGTATGTTAAATTATCGCTTGCTTAGTATTAGCAGGTTGTACGTAGTATTGATTAAATTCAATTAAAAACTTTTAATTTATTCTCTTACATTTTCAAATAAAATTTGGTCACAAAGTTTAGTTAAACCGTTAGTAAGGAATAAGTATCAATATGAAATTAAGCCATATTTATTTTTAATTCAATAAAATACAGTCACATGTTTTTAAACATACACCTTTGATACTGGAAATTTTTTTGAAAACAGTTCTTGTGTTCCTTAAGTCAAAATATTAAAATCTATAATTTTTGCTTATTTGCATTTTTGAAATGCACATTAAAACGTGTATGTGTCATTTTAATTGCAATCCACTTAAATTTACCACGAATATCTTACACAATATTTTTTAACAAATTCATAAAGAAGTTTTACTGTTTAAGTACAGTTACATAAACCAACAGACCAGTTTTTCCCAGGATGTTTATGGCTTAAAATTAGGAATTCAGTCTGCGAATGCTTATTCTGAACAAGAAGCTGTGTATATGATTGAGGAATATTTATAGTAACCTACGGTCTCCATTAGCTATGAATCGCTGTTAAAACGTGATGTTAAAACACAGTTGTTTTAACATTTGCACTATTAACGGTGTTATAACCATTGCTGCCAGATTTAACGATTAATCGTAATTTTGACGATTTTGGTGGCAAAAATAGGCTTTTGACGATTGGACGACTTTCGCCCCGAATTGGGGGATTTTTGAAAATTAAAGATATTCGGCTTTCTTAAAAGAAATAATATTTTAATATTTTAATTTAAGGAAAATATTTTTTCAAATATTTATATGAGTCATTTTATTCCGGGGAGGGTGCCCCGGTAGATCAGTGGTAAGTGCACGAGTCTAGCAGTCTGGGGGTTGTGGGTTCGATTCCCACCAGAGACCCTGGTAAGATTGCTTCTGTTCTTTCTTTCTTATCCTTCTCTAAATTTCTTCTTTTCTTCCATATCAACCTATTCTATCTGCCTCTCCAGGTAAACTCAAAGGGACCGAATTAAGTGGACCCAAATGAGCTGTATCCTTTCCTTCACAACTGCCTGTTCTACCTAAC
This sequence comes from Melanophora roralis, assembly GCA_963583895.1. Lineage (NCBI taxonomy): Eukaryota > Metazoa > Arthropoda > Insecta > Diptera > Rhinophoridae > Melanophora > Melanophora roralis. The sequence continues at coordinate 89,613,625 of OY757187.1, read as the reverse complement.
CTAATCTTTTGTTATTAAGTAAGAATTAAAAAAGCTTAAATTTTAGGATTAACGATTTTTTTGACGATTTTAGAAAGATTCATGTTGATTTTTACGATTTTTGTGGTAAAATTTGACGATATTGCACCAAAGTTATCTGGCAGCTATGGTTATAACACAAGAAAAATGTTATTGTCTACATTTAACACTAACGTTATGTTTTTGTCAATGTTAGTGATTTCATGTCCAATGTAATGTTTATAGCAATTTTGACAACGTTGCGAATATGTAGATTTAAGTACAACGTTTTTAAATTTATTTTTTTAATAAATTACAAAGTTCAAATTGGTGCCCAGCCAGGCAGCTGGATAGATTGACAGACATATAATGTCGATTGATAAGGTGATTCTAGTTTAATCGGCATTACTGAGATTGATTTTGGACTTTTGAGCACAATTACATTATAGCCCCTTCACCAAGAACATGTGAATAAAATACGCGTAAACCTTCTGTGATTCATACAACTTTGATGTTAAACTCTTGTACGCTATGTACACAGTGCAACACGAAAAAAAATAACCATATTCGGACATTACTACGTGAAAGAAGACCAAAAAAGAAAAGACCTGTGTCTCCCAGTTTTGCCCAAAGTCATGCACTTTTTTTGGTATGGGCCCCCAAAGATTTGGGGCCTTTTTGCCATTTTTGCAAAAAGTGATAATTTTCTCAGGCTCATATCTTGCAAACCGTTCGGAATTTTAATTTACTCTTTGAGGCAAAGTTGTAGCCCTTTTTAAAAGGAACAAAAGTAATGAACATAAAAAATTAAAAAAAAAATAATTTTAAATCAAAATCGCAAAAAACTTTAAAAAATTCAAATTTTGTTTACCTTTTTTCCCCTGTTCAGGTCCATAGGTAGCAAACCGTTCAAAATTCAAGGAAACAGTCAACTACAAAAATTTACCTAACATCTCAATAAACAACTTTTTAGAACATATAAACTTCCTAGGAATGATTCTTTACACCGTTTAGGTAGCGCTTAGCTAGCCGGAAAAGTTAAAAATTTCCCCCAAAATGTGTGTATGTACATACATGTAGTTATGAAGTTATCTCTTCCTTACGTTTAATCAAATTGCCTTAATTACATATATTGTATCTGTCTTTAGTGTAATAGAAAACTCTTGTGCATATAAATATGTGTATATGCATGTGAGATAGCCGCGAAAAGTCTTGCAACCTAAACAGGTAGGCAAACTTTAAAATTGCAGGAAACCCTAAACAACAATATACATCATACACAAATCGCAATAATGATCGTTAACGGCCTTTAATTAAATTATGTACATACTTTTTTTTTCTTTGTTATTACTTTTTAATAAATATTGTTTATACCAACAATAAATTACCTATATATGTACCTACTACCAATTTTTTTAAAAAGCGAGGACAATCCAAAATGAAATAGCAATTGGATAAATTTAAAAAAGGAGAAATTATTGCACCCAAACTTATCAAGAAATCAACTACAAAAATTTACCTAATATTTCAGTAAACAGCTCACGCGATCACGCACCGACCGCACACGCATCAAGGAACACAGATCACAATATAAAAGCGACGCGACTCCCACATCGAGGCATTACACAGCGGGACGTCAACAAGATCTCAGCGGTGAAAGTTATAGAGAAAGTTCTACAGCATAATTCGCACACAACATTGGCAACTGACAATTTCAATATGCAGTGTAAAAATATTTATTTCTTTTGCTACATTTGCGGTCATCAAATCAGAAAAAATAATTCTACAAGATTTCAAAAGGAAAAGAATCTTTTAACAGGTGAATTTAAAAGAGCATATACATAAGTCATTTTTCGACGAAATAGATTTGATCAGTGAAAATTACACACCTAACGCAGTGTGTCGCCAATGTTATAATAATCTCATAGCATGGTTGAATGGAGGCAAACATAGTATAAAATATTGTAAGCCGGTAAACTGTATTAATCGCCCAGGTGATCATGGTGGAACCAGTTCTTATGCATGCGTTAATTACACATCTTGATTAAATAGACATGATGAGAAGAACAAAATTTATAAAGCAACTGTAATAACCACACTTCCAGTACTTGCACCTGAAAATTTTGTATTCCCAAGGCCGCAAACTCCAGATCGTAGGACAGAATTTACAGAAATGACTACAGCAAGTGGTGTTACTAATCAAGATCGATTTGATACCGAATATGAGCCCCAACAGGAAAGAGATGGACCAAAACTAATAACTAATAAAAAATCAAATTCTACGAAAATAAATGGAAGATTTGCTGTGATTTGAAGGTCATCAATATTTTGCAAGGAATCATCGATGAGGGCGGCTTTCCAAAATTCTTTTGTTTTCTTTGTAATTGGGATTTGCGCTCACCTGTAAATCAATTCCAATGTAATTCATGGGCCCAAGAAGGAAGTGTGCAGGAACAAATGAAACAACATAGACTTAAGAATGCACCTTTAATTGACAATACTCAAGACATTTTGCTGCATTTGCTCCATATAAAATTAGGAATTGTTAAAAAATTCATTGAAGTGGCCGTTGTAAATTGTTCAAGCGATGACAAAATTAAAAAAGCTATTGCAGTAAGCTTAGAACGATTTTTTGTTCACCTCGTTGTACTATAGCTATTTACACTATGTTAATGTTTTCTTTTCTGCCCTTATAATTGTCTTCATTTAATAGGCGTACTTAATGGCCCTGACATTAGAAGCTATTCAGGAGCAAATTTGATTCATCGCTTGATGAAAATCATTCAATGGCATGGATTAACCTTCAGCGTGGTGGGGATCGAGACGCGGAACCGCAAGCAAGAGAATGGGTGAAAGAAATGCTGTATTATTTTGAGAAAATCGGCATATCGATGACGTTAAAGCTGCATTTTCCTTATTTTTATTCTGACGACTTTATTAAAGGACTCCCTACCGAATCCGATGAGCGAGGAGAACGGTTCCACCAAACCACAATGCCCATGGAAAAATTCGACGCATTGCTTGCAGAGGTAATATCAATTTTATTGTTGCATGGTCTTGTATTATTTTTGATTTCTTTTCTAATTCATTTTAGGTATGTTGGTGGAGTCACAAGATAACCCTTTATGATGTTAATGAGGTATGTGAAAAAGAAAAAGCTAATGATGGAAAGCAGTCTGGAAGCAACGTGCCTGTGGACACCATAAGTTCTGAATCAGCGTCAGATTCGGACGACGATTTGGATCCTCAACTTAAGATAGCGCGATTTGCAAGTACAGGGACATCAACGAATATTTTTTTTTATTATTTTTTTGTAATAGACAGCACAGTATCTCAATGTTGAAGAAAATAAAAAACATATGAAACTCAAAAATTTTCGTAAAATTTTTAACTTTTGCGGTTACCTAAGCGCTACCTAAACGGTGTTAAGAATCATTCCTAGGAAGTTTATATGTTCTAAAAAGTTGTTTAATGAGATGTTAGGTAAATTTTTGTAGTTGACTGTTTCCTTGAATTTTGAACGGTTTGCTACCTATGGACCTGAACAGGGGAAAAAAGGTAAAAAAAATTTGAATTTTTTAAAGTTTTTTGCGATTTGATTTAAAATTATTTTTTTTTTAATTTTTTATGTTCATTACTTTTGTTCCTTTTAAAAAGGGCTACAACTTTGCCTCAAAGAGTAAATTGAAATTCCGAACGGTTTGCAAGATATGAGCCTGAGAAAATTATCACTTTTTGCAAAAATGGCAAAAAGGCCCCAAATCTTTGGGGGCCCATAACAAAAAAAGTGCATGACTTTGGGCAAAACTGGGAGACACGGGTCTTTTCTTTTTTGGTCTTCTTTCACGTAGCGATGTCCGAATATGGTTATTTTTCCATGACTTAAAAAATTACACACAGTGGTATCATACAACTATAGAAAACAGGGGCCAGAAACATTCTACAACCTTTGAATCAACACTTCTTATTAACACAAAAACAAAAAAATTGCATAGTTCCTTGTAATATTGAGCAAGCCATATGTAATACATCCTGTTATTTGCTGACGTTCTACATTATTTATCAAATTGTATATGTTTTAGCAGCTTTTCACTGTAATTGTTGTATATGAATTTTGCATCACTTTCGTCTTGTTCGTTGTCATTATCACTTGTGCCACAGGTTGGACGTAACAGCTATTGTCCTGATTTTAATATTTTCGTTACATGAGAGTATGAGCGGGTTAGTTGGTTATATATTTTTATGTGTTATTTTGCAAAAATAATATTGCTAAATAATTTAAGATCAAATGATTTTAAAAAAAATGAAGACAATTAAAACAAGTAAGAGCGCTATATTCGGCTGTGCCGAATCTTATATACCCTTCACATTGGTCTTTTAATATACCCAGCCGAGTAATTTTGTACTGCAAATAATATAATAAAAATCCTTGTGTGAGTTTTAAAGTCCATAGAAAACTTTACAAAATGTTAACGTTCGTATGGATAATAGAAATAGATGAGGAAGGTTTGAGGTCGACAGTAATAAAAGTTTTTGACATTATTTATAATAAAAGGTTAATAAAAGTTGTTGATTTTTATGGGATGTTCTAGTCCCCCTGCTCCTCTCCAACTTTTTTCCCAAAATGTATGAATTATTAGATTATTACTTTTTGTAGAACATTTTATTTCGATATCTGTTACAGTTGCCGAGATGTTGCGTATCGAAAATTTAATAAAAATTGTCAATTTGTATGGGAGCTACCCCATTTTCTGCCTCCACCCAATTTTTTTTTTTAAATGTAGGTCTTGTTGTACAATTACTTTTTGTGGAACATTTTATGTCGATAGCTGTTATAGTTTCCGAGATATAGCGCATAAAATATTTCACCAAATTTGTGCAATTGTAGGAAAACTACCACTTCCCCTGATCCTATCTGAAAAAAATTTTTCCATTATTTACATAGGTGCCTACTTTAAGAGTATCCGTTCCAAGTTTTGTGGCAAGAGTGACTATACTTACTGAGATATATAGGGATATATGCACGGATTTTGTCCTAAAAAAATGGGTTGTTTTGGGGTTTCGCTTGTATCTCGGTCAATAGTCAACCGATTTTGCTGATTTTATATAGCGATTGTTAGCGAGATATTTATAATCGTTTGACACCATTAACTGGTCTGTATCTTTTTATTTGACTCCGGAAACTTGAATTCAACAGACGGACAGACGGATAGACGGACAGACAGACGGACGGACAGACATACTTTATGGGGTCGCAAATGGATAATAAAGAAATTACAAACGGAATGACAAACTGATATATACCCTTATCACTATGTGAAGGGTATAAAAACGCTGTAAAAATTTGTATGTGACAAAGTTTGATTAATTAATTATCTCTAAAACAACCATCTGTGCTTTGATAACAAATAAGGTTGGCCTTAAACCCCAGCCAAATATATAGATGGATTTTGGTAAATTGACTCAGGAGATAATTTCATATCGACCAAAATAATTAAAGGTGCATTTTGGACTTTTATTTTTTGGCGTTACTATATTTAACAAAAACCGTACATATAATCTTCTTACCAATTCGATTTTTTTGTGCTCAAATGCTGTTGTTCATTCGTTTCAGAATCTAAGCAAAATGTTGCATCGATTTGTCAGGGCATATTTTGATATATTGTTTCTTTAATAGAATATTTTATTTTAAAACCCTTATAATTATTTAAAAAAATTATAATATTATAAAATCACTAAAGAGAAACAAAAAACTTTAAGTGTTTATTGCCACTTTTTTTAAGTTTTTGTTTTTAATTAATTTATTTATGCCTTTGTCCTATTTATTTAAGCTCAAGATCTTTATCTGAAAGATTAGAAAACTCGACAATTTATGATAATAGGAAATACAAAATGGCACATAAAACATTTAACACGTTAGATAAATATTTAAGGGTAAAGGGTAAAATAGATAAATTTGAAATGTCCAATTTAGTATATAAGATAACATGTAAGGGTAGTGAAAATGACAATTGTAATAAGGTATATGTAGGCACAACAAAAAATAAACTAAAAACCAGAATTGCTGGACACAAATCAGAAATATAGAGGCAGTACCACAACACAAAAAGCAGAATTATTATTACATTGCACTAATTCAGATCATTATCCAGATTTTAAAAACACTTCAATTTTGAACATAGAGAACAACAATAAACGAAGGTATATGTTAGAAATGTTACAAATTATAAAACTTCCATCTACACAACGAATTAATTATAAAACAGACACAGCTAATGTTGCCCAAAATTATAGACTTTTAGTAAATAAGATCTGAATTTTAGTTTAATTAATTTCCTCACAATTATGTAATGTTTTTATACTATATGTATGTTTTCAATGTATTGTTAGTTAGATAATTTGTTTAATGTATGTACTAGTATGTCAAAATATTTCTGTTTCCGTTTCCTTTGAAATTGTTGTTAATAATATTTAAAATAATTTTTTGAATTGTTTATTAAAAATAAAAAATTTTCCTGACGAAGCTTCCCATTGTGGTGGCGAAATATCGAAAAAACAAAAAACAAAAGATCTTGAGCTTAAATAAATAGGACAAAGGCATTAAAACAGAAGATCGAAGAAAATAGGTGAAAAATATTAATTTATTTATTTTAAAGCAAACCCTGTTCTGGCTTGTTTTACTTTGACAAAATTTCGCTATAATACAGAATAGTTTTAAATCCCGTAAAATATTTACTTTTTAAGAAAATTTTTGCTTTCCCTTTTTTTATTTTCCAACAAAATTTTTTAGGCAATGTTAAATTCCTTGTTTCGTTAAAGAAATTTAAGTTTTTAATCGATAAAAACTGAAAAAGTTAAGGTCTGGGGTAGGTATGCAACATCGTTCTCAAGAACATCTATGTTGTAAAGTAGCGGTACTTCCATGATAAACATCGTTGTTATAAAATATCGTTAATGGAAACGATATCTTTATGTTTTTATTTTCTTATAGTTAAATGATAAAATATGAAAGCAAGAGCATTTTAACACATAAAATCACACTAGTTATTAAGCCATCAAAATCTTATTCGCCATATTTACTTTTTTACATTTTTATATTCGATTAAGAAAAAAAGTGTTTATGGTAATAGAGTCCTCCAAAAGCCAATTTTTGTTTTATTAATATGTTTGAATACTATAAATATGCTTTAAATTAAAATAAAGTTTAATATTTATTGGAGGCAACTTCAATAGTAAAACATTTACAGTTGCAAAGCAAACAGAAAATATTTTTTTTAAAAGTATCAAAAGTAATGAGTCCCTTTTTTTAAGTTACTTAAGCACAAATATGTATATTAAATAAACGATGTCAATGATTTAGGTTTAGACGCCAATGTATCGTCTACCAAAACATCGATGCTTATGAAGGATATATCGATAATAATGAAACATCGATGTATTGCATTCCTTGTTTGGAGTCTGCTGTGAATGCATTAAGAAGTGCAATATAAATGCAACCCAAACTTTACGTTGTGAGCAGAAACCTTAGGAATCATTAATTGGTCTAGTTTTCTGTCGATTTATACGAGCTTTGGTTGACCCATAGAAGTAGTGCAATTCAGTATCTTCTAACTATTCGCTTATCGTTATTTATCAACAGAAATTGTCGTTTGCAGTTACGGTTAAGTGATTCACTAAGTACTTTTTAACTATAATAGGCAAATTTTTTTTATATACTTTATTTTTAAAAAAATATCTATAAAATTTATTTAAAAAAAAGCGAAAAGCAAAATAATAATGATAATAAGCTGCTAAATATTTAAATGTTATTCTATCGTTAAGAAATTGGGCCGTTAACTTCACAATAACAACTGACTTTAACTATAGCGGATGCCGTTAAAAAATTAAACTGAATCGCAAACTCGTTAAATAAATTGTTTACTTGTTTTAGAGATAAGAAAATCGTTAAAATAAGTTACTATATCGCAGAACAGACGTACAGCACCAAAAAACTAAGCCCTCGTACGTGTGACAATTAAGCAAATACATGCTGGCCGGCTGTGTAGATGTAGTTTTCATACCTTTCACATAGTAATAATGGTATACACGTATGTATTAGTTTGTAATTCCGCTTGTAATTTCTACAATACTCACTTTAGACTCCATTAAGTGTATATATATTCTGGATCCTTATAGATACGGAAGTCGGCTTAGCCATGCACTTCTGTCAGCCTCTATGTCTATTCAAATCAAGTTTCCGGACTCAAATAAAGTCGCACAGAAAACGTTTTGATATTAAACAATCAATAATATAGCTGAGACAATTGCTGTTCAAAAGCAGCAAAATCGGCTTGCTATTGACCGATATAAAAGCAAAAACCTAAAATAACCCATTTTTAAGGCCAAAATCCGCGCATATATCCCAATATATATCAGTAAATATAGTCACTCTTGGCAAAAAACTTGGCATGTATATGAAGATAGGAACCTAAATTAGGGGGAAGAAACTTTCAGAAAGGATCAGGGGAAGTGGTATTTCCCCTTCAAATTCACAAATTTTGTGAAATATTTTATGCGCTTAATCTGAAAAATTATAACAGCTATAGAATTAAAAATGTTCTTCAAGCAGCAATGGCATAATAAGACCTACACTTGCATATATATAAACAACTTTTATAAAATTTTTAAAACCCTTGATTTTGGAAAAAAAAATTTTTGGGTAAGAGTAGGGGAAGGGGTAGCTTTCATACAAATGGAAGGTTTTATAAAATTTTCGATACGCTAAATCTCGGAAGCTATAAGAGCTATCGACTTTAAATATTCTACAAGAATTAATTTTTGAGCAAAAATGAAAAATTTTTGTCAAATTTTATATTTGGGAAATTATAACAGCTATCGACTTCAAGTTTTCTACAAAAAATAATGATACAATAATTCTTACATTTTTGAAAAAATAATTGTATCGGAGCAGTGGGAGGGGAACCACCCATAACAATAAACACCTTTAAATACGAATAATATCGAAAACTGTTAAAACTTTCGACCTCAAACCTTCTAAATGGTATTTCTATTATCATACGAATGTTGAAATTCTGTTATATTTTCTATTTTAAAAACTCTGATAGCTATCGGCTTTAAACCAGGCACAAAGTATTTTTATTACAATATTTGTAGTACAAAATAACTCGGCTATATCAGATGGCTGGGTATATAAATAGATCTATGTATGTGAAGGATATATAAGATTCGGCACAGCCGAAATAGCGCTCTTACTTGTTTGGATTTACTTTAACTTTTCATATTATTTAAGTACGTTTGAGTTTAGTCAACATGTTTAGACAACCACTTGAAATGAAACGGCCCTGTCTCTGCTTTACTTTTATATTTAAGTAAATGCGTGTTTGTTACTAAGTTTAAGTATTTTATGTCCGTAAAATAAGCTGGCTAGTTGGGTACTTTTATAAAAAGGTAATAGAGATTTACTGGCAAGTTCAACTTTAGTTTAGTTGAAGGGGTTTGATGTCATATACCTATACCTATAAGGTAAAACTATATTAAAAATTTTAGAAGTTTGATTTGATAGCTTGAATGGGTTTTGCAGGATTTTTAATTTTCAAATAAACTCAGTTTTATAATGTCAAAAATTTAAGAAACAATCTGTAGAGCTAAAAATAAAACAACAGAAGAAAAGCTTGGAGTTAAGAAATGCTGAAAATGTACAAATTGTTTTAACTTTGTTGGGATGTTGCAAAAGATCTATGATAATATCAACAAAGAGGAAGGAAAGAAAGATTAGGTCAAGACGTGGAGACAAAAAGACAGAGAAGTTGATCGTTTTCTTTAGCTATGAGATAGCTAAAGGACAATTTTAATTATAGAGATTTTATTGCTGCTCCAATGGCAAGAGCAGAAGCGCAGCAAGGTCTCCACTCCACTTTTAATACGTTTTATTATATATTTTTAATTATTTTTAATGTTACATAGCAAATAAATTCAATTGCAAACAGACAAAAGGTAAACAAATATATAAAAAAAATAACGAAACTACGAAAGCAAGTTTAAAAAAATCCCCTGAAAATTTCATGGTTAACAATTTTGTTTACTACGCTTTCTTCCTGCCTTCAATATCAGTTAAGTCTGGAATAATTCACAAATATTTTCAAAGTCAGTATCGATCGAAAAATTTTGTGCCAGGATAACCTGAACGTACTCATATAATAAAGTGGTGCTTATTTAGTTTATTTTTGTTAGTTTAAAAAAGTAGACAGGTAGCTTCAGTAATTATAAATTAAATTACCAATGAAGCATTGTTTTCCTTTAAATAAAGATTTAGTGTTTAGAATTAACATTATATGAGCCTGTAATAAAATTTATAAGTTTTGGTATTAACTTTTAAGTGTAATTTGTAACAAAATTGGACCAGTCGATGTCAAATTGTGATAAAATCGCTGAAGCAATTCTTAAGAAACTTAACTTTTATTAAAACTTTAATTTTTAGCTTTTATTAATGAAAATAGAAAGTTCAAAATAAATTGCAGTAATTGGCCAATGTTTACAATGTTATGATGAGTTTTCTTAATTTAAATTATTATTTGATGATTTCTAATTTTAATTAAATAAATTTAATTTTGCCTAAAAATTTTAGTTTTTTTTTTATCATTGTGGGCCGAATATTTCCGAAAACGTTGAGAATTTAAAATTAACATTTATTGTTAGTCACAACATTTAAACAACTTCCCTACCTTAAAGGATCCAGAATATATATACTTTATATTACAAATGAAATGACAAACTGATATATACCCTTATCACTATATAAAGGGTGTTAAAACAATCACACGAAAACACAATGGATCTTTAAAAAACAAAAAACAAATTAAGCAAAAAGAAAATGAGCGTATGATACGATGTACATACATCAATTGTCTTTGAAAGAGTGCTAAAAGCGAAAGTAAACTATAACTCTAAAACTGCTTTCATAAAAACAGTCTTGTCAAACGTGTGCCGAAATCAAAAACACATGTTCAGACATACCTACGTCCAAACATACATACAGAAATTTAATGAGTTTTTATGTTAATCCACATGTATGCTAAACAGAGTTGCTATTTGGTTACATTTGTTACATTTTTGTATGGATTTTGTTTTAAAAAAAACTGGGTCTATCGCAGTATTTTGCCTATATCTAGGTCCTTGGTGAATCGGTATTGCTCATTCTACCAGCTTTAATCGCAGGGATATTTCTCTTAGTTTGGCACCAATACCTCGTCCGTAGTACTTGAATTTACTGCGGAAACTTGATTTCAACAGATGGTCACATGAGCATAGCTTAAGAGTCTTCCTTTTCTATAAGGTTCCAAAATACATATTTGTACTTTATGGGGTCGCAAATGGGTAATAAAGTATTTACAAACGGAATGAAAAACTGAAATATACCCTTATCACTATGTTAAAAATATAGTGGTCATCACGACAAGGGGTAAAACTTGTTGCATACTAAATTAGTTACAAAAAAGATGTTAAAAAATACCAATAAAACTTACGCTTGTATTTATAATAGTTAAAAAAGGCTTATTAAGGGCTTATTTGACAATTATGTAATAGACATCTGTCAATCAAGCGCTTAATAACCCTAATTTAATTTTAATGAATATGTGGTTTAATATGCACATTATTATACATACTTTTGTAAGTATGCACACACTTATTAGTTAAAGATACGATTTCTTTCAAATTAAATTTCTCTGCTCTTTAGTTTTATTGCACATGCATAAAATTAAAATATTTTTTGAATTATTTAAGTTAAGTCTTAAAATTAAAATTTCTTTGAAGCACAGATTATCAGAAGGTCCTTAAACTGTTAGCCCTTAATCGTTCATACATATACACATTTATACATACAAATTTGTCTGAATTGTGCATCTATCGTTTGTATTAATGAATTTGTTGCTATTATATTTAAGACATAAAAAGATTAGCATGCTTTTAGAAAAGGGCATAAAAAATATTAACAAGTATTTATATGATTTAAGGTTAAACAACGTGTACAGAATACAAAAAGGACACACATAAAAACTCAAACATCAACTGTAACAAACATAAAAGTGGTTAAAATTGTATGCCAGATTAGAAAGATTGAGCTTGCATGTGTGTTGGCATGTATGTGTAAACAGAGGAAACTATATAAATATATACGTTTGTACATATGCATGTACATAGAAGAAGTACAATTATAATAAAAGTTAAGTAATATAGTAATAACGAAAAACAACATAAAAATAAATGCTTACACACAAGCACATCTTAAACATTTTGCCCAAAAACATACACTAAATTAATAAAAAATCACAAAACAGGATAAAAATTCAAGTGGTTTTAAATTACTTAAAAAAACATTCATCGTATTTGCTTTTTCTTTTCTGTTACCAGACGAAACCACAAACATATGATAAACATAGAATATAAAGACTGCTTCTTAACTTTTATGTTCTTTGGGATTTTCTTTCCATTGACAAATTGCAATAACACGTTCTGAACACGTAAATGATATTAAAAGTATTTTTGTAAAAATCTGATATTGAAACTTTATGCTCCTTTTTTTTCTTTAATACATGTCAGTAAGTGATTGTAAAGGGTTTTAATATATTTTCTTGCAGTTCCATGTTATGGGTTAACTTGGCACTTAATAACATCGGTTTATATGGTAATGGAAACATTATCCAAGACCATTTCATTAATCATAATGGTTGAAGTAGAATTTGGATAAGTTACTTAATTACTTTTCTGATTAAAGCGACAGTTTTTATATTTAAAATAATAATTATTTTACTTATAACGAACTACAACTACAACGGTGGAAAAAATTTTCTTTTTTAAAAACACATTTTCTGGTCTTTTTATGTAACAATAAAACACCCTCAATTTTTTGTTTTTTAATCGATGAGATCAAATCACGAAAGTTATTATCAAAATAGCAATCAATTCGTTAATGCTTTATTTTAACTTATTTTACGGCCTGAAGCCTCAAATGATCACATGCTGAAAATATCACACCCGTCACACTTTCTAAAAGTTTTTTCTTAAAGCAAAAATTGTTTTTGTATAGAAATTAAATAAACCTAAGACTGTTGTCAAAAATATTTCCATAGCGCAATCTTAAAGTAAAATTTTTTTTTCAAATTCACATTTGTTTTGTTGCACCCGTCACAGTCTTCTACACAGAAAAAACTGAGTTGTAGAATCAGTAACAAATTTCAGAGAATCAGTAAATATTTTGTCTGGCTGAGGACCTACAACGAAAGTTGTAAATTTAGACAAACAATTTTGCAAGAATTTTAGTGTCTGTTAAAAAATTTTACTGAGCTGGTTAAATATTTTATTTGTCTAGGCGAAAATTTTGTTTGATTTAAAAATCAAATAAAAATATTATTAGAGACTATTAAATAAATTGACTAAAAAAATAAATTATTTTGAACAAGAATTTGTTTGAAAAAATTTTTTTGTAGTTTTTTGTGTGTAGTGGCCTTTATAAGCAGAAATCATATTATTTCAGTGTAGACCTTGTATTAGGCATTTAAAAACATACCACTCCTTTGGGAGTAATAGGTTTTTCTATTGAAAATTTTGAATTTTTCGAGCTATGATTTAAAATGCGAATAAAACGTTTCACACAAAAAACTACAAAAAAAATTTTTCAAACAAATTCTTGTTCAAAATAATTTATTTTTTTAGTCAATTTATTTAATAGTCTCTAATAATATTTTTATTTGATTTTTAAATCAAACAAAATTTTCGCCTAGACAAATAAAATATTTAACCAGCTCAGCAAAATTTTTTAACAGAAGCTAAAATTCTTGCAAAATTGTTTGTCTAAATTTACAACTTTCGTTGTAGGTCCTCAGCCAGACAAAATATTTACTGATTCTCTGAAATTTGTTACTGATTCTACAACTTAGTTTTTTCTGTGTTACACCCGTCACATTCAACATATAAAATGATATTTTTAGCTAAAATGAATTTTCTTCCGTTTCGTTCGTTTGTTCGCCTTAAAGAAGGATTTATATTTCTAGCAATTATTTTCACTCTTTTTAAATGAGATTACGGGCATAAACTTTTATTTTCATAATACGATTTAAGACGTTGCAATTGAGGCAAAGTTGAACAGTGCCAACTATTTGAAACGTTTTTTTCTTTTTTTTTTTTAAAGGTAAAAAATGAAATTTTATTCAAAAAGAGCACAGCTTTACCATATTATTGCAAGCAGTTTAACAAACAAATAACTGGCACAAATATTTTACACAGGTTATGGTGGAGAAAAAGCAAAACCTGTAACCTATTGTTGGCCAAAAATTAATATAAAAAGTAGAGCAAAAGGCTTTTTGCAACAAACAAACATATTATTGTTTACTTCTACTAAAAATGCTGCCATTTCTGATATTGAAGTTGCTGTTGTTGAGTTTGTGGCTGTCGTTATTGTTATTCTTACAATTTTAACCTGAGATCTGAAAAAGAAAATATTTTGGCATATTTTTTATCAAGCAAAAAACTTTAACTGGAACTTTAAACAAGACCAAAAGTAAAACCTAGTTTTTTACATGCACTTTTTTGCTTTCAAGTATTTTATGCCAACTTCTATGAAAACAAGTTTTACAAAGCACTCAGTATATTGTACAAACACACACACACATTCATACAACTCTAATGACATACTCATAGAAGCGTAAACAATAAAGTTTTATACTAACAAGAAGGAATTGAAACGTATACAATTTTCACTTTTGTTTTTGTGCTCGTAAACTCCTTGTAAAACAAAAGCTGTTTTTTTGGTAGTTTGCTCATCCAAAAAATTTATAAAATGCGAAAAAAACTAAAACAAAAGCAATGTTCTTGATTTTGTTAAACAATCCAACCGAAAGAACTACATATGTATATGTATATGTATATGTATATGTATATGTATATGTATATGTATATGTATATGTATATGTATATGTATATGTATATGTATATGTATATGTATATGTATATGTATATGTATGTATGTATGTACATATTTACTAACAAAATTTTTATATACAATATAAAAATATGTTTCGTACAAAATAGAAGAATAAGAATCTGTTGCAGGAAAAGTTAAATAAATTTGCAATTAAACAATTTAATAAAAGAAAACCTGAATTTATGTTAGAAGCAGAGATGCAAGCTGATGGGCTCTGATACGATGACGCGCCAACAGTTTCATCGGCTTGTGTCGGCTCAAAAAGAGTAACCGTTTCGCCGGCTTTTTTTTGTTAAATACAAACCGCGGAGTTTTTAGCTTTAAAAGTAGCACTTTTATTTACAAAAATAAAAAATTAAAAAAAAAAACATTTTTTTTAACATTTTCAATTTATATATAATTAAAAATGAGCCGTCGAAAATTTGCAGACGCCGATTCAAAATAATGCTGCCACCGAAACTTAGACCACGGCTGGTTCCTATGATCCGAAGATAAAAGAAATAACACAAGTGAAAATCTATTTGGATGTAGAGGTTAATTAAAACGGTCTTAATTTTTGTATTAGCAATACAAAACAAAATAAAATTAACTAAAAAAAAAAAGTAAGAAAGATATAATTGGACGAGCCTCGCCATATTATACCCTACCCCATAATCTTTATTTTATTAGGTACCATTTAGCTGTTGTTTTAAAGATACTTTTGTTATAAAACCTTCTCTTCGTTGTAGACAATAAGTACTCAAATATTAAGGCTAATTCCAGCCAGCGCCAGACAAAAACTTAAGTTCTCAAATTAGACGAAACGCCAACTCCGATGGTGTTATCTGAAGGCAACAGTGTCCTTCCTTTGTAAACGAGTGTAAGCTATTGGACTTGTTCACATAGTTTAGGATTTTGAATTTAAAAGGTAGAACTTTGTAAATGTTGCTGCTTTTATATGCTGCTTTTATATATACCAAGCACCTGTCTTAGGATTTTGTTTAAAGACGTAAAATTTTTTCTTTACAGAATAAGTTAGATGCATTTAAGAAAGCCTTGTGAATTTGCTTCAATATTTTTATGTATTTGCTTGCGATTAAATCGGCTTTATGTAATGTTTGGAGAAGGGCTTTTGGCAATAAGATGCAGTTTAATAGCAGTTAGCATAAAAAAAATCCTAAATACTAGAAAATTTTGTGAAGATAAAAATATATTTGAGGCAGTTGTTGCCTAAAATGCTTATTCCGGGAAAACGTCTGTTGGGACTATATATATACCAATTAGCAGAAGCTTAAAAAGGGTTGAGTTTTATGATAAAAATCTAACCTGTGCTAAGGTTGATCCAATATTCTTTTTATATATGACCTGTACTTTAATCACAAAATACACAAAAACCCAGCTAGGAGCAAAGAAATAAATGAAACAAAAAAAGAAAAAAAAGAAAAGAAGCAAACGAAACAAAAGAGCGAGTTTAGTTGAACTATTTCAACCGCTCAGTGCAAAGAACCGTTCACTTGGACTAGGTAGTTCCTGACCGACTCAACTTTACAATATTGGCTACTTGCTACTTTGCGTGTACATATTTGTACCACCTAAGGGAATATATGTACCTTCCAATAAAGCAATGCTTAAGAAAAGAAAACCTTAAGTCCCTATAGTTTTTCCCAAATTATAATTATTCAGGCTTAAGGTAATATTTCTTCTAACAGTACCCAGCAGCTCTGATTAGCTTAAGGAATTATATAGCATATTTGTGTACAGGCCAAATACGCAAATATACACTTTGACTTACGAACTAATTAAAAAAAACTATTAAATTTGAAAGCTGACAGTCAGGCCTAGGACCATTGGACTGACACACTTACAAGCTACCATTCATATCTCTGCAAGTACAATAAATTTGGTTGCATACTTAGTACATCCATTTTTTAAGAAATCTTTCGTTAAAAACTCTAAAACGCATGCATCATTGTCCTAGTAGCCTTAATTAACATTTTTAAAAACACGCTAAATTAGTTTCTTCCACCTATTGCCAGACCAGATACCAGAAATTTTTCCGCCGATGTTAAACAACTTTTTTCGCAAAAAAAAGAGCCTGAAGAGTTTAAGAACCAACTAATAGAACAGCATTGCTAAGGTCAATCTTAGAAAATCTAGATATGGATCCACATAAAAATTATTCTCTATGGCGATCAGTCATAGGTCAAAGAATACCTATTAATGCAAATGGGCAGATTAGGGAAATCCAGCGTCGTCAAAACTAAATCATACGAATGATACCTGTTAAGGTTTTAATTATAAATTAAAAAAAAATTGTATTTTAAAAGCAATTAGGAATATAAACCTAAATGTAAAAGGCCTTAACTAAATTAGCTTTTAACATCAAAACAAAATTTCTTTTGGGTATACAGTGTGGCATTAAGCATACGCTATGGTTTTACAGCGTATACGCAATTTTTATTACCGTCCTTTGCTTCTTAAAACACTTGTAACGTATACGTCAGAAGTTTACATATTTATTTAATGTTGTATTTATAGGTGGAAACATAAACATATGTATATAGGTTAAGTGCATATGCAACATATTTTAAATAAACATATATAAAAACCTAAATATATAATATTGAGCACTTTTTTGTTTATGTTCTCGTTTAAACCAACATCAATATTTTACTACCACACCAAAAGTTTCGATTTTGCAAAAAACTCGTTAAAACTTGTCAAATAAATCTTTCCATTTCGAAGCCAAAATGTAACCGAAATCGTAACGAATTTCATATTACAGATTTGCGCGACTTCGTAACTATACGTTGGTTCGATATCGAACGATTTTGTGAAGAATTTTTTTATTGGCTTCGTTCCAGTTTGCTCTTACCATTTTACTTATTATTGGTACAAAATTAGTTTTATCCTTTTTGTTTATTTCAGAAAAGATTAGATTTAATATTAGCTATTTTTACTATAAACTGTTAATTTAATTTAAGCCTGCAGAAATAAAGTAGAATCACAAACAAAAAATCATATTCGTTGGCCATTCGTTTCTTAATTGTTGCCAGCGGGTTTTTGCGGCGTTTGGAAAAATAAATAACGACATTTTGTCGCTTGTTTGCGTTTTAAGCTCGGAAACCTACTAAACACCAATAAGAGAAAATATTTATATAAATTTTTAAACGTTAAGCAGATTTACTTAATATTTTTAATGCACTTCTAATGCACAGTAAATTTGTAAGTTTTTTGAATATGGATTTTCAATATACCGGCATCTCTTAGAGAATTTGATATGATAAGTGCAAGTACAGGCAAACTATCCAAATATTTTTACAAATTCGTAACGACAAGTCTAACTTCCGAATAAATCGAAACTTTTGGTTTGCTGGGTTAATATAAAAAACTTTTACATATCTACATGCAACAAATAAAAGTAAAAAATTTTAAAAAACAAACTTAGAGAATAATAGAAATAGAAAACAAACTTTTGTACATATATACTTATGTACATTCATGAACAAACATATAAACTAGGGTGGAGAGATTTATTTTAATTTAAGTTTTCCTGTATTGTCAATCGATGCTCTGCAGATTATAATATAAAAATTTCTAATTGAAATTTCTGACAGAGGGCTTAAAATTAAATGTGATTTTATACCCTTCACATAGTGATAAGAGTATATATGAGTTTGTCATTTCGTTTACAATTTCTTTAGTATTCACTTTAGGCCTAATAAAGTATATACATATATTCTAGATCCTTATAGATAGGGAAGTCGACATAGCCATGTCCGTCTGCCCATCTGTCCGTCTGTCTGTGCGTCTGTTGAAATCAAGTTTCCGGACTTAAAAAGGCGCACAGGAAACGCTTTGATATCAAACAATCAGAAATATCTCTGAAACAGTCGTTTTTTTAAAAACAGCAAAATGGATTCACTATTAACCGAGATATTGTGAGTGAAAACCCAAACTAACCCATTTTTTAGGACATAATCCTTGCATATATCCCTTACTATTCCAGTAAATGCTCTGCAAAAAGTAATAATACAATAGTTTTTACATTTTGGAAGAAAATAATGAGATAGGAGCAGGGGGAGGAGAACTTCCTATACAAATAAAAAAGTTTTATTAACCCTTTCGCGGTCACCGCTTTTTACGAAGGGCTTCCCGTGGGTCATTTGCTGTATCTTCGTCATTTTTTGTGATAGGGAAATTTTGAAAACACCAAACTGCTCGAAATAAAAAATAGAATCTATTTAAAGGGTAAAATGGACTTTGAGGTTTTGACGTTTATGTCCGTCATGACGGTCTTTGTATCCCAGTGATAGCGTTCGGTGTCAATGACGTATATACACGTCGGACAGATTTCTTCTTATTTCTTTCGTGTTACATTTTCGAAAACTTAAAATTTCACAAAATATCTTCGTATTATACATTATTATATTACAACTTATCAGCAAAATATTTAATAAGTTCACTGGAATTAATATTAAATAAAAAAATAAACGTAACTACAAATCAAAACAAAGAACAAAATAAATTTTGACCGTTATTTTTTTGTGATTCCTATAGACACACATATTTAACAACTATAGGAATTACCATATGACCTTGAGGTATATACACGTCATGTGTCAGTGGGAAACTTTGAAATGATTTTTTGTTACTTACCAACACTTGAACGTTTTATTAATTGCAGCATTTATATGCATTCACTGTATGCATAAGTCATGTATCAAAGAAAGTTGCTGATCCATTGTTGAAAAGCTCCAATATTAAAAGTTGTAGGAGGAAATAATTTTTTGACGTCTATATACGTCATGACCCACCAGAAACATTTGTTTTGACGTCTATACACGTCAGTGACTTTTAATATGAATAATGTTGAAAACTGTTAAAACTGTCGACCTCAAACCTTTTACATGGTATTAATGTTATACACTATAAACGTTAAAATTTTGCAAAGTTTTCTATTTCAAAAACTATTATACCTGTCGACTTCTAGACCGTCTCAAAGTATTTGCAGTACGAGATAACTTGGCTAAAACAGATGGCCGGGTAAAAAGGAAAAAAAATATAATTTTAAGGAAATTTTATACATTTGTAAGTATATCAAGAACCATATGAATAAACAATTTTTAAATATCAAATAAGCAGGGTTTTTAAACCAAATTTTTAATAATATATTTCAAATTAAAAAGTTATTTATGCACATGCTCCTAAGACTTAAAGATGTTTGACTTAATACATTTTTTTGTTTATATACATATTTCTAACGTCTGGCAACCCTGCCATTGGAAAAAAGCAAAACATTTAAAACTTATTTCTAATCAAATATTTGTAAGTCTTAACATATAAAATCTCTAAATAATTAAATATATTTTTAATTAAAAAAACACAAATTTAAATATTTCAATTTTAAATCCTCTGCGCCACTTTAAAAATTTAAAATTTTGCTGTGGAATACTAACTAATAATGCAGCAAAACTTTAGTAAAAAAAATTTTACTCCGCCCTAATAAATACACGCCCCTTAGCATAAAGAAGGCTTTCATTATATGAGCATGATTGCATGTGGGTGTGTGTTTGTAGGTGTATGAATCAAACAAAAGTTTACTGTTTGAGTGTAACCGACTGACACAGAAATCTATTTTTGCATTTTAGTTATTTTTTTTTAAGTTTACTTATGTTGTGCAACTATTTTAAGTTAATGTTGTTATTACAAACACTGTCAATATACTCAAATCTGTGTACATACATATCGCACCCTAGAAAAAAGCCAATGCCAACATATGTACATATTCAGTTCTTTAATAAAACCCTTAAAAAACACAAAAATTTTGTTTGCTACAGAGAAAAATACACATTTAATGTTATGATTTTGAGTTGTGACTGTTTTTGATTTGGTGAGCGATATGTGCAAATGCAATTTTATAACGAAAAAATAATTTAAGGAGAAACAAAAAATAAAAACATTGTTGAATTAAACTCAAGTCAAACCCCTTATTGGCATAGTTTTTACCAGTTTTGGTAAGCAAAATTATCGAAGTGATCTTTAAATAAACGAATTAGGGTTTGAAATCGCATAATTAAATTTAAAGATTTTAACAATTAAATATAATTTTGCTTTAGGATTTTAATTTGAACTAGTTTCTATAAATTGCTTTAAACTTTCTAATGCCAACCAGCTTAATATAGCTCATTTGCTCAAACAACGTCATAATTCACGAAAAGCTATTTCGCGGCTGAAGTTTTCGAATAGCTTGAATTTTTCTTTAAACTTAAAAAGCAAATACAGTTTTAAGACTAAATTAATATACAGTATAAAACATAATATAACTAACGATTCTGCATCGTTTACTCAAAGAATGCATTTTTTGGATTATGACGTTGTTTGAGCAAATAGATACGTACATTTTAGGTATCACTAAAAGCAAGCAAAAGCTTTCGTTTGCTTAAGAATAAATAATAAAAACAAAAACTAGTAAAATATAGACTGGAAAAGCAACCAAAATAGTAATTGAAAAAGATAAAAAAACATCAAAGGAAATAAAATAATGCCAAAATTGCTTTTACAAAAAAAAAAAATGTTCTTTCCATTTAACGTTTTTATAAATAAGGAAAAAAGTCCACCCAGATCGCCTGATTATACCCACAATTCGAGTTAGTTTCCGTCAGTGTTAACACTCAGGACTTCTACATTCCTCCTTTATGAGGGCTCTTGGCTAATTTCGGACGGAGTCTCGCAATATTTTTAAGTATATATTATTTCATCCTAATTTTGCTGCAATGCAGAAGGTATTAACGACTTCAACGTTCAAATTATTTAAGGATAGACACTACCATGGAAGAAAGGAGAAATTATAAAGCCATGAGGGCAATGTAATTTTATGGGAAGATAACAACTTAATTCAGGTTAGCAGTTATTTTAAAATTAAATATAAATATATGAGGCACTTTATGTCGATAGAGTTTATTCCGGAAAGATAACCGCCTGGAAGCTTTGTAATACCCAAAAAAAACTTTAATTCAACTTAAATTAAGTCTTTATTATAATTGGAAAAAAGGCTTGAAGACCAAGTCGAACCGACCCCAATTAATCGATTTAGTAAAAATCTTTGACAATTAAATTTCAGCGCAACAAAAGCCCACAGAAAGATATAATACCCCTTTACTGTATTGCTTCATCACAATTATTAACTATATTATCTACTGTTATACTGGTTATTTTTCATCGCCGCATTCTTTCAAATAGTCCCCATACTGCCAAGAATATTGCTGTGCATCTTAAAAATTTGCACATCCAAAAGCTTGGTGTGCAAAAAAGCAACCAACAACATTGAGTTTTTAAATAATAGAAATCCCTAAAAAATTTTGAGGAAACTGTTTCAACTGTATTTATGGTCCATATTGACGTTTGGGACTTAAAATCAGATATTAAAATGCTAGCTGCCAAATAGCAAAGGAGAATAAAAAGTACTGCGCTACACTTTTAATTCTACTAATTTTGTTAGCATCCATAATACTGTACTGTTGAATATATTTTAGTTCATCAAATAGCAAAACTATAGAGCTAAACAATTTTTCTTTTAACAAAAAATAGCTTTTTTACTTTAAAATTTTTTTCTTTTAATTTGCTATTGCTCTAAGTAATTTAAAAACAGCAACATAAGTTTGACCGCTAACAAATTTGTTTTGGTTTATTTACTTAGTTAAAATTTTTTTATTTGATGTTGGTTGCTTTGGAATACTATTACAGTAACGAACAACATTGTTTTTATGTTTTCGCTGTTGCCACTGCTGTTGATGTAAAATTATTAAAATTTTCAATACAAAGCAATTGCTATTATTGTTTGGGATTTTTTTTTTAACCCTGCGAATCTCATGCAGAGCGTTCGTAATTGCCGACAAGCTCGTATTTTAATTGTGGAACATACTCTGCACTTGAGAAACTGTTACATACGATGACTGATCTGCGAAATTTAAAAAAAAAGTTAACATTATTTTATTATTGCTATTCGCCAAATAATGATGGGCAGCTTAGGAGTTTAAATTAATTACCATCGTCAATTGAGCAGCTCTTGGCTAGCTGGGTTTGTTTAACCGTTTGATATTGAACCAAGTGTATGTGTTGGTGTTCATGGGGTTAAGAATCATATGATATGATTTTGTGTTGTTGTGGTTATGTCTTTTTTTATTTTAAAACACAAAAATAGACAGTCTTTATTATCTTTACAGAACTAATTTTATACACATAATAGAAGTGAATGGTTTTTATTATATTTTTTGTGTGCAAATGTTAGTGACTAAAATTTTTAACATAGTAGCTGTCAGTATAATCTGACATTTTGATTTGAAATGAGCCTCATACAAAGATTATACCAAAATTGTACAAAATTAAACAAATGAAAGGAAAATGTAAAATATCACTAAAGGTGGTTTTATACGGGATGTATTTCACATATGACCTGTCAAATTTTTCACTGCAAAATTGATACATGTCGTCTGAACGCGTGGAAATATTGCTTGTGTAAAACACATATGTAAAAGTCATATGTTTTTAGAACATCAACAAGGAAAAGTAAGTTGTTTATTTTGGTTTGGAGGTTATGTCAGATGTAATTACATACGTATGTGCTGAAAGCAAAAATATAAAACATATGTAAAATGATAATTTTGATATACGCAATTACATGTGGATTGCAAAAGTAATAAGTAATGTGTAAAATACATCTCGTATAAAACCACCTTAACAGATAGCAAAAATTGGAAAAGACAAGGAAGCAAAATAAAAAAATGTGTGTAGCGCAGCTTTACTGTTATGTTATCTTTATTTTACGATGATTTTCATTGTTAACAACAAACCAGAAATTAGATATTAATTTTCATCAGCACTTTATTTGATATATACATAAGTATACCTTTTAAGTGCTATTGCCCTTTAAATGAAATTGTTAGCTATACACGAAGCTGGTAACACTTCAACACGTCATTATCAACTCGTGGATACTTCCAGAAATCTTCTAATCGTTCCCACAATCTTCGAGAGTTTTTTCTAGAGCCTGTTTAATGTATATCATACTTTCTTTTGCTTTAAGACCAAAGCTTACCTTTTTAAGCTATGGTGGAAAATAACTTTGCTTTTTATATAAGCTGGCGTTTTTATCGTATTACAATACCAGGGATCACTTCAAATAAGCTCAAAATCGATTCGGGGGTACTAGGAGGCTCAGTCTTCTTTCCTAGTATTTTTCCTAAATTCTTCTACAGATGACAGCGGCATATACCACTTTTATTGATTTGGCTACAGTCTAAGATTTTTGGAAATTAAAGCTCTGAGGAATTATTTTACTTAACTGATATTCTAAAAAAATACTACTTATGGTATTGATGATTTAGAGTCTATTTTGGGGCTACTTGACCTCATGCAGGTGACGTGAGGGCGTACAATCACATTGATTCATTTGGGTATTGTCATAACGGGGGATGTGTCTTCCTGTTTTATTATAATTTATTTTGCTCTGAAGAAGTCAAAGAACTTGTTTCGGAAACTCGAGACTTCGCGCGTCATATGCGTATTTCAAGAAGAGTACACGCATTTGTGGTCGAATGACCACACAGTTGTACCATGTACTGCACATGAAATTAGTTTTTGAGTCGTATATTTTAAAGCTAAATCGGTCTTAAAAGAATGCTAAAAAATCTTTAACTGCTGGTAAATATTGCTAATATTAATATTGTTAATTGGTTATTTTAGTTAATACAACTTTATAAATTATTTATTTGTCATGACTCTTTTCTATAAACACCTATTGCACATCGTTTCAATAAAACAAATTGATTTAAAGACAAGTAAGAGCGTTATATTTGGCTGTACCCTTCACGTTGGCCTTTTGAAACCACGATTTTTTTTTATCAATTTTTTCTATTTATAAATATTTCTAATTTTTAAATAGGGGTCGGTGTCACATTTGAACCATCTTGGGAGGAACGGGGAAGTTATAGATGGTTTATTCATAATTTTTCCAAATTTTGTATGGCAGCTCCCTAATGGGGTGGAGAAAAGGGTAAGTCTGTTTTGAGAATATGTGTTTGAAAGGAAAAACTATTGGGGGTCTGTGCTACATTTTATTCCTCTAAGGGCGATTACCGGAAAGTTGTAGGGGGTCTTATCCTAATTTCTTATATTTTTTATGTCAACCCGGTTAAAGGCTGGAAAAAGGCGGTTAGGATGTTCAACAAAAATATTCGGAAGGAAATTATGGGTGTTTTTACATAATTTTTGTAAACTTTTTATGGCAGGCCTCTTTGGTGATGGAAATGGGGGGTAAGAATGTTCTAGGAATATTTTGAGAGGAAAACTAACATGGGTCTATAATATATGTTATTCCTCTAAGGGAGATTTCGGGGAAACCATACTTTTTTATATTTTTTATGGCAACCCTCTTATGGGCTGGAGATAGGGGGTAAATATGTTGCACTAACTGAGGTCGGTCTCACATTTGACTTTTGTACATATAATGTTAGTATATTTTAATTAATTAATAAAATATTGCTAGGTTCAAATAATAATTTTTCGTTATTTGTTGTCTAATACTACACGTATATTTACATGCTCCTAAATTTGTTTAAATATTTGTTAATTTTTAAACCAAATAGTTATCTTAAATATAATTGCCTCTTCTGTGAAAAAACTTAAAACATTTTATAAAAATAATGTAGACGTGGAAATATTACCATTAATAACTTTTATAGTTTTGAGGAACATATCATTATGGTTATTGGTTTGATCACATTATGCATATTGTTGATTACCCTTGTTTTTTATAAGGACTTCGGCCCAAGTAGTATTTAAAATGATATATTTTGTGTTGCCTGACAGAGTTAGTGGCGGTTGGTTTCGTTTTAGCCTTGTTTTCTGCCTAGCGCCTGCAAAATAGCCTCCTTTATCTCAAGTCTTTTAACTTTACAAGTTAAGCAGTAGATTTTCTTCTTCTTCCTTCCTCTACTTCCGCTTGCCAATAACTTTGCTAAAGACCTATAATGTACAACAACCTAAACATGTTTATGGCAATAAAGTATTTGCCATATTTACCCCAAATTGCTCACTTTATATATTTAAATTAATAAAAAGTATTATCTTTATGATGAAAAGGGTTCCAAATCGTTTTCTTAAACCTCAAGAAATATTTTCACAAAAAAGTTGGTTTAAGTACATGTTACGATTAATCGTTAAAACGAACAAAGTTAATTTTAAATCCAGGATAAGATAAAAATTACACCTTAACTAGTTTACCTGGATAAAGAAAAGTAATAAAAAAGTTCTTAACATAATATTTCTCTTTACAGATTTGTTTTAGGTTTTTGTTTTAGCAACCCTCTTTAGATTAATTTCTTGTTGTATCCTTTTTTGTGCGGCTTAAAGTTGCCTAAGACGTTTTACGTTCTTTTTTAACTTTGTGTTTTGTTGTGTGTTTGCCAAAGTATAATTTTATTGACCTTCTAGTTTTGTTTAAATGTACAAAATATTTTTCCTTTAGTTCTTGGATATACTAACACATAACTTTACAGCAACTCAAACATGTAAAGTAGAGGACAAATCATTTTAAGACAACAATGCGGAGGACTTTTACAACATTTTATAATTTTATCAAATTTTAAAATAGATATTAAAAGCAGATACGCATTAAACACTACGGTGTTTACAATTGTATTGAAAATTAGATACATATGTATACACCAGTATATATTTATGTAAGCAAAATCAAATAACGATATAATTTAATCTATAAATAATCATTTTAGTCATAACAGAAGCTTAAAAAATAACTTAATCTTAAGAGTTTGTGTGATGGGCAGTCAGGGGGTCGAACTAACACAATTACAATAAAAAGTTTTGGTTTACTCTCAAATTAAAAAGTAAAAACTTTTATACCCTTCACGTAAGTGATAAGCGTATATGTACATATATACATACATAAGTTCCGCATGTTATTTCTCTAATATCCATTTGCGACCTCATAAAGTGTATATATTCTTGGTCCTTATAAATAGGAAAGCCGATTTAACAATGTCCGTCTATCCTTGTTATGGTTGAAATCATCTTTTTGAAGCCCCCCGATTTTGCATAGACCCGTAGGTGATATCAAGCTATCAAAAATATCTGCGAAACCGATAACTGACCGAGATATAAGCCAAAAACCAAGATTACCTCTGTTTATTTATCTTTAGTTTGCACATAAAAACCTCTACAACTGTCCCGGAATTGCCCCTACAGACACCCATTAGTTTTCCTTTGCAAACATTTTTTTGGAACATACTTACACTATATCTGCGCCCCTTAACAGGGCTGTCATAAAAGGATAATTTTTTCAAAATCGCTCCACAGCTTCCAGGGTGCTCCTACAAAAGTCAAAGTACCATTAATTTTTTTCAATCCCCTAACAGGGCTGCCATACAAAATTTGAAACAATTAGGTTAAAACTCCCTACAACCTCCCCGGAATTGCCTTTAGAGGAAAAAAATTTATCGCAGACCCCCATAAGTTTTCTCTCTTAAACATAATCCTAGAACATATTTACCCCCTTCTTCCATCACCTAAGGCGGCTGACATAAACAATTTACAAAAATGATGTCAGCCCTAGAAAAATAAAGTGTACAACTGACACCTATTAGTTTCTCATCCCAAACATATTCCTAGAACATACTCACCACCTATCTCCATATCCTAAGGGGCTCCCATACAAAGTTTGGGAATCTGTGATAAATCTTCCCCTACAGCTTCCAAGGTAGAACTAAGGCCAATTATTTTTTTTTGCAAATATTTCTCTAAAGCATACTTACCCCTTATCTACACCCTCTCAGGGGGGCTGTAATACGAAATTGGAAAAAATTAGGGTAACATCCCTTATAACCTCCCGTAGTCAACCTAAGAGGGTAAAAATATGACACCAACCCCTATATAAAAATTAGAAATATTTTATATATTAAAAATTTATAAAAATAATAAAGTTCAGGGTTTCGAAAAGCCAATGTAAAGGGTGCTTAAGAATCGGCACATCCGAATATAGCGCTTTTAGTTGTTTTAAATTAATTTTATTTCTTTGTTGGCTCCTTGATTATTTGACATCATTAATATGAACATTTCATATTCCTCTAAGAGTTTTATATAAAACGAACCCTTAATTTTTTAATGCAAAAAAAATCATCTGCAAAGCTTTTATATATTTAATAATTTTCATATAATGTTAAGGTTATGTGACAGTTTGTCATTCTATTTGTAAAACCCTTTTAAATGTCGACTAAGACATGTCCGTCTCCTAAGCCAAAAAAATTGCACGCATACGTTTTGATATTAAATTATTAGAAATATTCCTAGACAAAATGCTTATTAAAATCAGCAAGAAAAATTTTTCACGGAATGAGCAAAAATCTTTAATAGTAACTAATCTTTAAGGACAAAATCCGTGCATAAATCCCTACATAACTCTCTGTTGCCTAAGAGCTTTGCCCAGATAATTTGAAAATGACGACCTAAATTTTCGTGCGCCAAGTCAGAGAAATCAGTAGAGAGATCTACTTCAAACCTGTTACAAATTAGTTCCAGCACGATACGTACCTTTTGAAAAAAATGTTGAACAAGAGCAGGGGGAAATGTAGCTCAAAAACTATAGCAGCTTTCGGCTCTGAGTTTACCACAAAAAATAACTGACCACAAATGCCTCAACTTGGGTAAAAAATATTTTGGTAGAAGCAGATTGTTGAAAAATGTGCAAATATTTACGTTTGCATAACAATTATTCAAACTAAATTCAATTCTTAGACCGAGACACATTGGGTTTTTTGGGGCTAAACATGTTTTGCGGTAAAGATTTTCATGGGACTCACAGGGCTATTTCGAGAGATAAACTGCTCACCAAATTCATCCTTCAATATGTCCATTGTTTCACGAGCTGTGTGGCATGTGGCACCGTCTTGCTAAAACCATATATCAACCAAGTACAACTCAGCTAATTGGGAAACAAAAAGTCGCGTATCATGGCTCGATATCGTTCGCCGTTAACGGTAACGTTTCTTCCACAGTCGTCTCTGAAGAAAAATTGACTGATGATGCCACCAGCTCATTAACCACACCAAACTGTCGCTTTTTCGGAATGCATCGGTAACTCTTGTACTGCATGTGGCTGTTCTTCACCCCAGATCTATTTGGCCAGAAATGAGCCTCAACACTGAATACAATTTTTCGATAAAATAGTGTATTTTCATCGAGCTGTTGTAAGGCCCAATTTTGATATTTAATTTCAACGATTTGCAGTCGTTGCTCGCTTGTGAGTGTCTCCATGATAAAATGGCAGAGTATACTAAACACTTTTCACATTCACAGATGTAGTTTGGACACAATTACCAACCAGTGATGCCAGCCAAAAAAACTTAATTCATAAAAAATCACCCAATATTTAACCAAATGTGTGTGAAGATGAGTGTGTGAGTGGTCAGTGAGTTATCTAACCACTTATCAGTACAATTTCCTATAACTCAGCAACAATTCCGTTGTTACGCAATTTCCCCAGTTTTTTTTTTATTGCAAGACTTAATTAATCATTAAGTTCCCCCAAGAAACAATAAAATGGCAAATATTTTCTTTCTTAACCTTGTTGTTAGAACTTATGTTCTTTAATATATTTTTATTGACAAATTTTGTTGCAGTTATTTTTAAACGCCTACCTTTGCCTTAAGGGCTTATTATGACCATGTTCAAACAGTCAGAGGAATTTGGGTTAGTCAGTCAGTTGCTGATAGATGAAATACACTAAGTTTATTACATTAATAGTAGCTAATTTTATTTCAAGAAAATAAAAGAACACAGTAAATAACGTAAATAAAAAAGGAAAACTAAATCAACAACAGAAGTAAGCACCTTCTGTTGTTAATTTCGTTGTAGATGTGATTTAAAGATGTTTTTTATGTTTGCCTTGAAATAGGCCAAACATAAACACCAAGTAAAATTATTGAATCGGAGCACATGGAAAATTTTTTAAATGAAAGCAAACCTACAGGCAACTGGTAATTACTTTAATTGCGGAAAATGTTTATATTATTCCCCTGATTGGTTAGAGGTTATAAGCTGAAATTTTTAGGGCACTCATTACAGTGCTCCAAAGGGCATACTAATTAAAAAAAAAAACTTTAGCACTATTTTTTAACCTAACAAAAGATTTAAACTTTTGAGAGGACGGTTTATAAAGTGTGTCCCAAAATAAGCACAAGACTTGAAATCAAAAACATAGTCAGTAGACTTTTTATTTTTTTATTTTGTTTTAATTAATTCAAAAAGTATATAGCATTCGGTTATTTATGGTATAACACACTGGAGAAATAGCCTCCACGGCTTTGCATGCACATACGCATTTGCTTGTAGAAAGTTCCCTTTACTATTGTACATAAGTGTGGCTAAATTGCATTATTGTAGCTTTGAATCTTTTTTTTCAATGCACAGGAGGCTGTGAGCTGTGATACTTACCTTTGATTTCAAATAACCTAGTTAAAACACATAAGTTTGTGATTCGGTTTTCGCAACAACTCAGTTATCGCAACAGCATAAAAATTCTATTGGTTAAGCGTTAAGCGAGGCTACACTGTCTTAATTACCTCACATTTTCAATTGTAAATAAACTTACGTACTTACATGTCCATATGTACATATGTAAAAAGAATTGCGTACATATGCTTTAGTAAGTAACATCTTTAAATATTCTTTTATAAAAGATCAAAAAAAAAAAAAAAGGGAAAAATAAAAAAGCTTATTACATTAATTTTCGTGTGAAATGCTAAACCAATTTAATCCAGTTTGAAAGCAAAAAATATAATTAATTATGAGATAAGGAAACTTAAACAGGGTATAAAAATACATTCACACTTTAAAAAGTAAACAATAAAAATAACCTAAAGAAAGCTTCTAAGAGAAGAGAGGAAATTGTTAAGAGCAAACAATTTAAGTAAACATATACTTTCACACACAAAATAATTGCATATAAACATAATATGAATTAGGTAGTGCAACATCATATGCTTAAATGCAAGAAAAGTAAAAGCAAGGAATTTAGTTAAACATAAAATAGAATTAAAAATCAAAGTATGATGGTTAAATAAAGCTTTCGTTTTACTAAAGGATTTTTAACATGTGCTTGACTATGATTTTCGTGAGAATATAGCAGTATTCGGCAGCAAAGAAAAGAGAGTAAATAAAACTTTTTTGTACTAAAAGAAAACTTTTATTGTTTGCTTGCAATTCTTAATATGTATATGGATGCTGTGAGCAAAGAACCAAAAAATTATTTGTGCTGCACATCAATTTTCAGTCAGGTGAAGACAGTTGACGTGTACGGTTGTAAATTAAGCGGCTTTAGTGTTTAAGTGATAAAGTTTGTGCAGAAGAAAAAAAGTTAAATAGTGAAAAAAAAATTTATAGAAAAAACTAAAAAAATATGTATTATTCAGAAGAATATTTATTGAGTTAAATTAAAAGGGAAACCAAAAGTGTAATTAAAATTGCTGATTATTGAAAAGCTGATTTTTTAAACTAATTTTTAACAGAAATGTATGTATGTATATGTTCAAAAGTCACAAAGAACTACATCCTTTCATTAAAGTCTAGTTGTAATAAAAAATTAGTATACCAAAGAAATTTCGAAGGAAAAAAATATTTAATATAAGAAAAAAGAAAATGCTAATATTTTAAGAATTTTCTGATGGTATAACTATTAATAAGTACATGTACTCACCACACCCTGATCCTGTTTAACATATAAATAGCATCAGTACTTGTAATAAGAAATATGTAATCTTAGGTATGTACATATAAACATATGTATATCCAAATACATACCTACATTTATGCAATTATTTGTGAAAAACGACAAAAAGTTTCACAAATACGCGAGCATATAAAACATATTAAAAGAGAATAAAAACGTTAACTCTCCGATTTAACTTGACTAAAAGAGAAAACATGAGAATTTCAAAACGTCAAAATTTAAAAATAGAAAATTAAAAAACGGGAATATTAACAAAAAGGATATAAATGGAAACGAGTGAAAAATATATGGGAGTCGTGTTCTAAAATTTAAAAACCATACACAAACAAAAACAAATAAAACGGCAAGTGTTTGTTTGTGAGTGTGTGTATAAACATTTGCTTATTAAAGCGTTGATTGTGTGTGTCAGTTAAACTTTGTTTTTAGTGTCAATGTTTTTGTTTTTTATACATTTTTAGTAAAGCATACTTTACAGGGATCTAAAGCCGTAAAATCCTCTTAGGTTTTCAACTCATCGCTGTTGTTGTCCTCTTATTCCTTGTCATCCACGCTTTTTTTTATTATTGTTGCTGCTGATTTTAAACTTAAAAAGAGTGGCTGCTGCTGTGACATTTATTACCTACCGTAAGCTCGTTAGACCAAGATGTTTTATACAGTTAAAAGTAATTATAAAATTTTATTAAGTTAAAGAGGTTAAAGAATACCAAAATTAATTTAAAAGTAATCAAAACATTACCGAATAATATTTTCAAGTGTTTTATTCACGAATCTTTTAAAAAAATGAACTATTTTATTTTAAAAAATTTTAATTTTTAAACTAATTAAAGAATATTAGCATGAACATTCAAACGTGGTGAGTTTTCGGGTTTGTAGGACGAATAACTATTATTTATTGCTCGATATGAAAATATGTGCGTGAGAGAGTGGGATTTTTTAAGCTGGACTTAAAGTTTTGATTTATTAAAAATATATGAGCATTTCCAGGGCGGAAAAAAAATATTTGATTGGTTGCCTAATCAACAAATTTTTTAAAAAAATAATTTTTAGACCCAATTGCCAAATAAACAGGGAAGAACTATAAAAAAAGTTAAGCGACGTTACGAGAAATATAATCGAATAACATTTGCTTCTTAAGTATTGTTAGCAACTAACTTTTTTGTTAAAAAGAAAAATAAAGTTATAAGAAGGGTTTTTTAAAAATACCCTAAAAACTTTAATAAAAATTGGCCCGAATGGCAAATCCCCCAACAAATTTTTGATTTTTTTAGGAGGGTAATATCGCTTTAAATGTCGAAAATGATATATGGCACAAAATAAATTTGAAATATATGTAAGCTTAATAAAAAAATGCCCCCAAAGTAAACTTAAAACAATAGCACAAATTTTGGAACTATGTACTTTTCTTTTTCCTTATCAATTTTTCATTTCGGAAATCGGAGTGATGTTTCTTTTTTGAGATCAGATTAATTTTTTTTAATTATTTGGAGACCTTTCATTTTTGAATTTTTTGCGACTGTGAAACATGGCTTAATGAAAAATGGCTCAAATAAAATAATGCAACTAATCGTTAATGATTATTACTTTTAACATTGAAATAAACAACAACAAAGGTGAAACCCATTGTGGACATGGCTTAAAGAAGAAAACGTTGTGCTTAAGTTTCGACTAAAAGAAACTTCAAATCAAATTCGAAGCGCCGGCTTCGCTATAGCCTTCGGCTGGGCGAAGACACTTTAAACTTTGATCTGAAAGTTTAAATATTTTGAGCTCGGCCGAAACCCGTACAAATATCCAAGGATTTTTTACGCTAACCCTCAAACTATTTAGAATTAACGAAATTTTATGACATCTTTACTTATGTAAAAATTAAAAGCGATTTATAACTTTTATTTTGGTACATATTCACATTCTCTCCTCTTCTTTCCTATTTTTTGAGCAATTTAAAATTTTTTATTTTCACAGTAGAAACAATTTTAAAAGTGAAAGTAAGCTGGGTGTCCACATATTTCTCGTGGTCAAAGTACAGGTCACCTTTTTGAAGATATTTTGATGAAATTTGGCACAGACGAGTTTTTTGGTAAAGGACCATGCATATTCAGGTGGTCCGTTTTTTTTGTTTTCGTAGTAAATCGCTAACGCAAACTATCAAGTGGAGTCTAAATGACACTGTTTTTTCTAATACTAAATTTTAACAAATACCCTTTTGGAATAAACCTTATAGTTCTAAATGCCTCGAATATTACTTTTCCTTCACCAAATTAAGCATTTCATGGATCTCAAATATGTTGTACTGACAATAATCAAATATATTTGCACAAGTTACAAGAGAAAAATTTTTTATCCAGGTATAAGTAATAGCACATGTACAATAAAAATTATTATTCCTATCAAATTTGGTTAAGATTATTTTTTCACCACAGGCTGTTTCCCCAAAAACATTTTAATCCAACTCACAAAAGTCACCTTAGCTGAATAAATTTTTTGCTTCTTAATTATATACGTTACTAGCTAAGTTTCGGTGTTCGCTACACCAATCTTTGTAAAATTACCAAAATATGTATGTAAATTAAAGCATTTATACATTTTTTTAATAAGCTGGTTGCCCCACATAAGTTGTAACAAATTATAAGTCAGCCCTACTCTTTAACTAACATATAAAAATTGGGAATTTATAAGGTTTATAGTTTTGGAGATATCCAGAGAGCTTTAGTTATCAAAGATTCTTTTATAAACTTCTTTATATAATTCTGGCCCCTTATTAACAGATTAACATATTTTGGTAACCTGACAAATACAATCTAAATAATTTTTCTATCTTAATTGGTTTTAAAGTTACAAAAGGTACTAAAACATAATTTTAACCCTTTTTTCCCTTTGGGATCCAATAATTAAAAAAGGACCTAAAAAAGTACTTCAATTTTTTAAGCCTGTCGCTTCCAATTTGAATTATGTTCCTATATATATTGGTTTAAAAGTTACAAAAAACGCAAAACAAAATTAAATATATTTTTAACTTTTTTCCCCCTTTGGGTTCAAAATTGAAAAAAAGTACGAATAATGTTATCATATTTTTGTAAGACCTATCGAATGCAATTTGAATAATGTTTCTATCTTTATTGGTTTAAATGTAACAAAAAGTACCAAGAAGTGCCATAATAAAGAATTAAAACCCCTTTTTTCAGCCCTTTTGTACCAAAATTAAAAAAAAAAAACTCTGTTTATTTCTTAAGGAAAACGCAAAGCTTTTTTAAAATTTGTTTCTATCTTATATACTTCAGAAGATAAAAGGTTACAGATTCTTCCCTTTTTGCCCCCCTTTTTATCCCTTCACGGGCCAATTTCTAAAAATTTATATGTATTTAAGCAAACATGGAAAGTTTCACACGTGTTAAAAATTTCATGTATTTAGCTCTACGCGTTTGATCAGTATGGGTCTCGGTAATTTTGTTAGGCAATTCATAACCTAACCTTTCCACCCAAATGGGCGTATTGAGGGCGTGGCAGCAATAATTTCCAAAAAAAGTAGTCTATTGCTACTTCCAGACTTGAAGTAACTACCTTTAAAAATTTCAAAACAATCGATCCAATGGTGTGGCCAGCTATAAAATACATACATACATACATACATACATACATACATACATACATACATACATACATACATACATACATACATACATACATACATACATACATACATACATACATACATACATACATACATACATACATACATACATACATACATACATACATACATACATACATACATACATACATACATACATACATACATACATACATACATACATACATACATACATACATACATACATACATACATACATACATACATACATACATACATACATACATACATACATACATACATACATACATACATACATACATACATACATACATACATACATACATACATACATACATACATACATACATACATACATACATACATACATACATACATACATACATACATACATACATACATACATACATACATACAGTCGGCCTAACTTTTTTACTTATTGTATATTCATGCATTTAATAACTTTAATAATAACAACTTTTATTTCTTTAATTATGATTTGAGTTCATAAAATGTACAGACTTTTAACAAACATATTTAATACCTTAAACTCTAAAATAAAGTTCATTAAATAACGTACCCTTTTTCCGCTCTACAATAAATTTGTTTAAGCAAATTAAAATTTTAAATAGCTTTAAGATAAAAGGGAAGACTGTTGGTTGACGTGTTCATATCTTTCAAATAGCCGCTTTATAGCAAACACTCTTAAGGCTTAAAACTGCCGTTAAATTTCTGTAAATCTTTTAGAAGAGCCTCTGGCATTTGGTTAAAAAAATTCATTTTTATTTTACTGCTTTAAAAGACACAAATTCGGTATTTTAATGCGAACCTGGAAACTTTAAAATACAAAATATACAATATAATCAAATGAAGAAAAAAACGTAGAAAGGATAAGAAAAACAAAGCAAGGGAGTATGTACTAAAAACAAAAAAAAAAAAAAATGAAAGAGAGAGAGAGAGAGAAAGAGAGCTTACATAAAAATAAACAAGGGATTAACGAAAACAGTTCTAATAAACGAATCGAAATAAAGCCATAAATATAAGATGTTTATAGTTTATTTTTTCTAAGGATTTTTTTGTTGGTCACTGCCTTAGAATACTTCACTACCACAACACAAAACAGCAATAATAATCAAGAACATGTATGTACATACAAAAAAAAGCAAAGGAAAAATACAAATATAAAATACTTGAAATAGAAAAATAACAGACTTTCTTGTTAAAAATACATACATACATACACTCCTTTAATATTATTTCAATATAAAATGTTTTCTAAATTGGATCTAAGCAGTTAGAGACTTATTTTCAAGATATCAAACAAAGTCGTATTTATGTAATATTTTAATTTATCATTAATTAAAATCTTTTTCGGCAAAAAACGTCCTTTTTAACTGATTTTTTAGAAAAATGTAAAAATTAGCCTGTAAATTTCCCAATCGTATGTATTTGTTAAATTGCTTTTTTTGTTATGTAGTTTGGCATATCCTTTTGTTTTCTGAGAAATTATAATTTTTGCTTTTTCTTTAAAAAAATATCAGATAAATTTACTTGTTAAAAAAACAAGAATTTTTTTTGATATTTTTGATTTATCCTTATTTTATTGTTGAAAAAAAACATGAAAAAGTTGTTATTAAATAAAAAACTATAAAAACCAGAGAGAGTTTGTAATTGAAGCTCAATAGAAAAAAACAGGCAACATTAACAACAACAATGTATAAAAATCAACAAAATCCAAGCACACACATGCACAATCGTAAAGTACAAGTAAAATCTAGGATACTGTGTCACTCATTTCAACGGATGTTAAAGTAAATGACCGGAAACTAACAATAGTCGCATACTTGTGTATCTTAAAAAATAAAATGTATATAGAAAAACAATTTGTTAAAAAAGCAAACAAAAAATAATATAAGATTCAAATTTATTTTAGTGTTAAAAGTTGAGTGAAAAATAAAAATTAAACAGTAACTAATACGAAGTTAGAAGTGAAAAAATTCTATAACTTTTGCTAAAAAATTTTTGAAAAATATTTAAAAATTTAAATGAATTAAAAAAAATTACTAAATGAATAAATAAAAAACAAATTACGTTAAAGTACATGCTGGTGATCACCTCTGGTTTTAAATTATTTCAGAAAATTTTAAATTTCTTATGCGTCAAATGTTTGGCTTTATGCTTGTTATGGTTCAATTATAATGGTTTTAAGGTATATTTATTTGTTTTTTCAACCAGCGCTCAGGAGATGCCCCAGATATATGTATTAAATTGTGTTGGTATTAGGAAAATAGGTTTTGCAAAAAAAGATAAAAAGAGTAGTGTTTATGGACACTGGGTTTTTATTTCTACGTATTGACTGTGAAAGGAATAATAACTTTAGGAAGTTTATAATACGTGGTGAGACTACAAATAGCTAGGCTCTTTTTAAAAGACGCGTAGCATGTACAAAATTTCAGTTTTGAGAAATAAGTTCCCTAATTTCTTTAAAGCAGATTCCATAATAGTATTGATAGAACAGTGATACACACCCCCAACCTTCGTTTTTTTACGGGCTCTCTAATTTTATTATTTTGAAATATTCAAAAATGGGACAAAAGTATTAAAAAATGTTTTAGTTTACTTTTATATCATGTTTCTATGTAGAATCAAAAATTTAAAACAATGCAAAAGCTAACAGAAATGTGAAAGGGTACTTTTGGCCCAATCAGGCTCAACAGATTTTTATTTACCTCGATCCCTGTTTTCACATTTCGAGACAAAGTACTTTTTGACGAACTAATTCAATTTCGACCTCAATGTAGATAAGTGGTCCATAGTTTTTAACTTCAGTCTAAGAAGATAGAAAAACCACAAAAAATGCGAAAAAGTACTTTTTGACTACTTAACTGACTTTCGAACTCACTAATCGTTAATTTCATATTTATACACATTAAATCCCAAAAATACAACAAAAAACCTCAAATTAAAATATTTTCAAAAAAAGGTCAGACACGGACAGCTTCACTATTGTTTGATAAGAATATACTACCTCCTAAATTTTGCTTTTATTGTGTGTAGTTTAGGAGAAACCGACTTACTGTTTTTTTTTATTTGGCCCATTTTTACCCCCTTGGGACTCGGATCTGCACACGCAATAGACCAAACTTTTACTTTGTCGATATGAGAAAAGTTTTAGTTCAATATTTTAAAAAATTATTAATGTATAAGGAATTTGAAAAACAAACATTTGTAGAAGTACATAAAATTTACCTGAAAAAATAGGTTTAACAAAACGATATACTAGATGCACTAATTCAGTTAAAGTTAACGTAGATAAAAAAAGGTTACGATTTACTTCTCCTTCAAAAAATAATTTCCTGAACAAATGTCTTTGGCTGATTACAATGTTTGTAAGAAAATATTAAACGTCAATAATTTCTTTATTCATATGCAATCACATGTTATAATGGTGCCCTAGACTATACAGAAACTGTTACAACAAATAATTTTAACTACATTTTCATTAAAGTTGTTCATAATTATAGTAATCATCATCATAATCGACATCCTATAACATTGAATTAAAGACTTATTTTAGAATTGGCAAAAAGTGCAACAAATCAATTAAAAGCAAACAAATGTAATTATCGTTCTTAGCAAAAATAGTTTAATAAACAAATTAAAGCACAAAAAAGAATATTTTATAAAATA
This sequence comes from Melanophora roralis, assembly GCA_963583895.1. Classification (NCBI taxonomy): domain Eukaryota; kingdom Metazoa; phylum Arthropoda; class Insecta; order Diptera; family Rhinophoridae; genus Melanophora; species Melanophora roralis. Next base: position 89,574,571 of record OY757187.1, on the reverse strand, counting down.
TTTGACAAAAAGAGAAAATTCACACACAACCGCATATATGTACGTACATCAACAGTGATAATACAAAAATTAAATAAATAAATATTTACAATTACCAATGTCATCAACAGCAACAAAGTCTAGTTGTACAGTATCAACATTAACATTAACAGCAGCCGTCAGCCGTGTGTAACTAGAAGAATTTAAATCAAAATTATAAAGAGCAATTAAAAAGCGTTTAATTAAGGTAAGTACAATATGCAATTGTAGTTTAAGGCTAAACCAGTCACTAATTCTTCTTACTATTCGTTATACATGAGAATATTTGAAAAACAAAAGCAAAACAATGAAATATTCTCATCATAGAAAAATTAGTGGTTAAAATAATGTATGTATGTTACTTACAATACTTTAAAGGAACTTGAAAAAAATATTTATTATTTAATTAGTGTTTATAGGCGACATAATACAATAAATTTATTTTCCATATGCCAATGACATGCTTTATTAAAAAAGACAAAAGCAATTAAAACATAAAAGTCTTTAAGTTTTAATTAAATTAGATTTGTTTCTATTCTCAATATTTAACCACAAACTTGCATTTTGTGGTAAAAAAGCTATACATGTATCGCTCATTTGCTTAAACAACATCATAACTCAAAAAATGAATTTTTAAAGTTAACGATGCAGAATTGTTGGTTATAATATACCGCTTGTCTTTTCTAGTAGATTTAAGTAAATAAAAAACTTTAAGCGCTTCTTTTTTGGAATGGCTTTTTTTTATTAAGTTATGACGTTGTTCTGGAAAATAAGCGACATGTACTCTTTGTTGCAAGGGCGGTGTAAGGGTCAAAAAGATGGGCTTGGGTTTGGTTGGCATGTGGGGACATAAAATCACTCTTTAACTACAAAAGATTTTTTAGTATTTCGTTTACGTTTATGGTTATCATAGATTGCATGTTGCTCCTAACATAATTACTTTTACAGTATAAATAGCAAAAATAAATAGAAAACAAAGATATACATGCAATGGAAAAACGGGATTTAAGAAAATATGTAAAAAAAAACTATTTTGAAGTTTTATTTGTAGTAAAATGTTTATTAAGATGTAGTTTACTGTTCGCTATTTTTGGGAATATTCTCGATTATCTTAGGTCTTAATAAAATAGGCGGCGTTTTTTTTTCCCCCGTTTTTTCCGCTTGCAGTTTTTACAATATTTAATTGGGATCCCTTAAATTATATAAGTATATTCTGGACCCTAAAAAATAGGGAAGCCGAATGAGCAATGTGTATCAAATCAAATTTTCGGACCCGAATCGAGCCATATGGAGCAAGTTTTATATCAAAGATCGGCCAAAAAGTAAATGCCTGAGATATTAATCCGATTATTGGGGTAAATAAAATCACTTCATATATGCCCATATATTTATTTTAGTAGTTATGATTAATGTTAACAACTTGGCGAAGACTTGCGATGAAATAATTCTAGTATCATGTGTATATTTTGAATAAGAAATAAATTTAATAGGAGCCAGGAGAACGGAAGCCCTCATAAAAACAGAATTGTTTTTGATATCTACGCTATATCTTAGACATCCTAGTATATGTTGACCTTCAACTTGCCAAGATATAATTTTATTTTGATATTAACATTTTAAAAACACCTTACTAGATCAGTTTATTGGGTGAGTAAGAACCACTTTATTATTCCACTTTTAAACTCTACAATATTTACTTGCCATCCCATTACGGATATAAATGTATATTAGGGACTCTTATAGATACATCAATTTTTGTCTGTCCGTCTGTGTGTCTGTACTACGGACTAAGCATTGGTGTCAAACTATTGGAAATATTTTTGAGATAATCATTGTGTAGAGTCAGCCAAATTTTATTTGAGGTATAGGCAAAAATTGACAAGAATATTTTAAAGATTGAGAGCTAAATTTAAGAATATTTTTTCTGGAGAGGAGCTGGAAAACTGGTAGCTTCCCTACAATTCCATAAATTTTATAAACTTTTTGATGCGCCAAACCTTGGAAATTCTGTTAGTTATTGACTTTTAACCTGCTACAAAGGGGTTACTGTGCAATGTATAAATTTTAGGCAGTAAGGGAGCTGTAGCTCCCGTGTAAATGAACCGTTTTTACCAACTTTTTGATACGCTTTATCTCAAACTAAAACAGTTATTGATTTAAAATTTACTAATTTTTCTGGATCAGAAGGAATATAATTAGACCAATGGGAAGGGTGTATAAGATTCGGCATAGCCGAATATATAGTTCCTACTTGTTTTTATTTAGGCCATTCAGTTTTACTACCGACGACTCTGATTTTTTAATCGTTAAAAATACTTAACAAATAAAATATTTTAAGTAAAACGAAGAAACAAAATTCTCTTGCATATTTTAAAGGAAAAAAACACACTGAAGTTACAACAACTAGTCTGTTGTGAATTTTTAGGTACAATTTTGGAATTATGTACTTAAAAAATACGAAAAAGACGTACTTATTATACCGAAACATTATAACTGAAGCTTTGGCTTAGTTAAGAAAACTGCATTATTCTTGATTTGCGGGAGTTTTGAGGCAATGTAAATTAAAATTTTTTATTATTGAATTTTTATGTCAATGAACTAAGTAACAATAATTACACAAGTTTTAAGTACACATTAATTGTTTTCGCATAACATTTTAAATGTGAGCACAGCACGAAAAAACACATTTTTAAATCAAAAACTGTATTCTTGAATTTATCCAAAATCGTATTGGAAATTTTTAGATAATAGCACGATGGTGTTACAGTTGGAAGAGTCTCAAATTTAAAACTAAGCTACGGCAAGGATTAAAAAATTTTAATAATAACTTTTAAATATGGATAAAATACAAACAAAATATAATAACCCATTCAGGCTGCCCAGGAACTAAAAAGTTTCGTTAGTCCAAATATGAGTTTTTAATTTTTGAGTTAATCCCATTTTGCCTAAAATAAATCTGTTTTAGCTTTCATCTGTTTTAGCTTTCGAATTTAAAATAATACTTGTTTGGCTAACAGTAAGAAATTCGTACAAGATAAATCGTAATAGGTTTAGGGAAATCCGTACTTGGCTTAAAAAAATCCGTACTCACCGTACTTTTGACACTGCTATGGCTTGATTTAAGTAAAGATTATTTGTTTTTTTTGTGTGTGCCAAACAACAGCTATTAAGTAATACTTAAGATGATTATAGTGGTCTTATAGTGGATAGGCAATTAAATAAAATTTGATGAATTCATCAATTAGCTCAATAAAAACAAACTGTTTTTTTTAACGTCATGTCTTAACTGCCCCTTTGAAGATAATAGCGATAATTTAAAATCTTGATATATTACTTTTGGGCAAAAGCGTGAAATGCTGTAGCTATCCCTCTAGGTGGTGGCAGGGCAAAACAATAGACATGTGATATATATTTTATCTGATAAAATTTAATCGTCTGTCTGACATTTTTTCCCTACTTATATTGACAATTTAAAAAAAACATTGGTTTTGCATGTTTTAAATTAATCAAATGAAATGACAAACAAGACACAGCAGTCAACCACATGCACATAAAAAATTACATACTTTTAAAATAGTACAATGTTCGTTCTCATTCCTTTTCATAGTTTTATCATTATGTTGCTCGTAGCACTATTACAGGGGCTTTTTTGTTTGTTTTGAAAAGCTTAAACCATCCGTTTTGAAATAAAATCTTTACTCTTTAATATCTGAAATGCATTATTTGAGGTAAAATACAACCTCTTAACGCATACACATGAAAATGCATTAATACTCTGCCAGCATAATTGGCCGATACCTGACCGAAATGTTCGCACTTTGTTTTGTAAGTGCAAAATTGTCACAATATAAGCATAGATAAAAAAAAACTCCGCTCTATATTTTATAGCAAGGAAATTAACAAAAAAATAAAAGTACATTCAAAGTAAGTACATCGAAATTCCTAGACATGCCTGACAGGAATATGTATAATATCTGTAAGGGCAAAGTCACATTTTTGTTAAACTTGTCTGATGCAGAGTTTGTCTGCCAAACTTGTAGACTGGGTGCATAAATGTTTAAAATCATTATAAACAGGTGACAAAAAAATATGACTTTATTTTTAAAAATTTTATTTTATAGTAATTTGCTTATACATATGTACATACAATTAGGAATTAAAATTTGTGTATAAATACTCACTCGTGTATTTTAATTCATATAAATATATTCACAACAGATATCGCGTGTGAATTATTTTTTTTATGAAGGAGCTTATAAATATTTAACGAAAATGTGCTTATTTGTTTGGCCAACGATTTTCATAATTTAATTTTATTTATTTTTAAAAAATAAATGTTTGTAATAATAAATCCACATATGGTCAATTCTACGTATGGTCAATTCCACGTATCAACATCCATAGATTGCTACAGTTGCAAGTTTAAACAAAGGGCCGTAAGGCCAATAGTTTGTAATAGTTATCAAAATAAAATAAATTAAAAAACAAAAAAAGGATAGAATATTTGCTTGAAATGTGTTTGAAATTGGGTAAAACTCAATAAAATACAAAAAAAGGGTTTGGAAATTTGCTTAAAATGGGCTTGAAATAGGGTTGAACCAATTTTAAAATTTGTATGTTTACACAAGGTTTAAAATAAGGTTTTAAGCTAAAATTTGTTTATTAATACAATTTTATTGAAACTTGCTTAACAAAGGTTTAAAATGCTGTTTAAATTTTTATGAATACAGCCGTTAAAATTGATTACTGTTATAGATTCTAAGATCTAGCGCATAAAGTATATCACAAAATTTGTGGACAGATAGAGACTATATTTACTAAAATATTAAGAGATATATGAACAAATATGGTATTTTCCTTATATCTCGGACAATAGTAAACCGATTTTGCTGATTTTAAAAAGCGATTGTCTCAGGGGCATTTCTAATTGTTTGATATCAAAACGTTTTCTCTGCGACTTTATTTGAATCCGGAAGCTTGATTTTAACAGACACGTAGACGGACTTTGTAAATGAATGATAAAGAAATTACAAACGGAATGGCAAAATGATATACCCTCATCACTATGTGAAGGTTATAAAAAAATAAAATAGATTTTTCACAACTAAACGATTGTGTTGAATTATAATTTTGTGCAAAGAAAACAATATTTCTAAACAAAAGTGTACATTAGAAAAATAAACATTTATTATTTATTCATAATTATCGAAAATAGTTTTGAAATAAAAATTTTATTCGAGTGTATTTGGCGTTTATATATTTTTGTGCTGCTTAGAATGACACTAAATTATATTTAAAAAAATGTATGTACGATGTGTACCAGTTAAAAAAAAAAAAACTCGAAAAAACAACTAATCAATGACACAAAAATAATGCCAAAAAAACATTAAAGAGACTGTTTTAACACATAGATGTAGCCAAGTTCTTCTACCGTATCGTAGTTTTGTACACAAACATGTGAAATAATTTATTTTTGTTTGTTTTTAGGCATTTTAATTTTTAATAATTATTTTATTTTCACTCAACCATTAGACACTTTTTGGCATATAGAGTTGAAAATAATTTTGTTGGGATGGATTTATTAGACTGAGTCCGAACTTCGTTCATATTTATTTGGTTAGTCCAAACATTATTTTTTTGTTTATTTACGTAACATTAAGTAGCTGTACTTTAAAACTAAAGGCCATAATGAACACTTCCGTATTTTTGTGGCTTACGAATGTAGCAAGTATATTTTCATGAAGGGCTTGATATGTGCTCGGTGAAGCTCAAAAACATACGACGAACACTTTTCACTTGTAATTTGTTCAATGAAATTAAACAATATTTTTCATGTTAAACAAATTTTTGTAAACGAGTGTAATAGAAAAAAAAAAATTCACTAAAAAAATTCGTATTATTTATTTAATAAATGTTGCTGCCTATTTATAATTATAATTTAAGCTTTTAAAATTTAATTCCAAACGAATATGCACATATAGACAATTTGTTTCACTTAATTCCTTTACATTGATATATGACGTTTGGTGGTTTCTTTTCTGAGGAAAAATTTTGCCAAGAAATATTAAAAAAAAATTTCACAAAAAATACATACATATGTACATTATTTTTAAACATCTAAAAATCTGATTAGAAAAAATAACTTTTTTTTTCATTTTTAACAATGCATAATGTAACCCTTTGATTACACTGTGCAACAGTAAAAAAAATAAAGTAACGTGATAGTATGGGCTTAGTTCTACTATCAAGGGTAGTAAAACCCAATGCTCAGTTTGACAAAATTGGTGACCGTTTCCTCTGTTTAGCCTCAAAATGGTGTAATCAGTTTTTTGTCAAAATCTCATTTAGACTAAATTATAAATATTCAGCGCTTTTGCATCTGAGACGCCCAGCAAAAACTTAAAAGTGATTAGGCATTACAAATTCTTATTTATCAACTACTCTTGCATGTCCTCTGTATTATTTAGCAGTTATTCGATAATGAGTTATTTCTTATCTAAAATTTTGGAAGATAGTTTAAGTTTGACAATTTCTTAACCATTGAGTAACTGGGGGCCCCAAGAAAAGGTTATTTTAATGTCATGAAGTAAAAGCTTATGTAAGTCCCTCTTTGTAAGCGAGCGTGGTAAGTACTTGGCTCCAATGTCATCGCCATGCTAAAATGATGGGTTAAAATACTAATGAGTAAGAGTTTTTTGAATTCTTAATCATTACAAAACAATTTACGTTTTTGCTGGGAATCTTCTAAATAAACATTTTTACATATTATGGAAAAAAAAAATTATTGGGCTTTTTATTTTCGAATAGGCAAAAAAACTCTTTTTACTTTTTCTGAAATAAAAAATCAAAAATTAATAGGGCCAATAAAAAACTTTTTCATAAAATATCAAACGTAAAATTTTTATTAAATGGAGTCTTAGTTAGGCATTATAATGCTTTGAAGTGTATAGGCACATTCAGCTTGCATTGGGATTGTTATAAAATGTGTTCGGGTTAATAGTAGCTACAATTTTTTTAGTATTTTAGTAATTTTTAGTAATTTTGGACTTAAAAAAGATGAAAACTAAATTTTGTTGATACTTTTTTAAAAAAAAGTTTAGAAAAAAATTTTGTTTGCATAAAAACAAAATACATATTAACTAAGCGGAGTCTTAGGTACAATATTGCTGAACCTAGTTTTGATCCAAATCTGACGACACCTTTTGCTAAGAAGCCCACCGGCATTCCGAAATAATTTTTAAATGCTATAAATTTGACTGGGAAGCTTGCTTAGGAAAATTAAAAATATGCAACAATTTATTCGCAAAGCTTATTAAAAAGAAAATAAAAAAGGGGTTACCAATCTTTCTAAACGAGCATAGGGTTTAACTAGAGTTTAATTTCAGAATCGAATTATTAATAATAATATTTTTCAAAAAGTTTTCATTTGCCAAATATTGTAATTTTAAGGGAGAAACTGTAAACTTTTTTCATATGGTCAGGGCATTATTATCGGAAAATAACTTATGACCCGACAACTATGTCGCCGCTTTAAAGAAAATAATAAAAATAAATGTGTAGGACATCACTAAGGCTAAATTTCTGACAGAAAAAAACCCCCATTATTCTACATTTGAGGGTACATTTTTGGATTTTTTATTCCTGACCAATTAAATAAAAAAAACCCTTAAATTATTTTTTTAACCGATTTTTATTTTAATGTTTTTATTGTTTTAAAGCAAACAGTTTCATCGACCTTTTGGCAATAGAACTTTCATATATAGGGCGTATGAGTATTTGCACTGCAATAAAAGTAATTCGATAACAAGTATACGTCAGAGTTTTCCATTCTTTTAGCAACAATTTTTTTACATTTAAGTGTTATAAACGAAAAAGTTTGGTTCTTAACTGAAGAACAATATAAATAAAATACACAAATAAGAAAATTTATATTTTTTTCTTAGTAATGCTGCTGCCAGTGCTATAATATTACAGCTGTTGGTTCCTACAGTTGTTGATATTTTATCTTATTCAAGGAGCTTCTTCTATAGTTTTATCCATCAAAGTTTTATATATTTTATTTACAACAACCACACAAAAAAATTTTGTTTACTTATTTTTATATTATATAAATACAATAAACTGCATTTACACAAGTGTTTTCGTTGATGTGTGTGTGTGTATGTAGACAGAATAATACTTATGACCCACTTAGTATTGTTGACTTTTTCACCAACAAAGAATATTTTGAACAAGATAAAAATAATATAGAGCAAAATATATAAAAATATTTATTAAAAATTACATTAAGACCATAAATATTGCTGCAATATATGTTTTGAGGAATTTTAAGAGTCTACAAGAATATGTCTGGATATTATGAAATATTGAAAAAAGGTTAATAAACGACATTTTCTTTTGTAAATTAATTATCAAAATTCTAGGAAAGTACTACGACGTATATACTTTTGGTCATAATGTTACAAAGGATCAGTTTAATTTTCTTTTCTTTTACTTTTACTTTTAAATTTACGCAAATACATGAGGAACGCCTTGATCCAAGTAATAGAGTTAGACAAAAAGTTAATATTTACAATAAAATATTAATTTCCCATTTGCATTATAAAACTTTTTTTAGCGCCAGATTTAATGCCAAAAACATTTATCGTTTCTGAGATACAAATTTAATAGTAATGTAATAAATGTAGTTTTTTATTAAGGTAAGAGATGTAATTAAAACTCAAAATCTGAAAAAAATAAACTAATTAAAAGTAATAAAAAAGGTAAATAAAATGAAATTACTTGATGCTAGGATTAAACCTGCTGCTTTGTAAGCGCAATTCTAAGTATCATTATCTAAAATAGAGTACTAAATGTAAAAGAGTAGTATTAGCACGAAATATAAAGTAAGTTCTCTAATTACCTTTTTGTTAGACATGTAGAAATGTGCAAAAGATAGGAAAAACGTAGACGTAACTTTAACTTAAACTTTTCACCTCCAAAAATATCAAGTTAGGTTTCATGTGCTCTTTAAAAATCAAACACTTAAGGGCTTATAATTATTAAGTAACAAAAATAAAAGCAACATGACTATGAATTACCTCTATACATACAACAATTTAGAAACGGAGTTAGGTACCAAAGAGGGAAAATATTAAAAACCATCTGGGTCGTTTAACGTGGAATTGCCAAAATTTTTTTATTCATATTTACCGACTTGACTGAGTTCGAGGATTAAGGTGAAATCAAAACGTCTGGAGGCATTGAAAAAATACTCAAGCAACTGGCTGCAATTCCCTTTACCAACAAAAATTTTCAATTTTTTTCTTGTATATACCACATTTAGGAAAAGTTTCTAAGCACAGGGCGCACATCATAAAATAAAAATATAAAGATTGCTCTAATTATTGTTTTAACTAAGAAAATATATTAGTTTACCATAGGCAACTGTTAAAAAAAAGTAAGGTTTCTTCCCTATTTAAGCCGGCTTGTAAATTCTCAACATCTGTAGCCAACTTTTTGTGTCGCAGTAAAGTCTAAGAGGCCCATTATTGATATCAATTGTAGCTCAAACTGCTTATTTGGGACAACATTTCACTTGCTTAATATTACAAGGTTGTATGTGGCATATTTTCAGGTTTTGAGTTTTTTCCCCCTATTTTGTATTACAGAACCTTTGCCTTTGGAAAACTAACAATAAGTTTTCGAACCTTAAAGTTAAATAGTAAAAATTTATCATCCTAGTGACAGACTCAAATCTTAGTTTTAAAATTAAAGTATAAAACATTTCTAAAGGTGTTACTAAAGTGCGACAGTATCCCTCCTCTTCAAACGACTGTATCGTGCATGCTGTAAGATGTTTCGAGCGAGAATAGTTGGGTGTTTTTCCAGCTTATTTAAATACCTGTCGGTAAAGCTTGGGACTTAACATTTTACTAGTGGAACTTATAAATCCTTGTGAATAATGCTGTTTTTAACATGCCAAGGAGAATCATCTTATTAATCGACAAAACGAAGTCCGTCTATCCGTCCGACCATCCGGCTTGCTGAATGCCGATGTAAACAGTTTACAAATGAATTCGAAGATTTTGTAAATAAATCTATTTATGAATTTGTCAAAATTGCTATAACTAGTAAATTACAATAACTATTCCTCAATCAAATGCAAAACTTTTTTTGCAGAAGATCCCATCCTTTTTAGAATTCCTGATTTTTAAACTAAATGACCCTGAAAAAACCTTTTTTGCTGGTTTCTGTTATTGTTGCAACTCCATTTTTAACAATATAATTTTTTTAAAAAAGATTTGTTTAAAAATATTGCATATAACTTCAAACAGTTTTATCTAAAGCTAAGCAGATTTTGCTTAAAACGATTATTACAAGTTTTGAAGTGCACTTTAAAAATTCAGATGAGCAAAATATTAAACTTTTAGTTATAATTTTTGATTGATATTGATAGTATATTTTAAAGTTTTTAGTCTCGAAAAAATATCAAAGTTCTATGTAACACTTAAAGCTCTTTTAAGTGGAAGTTTTCAGTATCAAAGGTGTTTATTTGAAACATGTGTACGAACCTTATTGAATTATAAAAAAACTTGACTTAATTTCATATTTTATATCCTGACTAAAAGATTAACTAAACTTTGTTGCCAAATTTTATTTCGGAATAGAAACAAAAAGTTTTAATATTTAAAATTTAATTTTTTCAGTATCCATGTTTTTGCACATACGACCTTGTAATATTGAGCAAGAAATTTGTATTGGGGATAAGTAAAAAAATGACCGATTATCATCACAAACAATAGTTTTCGTATCAGGGCCAGAAAACTTATCTGTGCCAAATTTCATCAAAATTGCGATCTGTACAAGAATAAATAACACCCAGTCGGATGGACAGATATGTTTAAATCAAGTCAGTAAGTGATGTAGAGTCAATCGCTATACTTAAAGATTTTATATCATTAGTTCTTGGTGTTACAAACATCTGTCCAAACGCATTATACCACGTATGTGATGTTGGTATAAAAAGTAATTTCGAAAATCCTTAAAGCTTTTTCTTATTCAATGCTGATTGACACTTTTGGCTTTACTTCCTTATTTTTATTTCCGTTGACGTCTTAAGTCGTAATATGTTAAATTCATTAACATTTATAAATATTACATTTTATAAGTACCGTTGTTTTTGTATGTGTGAGTATGTGGGTATGTGTCTCAATTTCTACGTTAGACTATTGGTTTCAATTCAATTCATTTCAGTTTCAATTTCTTAGTTTGTTGCCAACTACTTAAGTGCTTCTTAAAAATGCTTGTTGAGTTGACATTGCCTCTTCTCATTGTTCGCTTTTAATTCTGATGATTTGGTGGCAGAAAATTAATACTTTCATTCACATTTGCGTAGGTATTATTTTCGATTATTTGTTTTTAATATTCTTATTGTATTGTATTATTTTAATTATATTTTTGTATTTGACAAATAGTTTTTTTTCTCAAATTAAGTATTATTAACATTATTGATTCTTGCTTAAACTATTACTACTCTAATAAAATATTTATAATAGGCGTGTTCATTAACAGAAAATTTTCACTAATTTTCGATAATTATTACTAGTAAGTGTTCACGTACGCAAAAAATTAGCAGCTATAGAGCCAAAAAAGAGCGTAAAATGTTTAGAAAAAAAAATGTTTCTGATAATTTCTACTAGTAAAAATCAGAAATTATTCAAACAGTTTTTCTGTCTTTATGGTTTAAAAAAAAATTAAGTTTTACATTTTTATAAGTTTACAATAACAAAATACATTTGCTTGCAAGTTTTGACTGTAAAAGTGTTCATTTACTTTTAAATATTTTTGAGAGCAATTTTGAAAATATTTCTTTTTACTCTCTCGTTGCCAGTAATTACTGGAAAGCTATTGAACACAACTTGTAATTTCTTTTGTTTTTATACACCATTATTAAGCAGTTGTTTTATTAAAAGTAGGTAAACATATGTTTGGCCTTGTATTTGCAAAACGTCCAAAGATATTTTTTCCGGGGAGGTGGGTTAACTGTATGTATGTAAGAAAAATGTATAAAAAGGTTGCAACGTTTTGATCGGCAAGGTATTATTTGTTATAAAAAAAATGATTAAAACAATTGTTTGGGTCTAGTTTTTATTGCGATTGTAATATTTAGATTAACTGTAAAAACCTCCTGGAAAACGTTTAAAGGGTGACTTATAATATAATTTTGTGATTAAATATGCTTACATAAGATGAGTACCAGAAAACATTGTTCTGTGATAAAATTGAAAAAAATTAAAATTTTTTTAATTACTTTGAGCTTTATTTTTGCTTCTGTAATCTGTTTAGATAAGATGGACAAGAGCCAGTACTCTTTTATTGAACAAAATCAAAAACAGTGGGATGGATTCCCGCACGGTAATACAATCTGTTAATTAGTTAAGTATACCATTCTAAGAAATTTTACTTTGGGAATAAGAAATAAATTGCCGTTCCACATTTGATTTATTTAAACATTCAAATTTTACAAAATTACACCTTAAAATTTTTACCATCACGATTTAATTATTTAAATTTTTAAAACTAAAGCAAAAAAGAAACATATTTTGCAATATTGGTTTTCAGCAATCCATGCTAGGCGTGACGAATGTATTTTCGAAACCAGATATGAATTTTCATCATCAGAACTCTCTAAAAGGTAAAAGTGTTTTTGGCTGTTAACATTACTTATTTATCTTCCATATTATCCGGAAAATCAAACGGAAATGCCTCTTTTGTAAATTTAATCTTTCTTACTTTTTGTATCGAAATTCCGTACCTCTTTGCAAAAATAGAAATTTTTTCTAATTAAAAAGAAATTAAAACATGGACTAAAGCCACCAAAATAAAAAAGCAAGCATTTTAATTAAGACAACGAAAAATACAAACATATAAGCACATAAGCACGGCAAACTGCATCAGTTTTCAGTTCGTTTGTCGTTGATAGAAGCATAAACAGCAAGATATAAGTGACAGAAAATGAAAGACTACTCCCTATTGTCAGATAGACGGATTGAAGTTAGCTGTTGGTAAGTGTTGCAAAAAAAGCTTAAATACAAATAGAAAATTGTATTTGAAAGGTTTTAACTTCGTCATAACTTACAAAAAAGTTCCGTTTGCCTTTTTAGACAACATTAAGGTTAAACAAGTCATATTTTCAACCAAAAGCGCTACTATCGTTTAAAGAGTACTGAAGATGAAAATCCGTAGCTGGTTTCGAAAAAGCATTTAACTCAGCTAGTATGAGTAGAAAACTTTTTTCAAATAAAATTTACTTTAAACATTAATGGAAAACATTTATTTCTTCTAAGTAACAAGAAATTAAATTAAAAATTAACTAAAGCCAAATTGATGAAAAGCAAAAAATATGTTTTTCTATGAATATGCATTCAAGTATAATGTTATCAACGCTATAAATATACAATATTAATTATATGGTTCTAATTTATGTGCCGAAGTATATTCCATTTAGTATAAACTTAAACTTATAATCTATTTATAGTTAAAGGTTTACTGTTCACCTTTACTTTCATACCTATAATAATGGTTTGTTCATAAGTGTGCTTCTGACTTAAAGGCAATGTTGCCACTTTGTGGGTAATAACTCAATCTTAGTGTATATTTTTGTCTGGTGTAGCGCTTGGGAAATTATCTTTTGTGGAATTTAGGTACAGTTTTAAACTCAGTGGTTTCATAAAAATATTTTTTTATTCTTTATCTTATTTTTCTTATTTTCTTATTACAGTAACTGACTGTAAGTTATTTAGGAAGTATTTTGTAAACTTGATCTTATATGAAAAAAGTTAAATTTTTATATAATATTTTTTTTACTGGTTTGAGGACTTATTCAAAGCTTCAACTGCACGAAAATACTGATTTTCAGTTGAAGGTAATTTTGTCAGTTATTTTATAATATTTAATAATTTTGTTTCTGATACCTTTGTGTTTTGCTGTAAATGACAGAAAATCTAATTTTTAAATTTACGTAAGTTCGTTTTTTGAAGTCTAAGTTTAAATAAAATGTTGTGTTAATTTTAATGAATATCTTATTGGGGGGTTTTTAAATGAATATCAAGTTATTTTAAGTGCATTTCCATTTGATAGCTATATCTATATTAAAATATTTTTGTAGATATGGACAAAAAGTAAGCAAGAAATTTTAAATCAGAATGGCTGTAGAAAAAGGAAATCAAAGGTTGGTTGAAAAAATTCTTGAAAATTATTGTGCTAATTGCCATTTGTGCAATAAGAAAACTCTTTTGCCATTAAAGTGTCTTTTAAAACATGTTTAACTAAATTTCACAAAAATGCTGTTTTAAATACTAAATCTGTTGTTTTTATTACAAGCAGACGAGAAATTCTCAATTAAGCAAATTTAAACTAAAAATAAAAATTTTGCCTTGAAACTTGTAGATGAACTTTTGCCTGTTCTTGAAGGTACCGTGAAATAACTCCCAAATGAAATAACTCCCAATGAAAAAATGAAATAACTCCCAATTTTTTTCCATACAAATTGGGAGTTATTTCATAATGAAATAACTCCCAATGCGTTGGGAGTTATTTCATTATTTTTCATTGGGAGTTATTTCATAATGAAATAACTCCCAAATGAAATAACTCCCAAAGAAATTTTGTTGGGCGTTATTTCATTTTTTCGAAGTGTTGGGAGTTATTTCATTCTTGTTGGGAGTTATTTCATTTTCTATCATTGGGAGTTATTTCATTTTTATTGGGAGTTATTTCATTTTTATTGGGAGCTATTTCATTTTTGTTGGGAGTTATTTCATTTTTATTGGGAGTTATTTCATTTTACTAAAAGCAAGTGTATATACCAGAGCATTTAAAAAAATTTAATCACGCTAGTATAAAAGGTGACATTTATTTAAAAGTTTTGGGGTTTTAAAACCGTGGGTATATAGCCGGCCTTCGGCCGGGCGCAAGAAAAAAAAACTCCAGTGGATTCGATCCGCCGGCTTCGCAGTAGCCTTCGGCCGGGGAATATACTTTAAACTGTAGTGCATCGGAAGTATTTGCAGCTTCATAACTTAAGTGTCATGAAATTCATGTTTTATTTGGCGAAGCTTTATATGGAAAGCAATAGAGCTTAAGGTCAATTGCCCGGCCGAAGGCTACTGCGAAGCCGGCGGATCGAATGGACTGGAGTTTTTTTCCTTGCGCCCGGCCGAAGGCCGGCTATCTAAATCACTCCCTTTTATTAAAAAAAATTATTTAACCAAAAAGGTGCTTAAAGTCCACGCGCCTGTCCTAAAGCTGTAACGAAGCTGGCATATATAGCCGGCCTTAGGCCGGGCGCAAGGAAAAAAACTCCAATAGATTCGATCCGCCGGCTTCGCAGTAGCCTTCGGCCGGGGAATATACTTTAAACTGTAGTGCATCGGAAGTATTTGCAGCTTCATAACTAAAGTGTCATAAAATTCATGTTTTATTTGGCGAAGCTTTATATGGAAAGCAATAGAGCTTAAAGTCCATTGCCCGGCCGAAGGCTACTGCGAAGCCGGCGGATCGAATGGACTGGAGTTTTATTTCCTTGCGCCCGGCCGAAGGCCGGCTATCTAAATCACTCCCTTTTAATAAAAAAAATTATTTAACCAAAAAGGTGCTTAAAGTCCACGCGCCTGTCCTAAAGCTGTAACGAAGCTGGCATATATAGCCGGCCTTCGGCCGGGCGCAAGGAAAAAAACTCCAATAGATTCGATCCGCCGGCTTCGCAGTAGCCTTCGGCCGGGGAATATACTTTAAACTGTAGTGCATCGGAAGTATTTGCAGCTTCATAACTTAAGTGTCATGAAATTCATGTTTTATTTGGCGAAGCTTTATATGGAAAGCAATAGAGCTTAAAGTCAATTGCCCGGCCGAAGGCTACTGCGAAGCCGGCGGATCGAATGCACTGGAGTTTTTTTTCATTGCGCCCGGCCGAAGGCCGGCTATCTAAATCACTCCGTTTTATTAAAAAAATTATTTAACCAAAAAGGTGCTTAAAGTCCACGTGCCTGTCCTAAAGCTGTAACGAAGCTGGCGGTTTGATCCACGAGAGTTTACTTATCCTGCGTCCAGACGGAGGCCGCCAGTCATTTGGTTTGTTTGTTTAGAAAATAATTTTACGTTAGTGATATCTAATTTATCGATACAAAAGGTGACAATGAATTGAAAATTTTGGGTTTAAAAAAAAGTGGCATATATAGCCGGCCTTCGGCCGGGCGCAAGGAAAATAACTCCAGTAGATTCGATCCGCCGGCTTCGCAGTAGCCTTCGGCCGGGGAATATAATTTAAACTGTAGTGCATCGGAAGTATTTGCAGCTTCATAACTAAAGTGTCATTAAATTCATATTTTATTTGGCGAAGCTTTATATGGAAAGCAGTAGAGCTTAAAGTCCATTGCTCGGCCGAAGGCTACTGCGAAACCGGCGGATCGAATCCACTGGATGTTTCTTTCCTTGCGGCTATCTAAATAACTCTTTTTAATAAAAATTATTTAACCAAAAAGGTGCCTCAAGTCCACGCGCCTGTCCTAAAGCTACGAAACCGGCGGTTCGATCCACGAGAGTTAACTTATCCTGCGTCCAGACGGAGGCCGGCAGTCATTTGGTTTGTTTGTTTAGAAAATAATTTTACGTTAGTAACATCTTATTTATGGATACAAAAGGTTTTCGCATTATATATATTTTAATTGGGAGTTATTTCGTTTTCGTTGGGAGTTATTTCATTTTCGTTGGGAGTTATTTCATTATTGTTGGGAGTTATTTCCTTTCCGTCGGGACTTATTTCATAAAACAATTATTTTTTTTGTAATTGGGGGTTATTTCATTTTTGTTGGGATTTATTTCATTTGGGAGTTATTTCACTTTTTTGTGACTTTTATGAAATAACTCCCAAACATTGGGAGTTATTTCATTTTTACCGTTGGGAGTTATTTCATTTTTTTCGATTGGAAGTTATTTCATTTTCGTTGGGAGTTATTTCATTTGGGAGTTATTTCATTTTTTCCATTGGGAGTTATTTCATTTGGGAGTTA
The DNA here is from genome assembly GCA_963583895.1 of Melanophora roralis. Taxonomy (NCBI): domain Eukaryota; kingdom Metazoa; phylum Arthropoda; class Insecta; order Diptera; family Rhinophoridae; genus Melanophora; species Melanophora roralis. Next base: position 89,557,502 of record OY757187.1, on the reverse strand, counting down.
TTTCACGGTACCGTTCTTGAATATAGTTAACCGTATTCTATTATATCTAAACTTAAAACAAAACAAAAGTTTTGTACTTGAAATCCACAAATATAAATATTGATAGTGATCTACATACATATGTAATTCATTTTTGGATTTTTAAGAATGTAAATCATCGACAGCAAAATAAGTATTTGAAATACTAAAAAGTACTATTACTAAAATAGGAAAACCATATGACAATTTGATAGGTTCTGCTGCCAATATACCAAATATAATGTTTGGCCAATATATATCAGTTGCTAAACTATAAAAAACCCCATCATTGCGTTAATCAAATGATTCTGCCATTTGATTCAATCAGTTGAGTCGTCGGAACGTTTAACACTACCTTCAAATTCAGAGGATTTATTACAAAATTTAGACTTTTATTTTAATATAAAATATATATTTGACTAACAAAATTTCAAGACTTTAAAGAACATTTCAAAACTGGCCTTTATAAAATACTATCACCAGGATTAGTAACTCCTTTCTTTCTGTTTTTTCATGCGTAAACCGTGTCTTAGAGCAAATAAATATTTGGTACTCTTAATAACAAACATTTTAAAAACTTGTTAATAAGCACTATTAACAAATACAATAAGCTGAAATAAATTGATTCAATAAACATGTTTACATTTTTTTATATTTTTCTTTAATATGATTTTTGATTTTTTGTGTAATTTCTTCTAAATTGGGTATTTTTGCAACAGTTTTGGGTAAAATCGGTGGCAACACTGCTTTAAGGTCTTTTATATTATATCCTTTTTACCTTAATGGTCTTTTAACATCCATACTATTCTCTCTCATATTTGACATTGTAACGTTTGAAAAGGACATTTAAAATTTAATTAAAAACTTGTTTTGCATAAAATTATATTTAAGTGTCTTAGCCTGCAAGTTTTAAAGAAACACTTGAATAGGAAAGGTCCACACCGTGAAAAAGAACGTTAATATGTACATATTGAAGTAAAAGCCAGACAATATACGGCTTAATGCATGCATGTTGTAGGAAATAAAATTTGTAATGCGTTTCTGTTTTAGTCAAAATTTATTTAATTTTCCTTTAAAATTCCAAACTACAAAAAGCTAAACTATAAACGAACCACACATAAATATGTACATACATTCTGAATATATCACAACGTTAGGCAGCTACATAAAGTATTCGTTCGCAAATGCATTAACAATGTTGCAAGTAAGTTGAGAAAAAACAGTGTGTAAAAACTAAATGCAGACCAAACAATTCTAATCAATTTTGTAGTTTTAATTTGTGTAGGTAACAGTGAGCCATAAGAACTATACATTGTAGACATATGTATGCCGAAAATTAAAATATTCTAAAAAATATACAAAAGTAATTTTTTTCTATTGGTAGAGAATAAACTGAAATTGTTTCCATTTGGAATAATTTTAAAAACATCTAAGGCCCTATGAAACCATAATATTTATAAAATTGTCAAACTAACTTTAAGGTATAATTTTAAACAATCCCAGACTTTTTCCGGTTTTAATACAACTCTAAAAATGAATTTTTTAAACATAATAGCGAACTTTCAATTTATAAATTTAAGGTCCAGTCTGGTCTGAGTTTGTTTAACAGTTAGTCAAAGTGTTAATATTTCAGCCGAATGGGGGAAAAAAGGTAAAGATTCTGTATTGGAACTTTATAGGAACTTTTTGTGGCTTTTAAACCACAAACAAAACAAAAAAATTCATAATGCACTGAATGGGTTGGAAAAAATTGTGAATATGTTTCTTATACCATGTTCACATATACACCTTAATTGCGTACTTCGCAAATTTATGCAATTAAGGCCATAATTGGACTCAATTTACCATACAAGATATCAACTAATAAATTGAGCAATTAATAGTAAATTGCCTCCCTAATTGAGATAAACCCAAAGTGCAACCCTGCTGATTTAATATGAATTATGTTCAGCTTCCATGAAAGTCTTTAACATGTACATATAGCATTGTGAAATAATAAGGTCCCTATAACAACAACTTGCTGTAAAGATCTCGTACATAGTTTGTTGTTGATGAACTCTATCTAAGTTAACAAAAATGTTGCTATCACATATACGGTATACCCGACTTTAATATAATATAAAAAATTTTCCAATCCAAGCTAGAAAATATAAGCCGTAAATAAGAGTCAGCTTATCAGTTGGTCCTCCCTTTTTTAATGTACCTTAAAAATGAAAATAATATTTTTTTAGCGGTCATAAGCTAATTGGGTAAGCCTAATTAATTATGTGTAAAAAAAAAACCTTAATTACTTAATTTACTTTGAATTGCCTTAATTTATTATGTATGTTTGAACATGGTATTTGTTTTATTTTACCTTCACATATAAAAATTAAACTCCAGCAACATAGTTTGAAATTGAGCTTTAATAAGCAAAGGCAAAACAAAAAAGCTTTAGACAAAACTACAGCTTTTTTTTGAAGAATTTGTAATCAAGCTTCATTATTGGCATTTACTTTTCAAAAACAATTAAAATTTTAATCGAGATAATTAATTTTTTAATTAAAAATTTAAATTTTAATTGAAAATATTTTCAGAATAATTTTTTCTGTGTAACCAGTGGTTGTATCGCCTAACGTAAAACAATTAAGATTGAAGAAGCATTTGAAATATTAAAACGTTTGCAAGTCATGGTTGCATACTCTATGTAGTCGTTGTGTAATAGATGTTATTCTGTTTTTCTAGGTCTTGAAGCAGATTATTGAGAAGCTTTAATTTCACAACAATTAAACATGTTTGTTCAAATATGCCAAAAAATTCTTTATAACAGCTGGCAATTGTTACGCTCCGCGACATGATTTTAATCTGTTTTCTAGTTTATATCCTTTGTATAAAATGCGGAACGCCCACTGTTACCATTATCTCCATTTTAGATTAGTGAACGTCAAATAACCGCAGAATCCATTGCAAAATATTTGATTGATACGTTTACAACAGTTTTCCAAGAATCTCATAAAATAATTTTTATTATGCTTTGTTGAACAGATCTGGCTACCTTAAACAGCCCCTATTAAATTGTACATTTTTAATTTAATTAAAGGTTATAAAGATTTTCTTCAATTTAGAAACAAGCAAACATATAACAGGAGAAACCCTTAAAATTTTTCGAAATTTTATTTACTTCTTCTTATCGATTTTTTTTATTTATATTTGCAACTTTATTGTTTAATTGGGATTTTAAGTACAGGACTATTTAGTATATCATTTTTTACCAGAAAAATATTCGCTTTGTTTATTCCAAATATATTTAATATAATTAAGGTCCACAATTATCTTTCATTTCAAACAATTTTTAATTTAATATCATATTTTTAAGCAAGGACAGTAAATTTATTACGTTTATTTCTGTCAATGACAACTGTAATTTTATTATGTTTTAATTTAATTTTTTAGCTTGAAAAAGAAAATGTTTGTGCCTATATTATGCAAAGCACATTGGCCAAAATTTTATGTATGTAGAGACAGCATTTGCATCACAACACATGTCTACGAATTTTAGATTACTTAGAAGCAATAATAATTTATAATTTTAACATAAATTTTCGGTTAATTAAAAGTTGATATGGAAAAAAGACAAACATACAACGCTTATAAATTTAAATAAGACTTAAATTAAAATTTAAATTACTTAACTAAGAGTAAGTCACAACCAGACTAAATTTATCCTTAACAATCACAAACTACGTCAATCTTTTAAGCAATAAGAAATCCATAAAATTGGAGAAAAATTCATTGCAATAAGTACCCAGTCAAAAATGTTTTTAATATGTATGAAAATACATAACTGCATGTCATGTAGTTGAATCAAAGTAGTTTTAACATGGAAATCTTGTTTGATTGTATATTTGTAACTAAACACTTAAAATTAAAATAATATTATTTTGAACAATTTTTTTTTGTAGGCGAGTGTAAATTAACATGTTTCCTTTTTAAACGCGCGCCGTGGGAACACATACATATTTTCGTAGGTAAACTTATGAAACAGTATATTACCAACTACCTACTTACTTACGTAGTAGCAAAGAATATTAATATTGAAAGTCATATTCAGGTCATGAAGCATATTAAAACTAATATCTGCACAAAATTTAACTAAACTTTAATTTTTTCCTTCTTCGTTAATAAGGTTTTTATTTCAAGGATATATGGAAAGTTTAGAGTTTGAGTGATCATACTTAAGGTCTGACCTTATTTTATCATTCATGCATGCATGTGTGTCAAATTTAAAATAGATTAATTTTTTTAAGGACATAATTGAGGGCGTATCTTGCTCGGCATTGGAAACAATTTGGACAGATTATAAAACATGTTTAAGCTACTGTCTGCAGTTAGTTTCAATTTTTGCCTTTTATTTGGAAAGTTTTTTTTAAATGATATATGAAAAGACATGAGTCTTAAAAGTTTTAGTGATCAAATTTAAGGACAATTATATTTTATAAACTATGGTATGTACCACAAATGATTTCTAAACGATAGCTCCTATTTTCTTCCACTAGTTATGTAAAACACTACACCATGCGATGTCCATTCATTCGTTTATCTAGTTATTTAGATGCCATTGTTAAACTTTGTAATTGAAGTAGAGGCGAATCTACTGAATTAGACAGAGTAAAGGTTATTAAATAAAACTAGGCAGAGGTATGCCTTTGTGTGACAATCAAACTTGAAATATCTTGAAAACTACTAAGTAACTTTTGATCCTTAATTTTTTACATCTTTTATACAGAATTCATTAATTTAGATAGGCATAGCACATTAACTTTCTAAAAACACCCTTAAGAGTGCGAGTAATACTTATACATTTAAAGGAAAAAAATTTTATTTTACAAAATGTTTTTATATTTTATTTTACGAAAATAATCATACTAATCGCAAAAATGTAAGAAAAACATTTTTTGTATTAAAAGTTTACTAAAAGCTGTTGATTCGTATGGTTCTAGTCCCCCTGCTCCTCACCAAAGATTTTTTTCCAAAAGGTATGAATTATTTGATCATTACTTTTTGTAGAACATTCAAAATATATACAAAGCAGTTATAGTTTCCCAGATATAACGTATCAAACATTTTATAAATTGTTTATTTATATTGGGGGGGGGGTCCCGCCCCCCTGCTTCTATCCAAATAATTTTTTTTCCAGAAAGTAAGCCTTATTGTCCAATTTCTTCGTGTAAAGCATTTGATGTCGATAGCTGTTATAGTTTCATTTGTATTAGAGATAGCCCTTCCCCTACCCAAAAAAAAACTTGTTTTTGAAGTGTAGGTCTTGTTGTCCGATTACTTTTTGTAAAACATTGGAAATCGAAAGCTGTTATAGTTTCTAAGATTTAGCGCATGAAAAATTTCACAAAATTTGTGCAGTTTTAGGGGAAATATCACTTCTCCTGATCCTATCTGAAAAAAATATTGCCCTTATTTAGGTCCCTAGCTTCAGAGTATCCGTGCTAAGTTTTGTGGTTTTTTTGAGGTGTCGCTTATATCTCGGTCAATTATGAACCGATTTGGCTGATTTTCAATAGCGATTGTTTCCTAAATATTTCTAATAGTTAGACCCCAATAACTGATCCGCTTTATTTGACTCCGGAAACTTGATTACAATAGACAGACAGACGAACATGGCTATATCGACTTTCCTATCTAAAAGAATATACATACTTTATGGGGTCGCAAATGGATAATAGAGAAATTCCAAATGGAATGTCAAACTGATATGTACCCTTATCACTATGTGAAGGGTATAATAATAACGTTGTTTTGCATTTAAGCTAACAATATGAAACTTTTGATATTTTTTGTTAATAACATAATCCTTAAAGTCTCATATAACGTCATATAACGTTTTTAAAAATCGATTTACAATGTCTGGTAACAATAGTTTTTGTATGTACAGTGTATGTTGTTGTTTAAGCGCGATTTAACAAGAAACTTTTTTTTCTTAAACAATTTTTTTTAAATTGTGTTATAAATATAGCATTTAGTTTTTTGTAACTCTGTTAGACGGGCTTAATTTCACTTTTTGTATAGTCTACTGAATTTTAACTAACAATTTTCTTTAAAGTTGTTGCCAAACTTTATTTGGAAAAAGAAGAAAGAAAAACTTAATTTTTTTATGTAACTTTTCTCTGTTTAATATGTAAATTTTATATGGTTGTAAAATAATACTCTTATATACATTTATATAACCATATCATTGTTCCTCTAACTCTCATCAGAAGCCACAAACTAATATTTTTTATATGGTTTAAATTTAAAAAAATTTACAAAAATACAATGATATACCAATTTATTTTGTAATAACAAGAAACACTTTTTTTTCTTTGCGTGTATGAGTTTGACATCCGTTTTGCATTTCTTTTTAACTTTTTACGTTGATTGGATTTCCTACGCAACTAACAGTGCTTTCCTTAAAATACTGATATTTTTTATTGTTCTTATTGTATCTATACAGCTTGTATATATCAAACTTTTATTATTTATGTGTGTAAGTGTACGTACCTGTTAACATAAATGTGCTCTTTTGAGCTTTGAAAAAGGGATTTTATGTTTGTGGTGGATTATCTATTCATTTTATTACTTTTATTTTAACTGAATGATATAAAGTCAAGGGTTTTGTGTGCCACTTAGCTTGATTTTCTAGCATAAATATTTTTTTTCAACAATTTGTTTTTGTTTCGTTTATTTAAGGAAAGTGGGTTTTTTTGCATTAAAGGAAGTTTTATTATGTGATAAAGTAAATTAATAAAATGTTATTACATAAGATTTTTATAAGTTTATGTAAATTGGAAACAGAGAAATAAAAACATAAGTTTTACGTCTAATAAATCGAGGCATCTGTTCTCAATTGTCGTAAAAAGCATTTACTGCAAATTGATTTTTTTAATTTAAATTTTAAAAATAAAAATTGTTACAGGATACCCGGGATTGATAAAATTGTTATTGTTAATTAGGTTCTGTGTTTTACAACAAAAGAATTTTAGTGTCGGGCATTGGTTGTAAAAAGCGGCTGCAGTCTGCTTTGACAAAACATTAAAGAGCTGTAAAGTGCTCAAATAACTTTAGTTAGTCATATATGAAAAAATTGCAATGCTTTTGTAAGCAGATTAATAAAAAACAAGTAAGAGCGCTATATTCGGCTGTGCCGAATCTTATATACCCTTCACATTGGTAGTTTAATATACCCATCCGAGTAATTTTTTCTGCAAATAATATAATTAAAAACCTTGTGCGATCTAAAAAGTTCATAGAAAACTATAAAAAATTTTTACGTTCGTATGAATAATAGAAATAGATGAAGAAGGTTTGAGGTCGAGAGTTCTAAAAGATTTCGACATTACTCATATTTAAAGGGTAATAAAACTTGTTAAATGTTATGGGATGTTCTAGTCCCCATGCTCTTCTCCAAGTTTTTCTCCAAAATGTATGAATTATTTGATTATTACTTTTTGTAGAATATTCGAAGTCGATAGCTGTAATAGTTTTTCAGAAGAAGCGTATCGAAAATTTTATAAAAATTGCTAATTTGTATGGGAGCTACCCCTTCTTCACCCCCCGCCCAAAATTTTTTTTCTTTAAAGCGTAGGCCTCGTTGTCCAATTACTTTTTGTAGAACATTTGATTTCGATATCTGTTATAGTTTCCGAGATATAGCGTATCAAATATTTCATAAAAATTGTTAACTTGTATGGGAGCTACCCCTTTTTTTGCGCCTTTTTTGTAATATATTGCTGTCAAAATGAGGTGCTTAGAACTTCATTTGGCTTTAGTGGCTAATTTAATAACGAATGTAAATTTTTATGTGATTTTGTTTTGTATAAACTATGAATTCAGAAAATTTTCCAAAACCTGACCTGCAGAACACAAGGTGTTTTTGTTTGTAAAATAGCTTCACTATTAAGATATCATTTATGAAGAAAAAAATGAGGAAGAAGATACTAAAGTGGTATGTTGGGCACAAAATTGCATTGGGGCTATTGGACAATAGTCACCTTTTATTCTCTAAAAAAGGGCCACCTCTCCGAAACCAAGGACTGCAGAGTCAGGGTTGTCAGGTTCTTTGGCTCCATCGCAAAAATTCTTTTGAAAAATAGGCAAAAACCCAATACTACCTCTTATTTCTTTAAAATTTGTTCTTAAAAACCTCTACAACTGCCCCGGACTTGCCCATATAAAGTGCAATGTAAGTTGGTCTTGCAAATTTTTCCCCACAAACATTTTTGTGGAGCATACTTACACCCAATCTCCGCCCTCTAGCAGGGTTGCCATACAAATTTTTTTTTTTAATTGCTTCCACAGCTTCCAGGGTGCCCCTACGAAGGTAAAATGTAAGACCGACCACAGTTAATTTTATCTCCCAAGCATGGTTGCCAAACGAAATTTAAAAAAATAAGGTAAAAACTTTTATAACTTCTCCGCCCCTAAAGAAATAAAATGTGTTACAGAGCCCCAAACATATTTCTTAAACATTTTTACCCCCTATCTTCACCACCCAAGGGGATTGCCCCTTCTTCACCAGAGTCGGCATATTCAAAACAGTTGAATAACGAAAAATGGTTTGTTGAGTTCTTTAAAACGACTCTTGAATGTTTTGGTTTATTTATAATAGTTATCGAGGTTATTATATAAAGGCAAAAAATGTTCATGAGGTTTTTTAACGATTTGGTGTAAGAACCACTTAACCTAAAAACAACCTTGGCCTAGTTTTGGTAGAAAAAAGTTGAGTTTTTGAAATAAAGAGTCTTTTATTTACCACTAATCAAAAATATTTTTGTTTTTGTAAAAAATAAATATAAAAATGAACTTAAGCCAAAAAAATTAAGGGCCAATTTTCTTTACAATAATTAGCTCAGCAATAAATAAAAACCAATAATAATAATAATTTTTTGTAATGACTCCTAATCATTTAATATAAATTTGTTCATATTTATTTATTAAAATAATACAATTTGCTTTTAATCTACAATATTCAGAGAAAAAGTAATCCATTTTTGTCTCTCCACCAGACCATTTTGCATGTGAATTATTTATTTATCTTGTGGTAAAGAAACATTTAATTTTCATTTTATGGCCATAAACTCAAACCAAATTTCTATGCAAAATGATAAATTTGCGTGACAGTTGATCGTAATGGGATAAATGGGACAATTAAAAACTATGTGTACATAAGTATGTATGTATGTTTCAACCAAAGACAAAAACTCTAATGCACACATTTGAAATAGTTTACAAATTGGTTAATAAATCAAACTCGCAAGCAGTTATAGAAATTTTATGTTTTATTGTTTCTACCAAAGCAAAATGAATAAAAAGCAATGATGCAGCCTTTGGTTGCAGTTTTAAAATATACGTACGTAAAGAAGAATACAATTTGTATGTTTGCATATAAGCTCAAATTGTGCTCGGCAGGTTTAAAAAAATACAAATACTTTTTCTAATACTTTTCTAAAATTCTTGGACCTCAAGGGTAAAATATGCATATTTAATTTTGGTGATTTGATGGTATAAAAACATAACACAAATTTCGTTTCACAGATTTTCAAAATATATGAAGATATGTTGGAACTTTTTTTAAATTTTGTGCTACTTAGGGTTCACAAAATTGTTAATTTCAATTTAAAAGTACAGAAGGAAGGGCAATAGGTATTGTTTTTATATATTTGGTACTTTTTTAGTTTTTTGGGACGCTGAGCTTGCAAAATATAAAGTTAAGGATGAATCAACCTTGCCTGTGGTAGAAAGTTAATTAAGTGGTCATAAAGTACTTTATTTACACTTTTTTATTTTATTTTTTATTTAAACTTTTTTATATTATGAGTCTGGATATATGAAATAAAGGACTATCAACCCAGATTGATTACTGTTTTAGATATTTGGTACTTTTTTACATTTATTTGGATTATGACATTTAAAAGGTGCTTTTAAAGTTGGCTTTACATGGTAATACAAAGTATTTAGGTTTTGTATAATTAAAATATTGTGAAATTCTCTCCGTGTTTAAGACAAGAGAATAAAAAATCTGTTCTAAGTATTTTTCATGTTTACACGGATGAGATTGGTCAAATTCAAAGCGGTTTTTCCTCTCCAGTTTCCTTTTCGGGTAACGCCATATGGCTAAGGTTCTACAATATTAACAAAAACAACATGAAAAAAATTCTGCTTGTTTTGATTTTTCTTGCATTATTTCATTAGGTGTAGCCACCTCTATTAGATGCTGTAAATTCTGCCAATCTTCACACCTCTGATGTGAGGAGAATACACAAGTTTCTAAAATGGTTTAGAAAGTAAACATTTACCGAACACTTATCAAATGTTGTATTTGCTCCCACTCAATACATTGTGCTTTTACATGATGAGATTTTGTATTAATCTGCAACATATTTTGACAAGTCGTTATAAATGTATTACCATGTAAAAGTACCTTAAGTGATATAAGCTCAGACCAAGTTTTAAGTAAAATTTTTGATACATTCCTTTTGCGCTTATGAATCTAGAGTCGATGGGCTTAAAAATATAAAATTAGGTTATACTGAGCCAATTACTGGCCAAAATTCAACTAAGTGTACCAAAAGTACCTGTTCAAAATTTTCCTAGTTGTTTGCATTGTTTTTAAATTTTTCTTTTTTTATCTTTCTGGTACATTTTTACATAGAAAAATAATATAAAAATTAAGCAAGATTTCCTTTTATTGATCACAGTACCCTTTTGCATTAAGTACATAACTGAATCGAATATTTAAAACGTCGCTTACGAAAAAGCGGAATAATTGCTAGTACTAAAAATAATTTTTAAAATATATTACCACTAAGATTAAATGAGTGCCTTTAAATAGAGCTTTGCACAAAGTCACATTAATTTTTAGAAAAATCGATTTTAGCACAAAAGCTTCAAGCTTATTTGCGCATATCGAATATAAGGAAATGTCTTAATACGAAAAGTGTATCACATCGATTTTCCCTTGTTGTAGTCCTATCAGTCATACGTATGAAATTGCAATTTCGTTTATGTATTTCTATCGGTTTCTTTAGATAAATTTGGCATATGTTAAGTGAACCGAAAGAATTTTTATTTAATGTATCACGCACTAAATCAAAAACAGCCAACACTCAGTATTACTATATTTTGTAATTTGTTTCTTTTCTGCTCCTAAAAAAATTTTTAAACTTTATACAAAAATTTTATTTAACAGGAGAAAGGCGGTCATAGAAAAACTTAATGCTTTTGATGAATTTTGAGATGTGACTGGAGTTGCCATTTATTCGGGTTTAAAATTTGGTTTATTAAAATGATCAATCGACTTTGGAATTTAATTTTGGTTAAATAATCAATTATGTTTTTTTTTATTTGAGCGACTCCTACAATTTTTCAAATTTATTTGGTGGATAGCTTAAAAATGCAAAATTCTTTCAGATTTTATTTTAAATATATATATTAATATACCTCTTTCTATTGACTACTAATACTTGTAGTATTTTGCTATATGTTTGTTAGTATAAAGATTTCGCAACAAAAAAAAAAACGTTTTGTTGGATCCCTTTAGATAGGGATGTCGATTAAGCTCTGTCCGTCTGAACACTTGGTGTCTGTTGAAATCAAGTACTGAACACAAATAAAGTCGAAAAGGAAACGTTTTGGTATCAAACAATCAAAAATATTCTTGAGACAATCGCTATTTAAAATCAGCGAATTCGGTTCACTATTGATTGAGATACAAGCGAAAACTCAAAATAAACCATTTCTTAGGACAAAATCCGTGCGTATATCCCTATATATCTCAGTAAATATAGTTACTCTTGCCACAAAACTTGGCACGGATACTTTGAAGATAGGGACCTAAATTACGGGGGAAAAAATTTTAGGTAGGATTAGAGGAAGTGGTGTTTCCCTTAAAACCGCAAACAATTTTTTAAATATTTCATGCGCTATATCTCGGAAACTATAACAGCAATCGACTTCAAATATTTTACAAAAAGTAATCGGACAATACCCACCACAAACTATTTTTAAATCAATATTTTCAGTACGTAATAGCTTGGCTAGATTAGATGGCTGAGTATATGAAAATACCAATGTGAAGGGTATATAAGATTTAGCACAGCCGAATATGGCGCTCTTACCTGTTTTTTCACTTCTTTTGAAGTAAACAGCGTTTCAGAACCACACATTTTAAACTTTCTTAAAAAAATTTTAAATTTTTGCTGCCTATTTTAGTGTTAAATTTTTTTTTATTTAATTGACATTGCCTTTATGTTTAGTTAATTAGGCCAAATATTCCTTGGTGTGCCAGTTTAAAAAAATCTTATTTAATCCTTAATAGTTTAATATACATTACCTATGTAGTTTTAAGGAACACGCAAATTTTATTTAAATTATTTTTCTTATTAAACGTATTTATCCTTTATACTTTCAGAAAACGCTGTTTGACAAATACAACTCAACAAACGTAAACAGTTCGATTCAAATTTAAACGCCAAATATTGACAGAATAATAATTGCAGCTGTAAGGAAAATGGGAACCGGCCATTATTTTTGGGCGATAATTTATTTTGCCACTTTATGTAGTGCATCACTGTAAGTAGAAATTTTCAATATCTGCTTTGTGGTAAAAACAAAAATTCAAATTAAATGTTGTCAATAATAATACATTTTTTTTACCCACATAAATCTATGTACAAATTAAAAAACCTGCAGTATGGTTTTTTATATTAACAAATATACGATCTTTAAATCAATAAGTAGAAAGTAGAAATAATAAAATATGCACAAATTAATTAATTTTTTTAATTTTTGTCGGATTGAACATTTTGGAATTATTGCGTATTTACAAACCAATAAATAAGCATATCGGAAATGTACTTACATTCAACCAGACAGTCAAATATTACTTAAAAAATTTCATCATTTGCATAAAGATTTAACGCAAATTCTTAAAAGTCATTTAAATACATCTTTTACATTCAACAATTTTCAAACAGCATATTTACTTGAAAACACTCATATATAACAAGAGATATGCTTAATTTCGTTATGATAAGTGCGGCAGTATAATATTTCCATTCACATGATTTAAGCAATTACAAAGATATTCCTTTACATATATGATTGGCAGAGTTTGTCCATTTATTTTTTTTTTACTTTTTCCCCCCAAAATTTTTCTGCATTATTTTTTTAATAAAATTAAGACAACTTTAGCTAATGACAGTTTTATATTTTAATCAATATTTAGATGACAAGACAAGACAGGACAAGACAACTTCATACCTTTAAACTTTAAATATAAAAACCCGGTATTTTTATAATGTTTTTTATATACTGAGTTTAACAGTTTTTAAGAAATGGATTTGACTTGTCTAAAGTCAAAGTAAGACTTAATCAACGTTTTTAAATCCTTAGTCAAAAAAACTTGAAAAACCGTAAAATTAAAGCTTTCTAACATGCTTACCCTTATCCACATTCTTTTTTTGGGGTTAACAATTATCTGCAATTGGTGCCGCTTTCAGTCTAACTTTATTTTTAATATATTTTATTCCTGAAACTTACCACACAATGAAAATATGTTTTACAATGACATATAGACGATTCCTTACAAAATTTATCGTGCAACTGAAAAACAAACAAAGGGAACTGACAGTGTCATTTGATAATAATCGCGCTTAAGAAAGTATAAGTTCAGCAACATTGTTTGAAAGTTTATTTTGTTCCACGTCTTCATGGATTTTCCTGAATTTTGATGATGTTGCACCTTAGAGCTTAATATTAAGGTGAATCCTGCCGGACAAGATCAGCTTCAGTCTTGTATCAAGTTTACGAAATTAAGAAAAGTCCGCATCTCCCATCAGTGATTAAAGTTTTAGGCCTTGTACGAGCATACCTAAACCATATAGGCCGATAAGCGACATTTTGTATAAATAAACTAGGTTATATGCACTGACTAACCAAATTTTTTTTTGGGTTCCGTTTTTTTTTTTTTATTATTTTTCACCTTTTTTAAATTTTACTTATATACTCACTTAACAAAATTTTTAACAACAAAAAAAAAAAAAAAAGATAAAAAACACTTATTATACGTTCGTACATATCATAATTTCAGAGCTAATAATGCCAAAATAAATTTCCGAGAAAAGGAGAAAAAAGTCTTAGATCAAATTTTAGGTGCAGGAAAATATGATGCAAGAATACGACCATCTGGTATAAATGGAACGGGTAAGAATCACACTTACATTTCTTTTGCTTTCATTTTTTTTAACCAAATAACAAGCTTTTCTTTAAATAATTTTAAGGCTAAGGAAAAAGTTAAAACAATTTAGCAAAAAAAAATTTTTTTAATGTTTTTATTTCCATATTTATTTTTATTTTTTCGTTTATTTATTTATTATTATCTAACTCAATTAACATTGTAAATATTGGCTTAAATAAAAACTTATTGTAAAAAATTATAATTAAAACAAATTTTCAAATATGCAAACTTTATTAAATTACTAGCAAAGTCATCGTTATCACTTACTTATAATTTTATACAAAATTAAAGCTTTCAGGGATTTTTTTTAACCATAGAACTTAGGTAGTTTAAATCAATTAGTAAAATAATTAAACCATAAGTTATTTGTTTATTAAATAACAGTAAAACCAAATGTTATCAAAATAAACATCAAAATTAGATAAATTAAAATATTTTATAAAAAATCTTATTTATTTTATATTTATATTTACATAAAATTATATGTATGTATACGTATGTATGTTAACTATTGCATACATCTATTACATACATATGTATATAATTTATTGTATATAAATATACATAAAATCCTATCTATGTATATAATATACGTTATACAAATTTGACTTTAACATTTAATACAAAAAAACATAAAAAAATTAAAATGTTATTGAAAATAAAAAAAATCTATAAACCACCTTACATACATACAGATGGTCCCGCTATAGTCAGAATCAATCTTTTTGTACGAAGTATAATGACGATTAGTGACATTAAAATGGTAAGTTTCTCAGCAAACATTACAAACCAAACAAAGAAAAAACTAAACTAAAAAAGATAAATAAATCATATATTAAAAAAAATAAAACAGTTGTCACAATCAAAACAGTTTCTTACTTATATATTTTTTTAAATTAAGGGTCAGTTTCTTATGGGACAGTTTAAACGTAGTTTTATTAAAGATGAGTAAACTTTAAAGAAATTCAACAATTGTCACCACGGCATAATTTCACCACACTTTCGTTTTGTTGTTTTTATTTTGATGACGACTAAACGTTGGCAGTACTTAACGGTTGTTCAATTGGCTTTTAAATATTCAAAAGAGAAGTTTTTGCTTAGAAAGGCATCTTTTACTTTTTAGTAACAACTTTACCTAAAAAGTTTTTGTATTGATCTATTAACACTTTAAAACCAGAGAAGCTTGATCATAAATTTAAGGATTAACGTCCAACGTCCTTGTTCTGATACTTAGCAACCAGCAGTAAGGAAATGCACTCACCAAATGTTTTTGCACTAAAACTTTTAAACCAAGTAAAAGCTTAAAAGTTTTTCTCCTATATATTAAAAACGAGTAGGGAACTAACTTTGTTAAAGCTGTTTGAACGGATATATTTTTATTACTCAATCCGAATGTCAAATGGTGCTTTCTTTAAAGAGGACTTGATGTTTAATCCCATAAGAGACTGAAATCTCTTAAAATAATAACTCATAATTACCGGTGTTTATTTTAGCTAAATCACTTACGTGGTAGATTTACGATGCCTATATACAGGTATTTTGCCTTTACATTGATGTTTGTAGCACCAGCAACTAATATAAATCTCCTCCCGGAATTAGTGTTTGGGGCTTTAACTTCCTTGAATATTTCTTTATTTACATGAAATTTAACAAATATTTATGAGCTTACAGAACAAAATTATGCACTGAGTTTCAATTAGATCGGAATAATTTTTCTCATATCCTCAGTACAGAAAATGTCTTTCCGGAATACAAAATAAAATTAACCAGCCCAAGTTGGGACAAATTTAATACATGAAGAGGTTACAACATATGCACAACAGGCGCTTACCCGGAAATTTGTGAAGCTCACTCACGAAAGACGGCTTAACTTAATGTTTACACATGTTGGCATTTATATAAAGTAAACCTTGGTGTAGAATATAATTCGATAGAGAACGACCTTCAATAACTTTCGTAGCTGCTTTCAACTTAAACATTTTACTTTAGATGTTTTAACAACTTTCAAGCAGTTGATCGTGTGTCAAAATTTCTGCCTTTCTCACTAACAGTGCTGGGTAACAACGTTCTGTTTAACTTTCAGTAGTAAAAAGAACACCCTTCATCTGGATGGTGACAACTGATTTAATTTACGATCATCTTACTTCCTAAGTTATTTTATGTTTTACATTAATTCACTTCGAACGACTCTTGGAAACATTTCCATTTAACTCACAGACTGGTTCGTGTCTGGGCTAAGTAAAAGCTTCATTAAGAAACAAAATTACCTAAAAACAGCCGAATTCATAATGAAAATTTTGCCACTACAATAAATACAACACAAATGTAAAAAAAATTCATTGACTTAGGGCTAACTCAACAACAAATCATTCATTATCAATTTATATTTAAAATAAAATAAAATTTTTAACTTCCAAATCTTGGCTCACTCTTGACTAAATTCTGACATTTAAACTTATAAAAAAGAAAAGTGTAATGCAAACGAGTATCAACACAAGGTTTCATTTGTTCATTAAAACAACCATCTAAAGGATCACAATTAGAGTTGATTTTAACTATAACCGGGATGTTTTTAGTCAAAAGACAGTCAATATTTGAATAAACTGTTGGCTAACGAGTGGCTAAGTCTAAAATCTTACACAATATGCTAAATATTTAATATTTTATATTTTGGTGATTAAAATGAATATGAATATTTTAGTTAGCCACTCCCAAATGAATATACGCTTAAGTGAAGGCTATAAGGAGAGGCTAACTTTTTATTATGAATATGGCTGTGATAATGTTGAATTAAACAAGCTAAAATTCAACAGATTAAAAAAAACTTAATAAAATAATTAATTAGATTTATTAATTAATTATTTTAGATAACCTTTAATAAAACAAAAGAAAGAATATAAAACATTTATTAATAAATATTATTGCCAATTTGTAGAAGTTGTAGTGAAATTTTAATTGTAGTAACAATTTTTATTTAAACTCACACTAAACTTTAAATTACATAAAGTTTAGCCAATACCCACAATTATAATCATTAAATGCTATAATTTTTAATACAATATCTTAACAATTAATATTATCAATCAATTACCTTTTAATTAAATAATAATAAACTGACCCTTAAAAGAAAATCCAAGCAAAACGTATTTTATGCTCTCCTTATATTCTGTACATCTGATTTATGCCAAAACTCACACTTTATCCAAGAATTCATATACTTACCTCTTATTTAACCCAGAACACTATCCTTTTCACAAAAAACATATTAAAATGATTCCTAAATTATTACCCTGATTATTGCATTCGCTATTAAAAATATTTTAAATCAAATAGTTATGGGTGTAAATTAAAAACTCGGTTTAATTCACTTAAACTTGTTAAATTTTATTATCTTAGATATGTGCATTTATAATTAAACTGTAGTTAATTTTTTTCCATTAAAATGCATACAATAGAGTGTTTTTAACTGCATTTGAAGTAACAAGACATTTCATCTAATTTTGTCTCCTTGCATTAGGAAACACATCTGGATTTCAATCACCTTGCAACAAAATGCTTTTCTTTTTTTGAAATTATAAAATGTTCTTTAAACTATCATTTCCATTCTATGTGTTATAAAAAGAAGCCTATTGATCCTGCTAAAGTATTCATATTGTATGATTATCCATTGTCATTTTGTCTGCTGCACTGCAGCACTTTAATTAAAGTCTTGATTATGTTCACAGCCGTGGAAAATGCTGTTGCATGTCTTACTTATTTGCATTAAACAGAAAAATTTTTGCTGTAATAAAGGCATGTTTTTCTTCTTTTTGTTATCTAATCCTAAAAATTGAAGGCTGTTCTTTAAGTAAAGGGTAATACCAAAATGAACCCTTTCTTACTACAACTCCAGTATGGGGCAATCTTTTTTCACATTCTTTAGTTTTTTAACAAAACCTAATTTTTATTTTTAAAACTTATACTAAAAAAATTCAATTTGAGCAATAATTTGAAATTTTTTAAGGAATATTTTTAAAATATAACGCAAGTATGTAAATTAAAAAATATAAGGTGTGTTCATGCTCGCACAAACTTCCTCAAGATTTATTGTTAAAAATTATGAAACAAAATATTTCAAACGTGAGATTAATTTCATAAAGATGAAACCATAATGCTATTTGTAGTCAAACTCAACAAAGTTTATAGAACTTCTTTCTTTATTCTAGACTAGTAGACCTTACGTACAATAACACAGGTCAACACAATTTATAAGATGAAAGATTTCGTAGTCACTTTGTATATATTTGGTACTGAGCTTCCTTTGAATTGACTTTGTAACACGAGATTTTTCGTTGTAAAGGAAAAAGAGAATGCTGCTTCACATAATTGGTGTTAATTCGAGAATTAGTTATCTGAAGAAATTAGTAAAAACACAGAAGAATAGGACATAAAATAGCCTTTAAATAACGCCAACATAAATTTTTTCAGAATTATACTTTTACAAATATTTTGGAAATTTTGTCAAAGAAACAATTTTCAGTTTTTTAGTGTAAAATTTTGTTTAGTCTCTTAAAAGAAAAAAAATTAAATTTTTTTGAAAAAAAAATTATTTTTTTGTTGAATCTTTTAGAATATCTCTGAAAGTATACTTCTGGTAAAAAACTTGTGAAGACGAAGTTTAAAGGTTATTTTGATTCCTATTCTTTCATGTTTTGTTTTTTTTTAATTAATAAATGCCAATTTTATGATGCAGTATCCTTTTTTTTTAATAGGGAAAAATCTCAAAATACAGAGTGAATTTAAAAAAAGTGACCAAAGGCATTAATGATCTTTATCACGTGTATTCAAAAAAGCTGCGAAACCCTTAACGCTACAAAAAAAAATAAATTCTGTTAACTTGTATAATAAATGGATTCAAAATACTTTGATAAATAATTCAACTTTTTTAAATATTTTGGAAAATAGAACGCTAATTTTTACACAAAATAATGTTGGAAACTTGTTTTGTTTAAAATATTTTTCAAAGAAAAGTTCAAACGAAAACCATATATATAAACCTCGATCTAGGTTAGGGTCAAAAAATACACACTTATTCAATTCAAAGTAAAAAAAAATCAACGTAATCGAAACTCGTATTCCAACGATTTTTCCGTTACACATTAGACATTATTTAAAGAACAAAATAAAAATGAACGAAATTAAATCGTCACATCAACCAGCCAACTTCACTCTATAAATCATTAAAGTACACTCAATTTAGATAAATTTATTTTAAAAAAATATCAACTAAAATAATGTTCAAGTTTTTTAATTGTTAATGTTATTTTTTTAAATTTGTTGAAAAAAGCCTTTACGTATTTTATAGTTAAGTATTTTTATAATTTTTTTTTACTGAAAACAATATTTATTAAAAAAAAAACAAAAAATATTTTACCATTACTATATATATTTTAAAAGAACTTTATCTTTAACTTTAATTATTTGCTATTTATTTACATGTTTTGCTTTAATTTTATTTATGTAATAAGAACCCCAAATAAGAACAATTAAAATATTGAAACCCCCTTAAAAAAACTATATTTTAGATAATATTTATTAGTTTTGTCTGCTTAAATTTCTTTTTAATGCTCAGTTTGTTTTACATTTTTAAAATTTTTTAGATGAAAACACTTGCATAAATAACGTTAAATTTTGCAAATAGCTCAAAACACTTGTCAACAAAATACCTTTTCCCAGTGTGCAATTTAAATTTATAAGAAATTTGAATTTAATAAATATTTCAAATAATTTTATCCAGCTTAGATACCAATAATAAGAAAAATATGAAAATATAAACTCAAGAGATAAAGCATGTTTTGTTATTCTATTAAAGTTTATTTACATATTAAATTAAAACATTGTTTAATTTAAATAATTTTTTTTATTATTTTTAGTTATTATATAAATTAAATGTTAAGTTATTATTATTTTTTATAACAATCATAACATTTAATAAAATACTAGTTTTAAGGCAGCAATAACAAAAATAATTATTTAATAACATCCATCTCTGGCTTTGCATACAGTTTGTAAGGTATGTGTTAAGATTTATTTATTGGTTGTTTGCTTAAATTTCTAGGTGCATTTAATTAACAGCGGACAAAATTATAGCGCAAATTAAAAACGAGTTTGCCTATCAGTTAGAGAATTGAATTTGAAAAAATTTACAAATAATCAAAGAAATTAAATCAGTTTACCTGAAGCAATTTACATTTGTGTCCATCTGTCCATCTGTTGAAATCAAGTTTCCTATTTAAACTTTTTGCCTTCAGCGCTGGTTGAAAACTTCCTTTATTTGTTAAGAAATTTTTTCTAGAGATCACACCTTTCATTTTCGTATATATTTTATCATTCTCCAAGACTTCAAAGTAAACTTAGGGGTACCGCAAGCCTACGTTCTCTCTCCTATTTTATTCTTAATCTTTCAAAATTACCTTCTATGTCAGACCTCCAATTATATGAATTTCTTTGCAGACGGGAGCAGTATATGTAATTCATATCTATCTGACCTCAGTTTCAGCTCTTTGAAAATTGGAGCTTTGAAACAGAATATGGATGACACACTTAACAACGATCCAATGTTTATCTCTGATTTGGGCCGTAAGAATTTGGCAGGCTTAAATGGCTGTAAGATACAAGACAACATTCAGGCATAATTGACACATAAAAGCACAGTAGGCAATGCTGCATCGACTGTTTTAGTAGAGGGTATAAATGTATAAGGTGTCTTGGTTTCTTAAAATAGTGTAGGATTATCTTAACACCTACTGATTTTTTAAATATTTTTACAACTTACAGCCAATGGAAAACGAAATATAGATCTTGTATATTAGCTGGTACTCCAAAGTCGATTGTGAAAAGAGCACATACACTTCAAGTTGATTTGCCAGTGCATTAGACTGAAAAATTTATTTTCTGTCACAGTTAATACTAAGAAATTTTAAACAGATAAGCAAATATCACACCCTCTATCCTCCATTTCCCATTATTATATTTAAAAAAAACACCTGGGGGCAAATTACGGCATTCGATTCCAATCAAAATTCTACTCGATCGATCGAGTTGTCAAAGCTTTTAATATAGGATTTCTAATAAGAATTTTTAAATTTCAATTCAAATCGAATGCCTCAATTTGCCCCCTGCATAAATTTTTTGCAAATGTTAGTAAGTTGATCTTAAAGAAAAACTCGGTCGGATTTGACCGACATTATTTGCTTTTGAATTGTAACTGTTTCAACTGTTGTCGTCTATTAATTGTAACTCTTCAATATCTGCTATAATTTTGTCAACTCTTTGTAACATAAGTATGTATGGATGAAATATTTTTTTTAAGATTTCGGAGACTGTATTTTTTAAACTATTATTAAGAATATTTGCACTTTTATTTAAAATTGTAAAAAAATACTAACCATGTTATTTAATATTATTATTTCAACAAACTAGATGAATTATTTCTAAAAGGGAAAAAACTTTAAACTCATAAAGGGATAAAGAAGATATTCTCTATTATTTTACGTTTAAGCCTAAATTATTTATGTATTTCATTTTCATTATTTACTTATTATTGTCTAAATTGTTACTTGTATACACACAGATGGTCCAGCTGTTGTACGCGTCAACATTTTCGTAAGAAGTATTTCAAAAATCGATGATGTTACAATGGTAAGTGCGCGTTGGATAATGTATCGCATTACAAAAAAAAAAAATAAATAAAAGCGATCTTTTCTGAGACAAACCTATTGACCTTTTCAAGGCTTTTACATCTACGTCGCTCTTTTTAGTGTTAATAGCCCCTTTATTAAAAGCGATTTAAGTCACGAAAAATGTAATAAATTAATGAATTATTTACTCCATATTTCCAAAGCTGTTGAAAACTT
The DNA here is from genome assembly GCA_963583895.1 of Melanophora roralis. Taxonomy (NCBI): domain Eukaryota; kingdom Metazoa; phylum Arthropoda; class Insecta; order Diptera; family Rhinophoridae; genus Melanophora; species Melanophora roralis. Next base: position 89,535,323 of record OY757187.1, on the reverse strand, counting down.
TGATAGTATATAAAATCAACAACTTATTCTAAATGTTCACTAAAACGTTATTTACTTAACATACTACCAAAAACCATTTTAATTAAAAGGTTTTTTTTAGATTTTTAGGGTATTTAGCAATCTTTAAATAACAAAAAAAATGTATAGTGCATTTAAAGATGACAGCTTCGTTTTAGATGCGCTGAGATCGACTTTTTTTATTCGAGTCGAGGTTTATCTACTTTTTTCCTTTGCCTAATATGTTAATGAAAAAATATGTTATAGAAAAAATTAATGTGTTCCAGTGAGAATGACAATGGTCTCTATAAGTTATTAAACTAAATCAGGATTACAGCTAAATTCCTTGCCAATCGAAGTATTTAGTCATTGCAACCAAATTTTTCTCTTGAGCTGATATTGTGAGAAACGTACTTATATTATTTCTAATACAGCTTATTGCACTTAACATCGATTCTCTGTAACAATATAAGAAGTAGGTTAATATCTAGGATTGGCGAAAATGTTCTCTTTCATAATTTGCACTGTACGATCTGTGTAGGATAACATATGTAAATATCCTGGCTTTCCTGATTTTAGGAAATCGAAAAATGGTTTCGATAGGGTTGGAAGTCATACTGGTTTTAGTAAATATCTTCTTTTGGAATAATAAGCAGACATTTCAAATTCAATCTTCTTTAGAGTTCCTTCAAAAACACAATATAAATAATTAAACAAGTTTTCGTTTTACCACAAAATCTTTACTTTTAACGTAATTAGGAAAATTTGCGATTGTTTTTCTGACTGGCACATACATATGTAGTTGCTTCGGAATATGTATTTTAATTAAAAAAGAAATAAAATAATAATTCGTACGTAAACGTAAATAAGCTTAAAATATCTGTGTAAAAGTGTTGCGATTACTTGAAACCAAATAAGTTCCTGGTATTATTTAAATAGATATTTTTCTAAATTTAGTCGTAATTTATTTACTTACAAACATGAGGAAACATACAAATATATATCAAAAATGTGACAAAGGTTTTCGTAAAATAAAATTATTTAATCTAATAAACGAGTTTTCCACACGCTAAATTATTATTTCTGTATTTTAACCTAAACTATTTTTAATCTATTGATGTGATAAATTATTTTTATTTATATTCTACTCTTTAAAATCAATTAATAAATTAATAATAAGATACTAAAATTTCTAGTTTTTAATTTTATCTATTTTAGTTTTTAGTATATTTTTATATTAAAAAAATGATTTTTATTTAAATTAAAAAAATATTCTTAAAAAACTCAAGAATATGACAGTAATTAAAACAAAAGAAGCGTTTCATATGATGCAAAGCTAAACAAAAAATTTTATTTAAAAGTCAACTAAACGACAATACGAGTACCCCGTCCCTCTGATTATTTCTGTTTAAAGAGGCTCTACATACAAAAACTCTTCTTTACTTATTTTAAATCCATTACACCTATGCATAGTAAATACCTTCCAAAGAAATTGGTTAAGGTATCAAAATAAAGGTAATCTATGTAGATTAAAATCCGACCTGTTGGTATGTACGTTAAATATTCAAAAAATAATAAAAATTGATTTTTAGTTAGTAACATTTAAAATTGCAATAGCAAAGAATTTTTTGACTTTTCGCTAGTAAGCAAATTGGTACTTCAAGAAAACTTTTATTAAATATTTTATTATTTTTTTAACTAAGAGTTAAATACAAACGATTCAACTTTTAATATCTACAACTACAAGTTTAATAAAACAATAATAAGGATTTAGTAAGGATTGAACTTGGGCCTGAAGTAATATTAACCAAATTGGCTTCAACAAATTTTTAAAGTTATAAACCAAAGCAGAATTTCGTTTATTACCTTACAATCAATTAATTTTATTTTATTTAAAGCTTTTAATATTATGGTTAATTAATATATTTATTAGAAAAAATGTTCAAAGCGGTTCAGTTTGGGTAAGCGTTAAAAAAATTCGACCACAACTTTAAGGTAAAACGGCTCTTAGAGAAAACAGGCCCATAGTTAAAACGTCGGCTGCAACTTCACGAACTAACTTTTAACTTTTCCAATTTTTATCCACAAGTCTGTCTTTTAAATAAAAGATTTTGTGCAGTGTCGACTTCAAACTATTATTCTTTTGTACTTCCTTAATTGCTTAAAAATATTATTTTGAATAAAGAAATTTTTGAAACTTAATAAAAGTGTGGCAATATCAATGAGCGAATTTCTTTTCTAAAGTGAGAGCATTAGAAAAATCTCTATCAGAATAAAATATATTTAATATTATAACTGCTTTTAGCAGAGTGATTAAATGTGATTAAATGTCAAACTGTATGTTATGCCCAAATTTTGTATCATCATTACTTAATACATAACAGCTGATCGTTCTATTTCGTAAAGGAATGTTTTTAGCTCCTTTTTTGGAAGCCAAAATTAAAATGACTTTTTATTTGGCCTTCCTATATTCCTTCACATTGGCTTTTTGCTTACCCTGTCACCAGATCCAGGCAAGTTGTTTTCGAACCGTAAATATTACAATTATATGTGGTGGGCTTAAAGTACATAGTTATCATAGTTTTCGAAACAGAAAACTCACAACATTTTACCAATTCTATCGACTTCCTTAGCTCTAAGGATCCAGAATATATTTACTTTATAGAGTCGCAAATGGATATTAGAAAATATTACAAGTGAAATGACAAACTGATATATACCCCTAACACTATTTATCGGGTACAGTCATGCAAATATTTTTTTTTCCAAAAATTGCTTGTTTGTTCAAGTTTGCAAAATTAGTTTATTTTAACATTTTGTACAACATTTTGAGTAGTAAACATTATTTTAATTACTGTCGTGTTCTTGAATATTGATGCGTTTATTATGATTTATGATATATTTTTATAACTTTAAAAATTGGTACAAAAAACTATGTAGATTGGCAGCAAAAACTTATTTTGTTTTCTAACTTAATAACTTACTAATAATTTTATTTTAAATTCAAACGTGAATGAGTCTGTAAGATAATTTATAACTTTTCTTTAAATTTTAAAATGTCGTTTGGATCTCTATTCTTCTTTCTCTTGTACTAACTTTTAACTCCTAACCTTTAACTAAGTCTGTGTTACTAAATATGTCTAAAATATATTATTAAATTAATTTTTTTTTTAATATAATTAAATGTAAAAAATAACTTATGCATAAATAAATAAATAAAAGAGAAAATAGTGTATGCAAAAAAAAAATAAAATCAAGTGTGATTTGATGTTAAATAAAATATGATTCATTTGAAATTTTTTTATAATTATGTACAATTTTTTATATTTATGTAAATTCTTTTAATTTTATTTTAACCAAAATAAGACAATATTCACAAAAAAAAATATAAAATTGTTTATGTGCTTTAGACGTAATTTTAGTTCTTTAAAGATTTACTAACAAAATTGAAATTTTTTTTATAATTTACCAATTTGTCCCTTTTTATAAATATTATTTTTTTTATTTAATTTCGCTTTTAAAAACTACTGATTACAGATACTTAACAACAAATTGAAAATGTGTGGCATGCATTTTTCAATTTAGTAAATCCAACATAAGAAACAAAACTACTTTTCAAAATTTAATTTTAATTTTCTTTAAGTATTTATTTTTTTTTTAACTATTGGTTTTTATTTCCATGAGATCCATGCAGACATTTTTTAAAATTAATATTTAAGTTTTTGTTTTTTACATTAATTTGGCCTTTTAAATGATTTCCACTACCATTACCTTCATATGTCATCACAAAAATTTTAATATATACGATTCGTAACCATTTTGCAAGAGTTCAAGTAATATGATATTAAAAGCATCTCTTAATCTTAAGTAAATAGTTTTACAACTAAGTATTTTAAGTCTTGATTTTTTTATTATTCCAGCAATAAGGCAAAGTAGTATTAAAACAAACGTTTTCTTTTAACTTTTTCACCACTAAACTTGTTTTTTCGTTTTACACTTGCTAACAAATATAACTAATTTCTCACTTAATTCTATTTTTAAATATAAATATGTTATTTGGAATGGTTTCTCAACAAAAATATAAAAACGTTTACACATTTAAATTATATTTTTTCCATGCCCTGATTTTTATAGAAAATTTACCCACTTATGTCTACGTCAACATGTTCCTACGGTCAATTTCAAAAATCGACGATTACAAAATGGTGAGTGAGTTTCAAAAACATATTTTTCGTTAAAACACTTTTCTACAAAAAATATATTTTTTTTAACCAGAAATCTTTTTGCAACTAACTGCAATCTACTATAGTAAATGCATTAACTGCGATGTTAGTCATGAAGCTTAAGCCGCATTTAGACAAAAACTCCTGTCTCACAAAGTACAGTCCTGCTTCCAAAGCCAATAACAATCTTAAATATCTCAAGTGCCTTTTACTGAAACATAAAGTTGTGGCTTTTCAAAAATATTTTAACTTGGCTATTACACTAAAATGTAAAAGATACAGCAATCCAGCAATTTTGTAAAATCAGTGTAAATTCCGCTTAAACGTGCTTATTCATTTTAATTTTTTTTTGGTTTTTCTGTATTATAATGTTTTTATTAAAAAAAAAAAAGGTGCTCACAGAAAAGGCTATAAGTAAAGTAGATACTTAACTAAGGACTACTGTATTTCAACTATGCACTTAAACAAATTTCTATCTCAAGATCCTTATAACTTTGATTTTTATGGCACTACCTGTGATTGCCCTTAATATTGCCTTACATCATATACCAGTAGAATATTATTACGTAAGAAGTATCATCTTTTTAAACCTTTACCTGGATCATGACCTGGAGCACTAGATCCCACCCGTGGTCTAGAGGTATATCAAAGGGTTATATAATCTGCACCTTGATACCCCACTTACTTTGTATTTGCCTAAAATATTTGCAGAGAGGATGAAAACCCGTCAACTCTTTTTTCATATTCCTACAACTACAACAGTGGTCAATACAGGGGTTTCCGATTCTACTTTCATGCTGACTCTCTACCCAGTTCACCGTTAGGCCCAATATAAATCTCAAGAAATTCAATCACAGCTTAGTAGCCAGATCGTATGCCACATTATTCAAGATACCCTACATGTGCCTAAATAATGCCATCCTGCTTTCAGCCACCTCAAGAAAGGGTGTGATAAAGGGATATCTAGAGCAAATTTCAGTTTAGCTACTTTGTCTCATTCAATACCCTATGCACAGGGACCCAGACTTAGTAGTTTCAGAAACGATCGACAGAAGTGTCACCTGACAATCGACAAATATTCAAATGCTACTGTGAATATTACCATTACCCAGTAACCTTCATGCCTCATAGATATCAAATAATTATCCTCAAATACAGTATTCTTGAAGCATATTCTAAGATCTTTCGGGTAGAATCTGTCATAATTTTTCACGAGATGGCCATTACACCACTCACTCCTGGAGGGTATAGGAACACTTAACTTTTTACGAAAGTCCGTATGGTGTATAGAATATTTAGAAAATTAGTCCTAAACCGAGATTTATATGCCCAAAGTTCCCGCCTGGTCATATGTCCTTAATTTCGAGCATCTAAAAGCTTGAGTCTTACTTCGCTTCTTGCAAATATGACCATTATATAAAGCTCAATGGGAACCAGTTATATTATAGTGTTCAGTACTTTTGAAGGACTAGTACGCAGTGAAACTATAAATCCAATGCAAACAGATCTCCAGATTTTGCTCTTCTGATCCACAGCAAACTTTTTTCCTATTTTAGTCCACAAAACCAGAGATTTATTTGTTAAATTGGACGCAATATAGACTTGGAAATCCATTTGACTATGCTTTGACTAAGTCAAATTATTATGAATAAGGGTCTAAATAATTGTCCTGAGCAAATAATATTTGGAATTTCATCATTTCAAACCAAACCAGTATATGTACTTACATATTTGGCGAATTCACAAGGTACGATACGATAGCATATTGTATTATTGTCATATAATTTCACAATAGCATAAAAATTTTGTTGTTGCTTTTCATACGAAACTTGTTGTGAAACAATACAACTTTGTTTGATATGTTTATTGTGATGTCGTATTATATACAAAGTCATGCGCCAAGCGCCTAAAACGAAACGGCGAGTTTTTTAATTTATTTTTAGAGCCGCTAGCACTCGCATCCGTTAAAAACGTCTATACTAAAAACTTAGGCAAAACCGCCAAAGAAGATTCCTTAAGCCGCCTCCGCCGGCAAAAATAGCCGGCACTGCTCTCTGACACATCAGCTGTTTTTTGTTTACGTAAAAAATAACAAAATTCTTGTGATTTTTTACTAAAACTTTGCTTATTTTAATGGATTTTAGAAATTCTAACCAGGTTAGATATAGACCATTTTGTGTTTTCATCGGTCTAATTTCTACAAATTATTAGGTTAAGCCAAGAGCAGCACCAGATTTATGTACATAAATATGTGTTTGTTTTTCTATCGTTTGGTCGTATCAGCTGATTTAGATTTTAAATACGACACCTACAAATATACGAAGAGTTGTTCACAACGGTCATATTTTTTGGTTGTATTATTTTACAATATATGATTTCACAAGACCTTGTGAATTCACCAATTGTTAAAACTTTACAAACCTACAATAATTATTGTAAATATGGGCCTTACATTTTTTTGTTTGATTAATAAATCTTAGATGGGTAACCGATAACTAATTGGCTTCAGTTCATTCCTTTAAATTTTTTAAATCAGGTTTATAAAAACTAATGGAATTTTGAAAAACTAACTTCTTTTGATCCTGCGAGATGCACATTAAACACAGGAGGCCTTCGAATGTTGATGTGGGTGATCGTGGGCCTCATTTTATCACCATTTGCAATCTAACTCCCTTTGTTTTGTTGCTATTACAATTAATTTCTGAGTTTGGCAGTCTCTCAACTGAGGTGAATAGGTTTTATTGAAAGGTGAAATGCGTTAAGCCATTATACGATGATGCTATACCTTTTTCTCCAAAAAAATATACAAGAGGTCTTTAAAAGAATATTGCATTGTTCCGAACTAAAGGGTTAATTAGGGTTGTTGTGTTAATTTTCGGTAAAGATTCAAGACCATCAGCTTTAATTTAATAATGTCTACTTTATATGATGTAAGGAAATAATAAAAAATGCATTTAAAGGCTATTCGTTTTTTTAACTGTGTTTTGTTTTCTCTCTCCTCTTTACTACTATCTGTCTCTGTATCTAATTTTAAAAAATCAGCCTTGTTGTGCTTGGCGTTGTCATATCGAATATTGTCGAATTTGACCCAAAAACGACAAGGGTGCTATTCATTTAACATTGACGTATTTGTTGGACGGTACGAAAGAACTAACAACGACTACGACAACGCCAACCACAATAAGGGTGAATATTGTGTTAATTTTGTGGACTATTAAAACTAAATACCTTTACATGTACGCATACGAATCTACATATATAGGGTCTTATTCATAAGCGTACAATAGTGTTTATTAAAGGCTTATTTGACAAATGTATATGGAATAATTGTAAAATAAGCCTTTAATAAACACTATTGTACGTTTATGAATAAGACCAATAATGTTTAAATATTTTTTTTGAATACACTAAGGCCCAATTCATATTAATCACTATAGGTTTATTAAGGGCTTTTTTGATAATTTTTTATGAGTTAATTGTCACATAAGCTCTTATTAAACCAGCAATAGTTATGAATATCGGTCTAAAAATACAAATACAGATACTTATAAATATGAAACTAAATTTTATAACTCGTTATTTTATTTTTGCAAATATGAATATGTACATTAAATTTGTTTTTTAAAATCCTATAAATATGTGTAATTGTATGTATATATGTATGTATGTATATAAATGAAAATGCTACACTTAAAAAAATAATAAAATGGTTGAAAACCAAAATGTCTGAATATCAGGGATTTTATATAATAGTCAACAGTTGAGGATGAACCCAATTTGTTTTTTTAGTTTTTCGATTTCTTTTGGTAATCAGCCGCCAAATCAAAATTTTATTACCGTAATAAAAGTTTAAGTAAAAAGGCATATTTCATGAACAAGTTTGTTTGTAGGACTGCGAAAAATTACAAATATAAAAGGAGTACATAACATTATTAGTTAACAACACAATTTCGTATTAACTACTTATGGAGCTTGTCATGGAAACCGACAGCTGTCGATAACGGATTTGAAAAGATATTTCAGAGCTATAATTTTTTGTATTGTGTTGTTTATATCTTAATCAAAATACTAATTCTAAATCGAACTCCAAATTTATAGTTTAAAAATTTGTAAAACAGAAGTTTTTATTGAACGCTTTTAAATCCGATTTTATGACAGCCCCGTATTTTATTTATATGAATAAACTTATCAACGAACACATATTGTAAAAAGACAAATAAATATAATTGTGAATAATAACATTTTATAAATGTGAGTTTTATAAATTAAAATTTAAATAAAATTTTTATTTTACAAATTAGCTTTTTGTTTAAATTTATTAATTATTTTAAGTTTTTAAATTTAAAATACGTTTAACTTATTTTAAACACAAAAAACTTAATTGTATTTAAGAACCACTACGTACATACATAAATGTCTGTATTAAATTTAACACACATTTTAATATATTTTTTACGTTAAATATTTTTTTATTATTTTTTATTAAATATAAATTTCTTTACCTTAATTTCAAATATTCTTTCAATAGTTTATGTTTTTCTTTATTTTTCACCCTGTACCTAATTGGCAGCTCAAGATTTTTAAACTTTCGTTTAATTTAATTTAATAATAAAACAGAAGTTATTTTAAAAAAATAAGTGGTTATAAATTTAAGCTTTAATAAAATAGTATTGGGTTTAATTATTTAAAACATAAGGAAAAATCTAATCAATACTGTTAACTTTAAGTAAGGAAAACACACATCCGTTCATTTGCAAAAAAAATTTACAAATTATAAATTATCATATGAGTTTTACAAAACAAATATTTATTTTGAGATATTTTCGATAGGGTTATGCTTTGTCTTCAATTTTTGAATTTTTCCGGTTGGTATTAAGAACTTTAGACTCCAAAAAGGTTGGAAATTTTGTAAGCGAAACGAAATAATTTTTAATTATATTGCCCTTATTTGTGTACCTAGAAACCCCGAGTTTAAAATTAAAGTGTTAATTGGCGTTTGTTACCGCATAATTTTATTTTTTAAATAAAAAAATTCCTATATATTCCATATGTAAACTCCTAATTATAATTTTAGCTATTTTTATGTTTAATTTCAATAAATAGCATTTTAAACGAACTACAAGTACATGATATGTGATCCAACGCGCACTTTGAAACAAAATTTATTGCGAAACAATTAATGGAAAGTGATTTTTAAATTCTTTTTTATGTTCAAATATTAAAGAGTAAATTATTGGAATTTAATTTTTGTTTAATTATACAACGCAAGAAATTTCAACGTTTGTCAAGCCATTTGATAGTCACTTTATTTTTATTTTTTATGGCCACCTGAGTAGAAAAGCAGTCGAAATTTCAAATTCTATGGATAAGCATTTTTAAAGTTTGGGATTTTTGAAGAGGCTGCTCCAGTTATTTGATTCACTAAAAAGCTTACAATTAAAATATTTATATCATTTGCTACAATATTTGGTCCGCAGTGATAAAAAAAAACAAAATATTTAGGCAAAAACTGAACAATTTTAATTTTTTTAAAATTAGTTTGTGAAAGAAAGTGGCAACAACTTTCTATTTTTATTACACCATTATAAAACTATGCGTTTTTCAAAATATACAAAATATACAAATAGTCATCCGATGTTGTTTGGCTCTCATTTTTTTCTAAATAAAAAACTTCGATTCTATTTTTGACATTTTTTTATCACTTCGGCGATAACTTCGGGCGAAAGATTCTCTCAAACGTGCCGAGTTTTGTCGTTAAAGGCTTCCAGGGTCTTGGGCTTGTTCACGTACACACGGGACTTCAAAAAACCCCACAAAAAGTCTGGATCGGTTTAATTTGGGTGATTTTGCGGGCCAATGTAAATCGCCGAAACGAGAGATGAGGCGACCCGGAAACGCTGTTTGAGAATATCGGTTGTGGCTCGCGCAGTATGTGCCGTTGCCCCGTTCTGTGGGAACAACATGTTCTCCAGTCCTAGCTCGTGCGTTTGACCAGCGGTGTTCTCGAAAAAAATGGCTCGATGACTCCTCCAGCTGAACAGCACACCATGTAGTCACTTTGAGCCGGAGCTCAAGAAGCGATAGTTTTGCTTATTTACGTACCCACTGAGGTGGAAATGAGCCTCATAGCTCATATGATTTAGTTTGAAAAATCGTCTACTTCGACCCCGAGATTGAGGATGGCTTGGGCGTAGGTTACTCGAGTTTGGCGGTCGACAGGCAGCAACTAATGCACGGACTGGACTTTGTAGGGAAACATGCGCAGGTCTTTGACCAAAATTCGCCTTAGGGACGACCGGATGAAAGCTATTTAGCTGCCATTTCTTAGTTACTTTTAAAACAATGGGTGGAATCACAATAAAACAAACGTATTTCTAAAAAGAACGTTCTGGAACAAAAACCTTTTTCGTGAAATCCAAATACCAAAACAAATGTTTATATCTACACCTCATACGTAGTAGATGTATTATGCGTTTTTTTCTGATGATTGTAACACCCAAAAATAGTGATCTGAGATTCATATTCAAATATACGGATTGATTTAGAATCACTTCCTGAGTCAATTTGAGCATATCCGTCCGTCCGGCTAAGCGTCCATGTAGTCTTAAAAGTAAAGTGCACGTCACATTTTAAAGATATTTTCAAAAAATTTGTACGAAACAATAAAATCTATTTTACAAAATCAAAATTTAGGTATCGGATATGGCAGCTTTTGTTGGCTTCCAAAGCTTAATATATTACACCATAAAACGTCTTTTCGAAAGTTTCTCACACGAATATATTAGTGATTTGGCCAATTTTAATAAAATTTTTATTTTTATGGGAGAAGGGCGTGGCTAGGGCTGTTTTTCTCTAGCAAGTGTACGCACCGGTAAATTAGGAAACCTCATCGCAACTTAACTGCAAAAAATTTTTAATCATTATTCTATAAGGACATTTCATTTTGATTCTCTGATAGCGATGTTTTGCCCATGCATTATTGTTTGGATCAATATAATCTACAGTTTTGTTGTTAGGCATAACTACATTAATGCGCTCGCTCCTTGGGACATTAGACATTTATTGTAAAGAGCATACGTCTGCACCGAGCAAAATGGTTTAATTTTACCTGGGGCCAAATCGTCGCATTCGATTCGAATCGAAAATTCATTCGATCGATCGAATTGTCAATGCTTAAAGTATAGGAATTCTAATAAGAATTTTAAAATTTCGATTCGAATCGAATGCGACGATTTGGCCCCTGGTATAATATTAAATTCACAGTTTATTTAAATTTCCAAAAACTTTTCTTAGTATTTTTAATACAAATTATTTTTACAAAAGCTGTACGCGCTAAATATTTGTTAGGTCTACCTATTAGATATTTTTTGAAGTCAAATTTATAGTTTTTTCTGTTCCTATAATTTAATTTGAGTATTGAAGGTTCAATAAAATTCAAAATAATTAAATAAATCCTTAATATATATATTTTATCTTATTTATGCTATATTATGATTGCGTGAGTAGGACATGAAATAATTTACTGAAATAAAATCGAAATGAAGACAATTAGCATAGTTTTTAAATACATATGTATGTTTTCAATTACTTTAAATTACTTTAAAAATTTAAACATCATTAGCCCAAGTCATTCATCTGTTATTCAAATCAATAAATAAATTGAAATTTTATTGCTTCTTTTTTCCTTCTTGTTTGTTTAACAAAAAATTTATTTATGGTTTTGTGAATGAAACTGAAAGAAAATCCATTAAAAACATTTTTTTCTCAACCAAAAATGCTTACCACACAGTCAAACAGCTAGCCGCAGTAAACTAATTTTGTTTTAATTTACATGAAAAAAGAAAAAGTTAACTGAAAATTAAACACAGACAAAATTACTTATACACCAAAAGACATATAATTTCCAGTGAATATTAACATCTATTTATTTTAAACAAAGAAATCCGGATTCCTGCTCCAGTTCTATTTCCACGCTCCAGTACACCCAACACTTTTAGTTGTAATTGTATTGTAAGGAAAATAAAAAAATTAAGTTTATATATTGTAAGTAAGTTCTCTTTTGAATTAAATAAAAAAATATACTTAAATTTAGATAATAAAAACAGTTTATAGGAGCACCTTAATCATCAAGTTTTAAGTTTTTTCCTTTAAGTCAGTTATAATTTTGAGTTATCAATTAAATTTTAAGTTAAATTTTTTTCTAATTTTTAAAATAATGAATGAAAAGAGTCACCGAAGAAACAAATAAAAACATGCCACTCAAACTTTAAAATATATAAATAATTTTTTTATTTATGCTTTGTCCTATTTATTTTCTTGACCAAGCTTCCCATTGTGGTGGCGAAATATCGAAAAAAATAAAAAACAAAAGATCTTGAGCTTAAATAAATAGGACAAAGCATTAAAACAGAAGATCGAAGAAAATAGGTGAAAAATATTTTTTTATTTAAATATTGTGTCAAAAAAGTTTATAATATTAATTAATTAATTATTTGTCAGTTTGAACAACGTGAGTAAAAAAAATAAAGATGTAAACCCTTCAAACACCTTTAAAGATAACTTTCGTTATCAGTGTCTTGCCTAAGAATACGTTAAAATAAAATGAAAGCTTAAAGCAGGTATTGTTTTTATATGAATTAAAAATATTAAATTTTAACTGTTTTATTTTTACATATTTAGTTCGTTACCGAGTTTCCTTAAAAAAAAACTACAGCCTTGTTTAATTAAAGTTACCTTGAGTTCAATTTTTTTCTTTAATTTTTATAATTTTTTCGTAATACAGCATGATATTTTGCTTGTCTTTAGTATAACTAACATTTATTGCATGATAAAATAATAAGAGTTTTTCAATTTTATGTGTATCAGATTTTGTTGTGTATTTTGTAATTCAATATTCCTGAAGATGGCATCCAACGGATGTCGAAATATTGAAAGATTTTAATAACAGAAAAAAGTAAATCCAAAATATATCCTCGAGCTTAATTATTAAACCTTGAAAAACTTGTTACTTTTAAGTTACATGTTTGCATTTACTTTTTTGATTATTTTGCTGCGGAGCATTTAGAATTTAATTATCACTACGGGAATAAATTAAAATTCTCCTTTCAAATAAAAATTTTACTTATTTACTTATTACCTAAATAAAAATTTAAATTTATTTTAACTTATAAACTTGATATTATCATCATGGTTGAGGAAATCATAATTAGTACCTTCACTGTTCGGATAATATTCAAGTATACTTTTTACAGAGTCAGAATGGCAGTCACTGCTACCCAAAGTGATATCTCTTCATTCGTTTTTACTTCTGTAAAGAAACTCGCTATACAGATTGTAAGACCTGATTTTAAACTTAAGGTAAAGACTGCTTAATGTTCAGTCATGCATGGCAAGTGGTCGCTAGCACTGGTACAAAATGTCCTTTCGTACATAACGATAACGACAAAAGAGCAACAAGCGATATAAAAATTCTGATGGGTCGGCATTCTTAGATAGCTGCCTTTCACAAAATCGAAAACATCTGATCAATGGAGACAAATGTAGGCAAATGCAGAACAAAATTGATTCTCAGTTCACATGTGTTGCAAAATTTTAAATAAAAATTGAAATTAAGGAAAAATTTGAATCAATTAAACAAAAAAGACAGTAACGATAACTGTAAACTATAAACTTGATTTCACAACGGTCAGTGTTACATATATATTCACCTTTGAGCTGTTACGAACCATTTAATATTAAAGGGTCCATTCAATAAAGAGGAGCGTTTAATGGATTTAAACCTATTTAAAATAAGGAGCCGAAGAGTTTTAGGGTTTCGGTAAAAAAATTTTAAATGGGAAAAAAATGAAAATTTTATTTTATTTTATGTTACAGGTTTTTTTATTTAATTTTTTTTATGTCATGATTTAATAAACTCCTTGTATATTTATGGTCACAAGCATAAGCCTCTTACCTGAACGTAAAAAAAATTTAATTTTATGTACTATCGCGATCAGCAAAAAAGGCTTAATATTTTTCTCAAACTCCCATTTTTTAAACATAATTTTTGTCTCAGATATAAAAAAAATTAAAATCAAAATTTTTTTTGTAATAAAGAATTACATTTTAATTATTTATTATGGTTTGATATCTCATTAACTACTTTTGGTCAAAATATTGCACTATAATGTGTGTTTACTTACCAATAAATTTTTTATAAACCATAATTGTATATTTTTTAAAAAACCTTTCGAATAAAAAAATTAAATTTTCTCAAAAGTATGTTTTTTGACTTAGGTTATTATTGCTTGTGACCACAGATGTATTGTAAAATAAGTTTTTACTTGTAAGCCTACAAATATGCAATATAGTTTAATTTAAACTAAAGACTTTTGCATGAGCTTTTATTCAACCAAAAATAACGATGCGTATATTTTTATAATTTAAGGGTCGGCTTCTAAAACAAAATTTTTTATACAAAATCTGTTTTACAAACCTTTATGTCAAATTTTTTTTTAATTTACCCTTATATGTATATATCTTTTAAACCAATATTTATATAAATAAGTATGTGTATATAATGATTAATTTGTTTGTATGTATGCGTTTTTTTAAAGTTATATGATAATATGTATACTGTGTGTTTTTTGTGCCTAAATATCTACTTCAAACTATGGAATGCTTTTATTCTTCCTTCAGTGCTTGCTTTAATTTAACAACTTTTAATTATTAACAGTTTTAAGTATAAGAATGAAATATTATTTTTTATGCCTTTTTTTAGGTACATACTTCACTTATATTTCGTTTGATTTTAGTTTTATTAATTATCTGCTTAATCAAAGTTGTTGCTATGCGCTTTTTGGAATGCTTTAATCTATTAACCAACCAAACAATCAACTGAAAATCTTTAACCATTTTTAACTAACATGCCAAAAATAAATGCGACATTATTTCAAAATAAACAAATTTTAAATCAAAAACTTAATTAGACCTTAAACCCCTCCACGCTTAAAACTATATATTAAAATTAACAACTAATAGAAAACAAAATTGCTCAGTCTCATTTATCAAAACAGTAACAAACCCCTATCCAGTTTGATATGAAATCAAAATCAGTTTCAAGAAGCCAAATTCAATCAAATTTTTTAGAAAACTTAGAAATTTTAAATTTATTGATATGAATCCTTAATTCTAAAGATGCTTTTTGATAACTAAATGCTTAAATAATTTGATCCACTGTTTGAGAAAAAAAAGCTCCCATTAACCACCAACAAAGTCTAACTACTTATCATTAACAACTTAAAAATATACAAAAAAATTTAATTCATTTATTAAAAAAATTCTTTCTAATCGTTGTTTTTATTTATTTTTTTTTTGTTAATTCAATCAATCATAATTGATCTCCATTAAAACATTAAAAACAACAGGAATACAGTGTGCAGCTGACATTCCGTGAACAATGGACTGATGAACGATTGAAATTTGATGATATTCAAGGTAAATAATTAAAAAAATGTAGTCGTGTTGAGCCCTACCACAACCAGTTACGTGGTAAATTAAGGTAGTGTTGTTCTTGTTTTCTAAAATTTAATATTTTAGGTATTTATCTGTGGAGTCCTATAACAAAGATAGTTTTTTAAGTACAATTGTGACATTTTGTTTGTAGGTCGTCTTAAATATTTGACATTGACAGAAGCCAATCGTGTTTGGATGCCTGATTTGTTCTTTTCTAATGAAAAAGAAGGACATTTCCATAATATCATTATGCCTAATGTTTATATTCGAATTTTTCCAAATGGTTCGGTCTTGTACAGTATACGTATTTCACTGACATTGGCATGTCCCATGAACTTGAAACTATATCCATTGGATCGTCAAATTTGTTCCCTACGTATGGCCAGTTGTAAGTATCATGATTCTAAAATTTTTTTTTAGTTTTTATTAGCTTAATTAAATAAATTAATATATTTTCTTAATTTAGATGGCTGGACAACAAATGATCTTGTCTTCCTGTGGAAAGAAGGTGATCCTGTACAAGTCGTAAAGAATTTACACCTACCTCGCTTTACACTCGAAAAATTCTTGACTGATTACTGTAACAGTAAAACCAATACGGGTATGTTTTTATATTCTATTTGATTTTAAATAAAACATTTTCAACAACTCCATTATTTTTTTAACAAGAAAATAATTTTTTTTAATTTAATTTCGTTCAAAGTTAAAAAAAAAATTCAGAAATGCTTATTAGTTTGCTCAGTGCTAGCTTTTCTTCTTTTTTGTGAAGTAATATAATAAACCTAATGACTATAAATTCGTTGAGGTTTTCTAGATTTTAATTTTGTTAAATGCTTTTCAAATACTTCATAGCTTTAATTATCTATTATGTTTATCTTTTGTTCTAAAAATTATTCTCTTTTGTTGTCTTTGTTTCTTTATTTATATAAACAGATTAAAGAAAAAAATTTTTTTTTTATTGCTACTTATAGAAATTCATTTACAGTAGAAAATCGATGTTAAAAATTATTTCAAAAAAATTAAAAATATATACTAAAAGGCAATAAATTTAATTGGTATTTCAATTTGATTATTTTAGTCGAAATTCTACTGTTTTCTAACAAAACTCATATTTTTCATTAGTCAATTAGACGCCTAATCAATCGCCATTTCGTCTTCTCTTAGATAAGATGCATTTGTACTAACCTTTGATATTATAACATTTAGAGTCTGTTTTACAAAATGAAAAATAAAATTTCTTTCTTATAAATACTGATGTAGACGCACCCTAGACCCAGCAGGTCTTCGAGTGCAGAAAAATTAGAGGCCGTTTTTTATTTTTTAAATTTGAGTTTAAATTTATAAGAAAGAAAACTTCGTATGCATTTAGTAAAGCAGACCACAAGTTTTTAAATAATAGTTTTAAAATATTAATTTAGAACATTAATCTGCATGTTGAATTTCCTAGAATGTAAATTGTTTTGATTTTTATTTAACTCAGTGAAAATTAAGTAAAACTATTTAGAAAGTATGTATACGATTCAATCTTGTGACTTTATATTTTAACATTGTTTTTCTTGTACTTTCTAAAAACTGTTGTAGCCTTTGATGTACTCTGTTAATGGGCTTTATATAGCAGTCTAGGAGCTAACACGAACTGAACTAAAATGATGTTTACAACCACGACTCCAAGCTCCAGACTGCCGTTGATAGGAAACTTTTATAACCCTCTGGCGAACAACGGGAAAAATCAGGGTATTTGCATCGACACGAAATGAAAACGTAGTCCTTGTAAAGCTGAATGAATGTACACAGCCAATAGTACATCCAATTTTTACATTTCGATCTTTGGAATTGTGGGCTAAAACGGGGAAAAAATATGTAGAGAAGTAAGGAGGCAAAATGTAAAAATTGGCTTTTATTAAAGTTACATGCAGATTTTTAATATTTCTAAGGCTTACAAATACAATCCATGCTTTTGGATTTTGCTTTTATCATCTTCTTTTCTACCTGAGGTTATATTGCTTCCTTAATAGCTAATCAACTAGATATTCTCATATATTTCATTATCAGCTCAGAGTTTTGGAAAGTGCTTTTCCTTTGTAATGCAGTTCCTTGCCTTTTTTGTATTCATACGAAAAGCGCTCCTGGCTGATATGAAGACTACTCTGTTCAAATTATATCTGGACTTTGTTATCTGCGTAATCTACATAGGTCCTCAAGACAATCCTTGCCTCTCCATGGTAGACCATTACGTTCCTTAATTGTTTATTGAAGTAAAGCATAAACGATTAGCCCAAAAATAATGGTAACAGCATTTCATTTCATTTAACTCCTGCTATGGCTGCGCAAAGTTTGCAACTATTTCTGCCTTGAACGACTTCACCACACGTATTTTCGCACTGTGTCTAACTCAAATCGATTACTTTTTCTGGCTTTTCTTGTTGACCTATAGTGTCAAATGCCTTCTCAGATAAAAATTAGACTTAGTGAGTGTTATTTTTATTTATTGTCTTTCGAGTGAACAATATACGTAGCTTCAAGTGTGCCTACATTTTTGGTTAGTCCTTGTTAATTACAGCTTTCCTCGCTCGATTATCCACGAAAACCTTATTTAACTTCTCATCAACCAGAAGTGTTATATTGCTCACAAGTCCCATCGTGTGTATGCTGAGCAAATCTTATTTTAATATAACAACTGTGGCTGTTGCAGGATAACATCTACCCAAAACCCATATATTTTATAAAAACAGAAAAAACTATTTCAATCGCATGATATTTAATTTATTATTTTTACTTTTAACTGTTTAGCCTTTATTTAGGTTAGTATGTGCTAGTAGTTTAAAAAAAATATTTTTTTTTCAAGAAGTTTTTTAAATAAAAAACCTGCAGATTGGTATTGTATTTTTGAAAATAAAAAAATTCAGGGAATATGAAAACTTGTATTTGCTTTAATCTCAGAAAATATTTGTTCAACTCACAGCCTATGATATGTGTTGGAAGTCGTCGGAGCTGCAAATATGGATTCAATTTTTTGTATAGAAATATCTGCCACAACTCGTACAACATTTACTCCTGTTTTTCGAATGTCGTCAATTGTCAATTTTTATATTAATTTTTTCTTCTTCTTTTTAAAAGTTTGACGACCTACAAACTACAAAATATTGTGAATTGAACAATATTTGAATAATCATTACAACAGCAAATAATAAAAATGTACACCCAGAAACATACATACATATTTACATACTTATTTAAAAAAAAAATCGCATATAATCACAATCCAAATATTGAAAATTACTTTATTACTATTACAAAAAAAAATACGAAAACAACAAAACACAACTTCAATATTTATATGTGACTTGGTCTAATAATTAGACTCTAATCACTTATTTTAATATTTTTCACTCCTTCCCATGCGTATAATTTTGTGGTTGCAATTATTTGCCGAAGCCATTGATGAACAAACTTCAAAAAATATTTTTTTTATATAATCAATCTTCGAATATTAATAGTTATGCACTGTATATAAATTAAATCTTTGTAAATAAAAAATCTGGGAAAAATCATAACGAAAAAAAAATATGAGAATAATAATACAAATAAATTATATTTTATATATTTTAAAACGTTTAAATTAAAAATCAAATTGAAAACAAATACCAACAACAACTTTGTCTTGAAGAGTATGGAACGCATTGCCAACAAATTAACGGAAATGAAAAGTAATAATGTTTTTTTTCGACGCCAAGCAGTTTTTGCCATTTAAGTTCATTTCCGTTAAATATTGTTGATGCAAATTATTAAATGCAATAATGTGTTAATTCTACTTGCCTATGAAAGAATAATTTTATTTTTTTATTAATTTTTGTTTGAAATTTTTACACGGGTTTTTTGTTAAGTTTTCAATTATAATTATTTCCGTCGTTATATTTTTGTAACACTTTCATTTAATTATTTTTTATATGAACATACAATTTTTTATTTAACTTTAATTATTATGTTTTATATAGTTTTATTTGCCTTTTTTATTTATATTTATGTATATGGTGTACACAGTCCTGTATTTTTATGTTTTATTTGTTTTTGTATATGTTTTGTACCTTGTATACTCATAGGTGAATACAGTTGCCTCAAAGTCGATCTACTATTCAAGCGAGAATTCTCATATTACTTAATTCAAATTTATATCCCATGCTGTATGCTGGTAATTGTCTCATGGGTGTCATTCTGGCTTGATCAAGGTGCTGTACCAGCTCGTGTTTCGTTGGGTAAGTTTAAATCAAGCGCTAAGTCCTCGCTTTACAATTGTTAATGGTTAAGACCTTTAGGCTTTTTTATATACAACAAGTCACATCTACCCACACTTTCACTCCACGCCCTAAAGTATACTCTAAACTTTTCACCGCACACTTTGGTTTGGTTTTTATTATTTTACAGCTTTTAAAGTAATTAATAAAAAAAGTTTTAATATTGAGAAAAAAAAGGTAATTGCCACTAATAAAGTGCTAAAATATGATATAAAAACGCGTTTGAATTTTGTGAAAAGAAACTAAAGTAAAGAATAATTTAACATGTGTTATTAATAAGAAAATATTTATATCCATCCTTTTATATAATTATGTTTAGGTGTGACTACTCTCCTAACAATGGCTACACAAACATCGGGTATAAATGCTTCTTTGCCGCCAGTATCGTATACAAAGGCCATTGATGTTTGGACTGGTGTATGCTTGACGTTCGTATTTGGTGCTCTGCTCGAGTTCGCCCTGGTGAACTATGCGTCCCGCTCAGGTTTGAATAAAGCTAGTAATTGAGATTTTATATGCTTCTTATTAACTGTATTTAATTAATTAATATGTGTTTTTTATTTTTATTGTTGTTTACTTTAACATACATGTATATTAAAACAAAACGTTTGTCTTACTTAAACACTCTACTTACTTTTATACATATATAACATTGTGCTGTATGTAACTTTACATATAAGCATACACGGCTAATGTAATTATTTATAAATGTAACACAATACCTTATTGTTAATTTTTTTTTGGCAAACAGTATACAAAATGATTTAAAAACACCAAATGAATTTTGTCAAGCAAGTCCTTAAATATTTGCAAAAGCACTTAACGATTTACTCAAACAAAGAGACAGCAGATATACAAATAAACATATGATCATACTTACGAAAAGAATTCTTAAAACAGAATTATTCAAAGCAAATTTCTACATCAAAATATAAAACAATAGTTAATATACTTAAAATGGACAATGGGTATTGGCAATACAAGAAAAAAAGGACATGACAGATTATCGTAAATTACAACTGATAGAAATTTGATTAGTGCTAATATGTTAAAATTTTGCTTTTGTCATTTTGTATTACATGCCAAAAGCCAAACATTTTTTACTTATAACCGAGGACATTCAACAAGGGATTTAATTTAACATTAATAACGATGTATATTCAAATCATACAAACATACATCCATCCACACTTGTTAAACATTTAATTTAATAATAACATTTAATCAGATTTGTTATGCAAAAACTTAATAAATTATTGTTAATGTACGTACATGCACATTTATGTATGTGTGTGTGCATGTATGTATTAATATGACATTCAAACACACGTAATTGTTTTGTAAAGATTGCAAAAAAACTTGTTAACATTACCTTATTCATTTGCAAACCAGAGATAAGAAATTGTATCAAGATGAAATAAAAACTAAGTGTTTTTCTAACAGGGTTGCCATACAAAATTTGATAGACATGGGGTAAAACCCCTTAATACTTCCCCGAAATCACTCTTAGGGAAATAAAACCTATGAGGGATTGTCGTTAGTTTTTACTACCAAACATGTTCCTAGAACATACTTAACCTCTATCTGCCCTATGGGGGCTGCCATACAAAATTTGCAAATATGATGTTAAATCGCCCATAACTTCCCCAAAATCGGCCTTAGAGAAATAAGGGTTTTGATTGACCCCCATTAGTATCCCCTCCCAAAAATATTTCTAGAGCACACTTAGCCCCTATCTTTATCGCCTAAGCATGCTCCCGTACAAAGTTTGGAAAATAGTAATAAATCCCCACGACAACTTCTAGGGTGCCCGTGGATAGGTAAAATGCAGGACTAAAGCCAAACATTTTCCTAGAACATACTTACCCTCTAGGGGGTTGCGATACAAAATTTTTGAAGAGTATATAAGATTCGACGTAGTCGAATATAGCGCCCTTATGTGTTTTTTGTTTTTGCTGCTTTGGAAAGTACTTTGTTGGTTATATTTTGAAAACTTAAAAACAAATTGCCTTAGTGTTGCAGTCCGATATGTCCTGGATTCAATTTCCAGCAATGGCAACTACGGCAAAAAGTTTTTTTAAAAAATTATAATATGTATGAAATAAATATAATGCATAAAACTTTCTGTTATAACACTTGCAAGTCAAACAAATGAACTTTAATTTTTTAATTTATTCTCAACCACGCTTACATCAAGTACGGGTTCGAACTTAAATCAATTCTTTTTTTAACTTAAATGTGGTCAAAAATAAGAAATTCTTACTAGATAATTTGTTCCTGTCTTATAATCATTCACACTTGATTTCAGAAAATTTAAACTCACCGTGTACTATTAGCAACTCTACATCTTGATTTAAGTAAAGATTTGTGTGTAGTTTTGCGGTATGAGAAAGAATTATGTTCAGCGGCTTTTTCCATATGCTCACTAAGGCTACTATATATGTATTTTTTTGATGTGTTATGGTTCCCTAAATACAAAAACTCTCTAAATTTTCAATCCTCATTGCCACCTTAGCGGGTACATGAACAAGCAAAACTATCACTTCTGGGGCACCAAAAATCCAAGAGTGATGTACGAGAAGAAACTACACTGGCTCAAAGTGTCTGCATGGTGCGCTGTTCACGCTGGAGGAGTCATTGGGCCATTTTTTTCGAGGATGCTGTTGGCCAAACGAAGTTCCAACAGGAAGGAGGAGCGGCTCACACTGCGCGAGCCACAACCGGTATTTTGAAGGCGGCGTCCCTGGCTTGCTTCATCTCTCGTTTTTGGCGATTCACTTTGGCCCGTAAGATCGCCCAAATTAACCGTTCCAGACTTTTTTTGTGGGGGTTTTTGAAGTCCCGTGTTTACGTGAACTAGCCCAAAACATTGAAACTCCTTAAAGACAACATTCGACACCAGTGCGAGAATCTGTTGCCCCGATATAATCTTCTCGACTTAACCAAAAAAATACTTAAGGTTCAAATAAACATAATCAAAAAAGAGAATCTAAGTTTTTCATTTAGAAAACACAAAATTAGAGCCAAACAAAATTGGATGACTTCTTTTGGCCTTCTTTTAGGGTTAAAAATGGCCGGTAACTTCTGTTTATTAGTTATTAATAAAATCACTACTTATGTATTAATTTCCATCAAACAAGGCTTATCGTATTTGTAATTAGCGTTGTTATATGAGTCTATTACAAAATTTATATGTTTTGGCTATTTTCGTTTTTTTAAAACTTTTAAAAAGTAAACATTTTCTAATTCTTGCTAAAATGATAAATATTTTTCATGATTTCAGTTTGAATAATTCAAAAGCACAAGTATTTAAACAACTTTTTGACTTGCTAGTAAAAACAGTTGTATTATAACTTTTAAAACATTTTTGAAACAAAATTATGATAGAATTGGTTGGGAAGTCCTTAAAAAACTCAATTTTTGTTAAAATCGGGCTACATCACTTTATTGTTAGTAAAACCCACATTTATCTCTCGATTTTCAACAGAGAAGGCTTATAAAATTTAAAATATCTGAGTTTTATGATCATGTTATAAAAATAGAAAGTTTGTAATACTTTCTGTTTTTAATTTCAAAAATAAAAATTTTTCAATTTTTTCCCCAAAAGTTTCAATTTTTTATAGGTACCGGGTAAATATTTCTGAAAGCGTTTAGAACATTGTAAGTCCAACATACATATATGGTGCTTAAAGATAATTTTATTATAGGTCGTTTGGAGTTTCTTTTGAAAAAATGGGATAAGTTCGTCCCGCGCCATAATACAATACATAGAGCAAGTTTTAGAAAAAAATTGAAAAAAAAATTTTCATAGACTTCTGAATTTTGACTGTTTTTGTACCAAGAGAACCATAGCACATTCAAAAAATATAGTGGTCTTCAAGTGTTACGACAAAAACATCAAAAAAATATTTTTTTAATACCACGTATACCCATATGGCCGTTTTCATACAATGATCAATAATCTTCTAGATTATACTGAGCTTTTGGCCTAATGTATTAACAAAATAATTCTTTTCGTACATCAAGTAATACATCTATGTATTTAAAAAAACTTTAAGGAAAAAAACGTTTTGAAAATATACAGGGTGGCTGGTGGCAGATTTATATTTTTATACTTAAATAAAAAACATAATAATTGACAAAAAGTCTTCCATCGAGTTGAACACACTGTTCAAAACGGAGTCTTTTGTTCTGCGGCACATGCTGCAGTGAACTTGGTTCAACTGAGCTGATTTCTCGACGAATTTTTTCCTTAAAGTCACAAGAGATTAGGGATGGCCCTCTCTTTGAAGGACCCCATACAAAATCCATGGGAGTTAGATCGGGTGACTTCGGTGGCCATGGGATTTCACTACAGCAACTGATCATTTTTTGGGGAAAATTTTTCGGAAGCAAATACCTCAAGGCTCTGATTGCATGTACAGTAGCCCTTTCCTATTAAAATTACGTGTTAGAAGAGTACGATGGGTGGTTTCACAGGTTCGGCAAAAGGAATTCCGTTATCACGCGTCGATAATTTTCACCGTTGACGTTCGTCGCCTGGCCTCAAGAATATTCGAAAAAAATGGTCCACTTATCTCATGCGTGAATAAGGCATACCAAACAGTTACCCTGGGGCAATGCATTGGTTTTTGATGTTTCAATCAAAGGTTGCGGGTTGTTGGAGACCAATAGCGGCAGTTCTGCTTGTTGGCGTGGCCGTTTAAGTGAAAATAAACCTCGTCGCTCAAAAAAATAGAACTTACAGTGCGAAAGTGCTCCAAAACCGTTCTACAAATATTTTTGCGTAAATCAAAGTCACTTTCTTTCAGTTTTTTACAATTTAAATTTTATAAGGATGAGACTTCAGATCCTTTTTAAAATTTTTCGAATAATCTCTTTTTTAAAGTCCCAGCGAGGTTTCTCAAGTAAACTCTTTCAACCAGTTTAATGTTTTCGGGAGTCCTTGAAGATTGACTTGGCCCTGGCCGTGGAACATTCATAGCCGAAGCAATTGCGCGAAATCTCTGCACCCACGAGCGATTTAAATTTACACTCAGTCCATCACGTATTCGCCGAATACCGAGCTTTGAGCAAAA
Organism: Melanophora roralis; assembly: GCA_963583895.1. Classification (NCBI taxonomy): domain Eukaryota; kingdom Metazoa; phylum Arthropoda; class Insecta; order Diptera; family Rhinophoridae; genus Melanophora; species Melanophora roralis. The sequence goes on along the minus strand of OY757187.1, from coordinate 89,510,240 downwards.
TTGTCGACGAGCAATTACGTAAGAATCATTACTTCAAAAAAATGTCTCCACAGCGAACACGCGATGCTCACTCGACCACTGCGACATCATGATTGGAGAATCTGCACAATCGATAATTCCAACAGCACCACCCCCTTTCCGCACCGCTAACTACTTTTTGAAATTTTACAACATATTAGCTGCAGTTTGAACGCTCCTTTTCCAAAAAATTGATTTTCATAAGTTAGTAAAAGCAAAGCATTATTCACTTCATTTAGAGAACTGAAAATAATTAGAATTTTTTTCTCTGATAAAAATTAAAACTATTAAAATTAATACACGGTGTTTCGATATGCATACATATCTCCTCTCTGGTTTACACATTTTTGTCAATTTAAAATTTTCATTCATAATTATTATTTTAAACTAATTTTCGTTCTAAAAACTAAATAAGAAAATCGTATGAATATAAACTAATAAAATTTTCTTTTATTTCCCTCCTTTCTAAAATGCAACGTCCTTCAACAAAATGTTTGTAAATAAAACAACAAATATTGCAACAAATCGAACTACAACTGCAATACTATGACCAAACAACTTGAACTACAAAAACAATAACAAAAATAACTGTACAAAAACCCAACAATTGTGACAACCCATTCGCACACACTGTATCGATTTACAAAAAATTTACGTTTAATATCCTTTAAAACATTAAATCTTACATCACATTAATCATTTATTATTTTGTGTTTTTTATTTATAATTTAATTGCAATAAAACTTGTATTAATGTCAAAACTTATTAATGTTTAAACAATGTTTTTAAAAATTTTTTATTAAAACTTTAATTGAAATTTGATGTGACCTAAAACCAAAATCACTCTTTAATATTTTTGCCTGTAAATGTTGCTAACGAACCAACAAAAAATTGTCATTATTTTTAATTTTCACCCCAAATTATAATTTTAATTTTATCATATTTTTTTAAAATTAAATTCTTTAAAATATTTGTGTGTATGCTCCTAACTTCTATCCGTGTGTGTGTGATTGTGTTTATGTAAATAAAATCTACAAATACTAACAACTTTTGCGTAAATAAAAAAACAACTTATATTGCGTTCTGCAATTGCTTCCATTGCAACTACTTCCGTTTTTACTACTGGTATATGTTATTTTCATCTATAATTGTTTGTTGTTTTCTACCACTACTGCTTTGTGAATCTTCTTTGCTGTACCGTCAATCTTACACACATACATATGTATTTTTGTGTTGTTGTGCGAAAACTCTATAAATCATTTGCTCGAACAATTATTCCAACTAATAATCAATCAATCAACCAATAAAAAACAAAACTCGAATTTTTTTGTGGAACAAATAAATTCTTGTCAAACATTTTCCACCCCATGCAACATATACGGATCGGGCCGCAGACATGCACAAGGAGAACTTGAAAAAGAAGCGACGAGATTTGGAGCAGGCCAGTATAGATGCTGCTTCAGATTTATTGGATACTGACAGTAATGCAACATTTGCAATGGTATATATTGATTAAATGAATCTTTATTGCTTTATTTTTTGGCTTCTTGTTTTAAGTTTAAATTTGTTTGGAAATATTTTTTTATGTTTGGGTTTAGTTTGTTTTCTTAGATTACAAGATATTTTAAACATTTTCATAATCTCATTTGCATTAGCATACATATGTGTTTTTGTAGTATTCAACATTTATAAGAGATTTAAATTACTTTTTGCATTTAATCACAAAGTGCACAATATGTGTGCCTTTGACTTTAAATAACTACGATTTTACGATCTAGTGGCCACATGCACATGTTGACGTTTTGCAAAAACCACATTTAATTTACATATACTCATCTTGTCTAATTCTGTCTGAAATAGCTGTGTTTTGCAACATACTGAAAGAGTATGTTTCATCAGTTTCTCCAGTTCAAAATACACTTACTTAACTTGGATCGCTATGCATGATCTTTTAATTCAGCTATAGTGCAAAGTAGACGTTATAAATTAAAAAATGAAATTTTCCTACCCATTCAAGTTCCTAAATTTACATTTAAAATGTTGAATACTGCAAAATCGTATTTGATTGCAGCTTGTTATATTCATAACTTTCCATTTAGTCTTCTATCCTACAATGAACTAGTAGTTAACCCATAACCGCCCAGGACATTAAACGATTATATTGTTGCAAACAAACAGGCTTTTTCTGTTAAGACATACTTCCATAATTGTGTATGTTAAAAAGGAAAGTTTACGTTTGTTAAAGCAAAATCTATTTTAATAATATAATTAAGATAAACTGAAATGGGAGTTGTAAATTTAACAATTATTTTCCATTATTTTAAAAGTAGTTCACTTTTTTCCATTTACATACTAACTCTTTTATACTTGTCTAAATTAAACAAATCTTAAACTATCTTAAACATGATGAATTTCCTTTTTCTTTTCTAAAACAAACATTTTCTTTAAACATATTTAAATCATATCGCACGCCTATCATTATGAAACGACAACTGAAACAAAAACAAACAAAAAAAAACCAACACTTAACTTTACGACAAAACAACAACAAAAACCATACACATCGACATCACACCCATACAAACTTAGAAACCTTTGGTACGTCATCCGGGTGATCCATTGGCATTGGAAAAGTTGAGACAGTGTGAAGTTCATATGCAGCCACCAAAACGTCCAAACTGCTGTAAGACTTGGCTGTCAAAGTTTCCCACAAGGTAAATATTCACAAACATATAGAGCATGAGCAACATGCACTCAAACACGCGCTAACACCCATGCAAACGCAAAATTATGTTTCCTTCTTGTTGTGTCTGTGTGTGTATGTTAGTGAGTTGCAAGGCGTGTTTGAGTGAGTATGCGAAATATTGTTTTAATTGTTCGCTTTCTATTTCCTTAATTTTATCATTTTGGATTTCCTTTTTGATGTTGTGATTTGTGCATTGCTTTTGACGTTTAATTTCTTGGCCGTAATGTTTAACAAATATTAAATTTACACGTTTAATAGTTTTTAACTTTAAAGTTTATATAACCTAAATATTTACATTAAACTTTTGTTTGTTTTTTTTTTTACATGTTCAGATTATTGCTTAAGTTGTTGCTAAAGATTTAATATCAACTTTAAATCAGAATATTGTTTAATATTCTTTTACTTGTTTAATGCTTGCTGTTCAAATATATCTTTTTTTCCTACATATACGACAAATTAACTTTAATTTGTTTGTTTTAAAATATTTTACTTGTACTTGCATAATCGTTGTTATTTATATACATTTTTTTGGTAATGCAAATTCAATTGTTTAGTTTTTTTAATATTTAAAAAATGTTTGCTATTAGCTAACAGATATTTAAAAAATGTTTGCTATTAGCTAACAGATTGAAATATCCTTGTAATACACCCAATAAAGAATAATTAATATCTAAAAAAAATGCCAATAATTTTTTTATTAATATTGAAGCTCGAGACATATACTGCATACAATAATTTTTCTTCTTTAAAGTTAGTAGTATTTGTCTAATTTTAATTTTCAAAGTGCCTTCCATTTTTGTGTTTATATGACCTATTTTAGGAATTCTCTGCATCACTAAGTTGGTTTTTGCTTATCTAGTTTTATTATCCCATGTTTATAAAAATTACTAGCACATTACCCAACTTTAATTTCATATTTCTAAACTCAAAACCTTAAAACAATGCAAAAAAACCCCTAGAAATTAAAAATAGTACTTTTTGTATACTTACTTTTCTTCTGGCCTCATTTGAGGTCAACATACACGTAAACCAGTGAATGGCTTGTCGAGCGTTCCTAGTAAAGAAAAAAAAAATCACAGGAAGATGTTTACAGAACATCGCTAACGCGTACGAATTCTCGTAAAAATTCCTGTTTCACACCTCCAAAGTAAATTACATCTGGTAAAACATTAGACATTAAGCAAGAGCTGAGCAGTAATACAGAAAATGTTTCATCGATTCGACGTTCTTCCTGCATGCTTTGCAATAGCTGTTCCCTTCAACACCCATTCAATAGGGGTGTGCCTATAAGTTAGAGTGACCTATCAATACTCTTCTTTCTTAGTTTAGGGGTCCAAAGATCCAGATTTTTCCTATTTCTATCCTCATTCGGGTCTCGTTGTACCACAGGGCCCTGTGGGCAGTTTTCACCCACTCTTTAAAATCGGCATTTGGCGCAAGGAAAAACTTCTGGTTCTCCAGGTCAAATATCTTCTGTTTTCTAGTCTTATCTATTTAACATCCATATAATACAAGTTCGGTTATATTCTGAGTAATCATTAATCATCATCTTGCATTGCAGCATCGTCCTATATATTGTTTTTCCGCAAATTATTACTCTTACTGACGCTTAGCTACTTGTACAGATGTTTACATGCATTGGATCTGAGTGTACCCTGAGCTACGGCAGGAAAGTGTTGTAGTTCGTGAGGCAAATTTAAATATTGGGAGCCGGGTTCATAACAAGTATGCCCAGTCTAGTTCTTTTTTCTTCACTGCCGTCCAAGCCATTAGTATAACATCTCTTCCAACATCCGTCCCAGAGTCCCTTCTCATCTCACAAAAGTGGAAGAAAATAACACTTTTTGTGCACTTTGCTGATTCCCGACTTCATTTTTAGAATCATAGTCTCGAAAAATGAAACAAAGTACCAAAAATGTGAAAAAGTGCTTTTTAAACACCTTACTGACTTTACCCCTTTACATATTTGGGTTATTAAAGTTTTGTACTTGTAGACTCAGAATCCAAAAAAAAATGGAAAGAAGTGCAAACAATTTTAGGGACTTACTTTTTGTCCACTCAGTTTACGGATCCAGAGCCCTTACTTTTATATTTTTATATTTAATATACTTAAACACCCAAGAAAGTACCTAAAGGCTCCCAAAATATATTATTTACCACTTCCTTAGCCCAAAAATTACTCGAAAAGTAATAGAATATAATGTTAACCGCGTTTACCCCTTAGCGTTCAAAATTCGAAAAATGTACCAAAAAAGTTTTACATATTTTTGACACCTGCCAAACGCAATTTGAGCTGTGTTTTTTATCTCTGTTGGGTTTATGGCCACAAAAAAACTATTTGTTGTCTCTTAGGGCCAAAATCTCAAAAAACTACCTTTTCGCGCTTTTTATAGTAAAATATACTACTTTTTAAATTTTTATTTTTATCTCGGATAGTTAAAGTCAAAACATCTTAAGGTGTAAAAGTTTAAGAATGGCTGCCAAACCCAAAAAAATTTTATTCTGTAAAATTTTTTTCTTAAAAAAATAATAAATGCATTATTTATAAGTGTTGATTGAATAGATGCAGATAAAAGAAAATTATTTTTGGGGGAATTTGATTTTGCTAGTTCAGATAAACTTTAATATTCTTAATGTTAATCCAGTTAAAATCCCTGATCATTTTAAATCTAGTCATATTAAAGCCTGTTTATTTAATTTTTGTATGCAAGAACATATTTCTTCAAATATATTTGTTGGGTGTATTATATTTTACATATCGCACACTTAATTGTAAACAGTCAAAACTCGAAAATCAATTGTGTCAATAATTAGGTTTCACAGTAAGTAAAACCTCCTTAAAAGAAAGTTTATCAAAATGCAAATTAAAATTTTCGTGATCGTCAGAGATTTGATTTCAAAGAAAGTTTTAAGATAAAAACAGCTTTTTAAAATTTCTGAGTTCCGACTATTTATGATGTAGTTTGCAATATATTCTGCAATTGATATTAATTTTTTTACGTTGCCACTTTCATATATATATTTTAACTTAAAACAAGCAAATAATATAATATTGGTTAATTTATAGACTTTTTCTTAATCTTGTCACTATTTACTACTTAAATAATAATATAAAACAAAATAGTATGATATATTTTTTACAAACTACTTTAAAGAATTTTTTTTCACAATCAATAAAATCAAAAAGATAATCTAAAAAATGGTAATTAATCTTTGTATGCCTTAAATATTTATTCAAGACAATGTTCTAGATCGAAGAGAATCGATGTTATTTCAAGAATAACATTTCCGCTGGTCTTTGCCTTATTTAATTTGGTCTACTGGAGCACCTACCTATTCCGTGAAGAGGAGGATGAGTAAATGCCATAATAAAATATTCTTTAGTTTTAAGAGAAGATCCTAAAGATTTTACTAATCAATTATATTAATTTTTTTTTTCTTTCTTTTTTATGTTTCCTTTTTTTACATATTTTTGTACTTTTTACGTTGCGTTTACGTTTTCGTGATCACTTTTACCTTTTTGGCGATGTTTGCGCTCTGATTTGCTAAAAATAAATCGTAATGAAAAACATAAAATAAAAACAACAAAAATTTTCTACGTTCAATTCAAAACGAAAACCTAAAGGGCTTTCTAAACGCACCATGTTAAAGATTATGAGGAAACTGACCATAACGGCTATGTAGAGTTTTATCAAATAAATATCCCCTACAATAAAAAAATTACAAAAAAAAAAAGAAAGAATAAAGCGAAAGTTAAATATTCGATCTCAATTCCTGCCCCCTAAGTAATATAAACGAGATTTTAATTAGGAAAAAAAGTGTGATTTGTTATATAAAGAATTAATTAATTATCCCTGATATAATACGTGAGCCAAGAATGTTATATATAAATGCAGTTTTAAGAGAGTATTAAGTTAGTAAAAAATAAAAAATAGTAACAAAACTATGCCGTAGTTAACAAATTTAAGGAATAGTTATTATTACTTATGTATTAAGATAACATTTATTCATTTGCAATCAATCTCACCCAAAGCGACAAAAAAAAACCAAACAGACAGACAAGGACATTCAGACAAAAGTATACAATATTGCTTAATTGTATGTATGAACACATTCATTGATATTTGTATAAGCATATACTTACATTGGGGTGACCGCAGTGAGATGGAGAAAAAAAAATTCAGAGTTTTATCAACGGGAAACCCGCAAACTGATAAGCCTTGCAGATTTTACGATAGCCAAGTTTAAAGGTATGCTACCCGTACCGCTAGGGGCTCAAAGTTAAAAAATTCTATTTTTGGCTGGCTCGTGAAAAACCTCATTATATTCACATATTGAAAGAGTTAAATTATAGGAAATCTTGTTTTATGAAATATAAATTCTTTATGTCTGTTGGTACTTATACAACAACAGCCTTTTTCATAAAAATGGTGACAAGGCAACTATATTAAGGAAAATATAATATAAGTTTTTTTTAAAATTTTTAAGAGGTTGAAATTACGATAGAATTGAGCGACAATGCTTTTTGCAAGATTTTTAAATGATTTTAATAAAAAAAAGAGTGAAATTGTACCGTTTAGCATCTTTAAGAAGGAAACAATAACACTCCTCGTTCTACCACTTCATTGAAAGATTTAGTGACTTTACAATCCGCAATCCTTTCTTCATTAGTATGTTTTAAGGAAAGCTGCTCAGGGGTTCTCCAAGAGAAACTGAAACAAATTAATGGTGGCCCTGTTATTGAAACAAGAAAATTCGGCATTGATAAGTTCTTTAAACTCGGGCCATTTACTCAAAATAAGGACTTTGTTCTAGTTTCAAGAGGTTTAAGTCTTGCTTGATAGCTGAAGGTGTTTAGGCACTGACTTTGCAATATAATGAGGAAAATACAGACATCTTTTAAAGCACTTTGATCCGCATCACTCAGTTTGAACTATCAGACAATAGATGGCTGTGGTCATTCACCTGGGATAAATAAATATTAAATAAACAATAATTTGTATGACTGTTCTTCTGCATATTGTTCACTTCTTTAACAAGAAATGCCAGGTGAATAAAGAACGACAGAACGTTCAGAGCAAATTATAAGCTGTAAGTGAACAACCGACCAAAAAAACCAACTAGCTCTTTGAATAGTTTTGAACAAAATTTTTCAACAACTAAAAAGAACAATTTTTCCCAAATCCACTTTGAACCTTTCGGTGTCTGATGCAATGACATCGAGACCTCCCCATTCCTCGAGATACTCATCTGTAGGTTGGATTTCTCACTGTTTAACGAACTCGTAGCACGTGTTCATTTTCACCATACCATTCGTTCTCTTTGCTCTGTCTTCAGAAGATCAGATTAGAGTTTTCCGTTTCAATTTATTACAAGAACTTCCTCTATTTTTGTAGCAGTTCATTCCAAGATATCTGAGATATATTCTACTGAAAATTAAGAGTAAAAATATGAAAGAAAAAATAGTAAAAAATCAACCTAAATATAAACATCATTTACTTATCATAAGCTTGCTATAGCACGATTCGACAAGAAGTAACAATTGTCCGACTAGCAACCTGTGTTGCATCGTTGTAGCAATGTATGTATATCGTAAAACTTTTAAACGCGTTTTGTTTTCAAAAATTTTTGTTTGAAAAATATTTTTGTTCATAATGTACAACAATACAACATAGGTTGTGAATTGGCCAAATAATTATATACAATCAATAGTTTTACATAAAATATAAATTATTCACAATAGTCTTGCCTTTTGCCTGAGACGTATATCATAAGAAAATAATAAAAAATTCTGCAGATATGACCCCCAAAAGTGGCTATTGGCTACTAAACTTTAAAACTCTTTTTTTAGTAACTTTAAGCCCACAACGGCACTGGTTAACATACTTCAAACGTGCTTAAACTTTAACAGTCGTAAACTCTGCAAAAACTTATTATTTTGTGGGGTTCCCGTGGCCAAAAATACTTCATCAATTTTTTACGGTCACCCTTATATACATATATTTAAAATTTTAAGTAAGACTAGGCACACATCGTTTTTATTAAAATGAATTATAATTTTCAAAATCTATATTAACACAGAAGTGGTTAAGTTGAATAGCAGAATTGTACAATTAAACAAAATTTTAAACAATTTCTTCTGACTACGCTGAGTTTAAATTATGAACTTTATCTTTAAATTAAAGCTTTAATTACAAGTTTTGCCCAACCTGTTAAAAAAAATTAGATTTTACTTTTTTAATTTTGACACTAAATTTATTTATATAAAACATATGCTTTTTTATCATAAATCTGTGATAGGTGTAATTAACTTGAATAAAATTATTATAAAATCTGAGGTACCTTATACCATGTTAAAACATACATCATGAATTGAGACAATTTAAAGTAAATTGAGCAGTAAAGTTTTCTGTTCACACATAATTAACTAGGCTGACTCAAATAGCATATGACAGCTAAAAAATGTTTTTTTCATTTTTAAGGTACGCTGAACAAGGTAGGAACTACTGATCAGCTGACTTTCATTTACGCCATATATTTTCCATCTTAGATAAACAAATTTTTTTATGTAATGTTATGGTTGTGTATACCGTATGTGTGATAGCAACCGAGTTATAATTTATCAACAACAAAATACATGCTAAATTTTTGCATAAAGTTATTGTTTAAGGGACGAGGTCACCTTATTATTCCCCATGGCACACATATTAAAAGCTTTTAAGCTTTTATACTAACTGAACACAGTTATTATTGAATCAGCGAGGTTGCACTTCAAGTTTAACTCATTTAGTTTTACAATTTACTACTAATCGCTCAATTTATTAAGTAATTTCTTGTATGGTAAATTAAGCTAAATTAAGGCCTTAGTTGCGTTAACTTGCTAAATACGCAATTAAGGGCTATGTGTGAACATGGTATTAGCAATCCAAGGTGAAAAATACTGTTGATTTTGTTTTGAAACACTTTATTTATTAAATTTAATTTAGTAGTTGTTACGTTCCAAGGGAGTGTTAAAGTTTTAATAAAAATAATTTATATTAAATAATCAATTATAAGAAATAATTATTTGAGCTTCACGTCTTGTAAATATAAATAAGATGATAATTGAGTTAAATAGTAGTTCTCTAAAAAATACTTAGTTTCAACACTTTTTTCAAACTCGTTGCTGATATTTGTGGGGCACAAAAATATTAGAGTTTGTCTTAGATGTGAACCCTGTGTTCGGAACACACAAAAAAATAACGTAACTTATAGAGTCCATGGTTAAGCATTAAACCGTTGGACACATGGGTCAGAAAACATTTTCTTTGAATTAATTTTCTAAAAAATTAAAGATTCCAAAAAATCATTTTATTGCTTCTAACGTTTTTTAACGTTTTAATATTCTCCTATGTTACTCATATGTGTTGTATAATAGTTTCTGCTATTTTTTAACCACTTCTGTGTGAGTGTTGTATAGGTATTATATGTATAAAATACATATGTATGTAATTCTTAAGTATTGAGTTTTTAACAAATCATATTGAAATAAGCAAATTATCCGAATCAAACCATAAACATTTAGAACTTTAAGAAAACATATTTTTAAGGCATGTTAAATGAAACTGCATAAAATGATTTTATTGAAAAATTAAAGAAAAATATTTTTATGTAAAAAAATCATTTGAATTAATGTTTATTTTGAGCATAAAACATTTTTATTGTTGTTTACTCTTTCTTTTTCTATTTATCAATTTTCATGTTGTTGTCTCATAACTAAATGTACTTAATCTAAAAAAAAACTGTAATTTTTATTTATTTTTATAAAAATGAAATTAAAATTTCCAAATGCTGTTTTTCTTATTGTGTTGCATAATTTGTAAATGATATTGATATGAAAAAGTAAATAATTTATAAAAAAAACTGTTAATATGTGTAAACTTTCTTTCAATTCGGTTCTTTTTTATGTGTTTAGTTTTATGTTTACATAGATGTAAATTTACTAATTCTTTTAATTGTAATATTAATATTTTCAATAAATTGGAAAATTGTTTTTATACAAATATATAATCACTAAAAAACTCTGAGCTTTGTATTTTATTTCTCGTAAGCCAATTCATATTAAGAACATCATTTACAATTTGCTTGATTTTACTACAAATTATTGTGAAAGTTTCAAAACAGAATGAAAACGGGTGGGTACTGCTTAAAAATATTTCTTTTGATACTTTTTTATAACCAGAAAATTCCTTAACTTTTCCTTATAATTCCTAAAACATCTATTTAAAATTATATGTTTTTGTTATTTTTGTGAAATATTTACTTAATTGTGTAAAAATATTTTAATAATTGCATTTGACTGCACTTCTTTTCTTTTACAATTTTTTGATAATAAAGTTTATTTTAATTTGTTTAATTTAGTTGTTTATATACAATTTAAGTTTTTATCTACCACTAGTAGTTAGAAAAAAATGTAAATAATAAAATCTTCTTTAAAAAGTTTTTATCCTTTATTTAATTTAATCATTTTAAAATATATTTATCAAATATATATTAAAATATATTCATATGTTAACTTTTTTATAATTAGTTATATAAATCATATTTTAAATAATTTTTAAGAATGAAAGAAATTTTTTATATTTTTTATTATTTTTTAACTTGTATGTAGCTAAGTTTTAATCTTATAAAAATTATTCCACCTTTTGGTATAGCAAGTCAGTATTTTCACTTACATTCTTTTAAAGTATTTAAGGTTTATTAAGTGTTTGTATGACAAACTTCTATGGAATGTCTGTCAAAAAAAACTATTAATAAGCTTACAATAACTATAATAATTATAACTCTTAATATAAAAGATTTATTTTGTATCTCCGTATTACCTTATTTTGTGACTCCTTTAAAAATTCTGTGAGTATTTGCTTAACTAATAGGCCCCTGTTGTGTCGCTTATCTCTATAAGATTACACTTTCAGTGTTTCCACTAAAATTTTTTTTAATTTACCACAAAATCAATAAAGATCCTTTAAAGCCGACCAATTTTTTTAAATAAGTATCTTTTAACAGATACGCATACATGTATAAGTATGTTATGTTAAATACCGTATCAAAACAAATACCAAATAATTTACAGGAATGATATACAATCTTATAATTAAACGCTCTTACAAAAAATTGTAATGCATTAAAGGCTTGAAATCAATACTAATTTATTCAGGTAGTAAATTATACAATTCTAAAAGGATTTCTACTTTTGTGACTTCTTTTTGATTCGAAACAAATTCAGATGCCTTTAAGGCAAAAATAGTTTAAAAGACTTTTCTACATACTAGTGTATTTCGCACTGATTCTAAATTTTTACCCCGATGCACTAAAATATAAAATATAAAATTAAGAAAATATAGCTTTTTATTCACAACAAATAATAATTAAAAGGAAGTAAAATCGACCTAAAAACTTAACACAAAAGATGTCAATACGACTTGCAATAAATTGTTTTTCATTACTATTAGTTTAATTTAAATTTAGTGTTCCCATGAAAGGACTGTCCTTACTTTTCGTAAGGTAAATTATAGCGCCACGTTTTCCCACTTTTTTGTTGTTGCTATTTTTTTGAAAATTTGAAATTTTATACACCAGAATAATACAGAAAGTATTATCATTTTCATGTCAAGTCATTCAACGAGTCAAATCTACCTTCTTCCAATGTTCAAATTTTTCCCAGCAGTGCAGTAAATTACATAACTGAGAAAATGATAGTTTCAGATTAACAACGGATCTCAATTAGGAAAGACGGGCTCCTGACAATTTATAATAACCAGAGATTACTACCTTTGCACTAAGCTAATTCTAGACGATTTGGAGTAGTTGGAACTTCTCTGGATATATCCATTAATTAATTATAATCAATTTTAAAATAAAACCGCTTTTTCGTAATAGACTTTTTGTAAACAATCAAATCGATTATTGAGCCTGCAAAATCGTTATTACCTATAAATTTGAAATGATGAAATTTGAAGTGGCTTACTTTTTGCAAAGCTTATGCCATAAGCAAGTTGTATATATGTATCTGTAAAACTATTTTTTTAAGGGTAAGTCAGAATTGGTCGTATTTTAAATTTAAAAAGATTTCGAATTAAGAAAAAATTATTTCGGTTTCATGGAAACACATTATTCCTCAGAATGTCATACAATTGTGACAGTAAAAAAATGTCCAACAAGGCTACTTATTCCTTATCAGATCTCCTAGGAACTATTTAAAATTTAAGTTATAAAAATCAGTTTTAATAAAACGTATAATGAAAAATTACGCCTTACTCTTTCTTGTAAACCTAAACCAATAAAGCATTTCGAGATGCTGTGGCCATTTCAATGATTTAAACAATTTTAATGATACATTAAGAAGGAAAATCGAGTACGAGTTACGATTAATCGATTATTTGCAATTAAAGCAGTAAAAATCGATCGTAGGCTTTGCTTAAACTGTATTTACACCTCCTAAGTTTTCATTTGAGTTGAGTGTCAAAAACAATTTGATTTTCTTATTTTTAGTATTACATTACATCTAAGGAATTAGTTTTAGTCGGCTAATTATAAAGCCGGTATAAAGTATGTATATGGCAATACAACAACAAACATTTAATCCGGTAACTTTTAAAAACTTACATTTAAAACTCAGGCGTTAAATGGTTCGAAAATAGAGTACGTTTAATTTTCAACTGAGATTAGACAAAAATATTAACAAAAAAAAAACAGACGGGTTATTACACTATACAAAGAGTCTTAATTGTGAAACTCAAATGGTAACTCAGGTAGTGTAAATTTAGCTTTATCGTAACGTGTAGTATAATTGTTTTCACCTAAAAACAACCGATTTCAAGTTATTAACAATATTATTTGGCAAACCCATAAAATTTCTGAAATGTTTTCTTAATCAGCCAAATGTTTATAAATTTGTATGAAAAATTTCACATGGTTGTCATGTTTCTTTTCAAACTGTTTCCAGTTGCTGGTAACAAAAGTATTAATTTGACCTTAAATTTTAGCTTAAAGTGAACTTTTAAAAAATTAATAGTTATTTATAATATATGGTGACTAGTTTGCGGTAGTTCTTTTCGGTTTTCTATCTTAACTTTTAAGCAATTCAAAGCCAGTTCAATAACTTTATGTTTAATTTTATTTACAAAATTGGGTTTTAAAAATTATGGTAAATACGGAAGTACAAATATCTTGATATGAAAATGAGTCCATTTTTTGCAACATTTTAAATATAATTTTTGGTTAAGCCTAACTTAAGTTTATATAAAAGTTTTTTTTTTATTTTTTGTATAAAATCCTTTAGTTATTTAAAAAAAAAATTTAAATCAAGCAAATCAAATGCTATTTTTTTTTTTAAATGTTAAAGGTTAAGTAATTTTCTGAAAATACATTTTTTATTAATTTTTGGCAAACAGGCATAATTTTTTTTAATAAATCGTCTTACTCCTTTAACGTAAAATGAAATATTCAAACATTAACACTTACATATTTTGTAGATATTTTTAATAAAAGGTATAAAGAGCATCTTGCACTCACAAACTAAAATCAAATAAAAAAAAAAATTGTAAAATACTGGAAAATACGCAATCCAAAACCACAGAGGTTTCATGCACTAAACCATAATTTTTAACAAACCATAGAAATTACCTTTAGAAAAAATACAAAACTTGTAGTCTTTGATTTTTAAAGTCCAAGAAACTTCATAACCGGGAAAACTTTTCAATTTTTTCATGTTTACTGCTGACCTCAAAAAGCTTCTTTTTGGTATACAATTCTACATAATTCTACATAGCAACAATTTTTCATCGGATTGAATTTCGGTTCTTATTATTATATTGTGTTCGTGAAATTTAAATATAATATTTTTTCTAACATTTTTCTATTTATCTTTTGTTTTGTTTTTTTTTTTCTTTATTAACTTTTTTAAAAGTCTGTAAGGTTTTCATAAAAAACATATTAAAAAAATAAGGAAACAAGTCTTTATATACATTAATAAATAATTAGTGATAAACAAATTTGAAACAAGCACGTTGCCAGATATATGTTAAAAAAATTTAAATTAAAGAATAGTTTTACAAAAATAATATATTCACAGCAAACAAACATGTTTGAGCAAATAAGACAAAGTTAAAGTGTGTTTATTAAAATAAAATTATAAAATAATACAGGGTCTTAAACAAAATTAAATATAAAAGAGACAAGACGAATAATGTGTAAAAACGTTAAAAAAAACTAAAGTAAGTATGTATGTGTGTTTGTATAATTTAGGATATAAAAACAAACCGTTAACAAAAATAGTAAAAAGATACAATATAATTTGGAAAGCATGGGCAGACAAATGAATCCATTAACAAAAACTACTATTAAAGAGAAGATCAAACATTTTGCATTTTATATACCCTTAAACATTATATGTACAAAAGTAATTAATACTGGTATTAATAATTGTGCTGTATATTCAAAATATTATTTTTAATTAATAAATTGAGTTTTTTCCCAAATTTGTTAAATTCTTAGAATATTTATAGATTAATATAATTCGGAATCGAATCTAAAAATTTTAAACTTACTTTTTGAAAAATAATTATATGCTGAATTCACAAGGGATCTGTAAAGCTCTTACAACTATCAAAAAAGTCGCATGGTAAGGTTAGGCTAGGTAGAACAGGAAGCCGTTATAGGAAAGTATACATCTCACTTAGTACAGCCTGATTCGGTCCTACCTAGAGGCAGATAGAAAGGGTGCAGATTGAAGGGAACAATAAATTTAGAGATGGGTAAGAAGAAAGGAAAGAAGGATGAAGCATACTTACCAGGGTTTCTGGTGGAAATCGAACCCACAACCCCTAGACTGGAAGATCAGTGCCCTAACCCTTGATCTAAGGGGGCAACGCTGATTTACCAGGACCCCCATGATCTATCGGGGCATTTAAACTTTTATTTTACCGTACTATCATTGTATTTAAAATGGTAAAATATATTGATTAATAAAAACATTATTTGAATATTAATTAATATGGAGGACTACAAAGAAGAAGGGTCTAAAAAAATATTTTTAAAAATTTAACAATCCGAGGTACAGTCTTAATATAATTTTTAAAAAAACGTATAAAATTATTTTGTATATTTATGGCACAATTTAATATTAAAATTACCAAAAAAAATGGTGTATAATAATAGTAAAATAGTACAATAGTACGCTGGGCGGAGCTTGTGAATTGAGCAATACTAATGAAAAATTAGAATATTATTTTGATAAAAAAAAAATTCGGTAAATCCTTCTGTTTTTTTTTTACCTCTCAAGGAGCACCAGCAAAATTTTTTAGAACTTTGCTTTGACGACGTTGAATTTTGTCTATGTTTGAAGCGGAGGCAGCGCCCTATAATAATATATTATAGCACCAAATGGAGTTATATAGCAAAAGCTTATATTCGAGAAACACTTAATTTCTTGTATTTAGCGAATGAGTCAGGGCTGCTTTTAGTCTCATTTGTGTCAATTATATATGGCTTATGCTATATGACTTCCATATGAGGTGATGATCCAGGTGAATACCAAGGTATCTCGTCTCAAATTATTAGGACACCATATGCTTCTTAATAAAAATCGAGGAAAACGTTTCTTTTTACATGGTTGCATTTTTGCTCATTTATTTTTACTCCCCATTACTTTTCAAATTTCTCTACTTGGATTACATAATGCTGTAGTTGGTTCGAGGCATCTTTAGGGACTTTATGAGTGCTGAGAATAGCAGCGTCATCAGCAAATCTCGACGAAGCAAAAAATTAACAGTTTAAATTGAAGCAAAAACTGAAATTAAAAACAAGAATTAAAAACATGGAAATATTTGATTTAATTATATATATTTAAGTCACCGTAATTGGTTATAACCAAAAAACGATGAAGGATTTAGCCTATTTTAAACCGATTTATTCAAACATACATAAATAAAGAAAAGAAATGCAAAATGTTTTTTAATTTACCTTAACTGATTTATGAGATTTATGAGCATTATTTTTTCATATCTAATATAAATTTTTTATTTATTATATATAACACTTTTTTAAGACAAATATTTTTACAAACTATAAAAACATATCTGTTAAACTATAAGTTTCTCCTTTTAGTTAACAAAAAATATAACCATCATAATTTAAATTTAGTAAAAAAAACTTTAACTAAAGTCGAATTAAACAAAACCCTCTTTTTTTAGTGTTAAAGCTCTAAATAATTTTAAAATATTAAAAAGGGAACATAGCAAATATACTTAAACTAAATTTAATACATATAAGTTAAGCATTTATTTAACTTAATTTGGCTCTCTTAAACTTTTAACATACTGAACATTCTTTAAGTAAGTAAATTCTTAAGGCTTAAATTCACGGCGACAATAGTTTACCAGTAGTCAAACGGCTAAAAATTGGTGGTCTGCTGTTAGTAAGACAACAGCTGATTTATTAAACAGTTATGTTGGATTGCGAATTAAAGTGTAACAAGTTATGGGGTAAAATTCAAGTTTTAAAACTTTAAACTAATGACTGTGAATTTTAGCCTTAAGTTTCAACAATACGTGACATAAACATTACCAAAGAAGACAGCTGTTCAAACCAAACTTATGGGCAACACTGTATTTGATTACAGGAGATTATAGAAACCAATGGAATTTCGGTTTTTATGGCAAAGGTTACACACAAAAAATTATCTAAGAAAACTTTAATTAAATCAAGCCATAGCGGTGTCAAAAGTACGGTGAGTACGGTTTTTCTTAAATCAAGTACGAAATTTCTTACTCCAAGTAAAATTTTTTAAGTACGACTTTCTTACTTTTAGCCACAATTAAGCCTAAATAGGATTGATTTAAGTTCGGACCGTACTTGATGTAAGCCAAAAAAAGATTGATTTAAGCCATAAACGGGATTAATTCGAAAATGAAATGTCATTTTTTTGACTTATGGAAAAAGAATTTTATAGTTTATTTTTATTTTACAGATATATAAAATTTATAATTTAAAAAATTAATTTTTTGTATTTACCGAAGCTGCGATTCGAACCAGGGATTTCTACACTGCAGTACAAGCGCGTTACCTCTAGGCCACCGAGACACTTTGTTTTCAAATGTTAAATAATATATTAAAACAAAAAGTTTTTTTCTGCTTGATTTGTTGAAGCAATCCGAATAGGCTTGATTTAAGAAAATGTAAGTAAGGATCGTACTTGAAAATTTCAAGAAAGATTTTGGATAAAATCAAGAATAAAATTCTTGATTTTAGAAAGCCGTTTTTCATTCTGTGTATGGTTATGGGATGTATAGTTTAAGCTTTAATCCCACAAATAAGTTTAAGTTTGGCAATTTTTCCTAAAATGTTTTTTTTTAATTTAGGCCTAACCAAAGTCGAAAAACAAAATTTCTCCAAATTGCACTATTTTTTTATTTAATGACAAACAAATTTATATAATTTAATGGTTACATTTAGTTGAATTAATATTTATCCAAAGTGGATTAAGCTCATGTAATAAAATATATTTGTTGTGCTTGAATTAAAGGTTAAGCTAACGTGTTAGTAACACTGTGTGTAATTTTTTAAGTCATGGAAAAATAACCATATTCGGACATCACTACGTGAAAGAAGACCAAAAAAGAAAAGACCCGTGTCTCCCAGTTTTGCCCAAAGTCATGCACTTTTTTTGTTATGGGCCCCCAAAGATTTGGGGCCTTTTTGCCATTTTTGCAAAAAGTGATAACTTTCTCAGGCTCATATCTTGCAAACCGTTCGGAATTTTAATTTACTCTTTGAGGCAAAGTTGTAGCCCTTTTTAAAAGGAACAAAAGTAATGAACATAAAAAATTAAAAAAAAAATAATTTTAAACCAAAATCGCAAAAAACTTTAAAAAATTCAAATTTTTTTTACCTTTTTTGCCTCAAAGAGTAAATTAAAATTCCGAACGGTTTGCAAGATATGAGCCTGAGAAAGTTATCACTTTTTGCAAAAATGGCAAAAAGGCCCCAAATCTTTGGGGGCCCATAACAAAAAAAGTGCATGACTTTGGGCAAAACTGGGAGACACGGGTCTTTTCTTTTTTGGTCTTCTTTCACGTAGTGATGTCCGAATATGGTTATTTTTTTTCGTGTTGCACTGTGTAATTAGACCACATTGAATAAACCACGTTAATACTTAAATATATTACAAAATTTTGTAAATAGTTAATTACTAGAATATGTAAATTTCTTTGAATACAGCAGGCAAATTTCGAATGCATTAAAAAAAGGCATGAAAAGTCATTATAAAATAGTTATGAACCAAAAATTTGCATCTTAAAAATTAACAATAATGCAAATAACAAAAACAATTGAAAAAAAAGATACCAAAATAGCCAACAGTCAAGGACTGTATAGCACAAAATTAGAAAATAAATCCTTAAGGCAACAATTTTTGTAAACACTTTTTATAAAAATTATTTTTAAATAATTTCTAAACAAGAGGAAACCCGTCATGTTAAAATTTTATAAAAAAAAGTTCTGTCCATATCCTTATCATTATTTGCATATTTTTTGCGCGTGTAAAGCATTTTTACTCACTTTTCATTCAAAGGCAAAGCTTTAAACAAATGTCATATTCACAACGCTATATAGAAAAATATATAAGAGAAAAAATTGTTTAAATTGTTAATAAAAAATGTGAAGAAAATTATTATTATAGATAAAAAGATTAAAATTCAGAATAAGAAATAATGAATAAAAAACAAACCGTTAGGTAATAGAAACAAATAAATAAATGGGAAAAATTATAAATGTTTGTAAAAAATTGTGAAACAAATTTAGTAAACAAAAAAAAAAAACAAATGTATTGTATATAAAATTAGTAAAAAAACAAGAAAAATTTTTTACTCAAAGTCCACATATATATATTATGGTTTGTATATAAAATAAATATTTTTAAATCCGTTTAATTTATTGCCAGATAATCAAGGAAAGTCCTTAAATATGTCAAAAATTTCTTTTTGACAAAAGTTCTTGATTTTTTTTTTTGCAATTTATCAGGTAAGATGTGATTTCCGGAAGTTGGATATAAAAAAAAATGGACCAATCATAAATGTATTGAGTGTTATAGTTAGTGGCATAATGTTAGACACATATTGGCAATCCATTTAGTGCTTATAAGTCAAGCAACTCAAAATTTTATTTTAAGAAAGTCATGATTCTTAGGGATGGTAGGTTTTAAGGCGAAAAATAGTAAGTAGACACTGAAAGAACATAATTTCTGCTTACAATGACCACTTAAAGGCTGTGACGGGTGTGACCTTTCAAATTTGAATTTTATAGAATCCTGACTGTAAGGTGAAGCTGGGTAAAATATTCTTTAAAATGGGTTTATGTTTTATTTTCGCGATAGTTTAAAGTGTTTTTATACCTTTTCGATCTATTATTACTACAAAAAAATATTTTTTGCTTAAGAAATCCCTTTCAAAAAATTAGAAGGCTGTGACATTTTCAGCTTATTGTAAAAAATAACTAAAACCGCTATATTCGGCTGTGCCGAATCTTGTATACCTTTTACGTTGGTCTTTTGTTAAGCCAGTCACCTAAGCTAAGTATTTTAAATTGTGGTAGGCTTTAAGTACATAGTTATCGAAACAGAAAACTTACAACATTTGAACAATTGTTTTGACTTCCCAGTGCTTACGGATCCAGAATATATGTATATACTTTATGGGGGGGTCGCAAGTGGATAGTTGAGAATATTATATATGAAATGACAAATTGATATATGCCCTTACCACTATGTAAAGGGTATAAAAACAATTTTGATATTTTTGAAACTTCGAATGCAACTTCAAAGGTAACCACAAACAAAACTACAAACCATGCAACCAATAATGAAACATGCCTGGTTGGATAAACATGTTGCAGAATTTGTACCTAGCATATGATACGATGTACATTTATTGCCTTTGCAAGAGTGTTATAAGAGATAGTAAGCTTCAACTGTCAAACTCCTTTCATTTGTTACATTTTTGTATTTTTGTATTTTGTTCAAAAAACCTGGGGAAGCTGGGGCAATTGCAGTATTTTCCCTATATCTAGGTCCGTGGTAAACCAATCTTCCTCATTTTAAATAGCAATCAGCTCAGGGAGTTTTCTAATTGTTTCACACAAATAACTGATCTGTAGTACTTAAATTGGCTCCGGAAACTTGATTTCAACAGACACACAGATTGACAGATGAACATTGCTAAATCGACTTCCCTATCTCTTAGGATCTAGAATATATATACTTTATGGGGTCACAAAGGGATAACAAAGTATTACGAATAGAATGTTAAGCTGATACATACCCTTATTGCTATGTGAAGGGTATAAAAAAAGATAAAAACATGTAGTTTAAGTGCATTAACACCAAAATCATTTAAATTGGGCAAATAGTTAAGGCGCTATATCGAATTATACGTACATTATATACCAAAGAGTGATTTTCGAAAGAAGGATGTAGATATGTATATGGGACCCATAGTAGATTAGTGAATGATTACATAAAATTCTTAAGATATGCAAGTTTTCTGAAGATAAAGAAAGATTAAAATCAATTTTAGGTTAAAATACTTATTCCGAATAACTTTTTAAAGTGAGCTTTGGAAAAATTAAATTGATCATATGTTAATTCATTATTTAATTTTGCATGAGAGATAATTAATTTATGCAAAATTTGCTGATCATAATAAAATCATTGTAACATTGTAAAGTATAACATCCTTACCATGTCATACTTGAGGTAGTTAAGCCCCAGAAGGACATTTGAATGGGGGCTTTACGAAATAAACGGTTTAATTATTCTACCAAAAAAAATATCTGCCCTAAATTGCATCCAAATATTATAAAAATTTTTTTTTTATTCGGCTTTAAATTTATTATTAAAAATGTGATAGCAAAGAATGAAAGTTTTTATTAAAAATTAGTTAATTCCGATACAAGCCGAGTGTAATGCGTTTTCGAAATCAGCTTCTATTTCTCGTCAGCACTCTTTTTATTCGGTTCTACTGTTAGTTAAATGCGTCGTTGCCATTGTTGGTCTCTTCCGATCAAATTGCTCGGATATGTTTTCGTTTGTTCAGATGGTCGGCTAAAACTCATTTTGGTCAGTTGGAGAAAATGTACTGGGCCCACCCAAATTGTCGCATTCGATTTAAATGGAAATTTATAAGTTATTATTAGAACTCCTATACTAAAAGCATTGTCAACTCGATGGATCGAGCGAAATTTCATTTCGGCCCCTCTAGTCACATAAAAAGTCAAAACATTTCTATTTTTTATTTTAAACATATGTATTTACATTCATGTGCAAATCATGTAATTTTAAACGTACATATGTATGTACATAAGTGCATACATATATTTGTTTTGTATATTTTACTTACTCTTCTTCCGTTTTGTATTTACACTATGTTTGGATCAATAAATTTGTTATCATTTTTTTCTGTTTTTTTGTTGCAATATATTTTTTTTAAATGAAAAAATATTTTTTTTTTAATTCCTAGGGAAGGATGGCCTACATAAATCATGTAGGCCATGAAAGCGATTCTGGATCGATCGCTGTATTTGCGGGTGCGTCTCAGACTATTACTTTCGATCGCTTAAGGCATCCGCACAAACACATAATAATTGGTTACTAAAGCCATTCAATTAATTTTGTCTGTAAAAATAAAATTACTTCATATAATATGTTTTTGCGATATAGTTAATTGCATGTTTGATACAAAAAATAAATAAACAAACACTTTTATTAAATTGTAAAACATTTTAGCTTTTTTATAACCAATAAGTTGTTTTAAACTTTTATATTATGGCTTCACTGAGGGGAATATACATATTTGTAATATGGTAGCATTTACTTCCTTTTAAAAAAGTAGGCATTTATGCAAGTATGAGAAGTATATAGCGAAACTAAAACGGATGTGGAGACTCTGCTTAAAATTTAGCTCTACACGACTAACTACATATTTATTACGTACATGAACCTCAAAATACATTTGGATATTGCCGCAACAGCGCCATCTAGGTGCTGATAAAATTACCTTGGGTTGTCATCCGATACCGTTTAAATACCGTTTAAATTTGGTTAGCGGTATCGTACCGAAATAATTTGTTTCGCAAAATAGCGGTATCTACAGTTGTGTTCAAAAAAATAGGAGTGCTATTTAATGAAAAACTAAATCTCCGTGTTTTTAAAAATTATTATTTTATTTTAGTTTTTTGACTATAATATTATTAAATGATTGGTAATTTAATGTTTGGGAAAATCAAATGTTCATTTATGGCAAAAATATATAAAAAAAATCCAAATAAAGAAAAAATTACGTAAAATTAATTGTTCAAAATAATAGGAGTATTTACTATTGGTTTAAAATTCGTAACTTAAAAGTAGTTATTGTAAGGAATTATTTAGGAAAACATGGATAACTAATAATATTTTGTTGAGTATTCTTTGCTTTTTAATAAGTAAGGAGCATCTTCGGGGCATGGAGTCAATAAGGTCCTGGCAACTTTTCAATGGGATTTGCCGCCACGCATCTCGAGCTGTACTCCACAGTTCGTTTGAATTTGATGGCATTTTTTCTGCCATATATTTTCTAACGTCTCCCCATTAATGCCCAATAGGATTAAGGTCAGAAGACTGAGCAGGCCATGACATAACCTCAACCATATTGTTACGAAACCACTATTTTGCCAAATATACTGGTGTGTTTTGGGTCGTTTTCTTGTTGGAAGACCCATTTTAATGTCATATTCTACTCTGAGTATGGCAGCATCACCTCGTCCAATATTTTTACGTAGACATCCTTGTCCATTATTCCTTTTAATTGATGAATTGCACCAACTCCATTGTTGGAGAAGCATCCCCATATCATAACTTTTGCACCACCATGTTTGACAGTTTTTTTGGTATATTTTCCTTCATATTCAGTGTTAGGAGGGCGTCGAACATACTGTCTGGAGCCAGTTCCACTAAATAAAACAATTTTAAATTTTGTCTGCCCATAAAATATTTCTCCATTTTTCCTTTGGCCCATCGACGTGCTCTTGGGCGAACTTTAACAGTGCAGTAGCCTGCTTCTTTGTTATCAAAAGAACCTTTCGTGGACTTCTTGCAAGCAATTTGTTTTCTAAAAGTTGTCTTTGGATGGTTACATCACTAACAGGAAGGATAAGCTCCTGTTTTATCTCTTTTGATGACGTCGAAAGCTCACTCTTACTGAATCTAACTATAAGGCGGTCATCTACACTTGATGTTTTTTGTTTTCGGCCACGAGTTTCAGCCTTTTTATTTGCAGTTAACGGCATTGGCAATCATTTGGTCTGAATATCCGAGTGTTTCTTTAATTTCTTTGTAAGTTTTTCCTTTTTGTCTTAAATTTTTTATGAGGGCTCGCTTCTCTTCAGAACAGTGTTTTTCTTATGCCACTAATTGACAAATTATATTTTAAAACTATAAAAAAAGACATAACGAAACTTTTTCAAACTAACTTTTAAATATCTTACTTCAGAATTAATTTTATTTTAAAAAAATCAACCATACTCCTATTTTTTTGAACAGTTGAAATTGTTCGACCATAAAAGAAAATCGCAAATAACAATAGCAACACAATTTTTCAGTACATTATCACTCAAATATTACTCAGCACATTCCATTGCAAACACCGTTAAAAAATTGCGCGCTTTGGAAGCTGACATACTAGCAATTTTTGAGCGTTGCAAATTGGGTACCCACACTCCTATTATATTGAACACAGCTGTAAATACCGCTTCTTTTCATACCCATATTACAATTATACGTTTCAATATAAAAATACAAGGAAAAGTAAGAAAAACAATTTTAAGAGTTAGTTCAAAGTAGTTCCACGCTGTTATTGTTTTGTTGCCTAACAAACGAACAAATAAAGAATATTTTCGTTTGTAACTTTTGCAAACAAAAAGCTTGCACCACAAAAAATTATGTTAGGGTCAGGTGTGCCAAACGTAACGATTTTAGGTCATTTTGACGATTTTTTTGGCCAAATTAGCAAAAATTACGACAGACTGCATTAAAGCAGCATGTATTAATGTGAAAAAACCGATTAAAATAGAACAATATATCGATTAAATCTTTGAAGAGCGTAAAAATTCCGATCGCGCTTCAGTGGATTTATGTTTCGATTACGTATAGGAACCCAGCTTCAGTTCTATTTTCAGTTGCCGAAATTGTTCTACAGATAGCAACTGACGGCTTAAAGTTGCCAATATAATTTACAAATGGTTAAGAATGTCGCATGGGCCAAACACAACTTTTTACCAAACTCCGAACCCAAACGTTCGGTCGTGCTCTAGTATGTACAGGGTGTCTGGTGGCTAAACTATATTTTTAAATAAGATTATTTAAAAAAGTATTAAACGGTACGGAGGGAGAATGGCACCGTGGGTTAATCGATTGTGCGTATTTGTCAGTCACGATGACGCAGTGGTCGAGCGAGCATCGCGCGTTGGCTGTGGAGACATTTTTAAAGAGTAATGATTCTTACGTAACTGCTCGACAACAATTTCATTTAAAGTTCGACATTCGGCGAGTACGTGAATTCAATTTTTTGGGGCCAAGAGGCTTATTTTCACTTAAACGGCCACGTCAACAGCAAAACTGTCGTTACTGGTCTCCAAGAACACGCAATCCTCGATTTAAACATCAAAAACCAATGCATTGCCTTAGGGTAACTGTTTCGGGTACCTTATTTACGCATACGATAATTGGACCATTATTTTTTGAAAATTCTCGAAGCTAGGTAATTAAGGACAACAGTAAAAATTGTTGTCACACGGTAACGAAATTCTTTGTTTTAAACCTGGGAGCTCATCTATTGTACTCTTCACACACGTGGTTAAAACAGGATGTGGAGACTGCACACACAGCCAGAGCTTTAATGAATTTACTTCAGGAAAATTTCCACCAAAATCTGACCACTCGCTTTTGAAACATCCCATGGCCAGCGAGGTCGCCCAATCTAACTCCCATGGAATTTTTTTTACTGGGCTACCTTAAAGATAGGGTGATAATGACAATCTTCATTCACTTGTTGATTTAAAGGAAAATATTCGTCGACAAATCAGCTCAATTGAACCAAGTTTACTGCAGCGTATGGCGCAGAACATAAGGCTTCGTTTTAAAAAGTGTGCTTAACTCGCCGAAAGACTTTTGGATGATGTACTCTTTAAAAAATAAAATCCGCGTTTTCATTCTATCGTTCCATTCTCTTAATGAAGCTTTGTGTCAATTATTACGTTTTTTATCTAAGTAAATACTTAAGCTGTTATACCGATACAATAAAAAAACAGATACCGATGCCTTTACCGAAACCCATATAATCAAAATACCGATATTGAAATTACAAATTTGTTTATACCGATATAACCAAAATACCGATACCGAAATACAAAAAATTTTATACCGATGCCATCACCGATACCGATATAATACAAATACCGATACGGAAATTACAAATTTGTCAATACCGGTACATACCGATACCGTAATTGGCTTCGGTTTCTAGTCTTGTTTAAAATGGAAAAAACTTTGTGGTGACTTACCACCGTACATAGTCCAGGGGACTTAATATCTGATGCTTACAACCAAATAACTAACAACCAAACAAGGAGCACTGGTGATGAAAATCGCAGCTATTTCAAAAATGTACTCTACTCGACTAGCATCAATAAAAAATTCCATTTTTCAAAAAATTTTCTCTCTCAGGCTAACGCTAGCTAGGTGAAAAACAGCGATGCCAATTTAGCGCGTTCCGCGCTAGATTTAGCGCTTTTTAACTACTCAAATAGCGCATTTTTACTCCTCAGCGCGTTTTTCTAAAAACGCGCTAAATTGGCGCGTTTTGCGCAGTATTTTTAAAATAAATTTAGACTCAAAAACATAAACTTTTAGTTTTTTCTAACTTTTGCGAGCTGATATTTTTACTACTTTTTTCTAACAAACGATAGATGATAGAATAAAGTTATTAAAAAATTTTTGCTAAAACTCACGATTACCTTCTTACACACAAAAAATATACCATGTAATCCTTACTTAAATCCAGCTTAAACCAAGTACGGATTTTCATAAACCAAGTACAATTTATCTAGTATGAATTGTTTTTACTTTTGGCCCTATTTTAGCCAAAAAAAGGATTGATTTAGGTCCGAAACCGTACTTGATAGAAGCCTAAAATAATTGATTTATTTATGTGGAAATGGCGAAATGAAAACTTATTTTTTTGACTAAATGAACTTTATAAAAGAAGAAGAAAGACCTTTATATTTTTAATACATATTTTTATACATATTTCATATTTATAATTTTAATTTGTTTTTCTATGCTTGCTGTAAGCTGGGATTTGAACTAGGAACTCTCCGAACTTCAACACCAGCGCGCTACCATCTACTCTACCAAAACACTTTGTGTTTAAAAGTAAAAATATATTTAAAAATATATTTTTAAAAATTAGGTATTTCTTGGCAAATAGCTTACAAAACATGTCGTTTAACGATTAAAAATACATATATACGCAAATATGTGTACATTTTTGAAAAAAAACATGATTTTAAGCCAAAAATTTTTTGTGCACATTGATTTTGTAATTTTAGCGCTTTTAATTTAGCGCGATTTAACTTTAAATATCTTGCAAAGAAATTTCTCAGCGCTTTTTGGCGCGTTTAAATAGGGTGAGCAGCGCGCTTCTTCCTCAAAAAGTTGACAACGCTGGTGAAAAATAATATAAATTATTTTCTCATTTACAAAAAATAAGAATTTTGCAGAGATTGAACTCGAACCTGAAGTGTTAATAACAAATTAATATGTATTTTTTTTTGAGTTTGGTAACCGTTAAAATAATTATTAACTGAATAATCCGCTATGTTCAGTTTATAATTATTTGCAATAACCCAAAATATTTAAGAAAACCAGCGAACCACATTAATTTTTGAATTTAAGAAAGTAAACAAAAAAAAATACATACATATGTATATTACTTTATTGGATTGATAATGCAATGATGCAAAACAACCAAAACGCCCTTAAAACTGGATCAAAAGGAGCCATGTTAGCTTTTCATTAAAAGGAGCTACATACATGTAACGCAAAAGAGATAGGATGGGAATGCCAAACATAGTACATACTGGCATTTACTTCCGTTTATAAAAAGTAGGAATTATTGAGCGGATAAAAGGTATATGACACAACTAAAACGGAACTTCTAGTTGTGCTAAAAAAGTTTAACACAACGAATCATTTAGCAAATACACAAACTACTTAAAGAACTTGTATGTTGATTAGTTAGCGCCACCTATTTCTGATAAATCACACTATTGTTTAACGACAGCGCCAGCTAGTTACAGATAAATTCACAAGGCAGTATAACAGTTAAAAATTGTTATTGCAATTCGGAGTAATGTTTGTATGTAGAGGGCTGCCAGAAACTTTGGACACAAATTTAAAATAATCTAATAAGAAGGCTTAATTTAATTATTATTTTATTTTATTGAAATGCATGTTATATTAATACAAAAGGGTAAAACCAAGTTTTTGATATGTTTGTTTTTGGGTTCATTTCTCCCTGGCTATATATTACACAAAAAAAATTTAAGCACGCATTGACTGCTGTTGGCGGGGAAAGTGTTTTTCAAATTTCAATTAATGTTATAAAGACCTAAAATTTAGTTTTTGTCTCAAAATTGCCAATTTGAAAGATTTTGAGCTCGTCTGAAATGCTGATTAAAATTGTTGATTCTCTGCTTACAATGTAGTGAGTATTTTTAATTAAAATTTGTTTGGCTCGATTCTTATGAACCACTCAACTAAGAAGGGGGTTTTTTGTAAATTTGTTATTTCTAAACAATAAAATATACAAATAAAGTTAAATTTGGGCTTTTTAAAATTCGAGACCCTAGGGGATAAAAATAATTTTTTTGTTACCTTTTAGGTACTTTTTTTCTTTTAATAAAATTAAGATAAAAACAATACTGACTGCTTTCGACAAATAAAACAACATATGAATCTGGGAGACACAAACCATTTTTTTTGATATAAAATAAGTTTTTAAAGAAAATAAGTAATTAAAGCAAACTTTAATTAAATTTTTTTTTAATTCCCCTTAAAAGTTTAAGAGACATAATTCTTTTTACGCCCACACCTCATGCGTGGTACGGGTAATTTGCATCCCCAATGAGGGGATTTAATCTGTGCTTGGACGCAGGATAATCACTTCTGGTTTTGAAAATGAACATCTGAAAAGAAGGAACGCCACAGGGAGAGGTATTGTTGCCACTTATGTGGAACTTGGTGGTTAAGGCGATACTGAGGCGGTTTGACTCGAGGAGGATAAAAGTGGTGGCTTCTGCAGACAACATCGGGGCTTTTGTTTAGCACGAGCGAGGTGATGCAAAGTGCATTATCCGATCTGTTGGCTTGGGCCAGGGACAAGGGACAAGAAGTAAGCCCAGAGAAGGCGGAGTTAGTTGTCTTCACTAGAAAGTACAAGATGGCAGACTTGCAGGTGCTTGATAGAGTTGAGCTGAAACTGGCGGCTAGAACCAGGTATCTGGGTATCGTCCTGAGTGGCAAGTAATCTTGGAGAGCGAATGCGGAGGAGAGGGTTAGGAAGATTCTTAATGCCTATTATGCCTGCAGGAACTCAATAGATAAGAACTGGGGGTTGTAACCGGTTATGGTGAACTGGATTTACACATTCGTTGTGGGGTGGAGGGCATTGGAGAAGGATGACATAAGAAAGCGTTTGTTAAAGTTTGAGAGATATGCTGTATTAGGCATTACAAGGGCCAGGAATAATGCACCACAGGCTGCATTGAATATCATTCTGCATCTTCCTCCAATTGAGAATTTCTTTTTTGAAATGACGGCAAGAATCTTGTTTAGGTTAAGTGAGTCAGGTGTGCTTAGAGCAGGGTCATTTAGACACGCCAGCATTCTGAGGAGACGTGACAATAAACGTTACCAGTCAGTGCGCGTTCAAGACACTAGATGGACATAAGTCAGGTGTAGACTTGTAGATAACTGTTGACGTGCTCTTAGGGCGTCCGGGTCATTGCAACATTGTCGGTAGTGAGACTGCCGGATAAATGGCAATGCTTTACAATAATAAAAAAGCGTTTCATTCCATCTGAGAGATGGATAATGCTCGACCGTTTGTCAAGTGTTGCCGAAGAGACTTTTAATACAAAAAAAGCATAGTGTATATGAAAAATAAACTTCGTCTTAACTTACAGAATATGAAAAGAGGGAAAACAGTCATGCCGTATCCCTTTCTCTGTTAAATGTAAATTAAAAAGGTGATGTTTACAACTAAAAGACACTACTACCGTTTAAAGAGTACTGATGATGAAATTGCGTAGCTGCTTTCGAAAATGCATTCTACTCGGCTAGTAACATTAACGGAAAATTAACAATTTCTTCGAATAAAAGGAAATTATGTGAACTTAAGCTAAACTAAAAAGCGAAAATTTGTTTTAAAAAAAATTTTTAACAAACGCTAATTTGGTTATTTAGCAAAATGCAACGGCTTAAAATAATATTAATGGTATTGAAATATTTTGAAACAATCCTTTTTTTATTTTTCCGAAAAGAACGTACTTTTATTGTTAAAAAAAAATATGCCAGCCTACTTAAAATTGTGTTTAACTTTTTATAATGGTTTTTTTTCTTACTTATTTGAAGTACCCTGTGTCCAGAATTCTTATCTTACATATTTACTTCAAGTACTTTGCTACTGAATTCCTTTAAAAGTATATTTTTGCCGTTAAAGCAAATTTTTTTTAACATATTTATATGTGCCTTGAATTTTCTGAAGTTAGATTGGTTAACAATAATAAAAAGTATGTAAATTTATAAGCAAAACAGTTTGCACATTTTTTGAAAAGGTAAAACACAATATATTATTATTTAAATTAACAACTTTTTTTTAACTTTTAATACAAGTAATCTCAAAATCTTTTAAAACTCTCGACTTAAAACCTTCTACATGGTATTTCTATTGTACATATGAACGTTAAAATTTTGTAAAGTTTTCAATTTCGAAAACTAGGATTGCTATCAACTTCAAATCCGGCACAAAGTATATTAATTATAACATTTGCAGTAGAAAATAACTCGGCTCGAAATGTTGGCTGGGTAAGTTAATAGACCAACGTGAAGGGTATATAAGATTCGGCACAGCCGAAAATAGCACTTTTACTTGTTTTTATATTACAAAAGTTTGGGTACTATCTTGAGATTATATGCGAAAATATTTGACTATTTCGTTAAAATCATTTACAAAATTAAAAAAAGAAAATAAATAAAAAATGTTAATAAATCTATAGACACTCGAAAAATAAATATGTATATGTGAATCAAAATAGTGGTTAACATGATATTTATTTAAAAAAAATACATTTTCATGTTAAAATCTAATAAACAAATTTAACACAAATTGTCGTTTTTTAATTTTTTTTTTATTTTTGACTTGATATAGTTAAGCGTTCAAATTCTAGCATCTAAGTTATGGTGTCGACAAGAAACTTCATAAAAACACCTTGATATTGAATAAAAAAACTGATAAACACATTTTGCCGTATTTTTAGTGGTAACAAGATCATGGTAGTAAAATCAATCGCAACAACAGCCATAATATTTGCAGCTTCTGTATGGATATTAATATGTGTTTGTTTAAGTTTGTTTTGTCAAAACATTACAAAATTATTTAAGATAATTTTTTTTATAATTTTACGACAAATTTTACAAATTTAAATGGAAGTATGGCTCATGAGACACTGTTTAT
Organism: Melanophora roralis; assembly: GCA_963583895.1. Lineage (NCBI taxonomy): Eukaryota > Metazoa > Arthropoda > Insecta > Diptera > Rhinophoridae > Melanophora > Melanophora roralis. The sequence continues at coordinate 89,478,617 of OY757187.1, read as the reverse complement.
TGAAGCCAAAACGTTTAAATACACTCAGCAAAAAATGGTCGTAAAAAAATATTAAAATATCTGCAGAAAGTTATTATTCTGATTTAAAAGTCTTAAGATTTGCTTTTACTCAAACAAGTTATGCATAACACGTTGATATAAGGATAAGCGCTTACTATGAGGGGCACGGTCAATTTGGGCCAATCTTAACAAAATTTGGTTGACTCAGTTATATATAAAAAATACTTGCGTATGTGCTCATTTAGTTAGAGAACATTATTTATTTACAATATGCGTGGTTAAATGAGATTTCCGGGGTTAAACTTTTATGGAGACGATGGTAAACTTTTTTTGTAGCACAAACTTCTAGCCAATGTATAAACAACGCACTTAACAGCTATCTGATGGTAATCTCCGACTGAGACCGGGCAAATCGAACCAGTTTTAATGTCCATAGAGCCCAAAGTTGTCGGTTGATAAATAAACTTATAGTTGACCAAGGGTATACATTTGTGAAGAAAGAGCCCCTTAATGTTTTGGGCATGACAATCCAGTGCGCTGTTTACTAAACGGAATAAGTTTTTCTTGTGAAATTTCCCCCCAAAAACGATTTAAACTTTATATTTGATATTATAAATCAAAATAGTGTTTGTCATGAAACAAATGTTTCATATATTTTATGTAACAAATGTATTGTATATCCAAAGAAGCTGTTTGAAGCTGTTGCTGTTGGAAGAATGTTTTTGAAGACACATTTCTAACTTTCGTCCTAAAGAGGAAGCACAAGAAAACTTTCGTCTTGAGGTGGGAAATCAAATACAAATATCTGAACTTCAACAAGAAATTGAAAATCGAGAACGTTTGTTGTCTATTATACAAACTATAATTTCCCTCGGAAGGCATAATATACCTCTTCGTGGATATCGAGATGATGGTCCTTTGCTTTCTTCTGAAATACAAGCTCAGAAGATATTTTTCGTTCACTTCTGCGATTTCGTATAGATGCTCGAGATAAAATTTTAGGCCACCATTTCCAAGTTTTCCCTTTAGATTATTCATATTAATATTGAAAACAACCCAGGCAGAAAAAGACAATCAAACCGATTCTGTCCTGACGTTGGGAGAGGACTCTCAATATCAAATTAACGTTAATTTATCAAGTTAATAATGCTGTTTCGATGTTAAAATGATAACGCCAAATGGGCGCCTTTCGACTCTTGGTTTTTATGTTGTAGCAATACTGTAAATTTAAATTTTTGGTATTAGAATAACATTTTTTATCTTTTCTTTCTTAAGAGTTCGACTTGCTTTTGTTAAAATAGTGGAAATTGCTACCTTAGGCTTACTTAAATAAATATGTTTATGTGTAGCAAAATAAAACATGCAAAAGACTTTCCAACACATTTTAAACTAAAGTTTTTTCTTACGTTTATACATTTTTTTAAATTAAAAATATAAACATTTTTTATTTTGAAAGCAAATTTGACATTTACAAACTAGGGTTGCGATTTTGTGTAAACAGTACTGTAATGGTACAATACTTTGAAAGAGTCGAAATTTTGGGTTTACAGGGCTGCGGTGGTCCATCATTTTGGACCATCGTTTCAGAATCGTACATTTCTGCCTGGGAATTTAAACTGAATAAAATAAAAGTTTAAATAATTTTATTTTAAAAATTATACTAAAAAATATTTACGACTCTAAATACTTTTCAATTATTTTTGACAAAACCATTGATTTATCCGGAAAAACCAAACTTCTTTAGCTTTAAGGTATTTTATCGTAAACAAAAAGTTAGTAAAAGAAGAATTTATCGCCTTTATCGACGCATTTGAAGAGGCATTATGATATTGGCAATGACGTCGAAGTGTTAATTAATGCGAACACACAAGTATCAGTAGTTTCAAGAGGAACTAGCAGGTGTCCTTTGATGTTGGCATAAAATGGACCAGTAAAAAATATAAGCAAAAAATGCAAAACAAACGCCTTGCTATTCCCGTAAACTTAACAACTCAATATAAAAAGCCAAACAGGTACCAATAATACAAAAAGGTACATCGTTTGATAAAGAAACCAGCACATTTTTTTTAACATTATCCTAAGGGTATGGCACTTTTTTTGAAGTATCTAGGTACAGAGTTATCTCCATTATGCAAAACAAAATGGGTGGATCTTCATAATTCGATTTTATAATTTGCAACAAAGATAAAGCACATAATAGAGGCATTGGAAAAGGAACCCGAGTGGAAAGATATGGATACGTCTTCAAAAGCCTTATTATTAAAAACTTCTCTGAGCACTTTCGAATTTATTTGCGGATTACATATTATAAATGATTTATTTACTGCCACACATTCGCTTAGTGTAATGCTACAAAAGCAGAATAAAGATTTACAAATAAGGTATCTTTTTAAAACCCTGATAATGTGTCTTGAGACTAAAAGTAATGAAGATCAAACAGAATTTAAAAATATTTTTGAAGAGGCAAAAAATATTTGCGATGGTATGGGAATTTTAGTTGAAAAGCCTATATTTGAAAGTAAAAATCATTTTGAAGATGTGGAAATATACTGCCGCATCAAGGGTTACATAATCTTAATTGAATCTATTTTACCGGTCTTAAAAACACGTTTCTCAAAGGACGTGCTTTATTTGTTTAACATCCCTCAACTATTGCCTCAAAATATTGCTTATTTAGAAATTGTAATTTTATAACTCGCAGATTTATTAAAATATAAAAAAAGGATAAAAAACTGCCTCTACGAAATTAAAGGCTGACAATTTCCACTGGAAACAAAAATGAAAAATTAATAGAGACCGCCCAGAAAATATAATTAATATAATAATTAGCAGGGTGTGACCCAGATATTCACCCAAATTTGCGAAAAATATTCATCATTTTTGTTCTAAATCCGATCAGTAATGCTGCGGCCGAAATGTCATTATCCACCCTTCGCCGAATTAGCAATGTTGTGTCGTGTTAACAAACTTGCTTCAACAGGAAACATAAACTGTTAATTCAATAAACATTTTTTTCGCCATGTTGAGTTTTCGTTTTAAAAAAAGCTAAAAGCTAGTATTTCAATTGTGTGCTTCATTTGGGATTCCCCCCAAAGCTCGAGCTGGATCCGCAGCTGATTGGGTAACATATAAGTTTTTTCAGCTTTTTGTTGCAACTATAAAATAAGTTTTCCCTTTGAACTTGAGACTGTTTTCCCTTTAAACATTTAAAAGGTTGCCTTTATTTAACATTTTTTTTTATTTCTTGCCTAAATTTCGATAGCCTTCGGATATCATTTTCCAGGAAATATGTATGTAAATAAAATTTTAAAAATTAATTTCACATCAGACTGCCATCGGATTAGACATATTACTGCCAATTTTCAAATTAAGACAACCTTTAAATGTTTAAAGGAAAAAAAGCCTCAAGCTTAAAGAAAAAACTAATTTCATATAAAACATTCAGGAATATGCATCCCAGCATCGCCACTAATTTTTAACTAGATTTATGCAATTTCGAAAACTTTGCTTCGGTAAACAGATTCTTTAAGGTTTTAATGTAGACCGTGGCATATTAATGAAATAATGTAGGATTTTCTAAGGTCATATTTGTTAGGTCTTTCTATGGCTATTGCGTATAACGGTATATTTAGGATATGACTATCAAACTGTTACAAATTGAACTAATTTTTATCATTTGAGCGTATTTAATGCATATGCAAAACTCAGTAGCTTTCCTTGGAGTATTGTGTGTACTCGTGAAATGGATCTCATTGCAGATATTGAAATGTTGTTACGATTTTTTTGGCATGTGTTGTGTACCGGCTTTTGGTGGTAACATGTTTTTTAGCCAACAAGACTTTCTAACATTCATCCTGGTACCACACATCCCGTTTAATACTTTATCTTTTTTTGTACGGTTGTCGTTTTAAGCAACTTCTTCAAACATTTTTTGTGCAAATTTTGGGTGCGGTACGTAAATATGATTTGAGAATGATCATAGAAAGATACTAAGTCTTATGTATATGTGTTTGGTGTGCTCATTTGGTTGTCTATACTATTTGGGTTAACATGTGTTGGCTGTCGCTTAATAACAAGTTATTTTCACTGATTAACTCTGATTAATTGGATCAAATTGTATGGTTAAGCTGTTTACATCTTTTATAGTCTTGATTTTCTTCTTTTTCTCTGCGATTGTCTGTCTTCTGCTTCTTAAACCTGGTGTTTATATCAGCAATAAGTATTTATTTGTTATTACTTAGATTATTAAAAATATTTTTATTTGATTTTTTTTGATACAACAACAAACACTAATTTGTCAACACTTTAAAATAATTGATACCGCAATAGACAAAATACAACTTGAAATAGTGTTTCCTTATCGTGACTTTTGCTTTAAATATAGATGCTATAATACTCGAATTTATAGCTGAAGGTGTTTGGTAGTTACTTAAATCCAGCTTTAAAAAAAGTAAATAGAAATTCATTACACATATGTATGTTTATTTGAAACTTAGTGTCTGAAATTATAATAAAATTTAAAAATATGATTTCACAAATAAAGTTTGTTGCATTTAACCAAAGGCGAATTCATAGAGAAGGTGGTCTCGACAGATCAGCTGACTATTTTTTGCTCGTGCAATTTTTCTTACAATATATCAAAAGTTTGTCTATGTGCTTCTTTTTGATATAAAAAAAAATTACGCGTCGGTTAGATTTTTAAACTAAAAATTAAAAAAAGTATTTTTAATTAACAAACAGTAAACCAAATGATGCGCTCTTGTGCTTTGTGCAAAAAAAAAAACAGTGTAAAATTAGTTTTATTCAAGTTTTTTTTTCTGCAAATAATTTGTGTTTTTTATAATGATGCCATATTTGTGTTTGACATTATAGGTACGAATATTTCGCCCTGTGTTCACCTTGTATGAATTCGCCTTGCATTTAACCCAAAGATTTTCTTTACTTAATAGAGGAAAAAATTATTTTTATTTAGTCCCTGTCCTAGAAATTTTCCATTTCATTTTTTTATTATCACAATGTGTTTAATAAAACAGAAATATATTTTCATTTTTTTATTATCACAATGTTTTTAATAAAACAGAAGTATATTGATGGGCTAATATAAAAAGGGCGTAACTTGTTTTTTTGTTGCTTGACATTCACTCTTATTGTGATTGGCGTTGGCGTAGTCGGTTTGAGTTTTTTGGTACCGTCTAACAAACACGCCAATGCTATATGAATAGTACCCTCGTCGTTTTTGTGGCGTATTCGACAACTTTCGACAAGACTACGCCAAACACAATAAGGCTCATTATGTAAAATTTTGCATTTAAAAAAGTTTTAATGCAAATAAATTTTCTGTGGTCGTAAACATAAACCGCCTAACTTCGCTTAAGAAAAAATCGAGTTTTATTTGCAATTGTGATCAGCAAGTAAGGCTTAATGTTTTCCCCAACTCCCATTTCTCAAACATAATTTTTGTTCTAAATATTAAAAAAAACATATTTTCTTAAGTCGCATTAAACTCTATTAACATGATCAAATATCACCTAAATGTACTTTATTATTAACTTTTACAATAATTTGTTTATTTTTTAAAAATACTTTATGGAATTAGGTTGGTTAGTTGTGAAGAACACATAAACATATTACACATTCCTCTACTTTTAATTTGAAATATTCGTTTAAGTTCAATTTAAAATACAAAATAAAAACATAAGTTTTTTATAAACTTTTAGAATTAACATTATTATTTTGTCATAGAGAATTAAATTTTAATAATTTATTGTTTGATTAAATGCCTCAATAATTTCTTTCAATTTAAATACCAATTTGGTCAAAATACTGAACTGAAATGTTCACCTAAATCATAACTGCATATCTCTCACAAACCTTTTCGAAATGCATATCTCTCACAAATCTATTGGAATATTTAATTAAATAACATCAAAAGTATGTTGTCCGAATTAAGCCACAGGATTTAGGAGGTAGTGTGATAAATCTAGATTATTTCTATAGAACAGCACTGGGAGAAAAGTGTGCGCGTTTAAGTATTTATTTATTTTGTGTCACATACAACAAGATAATAAATCTTTTTAGTTACAGTATGTGACCTACAAAAATTTTTTACAAAAAATTGTGAAGGAAAAAAACATGTAGAAGCGATAAAAGTAAGAAATTAAAATGAAGATGTAAAAATTCTTCTTGTTGACTGGCTTTCCCCAACCTAGTTAGGTCTTTAGCCAAGATAAGACTGATCTCCGAGCGCCTTGATCTTCTGCGCTCCTTAATTTGGTAAATAAGAACCTTAAATGAATTTACATATTAAAGGTGGTTTTATACGAAATGAATTTTACATAGGACTTGCCAAATTTTTTAACAGAAAAATTATTACATGCCGTGTGAACACGTTGAAACATTGCTTATGTGAAAAACCTATGTAAAAGTGAGATAACAAAATTTTCATTTAGAGAGCGCTCTATTTTCATTTGACAAAGCATCTGGCATCAGCTGTGTTAATGTTACTTGCCCTACTAAAATTGCAAGATAACCCTATGCTTTTAAAGCTTCATTAATAGTGGATTGTGTCTCCACGACAAGATTGAATCTGTCCCTCTCTAACGAAACAGATTATGTCAAAAATGTCAAAACCCATAAAATGGCGCAGATTTTTGTTTCCGCTAAGGCACTTGTGTTTAAGAATTCAACACTTCTACTGACTGTCTCAAAGCACTCAATAAATTTTTATCTTGATTAATAATTCAATATTGGCGTGTATTTCTTTCTTTGGCTTAGTTTAATCGAGGTACTCTGATAATCATTGAGTATCAAACAAACTTGGATTTTGGATTCAATAGTGGCAACTTCCAACTCACCAGATTCTATCAGCCCCAAATCATTCAATTTGTGCTGAACATTTTGGTCCTTCGAACCGGATTGGAAGGATTAACACTCATTGAGTCTCTACTCTTTCTGGAAATTCATTAAAGATACAAACATATCACAGGTTCGTTTGCGAAAATGAAAAATGCAAACGAACCTGTGATATGTTTGTATCTTTAATGAATTTCCAGAAAGAAGGGAATTATTTTGTCGCCTCTATAACAACCTGCTGTGCTCTGTACTAAAAAAGGAATAAAGAAATCTCATTTCGTGATCATTAATCTTCTCGGGTTATTTTGGCCTTAATCGTTAATTTAATTTAACTTTCGTATGGGCGTACACATACATATGAGACTATTTTGCTAAAATCTTTTATTCGAAATTTTTACTGTGCTTCAAGGGTTAATATAACATAGTGTACTAGAATCACTGGAAATCTTTATATGCCTAGGCGATTTTAAGCCAATTTTATAAAAAGGTCATTGAACTAAATCTTCTTATATACTTAGGAACAGCTGATCGAGTTTTGCGTACAATTAAAGGAGTAATTTCATTTAACTTTTTGTGTTATAGAACAAAAAGGGAAAATCTTAATGTTCTGATCATTCTCTCATTTGATAACTGCGACATCCTTTGCAACATTTTTCTTTGGTTTTATCTTTGCTTGTTTAAGTTTTTTTTGCCGCCCACTCCTTATTATACCTGAATATGTCTCTTGACCACTTTATACGGTTGGCTGACAGCATTGTCGAGTTTGACTATGACATCAGTGACAACCAATATCCAATTGATTCAGTCCATGCCTTAGAGGAACATAAAAATGAACTCCAAAAAACATGGGGCCGCCTAAAAGCTGCTTATGAAAAATTTCTTTTTGATAAGGAAAGCGAGGAGGAAAAGCCCACCAAGGATACTTCAAATTTGGAATCATTCAAGATGAAGTACAAAAGTACTTATATAACATATTGCAAGTGTTTAACGAAATTATCGGAGCTAATAGACACAATACAAAAAGAGTCTGCACCTGTCGAGGAGGTGCCAGTTGATCCTCACCAACAGTTGGTTTCACATTCTGAGGGTCTTCATGTTTTTCATGTCCCTCCTTGTGACCTTGAAGTTTTCAGTGGAGATTACATGTCATGGCCAACGTTCCGTGATATGTTTACTTCAGGAGAGGCACGAGAAATAGTTCGGAAGAGTCCTCTTACTAACCAAGGTTTCGACACGGCTTGGGCGAATCTCTGCGATCGATTTGAAAACCGCAGAATTTTGGTAAATGGCCAACTAAAAATCCTTTTTAGTTTAACGCCTATTAAGACCGAATCAGGAGAGTCAATTAAACAGCTCCAACGGGAGATAAACTCTTGTATCTCAAATCTGAGCCTGTATAATATTGATGTTCAGAGCTGGGACCCAATTTTTATCTTTCTATGTTCTAACAAGCTCCCCGATTCAACCCTTACGCTCTGGGAACAAAGCTTAGACGATAAAACTGCCATCCCTAAGTGGACCGATCTCGACTCGTTTTTGAGTAATCGATATCGAACTTTAGAATCTGTTTCCGAAATGCGCCATACGCCTGTTCCTAAAGACAAGGACTCTAAATCGAAAAGTTCTCCCATTCCTCCTAAGAAAATTAATGTATACCAAAATGGGGTTTCGGGTCCAAATTGTCAGTTGTGCCCACAGGAGATTCATCCAATCCGCAAGTGTCCTAAATTTCTTCAAATGACGCAGCCTCAACGTCTGCTCGAAATAAAAAAGCAGGGTCTTTGTCTCAATTGTTTTTCAAAAACACATTCAGTTCGAAACTGTAGCAGCAAATCCAATTGTTATACGTGTAATAAACGACACAACACACTGCTTCACAAAGAAATTGATAATATCACTGTACCTACCCCTACAACAAGCGTAAATTCTAATTTAAATCCGCATTCAGCTCCTTTTTCCTCCAATCTTATACAGTCCACAGGCAACCCACATGATAAAGGAGTTCAATCATTTTTTGCTGCTAACTCTAGGGGTGTGTTGTTGGGTACAGCGGTTGTAGAAGTTTGCTGTGACGATATTCGATATCAAGCTCGTGCATTAGTAGATTCTGGATCAGAAGGTACATTCATTTCCGAACGACTATTCAATCTGCTAAAACTACCCTTTAATAAGGTCAATGCTAAGGTTTCAGGCTTGAATTACTCCGTGTCTGCGCACGTACAGAAAGAATGTTCACTAGTCTTAAGTTCGCCCTTAAGGAACAATACAGCAGTCTCCACTACAGCCTTAGTAGTTCCCCATTTATCCGGAAATTTGCCTCCTAATACCATCCGACCTTCGTTGGTCTCCGACGTTTCGATTTCTCCCCTGGCAGATCCTTACTTTTATAAGAGTTAAAAGGTTGGCATTCTCATAGGCGGTGATATTTTCCCCTCGATCTTGCTTAAAGGGGTAGAGCATGGTATTTGCGGTTCCCTAATGGCACAGGAAACCATTTTTGGGTGGATCCTAACCGGGCCTATTTCGAACGATTTACCCTCCCTCAATTCTAATATAGTTTCGCATTTCTCTGAAATCTCATTAGATAAGGAGATTTCACGCTTTTGGGAGGTGGAAGATCTTCCTCAAAATACGGTGACATCATCGTCAGACAAATATTGTGAAGAGCTATTTGTAAACACTACTATAAGAAATCATGATGGTAGATATATTGTTTCACTTCCGCTTAAAGAGGAGTATCCCAGTAGGCTGGTTTTAGGGCAATCAAGAACAAGGGCACTGGCACAATTTTATAGAAATGAAACTAAATTATTGCGTGATCAAGGTTTCAAGGAAGAATATGATCGAGTAGTACAGGAGTGTGCTGATTTGGACCAGATGGTAAAAGTTTCTTCGCCCTCCGATTTTAAAGAGTATCAACAGTTCTATTTACCACACCACGCTGTGATAAAGCCTGAAAGCACTACAACAAAAGTGCGTGTGGTGTTTAATGCATCCGCTCCATCTTCAAATGGGGTAAGTCTCAACGACATACTATATGCAGGGCCTGTCCTTCAGCAAGATCTTACGACTCTTGTTTTAAATTGGAGGTTTTTTAAATTCTCCTTTAACGCCGACATACAAAAAATGTACAGGCAAATTCTAATTAATCCACAACATACAGTGTTTCAACGAATAGTTTTTAGAAGAAATCCAACAGACTTAGTCGAGGATTTCGAGCTTAAGACAGTTACATTTGGGGTGAACTGTGCACCGTATTTAGCTATAAGGACCCTGTTACAGTTGGCAGATGATATTCAACAGACTTATTCCAGAGCCAGCAATATCCTGAGAAATTGTATGTACGTGGACGATGTTCTTGCAGGAGGTCATGATATTTCTGAGGCACTTCTGTGTAAGAATGAGCTTATCCTAGCTCCACAATCGGCAGGCTTTTCACTAAGAAAGTGGACTGCCAATTCAAAGACAATACTGTCCGAGCTAGATTCAGAGCATCTATTTAATCATGATTTCCTAGAATTTGAAGACAGCAGCAGAACAAAAACACTTGGACTTCGTTGGAACGCTAAAACGGATTTTTTCTACTTTTCTGCAATTCCTATTCCAGAAAAGTCCAGTTATACAAAACGGGAAGTTTTATCACAAATTGCTAAACTATTTGATCCTGCGGGATGGCTTTCTCCTTGCATAATCCTGGCAAAAATCCTAATGCAAAGGGTATGGCTAGACGGTATAGGTTGGGATGAGTGTCTGAAACAAGAGTCTCTTACTCAATGGAACCTATTTCGAAATAATTACCAAGGTATAAATAAAATTCAAATTCCGAGATGGGTTGATTACACTTCAGATTCCGAAGTTCAATTCCATGGATTTTGTGATGCTTCAGAATACGCGTATGCGGCTGCGCTATACATTCGTATCGTCCAAGATTCTACTGTGTATACTCACCTAATATCCTTCAAAACCAAGGTAGCGCCAGTAAAAACATTGTCTATTCCAAGATTAGAGCTATGTGGCGCTACATTACTAGCCGACATGCTAAAAGTTTTGCTCCCTAAAATAAATATTAAAACCTACTCAGTCTTTTGTTGGACTGATTCAACAATTGTTTTGTCTTGGCTTGCAAAACCTCCATGTTCTTGGTTAACGTTTGTGGCAAATAGAGTTTCAAAGATTGTTCAAGTAACGGATCCAAGCCTTTGGAGGCACGTAGATTCCGAATCTAATCCAGCAGACATAGCAAGCAGAGGACTATATCCGCAAGAACTTAAAACCAATAGCCTCTGGTGGAGTGGACCACAGTGGTTGCAAAGATCACAGCACCATTGGCCAAAGATGGACGAACAGACCAGTCGCGAGACTAATCTAGAAGAAAAAACTATCAAAATCCATTTTACATACTTTGCAGACCACGAGGATATTCTTGAACGATTTTCGTCATTTCCGAAAGCAATCAGAGTAGTTGCATATATGTACCGTTTCCTGCTTCGCACCCATCCAATATATCGAGCCAGTTTTTGCAAAGAATCGACCACTGTGTCAAGCTCTGAGATAGAATTTGTTCGCAAAAAACTTATTTCTGTCTGTCAAAAATTCCATTATCCAAATGAATACAGGGCACTTTTCCTGCAGCAACACGTAGCTAATAATAGTTCTATCCTTAATTTAAACCCATTTTTGGACTCCGACGGAATTATTCGATCCTGCGGGAGACTAGAAGCTTCTCCGGGCCTTCAATATAATGAAAGATATCCCATAATAATCCCATACAACTCTCCATACTCACGTCTTCTTGTGGAATTTACACACAAAATTACACTTCATGGTGGTAATCAGCTTGTACTTAGACTTGTTCGCACACAACACTGGATTCCAAAGGTTAAGAATTTAATTAAGGCCGTCATTAATAAGTGCAAAATATGCACTATCTATAAAAAAAGATGTCAAAGGCAATTAATGGGAGCACTTCCACCTGAGAGAACCGAAATTTCACGGCCCTTTACGCATACAGGATTAGACTTTGCAGGTCCTTTCGATATCAAGACATATAACGGTCGAGCGTGCAAAATCACTAAGGGGTATGTGTGTACGTTTGTGTGTTTTGCCACAAAGGCAATCCATTTAGAGGCTACATCCGATCTGTCGACCCCAGCATTTCTACTTGCATTTAGTCGTTTTGTGTCTCGGCGCGGCTGTCCGTTACATCTTCATTCTGACAATGGTAGGACTTTTGTGGGCGCTTCCAAAACACTAGCGAGGGAGTTTATGCAGAGTTCCCGGCAAGCGGTAGTGGAAACCTACGCCTTCCAAAATATTACCTGGCATTTAATTCCACCGGGAGCTCCCCATATGGGTGGTTTATGGGAAGCCGGTGTAAAGAGTTTTAAGTTTCACCTCCGTAGATTTTCTAGTCCTTTCAGATACACATTCGAAGAATTTTCAACGCTACTTGCACGTATTGAAGCTTGCCTTAACTCTCGGCCTCTGTCGTCTATTTCGCAGGATCCATCTGACCTTTCAGCTCTAACCCCTGGTCATTTTCTCATAGGGTCTCCAATTCTAGTCCCTGTTGATCCTCATACCGATGAAACACCAATTGTTAACCGATTTCAACGATTAAAGCTTATCTACAGACACTTTTGCACGAGGTGGAAAAATGAATATCTCAAAGAACTGTTGAAAAGAAACAAATGGAAAAACCCAGAGACCAATATACAGGAAAATGCTCTTGTTGTTCTTTCCGAAGAAAACCTTCCACCTAATTCTTGGCGGCTAGGAAGAATAAAAAAGGTTTATAAAGGGCCCGATAAACGAGTTCGGGTAGCAGATATTCTTACTCAAAAGGGAGTACTCACAAGACCGATAACCAAGCTGATCCCATTACCTCATGATTCCTAGCCTTTTTACTGCATTTTTTTCTTTCTATTTCTAGCTTCTTTCCTTATTTTATCTTTCAGATCACTATCTTTAGTAAATATGACTAAACCCAATGCACGCAAAAACCATGGCTATAAAAAGCAGTATTGTTTTCCGGAGAACTACAAGGATTTTTTGTGCAGAATCTGCAGACGTCCTCACCCGCTTCGCACATGTCAGAAATTTCTTAACATGAACATCACCGAACGCATCAGGGCTGTACGCGTCCATAAATATTGTTCAAATTGCTTAGCTCATGAACATTCTCATGGTAAGTGCTTCTCTACACTGGGCTGTAAGCACTGCCACAGGTTTCATCATACCCTCCTACACGTGCATCCACGACTTTTAGAAGAACTAATGCCTTCCACGTCTCGATCTCCGCCGCGGTCTTCAACACGCCGTCAATCCTCCTCAAAGTCAAACCAACATACGTCATCGTCATCGGCATCTGCTAAAGACTTGACAGCGATTACGCCCATTGCTTCAAGGTCAACTACTCTGGCATCATTGCTGCGTCAAAACATCATAATACTATTGCCTACGGTACTAGTGAAAATAGACTCAACCACATCGTACGCTAGGTGCCTTTTAGACTCTGGTTCTTCTGTTAGTAGGGTTTCAAAGAAACTGGTTGTAAAACTTCATTTAAACACCTTGACTATGGAGAACGAGACTATGTGCCCAATTGTCCTCAAGTCCCGAAACGATTCGACATGCAAAATTGAAGGAATTTTAAGAGTTGACAACCGAATAACTTTAACCACTCCCTCGCAGCTCTTACCAGAATCTTTTCGGAGCAACTTTCGGGACCTGGTTCTAGCAGACCCGGAGTTCTATAAATCGACTTCCGTTGATATAGTCTTAGGAGTAGATGTGTACTCAAAAGTAATTTGCGAAGGAATTTTGACAAAACCGGGACTACCCACTGCACAAAGCACAATTTTTGGTTGGACAATTTACGGCACCTATTCAATCTAACCATGCACAACTCCAGGAAAGGGATATGTTAATGTGAACATTATGCCACAATTTATTATTTTTGTAAATTGGTAAACATAAACCCCAATATTTTATTTAAGTTGCACATCATTGGAATGTATCTTTCTTATTTTCTTTTTTTTAATTTTGCCTTATTTTTATTAAAGTTCTTTTAAGTTGCATACTATGAATTTAAACTATGATTGAAATGAATTAAAATTGGAAAAATTATTATCTTATAGAACTCTAGTGCATAGTCTAAGTATATCAGCTAACTTTCTGTAATAGCAGAAACAAATATCTGCGTTCTCAAAATAATCTTTACTTATTGCTTATGTATAGCAAGGGGGGCGGTGATGTTAATGTTACTTGCCCTACTAAAATTGCAAGATAACCCTATGCTTTTAAAGCTTCATTAATAGTGGATTGTGTCTCCACGACAAGATTGAATCTGTCCCTCTCTAACGAAACAGATTATGTCAAAAATGTCAAAACCCATAAAATGGCGCAGATTTTTGTTTCCGCTAAGGCACTTGTGTTTAAGAATTCAACACTTCTACTGACTGTCTCAAAGCACTCAATAAATTTTTATCTTGATTAATAATTCAATATTGGCGTGTATTTCTTTCTTTGGCTTAGTTTAATCGAGGTACTCTGATAATCATTGAGTATCAAACAAACTTGGATTTTGGATTCAATAGTGGCAACTTCCAACTCACCAGATTCTATCAGCCCCAAATCATTCAATTTGTGCTGAACAAGCTGTTTTTAGAAAAACAAAAAGGAAAAGAGAGTTGCTTATTGGGAGTTATTTCCTTTTTATTGTTGGAAGTTATTTTATATTACCCTGCGACTGCACTGTTTGAAATATGGTCGCAATGAATTGTCCCTTGGCTTAGGTATAATAGTAGTGTAACACTTGCTCTATGCGGCATAAAACGCAAAGCGTAACGCTCGTAAAATGCTTACTGGATGATTCCGAAATTGCACTACACTAACAGATATACATACTTACGTAGCGATTCTTTAAGTTAATTTGTTTTAGGTTGTAATTAAGCCACTATTATCTAATAAGAAGAAGCACAGATGAGTAATATTTTCTTTTTGTGTAGTAAAAAAAAAATTATTATTGCTAAAATATAAATATTCGTAACATTGAATTATTAAAATATTAAATAAATTTTAGTAGTTTAAAACTAAAATAAAATGGATTGGTTATTTGGTAAGAAAATCTCTCCCGATGAGATGCTACGTAAAAATCAAAGAGCTCTTAACAATGCAATGAGAGATTTGGATAGGGAGCGAATGAAAATGGAACAGCAGGAGAAAAAGATTATAGCTGACATCAAGAAAATGGCAAAAGAGGGACAAATGGATGCCGTTAAGATAATGGCTAAGGATTTGGTACGCACGCGACGTTACAGTAAGAAATTCATGCTGATGAAGGCAAATATACAGGCGGTTTAATTAAAAATTCAAACTCTAAAATCACAAAATACAATGGCTCAGGCCATGAAGGGTGTCACGAAAGCCATGCAGAATATGAACCGACAGTTAAATTTGCCTCGAACCCAAAAGATTTTACACGATTTTGAAAAGCAAACAGAAATTATGGACATGAAAGATGAGATGATCAACGATGCTATCGACGATGCTATGGAGGATGAAGGAGACGAGGAAGAGACCGATGCCGTTGTTTCACAGGTCTTGGATGAATTGGGATTGCAATTAGGTGAACAGTTGGGAGACCTTCCAACCGCTTCAGGTTCTTTGTCTATAGCTGGCGGTGCTAAAAATACACCAGCAGCAGTTGCTGCAGGTGGTGCCGCTATTAGTAGTGCTGGCACAGGAGGTGGCGGAGCCGCGGGCGGTAGTGGTGGTTCTACGCCCATGTCAGATGCCGATGCAGATCTACAAGCCCGTTTGGATAAATTAAGACGAGACTAGATACCTTCCACATAATTTTTAATATTTTGTACACTTCTCCCGATTTTACTTAAAGTTATCTATTTAATTTTATATTTTAATGTCAAATTTAAAAATGTTAAGTATAAAATGTTAAGTATTTAAAAAAAAACTTTTAAATCCATATGTGGGTATGTATTGCACATAACGAGCCTTTGGTGCAATACCGTAGTAATCCAAAAAATCGTGAACTGAGAAAAATGCATTCGAAGTTTTGAACCATCTGTTTGATAGTATTTTCGTTTACTAAAGTTATTTTTTTACAAGTTTTTAAATAAAAAGGAATGTTTTTAAATAAAAAAAGGCCAAAAACTATTAAAAATATGAAATATTTATTTATATTTAAGTGTTTTGTATCAACCTATCAATGATGTATCGTTATTGTCACAAAACCTATGACAAACTTAAAAATTAATTCGAAATATATCGTTATAGCAAATAAACTTTTAACTATTTTTTTCTAACAAAGTTGTAATATGAAATAATACGAACAAGTAAAAAAGAAATCAAATTATGCAGTTGTGTTTCTGTGTCTAAAACGTAGCAAAAATAATATTGCTTTATACTTTTTTCGTAAATTGCTTTCTGTTAGTAAATTTCTTGTCATAAAAGGAAATATTTCATTATTGCAAATAAATATTGTTGGAAATACCTAGAGGCAATAAAGACATTTTAAGCTGTAAAATCTGAACAGTTAGAGGTGGAATCATAATCTTTTTTTCTTTAGAAAGGTATTTCCCCAAAGATAATTTCTGCATACCCAGCTCAAAAAATTCAAATTTTGAGTTAATACGGTATTGCACCAAAGGCTCGATATGCACATATCCAGTTAGCATCAAGAAGACTGTTTTGTGAAAAATAAACCAAATAAGTCTTTGAAAACTAGCCAAGATGCCTAAAAAATAACCAAAAAGTTTTGTTAAAAAAAACTAAAATGAATCCTAACAATCCTTAGACAGCGATTTTTTTAAAGCAATAAAATAATTAAAAATAAACAAAATTAAATAATAACTTGATCCAAAATGAGTTGGGAACGCGATTCTTGAAAAACTTTTTCAAAAGAATCGAGGGTAAGGTAAAAATTCCTCAATAATATTGGAGTAAAAAATTAAAATATAAGTGATTGTCTTGATCGTGCAAAAAAAAAAACAACAAAAAAATTTATTGCCTACACACATATGGAAATACATATTAAAAATTATGTTTTATCTAATTAAAACAACCCCTAAACGCAATTTTTAAATGCAAAATTAACAAGTTCATAATATTTTGTGCATTTTACTTAAATAAATTCAATCGGGGAATGGGCTTGTAAATGCTTTCGTTAAAAGTTTAAACAAAATTACGTAATCATAATGCAGCTTCAGGATGAAAAATGAACCAATTATAAATAATACTCAACAACAGAAGGGCAAACATGGAAAAGAACAACATAAGAAAATCTGTTTATCTGGTGATGGATCAGTGACAATATCAGCAAACGCCATCTAATAACATAAGTGGGTAAATAACACTGAAGCCAGAACTGAAAATAAAATCAAAGTTGCAAAAAGGGCAAACTAAAGAGAAGAAGATGCCAAAGACAATTTAGTAACTTAAGAATCACTTGTTATTATCAATTCAAATAAGATACAATTTTGAATGCATTCATGATGGTCAATGCCATCACCCCAACTGACATATGCATATATACGTATGTTACATATGTGTATGAACATGTAAATATGTATTTGTTTATGTATTTTTGCTAACACCAGTATCAATTTTATTATTTCCTTAAGCAGATTGTTAAGGAATTAATTTTATCGGTTATTGTCTTTTGTAACCATTTCAAATTCAAATAAGAATTCTTTGAATAGTCTGCTCTTAGATTTAAACTTCGCACTAAAGTTGCCATTAGTCCTAATGCGATTAGTAAAGATTTAGTTCATTCAAAAAGATAAAGTTATAAATTTTAATTATAATAATTCAAATGATTGATTAAACCGACAAAAGAAGTCAAATTCCACAATTTTTCACTAACATTCCTAAAGAGACAAATAGTTGAACAGCCACTTGTTCTTGCAGCAATGCTAGCTGGAGTTTTAAAGTTGCAGTGAAAGAAACTAAATTATATATTTTCCCTATTACGTTTTTTTAAAACCGATAGCAAATGAAATGGAAAAGCAAAAATCTTCTCCAATAAAATCGAATTTTTTTTAGAGTCCTGTTTCAACGTTGAACGTATGTATGTACATATGTCATACCCAAAGGCAAATACGTGCGTAGTAGGTGCCTCCGTTAGATCACTTGAAAACTGGAATCTAAATTGGAATTTGTATATCTTTCTCTAATGGCAATTACTTTGCCAAATTGATTGCAAATTGCGAGCACGCACGTGAACTAGAATAAAGTCATAAATAACATGTGCTTTATTGTTGCGTACTAGAGACAAAGTTCACATTTTGATGCAACACTATGCATGTTCGTTTAATATTAAAAGACATGAGACATTCCAATCTTTCCAACTCAGTTTTAGATAAAAGAAGAAAACTGTCACTGCACTGAACTATGGTTCTAAACATACTTTACCTTTAGCATGAGAAGTATTCCAACTAAACTATTACAAGAAATTTAATTTTAGAAGAAAAAAAATTTCGTACATTTTAGACAACATTTTTTATGACAAAATTTTGTTTAGACAAGTCTTATGGCTTAAGGTTAAGAAAAAAGAAACAGTTTTATTTCTACCTTTATTGCTAATTAATATAAATTTTTTTTAAGAAAACAATTTTAAAACAAGTAATAAAAGTTATCCCAACTTTTAAGTAAACTATGATTCACTTCGCTCAATTAAGTATTTTGTAATTTCATATCGGTACCTCATCCATGTATTTATTGTTATGTATTTGGTATGATTTGACTTTCACTATTACAGGTAAAGGCATTAATTTTCAAAATAAATTTTAATTTTTATTTTCATAAAATAGCAATAAGTATTTAAATCTCATATATAAAAAAATTAATACTAGTTCAGCTAGCGCCAGACTGAAATTAAAGTTCTCCACTTAAAACAGTCATCAATACAGAAGGGTTTATCTGAGGGCAACAGTGTCCTTCCTCTTTAAATGATTGTGCCCGCCTTGTTTGAAAGTGTCTCGAGCAAGCAGATTCGGTCGTGTTTTAAGTTTATTTAAGCACTCGCCCACATAGTAATAATATGTCGAACTTGAAAATCTTTGTAAGTATTGCTGTTAAATGTATTAAAGAGTGTCAGTTGTCATTGGAAAGATTTTATTATGTTAAAGACAGAGGTTTTGCCCCATAGCTGTACTTGGAATCGGGCTTTAGAGCAAAAGTTTGCAGTCAAGACTAGAGTTGTGTCAATCGGCTACTTAAGCCAGTTTTTGCTAACAACCTTGTTAGATTTTGCAAGGAACCACAATGTAATTATATGGAGTTTTGAGATTAAATGAACAAGGTTTTTGGCAAAAACGAGCGAAAATAACGAATCAACCAATTCTAGTCAAGACGAAGAACCAGTCGCTTTAAATTACGTTTCTGTCAACTTCGCATGTCTATATAACCTTCGTATGAGACGATGGTCCAGGTTAATATCAAGGTATTTTTGGCTGATTATCAAGAAATATAAAGGAGAACGTTTGAAATTTGTTGGTGGCTGATCTGAAATAGCCTTCATCGTATAAGGGAAAATAACTGCACAGGACTTAGTCCATACACAAAACCAAAAGCAGTCATTATTAAACGAACTTTGTATGTTCCTTAACCAAAAAAAATTGATTATGAATGCTGGCACACTTTCAAAGTTGCATATGTCCTTATTATGAAGAAGATGCCTGCGGGCCTTCACACGATTCACTTCAATAGTTTTGCGACTTTGCTGTTGGTCCATATTGACTTCACAAAATCCTTGGTAAAACTTACTCTTTTATGAATTTTTGGCATAGTTTAATTTTTGATGCTGATGGGGTTTATTTCATTGGGGGTTATTTCATTTTCATCATTGGAAGTTATTTCATATGAAATAGCTCCCAAATATTGGGGATTGTTTCGTTTTCGCCTTGGGGTTTATTTCATTTATTTTTCGATGTTATTTCACTCACTGTTTTTGGGTGTTATTTCCTATTTTTTGGGGAAAATTTCATCAGTTATTTCTCTTTGGGGCTTTCCGTGGAGCCTCATAGAGACCACCATGTTTGATTCTCGATTTGATCAATATAGCCGAGACACCACATGATTTACCCCGGGGATCTTTCGTATCGTAAAAAATATATCCACGTTTTGACTTAATTGTGCAAAATATTTTTTTTCTGTAATTATTCGTCAAAAGATTTGATTAAGTGCACTTTGTATACTTGCACAATTATCACATATTTTTCGGCAGTTTTTAAATATATTCATATGAAAAATCAACGTTAACTGCACAATTTTTAAAATGTGGTGGCAATCTTTTTGACAAATTGTAGCACCATAGCCAGTGCTCCCTTTGCACTCAAGACATCAAATCTTTAATATAAATCTTTCAACAATAAGACACACTTTACTTGTTGTTCAAAAAATCCTGGTTCCTTTTTTATATGTAAGAACCGACACTTTTGATCTAAGTGCACCAAATATCGTGCAAAGTTGTTTCCACAGTTCTTTTAGAATTTTTTTCTGTGTTATGTATACAAGGCTTTGAGAAAGGCGTATAGAAGCTGAACCTTATATGAACTCAGTGCGTTATTCCGATTGGATTGCTATTTACAAACGCATATTTAATACAAATATGGGTTTCAGCCAAAATAAATAAGCAAAAATTATTTTTAGAACAAAGCATACATACATATCTATGTGTTGTTTGACCAACAATTTAAATATTAATAAACACTAGTTGGAATACAATCCCAAAACAAACAAAACCGTTACATAAATACAACATTTGCTGTAACAACGGCAAACATAAAACTTCAAGAAAAAATTCCTTGATAGAAAACAAGCATTTTACGGTGATAACTGACAATGTTAACATGAAAAACTAATTTATTTTATTTTCTTATTTCATAAGAACATAAAAACTAATTCATACGATTCACCTTGGCGCTCTGCATGTCTAAGGTTTGTGGCAAAAAATATTAAAAACATGCGACAAACTGTGCATAGCAGCGTTGCCTACGGTGTACAGGAAAAAATATCACAAAAAAGAAAACTGACGGCAGCCGCAGAGCGAAAACAGGAAGTTACAAAAACAAATATTTAGAACAACTTTTCTGGTAAATATACAACACAAGAATACCAAATGAAAGTGCTGATGCAACACTAACCTTAGACGATATGTATGCAGGCAAGTGATAGTCACTGTAGTCAGTAACACAAAATAAATGTTATTTAATTCACTTCATCTAGTAATTCTTCACAGTTTTATTAAAATATATTTAGTTTAAAAATAAAAAAAATTTTAAATAAAATATGTATCTAAAAGAGTTAAACGATCAAAAAATTTATGTATACAAAGATAACGACGCAAATTTTCTTCTTAACCAATACTTTGTTGTTTAAAATAATTGTAAATTAATTCAATGTTTTAATTTTTAATAAACCCTAATAAAATTTTTATTTGACTAATACAAGGTGGGCAGAAAAAAATCACCCTATTGGACGATGCTCTTGCTTTTGCAAATGGCGGCCAATGTCAAATCTGTTTTGGAATTTGTGAACCAGCCAGATGTAGAATACAAGTGAACAAGCCATGGAGCGATACACTCCCCAAGAACTCGGAATAGTAGTGTCTATTTTTTGCGTAACAATTTGTCTGTGGTGTTGGCGCAGATATCTATACAAAAAAAAGTCCGGAGCAGTCAAATCAGGCGACCGTGGAGGCCAATCAAAATCACCATTTATTAAAATATCTTGTTTAGGAAAGAGGTCTCTCAGTAATTACATTGTAATCCTGGTTGTACATATGTATGCGATATGGCACCGTCTTGTTAATATCACAAGCCCAAAGCAGGCAGTTGTGGCATTAAAAAGTTTTCAATCATATCAGGATATCGCTCCCCATTGACAGTTACCGTTACGCCGTTTTGAGTTTCAAAAAAGTAAGGCCCACTGATGTCTTCTGACGAAATTGCACACGATACTGCCACTTTTAATGGATGCAAGGGTGACTGATGAATAATTTGAGGGGCTTACATTACCCAGAACCGACTATTCTGCTTATTTACATGATTTTGATTTGTTTCCTGAAAATCGGGGTTGTCATGGGTGAGCTGTAACATCCCATTGGCATATGCCAAAGCTCCTAAGCACGGCGTCGAATTGAGGTTGATGGATTGTTTTGAACACTGTCTTGTGCAGCAATGTTTTGACCCATCTTACAGTACGTTGTGGTCCATGCTTAGGCCTATCAGCTACAGTCCCTCTTAAAAATCGTTCACTACACAATAAATAGTGCGTCTGGTTGGCACGTTGTTTCTTACTGAAATTTCACGTAACTTTCTTGTCGTCACAGTGACCGATTATTGATTTTTATAAAATGTTTTAATGATTAAAACACGTTGGTTTACCGAATAATATTCCATAATAAATTTGCCACGTTTCTTCTTTACGACTGATAAATATGAACTGTGAAGACTAATGTTTACCAAAATGTCGGCAAAACAAAGTAGTATACCTCGCCAGCGTTCATCCTGTACTTTATTAAATTCTAAAAATATTGGTATCTGACTTTATGCCAAACAAAATTAACGAAAAATTAAAAAAAAAAAATAAAGTTTTGAATTGAAAATAGAAAGCATTTTTTCCAAATAAATTTTTTCAAAATTTCAATGGAATTGTTTTTCTGATTTTGCCATTTTATTTATACATACATACATATGTCAGTTCACAGTAGTCTATTTTACCTCTTTTTTGAAAAAAATTAACTCCAGCCAAATGTGTAGGGTGATTTATTTTTTTATGATTTACTTTTTGGAAGACTTTCTCCCAATTATTTTAAGTCATTTACGCTCACGTATTGCAATGCGTGAAAATATTTCCCCTATTGATATGAAAATATTCGTTTTTGCTTAACATAAAAAAGAGTTGATTTTACAATTTTTTTTCGATACTTATCAATTTTCTTTTGATTTTATCTATTTTCGTAAATAAAATCTGTCTTTATCTTTACTTGTAATTTTGTTTAGCTCAACATATTCTTTATATTACCCAGATTGTCTAAAACTCTTTGCTGTAGTTAATTTTAGCTTCCCTGCTTTTTCAAGCACAGCAGTATTGAAACTTCCAAAAGTTTGTTTTTACTGATTTTTTCCTTTATTGCACGCTTCAGCACTTCTCTGGACTGAATCAAAATGCTGTGTTCCAACATTCCCTCAGGAGTCAATGATATTTTGCCATAATGATTCTACCAAGACTTATTATGAACTAGGAGCACCAGTATTTTTTGATTTTTTAAAGAATGAAATTGTAAGCCGCTTTGTTTTTGTCGGCTTCTGTTTTATCTCCAAACAAGACATTCGCCATTTTGAAATATTTTAGGCAAAAAATTATATATCTCAAATACCGGTTAAAATGGACTTATCAAGATTATAACGAATATACATAACACTTAACTTTCCATGACATTGACAGTTTCTATACGGTACCGTGAAATAACTCCCAAATGAAATAACTCCCAATGGAAAAAATGAAATAACTCCCAAATGAAATAACTCCCAATGGAAATGAAATAACTCCCAATCAAAAAAAATGAAATAACTCCCAACGGTAAAAATGAAATAACTCCCAATGTTTGGGAGTTATTTCATAAAAGTCAAAAAAAAAGTGAAATAACTCCCAAATGAAATAACTCCCAACAAAAATGAAATAACCCCCAATTACAAAAAAAAAATAATTGTTTTATGAAATAAGTCCCAACGGAAATGAAATAACTCCCAACAATAATGAAATAACTCCCAACGAAAATGAAATAACTCCCAACGAAAACGAAATAACTCCCAATTAAAACACATATATATAATGCGAAAACCTTTTGTATCCATAAATTATATGTTACTAACGTAAAATTATTTTCTAAACAAACAAACCAAATGACTGCCGGCCTCCGTCTGGACGCAGGCTAAGCTAACTCTCGTGGATCGAACCGCCGGCTTCGTTACAGCTTTAGGACAGGCGCGTGGACTTGAGGCACCTTTTTGTTTAAATAATTTTCTAATAAAAAAGAGTTATTTAGATAGCCGGCCTTCGGCCGGGCGCAAGGAAAGAAACATCCAGTGGATTCGAACCGCCGGCTTCGCAGTAGCCTTCGGCCGGGCAATGGACTTTAAGTTCTACTGCTTTCCATATAAAGCTTCGCTAAATAAAACATGAATTTTATTCCCCGGCCGAAGGCTACTGCGAAGCCGGCGGATCTAATCCACTGGAGTTTTTTTTTTCCTTGCGCCCGGCCGAAGGCCGGCTATATATGCCACTTTTTTTTAAACCCAAAATTTTCAATTCATTGTCACCTTTTGTATCCATAAATTAGATATCACTAACGTAAAATTATTTTCTAAACAAACAAACCAAATGACTGCCGGCCTCCGTCTGGACGCAGGATAAGTAAACTCTTGTGGATCAAACCGCCAGCTTCGTTACAGCTTTAGGACAGGCGCGTGGACTTTAAGCACCTTTTTGGTTAAATAATTTTTTTTAATAAAAAGGAGTGATTTAGATAGCCGGCCTTTGGCCGGGCGCAAGGAAAAAAAACTCCAGTGCATTCGATCCGCCGGCTTCGCAGTAGCCTTCGGCCGGGCAATGGTCTTTAAGCTCTATTGCTTAAATAAAACATGAATTTTATGACACTTTAGTTATGAAGCTGCAAATACTTCCGATGCACTACAGTTTAAAGTATATTCCCCGGCCGAAGGCTACTGCGAAGCCGGCGGATCGAATCTAGTGGAGTTTTTTCCTTGCGCCCGGCCGAAGGCCGGCTATATATGCCAGCTTCGTTACGGCTTTAGGACAGGCGCGTGGACTTTAAGCACCTTTTTGGTTAAATAATTTTTTTTAATAAAAAGGAGTGATTTAGATAGCCGGCCTTCGGCCGGGCGCAAGGAAAAAAAACTCCAGTCCATTCGATCCGCCGGCTTTGCAGTAGCCTTCGGCCGGGCAATGGACTTTAAGCTCTACTGCTTTCCATATAAAGCTTCGCCAAAAAAAACATGAGTTTTATCACACTTTAGTTATGAAGCTGCAAATACTTCCGATGCACTACAGTTTAAAGTATATTCCCCGGCCGAAGGCTACTGCGAAGCCGGCGGATCGAATCCACTGGAGTTTTTTTTTTATTGCTATATTTCATTATGAAATAACTCCCAATTTGTATGGAAAAAAATTGGGAGTTACTTCATTTTTTCATTGGGAGTTATTTCATTTGGGAGTTAATTTTTACTGCTTGGAAGTGTGAAAAGTAATTATTGAAATAATGAGGTGTCGACATATGTGGGCGAAATCGGGTTTATTGTTTTTTAGCGTCACTTACATATGTACATATGTATAGACATTATATTATATATTTTATTTTATAAGCAGGCCAAATTTTATAAAGCGATTTTCTTCACACAAGTATTTAGGCACGTTTAAGGCAGAAATTCACTTTTACATTTACCGTTAGGTTTGTCAAAAAATCGTATGTGAGCTCAAAAAGTATTACATATTACAAAATTTTATTATCCCTTTTAAAATAAAAAAAAGTTTTTAAATGTGCACAAAAAATTATTAAATAGATCTTAATAAGCTTTTTAAAATTAGTTTTCTCAAATTTCAGATTTTCTACACACACTTTCAACGCCAATTTTTTATGTTATTCACAATTTTTTCAAAAATATGACGTTTAAAGTGTTGAGTTGCTAATTGCTGGTATAACAAAGTGTTAAAACCAACAATGGCTGTAGTTCTTCCATATAGGAAAAAAAAATTTACATATAAGAATAAAGGTTGTTATATGATTGCAACAAAATTTTTTTAAATATTGTTGGTTTTTAACCCAAAAACCATTGGGCATATTTTGGAAAAATATAAATAACTTAAATGGCCTAGAGCAACAATCCTACCAACAAAAGTGTTGCCTTTATTTTCCACACATAACTATCATCACCGCCACACTTCATTATCTGCATAAATAAAGAAAACATCTTGCAGTTTTACCAACACTATCGTTAGGGTTTGTCTTGCACTTACCGCCAATATGTCCAAATCAATGATGCATGATGATAATACATGAATTAATACCGGAGATTTTTGCTGTGTTTTTTTCCAAACCATCATCAACAATTTTGGCATAACATCTATCAAGGCATCTAATGAATAAGTGTGAACGATCACCTTAAAGCCAACCGTATACGTATCTCGCAAAACAAGATTTTGGCGTTATATGTTGATATGTATTGGTATACCAACAGTGGTGTACTTGATCTTAACACTTTACATACATTGATATGATTTGCCTGTCTATCAGTTTGTCCGTATATACTGTGATACGAAAACTTATAGTGATTAGTTCAAAGAATTGCAATGTTTACCTTTTGGCTTAAAAAAATGTTGTTTTCTTTTCTTTAAACAGAATTAAAAATACATATTTACATACGTGTTACTTGTACATTTTTAACATGAAAACAAAGTATAGAAATTAAGCGCCTTCATCTAACGCATAACACTTAATTTGAATCCCTCCATCCTTAACTTTGATAGTTCAACTCCTTTAAGTTGCTGGTTCATAAATAATAAGCAAATAACTAAATTTGAAGCAATATATTTTTAGTAAATTTTTCACTTTAATATATTTTTAAAAACTTTTTTTTACATTCAAGATCATTTTTAAATACAACATATTTAACTGGGTAAACCTTCCAGCCCTTTAATATTTATTAAGTTTGTTAGCCCAAACATTATAAAGTTGTTACAGTTTTTGCGATTCAATCTGGAAATCATTTTTAGATTTATGTGTGCCTTATCGTATCTCAAACATTTAGCCGTACGTTTTTGGTTAAACTGGGCTAAAACAAATAAAATAAAAGCACATCATCATCTTATAATCATGCAACATTTCTTACTAAACTAATTTTTTTTATTTTCTTTTGCCAAGTGTATAAATACATACGTACATTATATTTGTAATATATACATTAAATAATTATAAAAATTCCCTTGAGTAATAAACGTCTAAAATGTGGTTTTCCTACAAAAAAAGAAACAGGATTTTTATCTTTGCCGCCGCATACAAAAATGACACATATGTTAACTATTTTTTAGTGTTTCAAATAAAAATACATGAAACATGTATAAGTTTTATATTGATACACGTATATACATACCGTTACCTGAAATGCAAAAGGCCCTATCTAACAAAAGATTCAAGTTCAGGGGCCAAATTACGGTATTCGTCATCACGTAAAATTGTTCGAAATATCTGCTTTTGATATAACCGCTTTCGATATCGAGTAAAAGCCATCCCAAGTTCTGATGATAGCATTCGATACACAGAAAAAACTACCAAAAATTTTTTTCAAACAAATTCTTGTTCAAAGTAATTTAATTTTTAGTAAATTTTTTTAATAGTCTCCAATAATATTTTAATTTGATTTTAAATTAAACAAAATTATAGCCTAGACAATTCAAATATTTAAAATTCAAAATTTACAATTTCCGTTGTAGGTCCTCAGCCAGACAAAATTTTTACTGATTCTCTGAAGTTCGTAACTGATTCTACAACTAAATTTTTTTCTGTGTAACAAATGCGCTATCCAGTGCCAGTTCTTCGTTAGATGAATAGAGTTCGAAATTTATTTTATTTACAACAATAAAGAGCGAAAGAAGACGAAATGTAAGTTCTTATGCAGATTTAAATTTAAAACTATAAATAAATAAAATTAAAATTTTAGGATCAATATTAACAAAATAAATGGAAAACTAAAGGATATTATAACTTAATTTCTGGTTGATCATCCCATTTTCGCCAAGAAAAATTATCATATTGCAGCCACAAAAAAGCAACTTCTAAAATATTGTGGGAACAAGTAACGCTAAAACTTAAGTTCTTTGGGCCGCAAATTAGGGACGCAAAGCTGTGGAGAACAGTAAATAAATATTTTTTTTTTTGCTTTACTACTAATTCGTATTATTTTGTAGCTTTTTTCCTATTAAAAATTTAACGCAAAAAGAAATTGGCAATGGCAGTGGACCACTTTTATCCCGAATTTGTCCTATGCGTATAGTTTTAAATTTGTTTTCTGAGTTAGAAGATTGTTGCGGGGTCCTAAATGTTACAGCCCAAATATTACGCCGGCAATAAAAAAAAAATTAAGCGTGGCCCCTACACATTGACATTATGAACTGTCCGGCCGATGAAAATTAAAGGACGACTGAAGGTCTACGTCTTCCTCCCTCTTTTACGAAGTGCAGTTAAAGTAGAGTTTAGGTTTTGGGTTTATTTTTTTTTTAATTGGAACGTTATTTGGGTTTAGAGGTAAGGGATAAACCCCCCTAAAGGGAGCACAAAAGTCAACCAGACATTCCTTCTAGTGCCCGGTAAGGTCACATAACAAGATTAACCTAACAAAAATAATAAAATAATGTCGGATTAATTTATGTCGGCAAAAATAAATAATAAATAAATAAAAACGTATTTACATATATTTATGAATGTATACCTTTTTATTTATGCTTTCACATATCCCCAAAAAATGTTTCCAATATGTTAACATTTTATTTTAATTTCGATACGCGTGCGAAATTGCATTAGATAAGAACGATTTCTAAATCAAGAGTGCCGTAATTTAGCTCCTAATCTTAATCGTCGTACACAAACTTGTATTTCATATTCCTAAAAGCATTTTCTCAAGGTACCAAAAATTTTAAAAAATTACTTTTTGATCACCTATTTATCTCAATTTCTAGAATAATAATCTCAAAAAATAGTCATCAAATCAACCTTTTTATTAGTCAATATTCTCTTATTTCATGTATCTAGAGCTGTAATCCCAAATGATGCAAAAAGTACCAAAAATATTTTTTCTTTGTCCAAAAAGTAGACAAAACCTTAACAATACATACTGTACACCGTTTTTAACTTCAGTTTGGATTTGTAGCTGTCAAATAAAATTTGAATTATTTGTGTTTCTCTCTTCATTAGCTCTAAAGTTACCAATATGCCTAAAAAACCAAAAAACACCCTGTTGTTGGTACCCTTTAGGGTCATATAATAAAAATATACAAAATCTCTTTGTTGACTTAGAAGAAAAATGACCCATAAGGTACCAAAATATAGCTTCTAATTTTTTTTAAGCCCCAAAGCGACCACTTAAGGTTTCAAATTTAAAAAAAATCTAAACATAAGTTTAAGACTTTTTGACGCCTGTCGAACGCAATTTAAATTATTTAATCAAAAAGTGTCTAAAAAGTACGAATGTATAAATTTGACGCTTTTTTCTACCCCTTAGGGTTCAAAACTTAAAAAAAAGATCTCTTAAATGCAACTTGAATTCGGTTTCTATCTTTATTGATTTTAAAGTTGCAAAAACTACCTAAAGATTAAGTAAATAATACTTTTTACTAGCCCTCATGGTCAAAAATATGCCGAGACCAGTCAAACGCCATTTTAGTTATGTTTCTGCCTTTATTGGCTTAGAGTTAACAAAATTGAGCTTTTGAGTATTAGTTCTTTAGTTCTTCGCTTTTGTTTCCTCTTAGAGTCCAAAACTACGAAAATTGTCAGGCACGAGTTCATTTTTATATGTAGAGTACAATATATATTTTTAATTTTGTTTCTTTCGTGGATAGTTTAAGAGAAGGCAACACATTGATTTTCCGGTATTTGGCCAATTTTTACATCATTAGTGACGGATTTTCCCGAAATTTTGTAAAAGGGAATCTGATCATCGAGAGAGGTACGCGCAGTCAAAATTGCATGTCCTTAGTATAACGCACTTGGGCTTCACAATAAATATTGCCTATTTATGTATATATATACATAAGTAGATAAATAATGGAAATGTTTTTAATAATACATAAATCAAAATAAAACATGTATGTATGTTTATTTTGTTTTATTCAACATAAATTGAAAAACATATTTGTATTTGGCTTACTGTTAGTTTTGTACAATGCACATTTAACAAGGTAATCTCAAAGCGAATTCAAAAAATTCGCCTTCTGCATTTCCTTTTTGTGTTTGAACGGTAGAATGTCAGAAAAATTAAAAATTCCATATAAAATTAATTTTAATTCCGTGAAAATGTCAAATTGACTTTAATCAGCTGGGCTCTTAATATTACCTGGTTGAATGTGCCTTGTTTTAGTCTTTTTCATTTATTTTTTTAAGAACACTAATACAGGTAGTGTTAAGAACCCAGCTGATTATGATTGTGTAAGTGATTGTCCGATTTATTAATTTTGTTTAAAATTTCTATGACATTCACCAGGGATATTCAACCAGGTAATATTAAGATCCCAGCTGATTAAAATTAATTTGACATTTATACGAAATAAAAATTAATTTTATATGGAATTTTTAATTTTTCTGACATTCTACCGTTCAAACACAAAAAGAAAATGCAGAGGGCGAATTTTTTGAATTCGTCTTGAGTTTACCTTGTTGAATATGCCTTGACATTCACTTTATCAAACTTTAAAAGGAAATGAAGAGGGCGAATTTTTCGAATTCGCCTTGATACTACCTGTATTAGTGTACCCTGATGCTAACTAAATGAACATAACTAAAACGTACTATTTTAAATTTTATAAACACATACTTATGTACTAGGCAAATTGACATTTTTACGTTACAAATATTCAATTTGGTATTAAATTTATAATTTTTCTGTTCCGTTCAAACACAAAAAGGAAATGAAGATGGCGATTTTTTTAATTCGCCTTGCTATTACCCTGTTTAGTGTACTCTAAAATTCACTTAGTTTCGGCCCTAATTCGTCTCGCTACCACCTGGTATGAGTTCGCCTTGATTATGTATGTAGCACCCCTTAAAAGAACTACCTTGTCATTGGGGCTAATGCCAGTTACAGATGTAAGATGTGATGTGTCAGTAGTACCAGGGTCAATGTCAGTTGTAATAGACTATAGTTATACTATTAACATTTCCTGAAAGATATATTACATGTGTTTAAGTGTGTGTGTGTGTATCTGACTACCGAAAAAACCAACTTTTTAAATTGTTTTACACTTAATCCAAATTAATAACAAAATACAATATGGGCAGCAACTGAAGACGCCCATTTGATCATTCTTTCGTTCATTATTTATTTATGTTTCTAATTTTCATATGTTAGAAATGACTTACAGTCAAAACCCTTTATTATAACTTCATTTACAACAGATAGCAAAAGGGCAGGGTACTGCAACACAGATGCTACAGCCAGCCAAAAAGAAACATGAAGCAGGCGGCATAGACACGTGAAGAGCATAAGTGAAGCACGCATCAATTGTAAAGCAATTGACTTTGAAATGATTAAATTTATATTTGTTTGTTTGTTGTCTTTCCTTGAATTGATAGATATTAACATATACAAACTATAAACACACCTTTGACATTAAATATCGATTTATATGATTGTATGTAAATATTGGGGATCACAAATCTTTGGAGCGCTTACATACATATGTATTTATATGCATATATACATACAGAAACATATCCATATATACATACATATAAGAAATGTTTAGTGAAATTACTGTTCAGTCAATTTTCACATAAATTTTAATGTAAAATTCTAAGTAATCGACAGGGCATAAAA
The DNA here is from genome assembly GCA_963583895.1 of Melanophora roralis. Lineage (NCBI taxonomy): Eukaryota > Metazoa > Arthropoda > Insecta > Diptera > Rhinophoridae > Melanophora > Melanophora roralis. The sequence goes on along the minus strand of OY757187.1, from coordinate 89,447,136 downwards.
TCTTATAGCCTCATAATGATATTAGGGGTAAAGCCGCATGTGCGAGATGTTTTGACACATAACATCCGTATCTACTATAAAAGAAATATGTTTAAATATTTATTTATGTATACATCTATACATATGTATGTATGTTTATTTAAAACATGTTTGTGTGTATGTACATATGTATATTTATAGACATTTATTCATCCATTTGATCCTAGCTTTGTTTTATTTTCCCCGGACTTAACGAAATTTATTGAGTGCGAATGATCTTGTTCTTTAGTAATAATAGAAGAAAATTTTATAATTTTTGTATTTATTTCTTAAAGGATGAAAAAGTGTTACGATAGTTTTCTGCTTCTTCCAGCTAACAACAACAACATAATGATCGAAGCTAATCTGATTAAAGCATGATATATTAATGTAATAAATAATTTTACCTTAAATCACTTATGAATTCGGGCAGTCTAAAAAGGTAATTTTAGTTTGTATTCAAGTAAAGCTAAAAAGAATTTGTTATAAAAAAGTAATGTTAAAAAGTTAACGTTAAAATTAAAAATTGCAAGTTGTTGGTAATCTGCAGTATTCTTTTATCAAAGTACCCTAGTTTTAACACTTTCTAAAGTACCCAATTAAGCTTAAATATTGATGTTCACGTGGTCTTAAAACATAATTTTTTTTGCCGACAAAAATACTATTTGTAGTTTGGCTATTGCTACTAAAAAAGGATACAATTTTTTTCTTCTTGTTCTTCTATCAAAGTTTTACATAAGTCAGTCGACAAAAATTTTTCTATCATCCCCAAGCAATATTACTTTAAGTGCCTTATTTCTTATTATATTTAACCAAAAGTTTTTGTTTTCAAATCCAAAAAAATCTATGCTTAGTTTAATATCCTTCACATAGTCAAAAATATATCAAGAAGTTGGTGATGGCGTTGGTAATTTCTAAAATATTAATTTGATAAAAAGACACATATATATATATATTTTTGACCCTTCAAAATAATAAAGGAAAAATAATAACAATCCCATTATTATTAAGTTAGTTTTTAATTTTTTTTTCTAATAAGAAGGGTATAACAATTTCGGCCCGGCCTTTAACTTTTACATAAAAAAAATTTTTCAAGTTTTAAGTAAAACAAATATAATGTTGCGAAAAACAGAAAATTATTTATGTTTATTTAAAGACACCAATCTATTTAGTTCACTTATAAAATAAACTCCTAAAGGAAAAACGGAGAAAAGTTACATTCTTTTACGAAAAAAGTAACGTTTTTTCATAAAAAGTTACATTTGGTCAATTTCACGTAAAACAACACAAACTTGGGGAAATCGATTTTTTCTTTATTGAAAGAATTGATGAATTAACGTCTAAAGGCAAACTAAAATAATCGAAATATTGGTTTATATTTTATTTGTCTAGCAAGAGCCAAAAAATATCACATACTGAATAACCGGCTCTTCTTTTTTTACGTTTTGGTGAAAATTTCACACCCGCCACTTTTAATAAATGGTTTTTCCTTAAGCAAAAATAGTTTTTTTGTGGAAATTATGATCCACATATGATTTAAAACACTTTTAACTACCTTAAAAACTAAAAAATTTAATCTGTTCTCAAGAATATTTCACACAATTCGATCCTGCTGTCAAAATTCTCTTAAATTAAAATTTGTAAGGTCACACCGGTGACAGTCTTTAAGTGATCATTGTGAGCGGAAATTATGTTCTTGCAGTGTTTACTTACGACAAGTCGCTTCAAGACATACCTTCTTTGAAAATCATGCCTTTGTTTTAAACCAAAACTTTGAATTGTTTGAGTTATAAGCAAAAATATGAGCAAAATGATAACAACCCTCACAATGGAATTGCCCACTTACGAATAAAAAAAAACAACCAAAAAAGTTTTCCTAAAAGTATAATTAACAAAAAAAAATTTAAGTGTGCTTAAACAGGTTTTTAAAATGTATATTACAATTTTAAGGGCTTTGTTGCGCAAAACGTAAAGCATAAATATTTTTTTATTCATTCCTATTTGGCAGATTCCACTTAAAATGGCTTAAATTCAAAATTTAAAAAATAACACTCGTAACAGTGGCTTTAAGGATAAAATACTACGATCCCATACCGTCACAATGAAATTGTTCTTTTCATAAGGCATTATGTGAAAAACTACTTATAATTGTTTTTAAAACGTTGAATTTGATGTATAATAACTCCCACTTTAGAGGAACTATATAATCAATAATGTACATTTTAAGTAGTTAAAAATATCTCCTTTACCAAATATAAGTCTTGTTCTGTTACTGGCACAAAAAGTTACGCAAATTAGGCCTAATACGTTCAAATTATACATGTTACATAGAGGGTCAAAAAACTACGTAAAATGTAACAAATGCAACCAACTGGCAACGCTGATGCTCACAAATATTTTAATTTTAATATTTTTTGACTGCTCTCCCCTATTAATAAATTTGATTTGTGGCATCAATTAGTTTATGGTTCTTTAAACTTCCACAATATTAGATTAAGAAGTGATTTAAAGATTGCACACAATTCTATATTGATGTCATTTTGGGTGATCATGAACTTGAACTGATTTGTTTCGTCGTCATTAGTATAATCATAAGCCTGATCATGTAAAGAGGATTGTTTGTCTGAGTACGAAATTTGTAACATGATCTTTGCCACTTAAAAGTATTCAAAGAGGTTGCTTGTTGCTGTCAATTACTTAAGTTTATTTTAACATGTGCTTCATATGCCACTTATTAACTTTGATTTGTAGCTGCAGCTACTTATGTTGGAAGATATGAAGCAGGCAACATTGGGCGTCCCTTATTTATATATTCTTGATTTTGAATTATGCTTCGTTAAGCGAAAGCTTAAGGTTTTTTCATCGTTTCACTTTCTATTAAGCAGCATCAAAGTTAAAAATAATTTTGCTCTTCTAATATTATCTTAAGCCTTTAAAATTTAATTGATTTTAATGTTAAACTTATTTATACATACGTATGTATGCTATATTGTAAGAACGTTATAAGGTTTAGTCTAAATTAAAATGGATTTAAATTTTTTTTAATGTATTTAATTAAAATATCTTTTATTCTGATAATAAACATATTTTCTGAAAGCAGCATATGAAAGACTTTATATTGACAGACATGTAATCAGAGTTGGGCAAAATACATGCTTTGCTGTATTTGAAATACAAAATACTTCTTCCGCTTGTATTTCAAATACAAAATACCAAATACTCGTCGAGTATTTCAAATACAAAATACAGTATTTTAATATCTTTTATTTGAAATACAAAATACAAAATACATTTATAACCATTAATCATGAACAGAAAAAAATTAAAAATTTCATATAAAATTAATTTTTATTTCGTATAAATGTCCAATTGATTTTAATCAGCTGGACCCTTAATATTACCTGGTTTAAATGTGTCTTGGTTCTCTGTATGTGGCTTGTATGTGAAAAACAAATTAAATTAGAAGTAAAGTAAAAATTCGCCCTCTGCATTTCTTTTGTATATCCTGCAAATAGTGATAAGGGTATATATCAGTTTGTCATTCCGTTTAAAATTTCTTTGCGACCCCATAAAGTATTAATTTTCTGGAACCTTATAGATAGGGAAGTTGATATAGCCATGTCCGTCTGTCAGTCTGTTTAAATCAAGTTTCCTGAGTCAAAGTGATACGGACCTATTGGTGTCAAACTATTGGAAATATCCTGGAGACAATCGCTATTTAAAATTAGCAAAATCGGTTGACTATTGACCGAGATAGAAATGAAAAATCAAAATAACCCATTTTTTAGGACAAAATCCGTGCATACATCCCGCGATATCTTAGTGAATATAGTCATTCTTGCCACAAAACTTGGCACGGATACTCTAAAAACAGGGATCTCAAAAGGAAAAAGTTTTTTTTAGAAAGGATCAATGAAAGTGGTTTTTTCTCAGCAACTGCACAAATTTTGCGAAATTTTTCATGCGCTTAATCTTAGAAACTATAATACAAAATACGTATTTGTATTTCAAATACAAGTATTTGAAATACTGCCCAACCTTGCATGTAATTGTTTTGAATCAGAAATCGATGAAGAAAATATTTATATGATTTCGAAGATACCGAATTTCAACGTAAAGGGGCAAAAAATACGTTTTAGCAATGAACATTTTCCGACTTTTTAAGAAATAACCAGCACTTGTACATGCATTGAGTTTTATTGGGGTCAGGGACATAGGGTGTGGCTATAAATAGGGCTATAAAAATTGGAACTGTTAGTTACTGATTTACAAAAATCTAAAGGCAATTTTTTTTATTTCAATAGTCAATTGTAAGTTTTATTTAGGTATCAATTGTAAATAAAATTGTCTCTAAGTTCAACTAAGGTACCAATTCCAACACAAATTAAAAATTTGGTATTCAAATAGAACCTTAAGACATTATTGTTTATATTATTTATTTTTATTATTGTTTTAAACATGGCGAAATTACAAGCGTAAAAACAAAAAATAAGCAAAGTTATCTTTACTAAAATCAAGCCGTACATTTAAAAAATTATTTCTGTGTAATCTACTGGAAACGCTAATTAAAATAACTAATTTTTCATTTAAAAATCCTTAAACAAGATATTTATTTATATCAATACCATAGTTTATTTAAATTCAGACATCAAAAAATTAACTTACAAAAACTTTAATGAAACATACCAAGCATCAGAAGAAATATTAACAAAGTCAAATATTACTACAAAATAACTGACAAAATTAACTTCAACTGAAAATCGGTATTTTAGTGCAGTTTAAGCTTTTAATGACTCTTCAAACCATAACTTACAGCTAAGTATTGTAACAATTTTTTTAATGTAAGGATGTCAAAAGTATGTTGATCACGGGTTTTTTTAAAACAAGTAAGGATATCCTTAAACCAAATTCGATTTATCTAGTACGAATTTCCTACTTTTAGTCGGAAAGACCTTCACATTGGTCTTTCTATGTACCCAGCCATCTGTTCTACCCAAGTTATTTCGTACTGCAAAAATTGTAATGAAAATATTTTGTCGGTATTTGCAGTCGATAGATGATATTGTTTTTGAACTTTTAACGCTTGCATGTTTAATAGCAATACCATATAAAGGGCCTTATTCATAAACGTACAATAGTGTTTATTAAAGGCTTATTTGACAAGTATATATGGAATAATTGTCAAATAAGCCTTTAATAAACACTATTGTACGTTTATGAATAAGACCAAAAAGGTTTAAGGGCGAACGTTTTCGACATAAAGTTTAATAAAAGTTCTTAATACATATGTCTGGGTGGTTCCCCTCCCCCTTTTCATATCCAACTAATTTTTTTTTCTTAATGTAGGCCATATTGTCCAATTACTTCTTGTGGGTTTTTGAAGTTAATAGCTGTCGAAATTTTTTTTGAAATATAGCGTATCAAAAATTTAAAAAAAAATTAATATCATTTGAGTGGAGCTGCCCCTCCCAAAATCTAGGCATTGTTTCTTAGATTTAGCGCATAAAATATTTCACAAATTTTGTGCAATTGTAGGGGAAATAATACTTCCCCTGCTCCTATTTATATGAAAAAAGTGTTTCCCAAATTAAGGTTCCTATCTTTAAAGTATCCGTCCTTATTTTTGTGTCAAGAGTGGCTATGTTTACTGAGATATAAGGGATATATGCACGGCATTTTTAGTTTTTCTGTGCGACTTTATTTGGGCCCGGAAACTTGATTTCATCTGACACACACACGAACAAGGCTTTATCGACTTCCCTATATGACAAACTGAAATAATAGACTTAATTTAAGAAAACCAAAGTACAATTTTTGATAAATTCAGGAATAAAATTGTTGGTTTTAGAACATATTTTTTTCGGTGTAGGTCACCGAGCGAAAAAGTTCATTTATGACTGCATTTAAATCTTCTAGCAAAAATTTTGCTCTATTTTTTTTATTTTTTATAATTAAATCTTTGCATATGCAAGCGAACAATAAGTATTCAAAACTTAAGGGCAAATAGCTAATATTACCCCTGAGCCAGATGAAAATTAAAGTTCTTAAAATAATTGGTTATTACAAGTCCATTTACTTTTCAATGGCTCACATTTGAGCAGATATTTCTCCCGATTACATAATTTTTCTAATTGAATTTTTTTAACACTTTCAATCAGTCTTTTCTTAAAAAGTTTAAAAAGCGAAGTTTCCTTTTTACTAACAACATGACTTTAAAATAAAAAAAATAAAAATTTCTTTAAAGTAGTTAATAAGTTATTGGAGCCCTTTTTTATATTAAGAAGTTACTTTAACTATTTTTAAGCGACCGGGGTTAGTTTTTGCCTCTAATGTCATAGTTATGTTATTTTATTGAGTTCATATGGTTGGTAATGAGTGAGTAGGGCTGGTACGGGTTTTCAGCATTTCAACTCATTACAAAGTAATGTAAGAAGATAGCTTTTTCTTCCTTTGGTAACAAATGCTTAAAAATTTTAAACTTAAATAAGATTAAACAAAATATATAATTAGGGGAAAATATTTTCTTAAATGTCAGATAGGAAACAACTCTTTGACTGAAAACGTCTAAATAATGTTGACGTTATGTAATAGTCATTTAAAAGTAAGTTGTTTAGTAATGACTTAACACTACCAAGTTTTTGCTGGGGACATGGATAGTAAAGTATGAGGTTCAAAAGGAGTAAAACTTTTCTTTATGGTAAGCAAAAACTTATATTTGAAAATATTTTTTAAGCCTAAATTATACTATAGTATATTAGCATCTTGAAACTTGGTGTTAGAAATTGGAAAAGAGACGCAGAAGATCGAAGCGCCTGGAGATAGATTTTAAGTTTGGCTAATGGCACAAACGTTCAGTAATAGCATCTAAGTATGTAAGTGTGTATATTAAGCAATTAACTCGGAATTAAAGTAGTATACTCAATCAATTACTTTTCCTTTTTTTCTTGATATTACATGTAAATCATTCTATTCGTAAATTTAATATATAACTGCTTAATGGGACTAGGCAATTAAAAGATTGAATAAATGCAAATAGTTATTATTGTATGTGCTTGTGCTAGTACTACTTAGTCGCCCGTCATTAGACCTGTTCTTTACGAATACGAGTATATTATTTCAGGATCTTATAATAATTATTTCAACTTTTCAAATGGTTTTTATCGCCATTAAGACAAAATTAATTAGCCTTGATTAGCATATCACACAATTTAATTTAAATGGCGCCCACTCTAAATTAATTGACGTTTAAATCTAAAATAATAATTATTCATTGAATAAACGATTAATATTATAAATTTAATAGAGTGTGTTTACGTTTGTTTGTTTATTTTGTTAAGGTGTTGAAGGTGGAAATTGCAATTAATGGTGACAACTTGAAGACAGATTATAATAAATCAACAATTTTAAGCAAATGAGATAGGGGCGATAAATCTTGTTTTAGCATATGACAAATAATTCTGATTTAAATCCCTTGTTAATGATTTCTCCAACAAAAACAAATAACGCAATTCTACTTTAGAAACAAAAGACAAGCTTGCCCATAAAGCGGGCAAACGTAAAGGGCGAATACCAAATGCAATTTATTGTATTTAACTAACCAACTACTTGATATGTAGTTAGTTATTCTGTTTTGCCTTTTTATCTGTAAATAATTATAGTCAATATTAATTAGAAGCTTAAAATATTTTTAAAAAGAGAAGTAACAATATGAAACTAGAACAGAAACGCAAACATATGTTCTAATAAGCATATGTTTTGCATTTATTTCAGCCTTTTTTCTTATGTATACCGCTGTGATCCTTCATTAACTAACTGCCACTTGCCGTGTTTTGCAAGAATGTTTTTCAAAGTGTAATTTTAATTAAATAGTCTTGAAAGAAATAGACATATAATAATTTGCTTTGTAAATAATTCAAAAACGCCATAAGTGCACATAAAAAAATTAAATTTTTTTTTAATTGAATTGAAATAATGAAACAGCACACATAACGAAATTAACTTTATCGCTTTAGAGTACTTCACCCTCTACCAAATTTTGAAAAAAGACGATTTAAATTTTTTTTAATGAAAACAATTAGCTCTTGAGCGAGCAAAAGAAGATTCAAAAGAACGTGCCCCAAGACACAACTTACATATATTAAGACGCCCACCTTTAGATTAACTAAGAAATTAATAGACGATAGCTCTGACGCTAAAAAAGGTAAGTCTTAGCAAAAGAAAATTGAAGCCGTTACAATCTCAACGATGCCAAATATCCTATTGCAGTCCAATACACCAAAGATCTTTAATTAAAATTTCGACGAACCATAATTGTGTCCCTACTTTTGACCCTTAAGGTAGGTATATATAGCGCAAAAGAGAGAGGTATGAAGTTCCTTCCAATCGTCCATGTATGTGAGGGTCAATAAGTCCTTCTAGCGTCTTAAGCTAAAGAGATGAAAGAGTGATCCGGACGAAAGCCTTTTCCATTCTGATGTCCCAGTTTTCCGACCTTGGGGATGAACACGACTTTGAACCTTTCTTCAGAGAATGATGTTCACATTTTTGTTTCAGTGCAAAAACTCTATTTTAAAAATATATATTTTTAATGATTAAAGTAATTGCGTTAATGGGCGTTAAACATAGGATAAAAAATCTAACATAGACACTGCACTTCATCATAAAATGTTTAATAAAAAACACAATAATAACGTTGACGACAATTCATTGCGACATTTATTATTAAAACCGACACCAACAGAACTAGCACAGTGACATTTTGACATTTTATTTTCCACATCTGACAAATTGGTATTTATATGTATGTCGTTAATATATTCAAAATGTTGGTTGGTCGGTCTTGTTGTATCGTCATACCCAGCGTATTAAATGCAAAACTGTTTACAATATTTGCAATATTTACAACAATACCAGCAGTAATAAATGGATTTGCGTCAGTTAAAAATTATCTGATGAAAATCCCTCTGTTGTAGGCAAATGTCATTTGTATTTAATTTCAACAAATAATTAAATTTGTTTTCATTATAGAAATTGCTGGTGGCTGGCGCCAATAAAAATTGTCGATCTTGTTCGATTGTTTGTTAACTGTCATCGGTAGGAATAATTATTACGTTAATTGTTCTTATGGTGTTTTGCACGGTACATATAGACGTCTGCATGACTATATTCATTTGATTGCCTATACACAACATAAACAATATTCATTCAAACATTTTTCATTCTATGGGAGATAAATAAAGTTAAACCAGTAACAACACAAGAAAGAATATATTGTGTGTTACACTCACTGATACAAGAAGAACACATTCATTTTACAGTTTTTGTTTTGAATGTGTATAAAACTCACTTGAAAATACAAAAACATAGCAAAGTCTCATTACAGTTAGAGTTTTTATAAAAACATTCAGGTGTTTTTTCGAGTTAATGAATATTTAACAACAACAAAAACGACAAATTTGCAATTACAAATGAATGCGCTGAATAATAATTTTTTACACCAATCATACAGCAATATTCACACATTCTATTCAGTATTTATTTATATGAATGTATGGGTAATATTTTGTTTTCGGTTGAAGTGGTTTTTAATTTGCTTTCGCTTGTGGGTTCATTCATTTAATTTGTTTAACATTGAATGAAAAACACTATGTTGTTGAAAAACAAACGAATGTATTTAAACGGCATTTATGTGTAGTCACGCAGACCTCTAGTACATACTTTCTTTAACTTAGGTTCGTGTATGTTAATCAGAAAAATTTTTTAAATATTTGAATACAATAATTTAAACATTTTTTTTAAGAAATAGATTGTAATGTTATTTATTTTGCAAAATAAATAAAATGATATTTTTTTGTTTAAAAAGATTCTTATATTTCTAAACCTTTGAATATACCCCTTACGACCGGAAGAACACTAGCGTAGTATTTATGTCTAGGCCCTAAATCACGGAGCGCATGATACAACTAATCAGGTAATCTCGTCCCTGTAACAACTATAAATTAGTACCAAAGTGTCAAACAACAGCTCCTAGAAAAAAAACGATGAGTAATAATTTTTGTAGTGTTATTTTTACAGGGAGAACATAACTTTTACATTTTGGCACTAATCAGCTGGGCCGACGAGACTACCTGGTTCTTTGTATCATGACGGAGGGGGATGGCATGGTAAAAAGCCGGAAATTGTAAAATAGGCTGGAGCTTAAATAATATGCCCACATAATTAAAATTAAGAATAGTGCAAACAACCCTACATGAGGTGACGCGCTGCATAGAGTAATTCTTTAAAAAAAATTGTACACTTTGACTATATGCATTGGCATAGAGGTTGCAATTAATAACGTATGCACTGATATAGAAACCAAATTTTCGAACCAATTCAAGGTTGACCCCGGGCTAAAAAACTGGATTGGTAGAATAATGAAAGATGTAATGAATATTTAACAAAACCAGGCTTATCTTAAGCAAGTGAGTTCTTGGGTAAGACAGTTACAACACCCAAAAAAGTTAATCACAACTTTGAGAAAAGAGCAGTGAAGAGAAGAAGAGATTCGGGACCATAATAGGGTTCTACCCCAAAGGTAACATACTGGCTATGCAGAAGCTTAACTAAACTACTCTTCGCGGGCTAGTAAATATCCATTTAAAGGAAGTGCAACAGTAGAGCACTACAAAAAGTCTAACATGTATGTTAACTCAGAATAAATGGGACAACAAGGAGGGTTCCAACGAGTGAATTGGAGGTTATTTTTAAAATCTGTCCTATTAAAATCCGCGTACGCTATGAGGCGTGACTTGCGGCAAGACATGTCCTGGCAATAGGCAGAAATAATTAATCTGGCTTATAAATAGGTCTAATCATTTACGCATTTTGGAAGACCTTGAAGGCAATATGGACATAGTGGAATTGGCTTATCGTATGTCTTAAGTGAAGGTTAAGGCTAACTGCACCGCGCAGATACCATATCGACAGTCCTAGATGGATGGGACTCTTGGCAGAGATGTTCAAAAGAACGTTATGTTTACAGTTAGCTCTTGGGCGGAGGGAGGACTGAACTGGGACTCCTTGTTGAAACCTCGGAGACTAAAATTTACTAGCTATTTTTTTACTTTTTTCCTCTTTGCAAGAAAATAATAATTATTTTTTCCATTTCCTAAAACAATGTTCAATATTTACAACAGAAAAGAGACCGATTTAATTTTAAAGACTAATTGAAACATAAGGCAGATTAACCTAAAATTTTACTAAACTTATTGAAACCGGCCTGTCTATAAAACTATTAAGTACAACAGGCGGAATCGTCTGTGTGGCTAGCCAAGAGTTAATAAGAGGAAATATTTTTTAGTGCTACAATGTAAGAAGACGATTAAACAATACTTAGGATTAAGTCAAGAATGCATTATGTATGGGCGAATATCCTGGCTAAATTAAAGTGAAAAACAGCTGAACTAAAGAACCCAAAACTTTAAGTTGCAGCGAAGGCTGATTTAAAGGTGTGAGCAGAAATCGATATCAGGGCACTGTGGAATAGTTAGGGCATTCTAGACAAGAATAGAACTAGGAAAATCCCAAAACAAAGTAAAATCTAAATTAGCCAAGGTCATTAGTTCTCTTACAGAGCAGTTAAATTTACAAGTACATCTCTGAATATGTCGCACAGAAAACGGTGAAGGAATTTGCCTGCACCGCCAAACTCTTGTCAGCTTTTTTAACCCCATTCCTTTACCATTACTAGAAAGGCATAACAAGCAAATTACTAGCTTAAGTGTATGTCCTGAAGGACTCAAGGTCTTTCCTTAAGGGGTCCTCCTTTTAACATAACCTAACCTTATCGAAAATGTTTATCAAACAAGAAAGATTTTTTATATCACATTTTTGGTCAGTACATGTAAATTCCCATTAAAACCTTTTACTCTTTTAATTAAAATAATATGTGAAAAAATTTTTTAAATTTATCAACCCTTTAAAACTTTAAGTCAAGTTTTCATTTGAAATGAGGGAAAAATTATATATAAAATTTTTTGATGTTATGTGGGAAATTTCCTTTTAAGTCCTACTTTTTTTATTAGAACTAGTAGTACTTAAATAAACAAATTAATTAAGGGTAAATAGGACCGTATTTTAAGCCTAATGTTTGAAAGAAGGCCTATCACCTACCAAAGTTATCTTACTCCCACGAAAACTTTTTTTATAAATTGAACACGGAAAGAAAAAAGCACATTCTAAAATAAAGAAGTTTACTTCTAAATTTATCGAAAATCGTACTAAAATCGTATTTAGGGTTTCTTAAATCAAGGGACTACTTCAGAAAATCAAGCAGGAAAATCTTGTTGGTTTTGCAGCTCGAAAAAACTGCAAGTACAGAAAAAAATCTTTAATTAATAAATATTAAATATGTATAAAAATATAGAACTCTTTTTCGTTAGTCAAAAAATAAGCCATCTCGGTAACCATAAAAGTAAAAACCAGGGGATTTCACGGATTAAGAGATCTTTAATATTTTCCTCAGGAGGTGGTGGTCTTATGGTAATAAACAAAATTTTGTATGCAAGTAGTTTCAAGTTTGGGATATGAAAAACTAAACGAGAAATCACACAAACCTCTGTAAAGATGTTTAGGAAAAAATTAAATAGTAAATTAATTCAACAGATGATAGCAAACATTATGTCATTAACAAAATAAATGCAACAATGTCAGCAGATACAAATAAAACGAACAAATAACTTTCATTAAAATAAAAAGTTAATAAAAGTCTTTACGATCATTTCTTTAAGGCAACATGAAACAAACTTTACACGTCTTAATGGGCGAAACATTTGTGGACAGACATTAAGTCGAAAGCAATAGACGTGACAAGTGTGATTAGAGCGGCTGTCAAATATCTTGTCATTAATCAGTCATCAGCAGAGAGAAGAATAACAAATATTATCTTTGATAGTAAAGAATCTAACGTTTTAGCGTATTGCTAGAAAATAAATGAATATATTTGAAGTTATTTTCTTTTTGCAATTTTCTTGTTTATAATACATTCAAAAAAGTTCAAAAACACTTAAAAATTTAATTGTTTGCAAAACAATTAAAACTAAAAATTTCTGGTTATAAAAATATTGAATTAAAACAAATTAATCGTCTGATTTTTTTTATAAAATTGATAAAAAAAAAATAGATAAACTGTTCTCAAGTATTGATTAATTAAAGCAGGATAACCGTGTTTTTAAATAAAATATTAGTAGAGTTCACCAAAAATCTGTGCCCTTCAAAAAAATTAAAGCGGATTCAAATTTGCCGCGCTAGAAATATTTGTAGTCGATATAGCTTTAAGGCGAAAAAATTGTAAGTTTTTTGTAGACCAAGCATTTTGACTTGATCTTTTATATGTATGTGTATATTTATGTTTCTATCGTTCGTGTAAGGAGCATTGGACCGTAAACTTGAACGTGTATGGTGTGTTTTATTTTAAATCTTATTTAAATACTTTTTTTCCACAAAAATGTTTTTTGCTTAAGGCAATCAAAACGATTTTTCCCTATTTTGGGGCGTTTCACGAGTAATTGACCTTACTTATTAAATAAAGTTCTGTATTTTATGAACAGTTTTTAACAAAGTAATTATTAAAAAAATTCGAGTTAAAATCCGAGGAAATGCTAAAAATGATTCAAAAATCTCTGTCCTTGAACTTAATATTTAACAATATTAAGTACATATAAAGTGTTTCGTTTTATTTTTCCATTCCTCAGAATTTGTTTATCCTAAAAATTTACAAATAAAATCCTATTTATCCAAAGGCTTTAGAGTAAAGGATTTATGTCGAAATTGCTATTTAATTGATAAAACTTTTTCGTTTCCTTACAAAAATTTTTCTCTAAGTATAGTCCTATAGGATACTTGTGATGAATACATAAAAATATAAGTGTTTTATATCTGCATGTTTTCTAACCTTCCTGCACCTCTTTTTAAGAACATACATCATGTTTTGTTTCCTCTGTGGCAAAAATACCGCCGAAATCATTCCCATTGCATGGAGCTTGATTTAATTTAAACAAAAAATTCTTTACTTCATCCTACATGTTTCATTTGACAACTACAACATAATGCTGTCAAAACTACCCCAAGAACTATTAAAATAAATCCAATTTTTTTTTATTTTACTGTTTGCATATTTTTTTTAAATACTGCAAATGTATCTTAAAACACTTGTAAATGACCATTAAAATTAAATGTAGTATTTGAATATGAGTTTTCTCTCCTGTAGAATTTATCTGGTGAAATGGACGAAAACTAATACAAAACTAGTTTAGGCTTTTTGTCTAGCATTTCTTTTTAGGGAAGATTAATTGATTTTTCTTGTTAATTTTACATCCATCATAAGATCCTTAAGTTTGACATGTTGCACAATGGGATTTTAGTGAAAAATTAGAGAATACTTTAAGCTCACTCGTTTACTGAAACATTTTTAAAAGTTTTTAATATTTTTTTAATATTGCGTTGATTTTTTCAACATGACCTTTCAGAATTAATGGCTAGTATTGTATTTTAGACAAAAATGCTTTTATTTGTTAGACAAAAATTAAAGAGAATTACTTTTTTTAGTATTTTTTAAGGATATTTATAAGGTTTAGTTTAGGTTAAGTGTATCTATATTAATTTCATTGGATCTTACACCAAATCGTCAGTAGACTTCAACCAAAACTCAACAAACCATTTTTCGTTATTCAACTGTTTTTTTATTGTTTTGATTTAACAAAAAATCGTTATTCGATGAATTTTAAAGCAGCTAAAAAATTATAATTAAAATAATTTTTGGTTCCCCTTATTTTATTTTTGTGCCGAAATATTTTGCGGCATGATACTTTGTTATGTCATTAGCGTTAGAAAAAAGAATAATTCTTTTTATTTTTAACGCCATATTACGGCTCGAACATTTCCCGCCAGTATGGAAAGTTGCCTTGGTAAAGATTCCTAAGCCGGAAAAGATCCTTAGAATGTGGAGTCTTACAAGCCTATAAGTCTGTTACCAACTATGTCTAAATTGTTCGAAAAATTGCTCAAGAACAAGCTGACTCCGATCCTGAATGAAAACAACTGAATTCCAGATCACCAATTTGGCTTTAGAAGTCAACATAGCACAATCGAACAAACTCACAGACTGGTGCAGGTTATAAGAAAAGCCTTTTAGGAAAAGAAATACTGCTCCGCGCTCTTTATAGATGTCTCTCAAGCGTTCGACAAAGTATGGCATGAAGGCCTGTTAAACAAATTAAAGCTCAACCTTCCATCTAATATTTTCAACCTTTTAGAAAAATACAGAACCGGCCGACAATTTATGATTAAAGAGGGAAACCAAATAAGTTCTTTTGAACCAATAGGGGCTGGTGTACCTCAAGGGAGTATACTAGGTCCAATTCTGTACTTGCTTTACACAGCAGATATGCCCACAAACAATCTTACTCATACTTCGACATTTGCTGATAATACCGCCTTTCTCAGTATTCATAAAGACCGTAAAGAGGCCTCAAAACAACTTCAAAATCACGTGTCCCAAGTAGAAAAATGGGCAAAGTTGTGGGGTATTAAAATAAATGAACAAAAATGCACCCACGTTACTTTTACGTTACGCAAGGAAACGTGCCCCCAATTCTTATTAACAACCATACGTTGCCTCAACGAAATGACAAAAAATATCTTGGTATTCACCTGGATCGCCGCCTCACATGGAAGTCACATATAAATGCGAAGTTGACACAGATGAAACTTAAAACAGCCCAAATCCACTGGCTAATCGGTAGAAACTCTGTGCTACGTCTCGATTGTAAACTTTTACTCTACAACTCAATTTTGAAACCAATTTGGTGCTACGGGATACAAATAGGGGGCACTGCTTCCGCCTCCAACATTGAAAAAATTCAACGCCGTCAAAATAAAATACTAAGAATGATAACTGGTGCTCCTTGGTATGTTAAAAACAGCAACATCCACAAAGATATGCAAGTTCCACTAGTTAAATGCGAAATTTTTAATTATGTGGACAAGTATTTAAACAAGCTGGAAATACACCCAAATCCGCTCGTTCGAAACATTTTGCAACATAGTGGACACACTCGTCTGAAAAGAAGGGACACTATTGCAGTAAGATGAAACTACTGAATTAATTATTCTTACTATGAGAACTTAAATTTAGTCTGGCACTGGCTGGCCTAATATAAATTAAATAGTTTTAAGATTTGAATACTTATTGTTAGTTCACCAAAAGCAAAGATTCAATAATAAAAATATGAAAAAAAAAAAAAAATATTAGCGTTACTAGGGCTTACAATAACCTTAAATCTTACTTTTTCGGACTTTAAGTCAAACTTGATGGACTTTGGGTCTGAAGTGTACTGTGAATGTGGCATGACATATGTATAAACGCAACTCTTATCTTTATGTCTTTACCCTATATATCGTTTTTCATCGATTATTACTAGTTCTTTTGGACCCGCAGCAGACGTGCAGCACCAAAAAACTTAACATTTCTGTAAGTATCTGGTTTGGGCTGGCAGGCTTTGTTTGTCTAGTTTTTGGACTTTCGGTATTTCGTAATGCAGCATTTGCGCATCACTGGCACAACAATATAATTGAGGGAATTGATAAAACTTGACATCACTCTCATACTTCAAAGGTTTTTTTATGCACTGATGATGCAGCCCTGCAGCAAATATATGCAATTATTACATCAGTTAAATTTGATTCAATAACAAGTCTATGGTAAGTACGGTGTGCCGATTTTTTATTTTTAAAAATGGAAAACAAGTAGAAGAAAATATACATAATATATCATTGTTTTAATTTTACTTGTAAAAATTTTGAATTTAGCGTGTTTAAGAATGCAAGCAACTGCAACAGATAATTAAAATTTGGCATCACTGTATCAGTGATGCACAGTTTATATGCAGTTACGAATGTATCCCTTACTTTTACTTTGCCTTTTTTATAAGCACGTTTTCATTTGGTAAACATATTTGGATGATCGCTTAAGAAGTTACCTTTGCGTTAAAATAATTTATAATTTTGCTAATAGTGACACGGCTGCCTTAGCAAGAAGATTGATTGACTTTTATATATAAGTTAACGCGTTCATGTAACAAAGTTATAGTTACAAATTTATTTAATTGTAATAATTTTATACCTAGAGCCGATTTATATGATGATTTTTTTCATGAAAAATTAGGTTTTCATTACATCTTTTTTCTAGAAACAAAGCCATCATGCATGAAAAATACCATCAAGTAAAGTGGTACCTTTTTTATTGGAATATTAGTGAAATTGAAATTAGGATAAGACAGTTACTTATGGGTATTTGTTGTTGTTAGAGGGGTGAATAGCAAACCAAGAGTTTTAAAATCTACTTCTGGGTTAAAGAAATTAAAAACATTCAAGCAAATATAACTTGCAATTACAATCTTGAGAATATGCATATAAATAAAACTTAATCTTATAAACTTTTAAAAAATAATAATTGAAAGATATGTTTTCGTTGTACACAATACATTACAATTATTCTGAAAACGTGGTTTTCAAATTATTTTACTGTCCAAAATATATAATACTTATGACAATAATAATTGGTCAGTTTAATTGTTAAGTTTGGGATTTCTTATAACCCCAAGTAATTGAAAACTTTTTCACAATTTTGTGTTTATGTTTTCAAACCATAAGTTTCTGCAATAAGCTTCAGAAAAAAATCATTCTTTACCACATATATTAAAACGCTTTTTGCATTTTGATTTTGGAATAATTAAATATACTGACGATATCTGAAATGCATTTAGCTAAAAACAAAATAAAGTCCACGAATAAGTTTTCCTGAATTTATTTAAAGCAATGTCTCCCAAGAGTGTCTCTGGGGGACAAACACTAATCGGGTTTTACAAATTAACAACACGTGTACTTACAAAACACCATAGCAAATAGAGCGAAACAAAAGAAAAGTAACAACAACAACAGCACAGGT
The DNA here is from genome assembly GCA_963583895.1 of Melanophora roralis. Classification (NCBI taxonomy): domain Eukaryota; kingdom Metazoa; phylum Arthropoda; class Insecta; order Diptera; family Rhinophoridae; genus Melanophora; species Melanophora roralis. The sequence goes on along the minus strand of OY757187.1, from coordinate 89,429,132 downwards.
ATATTTAATTGCTTTTTTGTTAATAAAAAGCACAGTCAAAAACACCAATACTTTCTCATTAATTTTCCTCTCTCGTTGAGCAATGCTGGTTTAAAGCCTTACAAGCAAACTAAAAATTTCTCTAAGTGTACCTATTTCTACAGCCTTTTAGTTTAAACGCACTTTTCAGTTATGCATTTTTAATAACTCTTTGTCAAATAGATTATTAATATGTATGGTTATAATAATTTATTTTTAAGTGTCATGTTAAATGCATTAAGGTTCCAAAGTTATTATTAGCATTTTAAACAGGCAATTATTTTACTATTCAAACAATCAAATTACACGCCATTACTGTCTTTAAATAAATAAACAAATATACATTCATTCTTTTGATGAACCACAAGAAATTAATTTTTGTGCAAAAATAATTTTCTTAACGATACCTATTTTGTGAAAAATCAAAACAAAGAAATAATAAATACCCAGCGGTAAAGAAGCTGACTGATAACACTGGTCTGCAGCAAAAATCGCCTTTAAATATACAAATTTTTATGATATGTTGTTGTTTTTTCTTTTTTAAAACATAATAAAAAATGTAAATAAATAACTCCTTAACACTTCAAAATATCAAAAAAAAATTTTTTTGCTTAGCCGACACAAAGAAAATTCTATTCCTAATCGTGTGTTAGTGTTTTGATCAAAATTGGTAAAATCGTTCTCAAGTTATGATAAAATGTATCAGAAGGGACAATACAAAAAATATGAGCTTAGAAGAAAAAACTGAAGGCGCATTTGTAGTGGACGTGGTGCAATTATGATTAAAAACAAAAACGACGTTGCTAGACCAACTGGTAAGCTGGCCGACTGGCAAGCTTTTTAGCTCCGGCTAGGGCTCGCCATCTTGGGCTGGTTCTTGCCATCGCGATTTAAAACAAAATTAAAAAGAGTGGACTCCAAAGATGGTTAAGCAATTAAAAATTAAACAAATTTACCCACGCTCCAACATGTTTGTCTTTCTGACAGGTAATTTATTTAATCGTTCAATTTACTCAAATATGTTTTTCGCCTAAATTTTAATAAATGTAATCAAGGCACATTCAACCAGGTAATATTAAGAACCCAGCTGTTTAAAATCAATTTGACATTAATACGAAATAAAAATTAATTTTATATGAAATTTTTAATTTTTCTGACATTTTACCGTTCAAACACAAAAAGGAAATGCAGGGGGCGAATTTTTTGAATTCGCCTTGAGTTTACTTTTTGAATGTGTCTTGAATGTAATTTTCAAATTTTTGTACGTTTTATTGTACATATGTATGTATGTGTGTAGCTTCTATATAATTTACCCAATTCTTATGTATATTCTATGTACATATGTTTTATTTCCAATATTAATTACAGCAAACAAGTTACTAAGTTCAATATCCAAAACATTATTTTTATATTGCCTTGCATTGCTTACAACTAAATAATTTTCAATGAAAAAACGCGATCAAAAAAATAAATATTTCTTTTTTTATTTTTAACGCCACTCCATATATCATGTGATCATTATTATTGATTTATATGTATATTTTTTTGGGTCTTTTGAGTTGATTGTAATCAGTGATCAATGAGAATGTGAGCCAATAAAAATAAATCACTGCATCATCGATTGAGATCGTCTTCATTATCACAAAAAAACCATGATAATTGTTATCTTCGTCATCGGCTGTTACCTTAAATTCCATTGTGTACGAGTTCCAAAAAACGCACTTGACATTATATTTAAGGTTTTTTTTTTTTTAAATTTTGAATATATTTAAATGCCGTTTTGAGAGAAAACGGAGGGTCATGCAAAAAGTTTTTTGCTGGAATTGCTACATACTACATACATATGTACATAAGTACTTAACAGAATGTTAATAACGTGGTGCTTAAAAGTTCAGTTAAACGTGACATAACCACAGAAAACAGCTGTTCGAACCAAACTTATGAGCAACGCTGTATTTGATTATAGGTGACTTATCATTACGCCATAACCATAGAAACAAATTGAGTTTTGGTTTTTAAGGCAACGGTTATGGTTATGGCGTTATGTTAAGGCACGTATATTTGAGCTTTAAAAATGTCTCTGATCAATTGATTTTCTTTTAAACTTTTAAGCTCTGACATCCCTCGTAACAAAAAAATAACCCACTTACGGCCAACACCAAACGTTATTGTTTATTAAAATGCCTTTAAGGAAATATTTCAAAATATTTTGTTCACACTGATGTTTGTTATGCTACTTGTTGTGTTTTTTTTATCGCTTATTTACATACAAATGTAAATAAGGAAAGAAGAAATTCATATTTATACGTACGAATATGTATATTAATCTAATAAATCTTAATCCCTAATGTTTGAATCATTTTATCAGATTTATAGTCAGGTTTGTATTGTTTTGTTTAAACCATGCTTTGTTTTGGTTGTTTAATTCCTTGATCATTTCCAAAATTATTTTCTTGTTTATCGCCTGCCAAATAAAAGAAGAATCGTAGGTGTCATATAATACAGCGATACCAACTTAGTTCTTTTGGCACTATTTTTGGTGCTTTTTAATGTCTCAAAACGCAAAATTTTTGGTATTAGTGCCATAACACAAAACTGGTGCAATAAAAATGTGCAGTGACTGTTTCCGCAAGTATCAAGAATGTTTTTTTTTCGCCTAAAAGCTGTTTCAGATCTCACTGCAATGTACATTTTTATTGGAACGTGTTTTACCAATCTTAACAATCGGCTTTTGCATCTCTTTGTCAAACATAATAAACCGATTATTTTCGAACTCCGATTCAAATTAAAATTTTTCTAAAGTACAAAAATGAGTTTTATAGTTGTAAATATGTTTTTATACCCTTCACATATGCAAGTGATAAGGGTATATATAAATTTGTCATTCCGTTTGTAATTTCTTTAACATACATCTGCGACCCCATAAAGTATATATTTTCTTGGTCCTTAAAAATAGGGAAAATCGGTTTAGCGATGTCCATCTGTCCGTGTCATGGTTTATATCAATTTTTTAAAGCCCGTCGAAATCGAATGGACCACTAGGTAGTACTAAGCTATCAGAAATATCTGCGACCAAATTGCTATTGAAATCCAAAAAAAGTCGCCATACAAACTTAAAGAAAAATGTAGCACAGACCCCCAGACATATTTCTAGAACATACTTACTTCCTATCTCCATCGCCTAAAGGAGCTCCCATACAAAGTTTGGGAAATTGTAATAAATCCCCCCCCCCCCCCCCCCTTCAGCTTTCACGGTGCCCATGGATAGGCCAAATGTAGAACTGACCGTAACTCGTTTTTCTTTACAAACAGTTTCTTTGAACATACATACATACACCCTACCTCCACCCCCTAAGGGGGTTGTCATACAAAATTTAAATAAATTAAATTAAAAACCCCTACACGTTGTGAAGGTTATAAAAGATGCGGCACAGCTGAATATGGCGCTCTTTCTTGTTTTTACTACATTTTTACATATGTATATTTTGAAAAAATTTAAATTTTTATTATTTATAAAAACTGAAATTTTTGCTTTGCGCTTAAATACTGAAAAACAACCAATAAAGTCGTAATAAGTCATGCCCGTCCATATTATACTCCACACAGCAATAGTAGCAGCCTATGAAACAGGGTAAAAATACTCCCGCGAGTGGGGCCAATCAGACTTACATAAACAATTATCGACCGATTCACCAAATATAACAATCGATTTATATAAAAGTTGTTTATTATTTGAGCCTTTAGAAAACCCATGTAATAGTATGAAGCGGTTATAATACGATTCAGTTTTACAATTGGTCGTTTAAGGTTTCTGAAGGCATAAAAAGTACTGTGGAGGTTGAAAGATATTTAAAGAAGTAAAAGCCAAAATGTTAATTTCGATACTTGTGTTATAGCCAAAAATGTTTATTCTTAAAGAAAATTTGTATAGGGGCCATACGAAGGGGTAAACCCAAGATAAAGTTAAATTCGTGGCATTTATAGATTTAAATGTTAATTCCAGGAAGACATTCAAATGAGGGATTTGCGAAATAATTGGCCGACTATCACCAATTTCAAAAGGCTTGGTTTCTTATTAAACAGCTTCTCAGTAACAAATTTCATAAATATTTCTTCAAAAATGTGAAGTGTTCTGTTATCACAGAAAACAGTGGGCCCCTTAGTGGACTAAATTTAATGTTGTCTTTAACCTTAAAGGAGCTAAAGAATCACACACGAAAGCAAAGCACTACGGGCCAATAAGTCTCACTTGTCTTGTGCTTAGAACCCTAGAGAGGCTGGGGGATGTCCATCTAAGGGTAAAGTTTATATCAAGTGCAAATCGGTGGAAACGGCTCTCCACTCGTTAGTCGGTGGTATTGAAAGGTACTTTGAATTCAGGACCTATACACTTGTACAGCTTTTGGACATAGAAGTCGCCCTTAAAAACGGCAACCTATCGCCATCCAGACCCTACGTGAAATGGAGGTTAACAGTTTTCTGACTGCATTCATTTCCAACCGACTGGAACGTAAAATTAGAAGATCTACGATGGGACGATACGATCAACCTTTTGCCATTACTGTGAAACATAACTCTTAACTTGCTGACCAGGAGTTTAAACTCAATGAGACTGCAGACTCTCGCCTATTCGGATTGCGTAGCAGTTGCGATATCTGGCGGCGTCTATCTACATACCATAATTTAAAGAACGAAATTAGCTTCAGAGACGCTTAATGAGTGAGGCACAGAGAACGGGCTATCTATCAACCCTTCTTAAAAGGAGCTTGTGCTGTTTGCAAACAGATACAAGATTCTTCCCTTTAACCCCCCCAACACTGAATGGGATGAAACTGACTTAATCAGATAGCGCAAAATATCTGGGGGTGATCCTGGACATTAAGCTGACTCGGAAACCCAATGTAGTTGCGAGAGTGACGAACGCCCAAACTGCGATGCATGCGTGCAATCGCGCCATTGGCAAGCCTTGTGAACTAAGTCCTCTAAGTATTAGTTGGATCTATAAGGCGGTCACAAAGCCAATTCTCTTCTTTGGAGCTATGGTTTGGTGAAAGGCTCTCCCACAATTCGTCTGCGTATTGAGAAGACGACCTAAGAACAGGCGCAGTAGAAACAACTCCAACTACTTCACTTTTGACGAAACTCGACTGACTTTGATAGCCTGTCGAATGTAGTCTACATTGGTCTACCTAGTCTATTATCAGGGATAGCGGTTGTTTCGAGGACGGGCGACAATTGCCAACCAATCCGTTTATCTCTATTTCTGTCTAAATTTCTATAATCCTATCTAATCTAAACTAATTAAATGTATTTTTTCTTCTTATTTTCTCTTCCCCAGATATCACAGGGAACCCTAGATATCTCACATTTATTACATGAAAAATTTTAAAAGTGTGTGCAATTGTAGGAAGGATAACACCTTCCCTGTTCCTAATTTTGACCCCTGTCAAAAAAGTATCCTTGCTAAGTTCTGAGGCAACATTAGCTGAAATATATGAAGGTATATTTACGGATTTTGTCCTAAAAATATGGATTATTTTGGCTTTTAATATTTCTTGGTCGAAGTAAACCGATCTTGCTAATTTTAAATATCGATTGATTGTCCAAGGGACATTTCTGAAAGCTTGACACCAAAACGCTTTCGTGCTACTTTTCTTGGGTCCGCAAAATTGATTTAAACAGATACACAGACGGTCATACGGACATGGCTATATCGACTTCGCTTTCTATAAGGATGCAAAAGTATTGAGTAGTGGGTACTGAGTATTGGCCCTCTTCTTAAGGTACTCATTACTTAAAAGTAGCTGATTGACACTTCCAGCGTTAAATTTGTATGCTTTATTAAACAACTCTTTAAAAGTATAGCTACATAAAAATATATACATACGTATGTATGTGTAAAAGTTAAATAAAACTGCTGTCAAATAATTATGTATGCATGCGGAAAAAAAGTGTGGCATTTGGCTTGTTTTCCTGTTTTATAAATAATTTACATTGTTTTTAAATTCAAAAAAATCTATTCGAAGTATTGAGTAGTATCGAATACCTACACGAAAATATTGAGTTGTTTCCAGTAATGAAAAATAGTATAGAACTTGCCAGCACTAATAAAAATCTACTTTATGCGGAGATAATTGCACGAAATCATTTCCCACATTAGCCTAAAATATTTGTTTTATTGTTGTCTTTTGAAATATACTATTTTGTAAGGGTTGAAGACGGTTTATTATAAAATAAAAGCCATAAAATCTTACATACATACATGCATTAGTACATAATTCTATACATACATGTAGCATTTATGATATGCGCTGATGCAATGATTCACAAAAGTTTTGTTGCTTAGCTTTTTCTATATTAAAAGCTTTTTTCTTATCTCATTTTAAGCTTTTATTTGTTTAAGTATAACAAACAACTTTGGCACAAGTACTGATACCAGTTTTCGTAGTGTAGTGGTTATCACGTGTGCTTCACACGCACAAGGTCCCCGGTTCGAACCCGGGCGGAAACAATGAGTAAAAATTTTTTTTATAGAAAATATATAGACTCTCTGTTTTATTTTATTGTTATTTTTTATTCTGAATATGGCTAGTGTCAATCAAGTAACATTAAATAAGAATTTCACGTTATTTTTATATTTACTACAATATTGACTTAAACTAACTACACACTAGGCATTTTTTTTGACGTCATTTTCTGGTGCTGGATTTACTTTTCTAATATGTCCAATGTGCGACAAAATGTCAACACAATGCTAGTTAAAACGATTTGTTTTGTGTTACTTTTCAACTTTAAGTCTTTAAACTTTGAGTCAGTCTTAGCTACTGAAAATTTAATGTAAATATTTGTATTTTAAATCTAATAAATAGGTATAGATTTCACTTGTATTATTTCGGGCTTTGTTCTTTGTTTTGTGGCAAATAGAAAATATTTAAGCTAGCATTCATATAATTTTAACAGAAAAGGTTGAAAAATATTTAACAGCGCTAAAATCGGCTCGACCTTATATTATTATATTGTTCATATTAAGAACGAAATTTAAAACTAAGTCCTTTTGCATAAAGTTTGTTTAAAATGTTCAATTAAGTATATATGAAAAAAATTCAAAACTCATTTATATTTAGTTTGAAGTTAATGGAATGTTTCACTTTTCGCGACATAGCGACATATGGGGCTGCTATTCCCCGTACTCTTTTCCTGAATTACTTATATAGGTGGCCATTTATGGCAACCAGTGTGGATTATTGGCCTAACTAGGAAGTTGGTCTACTTTTCAATTTCGCATGTTAAGTTTGACAAGAATTTACTGGGCCTGCTATTTCCTATAGAGTTTTTGTCATCCCCTTTTGTGTCTTTCCACGGGGTCAAATTCAAACGCTCGGTATTCAAACAATGCCGATATTTTTCCCTACGCAGATTGGGCCATATGAAGGTATTTTGCTTTGAAACCCCCCGAGAACAACTTTATATGCTTAAGCAAGTTTCCATGCTTCTGAGCCGGCTTGTATTATAGATAGAAAGTTTTTTTTTCTAGTGTGAGCTTTGTCTGCCTAAAAAGGTGGTTTAAAATTTTTAATGTATTACGTGCGAACAGCAAGTTGTCTTTGGAAAGAAACGTTCTGTTTTTGTTCCTGCTGCGCACTTATGACCTTCTCATCATCACTGGCTGTACACAATCTGATCAGTTTTGAAGATGTTTAAAATTTATACAGAGCCTCAAAAAATTTTGTAACAATCGGACTTGTAACCGGCATATGAGTGGTAAAACTTATAAGCCTAAATCCAGACTCAGACAGATGAATTATTTCGTCGACATAAGTTTTTAATTTTCACTGGTACACTTGATTTCATCTTGTACACGATAGGTAGCAGACTAGTTTTTCTATAATTTACGGAGGATTTTTTTTAGAGTCGAGACATGATACACTGAGGTTTCAATAATAGAAAAAAACGTTTTTCCTCTTCCTTTTCTTTCTACACTTCTCCAGCGTACTACGTTTGGCTGCTGGCTGCAGGGTTACTTGGTACGCTGAATTGGTCCCTGTATTTGCATGCAACACTTCTCGCATCGCCTTTTTTGAGGTTTTTGGTAACCAAATACGATTTTTGCATACTTTTCAGTTGGGATATCAAGACAAGTATGCTCCCTTGGACCAGTTGGGTGATTCTTCGTGTGGAGCAAGCCTTAAGTTTTTGTGGGACTGCAGCTTCTTGACATTTTTTTTCCTTTTCTGAAGTGGCTTGTGCGTTGCGCATGACGCCAAGTCGTGTTAGTACCTTTGATATTGCAAGGCAGTGATTCAAGTAATTTTTATCTTTAAAGATCATCCGAACATCTGGCAGCCTTGAACAAGGTCGATTTAGTTCCTTTTTATTCTATCAGATGAAGTCCGAGCTGTCTTATACATATCTTTATGTTTAAATCTGACGCTACTCATCACCATATTTCTAATGCCAAATGTTGAGTGATTTTGTTGCCATTGCTATCGCAGCGATTAAACACCTCTTTAAGGCTATCATTTAAAGTAGCCTTAATGTCGTCGCCCTTTTCCTTCGTCAGGGCGAGGGCTCAAATCAGGCTGAGACAAAAGTATTTTACCTTGAGGTAGATTGTAGCGATCTGCTTACTCACAGAAGTGAATAAGGAGAGCGAGTTTCACGTTCTCCTGTTTACAAAAAATCCGCACCCTATAATACGTAGTTAGATGACGAGTATGGTATATGCCAACTTTCTCTGTTCTAGTAAAATCATGCCCATTTGATTGCACCTTTTAGATGGAGTAATGACTGAATTTTACTTCCACTAGTTGGACAAACTTGCTCTTTCCGACCAAGTTTTTTTTTGCAGCATGTAGGTATTATAGAACAACTATTTAATAACAAATTCGATGTTATAGTTTTCGAAACAAAATTTATCTCGAATTTTATTAAATTAATCTATTTTCGTGGATGCTATTGGTCAATATATTTTATAGACGTTGTAACGCATTTACACTGAAGCTGTTTTAGCTTCCGAGATTAGTTGTATCCAAAATTTAAAAAAATTGCTCCATTTGTATTAGATGACAATCCTCTGTGCTCTTATCTTTCTTAGAGTTACTTCGTAGCGGGCTTAAGCATTGTCTAGTGTAGTTTGCGAGGCTTCGGCTCTCCGTGATCAGATTCAAAATTTTTTAAATGTACATATTGCAATAAAATAACTATGTAACTGGCTTAAAATTTATTTCTGTCACAGTTTCCAATACATTTCTCATTCAAAATTTTATAAACAGGTCAATTTTTATGGGAGATATCAATCCCCGTGCATTTACCAACTAAGTTTTCCTTAAAAGTTGGGAGATGCAAAAGTGTCCGACATTTCTAGGTGATCAAATTTGTTTATAATATATAATTTATATTAAAATTGCTTTGCTTCTGAAGTTTTTAAAATGAAGCGTGTTAAAAATTGCAATAAATTCTTGACTTGCACTTTTGATGCTTCTTTCCAAACAATTTTCCCCAAAGAAGCTTGATGTCTTCATGTTAAATTTTGTGGTAACAGTGGCTATAGTTACTGAGACTAAATCGATGAAGACGAATAAGTAGTATTGCCCAACGGGCGATGATTTGTTTTACCACATAAAAACAACTCATAAATGGCATAAAAGTTAATAATGTATATCGTTACGTTAATAAAGAAAGGCCCAAACTGAAATTTAAATAAACGAAAATCTGGTCTCCTTATAAAAATTAACGATTTAGGGCCGTTCAATATTAAAGTGCCGATACACATAAGTGCATATAAAAAACAAAATGTGTTTGAGCAGTTCTTCTAGTAAATAATAACAAACTAGAAACGTTGTGTTTCTTATCACTACTAAATTTATTTTTCTTTTCCTAATAAAGTTTACATAATCCATATTTAAATTGTGATAAGGGCGATTAGAAAGAGAGACGTTGAAACTCTAATCGCAAAACAAAGGAGACAGTTACTGAAAACATATACTTATAGGGACACAAAGAAGTGTAAAACTTTATTAAAAAGATTATTGTTAAACGGTTAACATGTCCGAAAAGTTAGACGCCATAATTTTTGCGGCCACGGGATTTACAGGTAAAATTGTTGTAGAGGATGCAGTGAAAATATTTAAAAATTTTACTTGGGGTATTTCTGGACGCAATGAGGTAACATATTTTATATATAACTTAAAAAGCATTGTAATTAAAGAATTCAAATAAATTGATTATAGAAAAAGCTTCGCGAAGTTCTAAGAGATGTAGGAGAGAAGGTGGGAGCTGACTTGTCACACATACCTATAATTGTGGCTGATATTATGGATAACAACTCTATGGATAACATGGCTAAAAGGTGCAAGGTATTTAGTTAAAAATACTTTTTTTAAACGTGGTCTTAAAAGGTATCCAACCAATATCAACACCCTGCAAAAATTAAAAACTAATATGATAAACTAAAGCTACACACAACATTAGCAAACTGTTAATGAAGGGCAATTGCAAAAACCCTGATTTCGGAAATGAGTTACGAAAAATGTTATTTCATTGATTTATTATCAATTTGATATTTTTAATTCCTTTTAATGTTTTGAGATATATATTTTAAAAAAATTAAAACGGAAAATATCCCAGCGAAGAAAACCCATTCTTAATTGCAATTTGCAATGCTGCTTATACCTATGCCGCATGCAAATGTAGTAAATCAGCTGATGCTTCTCTGTTTTTTTGTGTTTTTAAATTAATTTTCCATTTAGTTTACCTGTTTTTCAAATTAAAGTTTCTTTCAACTTTACCAGAAAAATATAAAGTTCTTCTAAAAAAAGAAATTAAATAATAAACTTAAGCCAGAATAAAAAAATCAAAAATTTTAAAATTAAATTAAGGTGGCAAATTTCAATTCAAAAATCTAATTGAGTTAGGCTGGGCTAACATTATGCAATTTTTGTTGCCCAAGTCAAAATTTTATATGACAAAAAAAGGAAAACATTGAGGTTTCTCTTTGATTTTGTCTTCTTGTTTACTAAGACTTCTACACCAAAATAGCAAATTGTCTTATAGTCTGAATTCTGCTTTTAAAGATCGTTTTAAATTGCTATGGCCCCTGCCGTTTTAAGGGTGAATTTTTAGTTAGAGCTTACGTAGCAGCTGGTACCCATCATGTCGATATTAGCGGTGAGCCCCAATACATTGAAAAAATACGAAATAAGTATCATCATTTGGCTGAAGAAAAAGGTGTTTACGTGGTCTCCTGTTGTGCTAATGTCAGTGTACCAGCTGAAATGGGTGTAATATTTGCTGAAAAGAATTTTCAAGGTAAGTTTAATTTTAAATTAGTACATATTAAATATAAAATATCAAACTACATTATGCTTATAGGTACTGTTAACTCTGTGGAATTGTATTCCGAATGTAATTTTAAATACAAGGATAATTCATCAAAGGTTATTTTAAATACTGGAACTTGGTATTCAGCCATCTATGCTTGCAACATGTTTTTGAAATGATTAGATTAGAATTGAAATTTTATTTTATGAAAGTGCCAACAATGTGGCCAAAATTAAGAATGAAGTAAGTTGGAATTATTTTAATTGAAAGAATTACGTTTATAGAGTAAACAGTTTTTATTTCATTTTATAATTTTTTAAGACCCACACCCCATAAATGTGAAGGATTGGATGGTTATTTTATTCCTTTTCCGAACACAGATACATTTTCGGTTAGTAGATCTCAACGCATGTTTTACACTTTTGAGAAAAAAAGGCCAATACAGTTTCAAAGTTACATGGGATTTAAGTAAGTTCTTTTAATATTTATATGGTTCACCTTAACACTAGAAATATGAAAACTAAACTATATTTTTAGGCTTCATTAAAAGTGATTCAAATGAAAAATGGCTGCAAAGTAAAATTAAAAAAGGCCCATTTTTGTTAGTATGCAAAATGGTAATATGAAAAATGGCCCCAATTTAAAAAAAAATCGCTCCAATTTTAAGATTGAAAAATAGCCCCCAAAAAACAGGGAAAGTGCTCCCAAAAAAATGTATGTTGTTTAAAGAAAACTAAAAATGTCCCCAAATAATAAAAAATGAAGAATAGCGCCCAAATAATTTTAAAATTCTGCCTAAATGAAAAACTTTACTATTTTTCACGTTTTTCGGAACATTTTTTACCTCTGTTATCGCAGTGATATTTTATTTTGGTATTTTTTTATGTACTAAAAGAATTTATTTTATTTACGATGGCCCAAATAAAACGTTGCTGAGAACTGCATTTTTACAGCTTGGCAAAAACAGAAAAGCTTTGGTATACAAAGCCCATTTGGGATATACATGTCTTATAAGAATAAATGTTGAAAAAGGCCTCGTAGACAGCCGGCCCGAAGGCCGAGAAATAAACATTGTGTGGTACCATGAAATAACTCCCAAATAAATTAACTCCTAACCTTAAAAGATAAAATAACTCCTAATGATTGGGAGTTATTCCATAAAAGTCAAAAAATAGGGTAATTACTCCCAATGAATAAAGTCCCATCAAAAATTAAATGACTCATAATTGAAAAAATAATATAGTATTAATAAAATAAGTCCCAAGCGAAATGAAATAACTCTCAATTAAACTTAAAAAATGCCCAAAAGTTTCGAGCCCATAAATAAGATTTTACTAACGTGAAATTATTCTTCAATCAATCAGTTTAAGAACAGCCAGCCTCCGGCCGGCCACAGGGCAAACAGTAGAATTAAACCGTCGGCTTCGCTATAGCACTGGACTGTACACGTGGACTTTTAGCTCTTTTTTTTGCCTGATGAATCAGTTTGGGGTGTTTTAAAAAAGTAACGTGTATAGCCGGCCTTCAGCCGGGCGCAAGGGATAAAAACTTTAGTGTATTCAATTCGCCGGTTTTCCTCTAGCGTCCAATTTGTTTCCAAAAAATTTTTATTTTTTATATCTAATGTTTTATAAACCAAAAATAAGAAAAAAGTAAAAAAAAAATTGTGAATATGTTACAAAAATATTTGAAGTGCGAGGTTTTGTATGACCCGGAATTCCCGCACAAAATTCCCGGGAAAGCGGAAATTGAAAATTGACGAAATTCCAGGGAATTTTCGGGGCGAAAACTCTCGGGAAAAACCCTAATTAATTCACCTTGAAACTGTAAATTGATTTTTTTTTAAATATTATGTCAATTGTGGTCGAAATAGGAAAGTTTTTTACATACTTGTAAATAGGCATACATATATTCTTTATTTGTTTATATTTTAGATCATATTGGACTGCTATTTTGTCACAACTATATTTTTTCTTACTACTGATTATGGCACAACTCAGTATTACTCGCATGCTCCTGTTAAAGTTTCCAACATTTTTCACAAACGGTTTGATATCTAGCAAAGGCCCAATTAAGGCAAATAGAAAATCTTTAGGTCTTTGTATGACCTTTAAGACAAAAGGTTGGACTAAGGGTTGCTCAGAACTTGTACCTCCAAACAAAGAAGTGGTAGTTAGACTAACATGCAATGATCCGTGTTACGGTGTCACTAGCGGTGCACTTTTAAGCTGCGCTAAGATCATACTGGAAGAGCACTCACATATGCCAGGAAGGTAAGAAAATGTAGAGAAGCATATCTTATTAATGATAACAAGAAACAATTCATGTAATATTAATTTTTGAAGCTTAATTTTTATTGAATAATTGTCAAATAACCATTTTAAATAAATCAATAATAATTATTATGAATGCAGGCGTTAGTTTTTAAGGGTCTTATTCATAAACGTACAATAGTGTTTATTAAAGGCTTATTTGACAAGTATATATGGAATAATTGTCAAATAAGCCTTTAATAAACACTATTGTACGTTTATGAATAAGACCCAAAATCTTTAAGTGAGAAATCATTATTATTTTTCGCAGTTACATTTTTTTTACATATGAATTATTATTATTTGTGTAACATGTAATTTAAAACTACATACTAAACATTTTTATTTTTTATTTTTAGCGGCGGTGTTTTCCTACCAGGATTTGCTTTTGCCAAAACCCATCTGATTGAGGAGTTAACTCGTAACATTTCCGGCTTAAAGTTTGAAGTTGTTAAAACATAATGTGAAAAGACAAAATGATAATTTTTAAACTGCTTGCTTTTTTATTTAATTACTAGGTGAACTTCGTACCACCTAACAATTATTGAATATATGGATTTTTTTAAAAGCGTATAAAGTTTATTTAGTCAAAAAGTTCATTGGAATATATTTATATAGAAAACAAAAGTTCAAAAAGATAACAAAAATAAGGCGTTTCAGGTAAAAGCTGTGAAGAAAGCTATGTATTTTCGTGCATGGGATATTTTTAGGTTAATTTCCTTCAGTGCAGTACCTTGTGATACACCAAACTTTTGGTTGTGTTATTAGGCGCAAGTACAAATAAAGCAGATGGTTTGCCCACACGTGAAAATACAACGTATATTTGGCCATGAGAAAAACATGTGTTTTCTAAGATCACAAATACTCAAGGATTGTCCTTGTGATTTGTTAATCGTCATTGCGAATGTAAGACGAATAGGAAATTAAATTTGCTTAAACTCAAAAGGCATATCGGTTGGTATCATCGGAATTATCGGTATGAGAACTTCTTTCCCTTTAAATTTTCCTCTAAGTATAATTGCGTGAATAACGTGGCATATAAGTTTTGTTATTACCAAACGCGTTCCATTGCAAAGTTTTGGTTGGTTTGAATTTCGAAGCACGATAACTACGGAGCCAACCTTCAGTTGTAAGTTGTGCGGTGGTAAGCCAGGCACATCCAAGGAGTTTAAAACTTTAGTTGGATAGTTGGTGGCTTTATCTTCATTTGTTACACAATCAATAGATTTAAAAGAATGCAGAGTACCAACGATTTTATTCTGAACTATATAGTTTAAATCATCCATTACCGATAGTCAACAATTGGTTGGAGAAATCTTGAGCTGATAAATCGTTGAGCAATATAACTCTCACGTTTTCTGTCATCTGCAGTATCTTTGGAAAACGCCACAGACTTGAGGATTTAACGCAAACATTTTTTTGATTAGCTGCCGTCGATTTCGGAACGACTGGCAGTGTTTGGCGGAAATCACCAGACAGTAAAATCATTGCACCTCCAAAACATCTTGAGTCACTGCGCAGTGTGTGTTCTTTTAAGAGCTTCTATTGTGAGTTTGTGTGCCATTGTGCATTCGTCCCAGATGATGATTTTACATGCTACTAAAACTTTGGACATAGCGGAGTTTTTCGCAATGTTACATGTCGGTTGCTCCATATTTTCAAGGTTTAATGGCAACTTTAACGCTGAGTGAGCTGTGCATCATCTTTCTTACAATGTGGCCGCTATTCCAGATGAAGCTTCCGCTGCAACAATGTTGGATCTCGCACGAACAGTGGCTAAAATCAATGACATGACGAATGTCTTCCCAGTTCCAACGGGGGCATCCAAAAAAAGAAACATCATTTCCATCATTAATTGCCTTCGAAATTATATCATGGACTTCCTTCTATTGGAGGTTTAAAATGGAAACATTGGTTTGAACTAATTGGCTCAACTCATGTCGATCGTATTCAAGTTCACGCTTCAATTGTCAATTTAGTAGCTCATTCATTTCATGTTCTGGTGCTAGCAGTCCTAACCTGACTAATAAACTGCCGCAAAAAAGGTAACACATGTCTTAATTGACTTCAAGATTTGGATTTCTCGAGCAGACACGATATTGATGTAAAATGTTTTTTGACATATTGTCCTTGTATTTGTTTCGCAGGTCACTTGGATTTGACGGGAAGCATGTCGAAATGATGAAATCAAATAATGTTCGTATCTGGCTTGGATATGCAGAAATAATTGCCTAAGCGATTGTCGTATCCCAATGAGTATCATTTTCAAACAAATTGAGTTCTTGACATGCATCACAAAATGTTGGGCAGACTATACCATAAACATTACGAAATGCTGCAAATGATGTTGGACCACGAACATTCACCAGCAACAACCGCAAATAAAAACATTCATCATTCTTCGGATGAACTGTATAAATGCAACCAAGAGCATCACTTGAACGCAAATCCGGATGCCCAGGAACCATAGTGCCTTTCTTTTGACGTTAAAATTTTTTGAAGAAGCGTTCCAAGTGTAATACCGTGGCATCTCCGAGTAAAGTAAAGTTCGTACAAACGGATCGCTTTGACAAACAGCAAAGAAACTTCTCAATGTTGTCGCTGGAGGTATTTCAGCACGTTGAACAATATTTGCCGCACTGAAATATACTCGTTGGCCATTCTCCAGGTGCACTGCTAAATGTGCAACAGTGGAATGAATAGGACATGAGAAATACGCCAAACCACCTCATTGCAATTCACATATCGCCCAACTTGATAACGCGTAATTTCGTCGTTGCAATTGGATGCTAAAAAGAGCCATATCGCTGCCTTTCGTGATTTGCAATGTGTCTTAAATGATTTGAAAAGAAGTGGCAGAGCCCAACTGGTGTCAATCACAAAATCGTTTCCTTTTACTTTCTTTGTAATAGTTTTACCGTTGTCATTGGGCCATCAACGCCGATACAGTGGATAACCGTCATTGCCAGTGATATTTTCCGCCGTCAACTTTCGTGGATATTGTTTGGAACACTTGCCGTCGAACATGCACGGAGATGGGGGGTTGATGGGGCCACACGGTTCATGAATCATATATGTAATTACAACATCATGTAGTTCTTGATCTGTTTCGGGATCAGGGATCTCAGCACTTTTAATATCATCTTTCTGGTCTGGTCGAAATTTTTCAACTAACTAAATAAGAATGTGTGCATATATATCCAGCATTGAGTATCTCCGAACACGTATTGCCTAACAATATATATAATCAGCAAACGAATTTTTTGCCTAAACACACACAATTCACAAAATATTATCCTTAGTAGCGCGTCAATAACGTTATAAACATGTTTTGTTTGTTTCTTTGATAATTACTGAAAAATGCTGATAAAGCGTGAATAGAATAGCTGAGCCTATCGCATCTTTCATGATGGGAAGCTATTACCAAGAAAAACTTCACAAACAGTTCAGTTTATAATGGCTTCATTTTTTTGTGGCCTTATCCGCCACTTGTAAATATTTTTTTTTTTATTTTATTAAATGTTTGTTGTGCTTACAAAACAATGTATAGAAAAAAATTGCGTTAATGATTCGCTAACTGACAGACAGATTCATCATTGCATAAACTAAATGCAAAGGGCAGGACTCTTGTAGCTTCTGAGCTAAAAAAAGATAGAACTGTAATTTTATTTACGCTCAAGAGGTTTCAAAGTTGTGAATGCATTTTTCGTACTTTTTTTTGAAATATTTGACAGAGTAAAAACCATATTTAAAAACTGCTTATATCCATTTTGTACCTTCGGAACTGAAAAAGATAAAAAGGGGCTCAAATTATATTTTGATATTGCGTTCGACAGGTCTCGAAAAAATATGATTATAAAATTTTGATAATTTTGATCCTAAAGGGTAAAAAGGGATAAACATTTTATTGGTAATTTTTAAGTTATTTTTGTTACTTTTAAACTAATAATTTAAATTGCGTTCAACTGGTTTAAGAAAAAAATATTAACACGTTTTTTGAAGTTTTTTACAGTTATTGAGACTTATATAAGAAAGTATTTTTGTTGTACGGGAGATGCCATGACCATTATTCCCTTATCTCTTAAGTATACTCACCACAATTATGTATATTAGCAAACATAAACATCCATAGACAATTTTGAGACTCTAGCTTTAAGAATTATTGAAGAACATGTAAAAACATCAAATTGTACGGGAGGTGCCACACCAAAAAGTTTGGAGACCTTAGCTGTCACAGTTAATGAGATACACAAATAAATATTTCCATGCTATTAGAGGTTCCACACCCATAGTTCACTTACTGCCTATACTAATCTTAGTTATGCATATAAGCATAATAAATACCCATATTAAATTTGGAGATTTCAGCTGTTACATTTATTGACACATATATGTAAGAGATTCTTTCTAGTAAAGGAGGTGGGTGCCACCCCTATTGTTATCTTTACGCCCAAACTCAGCTTAATTGTAAGCATCAACATTGTAAGCACCTGCACAAAATTTTGAGACTTTAACCTTACAAAGCTGAATTATGCATATTACCATTATAAACATCTTTACAAAGTTTTGAGAGTTCAACTGTTACTGTTGTAGAAATATATACAAAAAACTATTTTCGTTGTATAGGAGGTACCACTCCTATTTATTTTTTCCCGCCCATACAAAGCTCAATTATGCATATTAGCACTATTAACATCCGTACAAAGTTTGAAGACTTAAGCTGTTACAGTTGTTGAAATATATACAAAGAACTATTTTCTCTGTATGGGAGGTGCCACGCCTATTTATTTTTTCCCGCCCATAAAAAGCTCAATTATGCATATTAGCACCAAAAGCATCCGTACGAAGTTTGGAGAATTCAGCTGTTACAGTTGTTGAAATATATACAAAAAACTATTTTCGTTGTGTGGGAGGTGCCATGCCTATTTATTTTTTCCCGCCCATACAAAGCTCAATTATGCATATTAGCACTATTAACATCCGTACGAAGTTCGGAGACTTCAGCTGTTACAGTTGTTGAGATATATACAAAAAACTATTTTCGTTGTGTGGGAGGTGCCACGCCTATTTTTTTTCCCGCCCATAAAAAGTTCAATTATGCATATTAGCACCAAAAGCATCCGTACGAAGTTTGGAGAATTCAGCTGTTACAGTTGTTGAAATATATACAAAAAACTATTTTCGTTGTATTGGAGGTGCCACGCCTATTTATTTTTTCCCGCCCATAAAAAGCTCCATTATGCATACTACCACTATAAACATACGTACGAAGTTCGGAGATTTTAGCTGTTACAGTTGTTGAGATATATACAAAAAACTATTTTCGTTGTATGGCAGGTGCCACGCCTATTTATTTTTTCCCGCCCATAAAAAACTTAATTATGCATATTAGCACTATTAACATACGTACCAATTTCGGAGACTTCAGCTGTTACAGTTGTTGAAATATATACAAAAAACTATTTTCGTTGTATGGGAGGTGCCACGCCTATTTATTTTTTCCCGCCCATAAAAAGTTCAATTATGCATATTAGCACCAAAAGCATCCGTACGAAGTTTGGAGAATTCAGCTGTTACAGTTGTTGAAATATATACAAAAAACTATTTTCGTTGTATGGCAGGTGCCACGCCTATTTATTTTTTCCCGCCCATAAAAAACTTGATTATGCATATTAGCACTATAAACATACGTACGAAGTTCGGAGACTTCAGCTGTTACAGTTGTTGAAATATATACAAAAAACTATTTTCGTTGTATGGGAGGTGCCACGCCTATTTATTTTTTCCCGCCCATAAAAAGCTCAATTATGCATATTAGCACTATAAACATACGTACGAAGTTCGGAGACTTCAGCTGTTACAGTTGTTGAAATATATACAAAAAACTATTTTGGTTGTATGGGAGGTGCCACGCCTATTTGTTTTTTCCCGCCCATAAAAAGCTCAAATATGCATATTAGCACCAAAAGCACCCGTACGAAGTTTGAAGACTTCAGCTGTTACAGTTGCTGAAATATATACAAAAAACTATTTTCGTTGTATGGGAGGTGCCACGCCCATTTATTTGTTTCCGCCCATACACAACTCAATTATGAACATCAATAAATAATTTAGTTGTACCAAATTTGGAGACTTCAGCTATAATAGGTATTGAGATATATGAAAAAAACTGTTCAATTTGTATGGGAGGTGCCACGCCCAGTCGGAATTTCCAAAAACAAATAAGCCTAAAACGCATTCCCAGATATCGGGTATGACCTTTTTTCAAGTTTCATTAAAATCGGTCCAGCCGTTCTTGAGTTATAAGCGGTGTCACTAACAAAAAAAAAATTGTTCTTTTATATATAAGATATGTGCAGTAAATCTACAAATATTTTGTTATTTATATCAGATTTTTAGTATATACATACATATGTACCTATAATGCAAAAAGCTGCAGCCGGTTATTTCAAAAATTTCATAGATAATAGAAAATTGTGTTTTTAAATCAGTGTTGTCAATTAGGCTTAATTACTGCCAGCCTAAATTAAAAGCAGAATAAAGTTTAAGTAATATTTTTTTATAATTGAAAAGGCTAATACATAATAATAATTCACCTACAGTTTTCTATGGTAAACACTATTTAAATTAAATAATAGCCATCATGGTTCTCAAGAATTTTTAAATATTTTAAGACAAATACAGCAGGCTTCCACTACTTTGGAATTAATTCAAAAAAAGTTTCGTAATACGGATATAACATCCCAGCCAGCAATTTTTTCATTTTTTAATCAAATTTGAGTCTTTTTCGACTCCACTGTGCGATTAAAAAAGCAGAATATGCGCGCATTTTCTGAGCATAAAAGACACTTTTGTTGGGAGAAAAACGTAACTACCCGTGACTCTTCTTGATTAGTCATTTATGAGTATTTTTTTATATTAGTTAAAAGTCATTTTCGACGCCTTTTCTAGTAGAATTTAAAGTATTTTCTGATCATATATAAGTCTTATTTTAGATTGTTTGCGAGTCTTTTTCGAGTCGTCTTTCAGTCATGTTTAAAGTCACCTTCGAGTCTTTTGTGAGTAATTTATCAGTCTTTTTTTTTGCCAATTTTCACCCATATTTCTCTTCATTAGGGAGCTTTATCATTTATTTTATTATTTATTACTATTTTCATATTCAAAATACATAAATTAAGTATAAAAAAACAAAAAACAAGAAGGTAATTAAAGTTAATAATTTGTACTTCAAAATAACCTATACGTATAACAAAAAACTAAAAATAATTTTGTACATTTTTAATTTGTACTTTAAATTAAAGAAATAATTACTTCTATGAAAATGATATAAAAAAATTTGATAATTTTAAGAAGTGGTTATATCTTTCTGGCCTTAGAACATTTTTTAATATGAAAGCGCCTGTGTAAAGCAGGAATTGTCTTGCTCTGTTGCCTTCCATCTTTCGAGGTCTTTTGAGCTTTGTGGCCTTTGTGATAATAAATAACGGAAATAGTAGTCACATTTTAACGTCTGTATAGTTAATTTGCGATTGCTATACAATTTGTTATTGTATTTTAAATCAAACTCATTTTAATCACTAGCGCGAATTATTTTCTAGTCCTTTTTTGATCGTATAAGTGATTAATCAGTTTTTGATCA
The DNA here is from genome assembly GCA_963583895.1 of Melanophora roralis. Lineage (NCBI taxonomy): Eukaryota > Metazoa > Arthropoda > Insecta > Diptera > Rhinophoridae > Melanophora > Melanophora roralis. Next base: position 89,407,844 of record OY757187.1, on the reverse strand, counting down.
CCAAAAGTACTCTTAAAAGACTCAGCAAGGTGATTTTTGAAAAAATAATCTTCCAAATGCTATCTGGAATGTAAATGTTTAAATTTTTTTAAAAACACAATCCCAAACAAATCCATAGTCATAGAATTTAAATCGTGTTGTAGAACAAAAGTAAAAAAATACTGTTAAAGTGTAATTGTAAATACATAAATAAATAATCGGGAATAATATTTGTTTTGTAACTTAAGTGTGCATATAATTTAAATAGTTGAGTTTTTTCATAAAACGAACGCGTTTATTTTTAAAATAAAATCAATAGCCGGCTTTAACAGAGAAAAACGTCAGTCACAACCCAGCAAAAATTTTACTTACAAAATTTTTTATAACGACTTCCTTAATTCATTATTTTTTAGCCGTGATTGCCACTTTTCTTCTATTTGTTATTTAATTTGTAATAACTTTTTACAACCAAAATACTATCGAATTCGTTTTGAGACGTCGCAAACAAAAATATGTAAGTACTTTTTAAAGTCGAATTGTAAGTAGCATACATATCGCACACTTAATCAAAAATTGTCACAACTACAAATTCATCAAAAACATCCATTAACAAAATTTTCATTTGCATTTTAGTAAACTTCTTTTTAAAACGATTATTTTACTTTTGAACTTTAATTTATTATACAATTAGAACCATGTTTTAAAAATCAGTAAAGAAGACTCTCACGAAAAATCATAATTTTGAGCTGGGTCTGTTTTTGCTCTAGTGTACGATATGCACTCATAAATACTTTAATGTTATTAAGAAAACAGGAGTTGTTGTATATATTATTCGATATCGCAAGGCGTACAGTCAATTTAATTTGCCTTTTGCACCTGCAATTGGAACAAGTAAGAGCGCTATATTCGGCTGGGCCGAATCTTTTACACCCTTCACATTAGTCTAGCCGAGTTATTTCGTACTGAAAAAATTAAGTAAAAATAATTTGTGTCGGGCTCGAAGTCGATAGATGTCATAGTTTTTACTTTACAACATTTTAACGTTTATACAAGGTGGGCCAAAAGAAATCACCCTACTGGAAGATGCGCCTAATTTTGCATACGAATGGCGGCCAATGTGAAATCTGTTTTGACATTTGTGAACTAGACAGATGTAGAATACAAGTGAAAATGCCATGGAGCGATACACTCCCCAAGAACGCGAAATAATCGGGTCCGTTTTTTTTTGCGTAGCAATTCGTCAGTGGTGTTGGCGCGGCGCAAATTCCCTGGTCGTCCGGCACCGACTGCGCAAACACTGCACCGTTTGGCCACCAACCATGAAAAGTGTGGCACCACACGAACCGCTGCACAGAGTGGCCGGCACCGGAGCACCCGGTCTGACGGGAATATAGTCCCTGTTAGCGGTGATGTCGAGCTGTCGCCAGAAACATTTACCACACGCCGTGCCTCGAAATAAGCCATCAGCTGGTCGCCCTTAAGCCGAATTTCGATCAAAAATCTGCGAACGTTCCCGTACAAGGTCCAGTCCATGCATCAGCTGCTGCCTGTTGACCGCCAAACGCATGTAACCGACGCCCAAGCCATCTCGAGGCCGAAGTGGACGATTTTTCGACCAAAATAATAATGAACAAGCAAACTATCGCTTCTGGAGCACCGAAAATCCACAAGTGATGCACGAAGAGCCGTTACACCCGCTCAAAGTGACTGCATGGTGCGTTGTTTACGCTGAAGGTGTCATTGGGCCATTTTTTTCCGAGGACGTTAATGGTCAAACGACAACAGTGGACGGTGTGCGCTATAGGGCCATGTAAAAGCCGAATTTTTTTGCTGCAATTGAATTAATTAGCACTGGAGAACATGTGGTTCCAACAGGATGGAGCAACGGCACCCACTGCGTGAGCCACCCCCGATATTCTGAAGGCGGCGTTCCCGAGTCGCCTCATCTCTCGTTTTGGTAATTTACATTGGGACGCCAGATCGCCCGTTCCAGATTTTTTTGTGGGTTTTTTTTGAATTCCCATGTTTACTTGAACAAGCCCGAGACCTTGAAAGCTGAAGTGATGAAGTGATGCGTATGTATGTACGGTTGACCTTCTATAACTTGAACTTCAATAAATTTAAGTTTCTATAAGTTAAATCAAATCTTATGGCAACAGCTGCAAGCAGCTAAATTCCTTTAAATTTTTTCCTATTACTTGAACTTCCATAACTTGAATTTCTCTCTTAACTAAAACAATGGTACAAAGCCTTGCAAAGTTTCTATAAATTGAATTTTTTGTGTTCACTTTAATTTTAGTTAAGAAAAAATTTCCAGATCTGCCGCTAACAGTCAGCGTATATCTTTTTTTTTAATGGGCAAATACATAGCTAAATTAACAACACTGTCGTTATGTATGTGGCAATCAAGGCGAATTCGCTCTGGTGGCAATTCGATTTCAGTTTAAAGTTGGGTAAAGTTCCGAAATGACAATAGAATTACTGCATACTTTTACACAATTCAGAAAAAAAAACAGAACAATAAAAAGAAAATCATTATGGCGTCAAAACCTGTTCATAAAAATTTGTCAATTGAAGAAAAGTTTCAGTTAATAAATGAAATTGACAAGGGATCGAAAAAACAGACGTGACTGAAAAATATGGTATTGCACCGGGTACAGTTTTAACGATTCTAAAAAATAAGGTGAAAATCAGCAATTTTGTTGAATCTGGAGCTTTGCAAAAAAACAAAACAAATAAAGAAACCTACATACGATAACATCGACAAAGCAATTTTTTCCATAACTTGAAGTCTCCCTAACTTGAAGTTATTTGTTTGGATAATGGTGATTCAAATTATAGAAGTTCAACTGTACATCAAGGTGGCATTAAAACTTGGGATTTTTGTAAAGTCAGCCTAGACTACCCAGCCAAAAAGTATTGCTTCCACCTTAGCAGGCTTGCAAGGAAGCATTAATCTCTCTCTCGCTCCCTTCCCAATCTGCCTTAGGAATGCATAATTTTTTGTTTGCGATGACCCACTTGGTAGCAGATGCTTTGACTATTTAACGCGCTCTTTTCAAATCACTTAAAATGCATCTAATGCATGTCTTTAAAAGTAAACTTTAAGTATGACACTGCCGGCCACATGAATAGGTTCACCATTTAACTAATTATTTTTTCCAGCTCATTGGAAAGATATTGCCTTAATAAGGTATTATTATTAGGGTGCCCCGGTAGATTAGTGGTAAGTGCACGAGTCTACCAGTCTGGGGATTGTGGGTTCGATTCCCACCAGAGACACCCTGGTAAGTTTGCTTCATTTGCTGTTCTTCCTTTCTTCTTATCCTTCTCAAAATTTCTACTTTTCTTCCATCTCAACCTATTCCATCTGTCCCTCCTGGTAACACAAAGGGACCGAATTAAGCGGACCCAAGTGAGCTGTATCCTTTTCTTCAACGGCTGCCTGTTCTACCTAATCTAACCTAGGTATTATTAATGTTGGTTTTATTTGAAAAGAATTACTTATTCAAGGTGGTAGTGCAAGTACAAAATTAACAAACCAACAGCCATATGGCATTTTTACATTGAAATTCTAAGGTAAACAACTGAATGTATAGAAAGCAGAAAGAAACACACAAGCAAACAAACGTAAATTATGCAGTAAAATACACAAGAATCAGCTGCCGAAATAACACCACCTTACCTTGTATTTAAGGCACCTAGGAAATCACTTTAATTTTTCTGAGTTTTTTTAAGATATTATTTAAAAGCTTTTCAAAAGCTTTTCTGTGCTGTTACCTTATTCACATCATAATTGTTTTGAAGCATTTTTTGTAGTAAACACAAACACATGGGTCTCTGTATTACTTCTTCTTTTAGCACAAAGTTTTCCAAGGGGATGTAGCTCAGATGGTAGAGCGCTCGCTTAGCATGTGAGAGGTACGGGGATCGATGCCCCGCATCTCCAATTATTTTTTTTCCAAACAAAAATTAATAAAAACTCTTTTTTTTTTTTAATTTAATGTAAATCCCGAAATACGTAATTGAAATTAATTCTGCAATTCGTACCTTATCTTACTTAGTTTATGTACATACATAGGTATGTTGTTTGTGTTGAAAATAAACTTTTTCTTCCAGCAAAAAGCAAAATTATTGTTTTAGTAAAACTCCTATAAAAAAAATACTTTAAAGTTTTCACTAAAAAATAAAAAAAAAATAAAATTAAACAATAGAATAAATTATATATTTATAATATTTACAAATAATTTAAACACTTGGATAATAAATTTACTTCAAAAATTTTTTAATTATATTTTACCAAACATAAATAAACTATTCTATATTATATAACATTTTGTGGCCAATTTGTATAAAAAAATACAATATGGAAATTGTTTCTTAATCAATCAATTGAAATGACGACTGGTGTTGATTGTTATGTATTACAAAAACTGATCAAGCATAAGATTGATTGGAATATGACACATAACACCGCCACTTTTTACGCTTGAAAATGACAGAAGTCACGTAAATTTTTTTGTAACATATGTATAACAATTGCTTTGTTATGTGACAAAAAGTTATGAAAGTATCATGCGGACATTGTAATTCTTCAGCCAAATAATCCTTTAATAAATCTATTAAGAGTATTATAAATGTGGGCATTATTGGGTACTAATCGCTGCAATGATTAGAAAGACTAAATTTATTATTTAGATAATAACCGTGTTAATTGAATTATCCAGCAAAAATAAATCGATGTTGTTTAAAAAGAAATCGTACTTCATTAATTTTCATACACTTATTTCTTAAAATGTTTATATATTAAATGTTGTGAATCTCTAGTTTAGGAATTGCGATAATTCTTGTGTAAATAAAAAAATAATTGAGTTTTTACTTGTTTCAAACTAAATCCGTTTAACAGAAAATAAAATGGGGGGGATTCATCGGTCGTTCCCAACGAAATATTTCTGTATTTTTGTTATGGGCTCTTATAATTACTTAATAATACGATAGAAAAATTACTTAATTGTAAGGGCATTAATAATTACATCTGTGGATATACATACATAAACATATACAAAAATAGAATTATGAAATCAACTTCGTAGAACATTTTTGTTAAAAGCCATAAAATTTTTATTTAAAGTTCAGTTATGCTTGGTCACTAGTTACTTCATTGCTTTTTGTAAGCACATTTGTAAGCGGGGGTCGTTAGTTTTAAAAACAATAACTTGTTATTGCGTCAAGAGGTAACAAGTGTTTCTTTATCTCCAATATTACTTGCTAACTTACCAAACTCAAAATATTATTATCGTAAAATTATCAAGAAATGCCACTGAAAGTAACTGGATATTCATCTAAAAACCCTCCAACAAGACATTAATTAAAACTAACAAAATTGTCTATTTAAGTTCAAACATTAAAAAATTAACTTGCATAAACTTCTCAAATTAGCTAGATTTGCTGTCATAACAAAACAAAACACAAAGTATCAGAAAAAATATTAAGAAAGTTAATGTTTTTTTGTTTGTTGTCTACTCATATATGTAACTCGTTTATGTTTTCCTACAAGATTAACTTCAACTGAATATCAGTAATTACGTGAAGTTGTTGCTTTGGTTAACTTTTCAACCCACTTAAAATAATTATATTAAAATTTATCTGTTTTTTTTTATTCAAAAACAACTTTATCGGAATACTTTCTTAACAACCTACAGTCAGTTACTGTGATATTTTTTAAGTGTAGCTTAGAAAGGGGTTTGCCGGGCTCGTTTAATTAGGGCCAACATTTGAATGACGATTTTATTCAATAAATGTGAGCCCATGATTACCAATGACACGCTAATTGCAAATTAACGCATGTTTCACCCAAATGTGAACCATTCATTACCAATAGTACTAATGCAATAAACACTTTTTCTGTAAGTTTTTTTTTGCTTGGAAGTTCTAAATAGACCAGAAAAAAATGGCATCATGAAAATGAATTCCAGTGCATATCCCCTACTTATTTATTTTCCAAATTACACTTGTAAACATTGCCTACCAGTGACAGACAACGTGTTCTATAGTTTCCCATTTTTGCTCATTCCCACATTTGTCTTTATCTGGGTCCGTGATAAACCGATATCTCAGGCATATTTCTAATAGTTTTGAAACTAATACCTGGGGCGCGTAGTACCTAAATTGGCTCTGAAAACTTGATTTCAGCAGACACACAGACGACTTTTCTATCTATTAAGATCCAGAATATATATACTTGGGTTCCTAAATAAATACTAAATAAATTAATAATGGAATAACAAACTGATGAATAACCTTATTCCTGTGTAAAGGGTATAATAACTAGTTATTCGCTCAAAAAGTAGCTCGTGTTTCTGCATATCCAAAATTACTTGTTAACTTTCTCGGTAGGTAGGCAAAGTTTTGTAGGGTAGTTATGGCCCCTTGCGTGTTTTTTTTTTTTTGATTCGGCTGTGGCTCGAACTGTTGCTGCTTGTATGGTGTGCGAGCACTCTAACCCCTGCGCCACGCAATCATATTACAGGTCAATCGCTATTGTTACTACACTTTCAATAAAAAAAAACATTGCCCTAAAATAAAAAAAAAACATTGTAAAATTAAAAAAAAACTTTTTTCCAATCAAACGCATAACCTAGACAATTAAAAAGTAGAAAAAAGAATAAAAACAAATAATAAAATAAAAAAAATTTATCAACCCAGTCTACCATTGAACCTGGCACCAACTGATTGCCAGGCTGAGAATCTACAAAATATTGATTCTTATTCATCTTAGCACTTAATTAAAAATGTGTTGCTAATTAACAAAAAACAGTGTACAGGGTCGTTAAATTATAAAATGTCTATTAAAAATATTGCTTTTTCAAAAGTTTGTAAATAAGCATCACAGTTGTCATTTACCTTTGAAATACAATTAAACTGTTAATTGGGACAATTAATTTTTATTTAAAACAGGTGACTTTTTATTAATAGATTAATTTTAAAAAATATGAGAATAGTTGTTTCTGTAAATGGAAATTTTGCATGTAGGAATGAAGTTCCCTCCTCTGTCAGAACTTCGCCGAGATACTTAGCTTCACATATTAGATTTAATTCCAACAAATTGAGTGTTCGGCCTCTTAAAGCACCAACTACTTACTTACTTTCTCGTAGAGAGAACTCATTAGATTTTGTCAGGATTTACGCCCAACTGTTTTCAGATGTCTTACAATCTACTCCTTTAGGCTTATAACCAAACGTTGTGGTTCTCTATCTGACAAAGAACTCTTTGAATTCATTAGAGCCTTATCTATTTGCATCTATCTTTGCATTGTCAAAAGCTCCTTCTGTATAAAGGAATGGCGCCAGTGTTAATACTGTATCTTGCAGATCCCGTTCTATATATTCCATCAGATTTACCCTCTTGGTAGTCTTTTTGAGATTTACTTATGACAGAAGCAGAAGTGATAATAAGCCTTTAATCCTTTGGCTTTAAGTGGCATACCTGACTAGACTTGGGTACAAAAATCACCCGTCTCCAGTTTCTCCACTGTCTCGTGTACAAGGCTCAGATCTCCCCCGCAAAATATGTTTCCGTAATAAGTTCTAGAGCATCCGAGGTAGACTGATTTCAAGAGCCATCCACTTTTTTATTTACCCCGTTACCGTTGAGTCCTTAGATAATATCTTTCGGAACTACAAAACTTTATTTGTTGAGTCTATGGATTTTTCGTACTTTGACAACAAAGCTCTTTTAGCTCTTCTAAGATTTATTTTATACCCAATAAAAAACCGTCTGTAGCTAGCCCAGTCGTAAGTTCTCTTTATAGCATTCGCCCTTTTAACAATAGTTTCATGTAAACCCTTGAATCCTCAGTTTCTTGGTGCACTATTTTAGAAAGATCAACGAACACGCTGACCTAAGCCCGATACCTTAAGCATCAATGAGGTGTTTTACTACCAAATCTATTGCCTTATCTGAAGGACTTAAATATTAAATAACCAAAAATAAAATAATTGGCCCAATTTAATGTTTTTAAACTGTATTCAACTACATATGCATACATATGCAGTTCAAACGGAAACATTTTTGATACAAAATTTAGGATTTAGCTTTAAATATCAAAAAATGGTTTATACTAAAGATTAATATAAACATGTGTATAAGATATATGAAAGCTATAAACGTCATAAGACGACAGTTCAATCAATTATTTTAGATAAAAAGAATTCTTTAAAATAGCAATACTGGTTTCAATTGCATAATAATCTTTAGATCAGACGGATGAGTAGTCTGTTGCGTAAATAAAACTTAAACCATATTTTTAATATTTGAAACAAGTTATTTTCTTATGCAGGAAATGATCTGTACACAGAAAAAATTACTTTGTAAAAACATTACAAACGTGTAGTTTTTCAAAAAAGTTATGAGGTCTTTTGCACCGTAAACGTTTGTAGTAAAAAGCCGAACATGGAAAATAAGGTGATAGCGTCACTACTGCAAATAATATACCAGCAACGATATAGCATTTTTCATTGGCTCAAGCAAATAAACCGTTGTGTGCTTTCTTATTTGCTTCATGGCACATTTTCATTCAAATTTAGTAAGAAACAAAATATATATCGTTCTAAGTCTGCAAAAAATTTATATCTTGTTAATATATAGTAAGTTATCAAGCTCGAAACTTTTTTTCATTTCCCCAACTTCACAGTTTACTAAAGATTGTTTTGCTTAATTATTCAATTTTCGCGATATGTATGTAAATAAACAAGTAACATGTAATCCGGGGATTTCCCAATTTAAAAACAGATTAAAAAACAATAAATAAAAAGTATTCACGTTTTAGAGCTTTCAGATTTTGTTCACGTTTTAGAATACTCTGTGGAAAAATAAATTTGTTCACGTTTCTGAGACGTTTACACTTTCGAGTGTTCACGTTTTCGCGAGTGCACTGTATTTACAATCAAACAACGTGAATCAACACAAATATGAAATAAACCAAGTTTTAAATCATAAGTTGGTGAAAACCCAAAGATTTTATTTGCGCAAAAGTATATTTACTATTTTTCCGCACCTTAAAGAGAGAAAATATTTATTAATATTGATATGGTTCATATGCAGCACAAACACTTTTTGTGTCTTTTTGGGTAAATCTTAATAACTTTTAAGGCATTATTTAAAAATTTTCAATCACTTGATGTTTTATTCAAAACAAATGTCTGTAACGACCATTTAATTGAAAAATATTTCCAGCGTCTAGGTTTTCAAAAAGTTAAACAAAATATTTTTTATAGTTTTCCTCGAAATCGTTTGGATGTGCCATGAAGCAAATAAGCAACCACACGACAAAACGTCGTAGCTGACGTTACGCTACCATCTTGTATAAATACGTCTTAAAGCTTTATTTTCATTGGCCTTAGTTAATTTTTATCAAACTTCTAATTTTTTATTTTTAAAATAAATATATGTATATATTTATGTATTTATAATAAAAGTTAACTTATTTAAAACACAAATCTTTCTTACCAACACCAGTCAAGTTGATTGCATTTTCGAAACCAACTACGAATGCATTTGAAAAAGGCAAACGGGATTGCTTTTTCTTTGTGAGGGAGAACAAAGTTTACCATTTTTCAAGATCAAAGCTTCTCACTCTCTTAGATATCTTGAACGAAGTGTTTATTAATATGCTCAGCACAAAATAATAAAACATTTATATAAAATGTAAACAAAATGTTAAATTCGGCTTTAAAATAGCTTGGTATCTATCTCATATGGTTCGTTTAGTTAAATGTGTTTTTTTGTGCTTCAACAAATGAACACTGAAAAGTGTTTGGATTTGAGATTTTTTTAATGCAACCCTAAAGAAGCACAGTAAATGTGACAAGTAGCATTTAGCATTACTATTTCTTAGCTTTGCATTTAACTAAAATAATAGTTTCTGTGTTCACATAGCCATGCACATACAAACATACATTAACATAGTAAGTTATTGAGATTGGAAATAAAAATTACTTATTTTTACTTTCGGTAAAATAAGTAAAACTAATCAAGAGATTTGTAAGGGTCCCAAAATTATACAAAATAAATTGAGTAAAATAAAGAACAAACTCATATGCTTTTTAACTCCTATAACTTTTTTTCTTTGTGTATTATTGCAACTAATCCAATTAAATAATCATACGCCAAATTGAACCACCTTTGAAAGTTATAAGAAAAAATTAAACTTGCAACATGGACCAATTTCGTGTTTATGTTTCGCATTCAAGGCAAATCAAAGCACAAGTTTTTTTAATTTTTTAGCCGCCACTCCTTCCTTAGCTTGTGTTATGTGATAACTATCGTGCGTACTTTAAAGCGGTCGTTTTAAATACTTTAATTTTATTCTAAACTTACATTTCTATTATTATTTCTTAAGCATTTGCATTGTCAATGATCTTCAGCCTGCCAGAAAACCAGCCGCGATCAAAAGCAACTTGGAACCAAACGCAAGAGCAAAATCGAAACGAAGACAACATTAAAAATATATGTGGCATTTGGTCATTTGGCTGCATATAAAAAAGGCGCAACGAATTGTTGACATTTCCGACATTTACACTTGATTGAAATGTGGTTAATTGAATTTACCGACCAACATTAAAACCACTAGTCTCTGTTTTTCTCTCTTTAAATGGTTCATAAGATGGTGTTGATGAATAAGTAGTGAATATGGTACTGGTTGGTGGTCAGTCATCTCGTTAATGTATTGTAAAGGCAGAATTGTTAGGATGCTGTAATCAACTAATTTATGGTTCTTATTTTTATGATCTAATTAATCATTTGCAACAATACATACATACCATCCCATCCGCATAAAACATTGGACACATAATACAGAATGACCTGGTTTTCGACGTTTCTTTACATGTTTTTTTTTTACTTTTAAAAACCGTTATTGCAATAACGTAGGTGGAGCGCTGTTCCTGTTTGAATAAATATGATTTCATACAAATCAAACTAAATTATTTATCGTTATTTAAATTAAAAGTTGTTTTAAGTTCGTTGTACAATCACTTTTACATTGGTTGCCACATGTAGGCAAAGAGAGTCATATATTATTGGAAATTAATTATTATTTTTGTGCATTTAAAAACCAAAGGACCTACATTCCTTTTATATTTATTCAAATACAGAAAAACTAAAATTTATTTGACAGCTAAGTAAAAAGTTTATAATAATAATAAGGGACCTATGTGGTTGGTTCCATTGAATCTTTACCAAATACACAAATAAGTACACACATAATTGCTGAAAACTAAATCTTATTCTTTAATTTCAAGCGGCAAATGAAACCATTTTACCTTTAAAAAAACTCTTGAGAAAAAGCCACCAAAACATAGCCAGATCATTGAAGTGTCAACGCTCTATTAATTACTTAAAAAAAAGCCAAATAAAGTCCTGCAGAAGTTTCGTTAATATCATGTTTACATTGGCAGTAAAAATCGAGGATTTCTCACTCACTGCTTGCACCACAACCATCGATGAACCCACATGCATTGCCATATAAAATTTTAGGAAAAAACTTCTTAATTCATTTTAAATCCAATATATTAATCCATGGACTCAGTCACTTACTTATCCCTAAAATTTATTAGATGATATAACATTTGCATAATCAATTTTAAATGCAAAATTACAACACGTCTGCGCTTAAGAATTGAAAACCTATTAAAAAATCTGACTTCTTAATTTTTTAACAACCAACAAACATGCAACAAGCAATTACAGTGTCAAATTTATGTTCAATTTTTGAAAACTTTCAAGAATCACGAACTTGTACTTGACATTGACTGTCATAAAATGCCAAACAAACGGCCACTGTTACACATGTAAAAACAAAGATGAAAAAATAAAAGCATAAAACAAAGTCCATTTATGTCAAAACATCCATAACAAGTACCAGCATAAGAACTTGTAGCAGGCGCGCAACTAAACTGAAAACCGTTAATAAAATCCAATGATGAAAGTGTAACAACATTTGTTTTACATAATGTTATAGTTTTTGTACTTATAAAGGTACCTTTACACGGTAATACATATATTACGATATGTCAAAAAATGTTGTGGGATAATACAAAATCTCATCAAGTAAAAGCATAATGTATCGGATGCAAAATTTGACAAGTGTTCGGTAAATGTTTATTTTCTAAACCATTTTAGAAACTTGTGTATTCTCATCACATCAGAGGTGTGAAAGATTGGCAGCACTTACAGCATCTAATGAAGGTGGCTACACTTAATGAAACAATACACAAACAATCAAAATAAAAGCAGATTTTTTTCATGTTGTTTTTGTTAATATTGTTGAACCTTAACCAAATGGCGTTACCCCAAAAGGAATGTGGAAAGAAACAACCGATTTTGATTTTACCAACCTCATCCGTGTAAACATGAAAAAAAGTTAGAACAGATTTTTATTCTCTTTTTTTAAACACGGAGAGAATTTCATAATATTTTGATTCTGCAAAATCTAATTACTTTGTATTACCGTGTAAAGGTACCTTAAGCATGTCCGAATGGTTTTATGCGGGGGTGGTTTAATAAGTTTACAAAATTTAAACTCTTCTTCTTTTAAATTTCGCTTTTAATGTGTTCTTTTGCAAACACTCGAAATCCAATTTTTCTAATATTTTTAAAACTCATTTTTCTTAATACCAAAAGCGACACTGAATTTAATTGCGATCAGTCCTAATATTGCATTACTTTTTATAAGTTTTATTTCTAAATTGTGCATTATACTGCACAAAATGCGAATATCAAGATGCAATTGAAAATGTTTAAGCCTTTTACAGGAATTGTTCTATAGAATTTTTTGGTGATCGCTTCATTTTTGAAATAATCAAAAGCAATAGATAAAAGCGAAATTTGAAATTCCTCAACCGAACGATTTTAAATGCAGCTACGATCGTACTGACTAACGGAGTTGTTGATTTTTTTTGTTTATCTTGTACATCTTTAAACACCCGCAATAATCACCATTTGTTAGCCTCACTAAATCGATTTTCTCTTTTTTAAGGGGTGGAATTGGTTTTAATATAATAAATTCTACCACTAAAACCTGTGGAAGGAATCGCTAACTGCCTTGGAATCCTTAAAAGATATATTGACAAAGCCGATGAACATGTTACTCTTTACTACCGACTAGATACAGTGGAGTTTTTTCTGCAGATATGAAAAAGCTTCTGTCTGAGAAGAGTTCGAAAAAATGGCAAAAACACTGACCTGCAACTCAGTGATTTACTAGAAGCTAGAGATAAAACTCCATAGAAAAATTATTTAGTATGTCCATCACTACGACCCCAAAACCCTTAATGGACGCAATCCGAAAAGCGCCACTGCATAATTCAATAGGATCTTAAACAAGAAGAAATGAAGAAGTCGATTTATTCGTAAAACATTCAAGGATCATACTTACTCCAAATACGTGTAATTACATAAGTGAATTTCGACCTATAGACCTATAGAGATAGAAAACCAACTCCCAGATGTTGTAAAGGATATTGAATAACTTTTATGTAAAAAAATGTCGTAGTTTTGGCAAAACCAGGACAGCATAGCGAATAACTATGTTTATTTTTAACATCATATCACGATTTGGAAACCTCCCGCACACATGGAAAAATGCCTTGGCAAAGATGATCCCTAAAGCTGGATATAATTATTTGAAGGTGGAGGCCTATAAGTCAAGCTGACTCTGATCTAAAATGACATACCTGTATTTCCGATCACCAATTTTGTTTTACACTACATACATAAATATGTGCATAATACCATGGAATAAACTTACGGATTAGTAAAAGCTACAAGAAAAATCTTTGAGAAAATATTTCTTTTCCGGGCTTTTATTGACATATGCACATACAAATGTATCTCAAGACTTTGACAAAGATTGGTACACAGGAAGAAAATCCGCTTTCTTAAATCAAGTATTTTATTTTTGAATTTATACAAAATCTTTCTTGAAATTTTCAAGTATGATCCGTTCTTACATTTTCTGAAATCAAGCCTATTCGGATTGCTTTAACAAATCAAGCAGAAAAAAGCTTGTTGTTTTAATATATTATTTTACATATGGAAACAAAGGGCCTCGGTGGCCTAGAGGTAACGCGCTTGTGCTGCAGTGCAGAAAGTCCCTGGTTCGAATCTCAGCTTCGGTGGTAAGTACAAAATATACAATTTTTAAATTGTAGATTTTAAGTTTCTATAAAATAAAAGTTTAATATAAAAAAAAATCTTCTTCTTCTTATGTTAAGTTAAAGCTCCACAAGTCAAAAAAAGTGACATTTCATTTTCGATTTAATCCCGTTTACGGCTTAAATCAATCTTTTTTTGGCAAACATCAAGCATGGCTCCAAACTTAAATCAATCCTTTTTTTGGCTTAATTGTGGCTAAAAGTAAGAAATTCTTACTTGAAAAATTTTACTTGGAGTAAGAAATTTCATGCTTGATTTAAGAAAAACCATACTCACCTTACTTTTGACACCGCTATGGCTTGATGTAAGTAAAGTTTACTTAATTTATTCTTTGCGTGTATGAGGACCTGAATTTCCAGTGGATATAAACAACCGTTAAAAAATCTAAATAGCCGACCGACAGTACCTTAAAAAAGTGTTTTTGGACAATTATTGTGTATAAGTTCGAAGCTTAAAATCATTGACTAATTGGTTGGAACTCTGTGCTTCGTAACGACTGAAGCTTTTGGTACACAATTCCACTTAAAACTATTATGAAGCTCTGCCTCTGCCTTCACAAAAAAAATTCATCGGCGTATGATAACTGCCGTTCCTTTGGTTTATGAAAAACAACAACATCCACAAAGTGAATGCAAAATCTCATACTACGAGAATTTAAATAAGCTGAAAATATATACTTCTGAGTTCGTTGTAAAGGAGGTGACACTGTTTCCTTCAGGTAGGAGTTCCCGTTCTTTTCAATTTGAGAGCTTATGTTTAGTATGGCGCTGGCAAGACTAATACTAATTTTTCTTTTATCCAAAAGTTTGTGTACCTATTCTTAGTTGCTACAAAAGAATATTCAATAATTAAATAGATTTAGAAAAAGTTTTATAAAAAAATCTTGTTTAACAAAATTTAAAACACTTTAACCATCAGTACGACCTTCGTATGAAGAAGTTTGCGTATATACATACTTACATATCTTCAAGTTTAAAGCAGCAGCGGGATATTGGAAACCAGAGCTAAAAACAACATTGAACATCGTATAAATACACTAAATATTGTATAATGTATGGAATGTATGAGCTAATCTAGAAGTAGCCGCAGGACTAATAATGAGTCACAAAAATTGTGGATTGGGTTTATTGAAAACATTTTAATTTTGGAGTATAAAACCAAATTGTAGCAGACGCGACAAGTACAAACAATTAAAGACAAAAATAGAAGAAAATTTGAACTTCTAGACCATTTCAGCAACAGACAAATTTTTTTCGTCTGCCTGATTTTTGATATGCATATCAATGCGTTTCAGTTAAATTTCGTTGCCTTAAAGCGGTTCCCACTAATGCAGATATCTCAAAGTCATAGATCTCTATTGGAAGTAAAATGATATGTCATGCTAATCGCACGAAATACCGTTTAAGCATGCACATGCAAGTTAGCCAGGTGAGTGCATATCTCAAATAAGTAAAAACAATTTTTTAGTCGTCTTTTAAATTTGCTCTTATTTGTTTGTTTTTTATTTTTATTTATATTTTATGATGTGTTTTTCTCAGATTAAACAGCATCCATAAGTTTGTATTAACATGTTTTTTTTATTTATTTTCATTTGTTAATGTTTGTTGCTTACAACAAGTCACGTTACATTTGTAAAGTCGCCTCGTATTTTATACACTTGTTAACGGTGGCTTGATTTGTTTTAAAAACATTGCCTGTGGCCGTGCAGGATCGTTTTTAAGAAGGTGAAGTATAAACTGATCATAAATCGGCTATATCCAACAACGGAGTAGAGACTTTGGAATAAGTAGTCTTATTGTATGTAAACCAGTTAAGAATATTATAGTCAAACCCGACCATATTATACCCTACAACATTCATTTTTCAATTTGCCAGATAGTTTATATTTGGTTGTTTACAATTTTGTATTGTACTGAAGTTAAAAAGTTTAGCGATCCTGGGCTAATACAAATCATAATTTTTGAAAATGAAGAAAAATAGGACAAATCTATTCAAAAAAGGACAATTCGGTTAAATAAAGGATGATTTATTTTTTTTATTAAAAAGGAGAAGGTGTTAAAAAAGGACTGTCCCTTTAAAAAAAGGACGAATGGTCACAGTAGTTATAGTCCAAAATGCATTTTCCGGAAAGACATTTGTATGGCGGCATAATGCAACTAATCAGGTATACTTGTTCCTGCAACAACTACATATAAGAGCCATAGTGTCAAACAACAGCGCAGAGAAAAAACTATGTGTAGATGGTGTTTCATTTTCACAGGGAGAACATAATATTTTAAGTTAATCCTTGTACTTGCGCGTGCCTACCTAATGTAAACAAGCAAAAACAACAAATTTTGTCATTTTGGTTTTAACCAGCTCTGCCGACGAGTCTACCTGGTTAATAGTATCATGTATGGGGGTTATATCGAAAAAGAGACCGATCATATTTTTGTTCAGTACACTAGTTAGAGTCAAAAAGTTAGATACGTACATATGCACAATTTTGGCAAAACTTGTTTGGGGGCTATGTCAAAAAATGGGCCGACATCCCCACAAACAATAGGTTTTGTCCCAGTGCCAGAAAAGTTTTATGTTTTAAATTTCATCAAAATATCTTTAAAATTGCGACTTGTACTTTGGTTACAAGAATACATGGACACCGAGTCGGACGGACATGGAATTGATTCTTAGTCGATCGGTAGAATTGAAGGTTTGTCTCAGATCTTTATTTTTGATCGTTACAAACATTCGCAAAAACTCATAATACCCCTGCCACAAATGTATGTGGTGTGGCTATAACTATTAAACAGTTTGAGAAAATGTTAAACATGTGCGATGGTGGAGCAAAATTTCCTAAAACAGTAAGGGATTTGTTTTCGTAAAACTTTTGTTAAACTCTCTTAAATAAAGTTAAAGCCTTGTATGTACTTTTGTATGTACTTACCTTAAGTTATCATCTGCCCTTTTAGTTTAAATTAATTGATAGAATATTTTAAAACACAACTCGTATTGCATAAAGTTAAGTCGTACAAAACTTTATTTTCAAAACTTTCAATATTTTAAAGAACGGTATTTATTAGGCGCCCGTTTCAATTTTTTACAGCTTATAATAATACTCTCATGATTGGCAATTGAATGAAGTTATTCTCAATGTCTAAACCAAACATTGTCACAATACTACTTAACTCCTTCGGTTTGATTGCAATCAATGCCTGCAAATACTTACATGCGTGACTGTCAAAACGACTAATTCTCTGTCCATTTGTGCTTTATCTTTATTAAAATTTTGCTTATTTGAAATCTTCTAATTTTTTGTGCAATTTCAAATTTTTATGCATTTTATGGCAGCTTTAATTTTGTTGTGTTACAACGAAGAAAATTTTGTATACTTTTGTAGTGATGCTTTTGGTTGTATTTAGAGCTTCTTAGAGACGATGACAAAATCAATGTGAATAGACTATTGATGTAGCTACTTCGGTTGCAAGTTGCCAGTATTAGTTAACTATACTTTCAAATAGTGTAAATTTTTTTTTAATTTTTTATTTTAAGCTTTTTGTGTAAATTGCCAATAGAATATATTAAAAATTCCAGTTTGCTGTTGTCACAGCTTCTGTTGATGTTGTTATTTTGCGTCTGGATATTTCAGGCCAAGTGTAAATAGTATTTTTAGGACAATAAATTTAGAAAGAAGTTACTTAACTTAAGCAAAAAAAAAAAAATAAACCGGAAACATAGCATTTACAAGTGTTCTCATTATCAGCATTTACTATGTTTGTTGTTGTCTTACCATTTTACATATATTCATTAATAAATTTATATACACGCAAAGAAAAAGTATGGTGGAGGTAACCATACACTATTAGCATGAGTTGTATGATTGGACGCTGAATTTTCTGTATATTAAATATAACTGTATTCCACAGCACCAAATTGGTTTGACATTTAAGATAAAGACGAATAAAGGCAGCTTTCGGTTTCATTTATAGCAACTTCGTATCTAAACGAGACTTTCATATGAGGCGGCAATCAAGGTGAATGCCAATATATTTTGCCTCAAAGCGTTGAGGCAACATGTGTTTATTAATAGGAATTGGGAAGCACGTGGCTTTGCGTAAAATAAAAGTCATGTGATAATATGATGCTGTCGATTATTTGAGGCATTTTTGGATCTTTATGCTTAAATGTTTGTTGGCATGTCTGCTGTGTCAAGCAAATACAATATTCCTCCTCGAATACTATCTTGTGGTACATCCGCCCCAATTGGTTGTCCACTTCCTTGATCATATACCATTGGTCGGTTATGCACTTTTCGAAAAGTTAATAGAGATTCAATCATATTCAGCTTTTGTTTGATTAACAGGCCTTCATACCATCCATACTTTATCGAAGCTAACAGCTATTAATAGCGCAGAACCATCTCTCTTCCTCTCATACGGTTTCCACTAACTCATACCATCCTGTGGGCTTTTTCGATAATACTATGTTGTCGTCTAAGGCCAAAATATTTATTGAGAATGTAGTTACGTATAATCATTTAAGGTCGTAGTTTATTTTAAAGCAATTTTTCTTAAAATTTTGATATAGTGGGTAACAGACTTATAGGCCTATAAGGTCCACATGCAAAAGCTCCTTTCCAGGATAAAAAACATCTTTAGTAACACAAATTTCCATATTGGCAGGAACTATTCTAGTAGTAATAAGAATTTAAGAACACAAAGAGTTGTGCTTTCTTCCGTTCAAGGTAGCTCTTAGAGCATTTTTATACCTTTCACATAGTGATAAGGGTATATATCACTTTGTCATTCCGTTTGTAATTTTTTTATTATTCTTTGCGACCCCATAAAGTATATATATTCTGGATCCTTATAGATAGAGAAACCGATTTAGCGATGTCCGTCTGTCCGTCTGTTGAAATCAAGTTTCCGGAGTCAAATAAAAAGATACAGACCAGTTAATGGTGTCAAACTATTAGAAATATCCTGGAGACAATCGCTATTTAAAATCAGCAAAATCGGTTTACTATTGACCGAGATATAAGCGAAAACCCAGAGTAACCCATTTTTTTAGGACAAAATCCGTGCATATATCCCTATATATCTCAGTAAGGATAGTCACTCTTGCCACAAAACTTGGCACGGATACTCCTAAAGAAGGGACCTAAATAATGGAAAAAGTTTTTTCAGATAGGACCAGGGGAAGGGGTATTTTTCCTACAATTGCACAAATTTGGTGAAATATTTTATGCGCTATATCTCGGAAACTATAACAGATATCGAAATCAAATGTTCTACAAAAAGTATTTGGACAACAAGGCATACACGCTTTAAAGAAAAAATTTTTTGAGTGGGGGCAAAAAAATGGGTAGCTCCCATACAAATTAACGATTTTTATGAAATATTCGATACGCTATATCTCGGAAACTATAACAGATATCGAAATCAAATGTTCTACAAAAAGTATTTGGACAACAAGGCCTACGCTCTAAAGAAAAAATTTTTTGAGTGGGGGCAAAAAAAGGGGTAGCTCCCATACAAATTAATGATTTGTATGAAATTTTCGATACGCTATAACTCGGAAACAATAACAGATATCGAAACCAAGTGTTCTACAGAAAGTGATTGGACATCAAGGGCTACGCTCTTAAGAAAAAAATTTCTCGGATGGGGGGTGAAGAAGGGGTAGCTCCCATACAAATTAACAATTTTGATAAAATTTTCAATACGCTACTTCTGGAAAACTATTACAGCTATCGACTTCGAATATTCTACAAAAAGTAATAATCAAATAATTCATACATTTTGGAGAAAAATTCGAAGAAGAGCAGGGGGACTAGAACATTTAATAAGTTTTATTAACCTTTAAATATGAATAATGTCGAAAACTTTTAAAACTCTCGACCTCAAACCTTCTTCATCTATTTCTATTATTCATACGAACGTTAAAATTTTGTTTTTTTTTGCTATGGGCTTTAAAACTCGCACAAGGTTTTTTTATTATATTATTTGCAATACAAAATTACTCGGCTGGGTATATTTAAAGACCAATGTGAAGGGTACATTAGATTCGGCACAGCCGAATATAGCGCTCTTACTTGTTTTTTGCTTATTTTGTCAAAATCAAGAGTCTTTTGAAATTCAAATTATAAATAATCCTTACAACATCTAGAAATTATAGAAACGCGTTTTTATTCTGAGACAGTTCATTTCCTGCAGTAAAATTGTTTAAAATTTCTTTTCACACTTGTCATAAAGAGATTAATTGATTTAACAAATTTTTATTTCAGTGTATTTTTTAAAAAATTTCCAATTTTTTATAGTTTATCAAGGTAATTGGTTTAATTTTATTGTAAAAAGATTTTTATTGAAGAACTATGTATATGGAAAAAGCTTATTTTCCTGACACTTGCTGACTGGAATGCATTTTCGGAGCCCAGGGGGCAGTTGAAATGAACGTGGTAAAAACGCATCGCAGGGCCTTAATGGGTTAACAGTGGACAGAGTTGGATCTGCTAATTTCGAATTTAATTTATTTTTGCTATAATAAGTTCATTAAATAAAATATATTTTGTGCAGTATATTATTTTAATTTTAGCACACAATCATTTATTATTTAGTGTTAAAAACCCCCTCGCAATGCTACTCTTGTACCTTTAATAAATTTAGATTTTCCTCTTCCTTTAGAATAAAACAAAAGCAAAACTTTTATACAAGAAGTAGATCATTATTTAATTTTTGTTTTCACAAGCCTTCATAAAACAAATAGCAGATAATTTAGAAAGTTTAAACATTTACTCGTTAAGTAAACAAGTTAAATTCTAATAAATTTTATTAAAAAATTCTTTTGTTTTTGCAAAATTTAAACAAATCATGTGAAAAATGATTCAAATGAGATAAAGAACACACTTGGAAAATTAAAATAAATAACAACCAAAAGAACAACCTAAATTGCTAAAAATAAATAGATTTGTTTACTTACTATTAGCAGTTACCCTCCACTTACCCCTTTAGCAAACACTACAAATACAAAAATTAATTTACGCAAAAACGCGAAAAGCCCAAATATAAGTTCAATGGCCTTTTATTGTTAACAACGCTTTCGTTTAGATAATTTGGTTTTATTTAAAAATGTGTAAATTGAAAAATATAAAAATAACAACAAATTTGAAAAAAATATATTTTTGTTTGTTGGACCTAACGCACTTTTAAGAAAATCAAAATGTGTACATAAGTCAAGTGACTAAAATTAACAAAAAATGTCATTAACTATACATTATGAAATGTAAGAAATGACAAAGAAAAATGTGATCTGCTCAAAAACGTGTTCACTCTTAATAGATGTGCTGACGCGAGTGAATTACCGCCTGTTGTTGCTAGACATCATATACAAGGTGTCAGCCGGCAAGGTATAATACTACTTTTTTTCTTTATAATTTTTAAATAAATGAAAGAGAATGGATCTTGTATTGATAAATGTTTTACTTAATGTCGGCAATTATGTATGAAATACAGTTTTAATGTCCGCCTCTGTTAGCCTCACAAACACGAGCCTTTTTCAGCAAATTTTTCATTACATTCTCACACATTTCTTATTTAAGAAAAAGTCACTAGTTGCTATTTGATGAGGACTGCAAATAGTGGTTATTGCGAGTGCGTGGTCAGAATATAAATCCAAAGAGGCTTGGGTCTCAATAAGCTCCAGGAATATACCTTTTGCTACGCCAAAATCTATTGCGTCTGGAACTTTATTGTGGTCTGTTGGCCAATAGGTTGGTTGTCCAGTTGAAATAACAAAAAGTCCCATTTCAGACACGGAATCATACAACACACGACTTTTAGGACTAATTAGGCGAGTAGGTATTAGGCAACGCAACAGAAGTTGGATTGCTGTACATTAATTCGCGTTAGGCAATTCCATAGTGATTTTTATTATTTTCAAAAAAGGATATAGATTGCAAGACGATCATGTTTTTGAATGCTTTATTATATATAGGTTGGGGTAGGTTCGGATGGAAATGCCGGAATTTAAGAAAGGGTCGGGGATGTTCGACTCCTGCGTCGGGCAGGTGTCACGAACTATATGGTAGCAAAACCTGACTCTGTGATCCTGCCCCAAGTGTTTGCGGATAGGGAGGCATGGAAGGGATCAGAGAAGCTGTATGAGGGGTGTGCAGTCTTTACTGATGGATCGAAGATGGACTTGGATAATGGACAAGTTGGGCCAAACCTGGAGGGACAGGGCTGTTTGCAGATCTCTAGACTTTTACGGCCCAGGTTGGACAGGATGGGTACTGATCCCTGCTCAAGGAGAGCAGGGCGGTTCTGATATGCATTATTGGGGCTCTCACAGAGCACTGCAATGTGAAATATATGACGAACAATTGGGTCAGGAACACTCTAGATTTCTGTAGGGTATGCAGGGTCGAGGAGGAAATAGAGACGGTAGAACAGCTTGACTGCCACTGCCCTGGGCTGCAGATCCACTGACAGAAATGGTTTGGAGAGCACTTCTTAGATGGACTTGGTGAGGTTCCTGGCTGTGGGCGGGAGAGCATAATAGGTTTATTTAAGGGGGTTTGGTGGCTGGGCAGATAGGTGAGTAAGCGCCTATGACTACTGACTTCCTTGGACTTTTTGCGGACGGCACTCTTGCTCTCTTTTCTTTTTACCTATTAAATGCTTGTCCTTACTTTTTATTTTTCTCCTCTTGACTCAATTTTTAAGGAATTGATTCAAGATGGGCCTGAGGGCGTGCGAATGGAGGTGGCGAGTTGGACTCGCCACTATTCTTCGTAACCTAACCTAGCCTTTAGGTAGACACTTAAAGGTACTACTGAAATGGGTGTGTTCTTCAAAATTTTAGTGTTAAGAAATTTTAACTCTAAGATCGTGTTTGGGAAAATTGAAAACCGTTAATGCTTTTCCAAATCGATAAACATTATTTTTGAACTAATTTTCATTAATTTTCATTCTCTTCTACACGTAGATTGATTGATTTTGTAACCAACAAAAAACGATTTTCCCTATTTAGCACCGTTTTACGTGAAATTGCTCATATACAATTCGTGGCCGTCGTACGGGTTAGTTTGTAGATTGGCGTACTTTGTATCAGCTGCACGGCCCAATCAAAATGCTCCCTTTTTCTTTATGGCCTTTCCGAACGTAATTTTTCGAAATAGCAACAAACAAGATGATTTTAACTACATGAGATCCACGTAAAGCGGCCCAAAATGGGAAAAATCGCTTTTTTCTTCTTTAAAAACAAATGATGAATTTACTTCTAAAAGGGAATGGAAATGATCGAAGTGTAAATAAATTTATTTAAATTTTATTTTTATTTATTTCTCAAGAGTTTTAAATGATCGGCTTTCATTTTTTAATGTTTAAATGAAAATTTCACACCCATCATATTTTTTAAAATGTTTCGTCTCTGGCAAAATAGTTTTTGTATAACATTTAAGACTACCGTGAAAATAAAAAAATTAGACTCGTTCTCAAAAACATTTTCCACAACACGATTTGAAAGTCAAAGTTCTCTTAAATTCAAATCTGTAAAGTGAAACCCTTCGCGGTCTTCAAGTGGTCATTGTAAGCAGAAATCATGTTCTCCCAATGCTTACTTGCTATTGAACGCTTAAGAAATTACAGCCTTTTTTAATGCCACAATTAATTTACCCAGTTACCTCCTTCAATGACCCTTTTTAATTTCATTATAAAATTTAAGCATAAATATCATAAAATTGGAATAAAAGTTAAAATAAAGCAAATATTATTAATATTTATTTATACCAAAGGGATTAAAAAAAGGTCAATAAGTTGTAGTATTTAGATATAAGTACACACGTGGGAATATGTTTTTATGTGTATTAATACAAATGGAAAAAGAAAATTTTATTGCAAGCAGTTTTAGCATTCATATGATAGCCGGCCACATTGACATTATAAATAATAAAAAAAAAATTATATCCGTATTTATATCAATTTGATTAAATTGTATAATTTTCCCCATTTTTAGGATGACGTGTTCTATTTATAGGGTTAATTTTTATTGTAAAACCGCACCAATTTGGGGAGTAAAATCATAAAAAAGGTAAGAAAAATTCCCCACCCCAGTCTGAAATCATGTTTTGTAAGTAAACGCAATGAAATGTAAACGTTTTTATAGTAATTCATTTTGAAAGCTATTGTTTTTCAAAGGATTGCGGATAAATATTTCAGGTGCATTTTATTATCCTTTCCTGGCTACACTCACATGAGCAATATCGGCGGTATGAGTAACAGTGCATTTACATAAGCAAGTACTTTCATAAAATTTTTAAATGCAAATTATCATGTATGCGAAAAGCTTCAGTGTGTAAGTGAAAAACGATAGAAAATGTGATTTCATTTGAGTTTTTAGTACTGTAACTGGCTTTCGTATACCCCAAGTAAGTATGTAGTAAAAGAGCCTGGAATACTAATAGAACTCTTGAACTCATTAAAAACAGTTTGATTGTTAGTATGTACATTAGAGAAAATAAGATTAGGATTAAGAAATTTTACTAAAGGGCAACTAAATCTCGTTAGATACAGCTTCAAAACGATCAAAATAGAAGCAAAAGCCTTAAATTACATTTCTTTTTCCTTTAAAACTTAATAAACTTCTTTTTTACAAATCTTTAACTAAGATTTTATTTGATTTCATCATACATATGAATGTTAGAAACGCCTTTTGGACTTAAGGTGACAATTAGGGAATTCACAAGGTGTCATATTGTGTCCTATTGTCATATTGTTATAAAATTTCACAATGGTTTTGTTGTCTTTCATACAAAAATAGTTCTTTAAAAGTACCACGTCGTTTAAAATACTTATTAAATTATCACAACAACTCCACTTACACTTGCGCCGAGTGTCCAATAGTTGGTAAAGGTTGTTAAACCCTTGTCAAAATTTTATGACAATATGACAGTTGGACAAATAGAACAACTTGTGAATCCCCTAAATATTTATGTGTGTTGTACACTGGGTGTTGCCAATTCGACTTGAATTAAAAATAGTTTGTTTCTTGACTGTTCTGTTGTTTTTATACCTACACCTATCCGAGACTAGTCTTGCTCCTTCCTTCATCTCAACTTTGGGCGCTGTCCTCTCCGTGGTGTTACCTGGGGTGGCTGCCTTCAATACCTATTGAGGGTAGTGAACTTATATGTGCCACGCGTTCACCCATATTAAAACGATAAAAATGGGTTGATGCGTTAGTAACTCACCGTTTTATAAACTATGAAAATCGAAAAAAAAATTAAATGGACCTTCTGTTGACAATCGCTGCAAACGAACCATGATTTATAAATCCCCATCTAGAATGTTTGAACTCTAAAGGAAAGGTGCATTGTACGAACTAGCTAATGTACTTAAAAATACAAGGCCTAAGGAAAAGAAAATATCTTTAGTCCAACAGTCAGAAAATTTTGCCTCCACGAGTAAACATCCGATAACAAAATGAGGCTAACAAACTTCGCCGCGACAAAAAAATATGGTTGTTAGAAGCATCAGACTTCGACGTCTCTATATGTATATGTACATACATAAAGCTTCGTGGCTGTCACCGGATTAAGCAACGAGAAAAGAGATTGATTATGTTGTGAGAGACGAATAGCATTCATCAAGTGTGTTAGACGTACGATCGATCCGAGGAGCGAACACCGTTTCGGATCATTACTTTGTGGCACCAAATGTTCGCATCCGTCATTTTTCCCACGATCAACCCAATTGCTTAAAAAATGCACTCCTGGTCTTGATAATATTGCAGCGCAATTGCAAAGCCTTGCCAACTCCATGGAAGAAGACGCATTTTTTTTTAAGTAATCCAGATCAGTTCACAAGGGGCTGGGAGAAAAATCTAAGAAAACCCATTTTTTAGAAATTTAATGTACATATCGCTACTTTTCTCGGTAAATATGACCACTGTTGCCACTTAGCATGAAGCCTTCAAAGACAGCAAAATAGATTTGGAATTTTTTTTCAAGTGCAAGTGTCTGATGGCAAATTTATGTTTTCGACACAAAGTTTTATTTAGAGCATTGAACAATAGAATCAAAATGCAGATTTTATTTTTTTACGATTATGTCATCTAGTAAATTCATTTTTTTTTGCTTGGATGAAGGACACCAAACTATTACCCTGGGCAATGCAAACGTTTTTGATGTTCCAATCGAGGATTGCAGACCAGTAATGACAGATTTGCTTGCTGACGTAGCCGTTGAAGGGAAAATTAGCCTCTTCGCTTCAAAAAATGGGACTTTCAACGCTCTAACATACATCGTTTTACAAAAAGTTTTCCGTAAATCAAAATCACTTTTAGTTCTTGAGTGACTTGAATTTTAAAAGTACGGAACTTCAGATCCTTTTTTAAAATTACATTAATAATTGCTCTTGGAAGTCCCAGTGAGGCTGCTATTTTCCGTATTGAAGCCGCGAATTTTCAGGTAAACTGCTTTCAACCAGTTCAATGTTTTCGGGAGTTTTTAAAGATCGACTGGACCCTGGCCGTGGACCCACAACGGAACTAAATTCACATTTGGATCACGTATTCGCCTAATACCGAACTTGAAACAAAAATTGTCGACAAACAATTTCGTAAGAGTCATTATTCTTAAAAAATGTCTCCACAGCCTAATGCTCACTCGACCTCTGCGACAGCGTGACATAAAAACCGGCACCGTTTATTACTTTTTAAAATCGTGTTTAGAAATATAAATTTTCCACCATAGACTCTTCTTCTTTCATAAAGCTCCGTTAGTTAAGAAAGAGAGTTTTGATTTTATATTAATCTTATTTACGCTGAAATCAATCTTTTAAAGATTACATGAGGTACGGTTTCGAACTCAAATTCATCCTCTTTTTTTTTTTTTTGCTTAAAGTAAGAAATTCGTACTTGGTGTAAGAAGATTCGTAGTCAGCGTACTTTTGACACCGCTACGGCTTGATTTAAGTAAAGATTACCTGGTTTATTTTTTGCGTGTATATTTCGGATAAAAAAAATTGCAAAAGTAAAAGTACCTTTGAAAATGTTTAAATAAAACAAACAGTTTTCAATATAAATTTTTGTTTAATTCAGTCTTTATATATTAATTACAAAAAGTATTACGTACATATGTATGTAAATTAAAAATTTAATAAATATTTTTTTTATATTTTAATTAAGGCTAAAATTACAATTAAAGTAGAGATATACATATATGAACTTAAATACTTTAAAGTGGGCGGGTTATATACAATTAAAGAATATTATTTTAAAAATCTACAATTAGGGATTCGATATCAGTTTCAAAATAGCCATTTTAGTGTTAACTTATTATCAAATTAAAAAAAAACACATTAAAAGCAAAAAAGGAACTTTATACACATGAAACACTTAAATATAAAATAATTTGCAAGTTAAATTAATTGTATTGTTTTGTTAAATTTTATAAGAAATAACTAAAATAAATAATGACGATGCCTTAAAGTTTATACATTAAACAAATTCTAAATTATAGTTTTTGTGTAGGATTTTTAATTTATTTTTGATTTTCTATTAAGAAGAGGTAACCAAGTAGCATTAGTAACATTTTTTTTATTAATTTTGACAAACATCATCTAAACGCTTGATGACTCCAAGTCAATATCCATAGAACAGCTATAAATTCCCATAGATCCAAAGGAAAGCTAAAACAATATACAGTATTTTTATCCGATTAAATATATTTGAATAGAAAATTTTGATAGAAATACAATTTATGGCAGAAAAAAATTTATATAAAAACCTTGACCAGTTTTAGTTTTGCAAAATATGTACGTGTTTGTTTTGAAGTTTTATGGTTTTTTTCATTCCATCATCCTTCAGCATGCTTTATTATTTTCAACTTATTTTACTTAAAAACCAAAATAAAATTAAAAAATAATAATAAAATAAAAATTCACACAACCAATCAAGCCACATTAAATAATAAACATGCATTAAATAGTTGATGTTTTTCTGTTGTAATAAGGTTTTTGAAAATATTTTTACATCGAAAAGCTTTAGTTACTTTTGGGTGGGTGTGGATTGCAGCGAGATCCACCTTTCAAGTGCAATTCAAATACAAGCAATGCTTGTTGCACTCAATAAATTGTTCAGTTTAATAAAAACGAGTGAAAGCCTGCTTTTGTCACGTCATTTTTTAGCCTAAAAGGTGTGCAAAAAAATAAAAAATTTTAATTATGTATCATTTTAAACCATTTTAACCTTTCCAAGTTAATAAACTTTTGTTTTTGGGCACAACAAAACTAATTATACTGTAGTGTGAACAGAACTAACATTATACTAGTCGCAGTTACAGTGCTACAGTGGTAATAAAAAGTTCAAGTTTAAACTCTTTATATGCCACTATAAAGTGATAATGATCCAGGCCAATTTCCTCTGTTAACAGTGTCATTTAGTTTAAAACATATGTATTCTGAAATTCTATTGTAGTCAATCAAAAATTTTCCAAACCTGAACTAATAAAAATCGTAGGTGGTTTCGAAAATTCATTATTTTTGGCCAGTATCGGTAAGAATTTTTTTTTTTTTAACTAACGCTAATAGAAGTGAAAAAAATTCTTCAATCACAAAAAATTAAAATTAAGTAGAGCCTAAAGTAACGACAACAGAATTGACATTTATTTTAATTTAAGCGTCCAAGCAAACAATTTCCTTTTTATTTCTCTTCCTTCTAAAATTTTTAAGTAAAAACAATAAATATATGTTGAGACGGGACTGAGCTCTTAAATAATATTTTTTGAATTAATAGTTTTCAAATCTTTTTTTTTTTATCTCTAATACACTTATTAAAAAAACTCAAGTAAACATTTCTCATGGTTTTTTGTCTAGACAGAACTTAACTAATCAAAATCCGAGTTAAAACAAGAAAAAATATTTGCTTTGCAAAAATTTTCTAAACATAAGAGTTTAGAATACACAAAATGCGATCACGTATGAGTAAAACAACAACTAGAATGTTTAAACGTCCCGCAGCGGCAATTGTAGGGTAGTGCTATAAACGAAAGCAGGCTACTGACTATAACCTGTAAAAAATAGAATACATGCATTTATATGTAAAAAATTATTTTTACGACAACAAAACTACATGACAAGATGACCACCGTTGTAGCAAGACAAAACTTATTTCTATTTTGAAAGGCGACAAATGAAATAACTGAAATATATTATACAAGAGTATAAAACAGCGTTGCCAATCGAATTTATATTTTGTTTAGGCTTAGCGGTAAAATCACTTAAAAGATTTAAATAAACTACAAATTTAACAAAAAAATGGCAAAATTAAAATAAAAAATGTTAATTTAAATATCATTAAAAAAATTACTTTGAATTAAAATCTATCTTTTTTTATTTATTTTAATTTGCTGAATACGTTTTAATTCAGCAGCAAAACAGAATCACATACAAATAATTTATTATCACACCAGCACAAATTCTAATTTCAGAAACCTTTGACCAATGCTGTGACCAGACGTTAATTTTTTATTTCTAACTATAACCATAACGTTGGCAGAATGGGATTATAAAAAATGTTTGTGTTTCAGAGTGGAGTAAACGTAAATGTGTTTGGGCACACAATTAAAACATCAACACTGGTGTATGAAGGCAGCTACCGTCCTTCATATAATTAAGTAACATGGCGACGATTGCAGTCACCTGCATTTGTAGTCGTGGGTGTTTTAATTATTTGAAAAAATTAAATACGACTATTGTCTAATTAAAACCTCCTAAAACACAGAGGCAACGATTTTCTGGTTTACCAATTCTCAAAGTAGCTCATAAGATCATCATTTGTAAACGCCAAACATAATTTTATAGCAACAATCTTCAGGACGCTTGAAAAACGTTCGCAAAATATTCGATCTTGTCAAGCAATAACTTGAATACGAGCTGGGTCATTTCGTAGGTTTTGTTGCAACTTAACAACTTAAAAAAATTTATTTATCTTAAAAAGTTAATACTGACACAATTAGTACAAGTGATCACCTTACGTATGAAATAAGTCTGATTCTTTTTAAAACATCTGATAAAGACATTGTCGGACACTTCGCTGGCTTTGTTGACTTGTTAAGTCAAATGCAGGGTAAATAGTTCAGTTTTTGTTGTAATAAATCCAATTGTTAACAACTGTTTAATAAATGGATTTTTTTTTGAAAATTTCTGTTTTGAATTTCAAAGGTAACTATCCACAAAAAAAAAACTTCTTATTCCGAAACAAAAATTCGATTGTAAGAACTAAATAATTCGAGTATCAAATAATCGGTTGCGCAAACAAATTTATGATCTTTTTGTTAACAGCAATTCCAACATTCGTTCACTGTATTTATAAATAATTGTCCAGTAAAAAGGAAAGAGTTTGTTCTTTTATATTTTGTATATATTTTTTCAATTAAATTATTTTTTTGCAAAATTATTTATATTTTTTTCCTTAGTTTTTTGTGGGTTTTTTTCTTAGAAGTTATTTTTACAAAATATAATTCTAAAAGTTTTGTTATTTTAACTCCATATTTTCATTTATATTATAAATTAAATAATTTACATTTAAGATAAGGTCGTTGGTTTTTCGTATAAATGTATGTACAATATGTATGTATTACTTAAACTCCTTTTTTAACCTAAAAAAATTAAGAAAGTGATTTACATAATTAAAAACTTAAAATAAGTACACATGACAGTTTAATAAATATGTATTTTAGTTTTTTTTAATTATTTAGAGATTTTTTTTATAAAAAAATATATATAGTTTTTTTACACTACTGAGGAAACATACATAAAAAAGTAAAAATATAAAAATAAAAAAATATTCTAAACAATTAAGTTTTTAATTGATTTTTCGTATGTGTGCTTTAAGGCCTTTCTTGTGTTTAATAGATTTAAATAGGTTTTAAATAAATTAGATAAAATTACTTATCAAGAAACAAGCGAGGTTTTTTATATTTTTTTATTTTGTAATAAAAATTTTATATGAAAAGATCTTTTAATTATATTTATTTTAAATAAAAACGGTTTACAAAATATTTACAGCAGAAGTTTAATGGCATAAATATTTTCATAAATTAAACAATTTACATTATTAATATTTTTATTTTATTAATTATTTAAAAAAAAATACTTTGCAAGTGCTTTACAGTTATATTGTGTGATGCTAATGTTGAGTCAAAAATATGTACAATTTGTAAGGTACTATTTTTTTAAAAATGGATAACTGGGAATATTTGGGAAATTTGATTAAAGAAGTTAGGAGTTGGTCATGGTTAACCGGCTTAACACTTTACCTGCAATATTAATTAAAAGAATTGCCTGAAAAATTATTCTTGTGCACAGAAAACACTTCAAAAATATTTATTCTAACAAATATTGTTTTAAAATTAAATTTTTTTTTCAGGCAATATTTTATAAGATACAAATAAAATTGTTATCTAATTTGTATGTCAAACAAAATAAATACAAAATCAAAAAATTATTTTGTTTAATAGCGATAATTTTTTACTGAAAATAGTAACATTTTTTTTCAAATAAATTTTCTCAGAAATCTAATAAAATTGTTTATCTGATTTTGCAACTTTGTTTATAGGACCAAAATCAGTTTAACATTTAACTAAATCAATAATTTTTTGTCTCAAATCGGTCCTATAAGCAAATTTGTCGATAAACCAGTTTTTTGCTCTTTTGCTGGGGTGCTTCGAGTTATTGTCTTTAAATTGTTCAGCTACATATTGAAAGAAAATCAATCTTAAAGTGAATAAATATAAACAAGACAGCCTTACGAGACACATAGCGTGTGAAACAATGTGTTTGTTGAGAAATTATTTTGGTGAGTACTTAATATCACTTAATTCTGGAATAAGCCAGCTACCATTGACACTTTGGATGCTAACATTTTCCATGTTTTTTTTCCGAAATGCCAGTTGCTATATTTGAGCAGGTCGCTATTAATTGAAACTTCCGAATGGACCACTTCAGACGTAGTCGTGGCCAACATTTATATGAAATAAATCGTACCATAAATTGTTATTTTAACTACTAATTTAAATCCTTAGTTTACTTAAAGATTTGTTGGTTTTATTTTTCACTATAAATTAAACCTCACCAGCAACCACTCTTTACTTCGGTTCAAATTGATAACAAGATTATTTAAGACAAAGAACTGGAAATCCACAAAAAGGGCAACCTTTTACTCATTTTTCATCAAAGAATAATAATAACCACACAATTGTAACTGGGGATATTTTTTTGACCGGCACTATATGTTTGGATGTAGTTGGTGTTGTAAGCCATATTAAGCCATACATATTACAAATCTTCTCAAAGATTTTGAAACACCCCGTCTTAAGGTAGGGCGTAGAACTAAAGTGCCTTTAACTCGTACATTTGAGACCGATTTAAAAATTTAAAGCAATTTTAATAAATATAATTTTTTGTAACAAAATTTTTCTTTTTGTTCTGGCTCAAGTTCAAAATTAAATTTTACTTTTATTAGAAGAAATTAATCTTTTGCGTTAAGGGTGAAAGAAAAAGCAATTTTTTTATACATTATACAACAGGGGGATAAATATTTTTTTATTTTTGCTATTTTTATTTCGCTGCTAATTTTTTATCAACGAAGTTGAAATAAAATATCATGTTGCAGCGTTCCATGTGTGAGTTTATATGCTTATTTTATTTTTTTTTAGACAAATGTTTTTTAACAATAAGAAATTAATATAGGAACTCAAGCCAATTTAAAAACAAAAATTTTTCTTAATAAAACAAAATATGCTTATATAACTTCATATTTTTATTTTATTAATTTTTTTTCCTTATTTGTCAAAATTAGAAAATACTAAAAACGTTGTCATTAAAAATCGGAATAAATCACTTTTAAACTATAATCCAATTTTAAAAATATTAAAAACATTTTTTAAAAAATATTTTTTAATGTTGGTAAAGTACGCTACAGAAATTATGGGAGAGCGAAATTGACTTCAGACATATACAAAAAAATCGTTATAGTTCGCTAATATCAAAAAATTAAAAATGTCGTTTTCTTGTACAGTTCTTTACAAAAATATACTTTTTCTTTTAAAAATATAAAAAGAGCACATTCTATACATATCCGTTGAAATAACTAAAATCAAGCTATGGAAGTGTCACAAATCAATACGTTGACAAACCGTACTAAAAACAAAGTTTTTCGAAAATACCTTTTGAATTTGAGGGTGTTTCTTTAATATTTTGCGACAATTTGTAATGTTCTCAATAAAACCTAGGTCGTTTTTGCAAGTTTTATTTTTCACTGTATTGCCGCACAGTGGCTCAGAATCGTTTTTCGTTGGCCAAAACCTATATTTTATAAATTGAATCTCAGAACTTTTAATCCATCAAAAAGAAAACATTTTAAAAATAAGGTAGCAAAAAAATTTGGTCAAAATATTTGCAGTAGTGGGTGTGGCATGCTGTTAAACGCAAAGAATTTATGTTAATTTTGAAATAAAATAATTGTAATATTTGATCTCAAATTAATTATGGTTTCTCGAAAACTTCAGTCGATAATGGGCTGCGGTTTTCTTGTGTGTATAGGGTAAACTGTTGTTTTTAACAAATAGTGTTTGCGCGCCGTATATTAGTAAAATTTAAAGTTTACTTGTGTATAACTTTGAAAAGCCAAAAAAGACCAGAAAACATTAAAAAAAGTTTTCTTAATAAACTGCGATCAGAAAAACAATTGACGAAAGTATATATAGTAATTAAAAAACAACTTTCTGCTAGTACAGTGAAAGCAAAATGGTTCCTCAAAAGCATTGCAATACCAAACGAGGAAAATATGTTCCCAAAACAGTAGTGTATTTAACTCCGATTGCGTGCAATCGAAAAAGCTCCAATTCATATTTATCATATCATCACATAATTGCAGCTAAAAATGACTCAAAGAAATCTATTTAAATCACACTAATTTCGGCACAGGCTTACTTGATCATACAGCAGAAAAGTTGGTACAAACATTTAAAGGAAGTAAGTTGAAAAAACGTGGAAACTGTAATTTAACTGTTTTTTGTAAATACGGATGCGACGGATCTTCTGGACAAAAATAATATAAACAATTTTTTTGTGAAGATATTTTGGACACAGATATGTTTATGGTGTCATTGCAAACAAATTGTTTTTGGAAAAATCAAACCCCATCGTCTACTTATTACTGCGGACCAATAAAATTTTTATTCAAAAAGGAAACTCTTGGTGCCATGACAATAAGGTAAGCCACATTAGAGCTCAGATTTCAACACTACAGCCATAAGAGTTGAAAATAAATGAACCAACTATTAAATTTAATTACCAATTAATACTTTCAATGATGGACGGAAAAATTGTCCAGGTTTTACTGACACAAACGCTTCATCCCGCTGTATTATATGCAATGCAATATCAAGTCAGTTAAACAAAGATCAGAAAAAGTCAGTAGATAGTATTGTTGCATATAAATTTGGATTATCACCGCTAAATACAAGGATAAGGTTTATGGAACACATACTAAAAACCAGCTATGATTTGGACTTTGGATCATGAGAATCAACGACACCAACAAAAAGCTTACAAAAATTTAAAAAAAAGTTGGTTCAATATGAATTCCTCAAACACGGGTTAATTAAAGATCAGCCAAAACAAGAATCAGACAGTACGAATGATGGCAATACCTCAAGAAGATTCTTTTTAGATTCCGAAACTACATCTAATATAACAGATGTTGATATCTTATTTCAAGATTTAAAACAATTACTGAAGTACTTGCGTGCATTGATCGAAAACCGCTACTATATATTAGACATCTGCATGACTATATTCATTTAATTGCCTATACACAACAAAAACAATATTCATTCAAACATTTTTCATTCTATGGGAGATAAATAAAGTTAAGCCAGTAACAACACAAGAAAGAATGTAGTGTGTGTTACACTCAATGATACAAGAAGAACACATTCATTTTACAGTTTTCGTTTTGAATGTGTATAAAACACACTTGAAAATACAAAAACATAGCAAAGTCTCATTACAGTTAGAGTTTTTATAAAAACATTCAGGTGTTTTTTCGAGTTAATGAATGTTTAACAACAACAATAACGACAAATTTGCAAACACAAGTGAATGCGCTCAATAATAATTTTTTACACCAATCATACAGCAATATTTACACATTCTATTCAGTATTTATTTATATGAATGTATGTGTAATATTTTGTTTTCGGCTGAAGTTGTTTTTTATTTGCTTTTGCTTGTGGGTTTATTCATTTAGTTTGTTTAACATTGAATGAAAAACACTATGTTGTTGAAAAACAAACGAATGTATTTAAACGGCATTTGGGTGTAGCAGACCTCTACTATATATACATCCAAATACCCATGGAGAAATATGTCTGCACAAAGTTCTCTATCATGGAAAAGATGTCATTAAGCACCATTTATTAACAATTGGAAGCCATGAAAATTAAGGACTACAGATTTGACAGCGAACATAATAACAGAAAAATGTCTCGAAGTTCTAAAAATAATGATATATTTCATATATTATTGGTAATGTCAGATCCCTTCATATCTAGCATTCGAAATCAATCGAATTAAAATCATTCGGACCTCCACGTCGAAGCTATTTATTATTATTCAAGTGAAATTAAGTATAAAAAGATAAATATTTATTGTTATTTTTTAATACAGGATCTATTTATTTAGATTTTTAAAAGCCTACTTTGTTCTTTTTACAAAGATGATATAATTTTAATGATCAGGCCTTAAAAAAGAATTTCTATGGAAAAAGAAAAATAGTTAAAAATTGATTTTTAGGCTTAAATTTCTCAACAACCACTGTATCGATCTTAATGGAACTGAAACCCAATAATAGCTTAAAATGTTTTATATAGACTTAAAATAGAACTACTAAAAAAATCTTCTTTATTTTAAAAGTTACAGAGTTTTTACCAATTAAAAAACAATTCTAAACCACTGTGAGCCGCGTATTTTTAAATTTCCGCACCTGTGTGATTGCATCGGTCATTTATTGTACCTTATTGCGATAGTAGAGTTTTATGCCGAGAAACTGGAAACTATTAAGCCAACTTGCGATAAACATACACAATTTCCGCGTAAAAATTGGATCGATCTTTACAACAATTGTAGTATTTTGCAAGCAAATAAGAAAAAAAACACTAAGAGGTTCGAACATAAATCTCAGATTTTTCGAATTAATGTAGCACTGGATTGTTATTTTTTGTTGTAACAAAAGGTCTATTTCCCATAAATTAAATATGTATTGTAACTGCACTTGATTGCTAACTTAACACCTATGCAGGGCTGTATTCGCTGCAATGTTTGCTTTAGATACGCTTTGTATGTCAATAGAAGTAGTTATGATTTTAACAATTTTAATGCCAATCTTTAAGGCAAAATTTAATTTATTCGCATTTTTTCTTAAAAAGTGTTCGTTTTTTAACAAGAAAATGTTGGGTAATGGTGAGGGAGATGTTAGGGATCAGGTGGTTTTTTCGATTTGTTAATTATAAAATGAATGCAGTATGAGCATTAAGGACAATGGCTGTGGTATATTTGTATGTGTTTTGTGAAAAAATGTAGATAATGAGTGTGCAAGTGTAAATTTTTGTATAAAAATCTTGCAAAATGTACACTAATTTCTTTTATAGGTAAAATACACATAAATGTGAATGTACATACATACGCATATACATATGTACAAACATATATAAAATTTTTTTAACATAGAAAACATTGAAATGACTTATGATTTGGTACATCTTTTGTGTGTGTGTGTGTTAAATATATATTAAATTCCTTATGAAACAATTAAGGATTAATTAATTACAACTGTTTGTTGAATTTTCATTATTTTGTCCATTTCGTATTTATATGTAATTTGTACATTGAATTTTTCCTTATAAATTTCATTGAAGCAAAACCAAATAATTCTTTTATGGTCTTTAAGACACAACATTTTAATTTCTTTATATAATATATTACTTTAGGTTTTACTTTCCTGTTAACCCAAAAATTCTCTTAGTTTAATCAGAAAGAAAAAAATTTTGAAAAACGACATCGAAAAATTGTTAGAAAAAAATAAAAAAAGTTAAAGCCAAAATAAATACATCCAAAACAGCAATAAAGAAATTAAAAGTTAAATTCTGATTTAATGATTTCCAAAAAAAAAAACTAAATTAGAAGACTAAAAAATATTAAATTTTAGGAAGAGATTTGTTTTAATACAATAACATACATAGATGAGGTGTATACGAAAAGTATTAAGTAATTGAAGTTAAAACTCACACATCTAGCTGGTCATAATACATGAAGTCTTCTCCTCCCGCCGGTTTTGGCATATGCGATGACTCTGCAGCTGCACTGGGCATATGACTACTGCTTGGGACATTATAGGAATCGTCTTCATAGCTAACATCTTCATTCGTTTCGTCATTAATCTCCATATCGGAATCATCGTCACCATGATCTTCAGCGGCCGATGTATCTTCGGATGACTGTTCCATGTACTCTTCCATGGAATTATAATATCTTGCATTGCGTTGCTCTCTATCACCACGATCACTGGTTGCTTCGGAATGCGGATCGTAGTTGTCAAATAGTGTTGTGCTAGGCGTTAACGATGTAGTTTCCCAAAATTTTAACTGCGATCTCACAATTGACGTCGATAAAGCTTGCGTTGAGGTGGCAGCACTGGCAGTTTTTTCAGTTGTTGTGCTAAAGGGGTTTTTGTTGTTTTTCTTATTGTTGTTAGGACCATTTACTCCACCTCTTTTAGAGTTTTTCTGTTGTTTTTTCGAGCTGCTTATATTTTGTTTATTTTTTGTTGTTTGACTTCTTGATCCACCTACTCCTCCATTTTTATTTAGTTTCTTCCCCCGGCGGTTATTGGGTCTTAAGCCATCTGAACCAAAACCATTTTTACCTTGACCTCTTCTATTATTGCCCTGTTGCTTTTTAGAGCCTCCTTTTTTTGTGCACATTGGAGGAAGTACTATGTCAGTGATTCCAGATTGCTGTTGTTTAAGCAGCAAATCTTGACATTTTTGCTGTCGAAGCGGTCCCAGCTGATTGCCACGTTTGGTAATTGATGTTGGCCTGTTCAGTGGCGTTGTGCAATTGTGCTGTTCTTCGTTTTCGAAACGCCGGCATTTTCGTTTCTTTCCTGTTTTTTTGCCCACTTTGTGACTACTGGTATGAGGTGATGTGATATTGCTAATACTACTATTGATATTGCTATTTGTTAAGGGATCACTGCTGATATTGCTATCGCTATTATTATTACTGCTACTAATATGGCCTTTGTTTTGACTAATACTAATACTACTCGGACTACTACTTTCTCTATTTGTTTTTAAATTATTATCACTAATCCTACTACTACTACTACCACTGCTTCTGCTAATACTAGTGCTCCTACTACTAATACTACTACTACTACTACTGCTACTACTATTACTACTTCGACTACTAGAACTTAAATTGCTTTTATCATTGGCAACAGGAACGTTATTTAAAACTTGGCCATTAGTACTACTATTACTATGCGCATGATTATTGTGTTGATGATTAACTATGGTTTTTTGTTTATCTACATGCCTACTTAAAGTATTTTTACTATTACTATTATTAAGACTATTGTTTGGATTGCACTTGGGTTGTGCTTTAAAGTTTTTAATATCGATCAGTTCGATCAATGGTTTTCCAGTATCACAGAGTTGACGTATGCCATGTTTAACACGATTTGCACCGAAATTTTTCGCAATCAGCTGTTCGACACGCTCTTGCGGCACCGTTTCGGGTATAGCATTTGTATACGTTGCTAATTTACCCAACGAACGGCTAAATGGTATTTGTAATTTACGCGGTTCACCATGACGATTTAACGCTAAATAGTATTTACGCCGCGCATTTGAATTATAGGTGGAGGAATAGGTATTGTAGTTGTGCTGTTCCATGTTCTCATTGAAGACACAATCGTCAGTGAATTCTTTCTGTAACGAGAAGCTATAGTAAGTTATTTGGTTATTTTTTAATGTTTTTTAGGTGTTAAAGTTAATTAATTTACTATTTAGTGTTATTGATATTTTTTTGATAATTAAAGTTATATTTTGCTAATAGACTTAGACATTTGAAATTGCACATTGAAAATATAATGTGATAAACGTTGACCAAAATAAGTTATTTTGCCATTGCATCTGTGTATAAATTGTCCAACTTAAAATTTTTATTTAAATTTATTAGCAGCATTCATACTTCAAGTTGAAAGTAGTTCAGTTATATACAAAGAACATTGACACAAATTTTCCTTTTACATATACCTACTTATGTCTAATAAAAACCAATGAGAAACGTAGTAGTAAATTGGCACTCTTTCGACGAAATTTCCCGTTTTATAAATGCGAAAACTTTCATTATAATAATAAAATAAAAGCAGAAAGTCCAGACAATAAATATTTTTTTGATGTTAAGGTCACACATACGATAGTAAGTTTCTTGAAAATAGAAAAAAAAGAAATTTCAATGAAAAGGGAATCAAGTGCAACCATTTAACACTCTACATTTCTGTTTAATGAGAAGTAGTATACGGGACACGTATAAAATTTTGTGCATTTTTTGAGTCACATCTATTGGCTTACATAATTTTCTGTTTAGGGCGGAAGTGGGGTCAAGGTTCCCACAGGTTCCCTCCAAAAAATCAGTGGTAATATGTGGACCATGTAGGAGATGCTAAATACAAAGTACTGGTTCTAATTGGTTTTTAAATGTAAGGCCCAGACCAATCTCAGCCCCTTCTTCATCTGAACTGTAGACACTGATCTCTCCGAAATGTCAACTGGGTTAGCTATTTCTAATACCCAATAAACGTAGTGAGCTAAAAAGTGCCGTGCGGTCACCGGCAAAAAACGACAAAATTAAACTGAGACCACCTTGTAAAACTTGCCTTCTATAAAAAAAAAACGAAGAAAATTATTAATGAATCACCCTAATACTGGTCTCTATTCCTCTTAATTCACTCAAGCACCGTCGTGATATGGGGTGTGTTTCGCTGTTCTATCGATACTATAATGGAATGTGCTCTGGGGAAATCAGGGAGCTTGTTAATGAAGCGCGGAACTTTTTGCGTGATACGCGTTTTTCTAAAAGAGCACACCCATACGTGGTCGACTGGCCAGTGAATCGCACCACACATTACAGCAAGAATTCTTTCTTCAGTCGCACAGTTCGTATGTGGAATAAACTTCCTAAAGACGTCTTTCCCGTCAAAGTAAATATCGAGAAATTTAAATCAGACACTACGCCTTTTATCCACCTTCCCATAACCTATTTACCTGATACCAACACAATGCAATGCATATATAGGAGCCATCCCCTGAGTGGCGGGCATTATAAAAAAAATATATATACATATGTACATACGAGTATATGTAGGGATTTTGAAAAATAACAGGCAAAACCAATAAACGAACCAAAGCACAAATATTGGGCAATAAGCCAAATGCAATTGCACCTTTATGTGTTTTTTAGGTAAATTTATTTTACAATCATTTTTTTTAGCAAAAGCATATCAGCAAATCCAAATTCATTTATACCTATTTTTCTACAGTTGACATATATTTTTTCTCAGCTTTATTTGTCTTTTTTCTTAGTGACGAAAACTTCATAAATTATAGGCGTTTTAGCTTTGAGGAATAAGAGTTTTTTACGACAAGATATACTTTAAGTTTTGTTTATTACCTTAACACCAAACTGTCAAAGACACCACAAACCGCTAAACGTCAATAAATACAAAAATAAATTTTTCATTGCAAAAAATATAATAAAATTTTTTAGTTGTTTTAGCCTAATAATTCGTTTAAAAGAACTTTAATCAATATTTGTTTAAATATAAAATTTTGTGCTGCAGCTTTGTGCTACCCTCCAATTAATTTGGTAAAAGAAATATGTTTTTTTAATTGTACGTTTGTTTCTTTACTTTTGCCGGATGTGACATGCGACGACAGAACTGGTTCATTCATCCAAATGAATCTATATTTATTTCCTTTCGTACAAACAATACTATTGGTCTAATGTCTAACTAAAAATATTTTAATTGTAAACAGTTTTAATTAGTTTTTTCTTAATTTACCAGCATCTCAGAGTATCTTTAAATAGAAAAAAATTGAGTTAAAAAATTTTGCGATTTTAGGGTTTGACAGCTATTTTAGCTTTGACTAGTTTTTTTCCAAACATGTATGTATGTAAGTATAAGCAAACTATTTATTAATAATTTTTTTAAGCAATATTTTTTAAAAGAAAAAGTCAATGTGTGAAACTGATGTTTATGTCGCCATCATACTTGGTTAGTATAGAAACCTGCAAAGAGTAAGTAGGCATCAGTTAAAACGGGGAAGGTGGCAATATTGACATGCGAAAATCCTGTCTTATTAGGTGAAACTTAAACTGCGTAAGGGCAAAAATCGATATAATATGCGTTTACAGCTGCCACAGTCCACCTAGCGCATCCCAAAGAGGTTGGGCGTGTCCTGGACAAGTTAATAAAAAATACTGCAGATCATTAACCACACATTATGCGGGTGACTTGATTGTTTGAAAGTTGAAATGACAAAGAGGAAGAAAAACAAATATTGCAAACCCCTTGGGAGGCCTTTCGAACAGCAATTTGGTGATGGCTTATAAAGAGGTACCATTATATTTCGGTCCCAAGTTGCAGCATCAGTAATCGGACTAACGCTTATGGGCAGTTTCTTGCTAAAAAGAACAGATGGCTGGAGGTTAACTACACAGCGGCCATTAATCAAACAATTTTGGAATTTGCAAGGAGAAAAGTGAACAAAGGCTGGGCGACAAGACAGTAAATATAGCTCCTTTCCTTACTTTTGAGCCACAGGACTGCAGGGATAAGCAAGGGGCATGGTATTGCTACAGAGCTGCAGATAGCGCGCGATGCTTTAATTCAACGTAAAAGGGTGACACAATCTAAACCAATAAACTACTGGTGGACAAACGAGTAAGACACACTAAATATAAATAATTTTAAGGCGTTTTAAGGCCGGCTTTGTAAAAGCAGTCCAGATATTAAAAAACGCGTAAAAAAGCTAGAGATGTGCTGCCAAATACAATGAAAATAAATAAAATAGAAGCCTTTAGAAAAAATCTGCAAGGAAGCTGGTCTCTGGGCTAAGGTGCCAGATATCATTCAACCTTGTCTTGAAGCAGAAACATTTCTATGCCATTAAAAAATACAGGCCCTATTCCTCAAACAGACCCTTCATCTTATCACACAATATACCTTCGTGGTAGACTGAGAAGATTTTTGAAGAGCATAGTCTATTAAAGACTCCTACCCGTGATTGAAAGTTGCGGTTTCCAAAATCCAATGTTGATGAGAGATGATATTTATGGGAGACAAAAAGCCAAGGAGGCCATGAAATAAAATGGGGCAAAAATAATAACCATGCAGTTACTTCATCGATTCTGCAAACTGGCAACGCACAAGTAATACGCTCCAAGGACTATATCTTACAAAGATAAAATCAAGCAACTGTAGTAACAGGAAACAATTTTTTGAAGCGTATGCTGGTTATGCGGGAGACCCTGGTTCCAGAACCGTTGCTTCTAAACATCATGTGCAATAATGAAGTACTAAGACTTGAAATACCAAGAGGGCTTAGCATTAACGATTTCTTAAAGGAAAAGAAGTGCTTACAGTTGGTAGTTTAAGGTATTGATGAAGTTAATCAATATGCAAATGAAACGATAAAAGTTAACGAAACGATAAAGTTATTAGGTAATGGTTAGGTTAGGTTACGCAGGGTAGTGGCGAGTCCAACTCGCCACCTTCCCTCGGAGGAGTCAATAGGAGAAAAATAAAAGTAAAGACAAGCATTCCATAGGTAAAAGGAAAAGAAAGCAAGAGTGTCGTCTGCAAGATGTTCAAGGAAGTCAGTAGTCATAGGCGCTGAATCAACTTTCTGCTCAGCCACAATTAATGCAACCTATGATGCTCCCCAGTCCACAGCCAGCGACCACACCAAGTCCATCTAAGAAGCGCCCTTTAAACCACCTCTGTCGGCAAATCCGCAGCCCAGGGCAGTGGCAGAAAGATGATCCATGGCCTCTTTTTCCTCCTCGTCCTCGTAAACCCTGCAGAAATCTAGAGAGCTCCTGTCCCATTTGTTCGTCCTATATCTCACATCGCAGTGCCCTGTGAGAGTCCCAATAATGCACCTCAGAACCCCCTGCTCTTCTTGAGCAGCAGGTCAGTGCCCATCCTGTCCAGCCTGGGCCATAAAAGTCTAGATTTCCCCGCAATTAGCCCTGTCTCTCTAAGTTTGGCCCACCTTATCCATTATCCAAGTTCAGCCCAAAATAGAAACTCAGTAGCGGCCTCACCTCACAACCAAGTCCAAGATCCCAGGCCGTAGGTAATGACTAAGCTCGAACTCCAAATAACAAAGGAAAAGGCGCAATATGCACTAACAACCAGTCGTAAAAGAAAAGAAACTATAAAAATAAAAATTGGACGGAGAAACATATCACACAGAGGTGGTTTTTAATATCCGGGGGCATAACTACATAAACTACGTCTGGGATAAACCGAAAAATTTTGGTTCAGCCCTTAGGAAAACCAATCAAAATG
Organism: Melanophora roralis; assembly: GCA_963583895.1. NCBI lineage: Eukaryota > Metazoa > Arthropoda > Insecta > Diptera > Rhinophoridae > Melanophora > Melanophora roralis. The sequence goes on along the minus strand of OY757187.1, from coordinate 89,363,968 downwards.
TTACAGGTACAAAGCAAAATAAGAAAACCATCTCAACCAATTCTATCTGCCTCTCCAGGTAATACAAAGGGACCGAATTAAGCGGATCCAAGTTAGCTGTATCCTTCCCTTTAACGGCTGCCTGTTCTCCCTAAACTAGCCTAGAGGGAATAATTATCAGAATGAAAGATAGGCAGGTACGCTTATCCTGAATATAAAAATCTGGGTGGAAAGGAGTTACAGGAAAGTGGATTTATACTTAGCATAGTTGCTAACAGGGTATGGAATACTAAGGGATTATCTATTTAAATAAATACACAACATCTCACCGGTGTTTTTGAGCTGCCCCTATATGAAAGAAGATTTAGTGCATAGTGCCTTTAGATGCCGATGGTTTGCAGTGCACCGTTACATCATAACTACTAACCTGCCACAAAAATTTCCACAAATAATGTGAAAAGAAGTAAAACAATATAACGGGTCACCCTATATATGACAAACCTTTTTATAAAACAAAAATTAAGCTATTTTTTTCTGTATTTTAAACTATTTATTTTCCCACAAAAACATTATGCAACAAAAATGAAAATTAATTTTAATGTCTGGAATAAAAAACTCCAAAGTTTGTCAAATAATTTCTGCAAACATTGTGACAAAATTTTCATATAGATGAAATTATTTAAAAAATATGAACTCAGCCAGACATTCAGCGAACATTTAATTTCACAAAGCATTTAATAAATAGAAAAATGCATTAAACAATTTTCCCATGAAATTAAAGTCAAGTTAGCAATCGCATCCAGAATTTTTTTTCCAGTTTGTAAAATTAAACCATTAGATTAACGTTTAATACAATTTTAATAATAAAAAAATTTGGGACAAACGATTTACATATCTATGTACGTATGTACATATGTATGTACATAAGCATTTTTAGAACAGTTTCTTCTTTTAAAAGGAAAATACCCAGCATACCATTATCGAAGCGCTCTTATATATGAGCTCATATATGAGCAATTTTATGAGCTTCTTTGAGTGTTTCCTGCGTGCATATTTCTGAGCTCATAAACGATCGATTTGATGTGCTTTTTATGAGTAATTTCTGCACTCTGACAAATAACGGTAAATTCCAGCCAAGCAGAAGAAAGAAGTTACACAAATTGATTCATTAGTGAATATTTTTGGAAAGGTAAAGACAAAATTGTGAGTTATCTTATAATAAATACAAAAATAATACATAATGAAAAGAGCAAGCTTAAAAGAAAGCAAATTAATAATAAGTGAACTTTGTTCAAACATATTAAGGAAAGAAAATCCAGCATGTAATATTAAAAATAATAGTGTTGTTGAAGAAAATAGTGACAGTGCACTGGAATAAGAGCTCAAAATGCGTTTTAAAAAAAGAGTAATAAAATACTCTTTTATGCATTAAATTAAGAGCTCTTTCATGAGTGACCAGTTTAGTGGAAAAAGCCACTCAAATATGAGCGTTTTATGACTGTCTATGATTATTTTATGAACTTCTTATGAGCGTCAGCGCTCCGACAAAAGAGTCTTAATGAGCTCATTTAGAGCGCATATGGTATGCTGGGTATAAACTGTTTCTCTTATTAAATCGAAAACTAAATGACTCCTAAGGGACAAATTTGAAAATGAAAACAATTTATTAGTCTTGGGATTTAAGCACATTTAAAGGGGGAAGTAAAAAAAAAATTAACAACAAATCAAACAAAACTTTTTAATTTAATGCTTGGCTGCTACAAAAACTAGTAGCAGTAAAAAACTATGAAAAAATACTTAAGACTATTTAAAAATAGTTTAGAGGCAACCAATAGCAGCAGCGTTGCCAGAACTTGGTTACCAAAAATGGCTAAAATTTAAAAAAGAAGAAAAAGTTTAAAAAAAAATAACTAAAAGAACTAGTGCCTACGATTTTAATTTAAGTGAGAAATGTGTTTATTCAAAAGTGTTTAGTTTTTAACAAGGCAACAGGTCGAATACAATAAGCATTACTATGCTCTTAAAAACCGTGAGTTGAAAGGTGATGTATAATTAGGGTGACCAATTGTACTGATTTTATCAGTACATGTACTGATTTTTCACTTTGTGTACTGATTAAAAATTTAGGTACTAAAATGTACTGATTTTTTTAAAAATGTACTGGTTGTACTGATTTTAAAGATAAATTAAAATTTTAAATTTAGGTATTTTAGCAGCAAAAGTGAATTAAAATTATTTTAATGTTTTAAGTCGATCGACAGCTCCCCAAATATGATTAAACATTTTTTGAGAATTTATTTCCTGAATCAAATATTTTCTTTACAAGAACACATGACACCTTGAGAGGTGAAAAGGCTTTAGTCGACTCAGGAAGTGATTTTAATTTTATTGCTCCAATTGAAAATGGTTTTTAGACTTTAAAACCTGAAAAGCGCACTGATTTCGAACCAGAAAGAAATTGCCACCCTATGTATAATCTAAATCACACTGTTTAAAACACCACATAACATTTTCTGGACAAAAAAAAAAAATTGATATACCCAGTATTCTACACATAAAATTTGTTAATATTATAATCGTTATTCGAAAAGCCAAAAGCTAAAATAACAACTTTAATATTTAACTGAAATAACCTCCTGATGATGCCACACAACGGAGTGGCGAAATATTGAAAAAATTTTGCAAAAAATAAACAAAAAAATAGACCTAAAGCTTAAAAAAATAGTCTTATTTATTAACATTAAAAAGGTCAAAAAACTAGAAAAAATAGATAATTTTTTTGAATTAAAATATTTTTTTTATGTATTTTTGTTCCCCTGTCAAAATATTGTTGAAAAAGCTTCATCAGTAAAATATTTTTTTCTTTTAATAGAAAACGTATTTTAAACTTCATATGTGCTGTGAATAAAATCATTTTTCGAAAATACTAAAGACCTTATTTATTTAATTTTTTAAGCCAAACTAATTACTTTTACCTGGGCAGCTTCTATTGATATTATTTCAAAATTCATTAAAATAAAAAAAAATGAACTAAGAAATTAAGAGTATAAAACTGGCTAAAAAGTTTATATGTAAGTACTTTGGCAAATTAGCTTAGACGATTTTTAGTTCAATTCCAAATTTTCTGGCTAAGCTAGCAAGAAAATGGCTGAATTGGCAACGCAGAAAAGGCAGCGCTGAAAAGCAGCAACATGCCAACTCAATGCCGCGACCCGCTTTAGCACAAGTTTAAAAAGCATTTTTCACATTCAAATGGGGCATTCCACCGTCACGTGTTGGACAAATTCAACTATTTTTTAGCACTTATTTTACACACAACTTCTAATTGGTAATTCAGAATTCAATTTTTTTTCTTTTATTAATTAAACTACGTGGTAGTCTTCAATCCTACATCGAACTTGTTTTTAATAAGTCAGAAAATATAAAAGAAAAAGTTAAACAATCTTCGTCACGTGTGGGACACCCTGAGTCAACCAACATTTAAAATTGTAGTGTTTAAATCCAAATTTCAGCGAATCAGTTGCACATAGAGAAAAGATCTCTAAGAAAGAAATAACAACTAACAACCACGCTTTCTTATAATGGTAATAAATTTTTAATAAAAAAAATATTTATAGGTAAAAATTAACTTTTTTATTTCGTCACGTAAGGGACAAATGGCGTCACGTAAGGGACACAGTTGAAATTATTTTTATAAAATACACAAAAATCAAAAGTTAATTGCAGTTTTGTCTACAGATAAGCTATAACTTTGCAGTCCACAATATTTTGATTGGCCTTGATGAAATAAAAGTTTGAAATTCCTCTAATGGCATGGTGATTCATATTAAATTTTTTCTCAGATTTTTGAGGATAGCACATAAATTACCTGGGTTTTTGAAACTAATTAAGAAGCCAAATAAACAAAAAATTTTGCTGACTAAATGACAAAATGTTTGCTTTGGCTTATCATTTTCTCTCATACCAATCTCCTTATATTTTCGCCGATTCCATCTATTATACCCTTTCCATTAGTTGTAGCAAAATATTTGCAAAAAATTGCTTTGCGTACTTTGCGCTCAGCATTGATATTAATTTTACCATATAGCGGTTTTTCAATTCTGATTTCGAGCCATTGCTCCAAACTATTTCCACTAAAGGTAAATCTTCATTTTTCGTATTTACTAAATCGAAAAGCTTATTTAAAAAATAAAAAAATTCATTTTTGTCTTTAAAATTCGCATCCGAGCACATAAGGTGGAGTAAGTGCGGGTAACGTTGTATAGACTGGTATTGTGGTATTGTAAGTTTTTTCTTAAGCTAATAATATAAAGATAATAAAAACAGGCTAAATATATTGCTGCTCTCAGAAAATTAATAAAGCAATACTTTAATTAATATTTGCAAGTAATTTTGGGAGTCAGTTGCAAGAAATCGTTTTGATGTGTGATCGACTTTTTTTGCTGGTGGAAAAACACAAATTTTTTCCTTAAACGGCGTATCCGCTATGTTGCAAGATGTTTCGAGCTAGCGGATTGGGATGATTTTTCAGCTTATTAAAGTACTTGTCCACATAGTTAAGGATTTCGCATTTTACTTGTGGAACTTCTAGTTCCTTGGAAGTTGCTGCTCTTAACATACCAAGGAGCACCAGTTATTATTCTTAGAATTTGGTTTTGACGGCGTTGAATCTTTTCTATGTTAAAGGCGGAAGTAGTGCCCCATAGTTGTATCCCGTAGCACCAAATTGGTTTCAAAATATTGAGTTGCAGAGTAGAAGTTTACAATCAAGACGTAACACAGAGTTTCTACCAATTAGCCAATGGATTTGGGCCGTTTTAAGTTTTAATTGTGACAACTTTTCATCTATGTGGAGCTTCCATGTGAGGCGGCAATCTAAGTGAATGCCAAGATATTTTGTTTCAATACGTTGATGCACCGTATGGTTATTAATAAAAATTGGGGGACACGTTTTCTTGCGTAAAGTAACGTAGGTGCATTTTTGTTCGTTTATTTTAATACCCCATAATTTTGCCCATTTTTCTACTTGGGATACGTGATGCTGCAGTTGTTTCGAGGCCTCTTTAGGGTCTTTATGATTACTGAGAAAGGCGGTATCATCAGCAAAAGTCGATATATGAGTAAAATCGTCACTAAATTAAAAGTGTGGCAATCTAAAAAACATATAGGTATACGACATTACCCGCACTTACTCTATGCTTGAAAATTTACTTTGTAAAAAGTTGCAGCTTAAACAACAGGACACTCGTTCGCGACCATAGTGCGCTTTGAACTTCATTCTGGTATTCACAAGCGAAAGGCATTGCAAAATCAATTTGAAGGATACGTATACCTTCATTAAATTGGTCTTTTTGAAATTTATCTACTTGGATTTTTTTTAAATTAACATGTTTCATCACAATATGAACTGAATTCAGTTTGTCTTTCAGTTCAACTTAACTTTTTTAATGGGTTGTCAAACGTGATTTATTATCTGAATTTTTCCCCTTCTTTCCATATGCAGACTTATGCTTAAGTCTATGGACAGTAATAGTTTTTTATTATCAGAAAAAAGTCACATTAATTTTTCCAGCATTTAAATTTTAAATAAAGATCACATAAATTTTTCAGCAACCAGTCGTTACAGTAGTTTTGTTTGTCTTCATGTGTTATAAATTTGCACTGATCTGAAGGAGTGTTTTTTATGGGAAGCACATCTTAAGGTCTAAGACTACAAAGTTTTTAAAATTTTATTTCTATATTAGGATTAAATTCCGTAAAAATGCAGAAAGCTTCCCGTAGATACATATTTAAATAATTCTTCCAACGCCTTTCTTTAATTCCATTTCCCCAAACCACAACCAAAGCATTTGCGCCTGGACAGGTTTATACTATATCTGGACGGTAATAAAAGGCTTTCACATCCTCGTATTACGAGTTGACATTTAACATGTCCAAGCTTGAACTTTCGGCTGGAGCAATATTTAATTAGGCGCTTATTTGGTTGTTATCGCTCTTTTTTTGCTTGGCGATTGAGGAAGGGCTTTTAAAGCCTTTTGAATAGCTTTTTATAAAGTTTGTTTGGACTTTTAAGAAGGTTTTGGTACTTACAGAAGGACTGTCAATATTTTGACATCAATTTCTTTATTAGGCCCTTTGCAGGCTTTTTTTATATTTTTCCTTAACTTGCAAAGTTTTTAAATCGATTTCTGAAATACTTTCTCTTTTTCGCTTATAAAGCTCACGTATTCTTCTCTATCAGCTAGGGCTAAAGGTTGGATCATCTTTCTTACGCTTTCCGCGAGGTTTCCGGATATGTTCAGTCCTGGTGGAAGGTTGTATTTTAGTCATATTTGGATAAGCCACAAATGTAGTGCAGTAAATTAAAAATATAGTTTGTAGATGGCAGAAAGATTGAAAGATTTCAGATATGTTAATTCTTGGCGTCACGTGTGGGACACTTTTTATCACGAAAGAAAAACTATTTGCTAAGTGTTTAAGTGCAAATTTTTTTGTCAGCTTTTAGACCACCAAAAGTTAGCTGTAAACAACAAAAATCAATTTGTTTAGTTGACTTGCCTTACAGTTATTAATAAAAAAAGGAAAACGGCGTCACGTGTGGGACATAGAAATTTACCTTTGCATTGTAATTATTTTCTCGGGAACAAAGCACTTTACAGCAACAAATATTATACGGTTTAATACTGCTCACCACGCCCTTGAACGCAGAAAAGAATATTAGTTCTTATGTGAAAAACAATATTAGCAGCGACCTCTCAAAAAATGGTGTACAATGAAAAAGAAAAGCTAGATTCTTTATACTCTCAAACAAATAACGGTATTTATGAAAATAGTGATCTACTCGTCACGATGAATGTCAATTTTTTGAGATGAGAGCTTAATCTCTCTATGCAGATGCAAAAATATAAAAAAAGTCAATGTTTGTAATATTGTTCAGATTTCCGTTTTTTCATGGAATGCTCCAAATGGTTTGCGAAGAAACTATATATATTTTATGAAGAACGTTTTCTACAAGCTGGTATTAAGACAATAACAAAAACATAAATCAAGATAAATAAGTATTCTCTTTAAGTAGCACATTTTTTTATTTTTTTTTAGCTATTTAATTTATTAAATTAAGATTAAAATGACCTAAATTCAAATGTAGGACTGACTTAAGAAAATAATCACAAGGAAAGTTTAAAAAAGGCTTACAAAGGCTTACAGTAACATATGTATGAATGAATAACCATATGCGTACAAATGTATGAATATATAAATCTGAGGTATAATAAAATCTAATATTGAGAAAATTTTGTCAAATAAAAATTATGTAACAATGTTAATAGAAAATGAAAAAAGTCTAATTGTTAATATCTAAAATCAGCCCTATTCGCGCGACCCCAATCGGAGATTAGCAGCACGGTTAAGCGTGTCAATTCTACCCTGCCTCATAGCCCCAATCTCCAAGGAGCAAGGCCTGTAAATAGATAGGATTTGAAGTCCGACATAGAAGGTCATTAAGAAAGATAAGAAATAGAAAGGACGTAGCCGTGCAGTACCACTGAATTGATTTTAAATTTATGGGAAAAGATCCCATCTTCTTCAACACGGATAGTGCGATCTCTAAAAAAACTTGATATAAATCGAGAAAGTTTGCTATCAATACCAAAAGCGGCAAGCTTAGGTAGAAGCCCACCATGTCAGACTCTATCAAACGCCTTAGAAATATCAAAAGTCACCACTTTACTTTTGCCAAAACGGTGAATGGAGGTACACCATTTTTCTGTCGGAAAGGCCAGCAGGTCCTCCGAAGAGCGCCTTCTACGAAAGCCGTAACGGAGGTCGTGTAATAAATTGTTGGACTCTAGATAGTTGACAAAGTGAAAATTAACCATACTCTCCATAACCTTGGAGAGAGCTGAACAAATATCTATCGGGTGGTTTTCAGCGTTTTCTGTCTTTCCCCTTTTGGGAATCGGCGTAACATTAGCTACCTTTCAGCACATAAGGAGTACTCCGGCACAGCATATGCTGCCAAAAGGTTAGCTAATGGATGCACCAGTGTCGGAGATACTTGTTTTAGGACCAGTGCTGGTATACCATCCGGCACGGGAGACTTATTACTGTTGAAGTTCAGTTAAACCTTTTTACCTGCACGAGCTCGAAAGAATATGCCAGACATAGTCCCAGGCACTCATTCAAGCTCGGGCAGTGGTTGGTCACCTTACGGCAAATATGAATTCCCTGAAAACATTTTAGCCAAGAAGTTAGCTTTATCAACCGGGTCGGTGATCAATGTGTCAGAGCAGGGATTGAAGAATCAGCGTTATCCCTTAATCTCCTAACAAACGACCTAAAGGTCTTACTACCTTTGGGAGCAGCAAGAACCTATGCTCGCAGACGCTGCTCGAATAGAGCCTTCTCACATCTGAGTACTTGGACATAGGAAGATCTTGCCTGTTTGCGTAGCGAGTCAGTATCGGCGTTCTTGTTAGAGCGCCAAATATGGAATACTCCTCCTGTTATGCTGTTTGTAATTTTTACAATATTTACTTTAGAACCCATAAATTATATATGTATATTCTGGATCCTTATTGAGAAAGAAGTTGTTATAGCCATATCCGTCTGCGTGTCTGTTGAACTCAAGTTTCCGGGCTCAAATAAAGTCGCACCAAAAACGTTTTGGTATCAAAGAACTAGAAATATCCCTGAGACAATCGCTATTTAAAATAAGCAAAAACCCAAAGAAACCCATTTATTAGTACAAAATCCGTGCATATAGCCACCATGCAAATGAACATTTTGTATGTAATTTTCGATACGCTATATCTCGGAAACGGTAACAGCTATCGTCTTTAAATATTCTACAAGAAGTAATATTAGGAGTTTTAAAATAATCCCTTTGTAAACCCCTTTACGACTCTGAATGTTTTAATTCAAAAATTTTTAAAATAATCTGTTGATAAATTTTAACAAATCTCCTGTGGAGTTGTGTGGATGAATCATTTGCTTTCAACAGTTTTTCCCGTGCGAACCATCTTCCACGATTAAAATATTCACTCATCGAATATTGAAAACACTCTGCATAGGATTCGCGAAAAGCTTTTCTGCAACTGAAAAGGCTAGCTGGGTCTATATGCACAACGTATACATGTGTGTATGCACCTGTGTCCATGACAATGTTACCGTCTGTGTTAGTTTTCAGCTCTGTCTGGTATATCACTATTTTTTGAGCAAAAATATTTTAATTTCATGTCAACAAAATTGGTTCAACGATGTTAATTGCAAGTGATTCTTTAAATGCATTGAACTTGGAACGTACATAAATAAATTAAACAATTAAAGACAGTTTCTTTTTACATATGTATATGTATGTACATATTTATATATATCAGCTAAATATATGTACATAAGTATTAGCAAAGCAAACATTTTTTATTTTTGCACAAAACATAAAAATTATCAGAATAAGTACTTTTTGTACTTTTTAAAAATTTTGAATCTTAAGGGGTAAAAAGGGTCAGCATTTTATTTTTGAAGTTTTTAGATATTTTTTGTAAAGAAAAACGGTTCCAATTTTTTTGTTACTCTTTAAAACATTCTGTAACTTAAGAACCAACAAAGGTTTAAAGGTAATGTAAATTACATTTAATAGGTCTCGTGAAAAATATAAATTTTTTTCGCCATTTTTTTAAATTTTTATTCTAAGGATTAAAAAAAGGTACATATTTTTTTTTTGGATATTTTATGCACATTTTTCAAATTTTAAACCAATAAAGATGAAAACATAAGTAGAGTGCCCGATTGACTACTCCTAAAGAAATTAATGGGTTTTTGGTACTTTTTAGAATTTTTTGACCATTTTTTAACTGCTTTCACCGTTTTGGTACTTTTTCCATATGAGGCAGATTAGGGTCAAAAGTCAATTTTTTTCCATATCTGGTATTTTTTGCACTTTTAAGATAATAAGTTGAGAAAATCAAATTAAGCATTAATAACCCAGATTGAGGTCAAAAGGCAATTAGGTGGCAATTTTTCGAACTTTTTAAAATTTTTTTGAGATTTGAAACCAAAATATTAAAAATAAGTTTCGATTGACCGGGTGAAAGCCAACTAGGTAGACAAAAAGTACCTATTCACATATTTGGTATTTTTTTCACATTTTTGTGAGATTAAAAAAATACTTTTTTCATGTTTTTGATTAATTTTCAAATATTTTGAATATAGACAACTAAATATTCGGATAATGATTTTATCGAAAATCGTAAAAATTTGTAAATTTCATACTTTTAGCACCTTTTCGCATTTAACATTTTGTTTAATCATATAAATTTAAAACTACATTTACGAAGTAGCGGGCTAACTGCTGGCTATTAGATATTAGAACGCTTATCGAAAATTAAAATTAATTTTAACACATCTGACACCTGCAAGAAATTTTTAAAAATATTAAAAGTGATGTAATAACGTTTAAAAGATATAAGATAAAAACGAATACTCTCAACAGATTTCATAATATTTGATTTTTTTCTTATTATAATTGAACTATTTATTTAGTATTGATTTTGTAATTTTACTTTGTTTTATTTACGCATTATGTTTCGACAGTTGTTTGGCTAAATTTAAAAGAGAGTTTTCTGATCACAATTATTTGTTTGAAATTCAACTGTGTTATTTAATTGAGTCGCCAACAGTTTTAATAATTTGCTGGCGGAAATTATTTTTGGGTCTTTTTTTAGCAATAAGAAGTTTAGTTACGACTTGAAGAACTATGTCCGAACCTAATATACATATGAATATAAATTTTTAAAACTAACAGACTTGTTTCTACCTGATAATTTGAAATTTTTTCGGTTCAGATTTTAAGAAAAAATCATAATTAAATACGTTTGTATGTATAGGTATTTACGCATATGTATGTGTCCTGTAATTAAGAGTCAGACAGACGCTAGTGAAGGGAAAACGTTAACGAAAAAAGATTCTGTAGAATACAATATTGGATTCTAACTTGTTTAAAATTTTTAATTGTGTTTTCTTTTTGTTTTTAACCCCAACAACTGTCAAATAGTCACATAAACTAATATAGTTTATTGACTGCTTAGATACATTCAAATTTCAGTATATTCTAACATCGTTTTGTTTAGATTATTAATTTGATGGCGTCTTAGATTCGCCCAATGTCCTGTGATAATGAATTACTTTATCTTTAAAAATCTACTGATGAAAGCAGAGCGAAAAAAATTGCCGCCAAAGTAAAAACTATATACATGTTTAGAAAGAAAGAGGATCAAAAGAAAATTTTCCTTTAACAAAGTAATTCGGTTGACTTAGATTTTCGAAACAAGAATAAACTGTTGAAATTTTCAATAACGTAAATAGGATAAAGGGTTCACCTGCACAGTGGGAATTAATTACATATTCGATTAGTTTTATGTGCCTAAATGTATATTAAATAAGCATTTAAACTGTATCACTAAACTGTTTAATGAAATATCTAAAGGAACTATGCATAACTATGAGCTGTAGAAAATATAATTGCGATAGATTTCCTGATAATATATCGATCTCATAAATTATGTAACGACAAATGTTTTTAAGAGTCCCTTTTTTCTTTACATTACCAACATAAAATTGTTTTTATCCTGAGTGTTGATATCTTTTCTAACAATAAGATTTGAAAACATGCGCGGATTCCAAGGATAACTGATATAAATATTTAGAAAAAACTGTTATCAAAAATTAAATATCAACACGCTGAAGCAATTAAAAGAACAAAAGTTCAAGAAAAAGAAAAAAATTTTTAACAGAAAATCGAAAAATTTCAATTTTATATTGACAATTTCAACGCCATTTCACAACAAAATCAACACAATAAATCCTATAAAAACACTAACACATCAAAGAGAATTATTTATTTTCAAAAAAAAAAAAAACCGGCGTTGTTGTGTTTTTTCATAAGGAATTAAAACTATAATTACACACTTGAAATATCCTTAAAACCGCTAGAAAATTATCTTCTTTTTCCTTTAGAAGAAAAAAAACTAAACAAAAGTAAAGTGATAACTAATGTCGGTTACATTACAAAAGGACTAAAGAGCATCCTTTTTCGCCTTTTTCTTTCAACCAATACTTTGTTTTTGTTTGTTTTAATTGTTTGTTTATTTATGTTAGTCATACTATCACAATGTGAAAAAAATTACAAGGGGAACTCCCGTTGTGTGAAAAATTACAAGGATTTAGATAAACTTGACATTTTTGTCCTTTTCATGTCATGTCCTTAGCAAGTGTTTTAATAAGGCAAATACTATATTATAATAAGAAGTTTGTTTTTAAGACACTACAAAATTAAGGGGTTTTGACAATAATATTTTTCAGCTGCAATCAATTAAGTCATTCAGAGTCGGATAAAAACATTTATATTTTAAGAGAATATTAATTTCTTATTAATTTTCAAATCTTAATATGGTTTGTCTCTCCGTTTTTCAACGACCTTAGCGATACATTATTGTACAAAAAATTTTTTTGGTCACAACGTGTTAGTAATTAAAATCTAGAAAGTTTTATTTGGTGCCTATTTCTCAAAGCTTACACATATTTTAGATATTAATTTGGGCTTCAGCGCTTCTTTTTTAACTTTCAGCACCAAGTTTCGAGATTTCTGCCCCCACTTGGAACTTTCTTTAGACTTTTGGTCTTCCTCTTTTGCATGATCCGTTACCAGGTTCGTATTCAAATGAATTTCGAGCTGAATCATCTTCGTTCATTCTTATTCTGACCATGTGAAACTCAACATTGAATTTTAATACGCATAACTATGTCAATGTCGGCAAATAGCTCATACAGCTCGTGCTTCATACGACAATAGTATTCTCCGCCAACGAAGATTTGTCCATAGGTTTTTCAAAGAATTTTCATTTTCAGGAACTGCCTCGTCTGCTTTCGCAAGTACTCATGCCTCAGAGCCATATAACTCGCGGGTGGTATTAGTGTCTTTGTAGAGTGATTTTTGTTTTTTGGATTGCGGATGTGCTCTTAGCTGCTGACTTAGTCCAAATTAGCATCTATCGACCATTATTGTTCTTTTTATCTCAAAACAGACGTATTTTTGTTTGTTTTTTAAGGAAATTCCAAAACAGATAAAATCGTTGACTACTTTAAAGTTGTAATGTTTAACTTTCACTGTATGCCCAAGATGTCTTGTTAGTCCATAGATCATAGATTTTTCAAAGAATTTTCATTATGAACTATTCAGGAACTGCCTCGTCTGCTTTCGCAAGTGACCATACTTCACAGCCATATAAGAGTGGTTCTTGTCTGTCGGAGATATTTTGCTTTAAACTGCCTACTTAGTTCAAAGCAGCGTCTAGTAGCCAATATTGTTTGAAATCGTCGGAGTATGCAAGAAACATGTGATGGTTTGTGTAAAGAGTGACAGTTCTATTCAAATTTTCATCTCGTAGAAATCTTTCAAGGAGAATGCCTTTCTGTCGAGTATGCGTTCTTCTAGAAGGATTAACTAAACTAGCTGATGCGTGTCGCCTCCGGTCTGAAACAGTCTAGCTGGCAACTGGTTCTGCTTACTACCATACTTTCCCCATGCCATTATGAGATATTTTCTTGTGGGGGCTTAATTTTGCTTGCAGTTTGCTACGATATAAGCTTACTGCAAGCCTCTCTAAATATATATCCACAAACAATAAGAAATTAACAACTGCAGTTTAAAACAGGGTAACAACAGTGGCGGCAGAATTAGTGAAAAAATATAGATGAATTGGCCACATTTTTTGAAGAAAACAACACAATATCCCATGAAGAAAAAAATGTCCAAGCCACAAATGGCATCACCAAATTTAACAAGAACTTTCGAAATAAACAAATCGTGGAAAAAATTAAATCACTGAGACCCAATTTTCGTAACGGGATAACAGGGAACCCAATATAAGTTCTGCTTATTTTATGAAGAAATGAATTGAGAGGGTATTGATCAATTTATTTAGTTTATTTCATTTTTTCTAAAACTGACATCGATAAAAGTACCTACTCGATACTAAACTGTTATCCGAAAAGAGTAGGACTTCTTCAAAAGTAGCCCGGTTGACACGGCTTACCCTTCTTTGTATTACATCGAAGTAGTTTCAAAGATGCTCTATCGTACACCACAGAGGACTAGTTTTAAAACTATGACAATTCAATATGCGATCGTTAAGATACGAGCACCTGTCGCTGAACTACAAGTTATTGCGTGACAAGGACATGGTCCATCACTTCATTACATAGCACTAGGTTGTAGCTAGTAAATACATGCATACATATATGCTAAGTGGGAAAATCGATTGTAACGGCTTTGACCCTTTTGCTCACATTTTTGTTTATAACTCAAATAATTAAAAATTGTTGTTAAAAAAAGACTATGATTTCCAAGGCTTGTATCTATTTTAACGATTAATAGAAAGTATACACTGCAAGAGCATAATTCCTACTCATAATGATTACTTGAGAGCTGTGTCGGATGTGACTGTTAAATTTGAGTTTTAAAGAATTTTGACTTTAAGATCGGGTTGTGTAAAATATTCTTGAGAAAGGGTATAATTTGATTCACTATTTCTACAAAAAATATATTGTTTCTTAAGGAAAACACTTTTTTAAAATATGACGTGTGTAAATTTTCATCAAATCGTAAAAAATAAAATCTGATTCAGTACGCGGTCATTTTAAATTCTTGCAGAATAATTTAAAATAAGATATGAACCCATTGATTATACTTCGATTATTTTCGTTTTCTTTAAGACGTAAATCCATCGATTTTTTAATAAAGAAAATATCGATTTTTCCTCAATTTGGGGTGTTTTACGTGGACTTAACAAAGTCCAGCTTTTTTTGCTCCCGCCCAAAATCCAGAAAATAATTTAAGATTTTTGAATATCAGTGAACTATAAACATAATTTTTTTGATTTTCTAGTAAAAAATAAAGTTCAATATTTTGTCACAAAAAAATCAGCAAATACCAAATTGTCCTTTTGCTGTCAAATTATTGTTAAAAAAAAAACAATTTATATTAATCATGCTATTAAAATTTGGTATGTTAATTTGAATTAAAAAATCTTTATTATATACATACATACATATGTATATTTAAAAGTATACTTATAACTAAATCTCTATTTAGTTTTTTTGTAACATTCCCTTAAAATAAAAAAAAACCAAGAATGAAATCAAAACGACCTCCCATGGTTTTTTTCCCATTAAAATCCCTTTCTTTCTGATAACAAATACAAAAGTAAGTAGGCATGAAATGCCACACACACCAACCTTAACACCAACTAAGTAGTAGTTATTATTTTATAAAGAAAAAAATAATATAAAAAAGAAACATAAAATTAATTTTTTTATAGTTTTTAATGTACCTAAATTTCATCATTATCACCATTATCCTGTCAATACGTTAGCACTTTCTCTAAAAACACAATAATAGAAATACGAACCAACCAAAACATTTGTATAAAGATTTTTACAAACCAGACAGGCGTCAGAATCAATATCAGTTTTTATTTTTCTAAAGCAGGGTTTTCTTAAAAGTTGAGGGACCGAATTTCTTTAACTTAAATGAAAATGTTACATATGTTTTGTGTACAAATTTGTAATTAAACAAACAAATCACACGTGAAATTTTAACTTCCCCTTATCGAACGTTTTGTGTAAACTGATAAGCTTTTTAGTGCTGACACGAATCGAAAATATTTATTCACTTCGTGGTTAATTTCAATTAGTAAAGGCTTTAATTCTTTACTTATTTTATTATTTTTGTTTTTTAAAATAAAAAAAAAAATTTTTTAATTTTTTTGCTCCTACTTTCAACATACTTTTTTTTTTGTTAAAAAGTTTTCGTCAGCTGATTATTGCTTATTTTGATTTGCTTCAACACCTAGATGTCAAAAGCTGCATACTTTATGTTTATTTGCTTTGCGATATTGTTTTCTTTTTTTGACATATAGTTGCTCCGGATTTTCAATGTAAAAATACCATATGGTTGTTAATGTTGTGTTTGTAGTACTTGCGCTACCACTTTGTATAGATAAACCTTTGTTAACTTAGGTTTTGCGGCAATTGTCAAATTTTATTGTTTTTACACAAAATCCGACGTGTAGACCGCAAATTGTCATATGTAGCAATTTATTGCACAATAATTGCTTCAGCAATCGCCTAAGCAATTATTGCCAAACAATAAGCCGGCGTTTCAGTTTTGGTTTAATATTTTTCCAATTCCTGGTAGAGCTACAGAAAATATAGATAAAATATTACTTTATCTTATGAAAAAGCTCAACTAAAACATTTTATTTCATAAAAAACGTAAAAGTTAAAGCCGAAGTTAAAGCCAGAGACTTGCGCCGAACGGCCAACCGCCGACTAAGCTGGCCCGCCAAACATTTTGCTTAGCCATTGCTGATAGTTTTTCGCTAAAAAACGGCTCAAGCTTAGCCGCTGATTTTATCTACATTTTATAATTTTTGTTTATTTTTTGCTATGTCAAACCATTAATTTATTAGAAGATCCCATGAAAGAAACAACTTTAGATAAAGAGAAGAACTACTTACTCAAGTTAAAGTTGCTAAATTTAAATGGAGAGCAGCTACATTGCCATCATTGGTAATATTAAAAAGAAAGAGCGCTAAATTAGGCTGTGGGGGAGGTATGCTATAGGAATATGTTTGGGAGGGGAAACTAATAGGGGTCGGTCGTCTTAGGACGATTCTGAAGAAGTTGTGAGTTTTTTTACATCATTTTTGTAAATTTTGTATGACAACCCCCTTAGGGCGTGGAGACATGGGTTAAGTATGTTCTAGATTATGTTTGGGAGAGAAAACTAATTGGGGTCTGTTACACATTTTATTCTCTCCGGGAAAGTTTTAGGGGGTTTTACCCTATATTTTTGAATTTTGTATGGCAACCCTTTTGGGTCGTGGAGATAGGGAGAAAAAAATGTTCTAGGAATACGTTTGCGAGTAGAAACTAATGGGGGTGGTCATGCACTTTTTTTCTCTGGGGAAGTAATGGGCGTTTTGACATTATTTTTGTTAATTTTTATGTACAACCCACTTAGGTGATGGTGATAGGGGGTAAGTGTACTCTAGGAATACGTTTTGTAGGAAAACGAATGGCAGTCTGTGATACATTTTATTCCTCCAGAGGAATCATGTAAGGGGCTGGAAAAGTATGTTCCACAAAAACGTTTGGGAGGACAAATTAATTTGGGTCGGTCTTACATTTCCCCTTTGTAGGAGAACCCTGGAGGCTGTGGAAGTGGTTTTAAAAAAATTTAAAAAAAAAGAAACTTTGTATGGCAACCCTGCTAGGGAGCGGAGACAGGGGTGTATATATGTTCCAAAAAATGTTCGTGGGGAAAAATTATTGGGAATTTTAAGATAAAGTGTTTTATTATGACAAGCAGCCCAAGCGTAAAATAGAATTCCAGTAAAATGGGGATTTAAAAAAACATTTAATGTTGATAAAATAATTTAAACGAAACAAAAATTGTTTTTATACTTTACGCAAAGTAACGTGCTCGGAATTTCTTATTAGTAATTAGATGGTGCCTTAATACCATGGGGTGTTATATCTCGGCATTCACCTAGATTGCCGCTTGACATGGAAGTCACATTTAGATCCTACATTGACAAAAATAAAACTTAAAGCAGCCGAAATTCATTATCTGATTGGTAGAAACTCTGCGTTTTGTTTCGACTGAAAACCTCTTCTCTACAACTGGATTTTGAAACCAATTCGCTGCTATGGCATTTACTTATGGTGCATTCCCCTTGTGGGATATTCCCCTTAAAATCTTAAAGTTAAAGTCTGCTTAAGTATATTTATTGAACCTTTAAGTAATTGAAAAAAAGACACGTAAAACTAATCAGTGTTGTAAAGTAACTACTTTGGGAGAAGTTTTTGTTTGTTTTTAGCTACATATAAGTTGCATTTCGTTCTATTATTATTTTATTATTTGACTATTAAATCGACTGACTTTAAAATGTATTTTTTAATTTACTATTGTATTTCAGCCTCAATACATATCTAATGAATCGAAAATTACTATTAAACATTTGTTACAAAATAGTTTTACTTACCGAGCCATAAACAGCACCACAGGGATCCATACATAAATACAAACATGTGGCAACACCTTGTATTTTAATGCGCCCCACTTCGACAGTAGAACGTTGCAGTATTGCTAAAATAAAAAATTTTTAAATTAATAAAGCAGTCAATTAATTTTTGTTGTTTTTTTCATAATTTTTCGAATATTAAATAAATTCATATATACCTTTACCTGTCACATAAGTGATAAGGGTATATATAAAATTGTCATTCCATTTGTAATTTCCTTAATATCCATCTGCGATCCCATAAACTAAATATACATATATATATATATATATATATATTTTTGGCCATTATAGAAAGGAAAGTCTATTTAGTATTATAACAATTAAATTTTTAGTTTAACATTAAAATCGCAATAAATAAATCATATCATTTCATATACTTTCATACAGGGATAATAAATGAGGAAATGAATTTCGTGCCAACATTATAAATTGGTACTTTATTAAACCAAATAGTACTAATTTTTTAATTTTTTTTTTTTACTTTTTTTCTTAATATTTTCATTATTTCGTCGAGTATAACCTCAAACGTTTTTTTATTATTTTCCAATATTCCGGCTCCAAATAAAGAGAAGCTTCTTAAGGCGGGGGTGTTTCAAATCGGAAAAGAATGAAAATAAAAAAGAATGATTAGCCTTAAGCTCGACAAATTATTAAAAGTATTATATATGTATATACATTTTTAACCAACAACAAAAAGTACTTAAAAAAAACAAAAGCAACTAAATACTAAAAAAAAATCTAGATAGAAAATCAATTTTTTTTTTGCTTATTTTGCAAAAAAAGATGCGTTGCAATGATATCTTATATCAGTGAAGTAATAATTGATTCATCGTAAAGAAGTCTTACGTCGGTGTCATAACGTGACATAATTGGGTTATAATTTCGAACATAATATGGCGATCAATCTGTTGTCAACATTAAAAACTTAAAAAGATATTAAAACAGATTTTAAATTAATCGTATCAAAAAAAGAGACAACCTAAAAGAATATAGTATAATTTTAAAAAATATAAATCAGACAGTTATCTTTAGCATCAATTATGTCATGTTACATACATACAAATAAGAATGAATATAAAATCGCACTTGTTAAACTTCTTAATATTTCTCTTTTGCGATCACTCACAAAAATTCAAGGTGTTAAAACTTTTTAATAAGTTAAGAACTCTGCAATATAAAAAGTCATTAACATATTAATTATTTTTGGTGGCTAACTGTTTTGTAATTTTGAAAGCGGTAACTTAAAAGTCAAGTAAAGATTCTAAAAATTTCTTTTAATTTTTTTTTGACAGCGAAAGTCAATGGGTATTTAATGAGTTTGCAAGAAATTTACTTGATTTTCTCACTAGCATTACCTTTTGCAGGGCTTTTTGCAAATGCATATTTTATGTTTTTATTACCATTAATTTTTATCTGAATAAATAATATTTATTTTTTCTAGTTTTTTGACCCTTTTAATAATAATAAATAAGTATATTTTTTTAGGCTTTAAGTCTATTTTATATTTTTTTTATCCATAGACCTAAAGCTTGAAAAAATAGACTTATTGATGAATATGTAATATTTAAAGTTTACGTAATTAAATACATTTATGTTTGGTTAAAATGTGCTCTATGGTCGAATTTCCAAAACTTAAAAATATGTTATTGAAACAGATCCTTAAACATATTTTTCTGCAGAAACTTGCCCGATTTTAATTCAATTTTTATTAGAACTCTTTTAGATTTATGCTAGACATGTCGGCTACGAGTTTCTACGATGTGTCTTACAAATTTCGTGTCAACCACTTCATGTGGTTCGCGGTCAGAAATCTAACAGAATTCGTTACGAATTTTGCATATTTGACAGACGTTCTGTTAGATGTCATACAGATGTCGGCTAATTTTGCTGGCTGGGTAGTTACTTTTTGACCGAACAACAAGCTATTTTTGTTTGAGTTGCCACAAAGTTTACGGCCCCCGCTTAAAAATTTACTTACAAAAATCAATTAAATATCTAGTTAGGAAGTACACAGAAATTAAATAAAAATGACAGGGTTTTAAAAATAATGTCGTACAAATTATATTTCATAATTCAATTTTTGTGTAGATAAATATACCTACAAATTGAGTTACTAAGACCTTTTACCCGAAGGTAATTTTTCTGTTGTACGACCTTATTACTTTGTAACCCATAAAATAAAGATGTTATGGACTCATAAAAAACCAATGTCGCTATGTTTAAATTTTCCCAAATTCAATGACACCTTGCTGACACTGTCATACATCAACTACCTTTTTTGTGTTATTGTCACGTAGGTCAAGGGATACTTAATTCATCAATGAAGATGTGCCAATCACAATGATGTTCTAGGAAAGAAAGCAAACATATTAGCATGTTACTTTAATTTTATTGGGTAATCGTGGCTGCTTATTTGTTTGGTGTTGTAATAGCATGTTAGAAAGCTTCTTCTTCTATCAATTTAACCACCCAAAGCGGTATTATTACCCTTAATTCTTGACTTCCAATGTATCAATTTAACTGCTTGTTTGAAATAATGCCACAGTTGCATGTGCAGTAAAAATTTTAATCCAATTAAAATTAATCAGGCAGTTTTACCCAGTTGGAACAAAAGAGAGGAAAAAATCTAAGGCGTAATAGAGGAAAAAAACAAACTCCTAAACTTGTGATTTAAGTATTTAATGGTCATAACCCGGTTTTAGTTTTGTTGACATTTTTGCACTATAAAATTTGCTTTAGTGTGGCCTCCCTTGTTGAATTCATACGATATTATTGCAAGTAAGCAATGCACGTGTTTGATTTGGTTTAATTATATTTCGGTTTTACTCACTTTTTCGTGTGTTTTTAAGCCGGCCGGTTGGCTTTAAAACATACATTTGGATCTTCAAACATACGTATGTTTGCATACATACAGAAACACCCAAGAATGATAGACTATTAGAGATTGCGACTTGCGCATGTTTGCCTCTCTGATGACGTAGTTTAACCCATGCAAGAGTTGCCTATTCTTTGTATTTTTAAATCATTTAGGGCTTTATTTGTATTGAAAACTTTAATTTGCATGACTAATATTAATGGTCCAAATGAGAATATTTTAAATTTGAAATATGAATATGAGCGTAATAAGTTTAAATGCGTTAATTTTAATGAACTAAGGATGTATGCATGCATGTCTATATAGGTATAATGGATATAATATATTTGGAACCAATTAACAATATATTAAGCTGAAGATACCCCAGAAATTAAGGTAACACATTCCCGAAGCCGGTGTCAACCTGGCTACTTACTCAATATTGAATTTATAAAAAGCCCTTTTGGAAGCCAAGAACAAATGTTCGATATAATAGTTTTGTTCATTTTTTGCTGTAAATGAGAAAATTTTTATTGAACTTGAGAATTTGCATTTGAAATTGTGAATATATTTTAATTGGAAATGAGAAAATTCCAAATAAAATTTTATTTAAAATTAGTATGAACGTACATACAATACGTACAACATAAATGCATTCATAACGCAACATAAATAAAAATATGGAAAGGTAAATACAAATCTATGCAGGCAATTTTATTAAATAAGTAGCAGAGATATATTCTAGCCTATCTTCCAGATCCAAACTAAACTAATTTAATCTTGTGATATGCAATCTGTGGTAATAACACACGTTTTAAATTTCTTTTTAAAAGCGAGCCTTTGATCTCCGACATTGGAGAAGATTGACGTGTGGTACATTTATCTTTGCCTAAACATTGTCTTTTTCTCCAACGATATAATTTTATTAAATAAAGCACTGCAAGAATGCGCTTTATTTTTAACGCGTCGATGAAGCGTTTTAAAAATTAGTTGAATACGATGGTGGTAGAAGGCATTTTCTAAAAACAAATCTTGATTTAATATAAAATATTTTTAATTTCAAATTTTTAATTTTTTTTGGGTTTTTTCTCAATATCATGTAAAATTTTCTCATTTTTTATTGGAATTTTCTCAATTACAAATAAAAATTCTGAATTTCAAATGAAAATTCCCAATTTCGTTTGGAATTTTCTCATTAACAATGAAAAATGGCGCAGTAGTATGTTTACGTACCAGAGAATAGCATAATTACGTTTTATCTTGATTTTATCTGGTGTTAAACTCTTAAGCGATTTTAATGAGTTGAACAAAAATCTGCCTCGAATAAAATTATCTTCGTTTGATCAATGCATGAATTTATACATTGTGAATTTATTCAGTGTGTGAATACTTTTGTCAAAGCTATATCAGTGTTGTCATAAGTTGATAATACAAAGTTTCTAATTGCTTAAAAACAAAGCGCTAGATATTTGAAAAACAACTAAATCACACTACATCATCTAATTTGAATTTTACCCAAAAAAATTTTGTTTTTTTGTATCCATAAACGCTTAAAATAATATTAACTTTCTGTTAATTATGCATAATGCTGAATCAATTTTAACACAATTATTTAAGCATTTATAGCCACAAGAAAACCAGCACTTAGCACTGTTTTTGAAACCTTTAGTGCCAAACAAGAAATATTACAAGAACTATAGCAAGCCTTTGTTATACACGGCTGGCAAAGTTAAAGAGAAACAACTACGTCAACTTACGTTAAACAATGAGCATGGCGCCAATTTTTGTCTGTTATTCTCATTAGGTGCAACATCCCTAAAAAAATCAGACAGTCATTCTCTTACTCTTTGCTTTTTTTGTATATTAACACTAAAATTGAAATTATTATTGCTCTAGATTAATTCCTAATTTTGCCGGAAAAGATTTATATGTTATGTGAGATTTGACAACCCTGCACTAAAATCACTTTGACATTTCTCCAAAAAATTAATTTGTCGAATTTCGTTATTTAAAAAGAATTTTTAATTTAAATTTATTAAATATAGTGCAAAAAAATAATAGTTATTATAAAAATTGTGTGCGAAGTGTATTTAAAAGCTATAAGAGCAAAAAAAACTTATTTAAAATTTCGATGCAAATCGTAAACACGAAGTGTGCAGTGGGGCAATGAATGCAAAACGATCAGAAAAATTCAAGTGAGAAATTGTGCTAAAACTAATTGTGAGCGTGTTGTTAACAAATCTTATTTTAGCTGTGTCCTTTTACTCTTTCCCGAAAAACCATGAAAAACAAAAAAAGCTTCGGATAAAATTTTGCAATCGGCCTGACAGTAATAAAAAATTTTTTTGGTTTAATTAAAAAATATTTTAATATATTGCTCAAAAATGTAAAAACACTTATGTCTTTCGTTGAAACAAATTATTATGTTTATATTTTTATTTAATAAGAATTTTAAAGTGTATTTTTGTCAAAAAAAATCCAACAGGACCGAAATAATTTTTCAAGAAAAAAGCAGGCACAATGAAACATCGTAGGATCAAGTAAAGCTCACCATTTTGATAGTATTAAACTATATTTGTTGAATATCATGTTCTCTGTAAATTTTTTTTTTTAGTAGGACGGTCATTTTTTTAATTTTGATAAAAACGGGTAACAACGATAATTATTATTTTTATAGATAAGTTTAAAAAAATAATATTTTTTATTTTTTGATTTTCATTTTTTCATTTTAACAGTCATTGGTTTTAAATACTTATTGAGGCACACATGTAAAAATAAAAATACCTTTGTAAATGCTTTCTTACAATGTAACTTTTTACATTAAAGATTATCTTTTTTTCTTTTCTTGAACAAAATGTACATGAAGGCATTTTTCATGATACAGTCAAATCCCGATAATTCGTAATCGCAAGGGACCGACCATTTCTTACGAATTATAGGGGTTTTCGATTTAGCGGGATTTCGATTTAACGGGATTAAAATAAAATAAATACGAATTAACGGGGTTTTTCAATTTATTTAATAAAACGATGAAAAAACATAAAAAAAACACTGATGTAACAAACTGATCTTAAGAAAATAAACACACACGCAAGCAAAAGTAAAAACCTACGCAAAAAAATAGCGGTAAACAAAAAATCATTCTTTTCATGTTTCTGTTGTTTTTATTACGAATTATAAGTGGTAGTTAGCAAACAATTACGATTTATAAGAGGTAAAGAAGGATTTATTTTCAAAAAAAAATTACGAATTAGCGAGGGGACCAAAATGTATGGAAATTTTGCGAATTAACGAGATTTTTTCAAGGGACCGACAGTTTATTACGAATTATCGGGAATTACGATTTATCGGGGTACGAATCAACGGGATTTGACTGTATATGCATGTAAGTATGAACTTGAATGAAAATTTTCGGTTTTTAACGAACTGTGTAGAAAAGTAGTCACTTCAACTCGTTTTGTCAACAAACAAAAATTTTATTGAAGGAATATTAAAAAAATTGCATCATGTAAATGTAATCTTATAGTTTCGATTTTTTATTGGTTTCAAGTGTTTGTCTATATGAAAAAAGTTTACAAATAAACTACTAAATTTTACGTGTTTTTGTAAAAAAATTAACGAATAGTGTGTGAGTGTTTATATTTAAAACAAAAACAAATGTTTGTTTTTTTTTATATATATCCCTGAAGGAAACTTGGAAACAAGTGTCCCCATGTCAACACTTTTATCGACTATTATGTTGCCTTTTTGGCGACATTGTCAACAGTACGTCTACAGTTTTATATTAAGCTTTGATAAGAAGAAAAGAAAACTGTCAGCGGCAAATTAATGCTTCAGTTTGCCGTCAAATGCAAAAATGTATCAGCAACATTATGGCCTTTTTTATTTTTTCTGCTGTGCTATAAAAGTGATTTATATACACAAATCATACTTGTTTTCAATGACAGACGCATGTTAAATGTCTATTGCAAAAACACATTGACAATGGTTTAGCTTATCAGTAGTACTGTATACTAAAATTGCTAAAAGGTACTGGTTCGCTGGTTTCAATGTGTACATATGACCCCAAAAGAAGCACCTTGTCAATAGTACCAATGTCAGCAGTTGATTTTTTGTTAATAGCAAAGAGCATTGTCTGAGGTATAGCTTAACAGTAGTACTGGTGACAATGTCAGTAGTGAGTTTCTAGTGATTCTCTATTGACATTTCCTGCAGGGATCTTACAAATTTTTTTACCAAAACAGGCAGCAAATTAACACCTGCTGCTAAAAACTTTTTTAAAAATCTCTTGTATATGAACACATATTATTTTTTTTCTTACCTAAGGTATGGGTTACCAAGTTTTTGTAAATAAAATCAAAATTTTTAAAACAAACTTTCTTTTTAAATATTTTTAGCACACAAACGTTTCGTCCATATTATGAAAAATATCTTAATAACGAAGAAATTTTTTAAAAACGCATTAAACAATTAGATTTATTTTTTGGCCTTATGTTTTTGTTTGTTAACTTTACTTGAAAATCTCGTCACACCGAATAAAATATATAGGGAGAGAATTTGCTTATTACATTTAAAACAGGAAGATTTTGAAATAAAATTTAAAATATGAAATGGGTAAGCTAGTATTTTGGTTTGTGTGGATAAACCTTAGAATAAGATCGCTTAATGCGGAAATCAAGCAAAACACAAATAACCAAAAACGAAAATTTAGTAAAACAATAAACTAATTTCAAATGTTTTAATTTTTTTTTCTAAATGTTATTTAATATTATAAATTATTTGAACATTTAATTTTTTTATAACACGATTAACAAAAAACAAATTAGAAAACATTTTCTCCAAAAGTTAGGAAATTGTCCCACTGTTATGTTTACATTATTTTTAAATGAGAGACTGTTTCGTGACGTCATTTGACCACATGCGCAGAAAATGCAAGTTTTCAATTTGTTATGTCGTAACCTTGTTATTTATTAATCTTGAGAAACACCCATTCTGCTAAATTAGCCGGCAATGTCTGTATCAGACAAGTCTGACAAAAATTAAAATTGATTCGTACAGATATTTTAGAGATCTGTTTTAAAAATGCCTGGTATTTTTATTGTTCGACGTGTCCTTAAGATTTTTATTGGATTTTTTGCAGGCGAATTAAAATTATACGTATCACAAAATGTTGTTTTTTGACAGAATTTCATTCGATTTTGCATAGAATTTTTTCAAATTCTTTAAGCATGCGAATTTCCCACAACATGCCTGACAAATTTGGTGCCAATTACTTCATACGTTTCGCGATTGGAAATCGGACAGAATTCATTAAGATTTCCGTTAATTTGGCCGGCTTTTCTATTAGATATCTTACAAATATCGGCCAATTTTTCTGGCTCTTATATACATAAATATATAGAATATAAGTGTATGAAAAAATTAAACCTTTGTCGTGTGAAGTCTTATTTGCTGCACGGTAGATTTTAAATGAATCGAAATTAAAATTAGGTATGTTTGTGAATAATGTCCTTTTTTATACGTAATCAATTTTTTGGTATCCCAAACTTTTTCCATATGCACAATTTCACAATTTCCTTAAGATTATTTTCCTAATTAATTCTTTACTTGTTGCGATATTGACATTCAAAGAACGTGAATGAACACAAAAATTTTGTAAAATAAAGCTAACAAATGCCACATACAATAATGAACAGCAAAAGAATTTGTTTGCTCAAAACAAACCCTTATTGCCGTATTTCGAAGAAAGGAAAATTTTTAGTGGGCAAAACTGTCGAATGCGGCACATAAAATTTTTGTCATTCCTAAATTAACTCTTGACACTTTATTGCTTAAAAGGTTATAAGAACTAAGCATTTTTTTTGTTTTCCTCGAAATCACTTTTGTATGCCGTTAGTCAAAAAAATCTCACACGACGACAAGAGTTTTACTGTGTGTCTCTTAAGGCCTTAATTCATTTTATGTATGTTTCAATGTTAAAAAATGTTTAATTTTTAGGTAATTTATTATTCGCATAAATAAATATTTGTGATTTTTTTTCAACTTAATTTTTTTTTAAATACAGCCGTCATTTAAAATTTTAACGTTCACCAGATGTTTAACATCAAATTTAGTAAATCAAGTTTGGTTCGGCAACATGTTTTCCTTTCGCTTCAAAAATTTTTTAAGTTTTGTAACACATATTTTGTAAGCCTATCAATTTACAGCAATTCAAGTTCATTGTTAACATTTTCTGGCAAATAAACAGTTAAAGGTCAATAAATACAAGAAATTCCTTGGGGTTCTGTTTCTTTGTGTGTTGTAATAAATTAATAAGCATTGACTTCGTCAACGGTTTTTCTTGCTTTAACTTTATGGTGGTATTTTTGATATTGTTGTTTTATATAATAAATTTATTCAATAAGTGAAGAAAAAAGTATGGAGCCAGTTAAGCTTGCTTTGGTGGTTCGAAAAACGTTTTGCATGCAAATTATGAAGTCTAATCTAAAGCAAATAAGCGCCTTTTACTGGATCATCGCAATCTTCAATTGGCTTAGTCCGCATACCAGAAAACTCATTTTTAAAAAAAATTTATTAAAAATATCTTTAAAAAATCGACCTGTATTTCAAGTATATTCACGCTCAACCAGACGGACGAAAAGCCTTAATATAGTGTTACTTCCATATGAAAATAAGTATAAGCCCCTGGGTATAAACGCACCCAAATATACGAACAAAACAATACATATCGCACTAAATCACATTTCGAAATCATAATTTAAAACATGGTTGAAATTAAATAACTAAATTGGATTCAACAGTTTAAGCCCCGTTTTAAAATAGAGTTCCGTAAATACACACAATAATTTCGGGAAAATTACGGATTTGAAATAAAATCTGGTTTTTGAAAAAAAAGATAACGACAAATTTTGAGTTGTGACTGCCCAGGCAGATTCTAAAACGATGGTCCAAAAATATTGTACCACTCTTTCAAAATATTGTACAATTTCAGTACTGTTTACATAAAATCGCAACCCTAGTTTGTAAATGTCAAATTTGCTTTCAAAATAAAAAATGTTTATATTGTTAATTTAAAAAAATGTATAAGCGTGAGAAAAAACTAAAAAAACTCTTAAGATGCGTTGGAAAGTCTTTTGTTTGTTTTATTTTGCTACATACAAACTTATTTATTTAAGGAAATCTCTTATTCAAAAGCCTTAAGTAACAATGTATACCATTTTAATAAAAGCAAGTCGAACTCCTAGAAAAGAAAAGATAAAAAATGTTATTCTAATACCGAAAATTTTAATTTACGGTATTGCTACAACATAAAAACCAAGAGTCGAAAGACGCCCATTTGGCGTTATCATTTTAACATCGAGACAGCATTGTTAACTTGTTAAATTTACGTTATTTTGATATTGAGAGTCCTCTCCCAACATCAGGACAGAATCGGTTTGATTGCCTTTTTCTGCCTGGGTGTATTTAAATAATTGTACATTTATCTCTTCATCCATGTAAAAGGATAAAAATATGTATCTCGAGAAAACGAAAAAACAAATCGGTTAACACATTTCAATTTTAGGTTTTCCATCAAGTAAGCGCTGTAAGTGAAAATATGTTTTGGTTTTGTAAAAAAAATTCATTCAACATTTAATATTACAACTTTAATTTTAAAAATAATAATTATGTAATTAAAAATTAATGCCTGGTAGCACTTGTGGCGAACATGGTATGGAAGAAACAGTAAAAATTTTTATTTGTATACCCCAAGTAAAGGTCAAGAATAACTGAACTGCGTTAATATTAGACCGACTTTTCTAATTTCATTGGACTCTGGGGCAATTAAGTATACTTCTGCCTTCCAGACCACACTTCAGTCCTTTTAATATCTTTAATAAAATTAATAAATTAGAAATATATGTAAAAAAAGTAAGAAAATTATGTTCATTTAGCAACAAGCTATATGAAAAATTCAGTAGTGTTTTGACATTTAGAGTAAGTTCGCGTAACGTGGTATATAGGCTGGTAGTGTGGTATCGTAAGTTTTCTCTTAAGCTAATAATATAAAAGTAACAGAAACAGGCTAAATATATTGCTGCTCTCAGAAAATTAGTAAAGCTATACTTTAATTAATATTTGCAAGTCATTTAGGGAGTCAGTTGCAAAAAATCGTTTTTGTGTGTGATCGACTTTTTTTTGTTGATGTAAAAACACAAGTTTTTTCCTTAAAGGTATTTTTCAAAAATTTTAAATTTGGGATTAAAGCAATTGGCAAGTACTTAACAAGCGAAGAATTCATGCAGTGACTTCATATGGTTTATACTTTTCTTAAAATATAAAAATATTTGAATCAAACACAAGTGCGGCTATTGTGGTATAGCTTGTGTCAGTTGTTGGTATGGTATACCACATTACCTTGGAAGATAAAAAAATTCAAAAAAAAGGGTAAAGTAGGATGATGCCAGAGGATATGACAAGCACTATAAAATTACAATAAATGTTTATTTACATGAAAAAAATGTTTGAAAATCAAGGAAAACCATGAGCTGGGAATATCGTATACTATACCACATTAGCAGCATATGGTGTACCACATTACCCGCGCATTTTTAAAAGTTGCGTTTCAGAGCACTGGCAGTATTTTCTGAAATGTTTCTGAAAATGATGGTTAAATTATTTTTCGCTTTAAGCTTCGTGGAAGCCCAACACATGGACCATGTTGGTAGTTAAATCGTACCTAAATCGTCACAAAATTAAAAGTGTGGGCATCTAAATACAAATAAGTATACACATTCTTCCTTACAAGCCTGCTCAGGTAGTCTAGGCTGACTTAACATATGTATATACATACATAATCATATTTGTATGTAAATAAAATAATTTAAAAAAATTAACACACTTATTCTGCTCCTGCCCGGGCTCACACCAAGGACAAGGTAGTCCGTGTGAATCACACGTGATAACAAGTACACTACGATAACTTCTATAAAATCTTACAAATAAGCCCCTAACATTATGAAAACGAAATACCTATCTCTTTTCTATCTTTTTTATTTTGTAAGTTAGGATGAAGCTTACTTCTCCATATACACTATGCTTTTTTGTATTAAAAGCCTCTTTTTCTTTTTTGTATTAAAAGCATCTTCGGCAAAACTTGACTAACGGTCAAATTCTCTGTTACATGTAAGTTAAGTTGTTTGATGTTTTGTAAGTTCGTGATTGTAGAATGTGTTTTTTCTTGCTGTGTAGGGTACACATTGAAAAAGAAACTCTGAATACACCAATTTTACCACAAAACACAATTTACTTTACCCTGATTCACTGTCACATAGAAAAAAACTTTTCGTGAATTCGTTACAATTTATAACACCTATTTTTAAGCTCTCAGTCAGTACTTGTACCTGTATTTATTTTTACATTTATACACTTCACATAAGTGATAAGGGTATATGTGAGTTTGTAATTTCTTTAATTTCCATCTGCAACCCTATAAGGTATATATTTTCTTGGTCCTCATTGATAGGGAAGTCCATTTAGAGATGTCCGTCTGCTCATCTGTCCGCCTGTCCGTGTTATGGTTGAAATTAACTTTTAGAAGCCTTTTAGGAGCATAGGCCCGCTACTGAAAACCAGAAAAATCGCCCGATACCTCTCTTTATTTTTCTAAAAATTTAAAAAAAACTTTACAGCTGCCCTGAAAAAGGCCGTACGCGGCAGCAATTCAAGATCGCCTCTTACTAGTTCTTTTTCACAAACAGTTGTGTGGAACATACAACCACCCTTTTTCCGTCCCCTAACAGGGTTGCCATACAGAATTTAAAAATATTAAGTTAGAAGCCCCTACAACTTTCCGGAGTCGCCCTAAAAGGAATAAAATGTATCACAGACCCCCATTAGCTTTTCCTCCCAAAAATATTCCTAGAACATACTTAGCCTCTATCTCGATCACTTTAAGGGGTTGCCATGCAAATGTATTAAAATGATGTAAAAACGCCAATAGATAGATAACTTCCAAAAGTAAGCCTTAGAGAAAAAGTGTGGGACCGACCCTGATTAGTTTTCCCTCCCAAACATATTTGTAGAACGTACTTACCTCCTATCCCCATTGCCAAAGGGATCTCCCATACAAAGTTTGCGAAATTAAAATAAATCCCCCCTTCAGCTTCCAGGGTACTCGTAAAAAGTCCAAATGTAGGACTGACCCCAACTCATTTTTCTCTACAAACATTTTCCTAGAATACACTTATCCCCTATCACCACCCACTAAGGGAGTTGCCATACAAAATTTGAAAAAGATAGGGTAAAAACCTCTACACATTGTGAAGGGTATTTAAGAATATAGCGCTCTTACTTATTTGTTTTTTGTTTCTCGCTAACATGAATAATGTGTTACTTACATTATCACCGATGCGGAAATGTTTAAAGTTAGAATTTCTTGTTTAATTTGTACTACAAACATTCACTTTTCTTGTGTACGTTTTCTACTTTTACTTTTATGTTCAGGGTTTTAGTTCCTTGCAAAAAACATACCTAATAGAATTCGGGAATAGAGAACTAGTTTCTTTTGTACTTGGAACAAAAAAACAGTTACAGCTGTATTCCGGTCCATTACAGCCTTATTTGATTGTTAAATATTAAGTTCATAATCATTTTACTTACAGCTGTCAAAGGTTTCCCGATTTTCGTGCTTTTAAAACGTTAAATTTCAAATCCGCTATTTTCAAAACTAGGGGCTTACAACACAATTACACTTTCTATAATTTTTCCACTTAAGCACTTAAGCTTTCAAAATGCATGATAATACATGTAAAAAATTGTATGAAAGTACTCTCGTTTGTAAATGTAAAATTAATTAAAAACTGCAGGTAAAACACCTTAAACTTTTTTTGGGAATCGCTACAATGAAACCCCTATTAATTGGCCTGATTTATGTTTATTTTGAAAAATGTGTTAACCTAATCTTCAATGCAATGTTGTTTAAATGGAGCAATTATTATATCTATAAGTGTGAGAAGTGTTTTGTTTATAAAAAAATTATCATGTGTATTTGGGATGGAGTTATCTATATATGTTTGTTTTACATTTAACGTTCTAATGGATGACTTTGTTTGGTCGACTACAAATATTTAGAACTTTGTTAGCGATTATAAAAAATAACTTTTATGTATGTAAGTCGTTACATACTTTAACGTTTGGAATGTTGCATAGCAGTTTTCAAAAACTTAGTTTTTTATAAAAAGGTTAAACAAAAACAATCTTTTTTGGCAATAGTTCTCTAATATTTTTAAAATAGAATCAATCAAATTAAAATGTTTTGTTTTGAACATTTAAATAGGAAGAGTTTTAATGATAAAACAAGACCATATCATTTCTAATGCAAATGTATCACCATCTTATATTATCCTATGTGAATGCGAATACACATGTGGCGCCGTGGCTTAGTTGGTTAAAGCGCCTGTCTAGTAAACAGGAGATCGTGAGTTCGAATCTCGCCGGGGCCTTTCGAGTAGGTTATTTATGTAGATAATTTTTTTTTGTAAAAAAACATTTTACCCTTTTAGAAAAGTTTTTCTATTTTTTTGTTTATTTATTTAGGTAATGGCACTTTTTTCCTACTTCCTATATGTATATTTAAAATACTAACATAAACAAATTAGTGTTAAAAAGTAAATAAAATATTAAAAAAACAAACAAAAATAAAAAAAAATTAAAGACTTCGTAAAATCCAACGCATAAACAAACAAAAAAAATTGGAAAAACAACAATTTAAAATTTGTTTTCAATATTTTGCGAGGGTGCGTTTTCTTTAGCGAGATAGATTTATAGTTAACTGTAAATTTTGCTCATTCATGTCGGTAATATGTATTAGTATTTCAAAAAAGCTGCCTTCATACTATTCTACAAAAAGAAAAGAAAAGCATATTCAGTTTTCCTGTCAGACTAACAAATACATAAGTTAAATATGTGATGTTAACACCCCCCCCTAAAACGCTACTACCGTTCAAAGAGTACTGAGGATGAAATTGCGTAGCTGCTTTTAAAAACTCATTCTACTGGGCTAGCATCGGTAGAAAAACCTGCTTTTTTTAAATAAAAGTTTCTTTTATCATTAACGGAAAAATATTAATTTCTTTTAATAATAAAAAAAAGAAATTCAAAAATTCACTTAAGCCAGAGTAAAGAAAGTTAAAAGTTAAGATTTTCAAATATTCATCTAACAAAATATCAAACTTAAAATATCAGGCTCTGGCTTGTGCAAGGCTAGATAGTAACATACAAAATGCGCCATCGTTTCGATGTGCTCGCTGATCTCCGCAATTCATATCCGATGAAGTGACCCTTCAGCACACTTATAATCCCGCTTAATATATCCCTTCAGAATGCCCGTAGTCCTAGCCTCGTACCGATAGCCTCATAGGATTCTCATCATTATCCTCCTACTCTTTCCACTCGGCCTTTATCGCAGCAAAGGGCTTCGGGTTCCTCAAGTCAACTTCTCGCTGTGCCCTAGCTTTAATCGCCTAATTATTTACTCGTTAATTTCAGACCTTCACCTGATATGCAGACCTTCATAAAAAGCGAACCTGGTCATATTCCGAGCAATCATTTTTTGCGTTGCAACACCGTCCTAGATCTGGTGTTTCCGGACATAATTGCTCTTGCCGACGTTTGGCTGTCTGTTCACATGTTAACATTCGTTTAATTTTTGTGTGACCTCAGCCGAGATATACATTTCCATCCGCATTTGAGCCATTTGAAAAGAGCACGTCCCTTTAGGCATCTGCCAGAGAGTCCCATCCAACTAGGACTGCCACTCCGGAATTAGTGCAGCGCAGTTAGCCTTAACCTGTATTGATGGTATGCGATCGGACAGTTGCATTGTCCCCGCATTGGCCTCGTAGAAATAAGCGCTACCTCGTAGCGAAAGCAGGGTGGAAGCCAAAACTCTTTCGTCGGAGTAGTCCTAATTTCACGGCTTTTCCCGAGGAAAAATTTATGTTGTACCTTTTGTAGGATTACAATACAATACTCCCGAAGCTTAGACTGGTATCGGTCTTATTACACTCCTGCATATCCAGTGCGTCATCTTGGGCCTGAGGGCCAATTTTGAGCTTATAGTCTTTTTACATAACGACCTTTAAATAGTGATTCATATTCGAAATTCGATCCAATATTACTTAGAAACGAGGATCGTCATAGATGTGCAATATTAAGAACATCCCACGTCCATAACTACATCATCCGAATAGCAAACTGGCTTTAAACCTCCATCAGTCAAGATTCTCCATAGACTGTGAAGTGTAGTAACCCCCAGAAGGAGAAAGAATGCCGCCTTTTACATACAACCGACATATAATCCTCGTATTCCCTAGAATGTGACCTATCTAAGGACCATTTTGAGCCATACATTATAAAAAGCTCCCTCATTGCCAATACATACATACATAAATGCATACATATTTACATAGCATATACACTCGTAAAGAGTTGTTTTTACAGTTTTGCCTAAAATTAAGCTTAACATTCAGCTTATCATTTTTTATCTGCTTTATTGCATTACGCAGGAAAGAGGTAAGGCTAATAGGTCGAAAATCCTTAGAGTTCACGTAGTTCCCTTGCCAAGTTTCGGTAGAACTACCACACAGTTATTCCATCTGTCGCAAGAGGTTTATGCGAAATTTAAGGAAGCATTAAACATCCGATCCCGCTGCTTTAAGCGGGGAGCAGCTTCCTATTACCTCCTTAACCATTTCATTTGAAATAAGCTCATTGTGATGTACTTCCCCATCATGTCATCGTTCCTCTGAGGAACCTGGCATGCCGATAGGAAAGTGGATCTTCTTCAAGAATTTAAGAGTTTAAGTTGAAAGTAAGTATAACTTTTTATAGCGTTTGCGTCTGCATATTTACAGCACGATATAAGAGCTTAAGAATTCTACAAAACATATTTTTTTTCACTCTACACTTATGTATATTGCTAATAAAATGCTTTAGAGTTAATAACAAGAAAAGAAATTTTTTTAATGTTCCTATAGATAACAACATAAATAATAATAAAATGGTAATACAACTCTGAAATATAATACGAACCTTTACTAAACGTTTTCCATAAGGTGGTCTTTTTTTGCGGGAGCTGCATACTTATACAGTTTAATATACATATAAGATGCCGGAAAACATAAAAATGTTTAAAATGGAATTTATAGAAATATGTGCAACTTGACAAAAATTAATAGTTTTTTAAAAGACTTTTAAATAGTTCGCTGTCACAAATCAATATACTAACAGTGTTACCAACTCTTTAAACAGTAAAGTCGCTAAGCAAAATTTCCCCCGGGTAAATACGTTTAAAAGAGCAGCATAAATTTTCAATCGAATTTTAAAAATGGTTAGAAGAACCTAATACGAGTAAAAATTTGACATAAATAATACCTCAAACTTACATATTTCGCAAGGAATTTTTTTTTTCATTTTGTATACCCTTAGTATATTTGATATGGTAACACCAAAGCTTGATATTGTGATTGTAACCTTAAATAGAAAGCCCCAACTTGTATATTTTAAGTCAAGATTTTTTTGCTACATATGAAATTTAAGCAGATCATTTATTAAAATAAACGAAAATCTGGGATTATAAAAAATACGAGTTAGGACCTTTCTATATTAAGGCATTTATATTCTAAATAAATAAAGAGGGAAGCATAATTTAAGTTAAAAAAGGTAAACGAAGCCCCCGATGTATTACGAACTTTAAGGTAGTATTTATATATTTTAGATATGCTGAGCAATTTTGTATTAAAAATTAAAAATATTGCAAAGTTTACAATTGCGATATTGTCGAAAATCTGTCCAATTTTAAAGTTAAACTTTAATGTTGTTGTTTTTTTTTTAAAAGCAGATGTTTTAAAATCTTTTTGGTTACAAAAGTTTTTAACTTTTATTTTTAAATTTAACTGAGAAAATTATCAAAAAATCAGAAAAATGTCTACAGACGCATATATTTAAAATTATGTTTTTTTTTTATTGACGGTTAGTTTGCAACATGAAAAAAAAATATTTTTTGTGATTGATTTTTTAAGTTTTTTTTTAACAAAAAGGTTCATTAATTAATATGACAATTTAAAAAAAATTTTTAAAACATGTTTTGTTACAGATTAAGTCTTGAGTGATAAATGAATAAATATTTAAAAATGCACAGAAGTGTCAAATGAAGTATTTGGAATAAAAAGTACTCGACACAACACTTTCTTTGTGATTATGCCTACTATATTGCTTTGAAGCGGAGGGTGGCTGAGGGATCATTTTTTGTAAATTAATATTGTTGCATTTTTGACATTAATGTTCCGAGTTCCCTATTCAAACGCATATGGTAGGTATCATTAGAACTTTAACGGTATCCTGCTAGGATTTGCTATTTTGGCTGTTTTGATTTGTTTATTCAACGACAAGAACATTTAACATGGTTTGGGGCAAAAAAAAAGAATAAAAGGCGAGCATTAAGGATAACTTTGGTGTTGATGCTGGTACTGACCAATTCAAACGTTATAATACTACAAATTATAACAAAATATATAATAATGAAGTTCAGTTTGTTTATTTACTTTCATCTATTATGGAGTAACCAAAAACGAATTGTTATTAACGTGATTTACTTTCGATTATTTTCATTTTTTTTTTGTTTGATCCCGCGTTTATTGCTTGAAGGCAGCTTAATTGTAATTTAATGATCCCTTCTTTCTTTTTTTTTTTGTAATTTCAGCACCTGTCCACTCAATTTAAATCAAATATTGGCACCTCACGTTTAATTGGGCATAATGTTATAGTTAGAGAATATTTATGAGAGGTTGGTTTCTTATTTTCTTTAAAGGGGTGCACAATGTATTTAAGAACTCTTGAAAGCGGGCCTGTATGTGAGGCGGCATTTGTCTTCGTCACCCTTCAAAGCCTGATATAACCTTACCCAATATATCATGGCTGATAATGCAAATTTTATTTTAATTTTTTTTATTTCACTTAATTTTTGTTACTTATATTAACTATTTGTGATATTGCAGTGATCTAGGTTAGGTTTGGCTACGAAGGTTGGTGATGAATGCTATTCGCCATCTGTATCCAGAGGCCTGTAGGCTCATTCAGAACCCTTTCAGAAGAGTTGAAAAGAGCAACAAGAAGAACTGTAATTAGAACGATAAATAGAGACGAAAGCAGGATACTCTCAGCAAAGGGTCAAGAAGAAGTCAGCGTTCGTCAAATGCCGCGCAAACGCCAAAAAACCCCTGTAGAATCTACCTATTTGCCCAGCCACCCAACCTCTTTGACGAATCCTATGATGATTCCCGCCCCTCAAGCCACCTTTATCGGCGGGTCTGCAGCCTTGGGTGCAGGAGTCCAGAAAAGTGCTATCTCATTTACTAGTCACATATCATATTTTGCAGTGTACTGTAAAAGTCCTAAAAATAACCTCAGAGGCCTTTGCTCTTCTTGAGAAGCAGATGAGTGCTCCTCCAGGTTTCGTCCACCCTTTCCATCACCCAAGTCCTATCAAACTAAAAAAAAATATTGGTGGCCTTACCGGCTCACAATCCATGAAAATCCAAGTTTTGACTTGACGTAAGGTCACCTCTTCCCTTCACAGTCCCCCTTATCAATTGTGAGGTCCTCATCTCCGCCAGAACCTCAGCCTGGAAAACGTTGCACTCCCCCCGGTGCCCACATTCATCTTCTAACCATCTGTAAAGACTGCACAACCCCCAAACAGCGTTTTGGGTTGTTTTAGTGATTTTGGTATTAAAACCAAGTCGGTTTTAATTTACGTTTTCAGGATGTTGTTCTGTGAGGTTGATTAGCCTTTCTTTGATTGTGTTTTCCTCAGTGTAAACAGCTTTGCCTAAGTTATACTAAATATGGTCTTTTAATTTAACCTAAAAGAGATATTTGTTACACTTGTTTGAATTTTGTTACACATAAACTGGAAATATTTATCCAAATTTTATTGTTTGTTATTGTGTAGATGTATCAGAGAGGTGATAGGTTTGTATTTGTTCTTTTACAATTATTTCCTCCACATATGTACATATTTTAATAAAAATTATTGTCATGCGGCTGTGAAGTTACATTATTCTAAGAAAACTTTCATCTTTCCTTTATTAAATATTTACATCGCACTATTTGTTTAATTTTGTAATTTTAGTTTTTACACGCTGTGTAAAGAATAAGATTTCTTTCGGAGTCCTGTGGTTTTGTTATTGTTGTAGCAAATGTTTGCATTTGATTATTAAAGTTGTGGGAACAATTTTCATCGCTTTCTTTTTTCTTAGAAAGCCAAACCAGGGTTGTATTCTTTTATACATACGTTTGACAGAACGATAAAGAATTGTATGATTAACTTATTATTTAAGTACTTGCTTCATTAACTTGAGAGATTCTTACGAAAACAGTTGATTTCATATTAATTGTAATTAAATTTATAAAGTTTTAATTGTGACAAAATTTTTTAAGGGTAAATTGGCTTGCGATTGTCATAATGAAGATTGTCGTTTTCGGGATATTTTTTAATAATTTCTTTATTAAAAACCTCTCGTAGTGTATGTTAAGCAAAGCGGATATTGAAAATAAAAATAGCTGATCATCACTTATATGTATTTAAGTAAATCGAGAAATGTTGCGAAGTTATTTTCTTTTATGTCATAATTATTTCAGCAGAAATTATTGTTTAGCGTTACTAGTAAATACAAGGTCCTTAAGGTGAACCGAATCTTTGGGAGGCACTGCAAATTATGGGCTGATTATAACAAAACTTTTTAATTTTGAGGTACCCCTTTCGTTTAAATGCAAGTATATTTCAACACCACTATACTAAGTGTAGATAAAGTAATATTTAAGCCAGAAATCTGTGTACACAGAAAATTTACAAAGAAATGTGTAAGCCTAACTAGATTTTTACTGATTCTCAGCCTGCAAACAAATTGATAGTGTCAATTAAAAAAATTTAATTAAAATGTAACAAAATTATTAATCAATATTTTAAATGATTTTATTAAAAGTATACGTTGAGTTTTAATAAATTAAAAAAAAGGATTTTTCCTATTAATTTGAATATATATATATATTATTATTTAATTTAATTTTTTATAACATATATATTTATGTAAATAATTAAATTATAATTAATTTAAGGTTACATAACCGGTCTCAGCATCGACTCGAACCTTATGGTTGCAAGGCGTACGCTCTATCGAACGATCATCAGCATTTTTTTTTTTAGTAATTTTACATATTTTTTTTTATCCGGTAGATTAACTGAACTGTAACTTGATTTATTTAAATATTTATATTTTTTGCATTTATACTTGCTTTTTTTGTTTCATCTGGCATAACGAATTTCAGCTTGTTTTAGCTGATATCAGTTTAAAATAAACCTCGTTTAAATTAAAACGTGGTACGCTTTGACACTTCTGTCTCTTTCATTTGTATACCCTTAGTGTACCAGTTCGTTATTTCTACAATTTTCGCTTAAGACCCCAAAAAGTATACACATTTTGGATTTTTATAGATACAGAAGTCGGTTAGCCTTGTCCGTATTTTCTTCTGTCACTTCCTAAGTATCGCATTATTTGAAAAACAGAAAGAGGAAAGGTAGCGTCGAAAATTTCATAAAATTTTTAAAGCGCTTTATCTCGAGAGTTATTAAAGCTATATATTTGAAACCTAGTAAAAAGATATTCTAATGTGATGTTTAAATTTTTTTAAAAAAATTCATGAGGAGTAAAAGCAGGGGAAGCAGTAGCCACCGTACAAATAGACCAATTTTTGAAAGCTTTAGTGACGATTTATTTCAAAAATCTTAATAGCTGTCAACTTTAAACCCGCAAAAAAATGCTTTGATATTTATATTCTGAAAATAACTTGGCTATTAGGGTCACTGGGAATATTACAAAAAGGTCAATGTGAAGGGTATATAAGATTCGACACAGCCGAGGATAGTGCTTTTTTTAATTGTTTTCCTTTACACTTGTTTTTAATTTTTGTCTGGCATAACGAATTTCACCTTATTTTTGAGCTGATATCAGTTTTAAATAACCTCGTTTTAATAAAAACGTGGAATGCTTTGACACTTCTATTTTTAAATTTAGTTTAAAGGTTCCATATAAGCCGTCACTAAATAGTTTTACCAACAAATTTATTTAATTTTTACGTTTAATTGCTAAAAGGGTGTGAAGGTTCAGCATGATCTTAAGTGTGTTGAATATTCTTATGTTCTAATCAAAAATTAGTTACACAGTATTTAATCTTATTATTTCCTAACTATTTCTTAATAATGTTTTGCGCTCAAAAAATATTATTTCAATTCAATCATCAAATTTTTCACGCTTAACAATTTAAATGTTACATAAATATGTGCTTTATATTAATTATTATGGTGAAACTTATCACTAAAATCACTAAAAATAATATAAAATATAAATGTTTGTTGTTATGAGTTAAAACAAATAATTTTTCTCCTAAACTTTATTACTACTTTTAACAGGGCATAAAAAGGACAGGCAGTTTATTTACGAAGTGGCCACAGTGTTCACCCTCAAACAAAACAATTTTTTGTGGTCTTGGGGATTAACAAAAATTTTAAAAATTCATTTACTTAATTGTTTTAAAAGATCAACCCTGCCTGATTGTTGTTTACAATCTAAAAATGGATGGGGTTTCTTTGGGTAATTAGAAAAAGAAAACATAAATCATTGAAAATATTCGGTAGCCAAAGCTTTTAAGGTAGGAGGAGTTCCATAATAGGCTGGTTGTCAATCACATATGTCAGTTAATAAGGGATTAATAAAAACAAATAAAATAAAACCAAGTTGAATACTCTTACAGGATGATTTGTTTGTTTAACACTTGAAAGCATCAATCAAAGATTTACTTCAACATCCCCTTTTTCTAAAGTCAAAAAATATTTAGAAAGAAATGGTTAAATTGTTTTTCTAAATATTAAAGTAAAATATAAAAAAAAAATAGTGTAATTTAAAGTAGACTTCAAATACTGATTTTGTATAAAAATTTCGTTTAAAACTCTTATTTTAAATATGAAAACATAGACATAACTGTCGAATGAACAAAGGATTTTTTTTGCTGAATATAAATAAAATGCATTTGTCGATATGAAAACGAGCACAATAAGTGCGAATTCCAGAAGTCGTCGTGGGTTACACAGGCGTGGATTTAACGGGGAGAAGTAATCACCTCCTCCCAAAGCCAAAGCAAAAACTTTATCGATTTTAAGCACTATTTTTTTTAATCTCAATATAAACTTGATGTATTTTATTTTGTTTTTTTTTTACGTTTAAATCACTATAAAAAATAGTATGAATTTTGTATTTTGTTTTTAACTGTTGTTTTTATTAAATAAATGAATGAATGATGAATCGTTAATTAAAAAAAATTTAAATCGTTATTTTCTTAAACAAAAAATATTTATTATTACTTAAAAAAGAAAGCATGTGTAATTCGTGATTTCATGTGTAATTTTGGCACGATTTATGTGTAATTAAACATTTTGTTGGTGGCAACACTGAATGAATCAATTTTTTTGCCCAGTTTTTGTTAAAATAAATTGTTAAAAGCTAGTTTTTGATTGTGTGCTTCATCTAGAAAATTGGAATTTTGGCCGATGGAAACCGATTTTTGGCCAATATGTGCCAACAAACAATAAGCTATTTGGTTAAGAGTGACCGCGTTCATTTGTGGTTTCAGAACAGT
This sequence comes from Melanophora roralis, assembly GCA_963583895.1. Lineage (NCBI taxonomy): Eukaryota > Metazoa > Arthropoda > Insecta > Diptera > Rhinophoridae > Melanophora > Melanophora roralis. The sequence continues at coordinate 89,322,256 of OY757187.1, read as the reverse complement.
GACAGGAATTTGACCGACAAAGATGACCGGTATTTCAGTCATTCTTTTCTATAATTTTCTTAAGGGCGATGTGAAAAAAATGACCGAAACTTTGTGTACGTGTGATCTTGAATCTCCCTTGCACCTTCAGAAATTATAAGAATATAGGTCACAAATGACCGAAAAAAAATGTTTTAGTGTTAGTTTCGGACACAAATTACTTCTAGGGGTGTTTTGATTCCGATGACGAGTATTCGTCGCGAAAAATTCATTGTTCGTTTTAGTAGTGTTTCTGGTAGTTAAGTGATTAAGTTTAATTTTTAAATAACTAAAAAAAACTTTTTTTAATAAACTTTCACTCCAGCGTAGTCATAAATCTTTTTACTTTAAATAAAAAAAAATAATAAAAGAAAAACACACAATATTATTCTTATTAAAAATCCATAAAAATTGTAACTAAAAACTTAATAAGAATACAAAGAATAAAATTCTAAAATTTATGTTTATTTTTTTATAAAAGAATCAAAGAAAATTCAAAATGTTGGCATAAAATTAAATGGTCATTTGTAAGTTTTCTCTTTAATATCGAAAGTGCATTAATTAATCAACAAACGCTTTGGGACATCAAATCGTGGAATCTCGTTAAAAACATTTAAAAGATCATTTACATTCATCTTTTGTTCATAAATAATTTTCTGTAGTTGTTTTTACTTGCTCATCTCTACAAATTTACAAACTTGTATTGTTCCCAAGTTTATTTGTATAATTTGACACTTGTTTGTTAATGAAAACAAAGCAAATGCGTTTAAGTATTTATTTAACAATTCTTTTTATTCTATTTTCCAATTGACCCCTCCCGTTGTGTTGATGTGGAAATTGATTTATAGTTTGTTGATTCTAGACTTCTTTTCTTTTTATTTTGCCACGAAAAATAGTTTCTTGCATCTTTGTTTTAAAAATAAACTCATATAAGACAAATTGTTTAGATAATTTGTCTACAATTTCCCATACAAACGTTAGTGCATGTGCTTTCGTTACGAATTCTTAAAATTATTTTTATTTTAAGACAAATTTTAATTTGCACATCTTTGCGTAACAATTTGTTTGTTTGTCTGTGAATGCCTTTGAAAAAAGTGAATAAATGTTGTGACTGATGAAATTCTTTGCTGATTTACGTTAAATTGTTTTCATAACAGGCGCCACCTATTTGTTTCCCCTTCCTATTTTAATCAACTGCGTGATTAACTTTTGCCTTTTGAATTTTTCTAAAGTGTCTTTGGAGAATGCGTTATTCAGGATGTCAAAAAATTGTTTTCTAAGTATTTGCTAGAGAAGAGAGATTCAGAACGTTTGAATTTTTAGTTCAGTAATAAGTGGTAATCGGTGATGTTAACAGGCTCTTTATATTCTTTCATTATGTTGTGGAACCCAAAACACTAATTTCTGAAACAACATGAATGAACTCTAAACGAACTTGCCAAAGGGCGTTGGTGGAGAAAAATATCCTATGGAAAACGGGGTGCAGAGGAAAAAGTAAGCTGATTATTCTACTATAGCAAGATCGGGAGGGCAAGATTAAAGCAAAAATAAATTATGTGTATGGCTTGCAATCCCAGAATTAAAACTCATGCATAAGTCTTTTTTTAAAAAAAGTGAAGTAAAATGTAAATGATTTCTGGTACAATGTTGTCTGTTTTACGATCCATTCGCATTCGGTATTACAAAAGTCAGATGGTCGGAATAAGCTACACCTAACGGTTTGGAACTACTTTTCTTGCCAAACAAAAAGTAAGAGTGGAGTCGGTTTTACTTTTTTAAGAGAAAAGTACAAATCTTTAATTGAGAGGAAAGTTAGCACTGATCATGGTGACATCACGTACCAGATGGCTGCAGCTTGCAAGACAAAATGAAGAGAGTCACGCTCTTACTCTTATCTTTTTAAAAAAGAAAATAGAAACACATTTTCAATACAAGTGCCAAACTTCTTATCAAAAAAAAGAAAAGAGTAAGAGAGTCAAAATGTCCATCCGGAATTGCGACCACCCGAGTTTACCATGACAATAATCGCATAATGACTTGAAGGCTTCGAACATGGGTAAAAAATGTTACCAATGCCATTCCTTTACTAAGGTCGCGGAGCTTGAATAAGAAGAACAATTCTACAGCCAAAACCTAGGTAACGTGAGAAAAGGTGACAAATTATGTTGACAGGTGACTCAAGCTCCCATTCAGGGCAAAAAATGTGGAAACCAAAATCTCGTAACAGGCGGAACACTGTTTTAATACAAACGAGTTCGTAAGTAACATTGGGTGTCAGCCAACCGCGTTAAAGAAGCCATATCAAGTAAAAAATTGCGAGGATTGCTTCTAGATGTGCGCAATAAACAGTTAGCGAATATCGCCAGTGCCTGCCACATACTACCACCTACATATGTATATCCAGCTTAAAATTTATGCTGTTAAAACAAGAAAAAAATCAGCGTTCAGGTTAGACATTGAAAAGCTAGAAGACCCATCAGTAGCGAACTGATTCATACATGCTATCAACGTCTTCCGTAAGTATCTTAATTAGAGCATGAAAAGGACAGATCCTTAAACCTTACCTGTGCCTGTGTTCTGTAACTTTAGTGAGAACTTTTCGCATCGAAAAGTTTATAGTCGCCTTGTAAAAGACAGGATGAACACGATAAACCTAATTATTTTAACTTGTAACGTATAATGAGAGTTTATGTATTATCTAAGTCACACTGTTAATAATCGGAAGACTATGACAATAAAAAAAATTTTCTCGCTGCGAAAACTTCTCGCCAGTTACAGAACAGGGGGGCTGGAGTCTTATTGTTTAGAGAGCAGAAATTAAGCCAGCAAATTGCTACCAATACACAGGCAGCGGCAGATACTAACCGAACTCCTGATCATCTGACAAACAACAAACTCCCAACCACCATCTCGCTAAAAGAGAACAATGGCACGCTTACCACATCGAAGAAATAACAGATAAATTATTGAAAGATATTTACTCAATACATATTTTAGTTATTTCTACATTCAACCTTTTAATTTTGCGGTAGTATACTCTAGAAGTCAAGGTGTATTAAAAAGTTAAAGTTAATTTTTAAACGTTTGCAAATATTTTTTTTCTAATTTTTATTATTGAATCTTCGCTTTGAGGAACTAGCAATAATTAACTAGTTTCCAATTTTCGAAAATTTTTTATTTTAACAAAACAACACAATAGCACTCCAAATTCAATCATATTTCTCTTTATGACAAAAAAATAAAAAGTCCCAAATTTCATCGAAATGCATACGGAAATCTATATCGTACTTTGATTACAAGAAAAGACGCAACCGGAAATATTTAAGTCAACTCAGCAAGTGAAAATTTTCTACCGCTGTTCTTGGCAAAGCTTTTCTAACATATAGATAGAACACTTAAAGTCTTATTAATGCAAAATAAAAGACTCTGCCACTTTAATAAAGATTTCATATTAAAATTATCTGGGCTCATTAGCAGGGTCTTTTTAAAAACACCTTAAAGGTACAAAAGCCGTTACTGGGCTACCTATTGCATATCATTTTTATGCATTTGAATTTTAAAATTTATTTCCACTTCACACGTTCAAATTTTTTCGATATTAAGGTGTTATTTCAACTAATTGTCTTTAATCGCCAAAGCATGTTTTGAATTTATTTATTAAGAAAAAAATTCTGTGTCATTTATTAAATATAAATTTATTGTGATTTATAAGTTTGCATATCTACGTACTTAAGTCAGTACTTGCCGTCGTCTTAACAACAACACAACAACCGACGTCAGCGGCACTTTCATACAAATTTGACATGAAGCATTAAATACATTTTTCGCTACAGGCTACCGAACACAACCAGTCAAAAATAGAATATTTTTTTTAATGGCAACAAGGCAACATGACTACGGGTTACTGTCAATGCTAGTTTTGTGGCGTGGTTGAAATTAAACTAATTTCTATTTTTGTACGCGACAGTTAACAGATTAGTGCTGCCAATACGGTAAGATGCCAAAAACATAGCTTAAACAATACAAAAAGACTTTAGGGCATATTGCTCATATGTTTATTTTGTTGTGGTAGTCTATTAAATATTTCAGTAGCAGCCACACGGACACAAATGTAGCAAGCAACTTTTGTGTTCGTGAGTTCCAGTGTTCTTGTAGCTTGAATGTGCATGACTTGCCGGTCGACGTCAACACCGCTGGGATAAAATTAATTTTATTTTCTCATCGGTTTTTACTATCCTCATATTTTATTCAGAGTATTGCCACATTTTTCCGAAAATGATTCCATTTTTTAGAAAAAGTTTACATATTTATTCACAATATCATATAAACGGCATATGGTCAAATTTGAAAAAGAAAAGAAAACAAAATGAAACAGGGCCGTTGAGCTGCCGTCGTTGTAATGTTTTTTTTTATCAACGACGTCAAGTCGTCCCGTTGACATCGGTGTTGTGTTCCTACACCTAGTTTAAAAGGAAAAAAAATTATTAATTCATGTCATATGTTTTATTCATACATTATTTTAATCACATTCTTGTCAACACCAAGTAAATCAATTTGTTTTTTTTTTTTGTAAAATATTGAAGGAATTAAAATTTTTTGGATTTCATTTTTCAATTGATTGATTTCTTTATAAGATTTTTGACATTTAAATTATAATTGTTTCATGCAAATATCATTAATGTCATTGTTTATTTTTAGGCCAAAAGAACCATAAATTGTATTCAAATGTCTTCTCACTTAATATAATTTATGTTGGAGACACGATTTTTTGTTTTACTTAAATCAAAAAATTTTAATTAAGTTCTCTTCTTGTCATTTTAGTAAGGTAAACCTGAAACGTAAGCAACCCTACCAGAACAGTGACAGTCATTTGACCGGTCATATGACCGACACAGATGACCGGTCATTCGGTCATTAAATTCTATAATTTTCTTAAGGGCGATGTTAAAAAAAAAGACCGAAACTTTGTGTACGTGTGATCTTGCATCTCCTTCGCACCTTGAGAAATGATAGAAATATTGGTCACAAATGACCGACAAAAAATGTTTTAGTGTTAGTTTCGGTCACAAATTTCTTGTAGGGATAATTGTGCCAGGACGCCATGGCATGTATCCACTTTAATAACACTAATTTAGGGAAAAAGGTCCAAATAAACACGGTAAAAAATCGTCAAGATCTAACACACGTATGTTTTTAAAAAATTACTCTCGTCCCATGATATAACATCTGTTGATATGGAAAGATCTCAAATGGTGCATTTACGAGGTTATCCTAGAGATGGGACAATATATATACATTCATATCTTGTAAAAGGAAAAAACGTTTCAAATTTTGAATTATTCAAAAAAAAAGCAAGCAATAAAAAAATTTTGTTGTGCTCGTTAATAGACACCCACTACTAATGATACAACTAAAAATATTTAAACTAAGAACATTTAAAAATGAATTAAATTTATTTAACAAATCACTTTTTGGTATGTCTTAAAAATTAATTGTTAATGAATTTTAAAGTTTAACATCGCTTTTGAAACACCCAATCAAATGTTAGATGACTGAGAAATTAAATACTATAAGCGCCATTAAAGGCAACACCCTCTTGTTCAAAGGAAGTTAGTCGCATGTGACTGAGTGTGTGCGTTATATAAACCAGAGGGCGTTTCATGATAATTTTAAAACTTAACTTAATTTCTATAAAAAAATCTAACATAAGAAATTTTTTCTTTAAACCAGTTTTCCAAAACTCTTTTCTTGTATGATTTTTTCTTATTTTTTTTTGCTTCGTTATATGCAAATGAATATTCAATTAATTTTCAAACACATCAATAAAATTGAACATTTCAAGTTTTCTGCCCATAGTTTTTTAAACAGTCGTTGGTAAGATCTTCTAGACAAACTTGGTGATTATAATTCATGAACATTGTCTATTTACAAAGAGGTGTTGATTCACTTAAAATGTAATTTTTAAGATTTTTTTAATTTTTCTATATTGAATTATGATGATGGTCGAACAAAGAAGGAAGTGGTTTTATGGCTTATTTTTTCAAAGTAGTTTTTAAACTAAAGACCATGGAAAAGTTAATTGACTTCAATTTGTTTTACAAAAACTAGCTTTCGATGCATTAAATTATGTTAACTTTATATTTCATATAAAAATATAGTTAAAAAAGCACTCATTTAAAAAATGTATTTTACTTTAAATTTAATTAAAGCTATTTTTTGTTTGATGTAACAATTTATGTATTTACAAATATAAAAAATGATTATATTTAAGACGGCAAAGTACATCAATACCGGCATTTTTGACAATTCTAACAGCTAAAATATTTCAATTTATTTTATTTAATAATAAATCTCTAAAAACTTTAAAACTGTCATTGTTATAAAGACAGCATAACAAAAAACCAGTCTTGAAACTAAAGCAAACTTTTAAAAGAAGTATGTGCTACCATATCTGCATCTGTTAAATCGGTTATGAGTTTGAAAACTAAACACGATTGATTTACAAAAATATTATTAATGGATTTAATCACATTTATTATTAAAGTATGTCACAAAATTTCAATTAAAGCATAAAGTGAAGGAAATTGTCAACTACTACTTGTATGCATGTTTACTAGAGGACTTAAGTTATACCCAAATGACCAAACGGTATAAACAGCATTAAAACCGGTATAAAGAAGTTTTTATTAAAGGTATTTTTTGATTTTATTATCCTTAAAAAAATCTTTGAGCGGTTTCGAAATTGTTTTAGATACCAACATAGTTCAAAATATACTCGACTTGATTTAAAAGTAAACAAATATGTTTTTGGTATTATTTTTAAATTTCGTACCACTTAAGGTCTATACAAGTGTAAATATTATATTTTGTCACTTTTGAGGCACATTTTGCGTTTTTGAAATTATCAATAAACATATATGAAAGAAAGAGCTATGTGCTTTGATTAGAGTCAGGGGTCAACCAAGTAAATAAAAAGTTCTTGAATTTATAGTGCACTTTTAAGGCCCATTTTGCCTTTTTGAGTTTATAATATCATATATTATTATCATATTACGGGCATCTGTATACAGATTGGCATCGCTAAAATAACTTTCGTATCTATAAGAATCAAGAAAATATATACAAATGGGAACTAAAGAAACTACAAATGGAATGTCAAACTTAAATATATCTTTGTCAGTAATGTGAAGGGTATAAAAATGGTTTCTTGGGTTTCCGAAAGAAGTTTTGAATGTTTGAGCTTATTTATATTAATTCTCAATAAGTTTATGGGGGTTTTTATATAAAAGCAGAAAATATTTTTGAGAGTTTTTAAGCATTTGGTTAAAGTCTACTGACGATTTGGTGTAAAAACGATTTCGTGATTTTAACTCCAAGAATGTGAAACTAAGATAAAAAGAAACTTTTTGTTCATATTTTTAAAACATTTTTGCATCTTTAAAATATAGAAAACTTAGAATTCGGGAATAAGATTTTATAAAAAGTTTCGCAAATTTAGTTTTTTAATGCTTGTGGTATGTTTTTTATAGTTGGTACTTAATTTTAGTTAATATTTTAAGCTGCGCTTACGAAATAGCGGGTTAACTGCAAGTATGTATATAGTAGTTGTTGCGCAATATGCTTATCCCTGAAGGCCATTTGCCTTATTACCGTCTAGAGGTTATTTTGAACTATTACTTGCATATGTTAACCCCTAGTTAACATAACCAATAATATTGCATCGTTTACTACTAAAATGTATTTTTTTAGTTATGACGTTGTGGTTGGCATATGAGCCATGTGTACATACATACTTAAATAAAAAATTTAACTTTTAAAAAAAAGAAAAAAGAAAACCGTACAGCAGCTTTGGAAAAATATGGTTAACTTTATTAAGACTTTTTTTTCTAATTATTTGCATTTTGCAAATATGTACTTCTTAAAACAAAAATTCAAGAGTGTTACACACATTTTTATATGAAAATAATACAAATGTACATATTAACTACACCAAGATAGCGGTTTAAACATTAATCTTATTTCTCTACTTCTGTATGTAACACTTTTAAAAAGAGCCACGGGTAATTCCGGTCCAGGTTTGTCAAAGCTGTCAATAGAGTTATGTGTTCTTACGTACAAATACGTTTTTGGTACGAAATCAAGAGAAGAAATTATTGAATAAATTGAAAAAAGTAAAACTAGAAAACTGTTAGCAAATAGCAAGTTCAAGCATATTTTTGTAATAAGTTTTTACAGGCATAAATCAATCCATATGTTGGATAGCTTGTTTTAATAAGTTAATTACAAAATAATATGTATGAACATACATATGTATGTAGAAAAAATTATATGTCTACACATATCGTTTGGAGATTACTGGTTTGCTGTATTTTTATACAAACGAATTGAGTTAGAAATCGATAACTTATGGTAAATGATTTTTGTCTACCGATTATCCTTTTTGTGGTATTGTTATGTCAGCGGGTGACAAGGGCCGATTTTATACGAGGAGAATGCAATTGACATCACTTGCAGAGCTGAAGTAATACTGGGTGATGAGGCATCTCCGAAATCATGCTACCAAATAAAAAGAAAGAGAAACGAAAAAACCATGCGCGTGGGTATAGATAGAAAATTTTGTCTGTTTTGGTATGCGCAGCAAGGTAATCGATGGTGGTAAATATACGGGCGTAGAAAAAGAACAAAATTAAAAAACTGGTGAAAACAAATTACACTGAGAACTGGCAGCGTTTGCTAGTAATCGTTCGGGCCCCCGAATTTTGTCATAAAAGTAAAGTTCTACGTGGTATAGATTCGAGTTGACGTGGATTCGTATACGTGCTACCACGTGTCCCGTGGGTCGATTGTGGCATCAGTGGCCGAGGGCGCAAGACAAGCACACGTGCAACATCCAGCGGCTCCAACAGAAGGGTGAGGTAAGCCAAAATTAAGCATTTTTGCTGCACCGTTTAGGCAACCACCGCCCTTAACACCAGCGGGGAAACCAGTCACACGAATAGAACCACCAACACACTAATGCATTAAACACATTTAAGCTACACGAACACAAAAGTTGCTTGCTAAATTTGTGTCCGATTGGCTGCTACTGAAATATTTACTAGACTACCACTACAAAATAAACATATGAGCAATATGACTTTCAATGGTGCCACCTAAAGTCTTTTTGTATTGGTTAAGCTATATTATTTGCATCTTACCGTATTGGCAGCACTTATCTGTTAACTGTCGCGTATAAAAAAAAGAAATTAGTTTAATTTCGACCACGCCACAAAATTAGCATTGACAGCAACCCGTAGTCGTGTTGCATTGTAGCCATTAAAAAAATTATTCTCATAAGCACACGTGTATTCTATTTTTAACTGGTTGTGTTTGGTAGCCTGTAGCGAGGAATGTATTTAATGCTTAAAGGTGCAAGAAAATGACCGTACTATTCGAGCTCCGCGACCATAACCTAAATCGCAGCTACATGCGACAACACGGTGGCAACAATGGCCCCATTTGCGTTAGTTTTTTAAAGTCGACTACTCAATTGCTTACCACGACATGACTGAGTAAATATTTTGTTTTACTTTTGGTTGCTGATATGTATGTTTTTTGCATTTGTGCTTTTTATAATGAGCCAGTGACCTACGACAACACGGTTTGCATTATAATTTACACTGCAATTACGTTGAAAAAAAAACAAAAACACTGTCATACATACATTTAGTTGTTTAATCAAACAAAAAAAGGTTAAAAACAAATCATTTCTAAACGTTTTTAATACATGTTGGCTTGTTCTTTTTGTCAGCTTAAATGTATTAACTGAAAAACAACATCATTTTTTTCTTCTTTTCAATTAAAATAATTAGGTTTTAAGCAAACTAGTTTACGTTTTTATTACATTTTGCTGACTAAAATGGTTTATTTGCTTCCTCAAATGTTTTGAAAATAGTAAGTAAAAGAAATTTTTTATATTTTATTATGTTAGTACGACAATTAAAAAGATTAAATTGTCAGATACAGTATATGGTCAGCCAACAGTTGAATTTATTGGTACAGTGTTGAAATAAATTGCTGAATTAGGGAAGAAAATTAATTTTTCTTTAACAGGAAGGAAACCCCTTAGAAACCAAATTTAAATTAAAATTTGATCCTTAAACTGCAATATTGATTGTGTTGCAAAACACATAGAAAGTAAATGAAAAAAATTTCCGTATCTTGGTTAATACAAGGTGGGACAACTAAAGTTATCCGAAATTGTTTGGCTTTCATTTTTTTTCTTAATAAAAAACTTCAAAAACGATTGTGTTCATTTGAGCCCTTAGAATTTTATTCGTCAAAGTCGAGAAGATGATATCGGCCAAATGGGTGCCGTCACAATTGATTGCTAGACGGGCACTGTTGCCAATTTAGCGATTTTCTCGTCAAATCTAGCGATTTTTCTTTACACGTTGCTATAAAATATCTGATTTAGCTATTAGCGGAAAATCTAGCGATTTCTTAAAGTCCACTTTCAATTTTACTTAAACGTTATTACTTGTCAACATTGTTATAGCTTTATCCAAAGGAAGGTTAATTCACAGACAAGGTGTTTTTGTGTCTTGCTTTTTTCGATATACTGAGTTTGGCACTAGAAATACTAAAAGCTTTCATAGCAAATAAGCGGTATTACAAGTACATCTTTTAAATAAATGTTGCTTGATAAAACTCGAATAACGGTATTTTTAAACATACACTTACATATGTACGTATTCTTAAAACCAATTATGTATCTAGGTTTGCATGTTTATGCATATCAGTTTTAATTTAAGTGGTGTTAGTGTATTTTACAAGTAAAAATTAATAACTGATGGAACTACGAAGTACCGATATCAATACTACCTAAAGTGGGTACCAATTTGACCTATGAAATTTCAGATGTAGAAGATTGGCTTTAGATTTTTAATCAAACAAACCATAATATCTAACATTGTTTTTCCTTTTTAATATGAATTATATTAACAGATAGTTAACAAATTTTACTAAATTTTTCATGCCAAAGACTAGAGAGTCTTTTAATTTACTTTTTTTCAAATGTGTAAAACGCTGACGCCTGTATTCATAATAATTGTGATATATTTATTTATGGCTTGTTTGACAATTATTCCATAGAAATATGTCAAATTAGCCCTCAATAAACCTTCAATAATAATTTTGAATATGGGGGATAAATTATGTACATTATTTTTTTTAAGTTTTTTATTTCTTTCGTGACCTGAATTTCGTAAAAATTATTATTTTTAAATAAATCAAATTCTTTTTCTGATGCCACACTACTTTGGTTTTTTTTTAAATATAAAGAAGAGATTGAAACTGTTTCCATTGTTTAAACTATTGCCAAATAACAAGATTCACCGTTTTTGCAATAGTGTTACCAGAAAGTTTAAAAAACGACCTTTTGGCTATTTATAGCTAAAATTTTTAACAATTTTTAATTTTAGCTATTTTTTAGCGTTTTTTTACTGTAATTTAGCTATATTTTTGCGAAAAAAGTTGGCAACAGTGTAGACGGGCTCATTTTATGGCATTTTCATCACTTAGTCGAGAACTTTGGGCGACAGATTGTCGCACTTGTGTCGAAGGAAGTCCTTGAGGGCTTTGAGGGTATCGGGCTTGTTCATGTAGGCATGATGCTTCAAAAAACCCCACAAAAGCGAGAGATGTGGCGGCCCGGGAACGCAGCCTTCAAAATATTGGCTGTGGCTAGCGCAGTGTGTTTCGTTGCTCCGTCCTGTTGAAACCACATATACTTCAGTCCTAATTTGTTCAATTGTAGCAGAAAAAACTCGTCCCTATAGCGCGCACCGTCCACTGTTGTCGTTAGACCAGCGGCGTCCTCGAAAAAAATGGCCCGATGACTCCTCCAGCGTGAACAGCGCACTATGCAGTCACTTTGAGCGGGTCTGGTGGATTTATGGTGCAGAAGCGAGAGCTTTGCTCATGGCTCATTGTGAGTTTGGTCGAAAAATCGTTCACTTCCACCTCGAGATTGAAAACAGCTTTGGCATAGGTTACACGAGTTTGGCGGTCGACAGGCAGCAGCTGAAGGACGGACTGGAATTTGTACGCGAATGAACTTCCTTGACTAAAATTCGCCTTAGGAACGACCGGCTGATGACTTTTTGCGAGGCACGCCATCTGGTCGATGCTTCTGGAGACAGCTCGGCCACCTCGCCAACAGCGGCGATTTTCTAGGCAGAACGGGCACTCCAGGGCCAACCACGCTTAGAAGCGTTTCGTGTTGTCCCATTGTCTTCAAAGTTTGGTGGCCACAAGGGGCAGTGTTTTCGCACTCGGTTTTGGACGACTGGGGAATCGGCGACGAAATTTGGGCTGCGCCAGCACCACAGACGAATTGTTACGCAAAAAAATAGACACGAGTATTCCACGTTTTTGGGGAGTGTATCGCTTCATGGCTTAACCACTTGTATTTTACATCTGTCTTGTGCACAAATGTCAAAACAGATTTGACATTGGCCGCCATTTGCAAAAATAAGGGCTTCTTCCAAAAAGGTGGTTTCTTTTGGTCCAATTTGTGGTTAAACTACAAAATATATTACTTTAAAACAGGTAAAGTTCAAAAACAGTTTCAATAGAATGTGACTTAAAGAACTTTATCTTTAGTGTAAATTTTTTAAAGTAATATTTGACGTACATATATTTACAGCCTGAAAGAAATTTCACGTGTGCAAAATTTGTTAGTTTTCCTTAAAAAAGTTTAACCAAAGACCTTTTTTACAGTTTAGTTTCTTTTTTTACGCTTAAAACAGAGATCTCAGTAAAGGAAAAAATGTATTAATTAAAGAAATGTATACACTATCAACAAAATGTCACAAACTTGTCTGGCTATAAGTCAAAAAAGTTATCACTTGTAATCATACTGTTATTTGCAAGTTGTTAGCAGAGGTTGTAGGTGGTTAATTATATGGTTAACTCACTCACTGCATTCATTTGCAAATAAATGCATTTGTTGATAAAGTTTATTTATATCTACACCATATACGTGGTATAGGTGCCATGCGCCTGTACGTATGTTTGTTATCCCAAAAATATTAAAGTCTAAAACCTTCCTCTGCCTTTATACCGATCGACTACGAATCGTTTTTTAATTCGATTAAAACATGTCCTTGTGATTAAATTTTGCGAATCTTTAGGGACGGTTTGATAACGTGAACTGTAGTACAGAATTGTTGCATAATTGGCCCCCTTCTTCACACCACCCACATACGTACATATATTCTCCCGGAACAAATATTAGCTACAAATATTATTCTATCGCCGCAATACTTTTGCATATATTTAGAAACTTTTGCTACCAACTATCTAACTGAATTTTACAATGATCAGTGCATTATAGTTATACCATGTATCACACAAAAATTTCACTCCAAAAATCACTTTATCCTGCCTAGATTTATTACATATGCTAAAACCTATTATAAAATAATTTGTTGTGTAGGGTGTAAAATGATCGGACTATACCGAATACATGTTTCATACTTAATTTCTTGTCTGCTTGACTTCGGATATATGCAAGTTAAAGTGCTGTGTGTGCATTGAGGATTAAATAATAAATCCACGTGCTACTGTACACAGTAAGTAGAGCGTACTTTAAGTACAAATATATTAAATACATTGTTTTAAATACAAATATCCATATGCATGTATACAAGTACTTAAGTTAAGTTAGGAAAGTACTTCTTATGTGCATATGATTTTTTTATAACCTTTGCATTGGCTTGAAGTTTTGTGCTATAATTCAATTTTAAATATTATCGGAACAATAATAAACATTTCTAAATTAAACAGTACCAAAGGATTGAAATTTTATATCATATTTTTAAATTTAGAAAAAAAGCCACAATATTTGTTGCACTGTCACAGGGCAACTGTTTGGTGTGCCTAGTCCACGCATGAGATAATTCGACCATTTTTTTCCGAAAATTCTCGAGGCCAGGCGACGAATGTTAACGGTGAAAATGATCGACGCATGATTACGGAATTCTTTTTGCCAAGCCTGCGAGCTCATCCAGTCGTACTCTTCATACACATGGTTTCAACAGGATGGACAACTGTGCACAGCGAGAGCTTCGATGAATGTGCTTAGGGAAAATTTTCCCCAAAAACTGATCAGTCGCTTTGAGGACATCTCGTGGCCACCGAGGTCGCCCAATCTAACTCTCATGGATTTTTTATGGGGCTACTTCAAAGAGAGAGTTTATAATAACAATCCCCAATCCCTTGTGGAAAATATTCGTCAAAAATTATCTCAGTTAAACCAAGTTTCTTTCAGCTTGTGGCGCCTAATACAAGGCTCCGTTTTGAACAATGTGTTCAGCTTCACGGAAGACATGGATGATTTATGTACTACTTAAAATATAAGATCCGCGTTTCCATTCTATCGTTCAATGCTCTTAATAAAACTTTGTGTCAATTATTACTTTTTTTATTTAAGTTTCAAAATATAAATGTGGCACCGGACACCCTGTACATTTGCTTGCAAATTTGGGATGATAAAGTATTCATTTTCCCTCTAATATATTCGAAAAAGTTAAAAAACTTTTTGACATTATTGTAGAATATTAAAATGTTTTAAACAAAGATCTGGTACTTAAAATCTTGAACGAGCAGCTGGTGGTTAGACCAAAATATTGGCCTTTTTTAGGCAACAACAAAGATATTTCAAACTTATAGATCTGACTGTAAATTTCGAGTGTATAAATTAAATTTTTTTTCGAAATCTCCTTTTAACAATGCTTTGGTTTCGAATGCGTATCGCTCACTTAATTTTTTAGACTCTGTCTAATATACACATGTACATACATATTAGAGATGAGTGATATTTCCGTACCTGTGATTTTATACCTGTTACTTGCAAATCACTGGTAACGACAGTGACATAAACTGTGAAGTAACTGCTACTGCTACTTTTAAGTTATTGTGTTATTTAAATAACATTTTGACATGTAACGACAGTGACATAAACCGTGAAGTAACTGTTTCTACTAAAGTGTTACTTTTAATTTATTATGTTACTAAAAGTAACATTTTGAAATATTGTGCAGTAATTTTACCTGCGATGTTACTCTTATTATGTTAAACTTTGCAAAATGTAAAGTAACATTTTTGTGCTTCATGTTTACATTTGGTCATAGCTAACAAATCATGTTGCTGCTTTTGTTCTTTAAAAGAAGTAAAGGGCTTATGTGTTTGTATGTGTGTTTGTCAAAGTGCTGTTAAAAACTTTACAACAGAGGTGCCGTCAGAGACCAGCGCCGAGCATTGTTTGTCCGCGACGGCGGATTAAATTCAGATATGAGCCGGCTAAACAATTAATATATAAAAACAGATTTAAACTCACATTTATTTTAAACACATGTCGTAACTTAAAATGAAAAAAAGCGCAGCTAACAAAAATAGAACTTTACATGATAAGCGAAAATCTTTGTAAAGGTACAACAAAAATATTTCGAAAAAAATGCGTATAAAGTTTTTAGTTTGCTCGCATTATGTATGTATATAGAAACGAATAATAACATTTTTTTACACGTTATAAGTAAAAACATTTTTAATATGAAACTTATATACGACATTAAACATAGCATAACAAACAATTCTGAATCGTTAACGCCAAAAATGCATTTCTAGAATTACGACATTTGAGTAAATAAGCGATATATATAAATCGTTATCTGAAATGAAATTTTAGTTTATATGTTCAGGGGTTTTGGACTTAACTTTCAATTATCAAGAAATAAAAATATTTTTGATTGGTGAAGTAAAAAAGAATAAAAATATCAAAATCTTTCTCAAATAGCTCAAGAAAATTTTTGTGCATTAGGATCGCCGGTCCATGCGAAAGAATATTTTCAAAAGCTGGACAAGTCCTAAATGACCGACGAACGCGTTTAAACGAGAAAAAGCACAAATGTTATATTATACTTAGTTGTGTTATGTACATACATATACAGCTTAATTTGGGTTATTTGTTTTTTTTAGATTTTTGTTTTTGTTACAATGGATTTCAACTACATATTTTTATATATTTTTATGTTTGGAATCTATTTAACAAGAATTTTAAGCTGCTTTTCTAAATTAAAGCTTTATCTCAATGCTCCATTGGAGCTTAAAAACTTATCTCAAAAGGTATAAATTTAAATTTTTTATAAAAATTTTGTTTAAAGTAAATTAAAAATATTAATATAAATATGGAATATTGTTTGTAACTATGTACATACATACATACCTATTGAAAATTGATATTTCTTATTCATAAATATTTTTAATTCTTATTTATCATTTATATTATTTTTCCAATGCGTTGTTCAGGAGTTCGTTAAAAAGAACTAAAATCGCATAATCACTGCTTAAGATAACATTATGTATAATAATTTAACAGAGATTAAAATAACACTTTTACAAGAAGTGAAAAATGCTAAACAGTGATCACTGTCACTGTTTAAATAACCGGTGATTTTAAAATCGCATTCACTATTAACGATATTCCCTAAAAATCACGGGATCGCTCACCTCTAATACATATATCATCTTTGATTGTTTTGTTTTATTAGAAGGGAAGAAAAAATAAATAAATTTGAATTGGTTGACAGTAGTCGCAATACGTGTATTGTTGACATACTTGTGGTGTCATAAAATTACAATACTTATACATACATAAATGTCACATTGAATTGAGATAATAGTTTACAAAATGGGTTCTTAACATATGTAGTTTAAAAGTTATACCTACAAAAACTTATGAGAAATTTCAAATAAGTCGATAGATATTGAATATCTCTTATTGATAGATATACAATTTCCTAAAGACTTTGGATCTTATGTTAAACTTTCAATTGTATGTTTTTTTTAATTTTTATTTATAGTTTTTAACGAAGGTGTTCACCAAAACATTTTAAATATTATTTTTTAATTTATAGTTTATGAGTTATAAAACTGCAGGGTTTTGCTGCCTTTATTTATTTACCCCAAATAAATAAAGTGTTTAGTGTTAATATAATAATTTATCCGCTCTAGAACAAAATTTCCTGAATTTTATGTTCTGAATAAATTAGGTGTTTCAATAAAAAACTCCACAGGAATTTTAAGACGACGACCCATGAAGAAAAATTAATAAATTTCGAAGAATTCTGGTGAAACAGGGAACAATTTGTTAAAGGCAATAAGCGTTACCTTTAAACACAAAACAATCATTAAAATTAAATAAAAGAATAATTATGAAAAGACATTTATAACTTAACAACAGCAAAACACTTAACAATAAACTTGTAATTTTTTAATCAAAGAGATTTAATATATATAAATGCAGCCAGAATTAATTTAAAAGTAAAAAGGAAACAACTAACAATAAAACTGGTCCATTTCTTAAGTTTAAAACACGGTAAAAGTTGTTTGATTTTGGGGACCACAACAACACAGAAACCCGGTTTGCAATCGAGTATTTATGGTAATTTCTTCAAATGTTATAGAAATTTTATCACTATTTTAAAAATATTTAAAACTGATTTATACATATTGAAATGTTTATATATAGACAGTGATATATTATTTACAAAAAAATTTATACTTTTAAAATGTTTCCAACGGAGAAAGTTATAAAATGCCATGACATAAATATATGTTTGCGTTCGCCACCATGGAAACTATGAAAAACATTAATTTAGTCTATTTCCAACCAGTTTTAAACTAACAAAATATAAGGTTTCTTATCTTATAATATAATATTTTAATTAACGTGCTAAATATTAAATTAAAACTTTTAATTCTAAAATAACATTATTTTTTATATGCAGAGAAGAAATGATATTCCTGCCAATCAAATTTAAGAAATGTAAAAATTTAAGTGCGCAGATCGACAGATAACAAAATTATGTATCGGATAGTGAATTTTCAAATTTTTTGCTTGCAATTTGTCGTTTTGAGCCACTGTCAAAATCAGGAAAGTTAAGTAAATTTGTCCGCAATTTATTAGCTTTTGATGGTTTTGGGAGGTTTACAATATATTTTTTTTTGTAGCTAAACAAAAAAAGATTTTTCATTGATTTTTTTTTCTGCGAAAGACTATATAAGCAGCTACGTTATTTTATTTTTTTTTAAGTTTCATTTTAAAAAAATTCCTTCGAAATTAAAAAAATAGGTGATGGCACTCATTATCCAAAAAATATTTTACACCACAATAAAACCTGAAATCTCTACTTTTAGACGAAAAAAGAAAACGTTGCGAAAACGTTTTTGCGCCATTTTTTTTGGCGAATTTTTGAAAATTTCACTTTTTTCAGTTTTTTCTCTTCTTGTGTGTTTATATATGAGTAAGAAACTTTTTTGTGGGTCATAAAACGTTTTGATAATTAATTGTTTTTCAATGTTTTTTATTTAAATTAATACAGGTAAATTGAAATTAATTTTAAACAGGTTAAATTGGGTTTTGCATAGAGGTCTGCTTAACTATACCCAAATGCCGTTTAAATACATTCGTTTGTTTTTCAACAACATAGTGTTTTTCATTCAATGTTAAACAAACTAAATGAATGAACCCACAAGCGAAAGCAAATAAAAAACAACTTCAACCGAAAACAAAATATTACCCATACATTCATATAAATAAATACTGAATAGAATGTGTGAATATTGCTGTATGATTGGTGTAAAAAATTATTATTCATTTGTGTTTGCAAATTTGTCGTTATTGTTGTTGTTAAACATTCATTAACTCGAAAAAACACCTGAATGTTTTTATAAAAACTCTAACTGTAAT
The DNA here is from genome assembly GCA_963583895.1 of Melanophora roralis. Taxonomy (NCBI): domain Eukaryota; kingdom Metazoa; phylum Arthropoda; class Insecta; order Diptera; family Rhinophoridae; genus Melanophora; species Melanophora roralis. The sequence continues at coordinate 89,303,445 of OY757187.1, read as the reverse complement.
GAGACTTTGCTATGTTTTTGTATTTTCAAGTGTGTTTTATACACATTCAAAACGAAAACTGTAAAATGAATGTGTTCTTCTTGTATCATTGAGTGTAACATACAATACATTCTTTCTTGTGTTGTTACTGGCTTAACTTTATTTATCTCCCATAGAATGAAAAATGTTTGAATTAATATTGTTTTTGTTGTGTATAGGCAATTAAATGAATATAGTCATGCAGATGTCTAGTTTTGCACTGACATTGCATGTACATATAAAAAGGAATGTGCGAGGCAGTAGCTTTTACCCGCCCCTTAACTGGTAATACCTGTGCGACAACTTTCCTAATAACGCTATTTTATGCAAAAAATTAAATGTACCTGTCTTTAAAACCTTAAAAAATTGTTTAAAAAAATTATTTTTTAAAGTGAAACAAATCTGTGCTTCATGCTCTAAACACAATTGGGATCGCACTACACGACGAATTCGTCTGTTAAAATTCGTTGCGTTAATTCGTTGAGTGAAACACATTTAGAACGAATAAAACAGCTATGATAGAGAGACCATATTTCTTAAAAAATAAGCACTATTTGAAAAAAATAATAATTAAAACAATACTATTTAAAAAATATATAAATACAACACTTAAAATACACTAATTGTATTTAATGCAACAAATAAAAAGTGAAAATTATTCTTAAAGTATAAAAAAACATTATTTAATAACAAAATTAAGGAAAAATGGTCACTCTGTGCCAAATTATTCGTCGTTCATCTGCGTAAGAAATAGAAATAAACCTATCGCAGAGTTTGTTACGGATGTCGAATTTTAGTCTACGCACTGTTTGTGTGCATTTTCATATACACAAATGTGTTTTATTTTTTAAGACGAATATTCGCAAAGAAAAATTCGGCGTTCGTTCCAGTTGTGTTCAGGGCATCAAGTACTTATTTTGTTAGTGTGTATATATTGTGGTTATTGCACGAAATTGCTTTCAGGACACTTTTAAAACTACGAAAGTAAAATGGAAAAAGTTTATAAAAAATAAGAGTTATTACAAATAGTACATGAATGTAAAGATAAATCTTTTAAGGAAAAATTTCGATTTTTAAAAAGAAATTTGTGTGAACTTTAAATTAATTGTTACTTCTGTAAATAAGTTGTTGTTGCATATAAATTACTTATTTTCAGATAAATTTAATACATAAAATTACAAAAAAAGCGACAAACAAGCTTAAAAATAAATTTTTTGTAAAAAATTAGCAAAATATTGAAAAAAAAATTTTTGTACAGGGTCGTTTCGGAGGGTGGGGTTTGGGGGCATTTCTGCCCCTACCCATTAAAGCTTAAAAATTTTACTTTTATAGTATGTGGGGGTAAGTTTTTCATTATTTTTATTTTACACATTATTTTTGCACATGCCGCCTCCCACGAAAGGGGAGAGGACGACACTGTAGATGTGTAGATTTTTTTAGCTTTTTCTTACGTTTAAAGTTGCATTTGCATATCAATAGTATTAAAAACTTAAAAAAAATTTAATTTTTCAGAGGTAGTATAAGTTGTTCTAGTGGGAACTTTTGCCCCCTCGGTTCGATTTTAATTATTTTTTTAATTCTTACATGCCTATGACTACAATATATGTTTCTGCCAAGTTTCATCAATCTAAGAGCACTCAATAATTTTTAAGAAGCTTTATCGTAAAAAATAAAAAGTAATGTCCGGCTAGAATGGCAAAATACCCCTATGTGCGACGTTTCGCAAATTGAAATTGATCCTGTTGGCAAACAGACACAATATTTCGCCTTTTATCCCTCCGGTGGTAAACGAGATGTTTCAAGTACCTTAAAGTCATTGTGGATAGTAAATTATTATGAAAGCCGAGAGTAGAGGCGAAAACAATTAAGGCACAGATTGTGATGTATGAATGTGTGCAAACATACCTCTAGTAAAATCTGTCGTCTTAACCTTAAATTATACATGACTAAACTTGATTATAGGTAGCTCGTCATTATGCCATAACCTTAACCCTAGAAACCAATTGAATTTTGTTTTTATGGCGATGGTTATAGGAAATGTAATTTAACCTTCAGTCCCCGGAACGTCAGTCATAAAACCGATTCTTTTTATGAAGTTTTAGTCTGGTGAAAGACTTTGGACTCTGCTGTTAACCGCCTACGTGTTAAGAAGACGATGCTTAACAGAGCGATCCTAATCAGCAATATAATTAGGTCGACTCGACTTAAGGCGCTTTTCACCTTAGTAAAAAAAACTGGCGCTGTATACTGCAATAAGACTAAATGCTGTGGGTGTATGGAGGCACGGAACATTTGGTCATGCGAGCATTACTAGTTCTGTAGATCTCTTTCTTTTATCGGCACAAAAATCTCCTTCGATATCCTAAAGAAAAGACCAGATAAGTTAATCTTCTCGGAACTTACAGACTTAAAGGTGTATCCGGGTGTGCCTAAGAGAAGGACTTGTATTGAACGAATGCCTGGCATCCTTGAGCTGGATTGCGATGTAGTCTAACATCCCTCTTTTATAGGTGCGGCAACACTGGGACAATACACGATGCTGTGTTGAACGAACGAAAGATGGATGGTGCGGCAAACTCTGCGTGGAAATATACTCACGCTTGCAGACTTTCGATACTACAAGGATGGCCAAGGTCAAATCAAAAATGTTTCAAGTGTCTTCTCAATTTGAACAGACGAAAGCTGGATGACACTGGTTGGTCACATCCGATTTAATAACCCCACCTGGGGATTGGGTATTAAGAGTTGACAAGATTCAAAGGGGACTATCTAACACGTTCTCTGCTCCTGCTCGGCACTGGACAATGTTCGGTTCAGGCACTTTGGGAACCAACATACTAAAAAGTTTACCGGACGTGACCTATCTTCTGACGGCCTACAACTTTTGTAATTGTTTTTTTCTAAATTTAATTTTCAATTGAATTTTACAGCACAAAAATGTTCAAAAATATTTTTTTTAAGTAAAATCTAGAGTGAATAATGACAAATTACAAAATCAACTCCTAAGAGTTTGCATTTAGTTAATCACTTTAACGCGTAACTAAATACAAACTTCATTTAGACCGACAGCAAGAAGCTAGAAAGCCCACCCACTTGGACGGTGTAGGGCAGTAAAGTGATGCATTATCTAAGCAAACTTGAAGCGGCATTTACCAACCAACTAACAATTTATGTAAAATATTAACTTCAAAACACCAACAATTATTCATAGTTACACGAAAGAAGGGGAGAAAACAAAAAAAACAAACCTTATGATTTCTGACGTGAAGACAGGCAGAGTGATGAGTTTTTTTTTTTGTTGCACAATTTATTTGAGGCATTTGCCAAACTTACACTGTACATCAGTACTTGATTCGACTTCCTTATTAGTCATTTTGAATGCATGTTTGTAAAAGTATCTATGTATGTATGTATGTATTTAATTGTGCATGATCGTTCGTTTGCTATAATTTTCTTTTTTCTGGGTACATTAATGCTAAAAATATTTATGTTAAGGCCAGACAAAATCAAGAAAAAGTGCTTTAAATGCTAATGAAACTAAACGTTAGTGTTGAATTCCATTACAATTCTTAAGAAATTTCCATGTTTTTCTTTTATAATTTGCTTTTTGTGAAAAGTTATTCTAATGAGTGTCACCAAGGTTAAACAATTCTATTTAAATATGTTTTCACCTTAACAAAAGTTGTGTAGGTGTTTGTGTTTGTTTAATTTGTTTATTGTTTGTATTGTCAAAACAATGTTTGTTAAGTTCACGATTTTGACGTGAAGAGTTAAAATGTTAGGACTATTATGTTTTAAAAATGGGTTGAAATATCAAAGAACAAATAAAGACAAGGAAAATCCTTGTTCAAAATATGAAAGTTGATAAGAAAAATTAAAAAAAATCATGCAGTTTTATGTAAGAAAATACTTAACAAAAACGAAGGAGTTAAATGACTATGCAGACGAGTTTAATGTTCTATTTTCCGCTCACTTTTCGTTTAATTATCTTTTTTAAATAAAGATTAGGGGCACAACAAACAAAAAGTTATCTCAAAATGAAATAAAACTTTTTTTTTTACAAAATATATTTTATTTTTAAGCGTCAAAATATTTTATTACAAAAAAGGAGACAAGTCTGCCTGCACCAACTACAGTGGAATTAGTCTCCTTCCAATCACATACAAAGTTCTGATATTATGTAATCAGTTAATCCAAATGTCAACAAATTTATTGGCCCATACCAATGCGGTTTTAATCCAGATAAATCAACTGTTGTCCAGATGTTTACATTTTGACAGATCTTGAGGAAACCCCAAGCAAATTTTTACCTTTTACCTATCACGAGTTAAGGTAAATCAGACAATGTCTAAATGATGCAATCCTGAAAAATTAATACGACTCTGCAGTATGGCATTGACTGAAAAAAAATCTTCATTTTTTAACTGGATATTATTGTTTTTCATAGTTTATTATATAACCTCTTTAACATTCTCCTTGAAAATGTCATACGTGATGCTTCAGTGAACATAAAAAGCACAAATTTTTAACAGGAGCTACATGCTACTTGCATATGCCGATAATCTTGATATCATGGGAAAAACTTTGCGAGACGTAACGACTTCCTATGCAAGCACTTAACCGAATCAAGGAAAATGGGTGTTTTGGTTAATGAGATGAAAACAAATTTAATGGTTTCAACCAACAGAAAGTCTATTAAGTAGATTGAATGGAATTGCGAACGTTGGTAACTATAATTTGAAGGTTGTTAAAGAATTTGTATGCCTCGGTACCGCCATCAATTAATTCAATAATACCAGCTTAGAAAGAACAAAGAAGAATAATAATTCCAAACCAATGATACTTTGGACTGAGTCGAACGAAAATACTACTATACAAGACACTAATAAATCGATACGCTTTTATATGATGCTGAGCTGTGTACTTGAGCAAGCAGATGCAACTGTACTTGGCGTATTCAAGAGAGAGATTCTTCGTTAAAATATGAGTCGATTTGCATTAATGAAAATTCCCGGCATCGCGTGAATCATAAGCTGTATGGTGACATTAACATAGTGAAGCGCATAAAAATTTAAAGATTGCATTGGCTGTATCATGTTGTACGAATGAAAGGAGATACTACAGTTAGGAAGGTTTTTAAATACGATCCCAAAGGAAGAGGTGACGACCGACCCTCTCTTAGAAAGGTCAGGTAAAATAACATCCTGCTGATCTAAATACGAGGAACTGAAGAAAAATTGCAGAAGATCGAGACGCTTGGAATTCAGTCGTACTTTAGCTAAAGACCTAACCAGGTTATGGAAAGCCACTCAAGAAGTAGAAAAAGAATTAGTAGAAAGAGGCAATCATGTAGAATTTTTTCACTTTTGATCCGATAATAATGTTGCCTATTTTAAGAAAAGAAGAAAAACGAGCAACAAGTCAACATTTCTGACAGAAAAGAAAACGACATATAAAAATAGAAATGCCTTGCTTTTGCTTATTACGAAATATTTTTTGCATTGTAATTCAGGACTTGGTGTCACTTAAAGTACAAGAAGTAATAAAATTAAACTACTGGCCTTTATGCCGTCATAGTTTAATTTTTTTGATATTAACACTTTTAAGATAACTAAGCTCTATCGGTTCACTAGGAAAAAAAAAACTGGAAGGAATGTCAAATTCAACACAGCTGAATATGGTTATTTAACTACAAGTCCCAAATGGTCAACTCACGACTATTTTGGCAACATTTAAAACGTTCAACTTATTCTTACTTTGTACACACAAAAAACTACAAAAAAATTTTTTCAAACAAATTCTTGTTCAAAATAATTTATTTTTTTAGTCAATTTATTTAATAGTCTCTAATAATATTTTTATTTGATTTTTAAATCAAACAAAATTTTCGCCTAGACAAATAAAATATTTAACCAGCTCAGCAAAATTTTTTAACAGAAACTAAAATTCTTGCAAAATTGTTTGTCTAAATTTACAACTTTCGTTGTAGGTCCTCAGCCAGACAAAATACTAACTGATTCTCTGAAATTTGTTACTGATTCTACAACTCAGTTTTTTCTGTGTATATTGAATGAATTGAACGCAGAGTTAAAAAAATTTTGAATCGAAATACATACAAATAATAAATATTAAATTTAGGTAGTTACAGTTACAAGTTTAGGCTGTTTTGTAAATAATAATTATTTCACGTTGAATATCTTAATTGTATTTTTTAGAACCCATAAATGCGTTCATTAAAAAAAAAAATATTAAGTTTTTAAAGTTATTAAAAAAAAATTCAAAATTTTATTATGCCAAAACGTCTGCACATAAAAAATTAAATAAAATCCAAGACAAATCTAAACAACCGCATAAATAAAAAAAAAACTGCAATAAACCTTGCAAACAAACAAAAATCATAAAAGTCAAACAATAAATCGTATTAAATTTCAAATCTCAAACAAAGTTTTAACGGTAGCCAGCCAAACAAAATTGCTGATAGCCGTGGTATTTAAGCGCAAATAATAAATTAAAATTGAAATAAGAAGTAAGAAGTGACATAATATTACCGGAGTAAGATCTTTTAAAACAACTTCTAACTGACTGAATTACTGTCTATTCTCTTGGATATTCAAATATGATTTTAGAATTTTACTTAGTTTTCAAAAGCTTTTTTATTTTTTTTTTTTGTGCCAAAATAAATTAAAGTTAACAATTTGTCATGGCATGGCCGTAAAAAATTTAAAAATTATTTAAATATTTGCATAATTTTGCAGCAATATAGACACGGTTGCATTAAGCTGTCGCAAAATGCAAATTCAATTTTATTGTTTTATTATACCCGCACCACATCCTTAGTAGTGGTATTATGCGTTTGTGCAAATGTTTGTAACGCCCAAAAAAAAAATGGTTTGAGACCCACACTCAAGCATACCGATCAACTCAGAATCACTTACTTAATCGATTTTAGCGTGTCCGTCCATCCGTCCGTTTGCCTGGGTCTCTATGTATTCCTGTTATCAAAGTAAATATAAGTCGAAATTTTGAAGATATTTTGACGAAATTTGGCACAGGTTGGGGTTTTTTTTGGCACTGATACGTAGCCTATAGTTTTTGATGAAAATCGTTCCGTTTTTTGGCATAACTCCCGTACAAATGTCTTCCTGCAATAAGCATTTTGGGCTGTAACTGTCTCGAATATAACTTTGTCCTCACAAGATTCTGCGCATGCGTCTAGCTTTATGTTACCAACTTGTGTACTGAATTAAGATATAATCGATCCATTTTTCCACAAAACCCCCGTAAATACATATGAGTATGTGGTGCAGGCTATTATATGATCGGGCTTGACCGACTATAATTTTCCTACTTGTTTTTTCTTCTGGTACCCTATCGGAATCCAATTATGCCAAATAATAATATTTGTTTTGGTCTTTATGATAAAAAATTAATTTTAAATATTTTAAATTAAAGCTTATAATGAGCAATATTTAAGGGGAATCCATTTTTGCATACATTAAAATAATAAATAAAATAGAATTTATTGGAAATAGAAATTTTGTTGTAAAAACACAATAAGAAGTTTTACGCAATCGATATTCAGGGGGTTTAAAAGAATGAGTCAGACTAGTTTGGGTTAGGTGAGGTTGGGTTAGGTGAAACAGGTAGCTGTTCAGTCCATTTATGATAGCCTTAGAAAAAGACAAAAAGAGTGGAAATAGAAATAAGGAGAAGCGTAGAGAAGAATAAGAAACTAAGAAAAACAGGATCAAGCAGAGTTACCAGAGTCTCTGGAATCGAACAATTGTGTCGATATAAAATTACAAATGTCTCATTGTTGGCTCTACTTCCTATAAAAGGCCTCAACTCAAAATCATGTAAGCCTAGCCAATTGTAAAAATTACCTTAACCGGCATTAAAATTTTCTAATGTTAGTGCTGACGAAAGTTAAAAAAATGGTGACGTAGACAAAAACCAGTTCGGGCTTGACAGCTTAAAACCTTTTCACGTTTTGGCTTGAAAAACTGCTTTTTGCCCACTTAGTTGATTTTCAACCTCAATCGGGGTCAAAAGCCCTGATTACAATATTTCTAGACACATATTTGAAAAAACGCAGAAAACTACCAAAATAGTAAAAAAAGTCCTTTTTGCCTATGAAGTTAACTTTTCACCTCCTAATAGGTCAGTGGTCTTTAACTTTATATTTCTATACTCATAATATAAAAAAGTGCACAAAATTACTTTTTGTCCAAAAAATAGCTTAAAACTTTAAAAACGTCGTAAACCGTATTCCGGTTCTGTATTTGTTAATGTAAATTTCCTTATTTAATGGTATAAAAGTTTAAAAAAGTACCTTTAAAATACAAAAAAATAATTTTTACGCTTTCTACAACGAACGGGAACCTTATTTGAAAAATGATTTAAATTTATTTGTTTAGAAGCTACAAAAATTAACTAAAAAGTACTGCCCAGGTGGTATTTTAATATTTTTAAATAGAATACGAAACTTATTAATATATGTTTCCATCGTTATAGTTAAGGAGAACGCAAATTACCGAATTTGCCTTTTTTTCAAAATTAACACTCCCTTAGGGTCGCGAAACCCCTTCCTAGTTGACCTGTACATCAGAAGAGGAGAGTCAGTTAGAACAGTCATCTGTTTCTTTTTATACTATATATGAGCCGTTTATTTTGAAAATGGCATAAGTCACTTTAAAAAAAATCGAGTTAATGGCAACACTTATACTATTGAACGGTATTTTTTCATATCTTTAAATATCTCGACTTTAAAAACAAGTGACTTATGCCACTTTTAAAATAAACGCCTCATATATAGATTTGAAAGCGCATTAATTTTTTTTTTATTTTGCTAAATTCTGTGTTGTACGGCAAGCAATCCATTCAATTGACCATTTGGGTTTAAAATTTTTTTGAGTTCGAATTTTATGATGGTGTTTATCTGCATGTTGACAATTTTAATTAAATTAAAAAACATAAAGAAAAACAGATTTTGTTTGATACAATAAAACCTTAACACTGAACTTGTTGTCTGGGGACAGCAAAGCAACTTGTCTTAATGTGTTGGTTGTTTTTAGATTTTTTAACTTGTTTTTCGTAATTTTTACCAACTTGGCTGGCAGCAATGCATTTAATATTTATTAAAATTTAGCCATGATCTTGCCAAATTGCAGTTGATGTTCAACTTAATTAAACTGACATACATTTAACTAAAACTACAAATAAAGTTTTGTTTTTTTATCAACGATTAATTTAAAACGCCTACATCCTTTGTAAACATGAAAGACAGACCAGTAATTATTTTTACTAAATTTTTTTTGTTGGAAAAAAGATTTTAGATTTTAAACGGCAAGAATTTTAATACGCTTTCAAGCCTAAACCATAAATTTTATTTTTTTAGCGCAATTAAATTTTAGCTAAATTTTTTTGGTAAAAATTTTCATTTATTATTAAAAAGATCTAGTTTTTTCTGAAATATAAAAGTCGAAATTATTATACTAATCTAGTTTTACCTTAAAAATAGTCGGCAAAACTTGTGGTTTTACAAACTATTTTTTTTATTTTGTTTTAATCACTTTTTAAACTATTTATTTTGACAACTTTGATTTGAAAAAACCTTTTCAGCATTATGTCATTTAAAAATTGCTTTAATGGTTGGTTAAGCTCACGCTAAGGTTTTGTTTGAAGTATTCATTAAATAAAAGCTTAACAATATGTGGTTAAATAAATAGTTTTTCAAAACTTAACAAAAACTCGCAGCCTCTGGCGCTTAATATCATAATTCATATTTGCCCCCGGCGTTACGCTAGAGATCTGTCTAAATGAATAGAGACTTTAATATGTTTAATAAACACTTAAGCGTATTTAAGTATTAAAACATTTTGTTTTGTCTTTTCTACGTCATTTCTTTGTACAATCAAATAACATTTGTTGGTATTAGGCCACTTTAAGTCAAGCCTTAAAGTTAAAGGCTGATTGGTTAAGCTGTTGTTAACTGCTTGTTGTTTTGTTATTTAACGCCACTTTATATTGTTGTTATATGTTGCATGAATAATAACGATTATTAACACTTTCGCCAGGAGAGGCACGATTATGCATAAATGAATATTTATAAGTTTAACCCTTTGAAAATGATTAAACTTAGATTTTAAATTAATAAAATGTTATTTATTAAGATTGTTTTAGCAGAAATCAATTTTTGACTTATAAAAATGAAATTTTCTTTCAAAATAAAAATTATTTTATAATTTTACTTGGTTTGACAAATAAATTTAAAATTTAATTTTGCATTTGATTCACCATGAATAACGTTTGGTTTATTGCATAAATAATTGTAATTTATTATTTAATTAATGTTGCTACCAATTTTGCACATCTGATAAAACTATTAAATTGCCGATCATCCACATAACAAATATATTTTTTAATATTTGTGGGTGTTGTTGATTTGACACACTGGTGTTTAAGTAGTTGTTTGGCTGGTTGGTTGCATGTCTAACGAAAATTTTTTAATGGAAACAAATATAATTTATAATGGAAACTGTATAATTGTAAAAGCAGATATGTACATATGTGCCAAATGTGTTTTTATCTTTTAAAATCTATCGTGGGGCTTTCGTTATATCACAGCTCATAAGATTATTGGACGCCAAAACAATAATCTGAAACTCACTTCAAGTTGTATCGCTCTATTTATAATCACTTTCTTAACGGTTTTTATGATTTTTGTTCATCCGGTTAGGTGTTCATGCACATACATACATACATACATATGTGTTTCTTGCTAACTTTTATTGAAATCATATTTAAACATCGTACAACAACAAATGTACAAGTATTTTTAGACCCTTCAAATAGTGATAGGGGTACATAGATAGGTATCATTATAAGTTTCATTTGTGAAACCATAAGGGCTATAAGTTTTAGATCCTTATAAATAAGGAAGTCAATTTGGCCATGCCCATCCGATTTTTTTGAATCAAGCTACGGGATGCAGGTCCTACGGGACGCGCCTTGCTAATCTGTTGACTACTAACTAAATAATGAGCAAAGACCTGCGGTATATCAGATTTTTAAGGAAAAAATCTATGCATATTTTTTTAAAAGTCGTTTTCTCACAACTTGTCGTGGAGACTTTTAAGATGTTTAGAGAAACAGTGCCTTTAAATAGAAGCAGAAACAATGGTAGTCTTCTTACAAATACACAAATTTTATTAAGTTTTAGATATGCTATGTTACGGAAATTATTAAAGCTATCGATTTGAAACGTTAGGTTAGGGTTAGGCTTGCATGAAAGAGGAGGCCTTAAAGACCTCAGGTCCCACAGGCAGTACACCTAAGCCGGTGATCAGCTTGTTGTGCTCTCCTTGCAAGGAAAAATCTCGGGGAAGAAGTTTATAAAAATTCGACGATGCAGACGAACTACCTTAAAACCCCCAAGTGAGCCACATTACTCACACAGAAATGCTCCATCGTTTCCATGTCCTCCCTGCATGTCCTGCACTCGCTGTTTTTATCAACTACCGGTAAGTTCGAGTGACCCCTCAGCACACTCATCATCTTGCTTAGTTTAGGGTTCCTAAGTTTCAAAATGCCAATAGCTCTTACTTCATTTAGGTCGACCCATAAGATTTTCGTCAACCTCCCATTTGTCTCGCTGTTCCACTGCACCCTGGGCTTCGGGTTCACCAAGTCAATCTACCGCTTTCCGCTACCACTACTCACCAAATTTTTGTCTCTACATTATCAAACCCCCATCCTGATGACCAGGCACCCATATTATGCGAACCTGTTTATATTTCAAGTAGTGATCTATCATCTTCTTTTAATTGCAACACCGTTTTAGATCCGGTTTTTGGAAACATAATTGCTTTTATAGATTCCTGGCTATCTGTGCAAATGCTAACATCTGTTGGATCTTCTTGATCACTGAGCCGGGACAGACATTCCGTAATTGCCCGGACCTCCGCTTGTAGGACAGTACTGCGGTCAGGGAGTTGAAAGTAATTTTCGGTCTCCACGTTTGCAACAAGGATGCCCAGTCCTGTTTTTTCCTCTGCCGTGGAGACAATAAAGGCAACTGTGTTGCTGATACACTGGCAAAAGATGGTGTGAAAGTGGATGTTGGGGCAACCGACCACTTCTGTGGTATCCCCCTTTCTGCCTGTAAACTTCGCTTGGGTAAGTGCGCTGACAGCATCGTAGGGGCCCGACGGTCTAAATATATTAGATGTGGAAAAACCAGGATAAGCAGGATTTCATCTTGAAAAACGGGTAGTAAAAGAGACTATTGCCGCATGCTAGTATTTTGGGACTGGATTTCAACGACATATATATAAGCTGTAAAATGCTGTATCCATCTACTTTTGTGTTTAGGTCAGTCAGTGGACGATGTTCGGATTAGACATCTTAGTGCCACTAGACTGGACAGCCTGTTGGATGGCCACCATTTAAATTAACCTCTACCTTTAAGTGTCAAAACTTTGAAATCTCGTATAACAAATGTCATAAAATATTTTTTATTTTTACTGCTCCCCCTGTTCCTTTCTAGCTTATTTTAACTGAGGTGTAGGCATTGTTGAACAATTACTTTGGTAGGAAATTTAAAGGCGATACGTGTTTTAATTTTCAAGATGTAACGTATCAAAAATTTTATAAAAATTGTTCAGGGCTACCGCTGTTCCTGATTCTATGCAACCAGTGTTTTCTTTAATGTACTTATCATACTGGAACTCTTTTGTAGCAGGTTCTTATAGTTTCTCAGATTAAGCGCATAATATATTTCACAAATTTTGTGCAATTATAGGGGGGATACAACTTCCCCTGCTCCTATCAAAAAAAAATTCCCTAATTTTGGACTCCATCTTCAAAGTGTCCCTGCCAAGGTTTGTGGCAGCAATATTTTGAAATATATGCAAGGATTTTTTTTCAAATGAACTGTTTTGGTCCGTAGAATACCAGGCTTGCTGATTTTCAATAGCGTATTTTTGACAATAACGATTTTCATGCGACTTTATTTGGCTCTGGAAACTTGATATCAACAGATACACAGACGGACGTGGCTATATCGATTTCCCTTACTATAAGGATCCAAAATATATACACTTTATCAGATCGTTAGTGAATACTGAAGAATTTACAAATGGGACGACAACCTGTTACATACCGTTCTTATAATGTGAGGGATATAATAAAGACGTTAAATAGTACGTATTGGCTTACAGCATAACGTTGTCGGGCTTCGCCGGCTATAACTTGTATATAAATGCATATGTTTGTATGTACCCGCTTGACCTGAGATTCGCCAAAAGCAAAGGTTTGCTATTAGCGAAGAATTTTTGAAATAAGCACGTTCATTAACTGTCGTAAAATAAATAAATACACGAATCTTTGCAATAGCAAATTATTCGCGATGAATTCTCGAAACTATTTTGTATCGGCACAGTAAAAATAAAATTTTTTTCGCTAACTTCTCGCCAAAGATATTGCTGTTGATACAACACGCAAACCTTTAAAATCGAAACACTTTTTGCCACAAACTGAGCGACGGACGAACTCTATGAGTTCTTTTTCGGCTAATGATAGTTGTTTTCGAATGTTTGTCAGAAAAAAGTTTGTCAAACGTTAGAAGGTGATGTTGTTATGGTCATGCGGGTATATTCCTTCCGATCCTACATATAATAAGCATTTGTATATGTAGATAAATTTTAATATGAAAGTAATAAAATTCTTTTTTTTAACTTTGATCGTCATAAAATTAATTGTATTTAAACATTTTGCTACAAAAGGCATTAAAAGTTTTTATGACATTTAATGATCTGGTTATTTCCTTACTTATGAATAGGAAGCTTGTGTGAATATACAGAAGCAATTTTAGGTTAACCAAATGAGCCAACCACTTATCTTTATGGATAAATAAACTCATTTATTAGTTTGTATATTAAAGCAGTAAAATTTTTTTGTCGGAAAGCTGTGGCCATCATAAAATTTATCGCTTCTTAAACTTATAGCAGCTATAAATATAACGATATTAGCCATTAAACACTTTCCGTTTTTCTCTTTTGTTTTTATTTTTTTATAAGAACTAATATCTATGCAGCCATAAAGCCATGTGTTAATAAAGGAATAAAAAAATTTGTTTATAAAATATAAGCGAGATAATAGGAAGAGAATTTTTTAAATTCCAACGTATTAACATTATATCTACACTATATCTAGAAGATCATGGAACAGCACTCTTTAAGTAAATGCAATAGAAAACCATAAATACCTTTTATATGAACAGACACTTTCAACTTGGGTGTTCTAAAATAAGCATCATTAGATAATAATTAGCAGCGAATGTGGGCAACAATAAAAAAATAGTTTTAAAGAGCTGACGTAGCAGAATATGTGCGTTAAGCTGAGGCATAATTGCTTACGGAAAGTGAAAGTTTTAAAGTATCATTTAAAGAACTGAGAACATTTGTCAACTGTGAAGAAACACATCCATCAACAAATCATCAACTAAGAAAATAAAAGGTGATCACGTCCGACCATATTACAAATTTGTTTAAATTTTTTTGCGTTATTTGAAAATTTTATATAAGAACTCACTTACGTACATATTAATACAAGGTGGGCCAAAAACAGTCGTTCGATGTTGTTTGGTTCTTATTTTTTTGGCTAAATGAAAAACTTTACTTCTATTTTTTAATCAGGTTTGTTTGAACCCTAGAAATTTTATTGGCAATCGAGAAGATGATATCGGCCGTTACAATTGATACGTGCTCATTTATGAAATTTTTCATCGCTTCGGTGAGAACTTCGGGTGACAGATTCTCGCACTCGTGTCGAATGTTGTCTTTGAGGGCTTCCAGGGTCTCGGGCTGGTTCACGTAAGCCCGCGGCTTCAAAAAACCCCACAAAAAAGTCTGGAACGGTAAAATCAGGCGACCTGTATATCGCAAAAACGAGAGATAAGGCGACCCGGGAACGTCACCTTCATAATATCGCTTGGGGCTCGCGCAAAGTGTGCCGTTGCTTCGTTCTATTAGAACTACATACATATCCTGCAGTCATAGTTCGTTCAATTGCGGTAGAAAAAACTCGGCTAACATGGCCCTATAGCACGTCGTTTGACCAGCGGCGTCCTCAAAAAAATGGCCTGATGACGTCTCCAGCGTGAACAGCGCACCATGCAGTCACTTTTAGCAGGTGTCCATCACTCGTAAACTTTTATTGTCCCAGAAGCGATAGTTTCCTTGTTCACGTACCCGCTGAGGTGGAAATGAGCCTGATAGCCCATTATGATTTTGGTCGAAAAATTGTCCACTTCGGCCTCGAGAATGATGATGGCTTCGGCGTAGGGTACATGCTGTTGGCGGTTGACAGGCAGCAGCGGATGCAAGGGCTGGACTTTGTACGGGAGCGAGCGCAGGTTGTTGACCAAAACTTACCTTAGAGCGACCGGCTCAAAGTTTCTGGCGACAGCTTGACATCCTTGCCAACAGCGGCGATATTCTCGGCAGAACGGGCGCTCCGGGGCCGACTACTCTTGTCTCGTGTGGTCACATACTCTTCAAGATTGGTGGCCAAACGGCACGATGTATGAACAGTCGGTGCCGGTTGACCGAGGAATCGGGGCGGGAATTCGCGCTAAGCCAATACCACAGACGAATTGTTACGAAAAAAATAGACCCGACTATTCCGCGTTCTTGGGTAGTTTATCTCTTCATCGCTTGTTCACTTGTATTCTATATCTGTCTAGATCACAAACGTCAAAACAGATTGTGCATTGGTCGCCATTCGCGGTTGATAAGTGCTAGTACACAAGTGCCTAAGCCTACCTCCAAGTGGTATCAACCGGGCAACTTTCGGTAAGAAATTCCGGAAGGCTAACAGACATGGCTAAGAAGAAAACAATCTGTCTTGGGCTAAAAGGGACCAGTTTACTGGTCTTGTTCAAGGCAGGTTGTCCTTGTTGCGTTGTGCCATGTACATCAACATCAAGTGGTACAACAATACAAGGTTTTAAGGGTACCAATACCTTAACCGTGAACTTAGAAATTGGTAGGAATGAAATGGAAATGGATTTCCGAGGCTGACCAGAGTCCTATCTGGTACCACGGGAATCAGTTGGCCCCATGTACACCAGTGCATGAACTGATTAATGGTGAGGTCTCCTTCGGGAGTTCACGTGGTGGCTGTGGTTATCCCCAAGCGGGGCAACTGTAGAACGAAAGTTGATATACTGGGGTCCGTCCTGTACGGGCCCCAGAGTGACCGTGTAAGCGGTCTTATATGAACTAAAGGTTCAACAAGAAAAAGTTTCTGGTTTTGGCGGATCTACCCAGACACATGAGCAACTGCGGAAGTAGGCTATTAGCTGAAAAGGTGTAAGTGTGTTTGGAAGTAGGTGAATAGGGAAACTGGCCACGGCTGGGGACTCTAGGATCTAAAATAAGATCCCGCCAAAGTAGTAGCAAATAAATGAGAAGGCCGGCATGGCACTTCAAAGCATGTTCGTGATTCGGTCCTGACTGGCGGTGAGAAGATTATGGAGTGTTGATGAGTTGGATACAAATGATCCTAAGTTGGAATGAATGAAATAAATGATCCTTTAAACAGAGCTGGGGGTCGCATCCGTATTGGGTGCGGCTGAGAATCATAATCTATCTTGCTTAAGGTTGGGTACTGTTTCACAAGTGTGTGGAGAGGTGTCTTGTCGGCGCGGATCTGTTTTGATAATGAAGAAGCGAGATCAAAACTAGAAACGCAAAAACCGGGTTTAGATAGCCCAACTCCTCACCAAGGGGTCTGTTGTGGCTGCACGGAGTCATTTGAGAGAATTGATACCTAGGTGGATTAGCAACCCATTCTAGGGGCGTTGGTGGACGCTTTGTATTCACCAGTGTTAAGAGCACCGTGAGTTATTGCCGCCGGCAGGTACCAAGTAACCTTAATGAGTCTGGCCGCCATTCGCAGAAATAAGAGCATCTCCAAATAGGGTGATTTCTTTTGGCCCACCTGTTACCATTGATATTATCAAAGCTCTATACAGTGATGTGTCAGCAAAATATTTAAAACTGAAATTAGGATCAAACACGGATTGTTCTTTCCCTAAAACTTTTCCACATTGTTTTATATAGTGTTATGCAACAAGTTTCAGCCACAGCCAAAGGGATTACCTAGGGCCTTAAAGAACAGCTGAAACACCTCAATTATTCTTACGATTTTTGTTTTCTTACCCACAGAAAAGATGTCGCTTATAAAACGGAACTTAGTATCTTTTGGATCAAAGGAACAGAAAAGCAATTTTTCATATAATTTAAATTATTTCTTCTTATTGGTCACAAAACTATGGCATATATGAATGTGAGTCATGGAACGTGGCCTCCAAGGATATGAACGCAGCCTAAGGCCGAGGCCAGGCAATGAGCATGTCAGCGTCACCACTTTAGTAATATTTCGCTTACCGCTTTGCTGCTCATTACGCGGCCTCGGCCTTATTCTTCATAAACCACTGTTTTCGAAGAATATTTAAAATATTTTGCTCCAAACATTTTTAAAGCTGGCTTGTTGTGCGACTAAAGCTGATTCACGGCCCCTGACTTTACGTAACTAAATTTATTTTTGCTTCTTTTTGTGTGTTTCTGGCTTCATATGTACTTATGTATGTTTAGTTTTTCTGTCAGATGTTCAGTAATCAACTGCAAAAATAACTCACTTAAAATTAAATTTTTTTTATAACTAACTACAAAGCTGACTGCAAAATAGTCTAGAAGGACCCTTAGTTGAAGCACACATACATATTCTGTTATGTGGTGTGTTTCTTACATATTATCTGACATATGGTCTGGCAATCTTAAGAGCATGGGTTCGAATCGTACTAGCGACTTGGTCAGTAAGGTAAATTAAATTAAATTTCTAATACTTATAGTTTTATATCTACTTCATTTCCATTGCTTCTTCTTTCTCTTCTTATCAAGTAGAAACAATTAGGCAATTTCACTGGATCAAGTGGTCATCTTTGCCCTTTCTATCAAGGCTGTGCCCATTTTTTTAATTAAAACTTGTTAAAAAATACAAAAAAAATAATTGTTTTGATTAAAAAAAATTCCAATGTGGGATTTGAGCTCAGGACAGAAAAAAATGGATGACTTAAAATGACTACAAGGTATGTATGTAACTAAGTAACTTAAAGTAAACGAATGGAACAATCGACTACCTCCTAGGACGTCGCAAAGTTAAAATTCAAAGTAATCCAAGCGTCAGTCACCACTAGTTGCGAAATAGTTGCTTTCAAGTTAGTTTACGGTTACAATAGAAGCCAAAGACGTCAATTCGACTTTAGGATTGTGTTGTATTTTACACAGTTTTCTTTTCCTTCTTGAGAACGGACTTATGCCCGTAATTTCAACAAAAAAATTTTGAGGTATGTATAGAGATTTATAATTTTTGTAATCTTAACACGAAGGTATGCCTTGCCTGCTAAGATTTTCAATTTAGTTTTACCTATCAGGTAAAGAAAACTATTAGGTACTAACACAATCAGTTTCCCATTTGATGAAATTATGGGCGTTAATGGTTTCAGGTATTTTTAATTGTATTTGATACTTTTTTTCTACAAAAAACTGTTTGATACGTTAATTTGAATTATGAGTATAAAATAATTATGTATTTTTTGCTCGCAGAGATCTTAAATTTTGTGAGTCATGGTCTGTCAAGGATTCGATTTTGATTTTTTTTTGTGATACGTATTGGATTTTTGGCGACGATATATACAATTATTTTAAATTTTTTTTTAATTTTTCAAGAAAAGCGTACAAAAACAAAATAACTTAAAAGAGTACAAAAAAAATTGTTAAATATTTTTACAAAAAAATTTTTATTAGAGCGAAAATATTAATTTTCAGGTGCATGCGGGTGCCTCTAAATTAAATTCATATTCGCAACAATGTTGCCAACAATTATGCCAATGTATTTGGGATATATTGAGGCTATTGACTCATTCGTACAATCGTTTTTGTATAAAAAATATTTTTTAGTTTCTTTAAATTGTTTATTTTACGCATTTGTACTACAAGCCTACAATGCATCGCTTTCATTTATTTTATGGTTTATTTAATCATACAAAGTATTGAATTAAAAAAATTTAATTTTAAAAAATTGCGCAAATACAACGAAATGTTTAAAATTGTTTTCTATTTTTAAAAGTAAGAATTTGTTTGCTTAAAAACATTATTTTTTTGTTAAAAACTTACTCTGTAGACCCATAAAGAGTTTTTGTTTATAATAATCGTGTTTTACTTACCTAAAAAGAAAATAAAAAAAAATTTTAATTTTAATAATGTGGAAAAACAATTTAATTTTTTTTATTAACTTATTGAGTTAAAATCCCTACTTAAGTGGTTTAATAATTTATTACAAAGTGAACATTGGTTTTGGGTAACATTGGTTTTCCCCCGCTCTCTTAACAAAAAGTTCTTGATATTTAAAGTGGATGAGAAAAAAGTGAAATAAGTTTCCTTCTCTCATTAATCATTGTAATTGATGACACTACTGTACTTAAAATTAGAATCAACAAAATGTTTATCAGTATTTGAAATCTAACTTAATTATTCAAACTATTGTATGTATTTTTATGCACAAAAAAACATTTTTAGCTTGGAATTGTGCAGAAAATAAGGAATAACAGCTTCGGTCATGAACCTAAAGAGGCGTATGGCAGCATAGCTTTTTTACACTGTAAAAATAGTTTCTACTTACCTACAAAAAGAAAAAATATGTATATAACCAAGTACGAAAGTTGAAAAAAAGAAACAAAATTTTACGACTATCGATGCAAAATTTACCATGGCTCTGATAAAAAAATCCTAGGTTCCGAAAGCAACCTTATTCTTTATACATGTTTTAGGGATGTTATAGCGGTGCCAAATAAAAAAAATTGTGGTGTTTATTATAATATTGTCGGACCTGCGGGCAAATTATGGCATTCAATTCGAATCGAAATTCTACTCAATCGATGGAGTTATCAATGCTTTCAATATATGAATTCTAATAAGAATTTTTAAATTTCGATTCGAATCGAATGCCGTAATTTGCCCTCTGATGGCATTTTTTTTTTGCTGTGTAAAGGTACCTTTACATGGTAATACAAAGTAATTAGATTTTGTAGAATCAAAATATTATGAAATTCTCTCCGTGTTTAAAAAAAGAGAATAAAAATCTTTTCTAACTATTTTTCATGTTTACACGGATGAGGTTGGTAAAATCAAAATCGGTTGTTACCTTTTGGGGTAACGCCATATGGTTAAGGTTCTACAATATTAACAAGAACAACATGAAAAAATCTGCTTTGATTTTGATTGTTTGTGTATTGTTTAATTAAGTGTAGCCACCTTCATTAGATTCTGTAAGTGCTGCCAATCTTTCACACCTCTGATGTGATGAGAATACACAAGTTTCTAAAATGGTTTAGAAAATAAACATTTACCGAACACTTGTCTAGTTTTGCATCCGTATTTTCTCCCACTCAATACATTGTGCTTTTACATGATGAGATTTTGTATTATTCTTCAACATTTTTTTACAAGTCATAATATATGTATTACCATGTAAAGGTACCTTAATAGACAGCAAACGGGACAATTTTTACAATTTAAGTATTTTGTGAAGCCGATTTTTGATGCATAAAATAATTCAATTCAATTTTGTTTATTCTTCAGATTAAAAAACAAAATAATTTTTGTTTTAAACACATGAAGTGAGAAAATTTACTCACCATTCATAAAAACCAACGATTATGAAATGCTTTAAATAAATAAAGAATGAAAAATTTAATAAATTAATTAACTCAGAAAAACGAGGAGAAAATCCAAATCGTTTGTTTGTCTGTCTATAAAGCTAGAAGAAATATAAATCATTTCTTTTAATAGAATTGAATAACTAATGCACTCTCAGCTCACCATGATTCTTCCTCTTAAAATCGTCAATAACTCAACAAATACTTTATCAAAAAGTCTTAAGTAAGAGGAGACAAGAGTGTGAAATATATTTATATGCACATGTGTATTTACAACTGTATATGCGTTTTGCCAATTAAATATTTGTTAAAATTATGACCATTGATCTGTGCAATTAACTTATATTTGTTTAAAAACTAACAAAAAGCATGAAGACATGTTGCAAATAACAACAATTTTATTAAAACTAACGCTTAGTTAATGACCTTCTATGTTGGCAATCGTCTACAAAACTCTAACAGACATTAGATTTGCATTTGAATTTTAGAAAGAGAAATGTAAAGAAAAAGAAACTGTCTATGTTTAACCACGTCCATACATACATACGTTGATATTGATTGCAATGTGTTGAATGCAATAAGTAACTAATTTACATTTTTGATAGAAATTTATTATGACAAGACAAACAAATAATAATACATTTGCATATGTACATACAAACAAACCATTTACAGTGAGTAACATAAAATAAAACCCAGAAAACATACATATAAAATAATCTTTTAAATTTCTTAAGTAATGTAAAAATTTGCGGTTATGTGAATTGAAAACACCCAAAAAATATTTATAGATAAAGGAGCCGAGTTAGCGATGGAGGGGCCTTGGCCTAAATTCGATGATTTCTAGTACTAAGTTGCATATATATATATATATATATATATAAACTTTTATGTAGAAAGGCCCCGTACTCGTTTTTTTTTATAAGCCCAGATTTTCGTTAATTTTGTTAATGCATATTACAATTATCTAAAAAAAATCACGACCTAAAAAATACAACTTAGGGCCTTTCTATACTAAGGTAACGATATGTATAATGTTTAACATAAAACTAAGAATTAATTTTATTTTTATTTTACTGTCTCAAGAGTTGGGGCTCTCGACTTGGGAGATACACCCCAGATAGTGTTCAAACCTCTAAGGGGGCATTTTCTAAGCCCTGGGCTTGACGACGGCAGTAAACGTGTTCTCAGGGTGATAATAGGCTCTATTGGGTGCTAGCAGTATTGCTGGTAATGAAAATGTTGATGAGTTCGTCACAAGAGGATTGACTCATGGTGTTAAGTTGGGGTGTAGGCTAGTAGCCCATAGCTAGAGTTTTTTTTTTCATAAAGATCGATTTATTAATGGGTCTTGAATAAGATAGGACTCACTTGCATAGACGAGACTGAAAGCGAGGTTTCTGTATTAGGAAGGGACTAACCTGTTTTCTCAATTAGATCAGGAGGTCTCTAGGGTGTATATTTGGGACTCTTATGACCCACTTCGATGAGATATGTGATCTGCAGATTGTGCAAAGGCGAGAAGAAAATAAATATTGTGGATCACTTTGTTAGCTACTTTCTAAGGATGCAAATCTACCTTGCGAAGGTGGATGTGGCATTGCTTTTGGATTGATTTAGTAAATCCTCTTGTATAGGCTAGGGGCATTATACCATTTGGATGGAATGGTTGGCTGGCTAATAGGCAGTTTAATACCTTTTACACTTTTCCTTCTCTCCGTTTTCTGCTACCTCTTGCGACCTAACCTGAAGGACAGTATTACACTTCTGTTAAATGGAATGAAGGTTAAGAGGACTCCTAAAAGTGGGATTTATAGAAACCCATGGAAAACTTTGAACGCGAAAGTTTAGGCAATTATTTTTCCTATATAAAAATAATTCAAGACGAATTTGGTTTGATACTGACGTAAATAAGGGGTTAATGGTGGTAAATTGTATTCTAAGGAAAAAGCCTTATATTAAATATGTGATCAATAGTAAAACCCACTGTCCTATCTGCACAAAGGGGTAGGCGAGAACCCCGCTAAGAGAACCAAATTAAAATAATGTTAAAGATGGCAATTATTCGTTTTTTTAAATGCCCTTCCCCTCAAGTAACTGTAGTTTACATGTAACCCTTAAAAAGTCGTACGTAACTTTCGCAATTTCCATCATTTTGACTGCCAGTTCGCGCGTTTAGTGTCGAATTGCAATGGAAAATATATCACTGTGACACTACTTTTCAACCAAATGTAGCATTTAAGAACTAGAACTTATGATGTTTGAGTAGAGTAAGCGCTATAATTTTGTAAAGGAACTAAATATTATTATATTTGTCTGCATATTTTATTTATTAATTTTCTGTAGAGTATTTTAAATTCGTCTAAGCCGAATAAGGAACGTAATTACATAACAATGTGCTGTTGTGAAGTTAATAATGTGTTGCAAATGTTCCTGATTATAATCAGGTTATTGTTAGATTTTTTTCATATTAACAAACAAGAAAGCTTAACAAAAAAAATATCTTTAAATTATCATGATTGCCATTACTTTCTTCAATTTTCATTACTATTTCAAATCTTTCTTCTATTTGAAGATCCCATAAAGAACATTCTTTAGATTAAAAAATTGAAATGCATTTGGAATCATCCTGCATGCAATAGAACATTATTTTATTCATTCAATCTTCAATATATCTAATCAAATATTGTTTGATCTTCTACATAAGAACTCGTTCAAATCAATTTTAGTTTTTTTAAGAAAGAATTTCTTTCTTCGTAAAATAAATTTTTTTTTTTAAATTGCTAGCAAAGCAAAAGAAATTGGACAGCAAAAATAAGTTTTATTAATAAGAAATGTATTTGCATAAAGAAATTGTAGTTCAATACTAATATAAGTGTGTTTACTCCAAAAAGGAATTTAGTGATAATAGACACATCCCTTAACCCTTTATGAGCTACTAAACAAATGTGCAAAAACCAACTTAAACATTAAAATAACGTTTTGATGCATTAAAATGTTTTATTGTAACAGAAACTTGAAAATTTAAAATAATATTATATATAACTAATTACTATTATATAAAATATAATAAAATAAAATAAAATAAAATAAAATAAAATAAAATAAAATAAAATAAAATAAAATAAAATAAAATAAAATAAAATAAAATAAAATAAAATAAAATAAAATAAAACCAATCATAGTAAAGTTACCAAAATATAGAAACAAAAGCATTTATATATTTTTTAAATTACTGGTTGCCCACATAAATTGCAACAAATTATAAATAAGCCCTACTATTTAATTAACATATAAACATTGTGAATTTACCAGGTTTATAGTTTTGAAGATATTTAGAAAGCTTTAGTTTGCAAACGTTCTTTTAAAAACTTCTATATATAATTCTGGCCCTTTATTAACATATTAACATATTTTGGTAACCTGACGAATGTAATTTAAATATTTGTTTCTATCTTCATTAGTTTTAAAATTACAAAAAGTACTAAAACATAGTTTTAGCCCTTTTTCCCCTTAGGGCCCATTAATTAAAAAAAGGATCCAAAAACATAACCATTTTTTAGACCTCTCGCCTCCAATTATAATTATGTTGCAATTTTTATTGGCTTTAAAGTAACAAAAAACGCCTAAAAAACCAATATATATTTTTAACCCTTTTTTGCCCCCTTTGGGTCCAAAATTGAAAAAAGTACAAAAAAACCTAATCATATTTTTTAAGACCTATCGAAGGCAATTTAAATAATGTTTCTATCTTTATTGGTTTAAAAGTAACAAAAAGTACCAAAATATAATGTAACCCTTTTCCCCCCTTTCTGTCCAAAATTTAAAAAAAAACACCAAATATCTGTCTTCTTATTTCTTAAGAAAAACGCAAAACTTTTTAAATTTTGTTTCTATCTTATATACTTCAGAAGATAGTAGTTTACAGGGTTTTCCCTTTTTGTCCCCTTTTATCACTTTTTTTAAAAAAAAAGTTACTTTTTGTGACGTTTAGATAAAAAAATTGCACTTTAAAAAAGTATATGTAATAAAACGGAAACAAAAAAACTGTTTTTGAAAAGGTATATTATTTGACTAATTATTGGGCGTCTTGCCCTTATGAAATCTGCTCAAAATTTTCAATATTTTTTTTATTACAGAGAACATTTTTGGAAGTAGTTACGGTGCAATTTCGCACTTTTGAAAAATAAGGTTCACCCTAGTGCCCATAGTTAAAAGCTTAAAATATGATAAAATTGCATTAAGAATGTTTTAGATTTAAAAAAAAATCAAGCCAGTTATAATAAAGAAAAAATTTAATCTTACTAACAAGTTTTGCTTAACTTCGAGGATATTTATTGTATATTGACAACATTTTCTGCGGACAAGATCTTTGACATGTTTATTACTTCTAAATTCACTTATTTCTGGATTTGTTTTTTATTAATTTTTATAACGAAAATGAAGACTTTCAGATGTTATTTAAATCAAACATTAAATAAAATTTAAAAATTTGTCTAATCCACATTTTCATACTGGTAGTCTGAAACAAGAGACAACAAAGCCTATTTTTTATTCTTACTTTTTTTAATGCTGAAAGAAAATTCGCAAGCGTGGAAATACTTAACTAGAACTTCTTTTAGAAATTGCGTTTTGCAGCAGCTAGTCTAGGGCTTAAGGTTCAATTACACGTGACATAACCATAACCACAGAAAACAGCTGTTCGAACCAAACTTGTTGTTTTTGAATGAAAAAACAGTAAAATTTGAATATAATATTTTTTTAACTGGTTATTTAAAGCTTCAACTGCACTTTAGCTTTGTAATGTTAATGTCAAAATATGTACCGATTATCACCACAAACAATAAGCTTTGTGACAGTGCCAAAGAACTTACCGGTGCCAAAATTTGATCAAAATATCTTCAAAATTGCCACCTATTTTTTTATTGAAATATTACATGGACACCCAGCCGGACGGACACGCTTAAATCGACTTAGGAAGTGATTCTGAGTCTATCGGCACACTTGAAGATGGGTGGTCTTAGACCATTATTTTTGGGCGTTACAAACCCTGCCACGTATGTGGTGTTGGGATAATAAGCGGCAGTTTGTTTTGGATTAACTTAAAGAAACATTTTTAAAATCTTTTTTTCAACTTGATCAAAGCATTTGTTTATCCATTAACAACATAATACCCACTTAATAATTAATCATCACACTTAAATGTTTTCTACCGACTACTAATTCTCATTAAATATTTGCTCAACACTTTATTAATTTGTTGACAAACTATTAGACCAAGTGTCGCAGTCTCTGCGCTAAAGAAATAAAAACATGGAATTTGTATTTATTTTTAATTTCTTTAATCTGCTAAATGCTTGCTTTAATTATCATCATGATCATCTTGATCATCATTAGAGGCTTTAGTCATTAGGAAAACTTGATTTTAAAATGTTTTTGAAATCTTTTTTAATTAATTTTTGTTTGTGTTTGTGCGTAACTAATTCAAATATTTGTTCTTTACGAAATGTTGAAACATGTTTTTGATCAAGAGAACAAAACTTTTAAATCTTATCATTATTTAAACATTAACAACAGAAATAGTTTTTCTTCTGTATGTCATTGTAACGATAAGCTACCGGCATTATAGTCTACAAAATTTTATAAAACTTAAATTTATAACGTCCTCTGAAATGCAAAAGGGGGCAACAATCAAAACAATAAAAATTGAAATCCTTGCCTTTGCAAATACTTATACAAATTGTGCTTTATTAGCCTCTTAGATATGTTTGTACGAAAAAAAATTTTTATATATAAGCAGATGTGGATTTAGGGAGCGGGGGGAGGAAATCCCCCCCCAAGCGTTTAAAACCCTTTTAAAAACACAAGAAACCGCAAAAAATGCAAGACAAAGGCTTTGCTATTCCCATAAACTTAATAACTCGATTTCGAAAGGCAACAAGGTACCAAAAATACAAAAAAAATTATCGCTTGTTAAAAAAACTACTTAGATAATTTTTTAAAAAAACATCATCCTAAGCGGAATTCAGTTTTGCTGAAAATTCCAGGAACAAAATTGTCTCCATTATGCGAAATAAGATAGGTCGATCGTCATTTATTAATTTTTAATCTCTGCTGTTAAGTTGTTAGAGACGATCATTTGGCCTTCTGCATTTCCGATGACGATATGTGTTTTTTGTGTGCATTTCCCCCATACTTACATTCTATTTCTAATAAAAAATTGTTGATAAATTTAAGAATCGATTACTTATTTAGGGAGCATAAAAAGTACTGTTTTTGTAGTAAAAGCAATTTATTTTGGTTTTAATAAGATCATAATTATAATCAATAAAATATCGAAAAATATTTTTTAATAAGCTAATTAAATTTTAATAAAAACAAAACAAATATTTACAATTGTAAGTTTATATTACATTTTAAACACAATTCTTACAGAAAAAATTTTAAAGACGAATTTATTAACAAAATTCGTAAAGACACGTATATTTATACCCTTCACATAGTGATAGGGTATATATCACTTTGTCATTCCGTTTGTAATTTCTTTATTATTCATTTGCGACCCCATAAAGTATATATATTCTGGATCCTTATAGATAGGGAAGCCGATTTAGCGATGTCCGTCTGTCCGTCTGTTGAAATCAAGTTTCCGGAGTCAAATAAAAAGATACAGACCAGTTAATGGTGTCAAACTATTAGAAATATCCTGGAGACAATCGCTATTTAAAATCAATAAAATCGGTTCACTATTGACCGAGATATAAGCGAAAACCCAGAGTAACCCATTTTTTTTAGGACAAAATCCGTGCATATATCCCTATATACCTCAGTAAGTATAGTCACTCTTGCCACAAAACTTGGCACGGATACTCCTAAAGAAGGGACCTAAATAATGGAAAAAATCTTTTCAGATAGGACCAGGGGAAGGGGTATTTTTCCTACAATTGCACAAATTTGGTGAAATATTTTATACGCTATATCTCGTAAACTATAACAGCTATCGACTTAAAATGTTCTACAAAAAGTAATTGCACGCTAAGGGCTACGCCTTAAAGGAAACATTTTTTGGGTGGGGGCAAAAAAAGGGGTAGCTCCCATACAAATCGACAATTATTATCAAATATTCGATACGCTATATCTCGGAAACTATAACAGATATCGAAATGAAATGTTCTACAAGAAGTAATTGGGCCATAAGGGCTACGCTCTAAAAAAAAATTTTTTTGAGTGGGGGCAAAAAAAGGGGTAGCTCCCATTCAAATCGACAATTACTATAAAATATTCGATAAGCTTTATCTCGGAAACTATAACAGATATCAAAATGAAATGTTCTACAAAAAGTAATTGCACGCTAAGGGCTACGCTTTAAAGAAAAAATTTTTTGGGTGGGGGCAAAAAAAGGGGTAGCTCCCATAGAAATCGACAATTGTTATAAAATATTTGATACGCTATATCTCGGGAACTATAACAGATATCGAAATGAAATGTTCTGCAAAAATTAATTGGGCAAGTAGGCCTACGCTTTAAAGAAAATTTTTTTTGAGTGGGGGCAAAAAAAGGGGTAGCTCCCATACAAATTAACAATTATTATAAAATATTCGATACCCATATCTCGGGAACTATAAAAGATATTGAAATGAAATGTTCTACAAAAAGTAATTGGGCAAGAATGCCTACGCTTCAAAGAAAAAATTATTTGAGTGGGGGCAAAAAAAGGGGTAGCTCCCATACAAATTAATAATTATTATAAAATATTCGATACGCTTTATCTGGGAAACTATAACAGCTATCGACATCAAATGCTCCACAAAAAGTAATTGAACAATAAGGCCTACGCTTCAAAGACAAATATTTTTGAGTGTGGGCAGAAAAAGGGGTAGCATACATATTAACAATTTTTGTTAAATTTTCGATATGCTATATCTCAGAAACTATAACATATATCGAAATCAAATGTTCTACAAAAAGTAATTGGGCATTAAGGGCTACGCTCTGAAGAAAAAAATTTTCGGATGGGGGGTGAAGGAGGGGTAGCTCCCATACAAATTAACAATTTTTATAAAATTTTCGATACGCTACTTCTGGAAAACTATTACAGCTATCGACTTCGAATATTCTACAAAAAGTAATAATCAAATAATTCATACATTTTGGTGAAAAAGTTGGTGAAGAGCAGGGGGACTAGAACATTTAATAAGTTTTATTAACCTTTAAATATGAATAATGTCGAAAACTTTTAAAACTCTTGAACTCAAACTTTCCTCATCTATTTATATTATTCATACGAATGTTAAAATTTGTATATTTTTCTATTTACCTTAAAACTTGCACAAGGTTTTTTATTATACTATTTGCAGTACAAAATTACTCGGCTGGGTATATTTAAAGACCAATGTGAAGGGTATATAAGATTCGGCACAGCCGAATATAGCGCTCTTACTTGTTTTTTATTGAAATCTATATATTAATTTAAAAAACGGTTAAGACGGATAAAAATTGTACCCTAGAACCAACAAAATGCTGTTATTACTTAACGACTACGGATTTTAAATAAGCTTACAATTTAAAATTTAACATAAGAAATCAATATGTACTAAAAACAATCGTAGTTACTGAGCCACATTTCAATTAAATTTTATAATTACGTACACACATATACATATGACGTACACAGAAACAACTAAAAAGCGTATTCAATAAACAAATTCGTCAAATTCAAATTTAACTGAAACGGGATTATCACTAAATTCGTGAAATCAAACACTTAAATAACTAAATTGTTTATTGAAATTGTTTTTATTTACTATTCATTAAAAAGATAGTTTGACAGTCTGAATAATATTTTAAATGTTTAAAAAAAAACTAGTGTGTTGTATTTTTTTAATTGTATGTCAATTTTTGAATTTGATTTGCAAACAAACTTTAATTAATTTGATACAAGCAATCAACCTGTTACTTCGTTAATGTAATTTTATATCTTAACTAAAACAAAGTATTAAATGCAGGATGGTACTATGAGCATCAAATATTACCAATTACATTATTTTACACAATCTTATTTCAGAATCTCTGGATTTCTATTTTTATGACTTCCGGCTTTAATTAGGGTCACTTGATTTCATATTAAAAGTACATCTTGACCACTTCAATAACTTTCAACTTTAATCTGGTTATTTCATATTTGTGGACTAACAATTCCAAAAATGAAAAAATGTTCCAAATTTGAAAAATGTACTTCTTGGCGACTTTCGACCTAAATCTGCAAAAAATACTAAAAAAATGCAAAAAGTACCTAAAAATTACCACAGTTAAATTATTACCCTTTTTGGATCCTTAGAGGAACAAAATTTCAAAAAGTATCAAAAACGAGCTCATATTATTTTAAACCCATGTGAAAGCAAAAATATTTCACTTTTTCAGAAAAAAGGCCAATAATACATGGGATACCCCTTAATGAGTGAAACAAAATTTCCAAAAAGTACCACTAACGTTTTCATTTTTTTTAAGACCATTTGAACGCAATTTAAGTTATATTTTCATCTTTTTGGTTCAGAAGTTACAAAATGTATCCAAGCCGTATTAAAATTTAATATTAATCCTGTATTGCAGCAAATGCTCTAATGTTTTAAAAAAGTAACAAAAACATATTCATGTTTCTCAAAGCCTGAAAATTCTTTCTACCTCGAGACCTGTCTAACGAAATTTGAACTTTGTTTTTATCTTGATTGGTTCAGAAGTGTAAAAATCTTTTTGAAAAAAGAACCAAAAATATATTTACATTTCTAGGCCTGAATTATGCTTCTATCTATGTTGGTTTAGAAGTAACAACATTTACTTTATCAGTATCAAGTTATAGCTTTTACCCTTTTCATTCCTTAAGTTTCAAAATTTCAAAAAAAAAAAAATGACAAACGCGAGTCTGCTTATTTTTTTTTGATAAAGTGTAATACTTTATAATTTTGTTTCTAATGTATAGATAAGAAAAGATATCAATCAACTTTCCCGGGTTTCCCCTATTCGGCTCTTTTTTACTGTCTTCCGAACCAAATCTTTCAAAACTCCATGTTTGTGAAAAATGATAACTTAGTCAGTCAATTAGACAGCCATAAGAGTTATTTCTTTATATAGATACTTAAATTTTGCGCTCAGAAATGGACCCAGGAACATAAGATTTCAAGGCATTTGCTCTAAACTAACGAGCCATTGTGTTTTTAGAGTGTTATTATTACTTTTATTTACTTGTTATTAAAATACTTAACTCAACTAAATTTAACACCACTGAATTCAGTTCGACTGAATTCAACTTAACCCTTCTTAACAAGCATAAGCAATGGCAAAACAAAACCAGTATGATCGTTACACTCGGCTGTGCCGAATCTTACATACCCTTCACATTGGTAATTTAATATACCCAGCCATCTTTTGCAGCCGAGTAATTTTGTACTGGAAATTTTATAATAGAAATACTTTGTGCTGGGGTTAAAGTGCATACTCATAGTAATCCTAGTTTTCGATATAGAAAACATTACAAAATTTTAACGCTTAACGTATGTTTAATAGAAATACCATGTAAAAGGTTTGAGGTCGAGAGTCTTAAAAGTTTTCGATATTATTCGTATTAAAAGTTGAATAAAAGATGTTTATTTGTATGGGGGATTTTAATCCCCCATCTCCTCTCCAACTGTTTTTTCCAAAATGTGTGAATTATTTCATCTTTACTTTTTGTAAAACATTTTAAGTCGATAGCTGTTATAGATTCTAAGATTAAGGGCATGAAATATTTCACAAAGTTTGTGCAATTGTAGGGGGAATACCACTTCCTCTGAGCCAATCTGAAATTTTTTTTTTTTTATTTAGGTCCCTATCTTCAGGGTATCTGTGCCAAGTGTGACTATATTTGCTGAGATATATAGGAATATATGCGCGGATTTCGTCCTAAAAATGGGTTATTTTGGGGTTTCGATTATATCTCGGTCAAGAGTGAACCTATCTTGCTGCTTTTAAATAGCGATTATCTCAGGGATATTTCTAATTGTTTGAAACCAATAACTGGTCCGTGTTACTTTATTTGAATCCGGAAGCTTTATTTCAACAGTCGGACAGACGGGCATGGCTTTATCGACTTCCTTATCTATAAGGATCCAGAATATATATACTTTATGGGGTCGTAAATGGATAATAAAGGAATAACAAACGGTGTGACAAACGGATGTTTACCCTTATCACTATGTGAAGGGTATAAAAGGCAAGAGGAAAACCAAATTTTTTTTAATATTGTCCCAACCTGGTATTGAACTTCGATTGTCAGGCCGAGGCTCTTCAACTAGACGAGTAGAACACAGAGGAATTATATTTTATTAGCTTAAATTCTAATTTGTGTTAGCGATCACGTTCGAACAAAGTGTGTTTAGTATAAAAATCAAGCAGACAGATAATAAAAGCAAATAGAAACAATGATAATAACCAATTTAACTTTTGAACAAACGTTTGTTTGAGAACATTTAAGAATGCTGTTTTTCTGTGTGCATTCTGCCAAACAATAAATTAGCATTATTTTATAGAAAACTCTAATTAATACTCGATTTGCAAGAAAAATTATTTATTTTAATTTTATTTTCTTTATCCCTTTTAACGTTTAGGTTTATTTTTTCTTAACCTTAAAGTTCTGTTGATTTTTTCTGTCCGCGGATTTTGCTTAATTAGAAAACAACTGCGATCCTTTAATCATTTCTTTACACTTCAGGCGTTAATTGCTTAGAATTTGCAATCATCACATCACGCCTGCACAATGGGTGCATAAAAATTTGAACAAAAAAAAATAACAAAATGATGATTTTATTTTAAAATAAATCCTTTAGAAACTTATAAATAATATATGACGGACATATGTACATACGTACATATCGCACACTAAATCAAAATCAGTCGCAACTTAAACTCACTAGTTTAATGAGATTCTCTCTTAATGATTTAAAAATCATGGTTGTAATTTTAAAACCAAATTGATTTCAATAGTAAAATCCGTCTTAGAATAAATTTTACTTAAATGTTATCAAAACGTTTGTATTCTTTTAATATGTGAATCATTTCATATGATGTTTCTTGTTACAGAATTGTTATTTTTTGAAAACTTTGTGTGGCCACAAAATACAAGTTTTATAGAAAGTAATTCGATAATTTTTAGCTGAATTATCACTAATAAATTCCAAAACCTTTTAATGTTGCTTAACGACCACAAAACAATTATTAACCTAAGGATGTTATCCTAAACAGTATA
The DNA here is from genome assembly GCA_963583895.1 of Melanophora roralis. Lineage (NCBI taxonomy): Eukaryota > Metazoa > Arthropoda > Insecta > Diptera > Rhinophoridae > Melanophora > Melanophora roralis. The sequence goes on along the minus strand of OY757187.1, from coordinate 89,270,368 downwards.
CAGAAGTATGAAATATGTTTTTAACTTATTTTTTATATCTCAGATCCTTGCTTTTTAAAGTATTTAAAATATTTTGTCGCCATTTGTCTGCTACAGTTTAAAATCACTGAACTTCCCTTTCAGTGAAGTATGTGAAAATTATACAGAAAGAAAAAAAAGAAGAAAAAGAAACATCCATATTTGTAAGTAGATATGTGTAAAGTGGTGTGGAAACACTGTAGGCAAGTGTCATGCGATCCATTTAAATTAGTTGCCAACAATGTGTTAAAAGTCAGTTTAGCTACAGAAAATTGAAAAAGAACATTTTTGCAGACATGTAAAAGGCATGTAAGCGCCGCCAGTTTATTGTTTAGTGCAAGTTTAGGAAAAAAAATAACAACATAAGGGAATCTTGTTGCTGGTTACATTTTACACCTTTTTTCTTTGAGTTTTATTATAACATGGTTAACAAGTATAAGGGGCATTCCACCGTCACGTGTTGGACAAATTCAACTATTTTTTAGCACTTATTTTACATACAACTTCTAATTGGTAATTCAGAATTCAATTTTTTTTCTTTTATTAATTAAACTGCGTGGTAGTCTTCAATCTTACATCGAACTTGTTTTTAATAATTCAGAAAATATTAAAGAAAAAATTAAACAAACTTCGTCACGTGTGGGACAGCCTGAGTCAACCAACATTTAAAATTGTAGTGTTTAAATCCAAATTTCAGCGAATCAGTTGCACATAGAGAAAAGATGTCTAAGAAAGAAATTACAACTAACAACCACGCTTTCTTATGATGGTAATAAATTTTTAATAAAAAAAATATTTATAGGTAAAAATTAACTTTTTTATTTCGTCACGTAAGGGACAAATGGCGTCACGTAAGGGACACAGTTGAAATTATTTTTATAAAATACACAAAAATCAAAAGTTAATTGCAGTTTTGTCTACAGATAAGCTATAACTTTGCAGTCCACAATATTTTGATTGGCCTTGATGAAATAAAAGTTTGAAATTCCTCTAATGGCATGGTGATTCAGATTAAATTTTTTCTTAGTTTTTTGAGGATAGCACATAAATTACCTGGGTTTTTGAAACTAAGAAATTAAGAAGAAAAATAAGCAAAAAAATTTAGCTGACTAAATGAAAAAATGTTTGCTTTGGCTTATCATTTTCTCTCATACCAATCTCCTTATATTTTCGCCGATTCCATCTATTATACCCTTTCCATTAGTTGTAGCAAAGTATTTGCAAAAAATGGCTTTGCGTACTTTGCGCTCAGCATTGATATTAATTTTACCATATAGCGGTTTTTCAATTCTGATGTCAAGCCGTTGCTCCAAACTATTTCCACTAAAGGTAAACCTTCATTTTTCGTATTTACTAAATCGAAAAGCTTATTTAAAAAACCAAAAACTTCATCTTTTTTTTTAAAATTCGCATTCGAGCATATAAGGTAGAGTAAGTGCGGGTAACGTGGTATAGACTGGTAATGTGGTATTGTAAGTTTTTTTTAAACTAATAATATAAAAATAACAAAAACAGGCTAAATATATTGCTGCTCTCAGAAAATTAATAAAGCAATACTTTAATTAATATTTGCAAGTTATTTTGGGAGTCAGTTGCAAGAAATCGTTTTGCTGTGTGATCGACTTTTTTTGCTGGTGGAAAAACACAAGTTTTTTCCTTAAACGGCGTGTCCGCTATGTTGCAAGATGTTTCGAGCTAGCGGATTGGGATGATTTTCCAGCTTATTAAAGTACTTGTCCACATAGTTAAGGATTTCGCATTTTACTTGTGGAACTTCTAGTTCCTTGGATGTTGCTGCTCTTAACATACCAAGGAGCACCAGGTATTATTCTTAGAATTTTGTTTTGACGGCGTTGAATCTTTTCTACGTTAAAGGCGGAAGCAGTGCCCCATAGTTGTATCCCGTAGCACCAAATTGGTTTCAAAATTGAGTTGCAGAGCAGAAGTTTACAATCAAGACGTAACACAGAGTTTCTACCAATTAGCCAATGGATTTGGGCAGTTTTAAGTTTTAATTGTGACAACTTTTCATCTATGTGGAGCTTCCATGTGAGGCGGCGATCTAAGTGAATGCCAAGATATTTTGTTTGAATACTTTGATGCACCGTATGGTTGTTAATAAAAATTGGGGGACACGTTTCCTTGCGTAACGTAAATGTAAATGTAAATGTAAATGTAATAATTTTTCTACTTGGGATACGTGATGCTGCAGTTGTTTCGAGGCCTCTTTAGGGTCTTTATGAATACTGAGAAAGGCGGTATCATCAGCAAAAGTCGATATATAAGTAAAATTGTCTCTGGGCATGCGTGCTGTGTAAAGCAAATAGTAGTTAAATCATACCAAAATCGTCACGAAAATCGTCTAAAAAACATATAGGTATACCACATTACCCGCACTTACTCTATGCTTGAAAATTTACTTTGTAATAAGTTGCAGCTTAAACAACAGGACACTCGTTCGCGACCATAGTGCGCTTTGAATTTCATTCTGGTATTCACAAGCGAAAGGCATTGCAAAATCAATTTGAAGGATACGTACACCTTCATTAAATTGGTCTTTTTGAAATTCATCTACTTGGATTTTTTTTAAATTAACATGTTTCATCACAATATGAACTGAATTCAGTTTGTCTTTCAGTTCAACTTAACTTGTTTAATGGGTTGTCAAACATGATTTATTATCTGAAAGCAGAAAGCTTCCCGTAGATACATAGTTAAATAATTCTTCCAACGCCTTTCTTTAATTCCATTTCCCCAAACCACAACCAAAGCATTTGCACCTGGATAGGTTTATACTATATCTGGACGGTAATAAAAGGCTTTCACATCCTCGTATTACGAGTTGACATTGGACATGTCCAAGCTTGAACTTTCGGCTGGAGCAATATTCAATTTAGGCGCTTATTTGGTTGTTATCGCTCTTTTTTTGCTTGGCGATTGAGGAAGGGCTTTTAAAGCCTTTTGAATAGCTTTCGATAAAGTTTGTTTGGACTTTTAAGAAGGTTTTGGTACTTACAGAAGGTCTGTCAATATTTTGACGTCGATTTCTTTATTAGGCCCTTTGCAGGCTTTTTTTATATTTTTCCTTAACTTGCAAAGTTTTTGAATCGATTTCTGAAATACTTTCTCTTTTTCGCTTATAAAGCTCACGTATTCTTCTCTATCAGCTAGGGCTAAAGGTTGGATCATCTTTCTTACGCTTTCCGCGAAGTTTCCGGATATGTTCAGTACTGGTGGAAGGTTGTATTTTAGTCATATTTGGATAAGCCACAAATGTAGTGCAGTAAATTACAAATATAGTTTGTAGATGGCAGAAAGATTGAAAGATTTCAGATATGTTAATTCTTGGCGTCACGTGTGGGACACTTTTTATCACGAAAGAAAAACTATTTGCTAAGTGTTTAAGTGCAAATTTTTTTGTCAGCTTTTAGACCACCAAAAGTTAGCTGTAAACAACAAAAATCAATTTGTTTAGTTGACTTGCCTTACAGTTATTAATAAAAAAAGGAAAACGGCGTCACGTGTGGGACATAGAAATTTACCTTTGCATTGTAATTATTTTCTCGGGAACAAAGCACTTTACAGCAATAAATATTATACGGTTTAATACCGCTCACCACGCCCTTGAACGCAGAAAAGAATATTAGTTCTTATGTGAAAAACAATATTAGCAGCGACCTCTCAAAAAATGGTGTACAATGAAAAAGAAAAGCTAGATTCTTTATACTCTCAAACAAATAACGGTATTTATGAAAATAGTGATCTACTCGTCACGATGAATGTCAATTTTTTGAGATGAGAACTTAATCTCTCTATGTAGATGCAAAAATATAAAAAAAGTCAATGTTTGTAATATTGTTCAGATTTCCGTTTTTTCATGGAATGCTCCATAAGCTCAGCGCTTTTTACGTTTTGTTATGATAAATACTTGAGAAAACTATTTGTGTCTTTTTCTATTAGTGTTGAAATGGTTAACATAATGCACCATTAGGTGGTCCCAGTTGTGGCTAATAGCCCCATTATTACTCCTTAAACAAACACACCTTTTTTTCTATAAAAAACATATTCCTTTTTAAATTATGTTTAAAGGTGCATACATTTGTGGTAATTGTTGCATATGGTACATACATATGTACATACCAAGATATAAGGGTGCCCGTTATTTTTTTAAAGGCAAAATGTTTTTATTGTTGCAAAAATTTAGCCCCTACGTAAGTCAACACGAAAATGCGTGGTGGACTTACGTTTCGTTTTAAACTGTGAGAGATAATCCTCAACAAATTTCGATTAATTCTTACTATGGACCCATATTCTAAAATATTTCAAAAACATGATTTTAACAAACGAACCGACAGACGGACGGAATTTAAACGTTAGTGGTCCCAGGGGCGTAATATTTTTGAAGAATAGTTAGTTAGTTTTTAAATTAAGGCGCAACTTTTTAAGTTGTGAGATCTAATCGTTTTCAAAAGCAATTGGGCATACAAACAAGGGACACCCTGTGTACATGCTATTGTAATTAGAACTTTAAGTTTAAAAAATTGCTTTCGTTTTTCATCTTCCTTAACATGAAACTATTAACTTTCCTTCTTTTAAAGTTTAACTTCTGTGTGGTTCTTCAATATTTAACCCAAAAACGTCTAAAATATCTTCCAATGAATAGTTAAACTATTAAAAAAGTCCCTTTGAAAAACCACGAAGGAAATAAGACATAAAAGATTTTGGTTGTGTGCAGAATCAGTTTAGTCTTAAGATTAGGAAAATTTTTTTTTCGTATGTTAAAAAGTTATGAACATGTGATCAAATACAAATAAAGTATCGAAATACATAATGATTTTTTAAATAAATTGTCACAAGTTTTTAATATATTTTTGTTATTGAATCTTCATCTCTATGAACAAACAATAAGTATTAAAATCTGAAATATAAAAAACTAATATTAGCCCAGCCAGTGCCAGTTTAAAATTAAAGTTTTCTAAATTAAGTCTACTTACAATTTTGTTCATATGTATGGTTTAAAATTCCTCATTTAACTAGAATTTGTAGATCTTTGCTAATACACCATGGACTTCCGGTTATTATTCGCAGTTTTCTGTTTTGACAATTTTTAATTTTTTCCATGTTGCTTCAAGCTGGTTTTAAAATTGAGTAATAAAGAAAAAATATTCAATCGAGACGAAGTTCAGAATTTCTAACAATCAGCCAATGAATCCCTAGTTGCCCTTTGGGAAGGGCTGCAAATGGTGATTATTGTAGGTAGGTGGATCCAATGAGGCTTGAACCTTAAAGTGTTCCGAGGATATAGCTTTTGTTTGGCCGAAATCTATAAGGTCTCAAATTTTTATGTTCTCACTCGGCCAATAGGTGGGTTATCCACAACCACAAATTCACACAAGACGTGACATCTATGACTAACTAGGCGAGAGCAACAAAAAAAATACTCCACTTAAATATTTGTACTGATCTTTCTGGTTAATAACTTTAACTTGCAAAATATTGGATTTAATTTAAGGGTTAAAAATATTAAATTTCTAACACATTATAGTGGTTGTCTTAACGCGTTGCGATATCGTTTGTGTGAAAAACTAATCCTTAAACTGTTTAACAATTAAACATGCTGAGACTCTTTCGGTTTTGTATCTTTTGTGTAGCTCTATACTGTCCATACCCATAACTTAAAAAAACATTCATTAAGTTTTTATCAACAAACTCCAATATGTTGAAATGCAAATCCATACTAAAGGTAATAAACGTTAAACTAAAACAAGTTAGAGCGCTATATTCGGCTGTTCCGAATCTTAGATATGCTTCACATTTAACTTTAGAAACCCCAATCCTTTTTTTATCCTTTTTTTCTTTATGAGATATTTCTAATTTTTAAATAGGGGTCGGTGTCATATTTTAACCCTCTTAGAGTGATTAGGGCAGCTGTAGGGGTTTTTACCCTAATTTTTTTCAATTTTTTTAGGGACTTTTACTTTAATTTTTTAAAATTTAGTATGGCAACCCCCTTAGGTAAAAGAGATAGGGGATAAGTATGTTCTAGGAATATGTTTGGGATAGAAAATTAATGGGGGGCTGTGATATATTTTATTCCTGTAGGGGCGACTCCGGGGAAGCTGTAGGGGTTTTTACCTTATTTTTTTAATTTTGTGTGGCAACCCCTCTTAGGGCGTGGTGATAGGGGGAAAGTATGTATATATATAGGAATATGTTTAAGAGAGAAAACCAAATGGGGCTGTGATACATTTTATTCCTCTAGAGGCGACTCCGGGGAAGTTGTAGGGGGTTTTACCGCATTTTTTTCAAACTTTGTATGGTAACCCCTTTAGGCCGTGGAGATAGGGGGTAGGTATGTTCTAGAAATATACTAACGAGGAGAAACAATTGGGGGTCGGTCGTACTCTTTATGTCTCTAAGTTCGTCCCAGGGGAACTGTACTCTATAACTGATTCCAACGTTAATTAAAGTATCAGGTGGTTGTACAACAACTGAATTGTGGCGATTAAAAGTTTCGTTTGGGGCGTGGTTCAATAAAATCACTATGACTGATTCTGTTTTTGTTGTTTTTGTTATTACATACATATGTATGTATGTACTTTCCTCTGTTTATTTTTAATAAAACATAGGAGGTATCTCGTTGGTTTTTGGATTATATATCGATCAGTTTTCGGGGGTTTCTCTGAACTTCAACACCGATTTTCTCGCAGACATTTCTGACTCTTTGGTAGCACTTACGGATCTATGCGACATCGGGGTGCTTCAGAACATGGACAGACGGACGTGGCTATATCGACTTTCCTATCTATAAGCATCCAGAATATATATACATTATGGGGTCGCAAATGGATAATAATGAAATTACAAACAAAACGACAAACTTATATATACCCTTATCACTTTTGTGAAGGGTAAAACAAGTAAGAAAGTTAAAATCGGTCAAGCCCGATCACATTATATCCTACAACACAATTGTCTAGAGGCTATATGACAAAAGAGACCGAAAATATTTGTACAATAGTTGGTGGCATAGAGATAAACATGTGTGCAAAATTTTGAGAAGATAAAGTAATACGAGTACTCGATCAATTTGTAGCCCAAAATGCTTATTCCGGGGGAACGTATGTGTAGCGGCTGTTTAAAAAATGGACCAATTACATTTGTACTCAGTATTCTAGTTGATAGCACTAAGATAGACATTTACAATATTTTTCGAAGAAAAAGCAAACCAGGAATATAGGGATGCTTAGCCTGATGGGCGGACGGACAGACGGACAAGCTTAAATCGACTCATTATTTTTGAGCGTTACAAGCATCTGCATATACGCATAATACCTGTACCACCTACATATCTGGTGTGGAAATAAAAAAGATGCTCAGATGGTAAAAGTTTAACATCGACTTAAATAGATATTCACAATTATATTAACACCAAAATTTCAGTGTTGCCATATCAAACATTATTCTTATATATTCACTAAAATATTTTCAACGTATCAGGTGTAAAGTTTAATTTTTTTTTAATTTATACAGAGTATTTTACGAAAAATAAAAATAACAAAATTTATTTTTAATTTTTATTTTTTTTTTAAAGCTGGCATCACTTAAACTTTGGTATTTATCATGTAAATTTAAAATTCATATGGTCATTTTATAATCATCTCTAAAGGATTATTTTAAATTTTGTTTTCTTTTTACAATATGATTTACTTAAGTAAGAATGTGTGAAACCTTTTATTTAGCTCGAATGGAAAAAAGTATAAATCAGATTTAATCTGTGTAAACGAGTTGTCAAATGAAATCATCATATTAAATTACAGAAGTGTAAAAGAAAAAAAAGCACACGCACTGATACACAAATTTAACTATAAAAGTAGTGATAGTTTTATCTGAAAAACATATGTATGTACGTGGGTAAGTGTGATAACAAGGTTTATTAAAAGTACTAAAACTGGAATTTAATAAGTTTAATAAAACTTAAAAAAACTAGCAAATATTTATGTCTGCATTCATTCCCTTAGTAGGTATATTAAGGGCTTATTTGACAATTATCATTTGATATATTTTGATCCAAAGTAAGAGTTAAAATGGTTCTAAATAAATTGGCATTAATTCCATATGGTAACAGGCCTTTTAAATTCTTTTTTTAAAAATATTTATCACAGTGATATATCACCAAAAGTGAAGTCAATTTGCATTACAGATTATGCACGGACAATAATGAAAGCAAATTGTAGTAATAAATCGCATTTACTTTTAAGTTATTGAGTTTTTGCCTGACTTAATTTACGTTTCTTATAATTTGCATTAAAATATTTCATTGACAAGAAAAAACAAAAACTAAATAAGTACAAATGGTTTTGCAATTTTTCAATTTGCCACATTTTTTTTGAAAGTAAAAAAATCAAAGATCTTTTGATATTTTACCGCATTAAAAAATAAAATCTTTGATGGTTTGATAACTTTATTAACTTTATTCAATCAATTATCATAGAAACTTACTTAAGTACATAATCAGACAGACGGAAGGACGAAGATATAAACCAACAGACTACTGCTGTTAAAATTCAGTTAAAACTTAAAGATGTTTTATACTTAAACACAGACTTAAGACACTAAAGTAAAGGGTGTTTTTTCTTAAGGTTTGCAGATTTCCTTCCACGGTCAATCTCAAAGCCTCGTTAACGTAACAGGGGACACCGAGTCCTGGTGGACAGTGAAAGAGGCTGACATTAAAAAAATATTGGTAATAAGTACAAAAACTAGTATTGCGTTGTCTTCACTCTCTTATTAGCCTTCAAGAGCTCTTAATACTGGTAATGACCGGTTTATTATTTCCCCATATTTATATAATATTTTTCGATTACTTTTACTTTATCTCAACAAAATTTTACACGTTTACATGTACTTAATGCCTTATGCCACCAACTATTATTTTAAATCACTTGAGATGAGCAATATTTATGTACTATAACTGGCAATAATAACTGGCAAATCACTGGTAACAACAGTGACAAAATTTGTGAAGTTACTGTTAACTGCGATGTCGTTACTATTGATTTCTAATTTTTTTAAAGGAACATTTTTGTTTGCAAAAAATAACAAGATGTAATCACAGTCACTGTTTAAAATAACAGTGATTTAGAAAATAGGTTCACTGTTCACTGGGTTCTTTAAATATCAGGGGATCGATTAACTCTAAATTCGTCTTCATAAGTCCTTTTTAAACGGGAATTGTCTTACTAGATTTAAAGCTTTGCTTTCTGATTTACAAAGCGTTGATTTGACATTATCCTATTAACTATTAAATTATACACAAAACTAAGTCCAAGTAGATATGAAGCTGCCAGATCTACCAACAGTGTATAATTTTATCCTTAAAATAAATAATGATATTAAAAAAACAACCCTTTATGTGTTTAAAACAGAGCACCTGCTGTTTATCAAATTTTTTTACAAACTATGGCCAGGATATCTTCTTCTATTTTCTCTGGTCTTAACGCCACATTTAAATGCAGACATTGTAATCGAACGTGCTGTGATTGTTGCAATTTTATTATTTAAATTACTTTCATACCAATATAAGCTCACAACAAAATAAGTTACAATAGTTATAAGTACTTAGTACATAGTTAGAGTAAATATACATGTACACCAGCCGTAGTTATAAATACAACCCTACAATCTGTTTTTAAAATGTTACTCTAACCTAGACGTTAACCATTAGCACGTTACCGGATTTCTCATCACGATTAGACTTTAAAACACTTTTGCCGCATAAACAATGTCCGCACGAAAATAGCACTATTACTACAATTATATTTAGATTTTTTTTAGTTTATTTTCAATTTAACGTTGGTTGATGTTACCATTTATTTTAGTTATCTTCCACAAAGATTCTAGATTCTACATTATTTCTATTTTTGCTGATCTGTTTATTTTTTTTTTCGTTCGCCATTTGTTGTCTGGTTAAAACGTGCCTGAATATGGTGGAAACATCATTAATTTATAACCAACAACTAATAACAAGATTTATCACTTTAATACACTTTTTTTGTGCTCCCGCTTCGATATCTAGTCTCTTAAGCATATATTTTGCAAGATCTGCTTAGAAGCCCTTTTTTTATTACAAACCTAAACACTATCTTGTTATGTGCGTAAAGCATGGAAAAAAAGGGAGATAAATTATTTAAGTAAAAGTTATGGTAATTTGGATTAACATTTGACGATAATAAAGATCATAAATCAATGAATTTTTAATGTAACACAAATAAATCCATTATAACTAGACAGGCAGATATGAAAATGGGTTTAGTAGTAAAAATCTAAAGAAAAACCGACTCAACTGTTCTTAATAATTAATTTCCTTTTTGGCGTATTTTAAGGCAAACAAATCTATGAAACAATTTTTGGTTATAAATGGATTGGCATCTTTTATGTAACCTTTAAATAATAGTTTAATGTTTAAAAATTAAAATTCAAGCTAAACTTGTGCTTTCATATAAAAATAGAAGTTTGTTAAATAATATTGTTTTAAATAAAATAAGAAAGATCGCTTAGTTCGGCTGTACCGAATTTGTTAAGGGTATCCCATTGCCCCTTGTGTATCCCCAATGAACCCATAGAGTTATATAAATATCAAAAGAAAATCAACTTTTATGTCGATAACTATTATAAAACTCCACCTTCAAATGCTTCTTTTCCGGCTAACGAATATTTATCAAGGCTTTTTTTCGTATTATTAGGAAGTGCTTAAGTCGTAATATGTCGTAAAATATAGAAAGAATTATTATTTTTGCTATGCAAGGTAGCTCTAAAGGCATCTTGTTACTGATTTTAGTAAATTTGGGAGCTTTTTTAACATTCAAAGTATAAATAGCATGTATGACATCTAGAAACTGGCATCGTTTTAGGTTGCCTGAAAAAAATAAGCGGTAATTCACTCATACCAGTACATGAATGAAGACATTCCCAAAATGAGGTCACATTTTTCTTTATCGATTATTTTCTTGGGTCCTTTTCGAGTACGGAGTAGTGATTTTGTGATAATGGACATTTTAAGACATTTGGCTAATAGCCATATAGAATAATTCGTCAAAGGAGCGGTATCTAGACTTCCCATATCTGTGCCCTAAGTAAGGCTGTTCTACAGGGTGTCCGACGGCAAGGTATACTATCATATTTGTTTATAATTTTATATTAAATGAAAGAAAAAAATGTTTCTTTAATGTCGGCAATTATGTATGAAATACAATATCAGATAAAGGTCCGCGTTTGTTAGCCTAATAAATTCGAGCGCTTTTAAGCACATTTTTCACTACATTCTCACACATTTTTGGTTTTTTAGAAAACATTTGAGTTCATTTTTGGGTTGACGGATGCTGTATGCGCTTTAGAAACTAATTCTGAGTCAGCTAGTCATATTCGTCATGAACTGAGTCAATTACTCAACTATATACTCAATAATTTCTTCCAGACGGATAGCATTAGGGCCGGTTAGTTCGTTTTCGAGCAATTTTTTTGGTTGGTTAGACTTACGTGCGCTGGGCTGCACTGTGGGTTGAAATGATCGAAAGTGACGCTTAATTGAATTTTTAAAATAAAGTTTTTGTATTAATATTTGGTATCGAATAAAACTAGATAAAATTCTACACCAGTATGTAAATTTTAAAGCATCTATCTTGTCAGCTGACTCCATAGTGACGTGTCAAAGTTAAAAATTTTTTGCCATTTTTTAAAAAAGCGAAAAAGAAAAATTTTGCATTAAACGAGTACGTAGTTTTCAAAGTATTATTTTTAGTTATTTAAGTTGAAGGTTCCAACTTCGGGTTTTTAAGTGTATAAAAATGATAACGTGTTTTTGAAAATATGTGTGAAAATATTTTTGACGATTTTTTAAAAAAGGTCTAAAATTGGCCCATTTTTGATGTTTCGTGAACCATAACTTCTAAGTTAGTTAAGGTTGGGTTTTGAATCATATATTTCCTAAAAGTATGAAATCTTAGCTTGATACTACAAGGAAGAAAATTTGCGGTTTTGTTGCTCCATTTTTTGCTATTAACATTTTTCTGTTTGAAGTCGTGTTTTTTCAAAGTCATGTATGTAACAAAATTAACGTCTGTTCAACACACAAAAAACTACAAAAAAGTTTTTCAACCAAATTCTTGTTCAAAATAATTTATTTTTTTAGGCAATTTATTTAATAGTCTCTAATAATATTTTTATTTGATTTTTAAATCAAACAAAATTTTCGCCTAGACAAATAAAATATTTAACCAGCTCAGCAAAAATGTTTAACAGAAACTAAAATTCTTGCAAAATTGTTTGTCTAAATTTACAATTTTCGTTGTAGGTCCTCAGCCAGACAAAATATTTACTGATTCTCTGAAATTTGTTACTGATTCTACAACTCAGTTTTTTCTGTGAATGCTTACTATTGTTGTCGGAGATAGGTGCGTGAACAAATTTCAGTCATCTTCATTCACGAGAGTGTTAAAATGGTTTTGTATGACTCCTACAATACATACATTTTTAATTCATGGTTCCGAAATCATAAAATATGCCATTTTTTCCGCTTGAAAAGCTTTCAGAAGAAGCTCAGGAAGCCAGAAATAAGGATTTTAAAAATTATAAGAACCACTTTGCTCGCAAATGCAGCCGAGAAAAGTCGAATGAAGATATTTTAAATAGATTTCTTCAGATCCATTCATATCTAGTATTAATAAACTAAATAAGGGAAAAGAAAAGCAACAATTATCAAACTCCGAACTACAGCTTTTGCTATCGCCTATTATTTTTCAAGACATACATGAAAGTGAGAGTAATGATAGCAAAGATTATGATGATGAAGGTAATATGGTTTTTTTAAGTGTATGACAATTATTGATAAACAAAAAAAATTATAAAAATTTATTTCGTTAATTTTTTAAAAAAGTTGTTAAATTCTCGAAATCCTTCAACACCCAAATTCAGACTTTAAATTAAACTTATATTCATATTTTTGCAAAATATATATTTATTTCTTATTTTTTAGAAAGAAGACAGTATAAGCTTTTGTTTGCTTCTCATTTTAATAATATTTATAAAATCGTAAAAAAAATATTTTTTCCGTGTATTTTTTTTTTCAGAATATGCCTTTTTATGATTCGAAAAAAAAATTCAAAAAAAAATTAAATTACGGCTCCCATGAATTAAGGGTCAAAAACTGTTTTCTGTTAGGATGAAAATGTTGGAAAAAAACAGATAAGTAGTACCGGAAAAAATCAAAGCATATTAAAAATTGTTTTTCCCATTTTATTAGTATTGATCATGGTTAATTTAATTTTCAAAAATTTTAATACTGCCAGCTAATGCGCTTACATTTTGCTTCTTCTCTCACACGTAATAACACTTTTATCAAAGGATTTATAATTAACTTTTCCATTTTTTTTACTTAAGAACGAGGAAGCAAAATTATATTTCAAACAGCTAATAAATTGTCTTTTAATAAAAAATATTTACGCTTTACGTATACAGTTTTTCCACCGCAAATACCAAAATAATATAAATATTTTTACGGCCAGCAGACGGTTTTACAATTTATCTGTCAGTTAGCTAGTTAGTAGTAGTAGTTATTCTTCTCTTATATTAAATATAAAAACAAGTAAGAGCGCTATATTCGGCTGTGCCGAATCTTATATACCCTTCACATTGACTTTTCGCAATCCCAAACTTTTTTTTCTTTGTAACCATTTTTTTACTTATGAAATATTTCTAATTTTTAAATTGGGGGCGGTGTCATTTTTTAACGCTCCACGGGTGACGGGAAAGTTGTAGGGGTTTTTATCCTAATTTTTACAAATTTTGTATGGCAACCCACTTAGAGGGTGGAGATACGGGGTAAGTATATTCTAGAAATATGTTTTGGAGGGGAAACTAATGGGGGTCGGTCGTACACTTTATTGCTCTAAGGCCAACATTGAAGAAGTTGTGGGCATTTTTACATTATTTTTGTAAATTTTGTATGGCAACCCTCTTAGGGCATGGAGATAGGGGGTAAGTATATTCCAGGAATATGTTTGGGAGGGCAAACTAATGGGGGTCAGTCGTACACTTTATTGCTCTAAGGCCAACTCTAAAGAAGTTGTGGGCATTTTTACATAATTTTTGTAAATTTTGTATGGCAACCCCCTTAGGGCGTGGAGATAGCGGGTAAGTATGTTCTAGAAATATGTTTGGGAGGGCAAAGTAATGGGGGTCGGTCGTACACTTTATTGCTCTAAGGCAAATTCTGAAGAAGTTGTGGGCATTTTCATATAATTTTTGTAAATTTTGTATGGCAACCCCGTCAGGGCGGGGAGATAGCGGGTAAGTATATTCTAGGAACATGTTTAGGAGGGGAAACTAATGGGGGTCGGTCGTACACTTAATTGCTCTAAGGCCAACTCTGAAGAAGTTGTGGGCATTTTATCATTTTTGTAAATTTTGTATGGCAACCCCCTTAGGGCGTGGAGATAGGGGGTAAGTATCTTCTAGGAATATGTTTGGGAGGACAAACTAATGGGAGTCGGTCGTACACTTTATTGCTCTAAGGCCAACTCTGAAGAAGTTGTGGGCATTTTATCATTTTTGTAAATTTTGTATGGCAACCCCCTTAGGGCGTGGAGATAGAGGGTAAGTATGTTCTAGGAATATGTTTGGGAGGGCAAACTAATGGGGGTCGGTCGTACACTTTATTGCTCTAAGGCAAATTCTGAAGAAGTTGTGGGCATTTTTATATAATTTTTGTAAATTTTGTATGGCAACCCCGTCAGGGCGGGGAGATAGCGGGTAAGTATATTCTAGGAACATGTTTGGGAGGGCAAACTAATGGGGGTCGGTCCTACACTTTATTGCCCTAAGGCCAACTCTGAAGAAGTTGTGGGCATTTTATCATTTTTGTAAATTTTGTATGGCAACCCCCTTAGGGCGTGGAGATAGAGGGTAAGTATGTTCTAGGAATATGTTTGGGAGGGCAAACTAATGGGGGTCGGTCGTACACTTTATTGCTCTAAGGCAAATTCTGAAGAAGTTGTGGGCATTTTTATATAATTTTTGTAAATTTTGTATGGCAACCCCGTCAGGGCGGGGAGATAGCGGGTAAGTATATTCTAGGAACATGTTTGGGAGGGCAAACTAATGGGGGTCGGTCCTACACTTTATTGCCCTAAGGCCAACTCTGAAGAAGTTGTGGGCATTTTATCATTTTTGTAAATTTTGTACGGCAACCCCCTCAGGGCGTGGAGATAGGGGGTAAGTATATTCTAGGAATATGTTTGGGAGGGAAAACTAATGGGGGTCGGTCGTACACTTTATTGCTCTAAGGCCAACTCTGAAGAAGTTGTGGGCATTTTCATATCATTTTTGTAAATTTTGTACGGCAACCCCCTCAGGGCGTGGAGATAGGGGGTAAGTATATTCTAGGAATATGTTTGGGAGTAGAAATTAATGTCTGTGATACATTTTTTTCCTCTACGGGCGAGTCCGGGGAAGTTATAGCGGTTTTTACCTTATTTTTTAAAATTTTGTATGGCAACCATGCCAGGGGCTGGAGATAGAGGGTAAGTATGTTCCACAAAAATGTTTGGATGGAAAAAATAATTCGGGTCGGTCTTACATTTTACCCTTGTAGGAGAACCCTGGAAGCCGTAGGAGCGATTTTAAAAATGTTTAAATTAAGCTTTGTATGGGAACGCTGTTATATGTATGAACACTAATATAAAAAAAATTTTTGTTTTGGGTGTGTTTCAATAATATAGACATGACTGATTCTGTTTTTTTCTTTTTTTGTTGTTTTTTTGTTGTTTTTTTATTATTACATGTAAAAGTATATTCTTTGTTGTTGTTGTAGAATTAAAAAAACCGAGGTAGTCGTGGTTTTTTGCTTATATCTCGGTTATTTATCGGGCGATTTTGCTGAATTTCAATACCGATTTTCTCACGACTATCTGTGACAGTTTGATACCACATTCGGGTCTATGCGATATCGGGGGGCTTCAGAAAGTTGATTTCAACCATAACACGGACAGACGGTCAGACGGACAGACCGACAGACGGACATCGCTAAATCGGTTTCCCTATCTATAAGGATCCAGAATATACATATATACTTTATGGGGTCCCAAATGGATAATAAAGGAATTACAAACGGAATGACAAACTTATATATACCCTTATCACTTATGTGAAGGGTATAATAATTTTTTGTCATTGTACGCATTCGTTTGCCAATATTTGTTTGTAATTATATTGTTAGGTACGCATGTTAATTTCGTGCTCGATGTTAAAGATTATGTTATCTGTCGCTAACGCCTTCTCATTCAAAGACACAAATTGGCAACTGACTGTAGTTATAGCCAGCGTTGCCAGGATCGCTAGCAAAAAGTTACGTTTTTTTTTTCAAAAAGTTTAATTTTTTCTTAAAAATATACATAAAAGAAAAGAAGTTAAATCATAAGGAGCTTTGTTTTTAGAAAAAAATTTCTTGAATTAGATATTTAACTTTGAAAGATGTTTGTTAAATCAAAAGTGTTGTTCCTCCAAATGCACCTAACATACTTGTTAAGTTTTCAAATGTTTGTTTTTACAAACGCATTCAAATTTTTCGAAAACAAAAATAAGGGGCTCTTCTCAAAGTATGCGGCATTGGGTGCAAGGGGAGTGCTGGCAGCCGTGCCGCGATGTGTCGAATAAACAACTTTGTGTAGATAAGTCAGGAGTGCACTTAAATATAAGGCAGCTGAATCAAAACCACTGAAACAAAGAATTTTTAGATATCGTTTTTCTACTATCCTAAGGAATCATTCATTGCCTTTTTATAATTTAACATTTAAAATTGTTGATTTTTAACCAAAAACTTGAATAAAATGCTCACACCCGTCACAATGAAGTCCCCCATTTTAGTTTGCTCTATGTCAAAAACAACTTTTATATGATTAAGTAATGTCCTCATAATCAATAATGTACATTAAAAGACCTTAAAAATATTATCTCCTACACCAAGAATTATACCTTATTGTACGAAAAGTACAAAAAGTTGCGAAGTTAGACCAAAACCGTTAAAATTATACATGTTACGCAGAAGGTCAAAAAGTAACACAAAATGTATCCAAACGGCAACGCTGGTTATAGCTGAACTGCATTTCCAGTTAATAATCTCAATCAAGCGATTTGATGTCTTAACTAAAATACTCCCACTTTTATTTCGAAGCTGATACTGCTTACTACAATTTTATTTATTCGTTGCGCTTTATTGTCGACTAGATTCTTAAGCATTAAATACATTCCTCGCTACAGGCTACCGAACGCAACCAGCCAAAAATAGAATACACGTGTGCTTATGAGAATAATTTTTTAATTGCTACAAGGCAACACAACTACGGGTTGCTGTCAATGCTAATTTTGTGGCGTGGTCGAAATTAAACTAATTTCTATTTTTATACGCGACAGATAACAGATTAGTGCTGCCAATACGGTAAGATGCAAAAAATATAGCTTAAACAGTACAAAAAGACTTTAGGTGGCACCACACAAAGTCATATTGCTCATATGTTTATTTTGTAGTGGTAGTCTAGTAAATATTTCAGTAGCAGCCAGTCGGACACAAATTTAGCAAGAAACTTTTGTGTTCGTGTGTTCCTGTGTTCTTGTTGCTTGAATGTGTTTAATGCATTAGAGTTGATAAAGTTAGTCAGTCAATGCAATGAGCATTAATGAAAGCCATGATAATGATAATCGTCGTTATTTCAAAGATGACGATCATTAAGATGCTAAAAAATGATTCGTTCTGTTTGTATGAGTACTGTTGCACATTCAACTGCATTTGAAAAGATGTTTAGATACCATTTTCTTCTGTTTCTAGTGCAAATTTTTACTTTTATGTTATGGAAGAAAACCATTACCACAACAACCGCCCACACTTTGTTTTCTTTTTACTATGAAATGTGTCTGGTAGTAGACAAGGCCTTTAAAAACAAAATACATACAACAAACATATGTGCACTAATGTATGTTAATACCTCTTCCACTATGCCACTTACTCACTCACTTGATAAAGAAAATAAACTTTTTCTGTCATGTGAATATAGTTTTTGTTGTTGTGTTTTAAGTTTGAGTTTAATTTTGTGCTAATGATGTGTGTTGTTGCTTTTATGACTTTATTAGCAAAACCATTAATGGCTAATTAACTGTCGGATTGAGTGTAAGATAGCCCCAATTTTAAGTCTATTTAAATATCTACATGTTTTTGCTTTTCGTTTTATTAATGGAAAATAAGAAAATAAGTAAATGCTAAAATTGACACCTTTTTAAACTGTTTTACTTTAGGAAATTTATTAACAACAAAAATTTCTGTAATAACTTTGACTTCTTTTTCATATGCATATAACAAATACAACTTGGTAACTATGGTCATGAAAATTATTAAATTCAACTTAAAAATTTACTTTCTTTTAATAAAAATCAATCAATTTTCTTTTTATATGAAAGGAATTAGAAATTTTTTATTTTTAGTCGTTACTACAATTAAATTTCAATCGAAAAATGTTAATATTTAAGAAAATATCTTCACATAATTTCACTGCAACTGGTCCGTATTTTACCAGTGGTCCTAAGTCCCGCTTTCGAAATTTACCTTAACCTTTTTACAGAACTTACAGTTATTTTTATTGATGTAAAAATAAAATAAATTTATTTATTGCAAACATTTTTCAATAACCATAATATCAATAAAATAAATTGATTTGTATTTTTAACATTCTTACATGTCAAACTATAAGCAATATTTTTTTTATTTTTAGTCAAAATGTCAATATTATACTTTACGTCACAATGACATAACCCAAAATTAAAAGAGCTTCTTCCTTCACCAGAAAAAAAAAAGAAGATTACAATCGGATATGTGCCTGAAAAACGTTATTTTATCTTAAACAATTCAAATTTTATCTCAGTTCGATAGGTTTTTAGAGAGGGCCTTACATTTATTTTACGAAAAAGCCTAAAAACATTTCGCAACCAATTTTAAATGATGGAGTTAAATGTCTTATCTGGAATATTGTGCAAAATATTGAAGCCCAGACTTGACGAACTAATACAACCCAAAATCCTGAAAAAGACGCATGGAAAGAAACGCAAAAAATAGGCGATGCCACGCCCACAACAACTCTAATCTTATGTACTTCGTCTGGAACAAAATTAAATTCCTAATAGTGGTACTTTTACTGCACCAATTTTTTAAAAGAGTCTAACGTCAAAATTTCCAAGCGAGAAAATAAGACAGGACTATAATTTCTTTACCATATATTTCCAACAGTCATAGGCTTAACATTTTTCTTAATTAAGAGTGACATCTTGATCTTTATTACACTGCAAGTGGAGATGTGTACACTCAAAAAAAAGTTTACTAAATTTAAGGAAATTTTACTTAACTTAAAGAAATTCGGTAATGATTTGGCTCCAAGGAAAATATTTCTTATATTTAGTTTAAAATTTTCTTAAGAATTAGTACAAAAAAACTTAATGCGTTAACTAAAACTAAGTAAATTTTTTCTGAAACGCAGTTGATTTGTACTATCTTGCGAGAAATAAATACTTAAAATAAGTAAACCTTTAACTGCAACTGACAATTTTTTTACACAAATTAAATAAAATGAGCCCAACATTAAGTTAATTTGTTCAACTTTTAAAAAAATTATTAACTTGTTTTAAGAAAAAAAATATTGGTTTTCAGTAATAATTAAACATTTTTTACTTAATACAAATCCCATTTTTCTTGTTTTAAGTATATGATTTTACTCAACGTAATTAAAATTTACGTAAAAAACAAACTAAAATTCTTAATTTGAGTATTCAGCGCTAACTTAATTTAATTATTATTTGCTTTGAAACAAGAACATTTCCTATAAAGAGGGTACAAGCTTAAACTTAAAATAAGTAAGTTTTCTTCTTGATTTGAGTAAGCGTTATACTTATTTCAAGTATAAAATTTCTTAAGAAGAAGAATTGTGTACTTACTTTAATTAAATTTTAGTACAAAATTTAAGTACAAAAATAATAAATAAAAATCATTTCTTTTAGTATTTTTCGTTTATTTATTTATTTTTTTACGGAAAATACAGTATACAATAAATGTGAACATACAAGTTTCTTAATTATTACAGGTGTTAATATAGGTTTTAAATCATCTTAAAAGTTTAGATATCCTAATTTATAGTGAAAAATTTTTAAAAATTTCTTTATCATTTAACATGGCACGTATTTTTATATACAGGTTTCCAATTATTTACTTAGTTTAAGAGTAAGATTCCTTTACTCTTGGGCTCCGCATCAAAAGTTGTTATCTTAAATCCTAATTGACATATTTTCTGGTACTTGGCAGTGGAAGTGTACCATTTTTTAGGTGCAAGAATATTATATTTCCTAAATCTGAAAATATATATTAAAGTATATTATTTATTTGTAATTAAAACTTATATTATGTAGTTTATAATAATAAGGCAGCACCACCTCATTTAAAGACAACTTCATTTTTGTTTAAAAATCATAAAGCAAATTTCAAATCATTGAGGAGGTATTTATTAACAAAGCGGTAAATATATCTATTATAATAATAGAAAAGCCTTTTTTTAAAAAAAGTATTTGCAGTTTTTAAATAAAATGTGTAAAACTAATACATGCATACATGTAGGTATGTAATATTTTTTAAATATCTTAAAGTTCTTTCTATTTATAAATTATCTTTATTAGTTACTAATCTTTCAGGAGTTTTTCTGTTTTCTGAATAAGTTTTAGAATTGTTGCATTTCTTCAACACATAAAAATTGTAATTGATTTTGAGGCACATACCCAGATGTAAATAATTTCATTGCGAATAACTATTATTATATTTATTGGGTCAAACAGGAATTTTTTATTGTTTTTTACAAGTTTAAAATTTAAAATGATGTACTTAGGATGTCCTGCAGGTAAATAAGTTGGGGTTATTAAAACCAGCTTAGTTTTGGTCTGTTAAGAGCTACCATATATTTACCAGTCACATTTGTGACCTTGGCTCATTGAAATAAGCGAATGAGATTTAGTTCTAGAAGAGACTTTGATTTGCCAAACTGCTTAGAATAACAATTTGATTAGAAAAAGTTTCCCATGAACTGAAACACAAACTCGTTTATCCTCATGCGAGATTATAAATGGGGATCGATAAGAGCAATTGTACTTTGACCTGCATCTACGATCCTTTAAACCAATAACTCAATGGCCTAGTATAAATTCTGAATCTTACAGCAAACAGTGCAAAATTAAAGCATACCAACATTATTTTCTGAAGCTCAACAATATTAATATTTAAACTTGTAAAAAATCAAAAGCGTTATTAGGTATCAACTTTAAAATGAAAATCCCTATACATATACTAAAATATATATTCATTATATATTATATAGATGGATAACAAAAATCACGACTCATCTTATTAAACAACTTTTTTTAATATTTGATACAAAAGTTAAAAAAGCTACAAGTTTAAACAACTACCTCATATATAATTTCAACTTTTCAATTAAAAGAAATATAATTTTGCAACAAGTACAAAAATTTTGCCGCCGTGAAATATATCTCGTACTTTCATTGATCAACGACTATGTAATGGAAACACTTACCTTCAATAGCTTCTTGAAACTTTTCCTCCTTTAACACACTTGGGTTAAGTTTCTTCCGTTTTAGATCTTAAATATGAAAAATGTTTATTTATTATTATAAGAATAGAAAAATGTCATTAAAGTTTAATGTTTTGCTTATGTACATACATATCCCTTATTTGCCAGAACAACGTCATAATTGAAAAAATATATTTTGCGAAAAAGGCGTTTAAAGTTTTAATATGTTTTTTTACTTACTGCAAAAGACAACCAGCATTTTCTCTTTAAACGAAAAAATTAGAAACAGTTCAAAGATAATATCTAAACACAGTAAAAACACAGCATAACCAATTACTCTGTGTAGTTAGCTCCAAAAATGAATTTTTTGCGTAATGACGTTGTTCTGGCAAATAAGGGATTTCTGTTTTTTTTTTTATAAGTTAATGGAATTGTTTCATTTCCATTTAATATATAAAAATTGGTATTAATTTTGAGGCATAAACCTAGATGTGAATAGTTTAATTACGAATAACTATAATTGATTTTGTAGGTTAAAACAGGAATTTTTCATTTGCTTTTTACAAGTTTAAAGTTTAAAATGATGTACTTAGGATGTCCTGCAGATAAATAAGTTGGGGTCAATGAAACCAGCTTAGTTTTGGTCTGTTAAGAGCTACCATATATTTACCAGTCACATTTGTGACCTTGGCTCATTGAAATAAGCGAATGAGATTTAGTTCTGGAAGAGACTTTGATTTGCCAAACTGCTTAGAATAACAATTTGATAAGAAAAAGTTTCCCATGAACTGAAACACAAACTCGTTTATTCTCATGCGAGATTATAAATGGGGATCGATAAGAGCAATTGTACTTTGACCTGCATCTACGATCCTTTAAACCAATAACTCAATGGCCTAGTATAAATTCTGAATCTTACAGCAAACAGTACCAAATTAAAACATACCAACATTATTTTCTGAAGCTCAAAAATTTTAACTTTTAAACTTGTAAAAATCAAAAGCGTTGTTATGTGTCAACTTTAAAATAAAAATCCCTATAAAACTGTATATGCATTAAATTTTTAATGATAAAAAGAATCACAACTCATCTTATTAAACATTTTTTTTTTATATTTGATACAAAAAACAAAAAAGCTACAAGTTTAAGCAACTACCTCGGATCTAATTACAACTATTGAATTAAAAGAAATATATTTTTTTTAAAAATAAAAGAATTCCGCCGTACGTTTGTCAACGTATTTAAATTGTTTTTTTTTTCACAATTTTTTATTTTTACATTGGAAAATACAAATTTTTTGCACATTTAAAACAAAACTGCATCATTAGTTTTTTATGCAACACTATTGGTTTAAAAAAAAGTCAAAAATTGTGGTCGTACGTAGACTTTTGTCGGCCACTGTACATATATGAGTGTATGACATTTCACTTTTTATATTTTAAATTTTCTCACGCATATGCACTATTTTTATTCTAATTTTTTAAGTTTTTAATAATAATTGTAATTTAGCACTTACCTTTTCTTAATTTTCTCACTTTTTCAACACTTTTTTAGTCATTTCTTACATACGTAATTTAATTTTTCTCATACAAATTTTTTAGAATTATTTTTGACACACACAGCAATAAAAAACTTTCAAAGGGTTTCCTTATGAGCAAAATAAAACAAAACAACTTCAGAGTTGGGAAAATACATATATAGTTAATTTCAAATTACAAATTGAATTTGAAAAAAACTAAACAAGAAAACACTTTTAATTACTTCCTTTATTGTACACGCTTTAAAAAAGAAAATTATTTTGTATTCTGGCATTTAAAGTATTATTTTTTTAAAAGTTTTTTTCTAAGATCATTAATACTTTTTTTAAAAAAAATTATTTATAATAAATTGAATTTTCTTAGTTTTTTTTAGTTTTAATAGTAGTTTTTGGCATAAATATCTGATTTTTATCTAGAATGTCTAGAATGTCTTTTTTCCAAATTAGTTATTTATTTGTTCAATATGATATTTCATTTTAAATTTGAATAGATATTTAGATTTTTATACCCTTTACATAGTGATAACGAAATATTTATATCAGCTTGTCATTCCATGTGTAATTTCTTTTTTATCAATTTGCGACCCCATAAAACATATATATTCTGTATTCTTATAGATAGGAAAATCGGTATAGCAATGTCCGTCTGCTGAAATCAAGTTTCCGAAACCAAAAAAAGTCGCACAAAAAACGTTTTATTATCAAACAATCATATCAATCTCCCTTAAACAATCACTATTTCAAATCAGAAAATTGGCGCATATGCATATATCCCTATATATTTCGGTAAATACAGCCACTCTATCTACCAAGATTGAGACGGATACTTTGAAGATAGGGGCCTAAATTGAGGAAAATAATTTTCCGGATAGGAGGCGCTACTTCTCCTAAAATTGCGCAAATTTTGTGAAATACATAATGCGCTAAATCTGAGATATTATAACAGCTATAAAATTCAAATGTGCTACAAAAAGCAATTTTACAAAAACGCCTACATTGGGAAAAAAATTATTTGATCAAGAGCTGGGGTAGGGGTAGTCTCCATACAAATTAAAATTCTTTGAAAAATTTTCGATGCGATATATCCTAGAAACTATAACAATAATCTACTTTAAATGTCCTACAAGAAGTATTTGTACAATAATGCCTACAATTTGGAAAAGCTTAGTTTGATAGAATCAGGAGCACCCGTCACGCTACATGGCATTTCTATTATACGTTAAAATTTTGTAAGGTTTTCTCTTTTTAAAAAAATAGGATAGCTATTTACTTCAAACCCCAGGTTGAATTTTTTTAAACTAAGTTTTCGCGGTAATATAACAACTTGGCTTGATCAGATGACTGGGTATACAAAAAGACCTATGTGAAGGGTATAAAGATTCGGCACAGCCAAATCTAGCGCTCTTACTTGTTTAACCTTTTTTTATATTATCTTACTATAGCACGCCTCTGAATAAAAAGGTTATGAAGTGCCAAAGAAAATATAAATGCAAAAAAATCTAATAGGAGAAGTCTCAGAATAAAACTTTGAATTTTTACTTAAGCTTCTGGCTAAGCTAAATTAACTATGCAAAGATACTATTTATCCTAAGCTACTTTAAACCTAATAATACTAAAATTGGTCACAAACATTCAGAAATGTGGTGAACACACTTTCACATTTCAAGTTTTCTTATACATATATAAATTTTTTTTATCATCTTTCATAACTTTTTTTGTTTAAAAATGTGTATAATATGTAGATTTTTTTAAGAATTTTAGTTAAAGAAATGTAATATGTAGATTAAAAAAATTTGGTACCAACAAAACTTTCCATCCCTGATGTCCATATGCTTACAATTACAACACATTGTTGATTTTTTAGGTGCACACTCATTCGGTGTTGCCGACTTTGGGAATTGTTTAAGTTTTGGATATATGTATGTATTAGTGATGCAATTGTTTTTTCTTTTCTGAAAAAAATGCTGTCAGAAATTTTGTTAAGTTTAAAATTTTAATAAAAAGCCAAATTTAGCAAGAGTTTGCATTTTCGTTAGACGACAGTAATGGTTCCAAGAGACTTTCAATGACAAATTCATTAGCTTTGTTAAGAAAGAGTGAAACATGTTAAATTTTTATAATTTTTTGAATGAAAAACTTAGAAAACAACTCGTTTTTTAATTTAAGTTCTACATTTTTCGACATTCACAAACACTATCAAATGGTGCTACAAATAGAATATTTTTGTTAGATATGAAAACGTCATAACAGATATGGAAGTACTTATTTGTGTACATAAAATTGTGAGCGTAATTTGAATTAAGAAGTTTATCGTAAAAATAATTTCTGTTCTTTAATTTTAAACAGCTTTAAAACATGAGTAAATTTCTTAACTAAATAAACAGAGATAAGTAGAGAGAGCATATATAAATTTTGGATATCGCAAGTGAGCTTAAAAAAATTGTTAGGGGTTTTTTTATTGTTATTGAATTTGAGCAAAAATAAATTTAGTGTATTTAATTTTTGTTTATCTTAAAGATTGCAAATATAAGAATTGCCTAAATTTTTTATACACATAATCTACATCAAAAGTGTATAGATTTAAAATTTTGGTAACTTTCTTTGCCAAACAATTTATAACTGCGGCAGCACCGATTGTATTCAATGTTATGTTATTTTTTTATTTAAAAAAAATTTACTTAATTTAAGTTTGTTTGAGCTAATTGTTTTTAGTTAATCTGACTTCGTATAAATAAGTCCCTTGAAATACATTAAACGTCATATCTAGCTTTAATATAATACTCTACTACAATATATCTAAGAACCAAATGTTCTAAAATTAAAAAAAACATTTCTTTAATTATAATAACCCAGTCATCATGCCAAATTTTTTTTAATTAAGTAAACGGTATTTATTAGCAGTATATTTTCTTTGGTTTTATTAAAATTTTTTCATAAAAACAATGACAACTAGTACTTGTTTTAAGTATATAAAAAATTTTGAACTGTTTTTAAGGAAGGCGTTAACAAAATTTTTTACTTTTCATACAAAATTAAAATTACTTATTTCAAGGAAAGAAAATCTTTGTTCTTAAGAATTTTTTAATATATATGTAAAAGTTTTTAATTTTTTTTAATATTTATGTACTTTATTTTAGTTAGACTAATTAAGTAAAATGTTGTATTATATTTAAGTAAGCAAACATATTCTCTTTACTTTCAATAAGTAAATTTTTTTTATTTTGAGTTAAAATTGTTATTTTTAAGTTAATTTTAACTAAGTTTAAGTAAAGTCTATGAACTAAAATTAAGTTTATATCTAACTTAAATGTAGTCGGTTCTTTTTTTTGAGTGTAGCACCACCATGCAAAAGAAAACCTTTAAATACAACTATAATATCGAACTTCGAAAAAGTTATTTTAATTTAATATATGTTTTAGTTTGATAGGCAGTAGGGTCAAGCCCGGCGGAGCGGGACGGGTTAAGCTAGCTTAACCAAAAAACAAACCTCATGCTGAGAAAGCTTATTGCAGGGCGCATGCACATCAGGTGGCCTTATCAGCTATGTAATGGTATTTA
Source organism: Melanophora roralis (assembly GCA_963583895.1). Lineage (NCBI taxonomy): Eukaryota > Metazoa > Arthropoda > Insecta > Diptera > Rhinophoridae > Melanophora > Melanophora roralis. The sequence goes on along the minus strand of OY757187.1, from coordinate 89,243,590 downwards.
ATTACTTAAATGTCAAATTTTGTTCAGGTTTTAGCATTTTTTTTCTTTTTTACAAACAACAACTGTAGTATTCTAAGAAAAGCTCAAAGATAAGAAGAAAGAGTTTGTGATTTGACATTTGGATAATGATAAAGTTGTTTTTGTAGAACTAGTCCCACCTGATATAAATACACCTTGGGTCATTCTATAAAATTTTTCGCAAATTCTACCCAAAGCCTCATTATTTATCTCTTTAGAAACAAATGAGGGAGTACAACAAAGTAAAAGGAAAGAGAGACAAAAAAACTATTATTTACCGGCTATTTACTTTCTTCTAATTGTTTGTCATCTAGCATGTTATCAACCCAATGATATTTTCCAACATGCAACTCAGATTAAAGTTAATGCAAAGCGGCAGATTCTTAGACTTTGGCAGCGAAAGACGAGGTGCTTTACATCCTTAAAATGTGTTTTTATTCAATTTACTAATCAATTATCTCACATTGAATGTGCATGAGAGAAATAAGTTTTTTCAAAAACAAAATTTGCAATACATAGTTGACTTACACTAGATTTGTTTTTTAACCCTTAGCACGCATAGAATTGGCGTAATCAAATTATTATTTATTAATTTTAAAAAGTAACTTGTGTCTGTATACATAGGATCATTGTAAGCTGTCGGTAAAATGTTTAGGTTTAACATGTTTAAAAACGTTTGTAAAATAAATAATTATTCATTGATAGTTTTAGAAGTCTAGGTAATCCAGCAATTTTTTTTTAAATTTAGTAATAAGCTGCCATTATTTCATAGGTTACAAGGTAATGAGGTCGTTACGACAGAAAAACTACCTTTTGGTAAGGGCGCTAATAATTACATTTGTAGGTATTTATCGAAAAATATGATTATAAAACAGGCTTTTTACGACGTTTTTATTTTAATAACCTTAAATTTTTATTTATTTATTTATTTTGTCTATTTAACAATTGGTTACTATTTATTTTATTGACTTTTGTAAGCACAAAAATAACTAGTTATTCGGCCAAAAAGGCAACAAGTGCTTGTTTATCTCCAATATTACTTGCTACCTGACCAGGTAAGCAAAGGCTTTGCCGGGTAACCGAACAACATATACTTTTACATGCTTAATTCTTTCTTTCTTTCTTTCTGCTTTTTTGTGGGTGGTCTTCTTCAATAGACTTCCGTAGTCACTTTGATTGGCAGCTGTTTTTTTTTTTTTTGTAAAATCTAATAATAATTCCACTTTCCTAATTATAATAAAACAAAGTGTACCACATATTTAGTTGTACACCAAATAATTGTGAAGTACTTTAAATTCAATTAAATATTATTACATTTTGTTTTGCTTTTATGACTATAAATATGAACAGCAATCATTTTATCCGCTGCCGGTTTGTACTTCAAATGCAGCAGCCAGCAACTCTTGACATTGCACCATTGTGCGCCCAGTTACAAAGTAACAAATGTTGGCAGCCCACTTACAACAATTGTAGTGTGTGTTATGGATTTGTTTTTTTACATATTTTATTGATTTCAATCTTGCTTTATGGCATCTATGATTTGAAAAAAAAAACATAAAGTGCAGCGGGCAATTAACAACTAAATCCAAAATAAGATGAAAGTATGTAAGTATGTTTGTATGAATGCGCAACGAAATAAGTGCATATTTTAAGTATAAGAGTACTTGTTGTAACTTTCACTGATATGTTTCATTCATTTTGTAGTTTTTTTTTCTTAATATTTTTCTAAAGGCATAATTATATTTTATTCATTATTAAAAAGCAGAATTGTTCGATTTCCGTATTGTTTGAGAAGTAATAAAAAATGGTTTTAAATTTCATTAATGTTGTTGTTAAAGCTATAATTAGATTAATTACAACAAGCATGTTTAATTTAACCCCTTTCATAGAAGTTTATTGATGTAGAGTATGTATTTGTTTAAACAAATCAATGAAAGCATTCATAAAATTAATTGAAAAAAAATGAATTGGTTATTCTTCAAAAATCATTAAGTTATTCAATATAACATTTGTCGTTAAATTTTTTAACAATAAAAACAAAAGTTTGTATATTTTTTAAAAATTTTATTAATTTTTTTATTTAATCGTTTATTAAATCTGTAGTATATGATAATAAAATAAAAAACTAAAAATCAAGAACATAACATTTAGTTCATACAAAAAGAAGAAGAAGAAGCACAAAGAAAATTATTTTTGATAAATTTTGTTTTTAACAGGATTTTACGAATTCAATCTAGTAAGTTATGAGCAAATTATTTATATGTAATAACTTAGCACGAAAGAATATTTACTATTTAAATAACACCTACGGTTAACATCATTTTGGCAAATAATAAATTATGTATATTAACAGTGAGCATTTGTTGTAACATTTTGCATTAGTTTGTTTGCAATCATTGTACCGTTTGTAAAGTGATTTACGATTTAATACAAATAATCGATTTTTTCGATCAACCAAACGTTAAACATTTTCTTATTTTAACATTTTATTGTAAAAACATTTAAGGCTAAATCCGTAACATTTGTAAAAATGCGGTTTATATATGAAAAATATGTCCAATGACCAAACGAAGAAATATTTAGGCCTTAGAGAAGGCCTTATTCATTACATTTGGTAGACACAACCACCTAATTTCTTTTTGTTTTTTACAAGCGTTTGCTTCTTTTAAAAGCGTTTTAGAATTATTTATGGGTAAGTATATAAGTAAGTAACAAATAAATTAAAAACTCAAATTTTTTTAATTAAAAAATTAATTGTTCCAATAAACTATTTAATTGTATTTAAAACCCAAATGACAGTAATCACGCCTATTTGCACATTTAAAAAACAATAATTTTGATTACGAATATTATAATTTAAGCTTTTGAACACTTAAGCAGCCTCTTTAAGTTAAGTGTACAAAAACAAAAAACAAACATGAATTCTAACATAAGTGGGAAATTAAGCTTAAAAATCCAATGGCTTGTTAGTATAGTGGTAGAGTCTCAACCTGCCAATTAGAAGATGCCAACAGGTTCAATGCTAGATTGAGTCAGTAAATTTTTTTTGTTTTACTTTTTGATTTCTGTTTTTTTTTTTGTATTTTTGTTTTGGCTTGATAATTGCTTATTGAGCTCAGTTAAAAAGAAAAATTTTTTCATTGAAGCAATTGAGTTCTTAGAAGTTTTTAATTTTTTTTTTTGTTGTGGATTATTTCAGTAATTAAACCGAAGAGGTGTTCAATTGAAAAAATAACGCCTTTTTAGTTTTTAAATATATTTTTCTTCTAAATTATTTGAAATACAATAAATATGTATAAAAACAGATGCATTCTAATTTTAACATGGTGGCGTGGTGCAGGGGCTAGAGCGCTCGGACACTACACAAACATCCCAAGTTCAAACTTCAGACAAGAACAAAATAAATTTTACTTTATGATTTTCCTTCAACTTGTTAATTCCTTTAAACAATTAAAGTGTTTGAAGTAAGCCTTAATTTGGTCATTTTAGTAATCTTAAAAGTGTTTAATTGGGTACAAAAATTGCCAATTTAAAGATTTTACTGATTGAAGCAATCATTTCGGTAATTGAAAATATTTTTTAGTTTCTATGTATATCTTAATTAAGGCTACGTGCATATATGTATAAACAACTTGGTTTCGTTTTTATTGATTTTTTTATTTAGTCTAAACATTTACTTTGACGTGTCTATCTAATTAGCATGTGTTCAGGGAATTGTGTTTTTTTTACAATAAGATTAAGAGCTTTTGGTTTTTTGTAGCAAGAGCAAAGAAAAATACTTTTATAGTTTTCTACAAATTTTTGCAGTTTTTGGAGTTTTGTATTTATTTTATAAAAAACTTTTTTTTTAAATAACACCTTGCGCAATAAGTTTTTATTTATATTTATTAAAATAAGATTTCATGTTGTTTAGCTTTAAATTTATTAATAAATTTCGAAAAGGTTGCTGGTTCTAAAAATGGTTTTTAGTATCTTTAACTTATTTTGCAGCAGTACAGGTACTTTCGGTTTGTGAATACGACTGAAATAATAAGTCATTTTATTAAAAACAAATTTCTGCAGACCACCACAGAATGCTGAGTATTAGTAAAATCGCCATCAAAAGATTGAAGCATCAAACAGCCGATTGCAACAAGAAGGGTTAAGTTTTTTTTCGAAATGTTTTTTTATTTTAATACTTAAAATAATAAAAAAAAAAATTCTTTAAAAATAAACAAAAAAGTAAGACAAAAACGAGGGGAAAACTATATTATAACTCGGAAAAATGTTTAAACGACTGAATATAATTAACAAAAGCATTTTTATTTTTTGAGCAACTGTTAAAATTGTTTTTTTCTATTTATTTTGTTTGTTATTTTATATTTAGGTATTTAGAGTTGAAAAAGTATTAGAGATATTTATATGTTTTCTAAGAATTGTTTGTACAAGTGTATTAAATTTTCAACATTTTATTGTTTTAAAATTTTGGAATGTTCAATAAAATCATTGTTTTTTTACTGTCTTGATATTTAAGGAATTTTTTCAAGCGTTAAGTTTTAAAAAACTATTTTTAAAAGACAATATTTAATATTCTTCTTGCTCTATATCAAGTAGGCGTTACTGTACTTAGAAATAAATTTGACAAAAAATTATTCACATTCCAATTTTGTATGTTTTGAATGAAATGTTAGTTTGAAAATATGTAGACACGTGATAGTGGTATAATGGGTTTGTGCGATGTTTGTAACACCCAAAAGTAATGGTCTGAGAACCACCTTTAAGCATACCGATTGACTCAGGACCACTTTCTGAGTCGATTAAGGCATGTCCGTCCAGCTAGATGACATGTGTTTTTTTTTCAATGCACAAGTCGCAATTGTAAAGATATTTTGATGAAGTTAAATAATTTTCAAATTCTATGAAATTTAATATTTATAGATTATTCTCAAACAATATTTTTAAGAGCAGTTAGGTATTTATAAGGAATTTTTGTTGTCAAAATTTCCAAAATGTTTTCATACCAGCTGGCAGAAATATTGTCACCACCCCAAAATCACCTTTTTACTATTCAAACAGAATATTATAAAAAAGCTTGAGACAATAAATTCTCGTAATAATTTTCATTATCATCAGCTTTTACAGCATCATAAATATATTTTTAAAATTTTTGTAAATATGCGACGACAATGTAGAAATATTTATTTTTTCTACATTTTCCCCCGCCCACATAAACTTTTGTGACACATACGACTGTATGTTCTTTAAATCTTTTGGGAATTTTTCTGCATTAAGATGAGAAAACATTATTCTTTTATAGACCAAAAGTTGTGGCACTCATTTAACATTTATTACTTTAAGCATGAGTTTTTTAAATCATGTTTTTTTTCTGTATGCATACATATGGGCTTTTCCATGTTAAACGGCACTAAATGCCAATTCAAAATTTAGAAATTTTTTTACCAAATCGATTAGTTTACGTATTGAAACAATAAAAACCTTCAAAGTATAAATAACACATTGCTACATATACAATTTATTGCCAAAACTTGAAGAGCGGCACTGTGTGTATTGTAGGCCAAAGCGAGAGCATATGCTTAGTAGGTATTGAAGTCTTATTAAAAGATTTTTAAACACCTTCAAAATTTTGAGTTATTTGGAAAAAACCATTTAAGGGTTAATGGAACTACTTAAGTACCTTTAATTCATGCCCTTTAAGGCCGATTTAAAAATTTAAACCAGTTTTTTAAATTTTTTTCTCATTGTAAATACGAATTGTAAAAACTCTTTTCTAGAGTAAAAATTTGGAATCGCGGACTTTTATTTTCGAAATCCACTTTTCAGCCAAAAATTTTGAAACAAAAAAGTCAAGTGCGGAATTTAGAACTTTTAAGAGATTCACTTCCCAATTGGATTGTCAACTTAAATCTTAAGACTTAAAAAATTAGTTCTTTATAATTGATTACTTCATATTTCTGGTTATAAATTACTTTTTTGCTCAAACTAGTAATTTTTATCATCAATAAATATAATGAAAATTTCGTGGCATTTTTTAATAGCTTAAGTAGCAAGTTTACATACTGATTATTTCAACTGTTTAATTCAAAATGTTTGGCAATCGATAAGTAAATTTTAGCAAACCTAAATGTACGTAATTATATGGCAATTTGTTCTTGTTGTAATCTCTAATTTTCTGCTGGGTTGACTTACTGTTGACCATGGTACAAAGAAAATCACCTAAATTAACTATTGTCTCAGTCGTATTGTTGCTCTAGGGGAGAAATTACTAAGCGGGTGCCATTAAAAAATTGAAGACTTCTAAAATTTTCAACCGATTAAACAAAATAAAACTTGATTATATTAGTTGTATTCCAGTTGCTCAACGAAATAACCCGACTTTGACCCAAAGTTACCCAAAAATGTTCCAGGTAACAGTTTTTGTGCAAAAAAGAGAGCGTATGAGAGAGTAATTATTTTTCATTTCCTGTACAAATTTGCTCGAACCTTTCATTGGATAAGTTCGGACAAGAACAAAATCAGCTGAATTTTGTTTGCTTTAAAAATTCAAGAATTAGTTAGGCAATAATCAAAAAAAAACATTTTAATTTAATATTTTTCTAAAAAATTATAGTTGCAGGAAAAAATGTACATTAAATTATAAACATTTTTCCCTTTCTTTATTATAAATAAATTTTAATCTTATGTTTGTAAAATGTTATGGCTTTTAAATTAGCTCGCATTTTTTAACTACAAGTACTAACGTATTTTTGAATTTTTTCCAAAAATTTAAACTTTAAGAAAACATAACTTTATTCCTCGTTACAGTCTTTCTGTGTTCTTTAATGAACAGAAATCATGAACGTTAAGTGTCAGTTCTTAGGGTTCAAAATCCATCTTTTTGTTGCATAATAATAAAAAAATGTGCTGTAAAATCGTATTACTTGTCACAATGGAATAGCCTATACGCCTCATTGTGTGTTCGTATTCTTATAATAACTGCATTATATTTTCTAAATAAATTTTTTTTTATTGTTATTAAAACATGCAAATTATTTGTAAAAAAAATGTTTTCTAATTTATTTGTTTATTATTTTTATTATTCTTTGCTTCCACTAAAACGGTTGCATTTATTTTGACACTTTGCTGACATCTGACATGAGTGCTACACACGCAAAATGCTTATGAGTTGTGTTTTGATATGTTTGTGTTTTTTTTTTTGTTGACGGTAAACATAAATATATATTTGTATGTAGTATTATTCTAAAGCTAAGTAGTGTTTATGTTACTAAAAGGTTAATTTTTATTCGTTTGTTTTTACAAGTATTTTTGTTTATTATATATATCCATCACATGAAGTGCAGGTATAAGTAGGGTATATAAGTTTCTACATCCAAAAACAAAATAAATAAATAAATAAATTATCTTTACTTTAAGCAAAAACATTAATTCCCTGGCTGAGGGTTGAATACAGTATCTTCGGAGTGCCAAACAGGCGCGCTACTACTTATGTATATCTCCGAGGGACTTTGTTTCGTAACGTTTATATCGCTTTTGTTCGCGCTAAGAACATGTAGCATTGTATCTTTAAAATAAGTTTTTGTTTGGACAATTTGGAAACTTTGGCGTGATTCTGAGAGAACAAACTATACTTTGCTGTTGAATCACCTAAATTTTCCATGTATGTTTAAAAAGGGGCCTCTAGTTAGTTTTTCCTTTGATAGTTTTTATTAAAAGAAAACCGATACCAAAAACATGTGAAAGATGTATTATGTTGGGCGCAGCCGAATACAGTACTTTTATACCTATTTTCCCAAAGTTTCCTTCACGAACATTGGGCCTTAGCATAGGTCCTCCACCACCTGGGGTTGTCCCTTAGCAGTATGTATGACTTCGATCGAGGATACACTAGTATTCCTGCCTTTATTTGCTCTTATCTAAGCCAGGTTTTGGATTATCGGTCCCTCCTTGGGCTTAGCCGAGATATCCCCTTGTAATCTTGTTTTGTTCATTATTTAGGAGTTTTCGTTGAGCGTGCCATAGAAAGACTTCGTATGTCATTTTAGAAAAGGCACCCGTAATAGGGAAAAGCACAGCTCACATGGATCCTCTAACTAGGTCGAAAAGAGCGAAATTCGAAGAGAAGATAAAATGAACAGAAGGATTGAAAAAAAGCAGTCTAACCAGAGCCTCTAGCGGGAATCGAAATCACGACCTCCTGACTGACAGACTTGCTTACTGGACTAGCGGGTCGTGACGCTCATTTTTGACTTATTTCTTTAATTTGATCTAAAATTCATTACTTCTCTTGGTTACGCTTAATCCAGTGGTTCTTTCCGCAGTTGTTACTGGTCGATTGATCCCCACGACTATCAAATACCAGCACCGTATCTTAATAATGGCTAAGTGGTTTATTTGTTTCTTGGTCCTATGGTCCGTGCGCTTTTACTTGTTTAAAAATATATTAAGTAATCATGTAAATAAGTATTTATTCATAAAGGTTCAATTATACGTGTCATAACATAATGCCATAACCATAAACGTTGCCATTAAAACCAAAACTCAGTTGGTTTTTATGACGAAATGGTGGTTAGGACGTAATGGTAAGTCACCTTTAATCGAATACAGTGTTGCCCATAAGGTTGTTTCGAACAGCTGTTTTCTATGGTTATGGTTATGTCACGTATAATTGAACCTTAAGACACCAAATACTTGCCTAGTAAAAAGTAATAGAGCCCATATTCTAAGAGCAAGATCTGCAAGGATCACTAGCAACATTGTGTTTTCTTATTGTCACAATAACAAACTCATGTAAGTAGATATGTATGCGCTTACATATTTGCCATTTATTGTGGTGGCATGAAAAACCAGTTCAACGAAACCTTTTTTATTACAAAAAGTTCATTGTTCCTCAACAAACATACTGACCTAGAATCGTTTAAGAGACTAATGACAGTGATTGAAAGTTCTTACAAGCATCGTCAACAACATGATCATCATGGTTGTAAATATTTGTGAAGCAGAGATGAAGAAAAACCACACACTGCGCCTGTTTAACAAATGGAAAAACATATTGAAAACAAGTTGTTGTAAATGAATTGGTAATTATTGGCAATAAATGTCACAATCATTGCTTTTATTCTTTTGATTCGTTTTTTAATTGTCTTAATTGAAAGTTACTTGTGTAACAATTTTTATTATATTTAAAAAGTGAATTTCTTTCCTTGATCATTGGATATGAACAGTTTTTAACCGTGAACATTACGCTAGTAAAAACAGAGTTAATTTAAACTTGAAAAAACTCAAGTTAATTTGAATATTTTCTTGAAAGTTAAGAAATTTAAGAAAATTTTTAAGAATTATTAATTGAATCATTGAGTTCACAATCCGTTTTATAAACTATTTGCAATATGTTATTCCAAACGACATTAATAGACGTTAATGTGTTAAATTAAAATCAAGATTTAAGTTCAACCACGATACAAGTAAAAAACTCTTATTTTTTACCTTAATTTGGTCGATCCACTACTTTCATATAGATAAAAATATAGAACAAAATATTAATATAAAAATGTAAGAAACAGCGCAGGAAATTATTATCGATCAAAACCAGAAGTGCATATTTATTTGTATTTTGCTGATTTTTACCTCAAAACTTAGAATTTCAGGCAACTTCTTTTACAAAAAATTGTTTTTAAATCAATTAGTGTTTTTTTCTATAAGATAAAAATAAAAGCATTAAACGGTCTTTATTTAAAACTCAAAGAAATCAATACTGCAAGACCTCTTTAAATTTGTGTAGTAGAACTTCATAACTTTAAGGGTTAAAAAGTAATGCGGGGTCGTTACGAATATTGAAACTTTTAACCACAGAATATTGACCTCTTGGTCAAGTCCACCACCGACTTGATTTTTATTTATTTTTTTACTAGAAATATCAGAAATATGTAAGTTACACACACAAAGGAAGCACACACTACTCTGCCGCACTTTAAAGCAAAGGAAATATATAGGTGTTCAAAATGATCAAATGCGATAGAAAAATGTGTAAACCTTCTTTGGCTAAATCTTAATAACAATTTATATTTTGTCAAAAAATTTCAAAGAACTAGAAAATCTTATTCAAAACAAATGTCTGTAGGGACGATTTTTTTCATCTAGTGTGCATATTTGTCAAAATATTATTGCAAGCGTTCTCCATCTCGAAAATATATTGCTGAGCAATGCGCAAACATATAGTTACTCAATATTATGCCGAAAGAATATATAGTTAGTAAAAACCTTAATAAAATTTAAGCCCAAAATCGTTTGAAGGACGAATCTTCATGTGGGATTTTATTTTAATACTCGTATATAAAAAGAAATTTATGCAAAAAATATATATTAATGTAAAAATTAATAAATATAATTTAAAAGAAAAAATAAATTAAATATTTGCACTTTAATAAGAAGGAATTAATTAAAATTCAGCTTTATAGAGGGACGGAAGGATAGCGTTAAATTGGTTTAGAAAGTGATTCAGTATTTCTCATAAAACACGTTATCTTTTGTATTTTTATATGTGTTGTATTATAAATTATTTTGTAATCATATATTCCATGAATTTAATATTATAAAAAATATAATTAATAAAAAAACTTGAATTGAATAAGAAGGTTCTACATGGCGCAGTCAATTAAGGAAATTTACAAAAGGAAAAATTATCAAAATGGATTTAAAATCTATTCCTGATTTGAAAGTGTGTGGCAATAGAGCCAGAAACTGGGAAATATTTATCCGAGATTTTGAAGATTATTTAATAGCGAAAAATACGAAGCTTAGTGATAATATTAAGCTGGCTTTATTAAGAAATCAAATTGGATATGAAGGTAAAGAAATAATTCGAACATTGGATATTTCAATTGAAGACAGCAATAATTATTTGAAAGTTATAAACGCTTTGAATGATTATTTTTCGCCGAAAAAAAATATTTTGTACGAAAGATTTGTATTTTATAATCGTTCCCAAAAACAAAATGAACCTATTGACGATTTTGTTAAAGATTTAAAAGAACTTTCTAGTTACTGCGATTTTGCGGATATATCAGAGATGGTAAGAGATCGGATAGTCTTGGGTATATCTGATTCACGACTCCAGGAGAAGTTACTGAAAATGGATGATATTGGAATAGAGAGAATAATACTAGAATGCAGAATATATGAAAAGCAAAAACAACAAATAAAAGAAGTACAAGAATCAAAAAAACATATAGATAATATTCAGGAAAACTCTGAAAATTTTGGTGAGATGGAAAATGTAAATTTTATAAATAGAAAACAACAACAAGGTAAATTGAATAAAAATCAAATTAAGCAGTTACCTAATGCAAATATAAAATGTACCAGATGTTTTAAATTTCATAATAATAATAACTGTCCTGCATTTGGTAAAATTTGTAACAAGTGTAAGAAATTAAATCATTTTGCCGTAGCTTGTAGATCAAATATTAATGTTAATATTTTAAATCAAAATGATAGCGGTAGTTTAAATTCTAATTGTGATTTTGCATTAACTGACAGTATTAATTCTCATAATGTTAAAGATATTTGGTATCACGAATTAAATGTAGAAAATCATAAAGTTAAATTTAAATTAGATACGGGTTCAGATGCAAATATAATTCCAATTTCTATTTTGAATAAAATATGTAAAAATTCAGGCTTAAAATCTACTAATATTACATTAAAGACCTACAGTGGTCACAAAATACATCCTTTGGGTGAGGTAACTCTTCGATGTTCCTCAAGAAACAATATTTCTAAAGAGTTATTTTTGATTGTAAATGATGGTTATAAACCAATTTTAAGCAGGGACACCTGTGTAAAATTGGGATTGATAAAGAGAATTTACAATTTGGAACAATGTGATGGACCAGAAACTTTATATCATGAATATAAGGATGTTTTTGAGGGAGTTGGGAAATTTGAAAGAGAATATAATATTGAAATCGATCATAAAGCTATTCCAGTTGCTCATCCACCCAGGCGAGTTCCACTAAAAATTATTAACAAGCTTAAAAATAATTTGGATGAATTAGTTGCTATGAACATAATAGAAAAAACAGATAAACCACATGCTTGGGTTCACAATTTGGTCATTCGTGAGAAAAAAGATGGCTCTCTACGTTTATGTTTAGATCCCAGGGAATTAAATAAATATGTAATTCCAAATCATTTTTTAATACCAACATTTGAAGAAATAAGTTCAAATTTAGTAGAATATGTATATTTTTCTGTATTTGATTTAAAGAATGGATTTTGGCATGTGGCTTTGACAGAAAAATCTTCTAATTTAGTTACTTTCAGTACACCTTTTGGCTGTTATAAATTTAAAAGGCTACCTTTTGGTTGAATAACTGCTTCTGAGGTGTTTCAAAGATATAACTATGAAACTTTTGGAGATTTACCTGGAGTAAATATATATATAGATGACATAATAATTGGTGGTAAAACTGTAGAAGAACATGATAAGAATGTAAGGATGTTTTTAAAAAGGGCTAGAGAACAGCATGTAAAATTTAATAAAAATAAAATTCAATATAGAGTGCAAGAGGTTACGTTTTTAGGACATGTAATTTCAAATCAGGGTATTAGGCCTGATCAAAAACGCATTGATTCCGTTTTGAATCTTAATTTTCCAAAGGATAAAAAAGGTCTTCAATCGTTTTTAGGTCTCGTAAATTATTTAAGAAAATTTATACCAAATTTAGCAGATGTTACTCTTCCTCTGAGAACTTTACTTCAACAGGACAGGGAATATGTGGTGCTACCTGTACATGAGGAATGTTTTATAAAGATTAAGAATATGGTATCAAATCATGTTATTTTAACACCTTTTAATGAAAAAGAAAATGTTGTAATTCAAACTGATGCTTTTAAGGATGGAATAGGATGCTGCTTGTTTCAGAATGATAAAATTATTTCATTTGCTTCAAGGTCACTGTCAAATACAGAAAAACAATATGCTCAAATTGAAAAAGAGTTTTTGGCAATAGTGTTTTCATGTAAAAAATTTCATCAGTTTATATATGGAAGAAAGGTTACTATTATTTCCGATCACAAACCATTAGAGTCTATTTTTAAAAAGGATATAAATAAAATAGGATCTTCTAGATTGCAAAGGTTAAGTTTAAAAATATTTCCATATAATGTAAATGTTATATATAAACCTGGAAAAACTATTATTGCTGCAGATTATTTTTCTAGAAATTTTGTTGATACTGGTGATGCCGAACATGAAAAGGGTGTAACAGAAATGGTACATAGTGTAGGTGTTACAGACGAGACATTGGAAAGAATTAAAATTGCTACTCAGAATGATGAACAATTATATATGATAAGAAAGTATTATTTAGAAGGTTGGCCGGTAAAAAATAAAATTCCAGACTGCATAAAATGGTATTATAACAAAAGAAATGATATAATGATAGATGATAATTTAGTATTTTATAATGATCATATAATTATACCAAAAGTTTTGCATCAAAATATTCTGGTAAAATTGCATGAGAGCCATATGGGTGTGACAAAGACAAGAAAGAGAGCTGCGGAATTATTTTACTGGAGAAATATGAACCAGGATATTGAAAATTATATATATAAAATGTGAAAAATGTCAGGAAATCGGGCCATGCATTACTAAGGAGCCAATTATGCCCCACAATATTCCAGATTTACCTTTTGAAAAAATTGGTTGTGATATTTTGGAATATTCGGGAAAAAATTTTTTAGTTATTGTTGATTACTATAGTAAGTGGGTTGAATTATTATATTTAAAATCTAAGACATCGTCAGATGTCGTTGAGGCATGGATAGAAATATTTTCAAGATTTGGAATACCCAAAGTCGTTATAGCAGATAATATGCCGTTTGCTTCATACGAATGTTTAAAATTTTCCAATAAATGGAATTTTAAAATTATTACAAGTAGTCCAAACTATCCTAGAAGTAACGGTTTGGCTGAAAGGGCAGTTGGAATAGCTAAACAGATCTTGAAGAAATCTGAAACAAAAGAAGAAGTGTATAATGCTCTTTTGGAGTATCGAAATACTCCAGTTAAAGATTTGAGTTATTCACCAGCACAGCTCTTATTATATAGGCGTTTACGTACTAAAATTCCCATTACAGATAAGTTGTTACAACCTAGTTCTGAATATATTAGTAATAAATTCATTAAGAAAGAAATGGAGAATAAAGTAAAGAATTTTGAAAGGTATTATAATAAAAGCACAAAAGGAAGAAAAGAATTTAAGATTGGAGATAATGTATATTTTAAAATTTATTCTTCCCAAAAGTGGGTACCTGGAATTATAATTGCTTATCATGATACACCCAGATCTTTTATTGTAAAAGATTTAATTGATGAAAAAACATACAGAAGGAACTCGTTTCATATTAAGTTAAGAAAAACTAATGAAAACTGCATAGGGGTAAATAACAGAAACGATTTTAGAGATGATACTGTCAATTTACGCAAAAGTAAACGAATTAGAAAACCAACAAATTTTTATGAACCTATGTAATTATGATAGTTTTATATATTGTTTTAAAATTCATAACATTACTATTTTGTTTTTAAAAAAAAAAGGAAGATGTTGTATTATAAATTATTTTGTAATCATATATTCCATGAATTTAATATTATAAAAAATATAATTAATAAAAAAACTTGAATTGAATAAGAAGGTTCTACAATATGTATAAGCCTAGTGGCAATTTAAGTTTTTAACTGTGGATTTTTGAATGATTTGTAACAAAAACGTGTCGTTACCTGAAACACAAAACGCCCTAACTAACAAAAAATTAAAATTAAATTTTTTATAATTTCCGATGTGTCTCATCAAGTAACATCACTAAAAAAGAGGTCAAAAGGCCCAAACCACAACACCGATTTCATGTAAAATGTAAAAAGAAACTTACTACTTGGTAAAGTATACAACTTGAAACAGCTGACTTATAAAACTAAATTATTATAATGCGTTAGCTTTGCATTTCATGAAGTTTATGTAAAACTAGTTCTTAAAATTACAAATCTCTCAAGCTTTCGAGAAAGTATGGCACGAAGGCCTGTTAAACAAACTCAAGGTAAATCTTCCAGCTAATATTTCTAACCTACAAGAAAAGTATACAACCGGTCGACAATTTATGATCAAAGAGGGTAACCATTTAAGCTGTTCTCGACCAATAGGGGCTGGTGTACCTCAAGGAAGGGAGTATACTAGGTCTAATTCTGTACTTGATTTACTCAGCAGATATCATGGCGCAATAATGCATCAGGTGATGGTGATTCTACAACAAAAAATTTTGGTGAATAAAGTTTTCGTTTTTGTTGTAGTTTTCGTTGGCTCAGGTGTCAAAAAAAGAAATGTAAGAGTTAACAACTTTGACAACCCAGCCTCAACTTTTGCATGAAAAAAGTAGATCAGCTGTGCTCTTAACACCACCTGTAGTGCGATTCAGTAACTTTTAACGATTCGACGATCGTCATATTTATCGACAGAAATTATTGTTTGCGGCTACGGTTAAGTGATTCACTAAGACGTTTTTAACGATAGTGGATAAGTTGATTTTTGTTTGTATTTTATTAGTTGTAAAATAAATTTTAACAAAGCGAAAATCATAAATATAGTAAAAATAATATATAATATACAAAATAACCTTTTGTCGATACAACTAACAACACAAAAATTATTGCCGTTAAATTATCAAGTATAACGATTGTAAAAATTGCTAAAAAGTTTTGCTGTTTACTTAACAATAACAGCTGACTTTAACGGAAGTGAATATCGTTAAAAACTTTACTGAATCGCAAAATCGTTATATTTATTATTAACTTATTTTAACGATACGAATATCGTAAAAATAAGTTACTGAATCGCACTACTGGTGCAGATATGCCAATAAAAAATCTAACACACGTCCACATTTGCTGATGATACCGCCTTTCTCAGTATTCATAAAGACCCTAAAGAGGACTCGCAACAACTGCAGCATCACGTATCCCAAGTTAAAAATGGGAAATTAATGGGGTATTAAAATAAACGAATTAAAATGCACCCACGTTACTTTTATTTTACGCAAGGCAACTTGACCCCCAATTTTTATTAACAACCATACGGTGACGCCTCACATGGAAGTTCCACATAGGTAAAAAGTTGTCACAATTGAAACTTAAAACGGCCCAAAGCCATTGTCTAATTGGTGGAAACTCTGTAGTACGTCTTGATTGTAAACTTCTACTCTACAACTTAATTTTGAAACCAATTTGGTGATACGGGATACAAATTTGGGGCACTGCTTCCGCCTCCAACATAAAAAAAAAAAAAAGGTCGTCAAAACAAAATACCAAGAATGATAACTGGTGCTCCTTGGTATATTAAAAACAGCAACATCCACAAGGATTTGCAAGTTCCACTAGTTAAATGCAAAATCCTAAACTATGTAAACAAGTATTTAAACAAGCTGGAAACACATCCAAATCCGCTCGCTCGAAACATTTTGCAACATAATGAACACACTCGTCTGAAAAGAAGGGATACTATTGCACTTAAATGGATGAAACTACTGAATTAATTAATTTTATTATGAGAACTTAAATTTACTCTGGCACTGGCTGGACTAATATATATTAAACATTTTGAGGATTTGAATACTTATTGTTAGTTCGCCAAAGGCAAAGATTCAATAATGAAATATGAAAAAGAATTCAGTGACCAAATTCAACCATGTTTTTTTTCGCGTGTAAGAAGAGAAACCCCCTGAGTAATGTAACTTTAAAATTATTGCAAACATTAATACAATTTATAGAGAAATGAATTCGTCATGAGTTTGTAATATTATTTAAGTGTTAGTTAGGGCGTTTTGCTTTTCAGATGACGATATAAACACTTATATGTAAACACGATTTTCCAATCCGTAAATTAAAATATTTAATATTTAATTTCAAACTTTTCTAAAAGATATATAAAACTTAATTTAAAAACTTATATTCCAACTAGCATCCGGCTAAAGAAAAAAAAAACGCGAAAAAACGCCAAATTGTATTTATGTAAGCATTAATCACTTACATAAAAACAAAACTAGTTCAAAATTCATCAAAATCTATTTTGGTTTTAAAATTTTCAGTGAATAATAAGACTTTAAGCTCTGGTGCAAAAAAATACGAAAAATATCAAAAGCAAAACTTTAGTAAATTAAAAAAAAACAGCAGAAATGCAATTACGATCAACAGCAACGCAACTCTAAAAACAAAGTGGTAATAGATATTGGTCGCTCTTAACTTTACAGGCAGGAGAAAAAACTATGCAACTGTCCCATACATTCAGCGACTCAAGGTGCAGCAGTAGCAGCCGCAGCAGTCAAGTATTTATTTTATATGACAACTTTTAAAGATTATTATGTATTTTTTTTGAGCAAGCTTGACTTGAGATAATAAGTGCGATTGTTTTACACATTTAGTGGCGTTTATTGAATTTAATTTTTTCCTTTTGTTTGCGTAGGCTACAAATTGATGATACGTGTTCGAAAATGGTGAACAACATATTATTAAATTGTTGGTTATTTGTGAAATTTAACATCACTGCAGTTAATGGAATATTTTTACAAGATCGTTTTTACCAGACAGATACTACATACATAAGTGTAGATTGTTGTAGCAACACCTCCCCATAGGCAACTGTGTTTTTTTTTTTTTTTAGAAAAAAACATTAAAACCATAAAATGTTGTTGGCAAAATTGGTAAGACCGGCCAATTATGCATGTAAAGGGTATAGCAAGAAAGAGACCGACAGAATATTCACAAATCTATCAGCAACTTAATGTTTTCTAGTCATAAAACTAAGTTAAAATTTTCCAGTAAAATTTTTTTAAAATATGTGTTGTGGTCTCCCATTATTTCATAGGTTACAAAGTAATTAGATCGTTGTAGCAGAAAAAATTACCTCTTGGTAAATGCATCAGCAATTGCATTTGTATGTATAAATGCAAAAGCAGGATCATTAAATAGACTTTATACAACATTTTTACCTCAAACCCCAAAATTTTTATTTAAAGTTTCAATAAATTCTTGGTAACTGGTTATTTGATTGTTTTTGTAAGCACATTGGTAAGCGCATATCGTGAATTTTGACTCAACTGAAACAAAAGTAATTAGTGTTTTTTCGTTTCCAATATTTTGGGTAGTTTTTTTTAATTATATGGTAAATTCATCTTATTCCAAGTTAGCTTAAAAGTTTTAAATATAATTTAAATTTATGAAATTATTACCAACCAAAACACCCTTTACTTCCTAATTTAAATAAAAATATTTTAACAACCTTCAGTTATTCGAAGAAACAAGTTAAAATATGTCTTCTGTTATCATTTAATCTACTGCAATTTGTAGATAAGAAACATGATTTTTTCTTAGAGAGAGATAGAGAAAAAAATATCTAATAGTTTAGTACTTAACATGATGACTTCCGTTGCGAAGGCAATCTACAAGATTGTGAATATGTAGCAAAATGATCATTAAATAAAAATAATACTGCTTTAAGGTTGATGAACAGGGATGACAAAATGGGAATAACACAAATTACAATGAAAATTATGGGGTTTAGAATAGCTTTTCGTTTCCATTAAACGACGCCCGTCCGTCTCCCCTAGAGGAATAAAATGTATCCCAGACCTACACTAGTTTTTCCTCCGACCGACCCCCATTATTTTCTACTTGTTAACATATTTTTAGAACATTCTTGCCCCCTATTTCCAGCCCCTAACATGGTTGCCGTACAAAATTTAAAAAAATAGGGTAAAAGCCACTTAAACTACACCGGAGTCGCGCCTAAAGAAATAAAATGTATCACAGACCCCCATTATTTTTTCCTCCCAAACGTATTCCTAGAGTATACTTGCCCCCTATCTCCCCGCCTTAAGAGGGTTGCCATACAAAATTTGAAAAAATAGGGTAAAATCCGCTGCAACTTCTCCGGAGTCACCCCTAGAGGAATAAAATGTATCACAGACCTCCATTAGTTTTTACTCCCAAATGTTTTCCTAGAATATATTTACCCCCTAAAAGGGTTGCCAAACAAAATTTAAAAAATACAATTTTTTGAAATTTTTAGCACGAAACATCTGAAAAAATTGTCAAAGATAGTTGAATAGAACCAGGGGAACGGAAATAAAAAATTTTGGGTAAATTTTGATACAAAATATTTCCCTAAGTGTTAGAGCTATCCACTTCAAACCTCTGTAAGGACTTCAATTATAAATTTTTTTTATTTAAAAGACGTGCACATTTCGTGAAGTTTTCTATTTCAAAAACAAGGATATCAATGGACCTTAAACCCGGAACGAAGCAAGTTTTTTATAATATTGGCGGTTCGAAAACAAATTGGATAGATCAGATGACTTGGTGTATAAGAAGACCGATGTAAAGGGGATATAAGATTTGACATAGCCGAATAGAGCGCTCTTACGTATTTTTTTTTTGTTTGTTTTCGTTTTTACATACATATGTATGTTCCAAAGTAGGAAGTGAACCCAATTGAACAGATGAAGCTGACAAAAATTACGAGTGCAACGGCTTCTTGTTTTGTATGTCTGTATATTAAGGTGGTATCTACTGTGCAAAATGTTGAATTTTAAGAACTACTCACCCCTATTTTTTTAGACTTGGTACTTTAACATTATAGGAGGCAATACTCCAAAACCTCAAGTCTAAAGGATTTCTTTACTGCATTCAAATAACAAACTAGATGGTATTATTTATTAATTTATTTGTTTGTTTGCTTACTTGTGTTTTTCATTTATTTATTAAAAATAAATACATTACTACTTTTAAAATGTAGTATGTGAAAAATTTATTGAAAATGCACTTAAAGTAAAGGTAAATGTATGTTAATTCTGAACTTTAGCCCATATCTAGCCCAATGCACAATTAGGGTTAATATTTATATTTAAAAATCATCTGCGTTTATTTTCTGATTTAAAAAGTATTTAGTAAGCAACTCTTATTGCTAAATGAAACAAGTAAGAGTACTATATTCGGCTGTGCCAAATCTTATATAAACTTCACAATGTGTAGGGAAAATGTTTTCAAAAAAAATTGGGTTGGGGTCAGCCCTACATTGACCTGTCCACCGGCACCCTTGAAGCAATAAGGGGGGATGTATTATAATTTCCCAAACTTTGTTTGAGAGCCCCCTTATCCATCACCTAAGAAGGTAAGTATGTTCTAAGAATATATTTGGGAGGGGGGAAAATGGAGGTCGGTCGTACACTTTATTTCTCTAAGGCCAACTCTGGGGAAGTTATGGGAGTTTTTACATCATTTTGTAAATTTTATATGGCAATTGCCTTAATTGATGGACATTGGGGGGGTAAGTATGTTCTAGAAATATGATTGAAAGGAAAATCTAATTGAGGTCTGTGATACATTTTATTCCTCTTAGGACGACTCCGGGGAAGTTAAAGGGGTTTTATTCAAATTTCTAGAAAATTTTGTATGGCAACCCTGTTAGAAGCTAGCGATAGGGGGCAATTATATTTCACAGAAATGTGTCTAATGGGAGCCGATCTTAGATTGCATCCGCGTAGGGGCAACTCCGGGTAGTTGAAGAGGTCTTTATGTACAAATTTTAGAGAAACAAACAGAAGTAGTCGTGTTTGCAGGCTTATATCTCTGTCATTTTTTTAGGCGATTTTGCTGAATTTCAGCAGCAAAATTTTTGCAAGTATGCTTTATATTTTGTATGATAAATATGTCCAAAAAATGTCGAGGGGCTTCAGAAACTTGATTTCGACAGATTAACGGACAGACAAAAAGACGGACAGATGGATATCGCTTAATCAACTTTTCTATCTATAAGGATCAAGAACGAAATGGCATATTTATATATATGTACCCTTATCACTAATGTGAAGGGTATAAAAACCCCCTTGTAGCTTAGTTTAGAATTACCCGATTTGGCTCAAATGTTCGGCACATAATACTGAGGTCAGTTCTTGAAGTTCGATACTTTGCAATAGCTGCCACCCTAATGTTCATGTCAATGATTACTAAAATATTTTGTATGTTTTTTTTACAAAAGTGCGTATGCGTTTAAATTAATGTTGGATGATAATGATGTTGTTTGAAATAATAATGACAGCGAAAACGATAATGTTTATGATAATTTTATTTATTTACATGCGCTATGAAACTCATTCAAATTGTAAACTTTTACTCTTGTCTAAGCTTAATTGTACTGCACTGTGACAATCACAAACAGACGAATGCCTACAATCTACTTGTATTAAAAAAAATTATAAGAAATAGAAAAGTTTTGGCTACTTTTACTTTGAAAATTTTATTTTTTTCCAGTTAGTCATTGCAGTCAAATGTTACCGTTAATATCATCAGCTGTTCGTAGATAAAAAATAATTTTATTTTGTTTTTTTTTTAGTTTAAAACATAAAAACAAAACTAAATAACTAAACACAAATTTAATTTAAGACACAGATGATTGGTGTGTAACAATATAAAACCTCAATGTGGCGAGACTGTGTCTGGGACGTTGACACACTGTTTCATCTAATTGTTTACAAAAATAACAGATGCAAATGTTATACGAATATGAATGCAACTGCAAGCAAATTGTTGCAACATAAAAGTAGTAGATAGTAATTTAGTTGCACACACTTGTAGTATCTACATACGTATGTACATGTTTAGTGTTTTTATAATTTGTAGGTTTTTACATTGCTGTTTCTCTTTTGATTACCTCCCATTTAAACTAATGAAATTGTTACAATTTTGACACTTAAGCATTAAATACATTCCTCGCTACAGGCTACCGAACACAACCAGCCAAAAATAGAATACACGTGTGCTTATAAGAATAATTTTTTAATTGCTACAATGCAACACAACTACGGGTTGCTGTCAATGCTAATTTTGTGGCGTGGTCGAAATTAAACTAATTTCTATTTTTATACGCGACAGATAACAGATTAGTGCTGCCAATACGGTAAGATGCAAAAAATATAGCTTAAACAGTACAAAAAGACTTTAGGTGGCACCACAGAAAGTCATATTGCTCATATGTTTATTTTGTAGTGGTAGTCTAGTAAATATTTCAGTAGCAGCCAGTCGGACACAAATTTAGCAAGGAGCTTTTGTGTTCGTGTGTTCCTGTGTTCTTGTTGCTTGAATGTGTTTAATGCATTACGCTGTTGTTGATATCGCAGCTGTTTTAAAGGAAAGTGTCTCATTTATTATTGATGCTTAAAAAGTTTTAGCGTTGTAATTGTTACCTTTTTTGTTTAGTTTTTAAAATGTATCAATTGGATGTAGTTTCAAAGGCATTTTACACTTACTGTTCTTAATGCGTTCAAAGGTTGTGGGATTTTCTTCATGAAAACACAAGAGAATTTTTAGTTCAGGGCATCCTACTATTCATTATATTCTACAGGATTATTAACACTGGTTTTGGGAATGAAACTCTAAAAAGGGGTGTTGTCAGTTATCTAGCTACTAGTTATCCATACTACAAATTACAACGTGGCAAACATTGAGCTGCCGCTGCTGGCAGGGTTGATCTCAGACTGGCGGATAGCGCCATATATCTGCGTATTGTTCTGAATGGCAAGTTATCTTGGTCGGCGAATGCGGAGGAGAATGTTATGAAGGCTGTGAAATACTTGAGAAACTCCACCGGTAAACACTTGAGCTTACAACAAAATATAATGTTGTAGATTTACGCTTACGTTATAAGGCCGGTTTTATCGTATGAAAGAAAGCCTTGGAAAGGAAAGATAAGGCAGCTTTGGGTATCATTCTACATCATCTTCCCATTAAGAATTTTTTGGCTAAAAAGGCTACATAGATCTTATTTAGGCTTAGTAAATTAGACGTGCTCACGGCAAGATCAGTTGGAAACGTCGGCATATTTGGGACTGTCACAGAGGGTCGACTCCTTTGGCAGCTGATTTTGACTGACTGTAGAGTTAAGAAACTTGACTTTAAAATCATACAACAGGGAGAGTTTCTGAACAGGCAGAGGGAAAGGGGCCGAGAAACTGCTTGAGGGATATATATAAAAGCTGGATGTAGGCACTGGGAATGGTGTTTATATATTAGATACGGGAGGCTAAGGTTCTGGCCATAATAAGAGCTGCAATATTGAAGAAATGATGTCGACAGTAAGGCAGCGCATAAGGCTCTAGAAAGACAGAACGTCAAGTCTTGTTTTGTGGGCGACTATAAACATGCTCTCAGGTTGGTCATGGCGACACGTACAGTAAGGGTAAATGTGATATTGTGGGTAGAAAATTGCTGATTACGGCAACAGCTCAGGATATTGGGAAGGAATCTGAGCTGTTAAGGCAACTGATAGGCTTCTATTATGGTTTGATAGGGACCTGGGTCGTAGAGGTCTGGGCTGGATAGGAAGGGTGCTTACTTGCAGCTCAAAAAGAGAACAAGATCTAAGGTGTATAATTGGGACTATCAAAGGAAACTGCGATGTGAGGTTTATAAACAGTAAGAAACTATGGAAGACCTTGTCTACCACAGCGCAAAGCTGTTAATCCGCCAGCAGTGGTGCTGAAGGCGGTAAGACGCTTTTTAGGTGGACTTGGTAAAGTCTCTCGTTGTGAACTAGGGAGCATCGTGGGTTTCATCAAATGAACTGGGTGGCTAGGTAATTAGATAGCTTTCTACAGGGTTTGCCGCTTGCGCGAGAATCGACGTGTTCTGACTTTTTCTTAACTCATTGCTTACAGTAGTTTTCTATTTTTTTTTTCATTTTGCTCTTTTGTACTTTTCTGAAGGAACTCTCAATGTACACCCAGTTAGACGGTCGAATAAGTGGACATCATTTAGGCGAAACAGGAGGTGATTTCAATTTTATCGATTTATTTCAGGTCTTGAACTTTTTCTTTTCGGTATTACGAATATTAGCCCTGGCGTACAAAGACCATACGAACGTTTACACATTCTACAAAGAATGTTAGCTTCAATACTTAATACAAAAACAAATATTTGAATTTGAGTTATTTTTTAAAAATGTGAAATATTATGACATTTTATGTTTTGTTTATTCTTCTGTTGACAGTAAATAATATGTATAAACACCACAAAATGTATAAAGGTTCTTATTATTGACTTAAAAACTGTAACACTTCTAATAACAAAAACCCTAAAAAATATGTTAAACTTGTATTGTTTCAAGTTGAATCTACAATAATAAGTTTTTAAGGTTGTTTGATATGAAAGAACAAAGAGTTGTGATGAGGAGTTGTAGCGGGCTCTGAAAATGCAATCCACCCGGCAGGTGTCAGGAAACGAAACTTTTTCAAGATAATTCTTTAATAAAAATCTTATCACAATAAAATTAAACCAATTAGCCTGATAAATTATAAAGAAAAAAAATTTGGTTTTAAAAAACGACAAAACAAATACTAAACCTCAGAATGCACCAGAACTTTTATTTAATTTACCAGACACAAAGTTGCAATCAATTCTTACATGAGTTTAAGCGATTTGTGTAGAAATACAATTTACAAATGTTAAGATACATATAAATTTAGTTTTTTACTTAATTAAACCGAATACTAATTAAAAGTAAAAGTTTGTATTTTATATCTATTTTTTGTTTTACACAAAAAAATATTTAAATAAACCAAAACTATCGTGACTGCAACATTTGGTTTATCTAATGATATCAGTAATTTAGAAAAGCACTTAAAAAGATCATGCAGTTTTTTTGGTTAAACTTAAATGAAATACAAAACGACATCAATCACAATTAAAGAAAAAAGAATGCAAAGAAATTTACAAGCAAAAATCATCCTAAATCCTTTTTAAATGGTGATCATTACAAAAACTGTTTGCTCCAATTAAACTAAAATAAACATGTGTTTAGCGCAATAAAAAAAGCAAACGGGACTATAAAGTGACAGATTATACTAAAATTCCGTTTTTATAAGCAAATTTTAAATTCAAAAAGGAAAGAAAGAAAACGATACGAAATACTAATGAAAAAATAACGGTCACAGCATAAAACTTACACTAAATGTTCAACAAAAACATCATTTAGCTCTACCGCAAAAAGCATTGAATGTTAAATAGACAAAAACAGCAGAAAAAATGGCCTTTAGCATTACTGGTTGGAAAAGCAAATGCAAAACTAGTAATTAATTTTCTATCCTCGTAAACATAATAAAAAATGTTTTTACCCTGAGGGAAACTTAAGGACTAATGTCTCCAAGTTATTACCAAATACTGTTTATTTGCCTTTAATAAAAAACCATTATAAATTTGTGTCTTTTACTAGTTCCTATATATACAGGGTGCTTGGTTGCAGATTAATTTAATAAAAAACGTAATAATTTGCACAAAGTTCCATTTAGAGCATTGAACGAGAGAATGAAATTGCGGATTTTATTTTTTTAAGAGTATTTCATCCAGGTGTCTTTCGTCGAGTTGAGCACACTATTAAAAACGGAGCCTTGTGTTCTGCGCCACACGCTGCAGTAAACTTGAGCTGATTTCGCGACGAATGCTATCCCTTAAAGCCACAAGATATTGGGGATTGTTATTATAAGCCCACTCTTTGAGGTAGCCGCATAAAACATCCATGGGATTGGGCAACCTCGTTGGCCATGTGATGTCACCAAAGCGAATAATCAGTTTTTGGGGGAAATTTTCCAGAAAAAAATTCATCGAAGCTCTGGCTGTGTGGCAGTCGCCCCATCCTGTTGGAACCACGTGGGTGAAGAGTACGATGAATGACCTTGCAGGTTTAGCAAAAATATTCCGTAATCATGCGTCAATAATTTTCACCGTTGACATTCGTCGCCTGGCTTAGAGAAATTTTGATGCGTGGATATGGCAAACTAAACAGTTTCCCTGGGGCAATGCAGTGGTTTTTGATATTTCAATCGAGGGTTTCAGGTTCTTGTAGACCAGTAACGGCAGTTGGTGTGGCCGTCTGCGTAAAAATTTAGCCTCGTCGCTCCAAAAAAAAGGATTTATAGTAAAAAAATGCTCCAACATCGTTTCACAAAATGTTTTGCGTAAATTAAATTCACTTTCTTTCAGTTCTTGAACAATTTTAATTCTAAAAGGATGGAAATTCAGATCCTTTTTTTTTAATTTCACAAATAATCACTTTTGGAAGTCCCAGTGAGGCTGCTGTTTTCCGTATTAAAAATCGAGGATTTATACGTAAACAGTTTTTAACCAGTTTAATGTTTTTTGGAGTCCCTGAAGATCGACTGGGCCTTGGCTGTGAAACATTCAAAGCCGAAGCGCCATCGCAAAATCCCTGCATCCACGAACGAATTAAATTTCACGTATTCGCCAAATATCGAACTTTGATCAAAATTGTCGGCGAGCAATTACGTTATACTATGTTCAAATATACATCATAAATTTAGATAATTTAAAGTAAATTGAGTTTTCTGTTTATTCAATAAGCATATGACAGAAAAAAAATATTATTTTATTTTAAATTTTATGGTACATTGAACAACTGATCAGCTGACTTTTATTTACGCCATATGTTTTCTAGCTTAGAGTGGCAATTTTTTTATTTTATATTATGGTTAAATGGGTTATGGTAGAACTTATCAACAACAATCACATGCTAAATTTTTACGTAAAATTACTGTTGTAGAAACGTGGTCACCTTATTATTCTACCATGACATACATATTAAAAGCTTTTAAACGTTTATACTAACTGAACACAGTGTTAACTCAACTAGTGAAGCAATTTACTACTTAACTTTCAATTTATTAACTGAAATTTTTTATGGTTAATTAAACTCAATTAAGGCTTTAATTGCGTAAACGTGCTTATTACGCAATTAACGTCTTTGTTTCATACAGAGATTTAGCCACAGCTATCAGAAATCCCCCGTATTACATTAGGTCTTATCAACCGGACCGGGCGTTCTTGGAATAGACGTGGTGGCTCTGGTTTTCCTTAATCGGCGCAATTGAAAACGAAAATTTTATACTAGGGCTTGTTGTACGGGCCTCAAAGTGATCGCCTTGAGCGGTGTTATATAACCTTAAAGTTCATAAGCAAAATGATACTTTAATCAGAACATGCACCCAAAGTAAGTGAGTTCAGAAAATTGGTTTCGGTTATGCTCCGTATGACCTGAAACCAAACCGCGTTACAGTTGTAGCAAATAATGAAAGTTGTTCGCTTTGGTTTTTTAGAAGCATGAAAATGTTTTTTTTGACCTAAGTACATTGATGATTCATACATTACAGATTTACATAATGGTTTCCCTTAAACATGACATATACATTATGCATTCACAACAGGTTAATGGTCCGCAGATATTGTTATAATCGAAATATATCAGTTTAAAAAATTTATAAAGCCGGTCTACGTACTTTCGCCCATATAATTTTGTTATCAAAATGTTTCCTTGATCCATAGTTAGAGCCATCGATTGTATAGATCCCGAAGCATGATATTACTTAAATTTTATAAAATAAGTTTATCACGGATTCTTCCTTCTTATTGGCATTAATTCAGAAATAAGTTTATCCCTTTTCGTAATTCCACAACTATAAGACATTTAAAGTATCGGCACGCATCATTATTAAAAATATATTTTTTAACACTGTAAACGTTTAATCATGTTAAAAGGAGTTTAATTGCAAATTGCCGCTATAATACTTAAGAATTTTAACATTTAATTACCCAAAGACGCATACAAATGAACCAGTTTAAACATAAAGATTTTTAACAATGAAAGTAATTTGAAATTGATATACGACCTAAAGTTTATTAAGATGTTAAAAAAATTTTAAACAAAAAAGCATAAAATTATAATTTTTGATTGATCTTGTAAGAAATAAATTAATAATTTACAAATTACAACAAGATTACAAACTACCGCTTTCTGCGTAAAATAAATTTAAATTTGATGACCATAAAGTTGTGGAGTGAATAACTTTCATTTCTTTGACGTTTTCACGTACATATTTTATCAAAAGGGGGCGGGCTAAAAGC
The DNA here is from genome assembly GCA_963583895.1 of Melanophora roralis. NCBI lineage: Eukaryota > Metazoa > Arthropoda > Insecta > Diptera > Rhinophoridae > Melanophora > Melanophora roralis. The sequence goes on along the minus strand of OY757187.1, from coordinate 89,215,560 downwards.
TTGAATTTATTGCTTTTGACGTTAACTCTGTTAAAACTAAATAAGGCAACTTGTCAGAGGCTTTTTTCACCGCAGAAATATTATAAAGTCATAACGTTTTAATGGATATGTGATGTTGAATTACAATTCTTGCGCTCGCGATGTCGGAAAGAGAGACTGCAAAGCATTTTGACAGCTTATTTTTTTGACATGTAAATGGGCCAAAGAAGTTTTTCTCACTTCAATTTTGGTGAGGTTGATAACAGAAATTATTTCATAAAAAGTAAACTTGAGATTAGTATTTAAAAAAAAGAGATTAGGTTTTAACTGTTTTTTTTGTGATAAAAGAAGTTTTTTAAAACAAAAAAATCAGTCCGGAGATTCAGAAAAGATCTTTGCAACAGGCAGCGTTGCCAGATAATAGTAAAAAAGCAGGTAAAACAAACTTTAAAAACTATAAAAGGTAAATTTTACATCCAAAGGAGGTTAAGGGAATCTAAAACTCAGTCAGTTTAAGCTATATCGAAAGGAGGAGACTTTGGCCTGTAGGATAAAAACTTGGGCCAGCGATCAACTTGTTGTGCGCTTCTAGCAATTGAAAAATTGTGGTCGTGTAAGCAGTGATTACTAAATATGCTGACTCCTAAAAGTTTTATGTACCTGAAAATCTCGTGCTATTACTTTTTCCCTCTCCATCGGAGTCTTACACTCTGTGCTTTGATTTACTTTAAAATAGTCTAAACGCGAAAAGGGATATTACTACGAGTGGCTTCGACTCCCTCACTAGCATCGTGACCAGAACTTGTGGAGATTGTCCGTTAGCTAATGATTTCAATGTTTCTTCTTCTTGGCCTCGCCCTTCCCGCTATGCGATTGTTAGAGGCCACAACAATGAGTTATTAATCTTGGGTGTTTTAAAGAGCACCAAAACAATATCCTCAAAATTTTATTTAACTTCGCACCCTGAAAAGTAATAACTTTATGTTGTTGCATTTCTCGGTAATTTGGATTATTGCACCATTTTAGCCTCCTTATTGATCTGCAGACTTCACAACGCTTTGAGGATTCACAAAAGCGTTTAATTTTTATTTACGAAAGGACGTGACGGCCAGATACCAACGGTTTTTTCTGCAAATTTGTTTCTCAAAAGTATAATTTTACCAGGAATAAGATCCCTTATTTTGGTAAACAAACGATCTCAAGCAGACCTCAACCGAAATCATGGTTTAATTAGGCTTTCAAACCTGCAGTAAGACCCAAGGATGAAAGTAGCTAATTCAACGCCGATCCCCGAAAAGGGAAAGGCAGAAAAGCCTAAAAATTACCACCCAATAGATGGGGATATCGGGAAAGCAAGGTTTATGCAAACAAACCAGAAACGCTTGAGCAACTCAATTGAATATTCGTAATGAAATTAATAAAATACCGTGTGAAATGTGTGGAAATGTGATGAAAAATGTGCTCGAAAGGTCTCGCATTCGTGAGGCTAACAGAGGCGGACATTTATTTATCTGCTATTGTATTTCATTTCATCATATAAGATCCATTGTCTTTCATTTAATCAATAATAATAAACAAACGAAGTAGTATACCTTGCCCGCGGGCACCCTGTAGAATGTGCTTTAAAGAAATCAGGGAGTTCGTGCTTTAAACCGGGATTTTGCGAATGATGCGGCCATTTGTGGTTGGCTGACCAGTAGACCGCATCACGCATCACAAGAAAAATGTATACTTCATTCGCACAGTTCGTATGTGGAAATAACTTCCTTACGATGTCCTTTAGTCACAGTTAATATCGAGAAATTTTAATCAAAACCTTCTTGATACCAACACAATGCAATTAATCCCCTGAAAGCTGCTTATTATAAGAAAATAGCCACAAGACACAAACCAGGAAAGCAGCATCCGATTGATTTTGAAACTTTAAGACAAAGACGTTTATCTTTTTTAATATTGCCTACATTTAAAATAAGCTGAAGATTAATTTTTGTATATATTCGCTAATAAAAGGCCACGCGCTATTCTTTAGATAAAAATGTTTTTGTCCTTTTAAAAATTTTGTTTTTTAAAAGTCTGTTAGATTTGTTTTTGCAAAGTAAATAATTCAAATAAGACTTGTGTAGGTGATACTAAATAGATTGTTTAAATTTTATGTAAAATGGAAAAACTTCTACTTTATTAAAAACCTATAAATATTTACTTAAAAACATCACTCACTCGTGCAGTTTGGCCATTTTATTGTATAACAAGCAAGAGCGCTATATTCGGCTGTGCCGAATCTTATATACCCTTCACATTGGTCTTTTAATATACCCAGCCGAGTTATTTTTTACTGCAAATAATATAATAAAAAACCTTGTGCGAGTTTTAAAGTATATAAAAAACTTTAACGTTCGTATGAATAATAGAAATAGATGAGGAAGGTTTGAGGTCGAGAGATTTAAAAGTTTTCGACATTACTCATATTAAGAGGTTAATAAAAGTTGTTAATTTTTATGGGATCCCAGCAAAAATTGTTGCTTCGCCGTAGGTAGGTTTGTAAGGGAATATCAAGACAGCAAAGCTTACAAGCCTGCTTACGTATGGCATGATATTTGTTTGCGATGTCCCACTTAGTTGCATTTCATGTTAAGTGCTTATTTCGGCGCTTTGAATATCCAGTTAATTCATGTAGTTTTGGTGCTTCTTTAGTTGTATAAATTTATTGCGTCATCGAAATAAATGTTTTGCCGTGTTATTATGTTCGTTACTTGACGAAAAACGAATGTTTTTTTTACTCACTGCCTTACAGTAGTGCTTCTTAGTATGCACTTGAGTAAGAGAGTGTGTATAACAGTAAAAATTTTACATTTACTGCCATACACTATTGCATTAATTAAGGAAATAGATAGGTGCTTGCTGCGAAGCGCATTAGTATACTAGAAAAAGTATGTACTGCTTACAAAATCTCGATTATTTTTTGCTGGGATGTTTTAGTCCCCCTGCTCCACTCCTTTTTTTTCCAAAATGTATGAATTATTTGAATAATATTTTGTGTATAATATTCAAAGTCGATAGCTGTTATAGTTTCATAAAAATTGGTAATTTGTATGGGAGCTATCCCTTTTTCTGCCTCCAACCAAAAAATGTTTTCTTCAAAGTGTAGATTTTGTTGTCCAATTACTTTTTGCAGAACATTTGATGTCGATAGCTGTTATAGTTTCCGAGATATAGCGTATCGAAAATTTTACAAAGATTGTGAACTTGTATGGGAGCTACCCCATATTCACACCCCCCCCCCCCCCCCCCCAAAAAAAATTTTTTCTTCAAAGCGTGGGCTTTTCTGTCCAATTACTTTTTATAGAATATTTCATTTTGATATCTGTTACAGTTTCCGAGATATAGCGTATCGAAAATTTTACAAAAATTGTGAATTTGTATGGGAGCTACCCCATTTTCTGCCTCCACCCAAAAAAAAGTTGCTTCAAAAAAAATTTTTTCTTCAAAGCGTGGGCTTTTCTGTCCAATTACTTTTTATAGAATATTTCATTTTGATATCTGTTACAGTTTCCGAGATATAGCGTATCGAAAATTTTACAAAAATTGTGAATTTGTATGGGAGCTACCCCATTTTCTGCCTCCACCCAAAAAAAAGTTGCTTCAAAATGTTGGTCTAATTGTACAATTACTTTTTGTAGAACATTTTAAGTCGATAGCTGTTATAGTTTCCGAGATAAAGCGCATAATATATTTTACCAAATTTTTGCAATTGTAGGAAAACTACCACTTCCCCTGATCCTATCTGAAAAAAATTTTTCCATTATTTAGGTGCCTACTTTAAGAGTATCCGTGCCAAGCTTTGCGGCAATAGTGACTATACTTACTGAGATATATAGGGATATATGCACGGATTTTTGGTTGTTTTGGGTTTTCGCTTATATCTCGGTCAATAGTGAATCGATTTTGCTGATTTTAAAAAGCGATTGTTAGCGGGATATTTCTAATCGTTTGACACCATTAACTGGTCTGTATCTTTTTTTTTGACTCCGCAAACTTGATTTCAACAGACGGACAGACAGACAGACAGACGGACAGACGCACATGGCTATATCAACTTCCCCATCTATAAGGATCCAGAATATATATACTTTATGGGGTCGAAAATGGATAATAAAGAAATTACAAACGGAATGACAAACTGATATATACCCTTATCACTATGTGAAGGTTTAAAAAAAACTTTTTTCGCTAACAGTGGTCTGTCGCCGTCTATGTGATTTTAATATATTTTTTTATTTCAACAATTTTGTTTTCTTTTAAATTCAGCTTTAAATACAGCGTGAGCGTTAAAGGTGCGATTATAACTTAATTTTTCGACTACCATAAATTAATGGCAGTCCCAGACAGACAGGCAGACCAGCAACAGACAGAAATTATCAAGAGTTAGTAAAGGCGGAATTCCCTTTCTTTTCAAAGGGAGCAAGCAAGTCATGCAAGCGTCTGAGTGAGTTATCATAAATTTTTACACCTTAAAACATACATGATATATACATAAGTAAGTATGTACTCGTACAACAATTACCTTTAATCTTTATGTGTTTTAAAACACTCGAACAAAAAAAAATTGAAACAGTTTTTATTCAAACATTAACAATGACATTTTCGAAGAAAGTATAAAATAATAATAAAATGCTTGCTTTAAAGAAATTATAACCAAAGAACAACAGTCATAAATTTAGGAGTTATAAAACAACCAGGAAAGAAAGAATTATTTGTCTGTCTGCCAAACAGTTGAAGCAAAAGCCCTTTAGACAACTGCTATAAAGTCATAAGATCAACGTTGCCCAACAGTTTACATCTTTAAAACAGTTTTTCTTTTTTTGTCGATTAATGATTCAAATGTTGTATTTGTTAACATGGTGACCTCATTTCAAATCCCTCTCAACAATTTCAACAATTTTTCCACATAATCACTGTTTGAGTATTTCAATAAAATTTATGTTTATTGAAGTTTTTTTCTTCAATGTTTTACAAATGTTTCACGTGTACTTTGTCACTCAAATGGCCCATAAAACATGTAAAAAGTCGTTTGTTTGTTTGTTTGTTTTTTTGTAAATTTGTAACACGGGACATTCAAATGATTGAAATGATTTTAAAAGGGTCTTGAAGTGTGTGTTTATGTTCAAAATTTTATGTTTAAACGTTTGGAATGAAAATTTCTCCAGTAAATGTTGCCGTATTTCCTTTAAACTATTTATTAGTTAAAGGTTTAAGCTCGTTAAAGATGTAAAATGTTGTTGTTAATGTGTTTTTCTGTTGGCACTGGTGAAATTTATCAGTTTTTTCGTTTGGTAATTCAAATTTATTGTTAATCAACAATGATTTTTTAACAATCAAAAATATTTTATTTCAAAACTGTAATTCATATTATTTATATCTTTGTGGTTGGTTTTCTGTTTACGTTGACCCTGTAATTTATGTTTTAAGTTTAAATTTTGTTTTTTAAATGAAAATTAAGGCAAGTAATAAATAAGCCTTCCATCTCTTTTTTTAACTTATTTTTATGCAGTCAGCAACGAAACCAAAAACTTTCTTTAAAAAATTTTAAATATCAAAACTAACAAAACAGCAGTGGTAAAATTCGGCTGCCTTTCGAGAAACTCATGGATTGGGCATTTGAATAATTACAACCATATATATTACCCAGTCCGGATAAAGTTTTACGGGCACTACTCTAACACAGTAATGGACGAATTTTTTCTTGGTTGGTTTAAATCTTCAGAAAATGCCTGAGACAAAACTATGTGCCTCAAGGATCATTAAGGGCATCAAGGGTTGTTTGTCTACCAAAGTCAGGTAAGGCCACTCATTTATACCCAGTCCGTCGTCATCTATTTAAAAAACTCTGGAAAGGATTACTGACTACCACATCAAAAATAATATAATTTTTGTTTAGCTCAGCGGAAACCAGCATGCCTACACGAAAAGAAATCTATGGAGGTGCAAATCCCTCTCTCTTTTAGTAGGTTAAGAAAGCTCTTCACTACGGTTAATATGAGTTGGAAGATTGCTTTGACACTTGCAGGTGATGTCTATAATAAGCCCGTGAGGACGACCATTGAAAGCGTGGAGGAAGCGAAAACTGCCCACACGGATTTCTACTTAATATCTTCTCTTCTGGAGCGAAGAATTATATGGGCGGAATGGGAAAATGAGAAAACAGGGTTAGTTGCTGTTAGCGGAGTTCGCCAAGAAAGAGTATTTTTATCACTTCTGTAGATACTCAATACCGACAAATTTCTTAAAAAAATTGAAGGCGTAGTCCAAAAAAAACAGACTTGGTTTTCTTCACCACGAGTAAAAGAATAAGTCAATAAGTAAAGTACACCGTGATTGGATAATATAAATCTGACACTAGAGATACATACAAGTACCAGGGACAAGTACTGGACAGTAAGCTGTTGTGCATGAAACTGGGGTCTTCCGTCAAATCCTACATATTGGATCTACACTGCAAAGGCTGGACCTATCTTACTTAAGGGATACTTTTTTTGGTAGTCTGAACTGTGAAAGCAATGCGCTTGGAGAGCGTGTAGGGACTTAAAGTGTTTTATGTAATTGGCGTCATCGCACTACTTCGACGGTGTCACTTGGTGTAATCTTGGATTTAAAACCAATTCGTCTGATCGCAGAGGGTGTTGCAAGGAGGTCTGGAACTCTACTAGGATCGACGGGCCAATTCACTAAGGAGCCATATGGTCATGGCATAGTTATTAGAGAGAGGGGGGTACACAGAACGAAAAACGGCTTTCTAAAATCAAGAATTTTATTCTTGATTTTATCCAAAATCTTTCTTGAAATTTTCAAGTACGATCCGTACTTGCATTTTCTTAAATCAAGCCTATTCGGATTGCTTCAACAAATCAAGCAGAAAAAAACTTTTTGTTTTAATATATTATTTTACATTTGAAAACAAAGTGTCTCGGTGGCCTAGAGGTAACGCGCTTGTACTGCAGTGTAGAAATCCCTGGTTCGAATCGTAGCTTCAGTAAATACAAAAAATTAATTTTTTAAATTATAAATCAATTATAAAATAAAAATAAAATATAAAATAAAATTCTTCTTCTTTAATAAAGCTCCATAAGTCAAAAAAATGACATTTCATTTTCGAATTAATCCCGTTTATGGCTTAAATCAATCTTTTTTTGGCTTACATCAAGTATGGTCCGAACTTAAATCAATCTTCTTTTGGCTTAATTGTGGCTAAAAGTAAGAAATTCGTACTTGAAAAATTTGACTTGGAGTAAGAAATTTCGTACTTGATTTAAGAAAAACCGTACTCACCGTACTTTTGACACCGCTATGGCTTGATTTAAGTAAAGTTTTCTTAAATAATTTTTTGTGTGTACAAAATGTAGCAGTAGCTACGTGCTCTCTAAACTAAGCTACCTTAGAAAGTCCAGGGTGACTGTCACGAAATATTGCTAGTTGACCAACCTTCGCCCAGACTATAGGACCTACAACTTCTTTACTGATGCATCGGGATGGGTCAAAGATGAACGGGGAGTAAAAGCTGCAATTTTTTGACGATAATTGATTATCAGAGTGTCCAAAAAACTTTCTGATCGCTTAATTGCCTTTCTAGCAGCCTAATTGGCCACTGATTCTGCCCTGTGTTCCGAGTCTCCAAATGAACATATTTATAGACAGACGGCGTTCAAGGCGATTCCCACAAGCCTTATCTATTCCTCAGTTGTTCTAAAGTCCGAAGAACTTAATGGTAAACTGTTCGCTGTAAGACACACACATTATTTACGGAGTCTCAGAATACAGAGACATTTAGAAGGATGAGATGACATGCGAACTAGCGAAGCAGGGGTTTCCTGTGTCTATTAAAAGGGCAATTAACGCTCGTTTTCGACTTTGGTTCTATAACAGGGGTATATAAGCTAATGTAAGTGTCAGATCAACGGAGGTCTGTAAATTCTACTTTTTGCAGAGCCTCCAGGATTATGTTAGAATCGTATGACAGGGCAACCTTTTATCTATGCAAAGCAGCGATTTTCGACACTTAACGAGAATGATAAAAGGTGATTGCTGGAGAGCTTATCATGGCAAAAAAAGCAGGCTGACTGGTCAGCGATAATTGCAGGTTATGAAGTGTACCGAGGGATAAAAAGAATCGCCATTTTTTCAGGGGTGTCCATTGATTTTCCGAAAATTTTAAGGCTCATTAAAAACAGTCACCAATTTAAGCAAGCTGAGTATAGGGTTTTACTACACTTTGATAGTAAAATTAAAACTATACTATTCTGTCTGTGTATTTTTTTAACTTTTGCATAATGTAATGTGTATATGAGCAAAAGTACAAACATAATGTTTAAATTAAAACTTAATGTTTTGTTCCTCCTTTTTAATTAAATGCTGTAAATGAAACATTGTTGAATGAGAAAAAGTACTAAAAAGGCACGGCGATTCCCTATATCGGCAATTTAAGATCTTGAGTAATAATTTAATCAAAAAAGTAACAGAAGTCAATTGAATCATGTTACACGATAAAGTGGTTACAATATAAAACCGCCACCAAAAACATCAACCACAACATGATATTGGTATATAAAAAAGATAAACTGCTTAAGAATACAAAATTTGTTACAACAATAAATGCTTTATTGTGGTTTGAAAATTTTACTTAAAATACGATTAAAGATTCCCTTTTCAAAATTGCATAAGAATTTTACCAGAGAAAATAATGATGACGCAAATGATAATGATGCTGATGACGTATATACTCACGAGTTGGCTTCAAATAATTGGTTACCGTTACCAGGATATCAATGGTCAAAAACATTATTGGAGCCTACGTCGGTATCATTATATAAAAAAAAAACGCGCGCACACACACACACACAAAGGTGGTCAAGCCTGAGTAATCAGTCTTGCCATCTTTGAGATAATAATTTTCATCATCTTTTTTATTACCATTAGGTTCGTTGTTCTTATTATGTTTTGGGTCTTTAAAAAGCAGGTGAGAAGATGTCCATCTTCATGATTTGTTTTGTATTTTATATTTAAAAAAATTTTTTATCGGCTTTTTCTTTAAAGTTAATTGCCTGTTTATACTAACACTACATGAATATGTACGTATGGTCAAAAGGTATTATGCATTTCTGAACATGCTTGTAACAACCAAAAGTACTAGTTAAAGATCTAATTTCAAATATATTTAGTTTTACTTTTTACAATACGACAGACCCCAGAGATATGTGGATAACGTGATGGCTCGGCTACATTGATCAAATAGGAAATCAAATACCATTTGACGGATGGCCTCTCTGAATTTTATATTCAAGCAATTAATTGATATCTGATTTAAACAAATTTTTCAAAAATAAAAGGGTTTTGTCGGTTTGTTGTCCACCTATATTTTTAACGACGAAAGATCAGAACAGCAATTTTTGTTAATTTTTATGTCAAGGCTGGAGGCTATAACGCCCTAGAGCTCCCGGCTAAATAGTTCTCGAGAGATAAATTTTTATTTTAACTAAACTTGTTAATTTATTGAATAACATTCCAGACATAATATTTTCCGACATTATAAAACATATATTCCCGGAATTTTTTTGTTTTAGGATCACCCATAACAACCATGGGTAGTCCTCACAAATCATCGCTGGTATTTTTTTCTATCAAAAAGGGGTAAATTTGCTTAAATATAAAAAATATACCAGCACATATTGCTAGCAAAGCAATGCTTTGAAAAAATTGATGACTGTCCTAGAAGCCTAAAAAAATATATCGGGACACACCTCGAACCTGCCGCTTTCACATATCGGAGAAGGTACAAAAGAGTTTTTCTACAAATATGGAATTATTTTATTTGCGAATAGAAGAGGCCAAATAAAACAGAAAGAGCACATCTTAATGATGAAGCAGAATACGACCGAAACTTCTAGCAAACACGAAATCGGACAGATAATTAAAAAGTCGACTGAAACTTGAGTGAGAGCAAGGCACATTCAACAAATTAAAAAAATTCGCCCTCTGCATTTTCTTTTTGTGTTTGAACGGTAGAATGTCAGAAAAATTAAAAATTTCATATAAAATTAAATTTTCATAACGTTAAAATGTCAAATTGATTTTAATCAGCTGGGCCCTTAATATTACCTGGTTGAATGTGCCTTGAGTGAGTCAAAATAAAATGGATTCAATTTTATAGCTGCTTTCAATAGCGAGGTCTTACGTCATGCCTCAGTAACAATTTAAGATTAAAAAATCTGCAGGCACAGAATAACTAAAGAAATAGTTAGATATCATTTTTAGGTACGACTTTTAAGACACGTTATCGCAAAACTTCCACTACGTTATCTGGGAAGATCCCGATCAAGAAATGCCAAGAAAAATTTTATAATTTTCTAAATCATTTAAGGAACATGTTTACTTCGAATAAAGCAATTACATAAGTAAATTACCGCATTTTGTTGCCGAACAATCTACAGAAATGCGGTTCCAATTTCTAGATCTCATAAAGACTATTATTAATTTGAAAGCTTAAAAAGCTCCTTAATTTAATGAAATCAGCAACAACAAATGCTTTCAAAAGGGTGATTTCTTTTAGCCCACATGCCATCCAACAGTCGACATTTGCTGATTATACAGATTTTCACAGTACTCATGAACGTCCTAAAGAGGCCTCGACCCAAAGATAGTACCGTATGATCGAAGTATAGAAATGGGAAAAGTTATGGGTTATAAAAATTAATGAACAAAAAATGTACCTACGTAACGAAATTTAGTTGTGAGGTACTGCTTCCGCCTCCATCCTAGAAAAGTGTTGAAAGTATTTAAATAAGCTGGGAACATCCTAAAATATGCAAACACATTCGTTTATAGAGGAAATACTCTGTTGTCCTTAGATGAAACCATCGGAACTGATTAATTTTATTTTGAGAACTTGAATTTTGTAATATCACCATAGTTTGAATTAATAATACAAATTTTGAAGAGTTGTATTTAAAATGTCAATTTGATTAAATAAGCTCAGAAACGCAACTCTGAAAGTGTCGATTAATTACTTTTAAGTATTGATATCAAAAGAATATCAAATACTCGGTACGTTGTCAGCGTCATGAGATCTAAGTACCTTCCTATACCTATTATGGCATCGCAAACATAATAGAATAAAAACCTTAAACTGATTAATTTCCAATACATTATTTTAAGCGCTTACCAATAATTGTCTGTCAAAATAATAAAATAAATTAATTAAAAAACTCAGGCTTTGTATCTTTAAAAAATAAATAGAAAAGAGAAGCCTTTAGTGATTTTACCTCATAAATCTCTAATTGACCTAATCTTATTAAGTCATTTAAACACGCATATACAGACATACATGTATGCAGGTTTAATTTTAAGGTGGCTACAGCGGCATCACAATCGCGTTTAAACACTTGTCGTGATAAGGTTAAGCTTTTTTGTTTTTGTGTTTTTTTCATACACATTTTTGACCCACTAGCCTAATGCTTGATACGTTTTTTTAACAATTATTTTCTGCCTTTTTTTGTAAATCAAGATTTTTTCATTGGCTTCCCCGTTATACTTTTTTTATTGGCAACACAAAGAGATAAAAAATTTAATAAATCTTTATTTGCAATGTCCCAAAAAATTAAGAGAAATACATTATATGAGTTATGTTTATAATAAGCAAAAAATAAAAATTCCTAAGAGTCCGATTTTACACACCCAGAAGAACAAAATGTGTGTCAATGTCTGTTAAATGTTTTGCACATCCCAGCCCAGCGAAAAGTTTTTTAATTTAACCAAAAAGGCGTGCGCCATGAATGCCAAAAAAATTTCATCATTTAAAGCAAAAAAAAAACTGAAAATGAAAAAACGCAAATATTTAAGAAATTTTTTACAGACTTTATTTGAAACAAATAATTTTTTTACAGAAATGATTTTTTTAAGGATCCTATTTCTAATCCTTGTTATAAATAGTATTCTAACTAAAAACATTTTTAATATTTCTAAATAAACACATAATAGCTAATGTGGAATGGCTAAAAATGGGAAGACACTTGTTTTTTTCTTTTTGTTCTTTTTAACCGATAAGATATACATATATAGTGTACATAAATGCATAAAGTATATTTAAGGTGTGTTTGCCGTAAAGTATAAAGGCTGAAGGATCTTAATACACCTTTCATTTGGTACCACTGCTTCGAGATTATATGATATTTTAGAGTCATACTTCTGCAAACGAAATTTTTAGGTTTTAACTAAACACCTTTATGAAAATCGTCAAATTTAGGGCAAAAATCGTCCAATCGTCAAAAGCCATTTTTTGTGGCCAAAAAACGTCAAAATGACGATAAATCGTCAAATCTGGCATCTATGGATGTGAAATAAAAAGGTAAAAAAAGTTTTAAAAAAATCTTAAGAACATCACCAACTACAATCATGCCTTGCGTAAGCAAGTTTTGGTGGGAGAGTTTATTTAACTGTTGCTTACAAACTTTCTAACTAACAGGATAAGCATATTTTTTTCTGGGATATTTTTAAATTTTTTTTAATAATCTTTTTCACAAGTTTTACGTTCCATTATTGAGACAAAATATTTTTGGAAGAATTTAAAAAGAGACTTTGAAATTGATATTTCTTTGAGACACGATTTAAACACAGTATTTAAGAATTGTTGCTGTAAAATTTAAAAAATTTGTACTCAGTTGCAAACCTAAAATCCTAGAAATAAGCTTTTTTAAGAGAAATGCTAGTGCCCTTAAGTATATGGAAGTTTTCGGGACAAAGAACGGGATATTCGTACGTCTTAAAAATAAAAAAAGAACAAAAAAAGAAAATTTAAACAAATTCAAATATTATTCAGGATTTGATTAAAATTTTACTCTAGTTTATTTACAGGGTTTGTTGTAGGTTAAGTTTGTCTATATGCATTTCGTTGGTTCATACACCAAATCATCAGTAGACTTGAATCAAATTCTTGAAAATATTTGAGGTTTTTCATGAATTCGGTTGAAGTCTACTGATCATTCGGTGTAAGAACCAATCAAATACATAGGGTCACACTTAAGCTACAACAAACCCTATACCTATAAAGAAAGAAAATTTGTTTTATTGATATTAATTTTATTGCATTTAAGTAGCTTAATACGTAGCGCACAGCATACATATGTATATTTTGCAAAATTTGTTGTTTGTTTTAGACGGCAAAAATATGCGGAAGAGAACGCCACAAAAAATGGTAAAATAAAAAAATCTGCGAATAGGAATACAATTTTTATTAATATTTTTTTTATTTTAAAAAAAAGTAAACAAGTAAGAGCGCTATTTTCGGATATGCCGAATTTATGATACCCTTTACATTAGACTTTCGAAACCCCGAACCTTTTTTTATTTTTATCTGTTTTTATTAATGAAATTTTTATAATTTTTAAATAGGGGTCTGTGTCATATTTTAACCCTCTTGGGGTATTTAGGGCACCTGTAGGGGTTTTACCCAAATTTTTTTCAAATTTAATAGGGACTTTTACTCTAATTTTTTTTAAATTTTGTATGGCAACCCCCTTAGGTGTTAGAGATAGATGGTAAGTTTGACCTGGGAATATGTTTGGGAGGGAAAAGTTATGGGGGGCTACTATATATTTTATTCCTTTAGGGTTGACTCCAAGTAAGTTGTAGCGGTTTTTACACTATTTTTTTCAGATTGTGTCCGGCAACCCTCTTAGGGCGTGGAAATATGGGTAAAGTATGTTCTAGGAATATGTTTTCGAGTAGAAACTAATGGGAGGCTGGCCCACAATTTATATCTCTTATGCCGACTCTGGGAAGTTATGGGCTTTTTTACATAACTTTTGTAAATTTTGTATGGCAACCCCCTTATATGATGGAGATAGTCGGTAACTATACTCCAAGAATACATTTGTGGGGAAGAACTAAGGGGGGTCTGTGAAATATTTTATTCCTTAAGGGGCGCCTCCGGAGAAGGTGTAGAGGTTTTTATCGTATTTTGTAAAATTTTGTATGGCAACCATGTTAGGGGCTAGAGATAGAGGGTAAGTATGTTCCTTAAAAATGTTTGGGAGGACAAATTAATTGGGAATCGGTCCTACATTGCACACTGTACGGGAAAACTCCAAGGTAGTTGCAGAGGTTTTTATGTACAAATTTTAGAGAAATTAGAGGAAGTAGTCTTGGTTTTTGGCTTAAATCTCCGTCAGTTATCGGGCGATTTTGCTGGATTTTAATAGCAAATTTCTCAGAGATATTTCTGATAGTTTGATACCACTTACAGGCCTATGCGTCAGCGAGGGCTTCAGAAAGTTAATTTGAACTATAACAAGGATAGATTGTCGGTCAGATGGACAGACAGACAAACCAAAATTGACTTCCCTATCAATAAGGGTTTAGAATATATGTACTTAATGGGGTTGCGAATGGATAATAAAAAAATTATAAATGGAATGCTAACTTATATATACCCTTATCACTCATGTGAAGGGTATAAAAAGGGCTTCCTAGAGAGAAGTGTTGAGTTTAAATATTTCGAGTTGTTTAATTTTTTTTAGTTTAAGTATGAAAGGGAACGCGAAGTTTCTAACGCGACATAATTTTCCATTTTATTTAAATTAATATTAAATAAAATTTTTACTTATACATTTCGTGTATGATATCAAATATTGACTTCACTGATTTTGTATAAAAATTATCTTTAAAAATTTTTTTTTAAATTCAATGTCGAATTCAAATTGTTCAAGGCTTAAGATTTTACTCTGCGTTAATCGTTTTTAAATTAAAAAAAAAAATAAATTAAAAAAGCTAGAATTTTGTACTTACTGTAGTCACATTGTTCATCCTGCGTTCCATTGACTGTACCATCGGGCAGCAATTGCAAGAAACGATTCTTAATGTACAATTGTATTTTACGCGATGGTCCCGATAGATGTGATACCGTAGAGCGTTCGTTACGATCCAAATTGTTTCTCTGGTGTAAATTTCTAGAACTATTCAGTCTTTTTGCTTTTAAAACACTCATATCGGATGAACGTCTCACCAGACCACCAACACTACCCATATTGTTTCTTCTTCTACTAGTGCTGCCACTATTCGACATCAAGGTCATGCCCCATGAACTAACATTGCCCGACATGGATGATGACGACGAATAAGGGGATCGTATACTGCGTTCAGTTCTTGACAATATTGCTAAATGTTGAGATGATAAAAACTTAAAACTATTTTTTAAAATTTTCGTATTGGAATCACAATTTTTCGGAGATTGTTGTCCACCATTCGCATCATCTAATATCGTGGGCATTATGGTAGATTGTATTTCGAGTAAGGATTCGGTGGTTTTGAAAGGTGAAATTATAGTTGATGAAGTGTAAGTAGTGCTTCTAATGGTGGCGGGTTGTATATTAGGAAAACCAATCATCTCTATTGATGCTAAGTTTCTTGTATGAGTATTTAGTAATGACACCTTCGGTACGACAGCTAATGCATTCTGTGAGTTATGCTGCTCTGCTTTATAAACGTCACTTACAACTTCTTTATTGTTTTTAACGTTAATTTGTTTATCACTAAAAATACTTTTAAAGTTTTCATCGACCTGTTGCTTCTCATTAAGCATCGTTAGTCGTTCTAGTTTATGCTGCTGCTCTGGTTTCGTTGTCGTTGCCTTTTTAAATAAAAAAGTAAACGACGTAGGTTGTGGTGCAATTGTTGTCGAAAACCTATTTTTATAATTTTCGCTTTGCACGTTATTGGAGGTAAGTTCGTTTTTTGTTTTGCTACCGCCCTTTGGATAAGGCTGATCATGTGTCTCAAAGTTTTTTGATTTGGCAGGAAAAAAGCTTAACGTTTTATCATTTTTAATTGCACCAAGTGAATCTACTGGTGCAGCTTCTGCTGCTATGGCAACAACTGGTGGCAGTATGGTTGGCATTGCATAAACTAAGCCCGGCCAATCGATAATAATTGATAGGAGGGCACCCAGCAGCGCCAAAGCCCTCCAATCTAAACGCAGATTTCTTCGCATAATTAAGACAAAATGCTGATTACTTGATCGCTTTCGTTTCGGCAGTCAACCAACAAGCAAAAATAAAACGCCTTAAATCGTAAAGATGTTGTTGTTGCTTCTACACTTAACTGCACTTGTTTTATAATGTTGCCACTTTTCGATTTTTTAAAGGTGGCAAAATGATTAAATTACTTGCTGGCCTAAATGGTTAAATCATTTATGGTTTAACTTCTTTTACACTTAATTAAACTTGTTTTAATTTAAATTTATTTATCTTTTTAAATATTTTTTTTTTAATTTTTTAAAACTTGTTTTCTATAAATCATAAAATATTCGGTTCTTTTTTTTGGTATTTTCGAGTTGAATGTTTGAAAAATTACCCTTTTTTTTGTTTCGTTTAACTGCGCTTAAGTTACCATTGCGTGGACATATCTTTTGCACCTTACAACGACGATGGCATTATTGATGAGATCTTTTTGACATCGTTTATGGGTCTCATCTTCGTCTTCCTCGTTGATAATGCATTTTTCAAATTTAACTGGCGATTTCATTTTCATGCAAAACAATTAAGGAATTTAAGAAAATTTCTTTCACCCTTTTTACACTTTACTTTTTAGTCACTTTAATTTTTAATAAATGTAGAATTATATTGTTTTATTTTAGAAAGTAATTTAAATATTTTTTTTTTTTTTGAATATTTTACACAACTTCTGTGGGGTTTATAGTAAAGACTTTATCCTGTTGTCGTTTTAAAATAACTTCCGTTAATACATGAAATTGTTTCATCGTTTTTGCTGAATTTAACTGTTCACTGTTGCTGATGATAAAGATGATGCTAAAATGTTTTGTCATGAAGGTCGTCGTTGTCCTCTTTAACTGTAACGAAAAGATTAACACGAAAACCGGTAAAAAAATAAATCAAAATGAATTTTCAAAATACATATCTGTTTAATATTTAAAGTTTATTTTGTAAGAGATTTAAAATTAAAAGAATTAAAAGATAAGAAATACACTGGAACAAGACCTACAGCATAATTATAGCTTTTCTACGGATATTAAAATGTGAAATGAAAAATGTTTTATGTCATCTTAATTACTGCTTTATATTTCTGGTGTTTAAATTGCACTTAAGAAACTTGCCGCTATAATGTTGTAATTATTGTTGTTATGGCCATTAAAAATAACAAATGAATTAATATTGGAAGTTGACAACAAAAATTAAAGGGATTTTTTACAAATTATCAAAAAGCGCAAAAATACCGATAAATCATTTGATATAAATAAAATAGAGCATAAAAAATATTCATCATTTATTATTTAAAACTTCGTAAAAAAATTTCTTTCGTTTAGTTTACTGAAATCGGCTTTTAAAAAGCCACATACTTAAGGAGTAGTGATAAGCGATCCTGTGATTTGTAAACAGTAAACGTGATTTGAAAATCACCGTTATTTTGAACAGTGACGGGGATTAACAGTGGCCCCCAATTACAAATCTAGTGGGAAAAACGTCATAACTATCTTTTATAAGAACCTATAAGCATTAAAATTAATACAAACAAATAACTTGATATTGCACGATCACACGCCAAAAGTGGGCGTATTAAAAATAGTGGGCGTGAGCATTTTTATATTAAAATTACATGACATAAGACATGCAAAATTGGTTCATATATACTGATATCACTTATTGTTCATTTCGGTGTTTTGTGAAGTCAAAATATTTTATAAATTGTTACGTTTAGTATTGGGACTATAGTATGCCCGCTGGTTATTTATTATTCAAACAAACAAATATGTCACTTTAAATAACATGAAAAGAAGCGATATGATGTTGTGTGGCCCTCATTTTTTCTAAATGAAAATTTTTAATTATGTTTATTTGAACATTTAGAATTTTATTAGTCAAGTCAAGGAGATAATATCGGCCAAATGGGCGCCGTTACAATTGATTGCTATACGGGCTCGTTTTATAGCATTACTAAGGGGCAAAAAAAGAGCAAAAAAGTTTAGGATAAATTTTATAAAATAAATACACTTGTTGTGCTATGGGTGATTGAACTGACTTTTTACAACTTCTGGGTCTAAATTTTTATTTGGCTAATTGACAATGTAATGTTTTACAACAAATTTGAATAAAGAATAAATGCAAGAAATTTGCATTCCGATTTGACATCATCTCACTATAGAAAAAACGCCCTTTAGTGATATTCAAACAATCACGTCAACTTTGTAACACGGATGTTAATCCACCCAAAATGTCCATAGCTTTGACCTGTGAAAAGGTATTGAGCCCCTGTAATAAAAAATTTAAGAAATGTATCTCAGGACATATCTAGTTTTAAGCATTAACGGACCACCTCGTTCAAAAAGGCAACGGAAGAATTTTTAAAATCTGTAAATGGAGGATTCCCGTAAAAAGTGAATAAATGTATAAATAACGAGTAATAGACAATATTTACAAATATAATTCTTTTTTATTATTTTGGTGTAAGTTACGGGACAATAGATGAAGTAAATTCCTTGTATAGTAAATACAAGCTGGCGTATCGCAATATGTGCACAAAGTATTATTTGTGCCTTCTTAGCTTTTTAAATAGTCAGTTGATGACAATGACTCCCAAAACACATTTTTTATATCTAGTACAAGAAACAAAATCGTGGCAAAAATTTAACTAAACTTAAGCATTATCCAGTCCCTTAAAAGATTGAAATTTTACTTTTTATTTAATAGAATATATTTACTTAAATTGATACCATGCAACTGAAACTCATTTACCAATTGTAGTGTAACAGATCAGATAGTTGAATCGAAAGTAAGTTGGACAGGAGTCAAAACGGACACATTTTTATAAAATTTTCGATGCGCTTTATCTAAAAAAACTAATGCAAACATTTATTATTAACTAAAATTAATACAGGTATAAATATACAAACATGACATATTAAATTTAAAATGGTGTAGTTAGTTAGTTAGACCTGTGGAAAATTATGTTCCGATTGTGAGAAAATATATTTTTTAGAGTTGTGCTTAATAGTTCAATTGACTGACCGGTCTTTTTGTTTCAATTTATTTTAGTGAACTAGGTCGGTCTTTTAGTTCAATAGCTCTTTTAGGTTAGTCGGTCCTTTTTCCAATTAGCCTTTTATTTCAACCGGTATCTTTTATATTGAACCTAAGGTTTTTTTGGAAATATTGAATATTATTTTACGAAATGAAAAATTGAAACACATTTGAACATAAACATACCTTCTTTTAGGTGTTTTTTGTAAGAAAAATTATTTTAATTGCAGTTTGTTCGAATTTGCAAAAATTATACAGACAGGGAAAAAGTCGTTTTAACAAGAAAATAGTACATAAAATTTGCATATTTTTTAAAATAATCTTAAGAACCTATTTGTTATATACATACATAAAAAAATCAGTTTTATTGCAATTATTAATGATTACAAAGCAAATTAAATTTCAACATTTTAACATCAATTTATACAAAAGTATTAAAAAAAATATAAGTCTTTATATACATATTGTTGTGTAAGAAAACTATGCTACCCACTTTTTTTTTGGCTTTAAAAGAGTGCGCCTTTCTGACACAATTTGTCCAGTAGCTGAAAAAATCCGCTTGCATGGCACGGATGTGGCTACTTTGCATAAACGTTTTAAAGCGTACGCGTAAACTCTCGGATACAACTTTTTCCTCTCCTTCCACCATAATAATGGGTCTTTTTTTCATGCCAAATATTCTTCGTTCAGATATATATCAAATTCCTTGATTCCCGCTACCACATTTTTGTCTGGTCTAACGGTCGTGTAGCCGAAAGAAAATAAAGAAGGAGAACAAAAGAAGCAAAAAAATCTAGTGAAGCAAACGAATCAAGTGAAAAAAAAAAAGATTCATGTGAAACAAAAGAAGCAAATGAAACAAAAGAGCGATAAAAACTGAACTGTTTCAACCGCTCAGTGAAAAGAATCGTTCAATTGAACTAGTTCGTTCATGACCGACACAACTCTAATATTTTTATAAAAACTATCGAGCTTGACTTGGTTCCTAAGCCGATGCGCATGAAGTATTAGGAGCGACTAATATGATTTTTGGGCAAGGGCAATAATATCTACAAGATTTTGCCGTTTTAATAACGTCTTTTTGGTGAATTAAGATTTCTGAGGGCACGAATCGTATGGAAACAAATATTTGAACTGATGACGATATAGAAGGTACTAAAACTAATGTCATATAGTTTTGCTTACCACAAAAATATAAAGTCGATTGCTGTTATTGTTTCTGAGACATAGCAAACCAAAAATTTAATAAAAATTGTTCATTCGTATGGGGGATACCGCTTCCCTTGCTTAAATTATAACCCATTTTTTTCCAAAATGTACGTATTACACTGGGGCTGTTTTGAAGCAGGCTTAAAGTCATTAGCTCTTATAGTTTCATTTCTCAGATAAAGCGCATGGAAAATTTCAAAAATTGATATTGATATTGTTGGGGGGACGCCACATTTTCTGCTTCTATCAGGAACAATGTTTTCCAAATTTAGGTTGCCGCTTAATCGTGGCTTAAACGAATTCGCTATTTATTAGGATCCTGAATATATGGGGTCATAAGCATTTTTAAGTTATTTAAACTGCAAATGGAATTATGTACAAACTGGTATTACCCCTAAATACTATGTGAAGGGTATAAATAAAGAAAATATTTTTTTATGCTCTTAAACGTTTTACGTGGAATTGCCAAAACGTTACTACCAGTTAAGATCTGATCATGTGGCAAGTTCCATTTTTATTATTTATAGCTAAAGGTCAGTGAAGATATTCTAATGCGAAAACATACATAGGTAGATATATTAGGTGTGTTCATTTACAGAAAATTATTAATAATTTTCGATAATTATTACTAGTAAGTGCTCACGTACACAAAAATATAGCAACTAGAGAGCTAAAAAAGAGCATAAAATGTTTAGAAACAAAAACGTTTCTGATAATTTCTACTTGTAAAAATTTTACTATCAGAAATTATTCAAACAGTATTTCTGTCATTATGCTTTGAAAAAAAATTCAAATTCAAAGTTATTGAACACAACTATTATCTTGTTCATATTTATGCTTTTTTGAAGGAGCATTTGTAAAAAAGTAAAGGTGAATCCATCTTGACTTATACAATCACTATGTTAATATTTACATTAGTATTTGCAAGTATTTGAAAATTTTTTTGTTTTTTTTTTAATTTTCTTTTTTCTGTATTTTTTTTTATTTATATCGAAGTACAATTTAAAATAAATTCTTTATGTTTTTATGCTTCTTAAGTAGGAATCACATGTTTAACGTTATGACACACAACACAGCATTTATTAAACTAATTTTTCTTTATATAAAAAGTTTATTTTTTGTTTATTATTGCATGTTTGCATTTTGCATTTAAAGTTAATGTTCGATGCGTCATATGTGACATTTACATTGTTTTTACACAAAAAAAACAATAGCCATTCTATTTACTTTGATCTATTTTAGCATAAGGGCATAAGAAAAATTTTTAAAAATTTGTGAAACAGCATGAGTATCATTGTTGCATATAAAACCAAGAAGATTTTCGAAAACTTAAAAAGAATATTATTCTGTTTCAATTTAATATTTGTATTCAGTATAATAGTTGGTGGCATAAAGATAAAAATGTGCGCAAAATTTGGGAGAAAATAAGTAATATTCGAGCAATTAAAAGCCCAAAAGGCCTCTTCTAGGAGGGCATTTATGTGGGAGCTTTATCAAAAAATGGACCGATAATCATTACAAACAATAAGCTTCGTGCCAGTGCCAAAAAATGTATTTTTGCCAAATTTCATTCAATTATCTTTAAAATTGCTAGAAGTACTTTGATCCTGCCAGGCAGACGGAAGGACGGACATTCATAAATTGACTCAAGAGGTGATTCTAAGTAGATCAGTTTTTTTGAAGGTGGGTCTCAGTCCATTATTTTTGTGCGTTTCAAGCATCTAAACAAACGCATAATTCGCCAACCACGTGTTGTGGGCAAAAAAAAATCTTTAATTTATTGGGCGAAACACTAAGGAACTTTCTTTCGCTATTGTTTCCTTTTTTAGAAAAGTGTTAATTTTTTGGGGTGTATTTAATTTATCATTGACTTATCAGACGAAAAAGCTCCACATTTAAAAAAAATATTTCATTTTTTTGAATAAAACATAATAACAAACAACCACTAGTAACTGTTAACGACTCCCATAAAACTAATTTTATTTTGTTTATCGGCGCATTTTAAAATAGAACATGTGTAGTCAGATAAAAGTTTGAATTTTGCACCAAAAATATTTTTATTTTTGTGTAATTTTGTAGGTTAAAATACTTGTTAAGCGAAGTAATGATAAAGAACAAAGACTGTGTAATTTAATTTAAAATAAAATAATTAAATAATAGTTTTTGTTGGACTTTCAAAGAAAAATTTTTTATTTTATTTCAAAAATAACTCTGTAGACTGTAAATAATTTCACTTAGACTTAAAGCAAATAAGCGACAATTTTAAATAACAAAACTAAAAACTGCAGTTTTCGTCTGTGGCGGGATTTTTGTAAAAATATAATATAATGTATGTGTTTCCTTATTTAAAAAAAAATTTACAAAAAAATAATTCTAAAGTAATTTGTAGGCTAACGAGTGTCTCACATCAAATCAAATCGATTACATAAATATAAACCATTTTGTGCACAGTGGGTGACAAGAAGGTACTGACAGCTTTAATCTTCAAATGCATGAGACATTAGGAATTTTGTTTTTTTATTGAAGTACTAAAAGTAACCTAAAAATAAAAAATGCACATAATATAAAACTTTATGCCATGAATGCACATGCTTTATATGTATGTATATGTACGCACATATATACGTACATACATAGATATTAATACAAGACAGTGCACGAGAACTTGTTGAGTGTCAGCCAGTAGGAAAAGGAAAGTGAAATTGTTGCGTATGTTTAACATGTTTTTATTTGTATATTCTTACATAAAAACAAATGAAATTTTCTCATCTAAAACAAAAAAAAAATAAACGCAAACAAACTGTGTCGCTTATATATGTAAATATGATTGTATTTCTGTAGGTACACACCTTAAGTATTATCTATTTTAATGATTTATATCGTCCCCTTTATAATAAAAGCCCATAGCTCTGTTATTTTTTTTAATGTTGTTTTTCGCATTATTGATGGTTGTTTTGAATCTATAAAATTGAGCCAAAAAGTCGATTTAAAAAAATTAGTTAAGGTCATTCTATATTAAGATAACAATGTATTTGTATAGATTTATGTTGTTTTAATAATTTAAGTTTACAATTATTAGTTAAGTGGCACATTCTTATACTAGAAACACTTATTTGGAAAATACTTTTATGTTTTTTTAGACTCATTTATTTGGCTTAAACATAGATAGAATCAAAGAAAGTAGAATACAACGGAAAATTAGTACCAAATATTACTCACTTTGTCAAATAAAAAATTAAACTTTTGTACTTTTAAATCAATTCGGGCGGTGCTGAAAAAACAAGTATATCTTTAGATACATTTTGCACGCTTGACTAAAGAATATCTATCAGAATTCCTAAGTCTAGCTTCTGTTCAGTTTAAAAAAGCTAAATTCATTGGTTCTGCTGATACAAAAGAATAATTTTCTATTTTATCTTAAGTATACAAGCGCAGCAACATTAAAAAAAATGTCACTTATTTGTTTATTTATAAATTTTTTATCTTTTTTAAAAAAAGGCCAGTGGTCAGACATTTTTTAAATTTTAATAATTTTGGCGTACTTCATATAAAATATATTCTAAAAAATTACTAATAATAGGATAAAACCACAAAATTTTACTAACCCTTAACTCTTACTTATTAAAGTATTTCTTAGGGTAAACATTTTTTTTGGGGAAGGTGCTTTAACCTTAATTAATTTAAAAAAAAAATTAAACATTGATTCCAAGATAAATCTTAAGTTTTTGTATACAAATTTTTGAGAAATTTTAAACCCCCTGTTATTCTTTTTAAAATATTAACTTCTTAAAAACTTAAATTGAAAATATTTTTTAACCATTTATTTAATTTTACTGGTCTTTACTCAATTAACGGTTAATTTAGCTAAAATTTACGTAAAGCAACCCAAAATTGGAAAAATTTATTTTTTTATTTTTAAACAGTCTGATGAATATACTGACTAAAATTGAAAAAAAAAACATTTATATAATAGTAAATTGGTTTTGCTTTTACTTTTAGGTTAAAAATTATTATGTACTGAAACACAAAGTCTTCAAGTGGTCATTGTAAATAAAAATTTTGTTTTTTCTAGTGACTTCCTACTATTTAACGCTTAAAAACCATCCTTTCAAATCATAGCCTTTTTTAAATTGAAATTGTAAATTTTTTTAATTAGAAACAAAAAAGTGAGTAAAATTGTCACACATGTCACACTGGAATTGTCCATACATGACATATTTAAAGAACCGTGTTATTGCAGACCGCCAGAATCGCGAACTTTGGAATTTTTTATTGCAGCCTAGAAGTTCAACCAGGCTTTGAATGTCTGCTTTTTAGGTTAAAAATAAAAATTAAAGCGTTTGTTATACAGGGACTCCCCCTTACATTATTTTATGTATGTTAATTAAATTCAAGCGAAAAGGTTTATTTTGAATATTTTTACACAAACATACACAAAAAAATTGTTCCTAATTTTTTTTAAATTTAATTGTCTCAATTAAAATTTTAATCGTTTTTAAAAAGTAAATGCCAACAATGATGCTTATTTACAAATTCTTTTTTAAAAAGCTTTAATCTTGCTTTTTTTTTCAATAACAACCAGCATTAAGGGGATGGCCCCTACACATGCATTGCATTGTTATGGTATCAGGAAAATAGGTTATGGGAAGGAGGATTAAGGGAGTAGTGTTTGCGGACATTTGATTTAAATTTCCCGATATTTACTGTGGCAGGAAAGACACAGCTAGGAAGTTTATTCCACATACGAACCGTGCGACCGAAGAAGGAATTCTCCCTGTAATGGGTGGTGCGATTTACTGGCCAGTCGACTACGTATGGGTGTGCTCTTCTAGAAAAACGTGTATCACGCAAAAAGTTCCGGGTCTCGGGAACAAGTTCCCTGATTTCCTCAGAGCACATTCCATTATAGTATCGACAGAACAGCGAAACACGCCCCACATCACGACGGTGTTCGAGTGAATCCAGAAGGTTAGATACCACAACGTCGCCGATGAGTATCTTCGCTCGTTCCTGTACGCGGTCAAGTAGCCCCAAAATAGACTTTGAGGCACCAGCCCATACATGAGAGTTGTATTCCATTTTTGGTCGGATATAGGTGGTATAAATATTGAGAAGATCAGATGGTGTAAAGTAATTCCCACACCGTTTAAGAAAACCAAGACATTTCGATGCTTCCTTCGACACAAGAAAAATGTGTTCCGTCCAGCGGACATCGCACTGGATTCTCATGCCCAGAACATTAAGAGTCTCTGTCTTTTTAATACTTATATCATCCATTAATACAGACGAGGCAGCATCGTCTATTGTGCGTTTATGTGTCAAAAGACAACATTGGGTTTTACGGGCATTAAAATCGGCCCTATTCGTACGGCCCCATTTGGAGATTACCATCAGATCGCGGTTAATCGAAACATTCATACTCTGTCTCCTAGCTCCAATCTCCAAAGAGCTAGGTCTATGGTCAAACGAGTATGAATGGCATATGCTGCTGTCGTCTGCAAAGGAATAAATAGGATTCGAAGTTTGACATAGAAAGTCATTAAGAAAGTTAAGAAATAAAGTAAGAGAGAGGACGGAGCCTTGCGGTACCCCTGAATTGATTTGGAACTCATTGGAAGAGATCCCCTCTATAACTACAGGAATTGTGCGATCTCTGAAGAAACTCGATATAAATCGAGAAAATTTTTCACCGACACCAAAAGCAATTAATTTAGATAGAAGCGCACAGTACCAGACCCTATCAAACGCCTTAGATATGTCCAGAGCCACCACTTTACTTTCGCCAAAATGATGAATTGAGGTACACCATTTTTCTGTCAGAAAGGCCAGTATGTCCCCCGTAGACCGTCTTCTACGAAAGCCATACTGGCGGTCGTTTAGTAAACCGTTTATCTCCAGATAGTTAACCAGCATTTTTTGCCTTTGCTTATGCAAAGTTTACCTTAAGTTTAGTTTTGTTGAATTTTTAAATATAGAGGTAAGAAAATAAACCTTAGTTTAACATTTTATAAAATTAAATGCATTGTTGGCTAAGTGGATGGAGCGTATGCCTTGCAATCAAATGGCTCATAGTTCGAGACGTTTTTGAGACTTGTAAAGTATACTTAAATGAAAATTAAACTTAATAAGTTATTAAATTAATTAAGTAAATATATAAATAACTAAATAGAAAGAAATATATGTAATAAATAAATAAATATATATAAATAATAATTAAGAAACAAATAAAGAAATATTATTTTTTAATTTAATTTATTGAATATATAAAAATCAACTAGTTTAATTTACTTTTATTGATTGAATTTTAGATTTGTTTGTATTTTGATTAAATCAATTAATTATTTTATTTTTTAAATTAAAAGTTTTTTTAAATGTTTGATAAAAGTTGTTAATTGAATGTGCGAATTTCCTGATAGGTTGTTATCTAAACATTTTTTTAATCAAATCACCAACTTTTTTAATGGAAAATAATTTTTTTTCTATGTAGTCTTTTGCATATACATACATAAGTGATTTACTAATCGTTTTTGTTGTTACTTTTGTCACTAATTTTCATGTCAAATTCTTTTTATAAACTTTGGCAAAAACTCAACTAAACCATTCAACTAAATGAACAACTAATAAAAACAAGCCAACAACTAATAGAAAAACTAAAAATTAAAATAAGGAAAAATCTCTTAAAATTTTATTTAATGCAGCCGTTTTTTATCAATGGTCATCATTTTTTTTTAAATACTAGGGATTAACCTGGCCCTTTGTAAGCGTAATATAAAATATTTAATAGAATAAAGTTAAAATCTAGATCGACAGCTTTTAATTTCATGTTTCTATACTTATAATCTCAAAACTGCAAAAAAAGTACTTTAAATGTGAAAAAAGTTATTTTTGTCTAATTATGACCATCATTATAATCTTAAGGAATACAGAAAAAGAGCACAAAAATTAAAAAAAAATTAATTTATTCCACTTTTTTAACCCTTAAATGCGCAGCGTATCTTTAAAGATACAACCAATAAAACTGGTTCTATTTCCACATTTATTAAAAAAAGAAAACAAGTTTGACGATTTAAGTAGTAAACACTTTTTTCTTTTATTCTGGATTAATTTTATATTAAGAGTGCTTTTCAAAAATATAGAGCCGGAGATTCGAAATTTTAAAATATGAACTTTTTGAAATTAAGCTTAGCAGTATTCACTTTACTTGATTTATTTTTTAACGAATTTTCTCAATAAAAATATATGTTGATTAGAATAGTGTTGTTTAACTTTATACAAATTTTCAGTACGGTCTGATTTATACTTTCGCCAGAAAACCGTATATAGTGGTTGTATCTTATAAGATACATTGCGCATTCCACACTGATTATGAATGTTGGTTGTTATTGTTTCATGTACGATATTTGTATTCAAAATTTCGTACATGAGCTTGCTGGTGCACAAGCTGCTTGTATAGTTTATGTGTTTTATCTTCCTTCCTCCAATCTCCTGTTGCCAGAAATAGTTCAATATCAAATCCTACTGCTTCCAGTACCCCAACTGCTGGCTAACAAAAGAACGTCGATAATGAGCACATAAGCCCGTTAGATTCTTCTGTAGCTACATGCTCAAATTTGGCTAAGTCCAGTACCCTTCCGCCATCTGGCTTAGTACAATGTAACACTTCTAGCTCCCAAGCACCAAAGTTAAGAGGATCTTCCTTCCTCCAATCTCCTGTTGTCAGAAATAGTTCAATATGAAATACTACTGCTTCCAGTGCCCCAACTGCTGGCTTACAAAAGAACGTCGATAATGAGCACATAAGCCCGTTAGATTCTTCTGTAGCTACATGCTCAAATTTGGCTAAGTCCAGTACCCTTCCGCCATCTGGCTTAGTACAATGTAACACTTCTAGCTCCCTTGCACTAAATTTAAGAAGGTCTTTCTTCCTCCAATCTCCTGTTGCCAGATATGGATCAATATCAAATCCTACTGCTTCCAGTACCCCAACTGCTAGCTTACAAAGTTCGGACGACCGAACCTTGAAACTAAAATACAACAGAAGAAGCATAAGCCAAATTTACAGACACCGCCTCCGAAAGATGTGAGATTAGATGGCACCCAACACTGGGCCGTGGTCAGTAAAAAAGTAAGATGTAAAATGCCAGGTAGTACAGGACAAACAAAAATGTTTTGCAGCAAGTGTGAGCTAAATTTATGTTTGACCTTTGAAAGAAACTGTTTTTCTGAATATCAAAACTAATTATATAACATTTGAAGGAAATGTACTTTAAAATTGTTGGTATTTCATATTATTTACTTCTATATATATACGATTAATTTTTAATAAAAAAAATAAATAAAAATTGAAAAAAAATATATAACCCCTAATTTTACCAATTTTATTTTAACTAAATGAATTTGAAATAATATTTTTTGTATTTCATATAATTGACTTTTATATATGAAATTTATTTTGAAATAAAAAAATACAATTAAAAAAAATAAAAAATCCAATTTTAATACATAATTTTAATTTAACTTAATGAATTTGAATTATATTTTATACAATCACAGTAATTTTTCATTTTTTCTTATAAAAATTTACTTCGCTCAAATAAACAATCTTTCATTGTTTAAGCGTTTCTCTTTTTGTGTGTAGTGCGCAGTGTATCTAATAAGATACAACCAACTTTTTCTTAATAAACTTAAAAAAAATAATATATTTTAAAAAATAAAAACGCAGTTCTTAATCTCGTGCTTATTTGTATACAATATATTTTTTTCATAAAGATCCAAGACCGTGCGCATTTAAGGGTTAAACTCAATAAGGGGTTATAGTCCCTATTTTAAAACTTCTAATGCAAAACTATACCCACAATTTAAAAATAAGATTTTTTGCCCATTTGGTTGTTTTTTAAACTCAATCTGGTTTACACTTGTTTAAAAGTAAAAAAGTAGACTTTTTAATGTAGGATTTTTTGAGGAGTCTGCTTTATCGATTATATCATAACTTGGGATCAAAATAACAGATTTTTTAACAAAAACACAAACAGACTTGCAAATAAATTATTTTTAAGCCGTGAAGGAAGTACATTTTTAAATTCTCAACGGCTTCGGAATTTATTGGACCTCTTTATAAAATAATACGAATTTGTAGGCGAAAATTGGTGAATTTGTATTTATATATGTATTTTAAATTAATAATCATTGCATAATCATAAAACCACATATATTTAATATTATATTAACACTTTTTGATAAAAATCAATGGATGCCTGTCAGTTTTAGTCATAATAAAGAATTACAAATTAATAAAAGTTAAATTTCTAAAAGACTGCTTTAACAATTTGAACATAATTTTTGAAAGAATAGTAAAAGTAAAAAAAATAAACTTTTTTTAGTTTGTGGTCGCATAAATTTGAATTAATAATCAAACATAAGGGATAAAAGAAAAATGCTTTCCCACAAAATCAAAAAAATTTTTATGTATTGAAAATTTATAAGAAGTCGAAAAAATCAGAAACTTATAATTTTTATTACAGGGTAATCAGGGTACACTAATAAGTGAATCTAAAAAAATGTTTAAATTTTAAACAAAATTAATAAATCTAATAATGAATTTTACAAAATATTAAGACAAATTAGCTGACTTCTTAACACTACCTGTAATAGTTAGTAATTTTTTAAAATTTTATAATTCTCTTAAATTACATTTAAGTTACATTTGACAAACATCAAGTTTAAGTTGGGTTGATTTGTTTGTTTCTAAATAAGTAAAAGAAATTAATCATTCGGCTGTGTCGAATCTTATATACCCTTCACATCGGCCTTTCTCAACCCCGAACTTTTATTATTTTTATTCATTTTTTTATTAATGATATATTTTAAATTTTTAAATAGGGGTCGGTGTCATATTTTAACCCTCTCAGGGTGACTACGGGGAAGATGTAGGGTTTTTTTATTTTAAGGGGTGGAGGTTGGGGTCGTTTTTGCATTCAACACGTTCAGAGACAACTTAGGGGCAGCTGTAGAGGTTTTTGTGTGCAAATTTTAGAGAAATAAACATAGACGACGTAGTTGCTGGCTTATATCTGTCATTTATCAAAAAATTTCACTTATCTCTATTTGAAATGCATGTGAATAATAAAATAAATTAAAAAAATTTTTCCCGGCCAGGTATCGAACCCAAGCTCTCGGGTTCAAAGACAACATCAAATAATTATGTAAAGGGTATAAAAAATAAAAGATAGTCTTGGTTTTTGCGTTATACATGTCTCGATTGTTTGATACCAATTACGGTTCTATGCGACATCGAAGGGCTTCAAAAAGTTAAATTTTCCTTCAAATTTATACGAACAAGATTTTTTTTAATGGTATAAAATGGTTATTTATTTTCCAGCATGTTTCTTTAAATAGAATTGCCTAAGAGGCGCTAACATTTTATATGAATATTTCATTCATAAATGTAAGAATAAATGTTTTTATTTGTATTTAATTATTCAGATAATATTTTGACGCCTAACAATTATTGTATTGTGTTTTTTTAAAGACTCGTTTTAATACTTTATATTTTCTTTTAATTGACGAAATGAATTTATTATACCCACAGCACATACGCGGTTGGGAAATATGAGTTTGTGCAGATGTTTGCAACGCCCAAAAATAAAAGCCTGAGACTCACTTTCACTTAGAATTGATTCATTTAACTTGGAACCAAAAACACAAATCAACACAAATCAATGTATGTTTGCCATAAAAGCATCATTCTTATTCGTTTTGTGTATCGAGTCATCCGATCCAGTTAAGTTGTTTTCAAACCGAAAATATTATTAAAGCAATTATTTATGGCTTGGTTTTAAAAAAGAAAACTTCACCAAATTTTACCGGGTGATGCTTCTTCTCTTTATTCTATTCAACTGTTATTTTTCCAAAATGTAGGTATTGTCGTACAGTTAGAAAATTTAAGTCTATAGTTTCCAAAACAAAGTTTAAAAATGTTTTTTTATCAGGGCTACTGCTCCCCCTGCTTCGTAAATATGGGCGTTACAGTTGTGCATTTATTCTGTGGTAAATTTGAAGCCGATAGATGTTACGGTTTTCGAAATATATCACTCCAAAAATTTTACAAATATAATTGGCTTCGATAGAGGTCAACGCTCTTCCTGCCAACTAACTACTTTTTTACAAAAAAAAAAATACCTGTGCTCCGGTAGATCAGTGGTAAGTGCTCAAGTCTATTAATCGGCGGGTTGTGGGCTTAATATTTTATTTTGTTTCATAAATATTGGTCACGTCTCCTAAATTTTTGATATATATTATGTCCTGTAGCTCCTATGAGGAACAAAAGGTCTAGTATGGTAGCGTGTTTGATAAGTGAAACTTAAACAATTTAAAATAAATAAATTTGAGTTAATAATAAGGTTTAGGCCAAAATATTTTAAAAACACAAGAGATTCGAAAGCATTTTGTAATATTTTATGACCATTAAATCAAGCAATAATTACTTGTCAATTTTTACAGCTTTCAAATTATTTTTATTTATTTTTTATGAGTTCTGGCTTTTTTTCTTTGTGTTAATTCGATATTTGATTTATCACATGGTATGATCATGGTATTATATGGTAAGATTATAAGTTAAAATGCCGTGGTAACAGGTGAGTTTTTTAACTTTAAATTTTTTTATTGTAGAACAAAAAACAAACAAAACAAAAAATTTTTTATAAACAGTTTAAGTATTATCTCTGTATATAAAATAGTCTGTTAAATATGTATTAAATGAACATTTAAAATTAAGTAATTATTGAAAGTATTAACATTTGTTTTACCATTGTTTATTGTTAAAATAAAGAAAACATTTGTTAAACACATCTTTATGTACATACATATAAACTTATTTATATTAGAAGAAGATACATAAACATCTACATAAGTACGTATTGTATTGTATGATCAAAGTGTGTTGTCAATAAAAACGCCCAAAATTTTGCCATGTGTTTATTTTTTTTTTTAATTTAAACAAATTTGTTTGAATGGCGTTTAAAAAAATTAAAATTAAGTCGGTTTTTGTCTTGATATCGACCCAAAAATGTCCAAGCAAAGTATGTTAAGTTTTCAAAATTAATTTAAATAATTTTTACATTAAAAGCAATCTTTAATATTATAATTCTGATTCATGAATAAAACATTTTGAAAATTTATGAACACTTTAAGTATTGATTAAAATTTGTAAACCAATTAACATAAATATTTAAACAAACATTTTTTTTATAAAAAAAAATTTGTTTTTTTAAATAATCGCGAAAAAGTAATCTAAATAGCAAAATAAACGAAATAAAATAAAGATTACATGTTATGACTAATAAAACATTTTAATTTAATTGTTTTTTTTCAGCTAAAGAATAAAGGAATAAAGCGATAAATCATAAAGGATTAACAAATATTTTGAAAGGATAACGTTACCAATAGATGGGTTCACCAACGTACAGCCGAAGCAAGTAGAGCATTTGGATACAAAACTTAATTAAGGGATTTAGAAAAGAAATTAAATTTAAACTTCGTCCTAGCAGAAAATTTCCGTTTACCTTAATTTATAAAATTTAAGTTAATTGATATCAACAGTCAAAAACACTACTACCGTTTAAGGAGTACTGATGATAAAATCCGTAGCTGGTTTCGAAAAGGCACTCTACCCGGCTAGTGTTGGTAGAAAAACTTGATTTTTCAAATAATGTTTTGTTTTAAAAGCAAAGATTTGTCTTATTAGCGAATAATACAGGGTGCCTGCTGGCAAGTTAATATTTTTAAATACGATTATTTCAAAAAGTAATAAACGTTGCGGAGGAAGGGTGGCGCCGTTAGAATTATTGATTGTGCGGATTTGTCAGTCACGATGTCGCAGTGGTCATGTAAGCATCGCGCGTTCGCTATGGAGCAATTTTTTAAGAGTAATGATTCTTACGTAATTGCTAGTCCACAGATTTGTTCAAAGTTCGGTATTCGGCTAATACGCGATGGTCCAGTGTACATTTTATTTGCTCAAGGGTGCAGAGATTCCGCGACACTGCTTCAGCTATGAATGTCCTACGGCCAGGGCCCAGTCGATCTTTAAGGACTCCCGAAAACATTGAACTGGTTGAAAGCAGTTTAGGTGAAAATCTGAGACTTTCAATACGGAAAAGAGCAGCCTCACTGGGACTTCCAAGAAGAGTTGTTCATGAAATTTCAGAAAAGAATCTAAACTTCCATCCTTTTAAAATTCAAATTATTCAAGAATTGAAAAAAATTACTTTGATTTACGCAAAAAGTTTTGTGAAACGATGTTGGAGAGTTTTCGCTTTGTAAATTCCATTTTTTAGAGGGATGAGACTCATTTTCACTCAAACGGCCACGTCAACAAGCAAAACTGCCGTTACTGGTCTTCAAGAGCCCGTAGTTCTTAATTTATACATCAAAAACCATTGCATTGCCCAAGAGTAACTGTTTGGCGTGACTTATCCATGCATGAGATAATTGCACCATTTTTTTTGGAAAAATTCTCGAGGCCAGGCGACGAATGTCAACGGTGGAAATTATCGATATATGATTAAGGAATTCTTTTTGCAAACCTGTACTCTTCACACATGTGGTTTCAACAGGATGGGGTCACTGCACATACAGCCAGAGCTTTAATCAATTTGTTTTGGGGAAAATTTCCCCCAAAAACTGATCAGCCGATTTGGGGACATTTCATGGCCACCGAGGTCGCCCGATTTAACTTCATGGATTTTTTATGAAGCTACCTCAAAGAAAAAGTTTATAATGACAATCTCTAATCTCTTGTAGCTTTAAAGAAAAATATTCGTCTCGAAATTAGCTCAACTGAAGCAAGTTTACTGCAACGTGTGGCGCAGAACACAAGGCTCCGTTTTGAGCAGCAGTGTGTTCAACTCGAGGGAAGATATCTGGATGACATACTCCTTAAAAAATAAAATTCGCATTAACATTCTGTCGTTCAATGCTCTTAATAAAACCTTGTTTCAATTATTACGTTTTTTATTTGAGTTTAAAAATATAAATCTGCCACCAAACACCCTGTATTATGGCAAAATGGGAGAAAGCCTCATTTGTATTTTGTTAGGCAAACCATATTCTATAAGAGTTTGTTGTTGTTTATTGTAATTTCTTAATTAACACAGCTAAAAGCAGAATTAAAATTTAAACACAAAAGATATCGAAATTGTATATATTATTTATTTTTTTGAGTCAATATTCAGATATTTGTTACTATGTGGGTATTATTTAAAGGTCTTAAAAATGTTATGCACCTCAAAACTTTCTTGTAACTTTATATAAAAAAAAAGTAAAATCTTTAAAATGCGTTTTATAATGTTCTATGGAGAAGTAATATCATTTTAAAATACATTTCTATCTTTTATTTCCAATATCAATTACAACGATTAGAATTTTCCCAAATTTCTAACAATTTACCATGAATTTTATTAAAACTTGAAAAATGACGATTTGTGTGGGCCTAAAACCCATATTATTTACAGAAACTAAATTAATGAAAAAAATGAAAAAAAAATAATTTAATAATGGTTAATATGAAGTTTTCATAACAAATCTATTTATCAAACTCGAAATAAACAAATTAATTAAAGATAGAAAAAAAAGGCCGAATGACAAAAAAAATATTTTGATAAAAGATCGAATGAAAAAGAAACCAAATTTAATTAATTATTTTTAAATGCAAATTAAAATGGTTCACAAATAAATTTATAGAAAAAAAAATATAGTTGCTGTATTCACAAGGATTGTAAAATCCTATGTTGTAAAATAATTAAACAAAGAAATATATAAATTAGCATTATTTCGAATCTAAAATAGCTGATACAAGCAAGTGGTTTAAACGAATTAAATTTTAAAATTTTCTGCTTAAATGAAAAAATTTAATTATTTAAATTATTAGCGGTTTGTGCTAATTGCAACTCTCCAGGTACCTTTGTCGGTGGAGACGACTTAAACAATATTGGTCGACGTTTTTGCGTAAGTTTAAAGTACTGGTAGTTTTTTGCAGATGAGAGTGCTAGCGATTTTGAAAAATTATTTAAAATTTGCCGTTTCAACATATCCAACTTTAAGGCGATTGGCGCAGGGCTTTTTATATGATATGACTTTGCAAAAAAACCCTATTTTATAAATTTATATTATTTCACAATAGATTTTTTATAAAATGCAATAAAAAAATTTTATTGCATTGTAAAATCATATGATAATAGTATAATATGCTATCATATCGTACCTCGTGAAAACGCCAAATGTAAGAAAGTATACCAAACAAACAACTTATGCATATGTATATGGGTAATACAAATGCATATAAATATTAATATTGGTCGTTCTATTTTTTGGCTATCAGAGAAACAATTTATATATTTAAAAAAAAATGGTTAATTCCCGAAAATGGCGTTATTTTAAAATAGTTTCCTTGTTAATTTGAATATTACAAAATTTTTAGTGAAATATTCTTAGCAACACGCACAGCTATTTCATTTAATTTATCGTTTAAGCTACTTTTGACTGTATTTAACTTCCACAAAAAAGGAATTTTTTTTTCTAACACGGTGTTCACACGATCAAGTTTTGCTTTAAGTTTTATTACACTCACACTTTTTCATAAATACAGTCGTACTTCAAAAAAATTGGCTTAAAATTTTTTTTTTTTTAATTTTGCGTTTCAATTTAAAGTCAAGAAAACAGCTGACTGGAAAGTTATTGAACACATTCTTTTCAAATGACACCTTGAAAGAAAATTGCTTGCAGCCTACGTCACAGCTTTCAAAACAGTGTAAATTTTGACAAGCAGTGTGTAAAAGCAAAATTTGATTGTAAGACTGTTGTATAAGTCAACTACTTTTA
This sequence comes from Melanophora roralis, assembly GCA_963583895.1. Lineage (NCBI taxonomy): Eukaryota > Metazoa > Arthropoda > Insecta > Diptera > Rhinophoridae > Melanophora > Melanophora roralis. The sequence continues at coordinate 89,179,423 of OY757187.1, read as the reverse complement.
AAAAATTGTTAGCGCTGTGATTTTTTTGTTCAGTGTATTTGGTAAAAACTAGGGGCTGTTTTAATAAATGCAAACGTAAAAATTATTCAAACAAATAAACTGAAGCCAAAACTTTAAAAATTGTTCTTTTTTTTAATAAATTTATTATAAATAGAATAATTTCTAAAATTTAAAACATATTCATTCGAAAAAAATTACTCTTGCATTGAGTGAAACAACCCCATAATAAATTAACTTTTTCTCGGAAGGAACGTCTTTGGTGCAAAATTCTAATGCATCTGTAACTTAAACTAAAATATCATAATTTTATAAATACTTCAGAAAGCGCATTCTAATCAAGGCAACTGCAAAAATATACCTTTTTTTAAAATAAATTTGTTTAAACAAGAAATTGGGCAGCATTAAGTTTAACCCTACAGTGTTGATACAATTATTCGTAATTTTAGCCATATCCGTGTCTTTATATTAAGTTGCCTGAGCAAAGTCGAACTCTATAGTAACAGTGTCAAGCTTCTAGATATATCCCTAAATGGCCGCTATAAAAACTAGCAAGATCGGCAAACTACAAATGAGATATAAGCAAACTACTGAGCCAATCAGTAGTTAAAATAACACGCAAATAGTGGCTGTGTTCCAAAACGCAGTTTGCTTTGCATCATAAAATTTCAAATTTTTCCTGAAAGCAAAGATAAGGTTTTTGATAATATCTTCTACTTCCAAATGAGTATTTACAGCTAAATTAATGTCCTAAAGGAAAAAAACGTTGTCAAAATTGTAAGGAAAGTATAAGGGAAGAAGTTGAACATTTGTAGTGCAAAGCAAACTGCGTTTTGGAATACAGCCAGTCTCTTAAATAATTCACTAAATATGGAATCTGTTATTACAAAACTCAGTTCAAATGCAATTAACTTATTTGGGATTTTTTTTTTTTTTTTTTTTTTTTTTGAAGGACCCCGGTATGTGGTACTTAGCGGTGATATAAAATGATTACAAATATAATCATACATAAGTTTATCAGAGTTATAAAGTATTTCGTTTTTGTTTTGACGGAAAATATTTGTATATAAATGTCCATTCTGGAGCTTTCTTTACGGAAGAAGAGAGAAACAGAAAGACGAGAGTATGAGAAAATTAAAGCCGACACGGTATCAAAAGGTTCTTATAAATTTTAAAACAACTGACTGCGTGCTATGTAATAGACTAACGTAAAGACCAACAAGGCAGTCAGGTGACAAATAAGGAAAGCGTGTTCGAGATACGGAAGGAATACTTTTTCCACTAGTTGGAAGCCGATGTCAGCGGCGATGGAGATACCTTTTCAATCAACGGTAACCGTGAAGAGTACCTACATCCCAGCCAAGAAGAGGCTAAAATATCAATATCCAAATTAAAAAATAGCAAAGCGGTAGGATATGCTTGAAGCCAATCAAATAATCGGCCCTCACTATTTGGCTTTAGACCTGGTAAATCCACCACCGAGCTGATATTCATAATATGGCAAATTTTGAAAAAAAAAACATGAGAGGCAGATCGACAGTTACCAACTTTTCGCCGATGAAAAGGCTGTTTTCGATATTCCGAGTCGTGCAAAGGCGTTTGGGGCCATGTCTAAGCTCGGCATACCTGCAAAGCTGTTCAGGTGACTTTAAGAGAAACAAATATCTGTGAAGATCGGAAAGGAACTTTATGAGCCATTCCCCACACAAAGTAGCTTTAAACAAGCTGATAGCATGTCCTCTGAGATATATTATTTGAGGAGATCGTTCGTGACATAGCAGTAGATAGAAGCAGAATCACTATTTTCACCAAAACCCACATTCTGCCCGCATACTCCGGCGATATCGAAAAAAAAGGTAAGGGTGGTTAAATTTTACGGGCCGATGTTAAATGTGAACCACACCTAAACGTCAAGTCCTTTTTTCGGCATTTCATTTAGCATTTCTCAATTTAAACCATAGAAAGGTACGCAATTGAGCAATGTGTTAAAGTTATTCAGGCTTATTATGAAAATGGGCGTTCACATCAAAATGCATGTCATGCACTTCGTGATTTTTTCGGTCAATTTAATCGTCTAAATGTGCCTACAATCGGAAAAATCATGCAAAAATTTGAGAGAACCGGGTCTGTAAGAGATGTGAAAACATCAGTGCATGCTCGCACAGCTCGTACTGAAGAAAACATGCTGCTGTTCGCGATAGTGCGGCTAAAAAGCCGTCCACCTTAACTCGTCGTCGTATCCCAACAACCTCTCACGCTCGCTGTTGATGAAGAATATGCATAAAAACCTGCATTTGCACGCTTACAAGGTGCAATTAACTTAAGAACTAGAACCTCTTGGCCATTCCAAACGTCGTCAATGGTCAGAATTTTGGCAAGAAGTGACGACCGCGGGCTATCAATTTTTGGAAGAAAACCATCTTCAGTGTGTGGAGAATTGCCGCATTTGGGCAAATGGTAATCCAATAGTGATTGTCGAAACACCATTACACCCACAAAGAGTGACCATTTTGTGTAGTACACGCGATGGCGGCATAATCGGACCGTATTTTTTCCAAAATGAGGCCGGTCAGGCAGTTACTGTAAATGGTGTTTGCTATCGTGAGATGATAACGAACTTTTTATGTCCCAAATTCGAAGATATGGATGTGGACGATATGTGATTTCAACAGGACGGTTCCACTTGCCACACAGCTAGTAAAACAATGGTTCGTTTGCTCGACAAATTTAATGGCCGTGTTATTTCACGTGGTGTCGATGTCAACTGGCCGCAACGATTATGTGATTTGACACCGTTGGACTTCTTTCTTTGGGATTATTTAAAAAAGGCGAACGTCAATAAGCAAGCAACAATTCAAGAGCTAATGGTGAGATAGTTCGGCACGTTAACGGAATAAAAACTCAATTATGCCTTAGCGTCATCGAAAATTTGGTTCATTGGATGGGGGTGTACCGCTAAGGTCGCGGCGGCCATTTGGCCGATATTTTGGGCCATACACAATTGAACCATACCAGTATTATCATAATAAAAAGAAATGACAACAATTTCCTAAATAATTTGTACTTTATTCATAATCAACATCGGCCCTTAAAATTTGAACACCCGATATTTTGGAACATATATGGAAAAAAATCCATAGACGAAAAATATCGGCACCAACCAAGAGCTCAACCAAGAGTTAAGTACGCAAAAATCAAAAGACTGCGCTAGCTTGTAAAAAAGTTAATTTAGCTAAAAAGGTGTTTAAATATAATCCGGAGGAAACGGAAAGTATATCCCCTCAACTTGCAGAGATTAAGGCCTTCTTGAATTTACATTCTGAACATTTTCAATCCTTATTTAGTCGCAACTAATAATTTTCTCTTATCTAAGAAGGTAAATTGGGCCAAATATAATAAACATATCCGCACTAACTGCTCTCAAAATGTTTCGTTCTATGGCATTAATGGCCATCTTAGTAGTCTTAATGAGCATATAGAAAAAGCCGCAGAACATGTTTTTACCACATACCGCCAGACTAGATACAACAGAATTTATTCTACAGATGTGGAAACGTTTTTGTCTGAGAAAAAAAGAGTCCGCAGAGAATGGCAACATCATAAATCACCTTGACCACCTTAGAGAAATAAACAAACTCTCTTAGGAATTTCATGAAGGCGCATATAACAGCACCGCTCAATGCAGACCTTAAAAGTATAAATTTGGCGTCCTGCCAAAATCTTAAGGGATTCGTTATCGGAAAACCGCTTTTGTTTGTGTTATTAAAAAACAAGAAAAATATTATCTTTTCATACATCAATAAACGTATTTACTCCCAGCTCAAGTACTGACTTGAATAAATAGAATAACGATTTCAATTGCTCCTTGATTGACTAAAACAGCAACAAAGTGATTTTAAACATGTCTTATACAGCAAGGAGTCTCGAACCATTTACAGCATCACGTAACCCCAAAAGAGAAATGGACAAGGTTATGGGGAATAAAAATATGAAAAACAAAAATTTAAATGAAAGCAATGAAAAATTGGTGCTCTGCTGCTGCTTTGAACTGACAACCCTTGGTATATTAAAAACAGCAACATCCATCGGAAACCGACGAAATTGTTATGTACTTGATTTTAGGAACTTGAAGCTTCTTTTGAGTTTGACGAGATTCATGGCGAAATGTCAGGAAAAGTCTTTTCGCTGTTTCTTGTCTCCTGTCATTTAGAGTCCAAAGGGGATATATGTAAGATCTTAAGGATCGGTTAGATCAATCTAACCTAACGTGTGTCCAGTTCCCTTCCTTTACTTTAGCCTTTATTAGGTTTTTTTAGATAAAAAGTTTGATTTTAACAGAAATGCGGTCACAGTATTCTGAAGTGGTCGGTTCCTTCTCAACTCAACAATCGTTTTACTTTTTCTTACCAAATTGCAATTACCATTTGTTTTTTCTAACGATAAAAACGCAATTTTGAAAATGTAAAAAAGTATTCAAAACTTTCATACGAGTTTTTAGTTAAAACAAACAAATATTTTAGTAAAATTTTGTTTTAACTCTGCATTTTTATGTATGTACTTTGATCATACCTACATACATATATACACAAGTCTACTTTATACGCTTTGCCTTAGCCCTCCCAACCAGGTTTTTTATCTGTCCTCCCTATAATTAGGACCCTCCTTGTGTTTGTTATCAAGCATTGTCGTTTGGCTGTTATTCGTCATCATCATCGTTATCCATTAAACATGAACTAATTTGATAATTAACGGTTATCAAAGTCAATGTTAATAATATTGTTTGATTATTTTGTCTTCTTCTTCTTATATTTTCTTCGTTGTTATTGTAACTAATGGGTTTATGTGAATGTGTTACTGTTGCTGGGTATATTTTGCTTTTAGTTGTTTTGGTTTTAATTTTGGTCAAAATAACTGGTTACTTGTGTACTGGTATCAACATTGCGGTAGGTTTTGTGTTGTTGCACTTAATTTGATCGTCTTAATCAAAAATTAGTTGTAAATTGTTTACAACTTTGTACATTCATACTTAAATTTAAATTGATTTTGTTTAAAAAAATGTGAAGGGCTGTTTTTTTCTTTTTGCTGTGGGTATGCTACGTATAGTGTCTAATGGTTATGATGCCAAATCAAAATTTATTAATAAAAAAAATTACTTACTAACGCCATTAACATAAAAAACGGCAGACAGACTATCGCACTTAGTAAGCTGAATTAGCTTGACAAGGAACTTGATAGACAACAGAACAGAACAGTAGTTAGTGGAATCAAACCTTGAATATGTGCGAAATTATAGGGGCCAATCATGACCATTTTATGTGGAATTTGCCCTTTACCCGAATATTTTTTTTAAATATCTTTTATAACGCTCACTGTACCCTGATTACAAATATACTGAAATACCCAGCCCAACGAAACGACAGACATTGCTTAATAGCCTTAAGAAGTGATTATGAGTCGATCAGAATAATTGAAGACGGATTTTGGATGTCAGAAGCCCAAACGCAAAGTACTAATATCATGCAACTGGTGCAAGTATTAAAAACGTTTACTTCGCTTGAACTTTAAAAAAGCGGGCAATAAGAACGTACTAAATGACAAAATTATCATTTTAAATAGCGTGTGTGTTTGTAAAATAAACGAGTAAAATAAAGGAGTATTTTTTATGTTTTTTAAAATGTTTTTTCATCAAACTTATTAGCATTTTTGCTGCATCAGTATATTTAAATAAAAAAAATTTTACTATTTTACTTAGAAAATATAATATTTAGCTATATAGTTCGCTTATAGCTTCATTAGTGATATATTCCAAATTTTTTAAATTTTTTGCCGCATTTATCAAGTTCACACTTCAAAAAATCAACAGAAAAAAGTAAAATGTTTTGGTTTTTAAAGGATAGTGACCGAAGTAATCAGTTGTGTACAATTAAACTAAAAGTGTATACAAAAAGGCAACTAATTCAACACTACTAAAATTTAACTGCATTAATCTTTTTTTTATTATTTATATTCATAAATTAAGGAGAAACAAGTTCTTAAAAAAGCCACTAAAGGCGGTGGCACATAGAATCCGTCGTATTTCACGCGTTGCCTTTTTTAACTAACATTAACGTAACAACGCAAGAGGTTAGCTCATAGAATCCTTTAAAAACGGATGTTAAATCAGCTGATTTTTAAACATTTTATGGCCGCGTGCAAAAACAACTAATCATGGCGCAATAATGTATCAGGTGGTGGTGATTCTACAACAACCAAATTTGGTGAATTATTGTTTTTGTTGTAGTTTTCGTTGGCTCATTTGTCAAAAAAAGATATGTAAAAGAAAACAACTTGGACTACCCAGCCTCGATTTATGCATGAAAAAAGTAGATCAGTTGTGTTCGTAACACCACCTGGTACACATAATTTCACCATGCAACTAATCAAAATTAAGGTTATGAACCAGCTGGTAGTTGTCAAAGTACTTGACGTACATACGTTAAAAGTTGCCCAACTTTAGTACGTTGCGTTGAAGGAGACGTACTGAATGTGACATTGTTCATAATAAAACATGTTTTTTAACTTAGCTGTCAGTTAAAAAAGGCGAAGTATGACGTACGACGGATTCTATGTGCCACCGCCTTTAGTGGGATGTATAAACGTTAGCTAAATGCACTGTTGCCGGAATTGCAGGTTTATGTGTATTTTCTGGTTTAATCCCTTCAAAATGTAAAAATGCAGATTTAAAGATTTTTGCCCAAAAAGTCAAATCAACTTTTTTAAAATAATTTTTTTTTCTATAAAATAAAACTAAAAAATAGAAAAAACTCCACACAGCAAAACCTCTTTGAATTTGTGTATTAAAACTTTAAAAGTTTAAAAGAATATTATTGTAAGATAAAGAAAAGTTCAAATAAATAATTACAAATGCAATCGTTTTTAAGTTATTTAAAGCGATTTTTTTTAATTTCAGAAAACTAATTTGGTTTTTTAAAAAAAAACTTTAACTTTTTAAAAATCAAAAATTAAAATTGTTTTTTCCGCAAACCGTAATTTTTAAAGTTTAAGAACACACAACAACTTATAAATAACGAGTTTTTTCCAAAAAATTTTAAAATTAAAGAAATAGAAAATCATGTGTAATGGCTAAGAAAATGATCTTTTAGCCAAAAGCGGCAGAAACAACAACAACAAATAAGAAAAAAAAACTTAAAATTAAAAATGAATAGAATTTCATAATATTTTCATTAAAGAAAGGCACGAAATCAGACATATGTACATAAGTATGTATGTGTGTATATACACACATTTACATAGTTATATGCATGTACATATGTATATAGTCAACTACTATTAAGAAAGTTGTCTGTGTTAGTTCTTTTTGTTTTTTAAAAGTTGTTGTTGTTGTAGCACTTCTAAGTAAGACTACCGGAAGTAATTGTTTAAACAGAATCCAAAAACATACAAATTACTTAATCGGTTTATCACTTGCAAAAGTTTTTGTTTGTTGGAAAAATCTTAAAATTAGTAAAATGTCATTCGTTGATGATCGATACCTACTCATGCATTTTCAAATAATTGTTTTTATTAATTTGACAAGTAGTTGTCAAGTTGTTGTTAACAACAAAACATTTTTGTATACAGTATTAATGTCAATAAAAAAGCGTGACCAGAGAACAAACAAACAATAAATAAACAAAGTTTTAGGCAAACAAATCGTCCCGATTACAAAAATAAACAATGATTTTGACGGAAAAAAAAAGCCATTTTCCAATCAACAAACACAACTTGGAATTGTCAATAAATAAATAAAAATTAAATACGTTTGATTCTGGTTTTTTATTTGATCATAAGGGCGAAGTTTAGAAACTTAATGTCACAGTTAATTCAGTATTAAGTTGTAAAATGAAAAAGTTTAACATTTCACTTAAGAAACGAATCTTTTAAATTTGCACATTTAACAATATTTACTATTAAGGTTGATCTAGTTTTATGCTTTATAATTATTTTCTTCTTCTAAGAATTAGATACATATATGTATGTACATATGTATATATACAAAATAATAAAGATAAATAATTGATTTATTTGATGGGCAGGTTACACGCATTGAAGACAATTATTTTCTTTTGAAAGAAGCTTAGATAGGTACAAAATAAGCTCGCGCTACTTATTTGATAAGTGTGGATCCGCTTGGTATTTAGGCAGAATTATTTTTAAATGGTGGATAAAAACAAACAATTTTAAATTGCATAATAATAATTCTATTGTGGGAACTTAAATTTTAGTCCGGTACTTGCTGAACTAATATTAAGTACTTAGTTTTTAGATTCTTAGTTCGCATAAACGGATATTCAATAATAAAAATATGCTAGAAAACTTGCATTTATATATCCAGAAGTGGCTATTTTAATTTAAATCCGAAATTAGCTTGTGAAGAAAATCCTCACAAAAATCAGGATTTAAAACTTTGAACAAACCCCAATAGTAAGTACATACTTGTGTTTATTCATATTCATACACACATACTGTTTAGGATAAACCAATGAGCTGGGCGCAAACTCCGAATAAAAGTAGCATGGGTTTCTTAAGCAGAAACACGAGATTAGATAACACCCACCTGATACTGAAGGGACACACAGAGTACCTAGGAGTGATACTGAACAGTAAGTTGTTGTAGATGATCAATGTGGTATAGAGGTATTTACAGGAATGTGTATAAATGGCGATTAAAGTGGCACTCCAACAACATTGCTGGATGTAATATGGATTTGAAACTCAAATATAGTGTCAATGAAATAATTCACGCAAATCTTATATGGCATGGTGAGCACATGGTCCCGAAATAATACGGCGTTCCAGACCTATAACAACTTCTTTACCGATGAACCCATGTTTCAAAACCTTTGTATTAAGTCGAAAACATTCCTAGAGAGTCCAACGAAATTTCTTCTGACTGCAGTGTAAGAAATTGTAGCTGCCAAATTAAACGCTAATCCTGGAATATACTTTCAAACTGAGAATTCTTAGTTTAACGTGTTTATTGATGGCCAGGCAGCGAATAAGGAAACTTCCGCAAACTTCACCTGCAGCTCTGTTTTCGAGGAGTTAAACTGTGTGTCGGTGAAACAAGTTTGTGTTTTTGTGTTCGAAAACAAAGGGGCGTTTAGGGAACTAGCAGGGCAAAAGCAAATGAACCTCTTGATCTATGTACAGAGCAATAAACATTCGTGTTCTATTTCAGTTCAATTAACAGGAGAAAAGAACCTGCTCTGAATATCAGAGAGATGTAAATCTGGTTAAATACCATTTCTTGTAAAATTTCCAGGAAATGGTAGGCGACAAGGCTTTTATTAGCTTTGCGAAGATGTGTATGAAAACTCGCACTACCCCAAATGCGCTCCAGAGCAAGCTTTTCTTTTGTAAAACCAAAAGAAAATATTTGGGATTGGTTGGATGAGACTGATGGTATCTGGCAAAAGAGTGAAAGGGAAACTTGAGTAAAAAAAATCAAGTTATCTTAACTGGTAATACTAAGGACCAAGAGGCTCAGCAAGGGATCTTCAGAACCAGTTGGTTCGACCTAACCAAACCATTAAGGATTAATTTCACAAAATTAAAAAAAAGAAAAATTATTGATTTAGTCCTTAACAAACATAAAATAATTTTAATTTAAAAATCTTGGCGTATTCGTACATAAGTTGATTGGTATAAAGTTTCTTAGCAGAAAGACAATTCTTTTTTGTTTATTAGAGTTACACGATTAGATTTTTTATGAAATTAATTGCATGAAGTTTTTGTTTGTATACAATTTCATGGAAATAATTTCATGAAAAATTTTATCCTGTAAGTCTGGTAAAATTGTAGTAGTTGTTGTTTCTAATAAGTCTTCAAATTAAATTAAGGATGTTTTTTTGAAATTTTTACAAAAATATTTTTTCAGGGAACGTTAATAATTTTTTTATTATATCTGTGTCAGAAAAAAAATTTTCTTTTATACCCTTTTTTTAATTAAGAAAAATAAATATTTAAAGTATTTTTTTCAATTAAAGTTTAAAAAAAATTAAATTAAATAAATAGCAGAACAGAATAACCTTTTTGTCTAAAAAAAATAAATTAAAACAAGTAAGAGCGCTATATTCGGCTGTGCCGAATCTTATATACCCTTCACATTGGTCTTTAAATATACCCAGCCGAGTAATTTTGTACTGCAAATAATAAAATAAAAAACCTTGTGCGAGTTTTAAAGCCCATAGAAAAATATACAAAATTTTAACGTTCGTATGAATAATATAAATAGATAAGGAAAGTTTGAGGTCAAGAGTTTTAAAAGTTTTCGACATTATCCATATTTAAAGGTTAATAAAACTTATTAAATGTTCTAGTCCCCCTGCTCTTCTCCAACTTTTTCTCCAAAATGTATGAATTATTTGATTATTACTTTTTGTAGAATATTTGAAGTCGATAGCTGTAATAGTTTTCCAGAAGTAGCGTATCGAATATTTTATAATAATTGTCGATTTGTTTGGGAGCCACCCCTTCTTCACCCACCATCAAAAAATTTTTTTCTTCAGAGCGTAGCCCTTGATGTCCAATCACTTTTTGTAGAACATTTGATTTCGATATCTGTTATAGTTTCCGAGTTATAGCGTATCGAAAATTTCATACAAATCGTTAATTTGTATGGGAGCTACCCCTTTTTTTGCCCCCACTCAAAAAAATTTTTTCTTTAAAGTGTAGCCCCTAGGGTACAATTAATTTTTGTAGAACATTTCATTTCGATATCTGTTATAGTTTCCGAGATATAGCGTAGCGAATATTATATAATAATTGTCGATTTGAATGGGAGATACCCCTTTTTTTGCCCCCACTCAAAAATTTTTTTCTTTAAGGCGTAGCCCTTTTTGCCCAATTACTTTATGTAGAACATTTCATTTCGATATCTGTTATAGCTTCCAAGATATAGCGTATCGAAAATTTCATACAAATCATTAATTTAGATGGGAGCTACCCCTTTTTTGCCCCCACCCAAAAAAATTTTTTTTTAAGGCGTTGCCCTTATTGCCCTATTACTTTATGTAGAACATTTCATTTCGATATCTGTTATAGTTTCCGAGATATAGCGTATCGAAAATTTCATACAAATCATTAATTTGTATGGGAGCTACCCCTTTTTTTGCCCCCACTCAAAAAATTTTTACTTTAAAGTGTAGTTCTTAGGGTACAATTAATTTTTGTAAAACATTTTAAGTCGATAGCTGTTATAGTTTACGAGATATAGCGCATAAAATATTTCACCAAATTTGTGCAATTGTAGGAAAAATACCCCTTCCCCTGGTCCTATCGGAAAAAACTTTTTCCATTATTTAGGTCCCTTCTTTAGGAGTATCCGTGCCAAGTTTTGTGGCAAGAGTGATTATACTTACTGAGATATATAGGGATATATGCACGGATTTTGTCCTAAAAAAAATAGGTTACTCTGGGTTTTCGCTTATATCTCGGTCAATAGTGAACCGATTTTGCTGATTTTAAATAGCGATTGTTAGCGGGATATTTGTAATCGTTTGACACCATTTACTGATCTGTATCTTTTTATCTGACTCCGGAAACTTGATTTCAACAGACGGACAGACGGACAGACAGACAGACAGACAGACAGACAGACAGACAGACAGACAGACAGACAGACGGACAGACGGACAGACGGACATGGCTATTTCAACTTCCCTATCTATAAGGATCCAGAATATATATACCTTATGGGGTCGCAAATGAATAATAAAGAAATTACAAACAAAATGACAAAGTGATATATACCCTATCACTATGTGAAGGGTATAAAAAAGCTTTTTTTTGTAATGAGACAGAAAGTAATCATTATTTTTTGGCATTTTTAAATAAATTTATCTAATATTTACTACAATCCCTGTCTATTTGATATTAAAAAAGTTTCCTCGTAAATGTAAAACACTTTCGCTTTTTATAACAAATGAAAATTAAAATAAATGCAAATAAATGTGTGTTTGTATGAAAAGAAAACAACAATAATAGTCCACACACTTCTGTACAGTAAAAAAAAATAATAATAAAATAAAACAAGAAAAAAAAAATAAAAATTTATGCACAGTAACCGACTGACTGAAATCCATTACTGTAACTTTGCTGTTGTTTTACTATTGTATAATTGCCAGTGTTGCCACTAAAAAAACTAAATATTTTTAGCACCCCACCACAAATTTTATCATAAGAAAATAAAAATATTTTTAAGTTTCGATACAAGTGAGTATTGTCATATACTTCTGCGTATATTGTTTTGGTCTAAAAAATAATTTTTAAAGAAAAACGTTCTAAAGATATGTTTGTAATACAAAGCGTATGATAATACATATTTTAATAAAAACGCGGGGAAATTTGTACCCAGTCGACAATGCACCTCGTTAAATATATGTTGACAGTATCTAGTATCTTTATATTTATTCAAAGTTTAGTGTGAAATATTGATTGATTGCGATTAATATTAAAAAAAATATAAATTTTCCAATTTTATGAGACCCAAGATATGGATCACGTGAGAAATTTTGAACGGTTAGCATGCTTTGTGATTTTATTTTGTGCAGAGTTTTAAAAAGTGGTACACAACAATAACTTGTGCTGTTGCTATATACATAAGTTCTATTGAAAATTGATAATCTGAAAACAATTGCTTTGCTGTTCATTGCTGGAATCGCTTTTTACGCCAAAATCTCAAAAGCAAAACCAAATTATTTTTTTATATTGATTTGATTAACAATTTGTCAATGCTAACAACGTGTTTCTTGTAAAGTTTTTGCTCTTGCTTTTTAATTTTTCAAATTAATAGCACAGCAGAAGCATTCTAAACTTAAAAGTAAAAAAAATTGTGTTTGTTGAAAGCAAGTTTTAAAACTTTTTGACTTTTGCTGTAGCGCAGCAGCCGAATCTTTTATACCTTTCACATTGGCCTTTTTGTATACCCAGTCATCTGATCTACCTTGTGCCAGGTTTGAAGTCCATTCCTGTTCTAGGTTTAGAAATAGAAATCTTCGCAAATTTTGATCGTTTCTATGGGTGATGCTACTTTAGGCTAATATCGAACAACAGTTTCTTTTAAATACAAAAATCATAATAAAAATATCTTGTAGAAGATGTGTGGTTAATAGTTTTTATAGTTTTCGACAGATTAAAAGTTTAATTAAAACTGTTCATTTGTATGGGGGACTACGTTTCCTCTGCTCCAATAAATATATTTTTTACAACATATGGGCATTATAGTTGTGGGTATATACATAGCTGTTGTAATTTCCAAAGTATAGTGAATCAAAAACTTTATAAAAATTTTTAATTTGTATGAGAGCCACTCTTCCCCATCCTCCTGCTTCTAATCAAATTATTTTTTTTTTGCCTAAGCATTGCTGCATAATTATTTTAGCAGGAAATTTTAGGTCAGAAGTTGTTATAGTTTTAAAGATTTAGGGTTTAGTAAATATTGTTAATTTCTATGAGGTCTACCTCTCCCTCCGCTCCTATCCAACTTATTTTCTTTTAAATGTGGACAATGTTGTATAGTTACTTCTTCTGACACATATGAAAACGATAGCTTTTACGGATTCTGAGATATAGCGTTTCAAGCATTTCTTAAAAATAAATTATTTGTGTGGGGCCTTTCGCTCCCCCTGGTGCTATATAAATAATTTTTTTCCAAAATATACGAGCTATACTGGAACTACTTCGGAACTGGTTTCAAGTAGATAGCTGTTAAAGCTTCTTAGATAAATCGCATACAAAAATTTTACAAAATTAATGCAATAAATGCAAAAATCTCCATAATTTAGGTCGCTGCCCATAAAGTATATTTAAGAAGTTTTCGGACGACAGTGTGATATATAGGGATATATGCATGGAATTTGTCCCAAAAAAATGGGTTATTTTAGGTACATGGCAGCACTGATACGAGTAGTTTTCCTGCCGTTTGCTTGTCTTATTTGCCAAAAAAGAAAATTTCAAGCAACTACACCATTTCCAGTTGTTTGTTAGAACTTTCAGAAATTTCTAGTTCAATTTTAAAACTTTCTAGCTCAATTTTAAACATTTTATGTTTCAATTTTAAAATTTCGAAATTAATTTCAAAAATATCTAAATTAATTACAGAATTTATTAATCATACTGAAGAATTTTTCTTTTCTAACCGCATTTTAAAATTTTTTATTTGAAATGTAATTGAAACGTTCTGAACCACAATTCGAAAATTTTGAAATTTAACTATAAATTTATGAAACTAAATAATAAAATTTTAAACTTTAATTTAAAATTTGCTGAAATTAACTAAGGAAACTCTGCAATACAAATAGAAATTTCTATATAAACAATTAAAAAATTCTGAAATACAATTGGAAACAGTGTAGAACAAGTAAAAGTATCTAACAGTGCAAAAAAGCACTACTAAACTACTTATGTATGTACATATGTACATATATATAGTAAAAGGCAAAAACACATAATTATATATTTATACTTATAATACTAAAATACAAAAGATATTTGTTATCTTGTAGGTTAACCCTTAAGTGGTAAGGTTAGACTACAATTGAATAACTTATCAGGGTGGTGTAAAAGACATTGCAAAATACGGTTTTTATTTATTTTCTCTTTAAGCATTTAAAGTTCTTTAAAATGTTTTAATAAATTTAAAAAAAATATTTTTACGGAAAATTTTTGTTTCACCTTTAAGTGGTGACGAAACCTGAATTGAGCAAGACGCGGGTCTTATAAACACACTATTATCGGATGCGGTTTTTATTAAACAGAAATGCCAAAGAATGCAGAGAGGATTTTGGACCAATTGTGTATTTATTGTGCCACAGCACAGCTTTTCAAGCCTCCTTTGTTTAAGGTCTAATGTTATATCACTGGAGAGGTGGGAAATGGAGAATTTTGAGAGAATGCGGCCGCATCACTGAAAATCTGTTATGACCCAATCAGTTAAATAATTTGATTCTAAATATAAATACAGAAAAAACTTTTCCCTGTGTCACAATTTCAAAGTCAAAAAAAGTACTAAGAACGCCGCCAATTCCGATTCTTAATCAGTGCCGAATTTTTCATGGAATCATTTTACCTTACCACTTGATTTTAAGGCTCTGTTATCTGGGGCAGCTATTTTTCGTTTAATATTTCTTCCCAGATTAAGAATGCGGCATTTGTCATGAACAGCATTCATGCTATTTTGCCTTAATTATAGTACTCTTTTGGCGGTCTTACAATTCCCTCCTCAAGTGTCAACTCAACAGTCAAGTTCGGCAACAATTTAAGTGACAATTTTACGCATTGCCTGATAAACGCACTATTGATGCAGTGCGCCTTAATGACCCTAGGGTCTGCCTTACTGTCTTTAAAAATATTAATATGCTTATCCCTTCACACCCAGATGTTTTAAATCAGAATAGCAACAGAATAACTTTTGTCAGTTGAATCTACAACGGTAATTGGCTATTAATCATTGTGGCATAGATTGCGGGCATTTAAGGGTTAAGCGGCAAACAATAAACATTAAATCGGCAACAATTGCCGGCAACTTGGGAATACTTTAAATCTATTACTATGTTAAGTTAACAAGCCACTTACGACCATTTATCCTTGTCGTCAACTGAAATGCAAAAGGTTCTAAAATACAAAAAATTAATTATTGAGTTTATGGTTAATAATAGCACAGCACAATGAAACACACGGTTCTAAAAGTTCTTAGCCCTCAAGTTTTAAATATTATAACGTTATAAAAAAAGGTTTTACAGCAACTAAAAAAGTTTCATCAAAAGAAAGAATTTTGAGGACTTGTATTTATAACACCAATGCATTTCAGTTACTTAATCCTTTTATCTCTCCTAAAAATTTAAAAAAAAAATAATTGACCCTTTTGCATTTCAGATGACGATATTAAAGTATTAAAATCAGACATTCATTGGAGCTACACTTGCACGTAGTCCGTTTTACTATTTTATTGTCTTTTTTGTTTTGCTATAAAATTTTGTGCTGTAATAGGTGGTTCGTTATTTTTGTTCTATTTATGCGTCCGTCTGTTCCACCTACCCCAGTCACCAAAAAAATAAATGAAAATTGTCATAAATATTATTAGATCTCATTAGATACTTGTGTTGCTATACTACTATTTTAACTATATTTTTTTTTTCATCTATTCACATGTGTTTTTAATGTTGGCAAATTTAGCTTAAGTTCTCTGACTATCAAAATGTCTGCCTTTATTTTGTTTTATCTACAAGTTTAAACATTTACGTAGCTTTGGTGCGTTAATTTTTTTTTTGTATTTTTTCCACAAGTATACAATTGTTTTTGTCGAGTTCAACAACTTATTAATCAGACACTCACAAAAATTGTAGTAAAGGTGTTTTCTATCCATCGGCTAAATTTAATAATTTGGTAATTGAGTTGAAACGAGAAAAAACTATTGATGAGGAAACCTAATAAAAGACTCTTAGTTTTAAATTAAGCAAATTTAAAAATCAGCAGATAAATCGTTTAAATTAATTACGAATTAATGTTCATACATAGGTATGTATGTATGTAAATATGTTCTATATATGCTTAGCAGTTTTTTGACGTAACACCGTCATATTTTAGATTTTTCTCTCCATGCTGCGATGAAAATAATTATAAACATTTCAGTTATGAAGGTGTGTGTTAATTTTTCAATACTTTTGTTAAGTTTAAGTAATTATAGGTATATTTTAGAAAAAAATTTAAAAAACTTAGCATCGAAAATATTTGTTTTGTTCTTATATAAAAGTAGGAAAATTGTTAATCATTCAGGCATAATGTTATGAAATACACAAATTGTTGAGTAATCTTTCAAGGCATTTCTGCAAAAATTGTACAAATTACTTACTTCCATTGTAAAATATTAACTAACTACTGCGTTAATGAAATTTTTTGACTATTTAGTACTTTTTTTATATGTAAAACATTTAAGCACTTTGCTTTTAAAAAATAATTTTATCATATGGCAACACTGGAGAGCAGCATTCAAAATTCTAGCTGCAAAAAAGCGAAGCAGAAAATATATGCACTGGGCTACTCTGGCATTTCTACAAATTTTGTTAGCAATTATCGTCCTGTTCAGAAATATGTTGACAGAACGTCAAACAGGAAAAGCCAACAATTAAAGTAAAAATTGGTTTGCTTTCGCAAAATAGCAATTTAAACATTAATTCATTTTAACTGTTTCTATGCTGCTAGTTTAAAAAATTTTATAGCAACAGCAAAAATTTTACAACAAACACATGGTAAAAAATATTAAATAGGAGCGCTTACACAGAAAAAATTATTCCCATATTTTTTTCAATTAATTCATTAATCAAACAATTTTTAATCCAAATTTTAATTGTCACAATTAAAATTTTAATTGTTTTTAAAAAGTAAATACCAACAACGCAGCTTGTTTACAAATTGTTCAATAAAACTTAAAAATAGAGTGCATTGTTGGCTGAGCGGATACAGCGTACGCCTTGCATTCATATGGCCCGCGGTTCCAGTGTAATGTATACTTACTTAAATGAAAATTAAAAATAATACATAATAAATATATAACTAAACTAAATAAAAATAAACAAATAGAAATAAATATATAAAAAAAAAATTATTCAATATAACAATTCAAGTAATAATTTAATTAACATGTATTTAATTTTAGATCTGATTGTGTTTGATTAAATCGATTAATTAAATTTTTAATTAAAAATTTTTTATATATCTTTAATTAAATTATTTGATTGAATATGCGAATTTCTGGACAAGTTGTAATCTTAACACTTTTTTAATCAAATCAACAAATTTTTTGATTGAAAATGATTTTTATTATTTTCTGTGTATGAACCGTATACAATTTTTGTGTACCCACGTCACCTGTTCACTTCGGCTGCAAATAATAAATCAAAAATATTTTGTGTTAAGTTTGAAGACAATAGCAATCCTAGTTTTTGAAATCAAAAACTCACAAAATTTCAACAATTGTACGGATGTTGCTACTTTCCGGGCTTCTCTCAAATTCTTTTCATTTTGAATGAAGTAATTACAATAGAAATACCATGAAGAAAGTTTGAGGGTCAGAGCTCTTAGAGTTTCCGTAATATTTTTTGCGAAAAATTTAATAAAAGGTAATCATTTGTATTGGGGCTTTCGCTTATCCTGCTTATGTTCAAATATTTTTTTTAAATAAAGTCATTGATGTGCAATTAGTTTTTGTGGTAAACTTGAAGTCAAAACCTTTTATAATATAGTGTAGCAAAAGTTATTAAAAAATAAAAATATTACTAAATGTATACATAATCGTTTAAACAACCAATTTAGAAAATTAAACAGAAATAATGAATTTTAACTTTTAAAGTTTTATAGCATATTTTCGCGAGAAATTTTAAAGAGTTAATTAGGATTTATTCAATGCACATTTATGCCTTAAATAAAAAATAGCAATATATAGTTTTGTATTTTAAACTTTTTTAAGATATTTTTTTTTTTTGTAGTCAGAGTTTTCGGAATTTTTTTCTTAAATTTTTCTTGTTTTTTTATTAATTTTTGTTGAATTGATTTTTATATACAATAAAAGACGTTTACGCTACATTAATATGTAAATTTTATTTAAGAGATCATAAAAAATAAACAAATGAAAAAAAGAAAATAATAATAAATCAATTAATTAAAATAACAAAAAAATATAAATTAAAGTCGTAGCATTTCAACACTCAATTAAAAAAACTATTTTCATGTAAATTTACAAGCATAAATTCAACAACGTTTTTTTAATTCATAGGTTGTCAAAAATTCATTTTTAGTGCACAATTGTGCTACAAAAACAATAAAAACAAACTCACACCGACGCTTGTTCTCTTTTATTTCAGTTTGATTTCAGTCGTTAATTGAGTGTTAACGAGTGCACATGGGCGGATGCTTACTGTTTTTTTTCAGCTTTGTTGTTTTTTCAGCTTTGATTTAATTTCAAAATAAACCAGCAAACAAAATAGTATAATGGAAGATAAAAATTTTTGTTTTGTCATTAAAAATGCTTTTGGTAACATGCAATACATTTTATGTTACCAAACATTTAAAACAAAGAAAACAAGAAAAACTTAATTTATAATACCTAAATACACTTAATTTTTTAAGTTTTAACTGTAAATTAAACTCGCCCAATGGAAAATGTGTGAAAAAAAAATTGTCTTATTCTGTAATAACTGAGGCATATTTTGTATTTAATTTTAATAACTTTTTTTAAGTTCATTTCCATTTTGCTTTAAAAAGTAAAATTCATCACATTGGCAATGCTTAGTTTTTTGTTTGCTGGGCAATTTTCTCTTATCCAATACAGACGCATTTCATTAAATGAGAATTTTGACAATCCCTGTTTTAATTGATCAAATTTTACTTTTTTTGTGTATTAAATTCTACACCATAGAACTACATACATACTAGAGACCTGCACCAAGTCCTATTCAAGCTAATTCAAGAATCGCATAATTTTCTAATTCTTGTGTAATTGTGCGGTTAAACGGTTAAGTGCTGAAATGTAGAGTAGCTAAAACAGTTTTTGTGCTGCAGTGTAGAGTAGCTAAGAATAAAGAGTGGTGTCGAGACTGTGGTCAATAAAAAAAATTACTGTGCCTATGGTGTGGCAACAACAACAAAGACTTAAGAGTTATGTTGTTGTTATGTTAACAAATAATAATACACACAATGTTGAGTGGGTACATACACAAGCAAACATATACACAAGCAGGCAAATCAATATAAAACTCATGCGTAATTACATTACATTACATACATATGAACATTCAAAATCAACCCCCGTTTTTTATAACTATCACACCAGGAACATCCCGCCAACAGTAAAGTTTCGAGACGAATTGAAATGGAAGTGTGCGATCATGATGACTCGATGTTCCGTGGTTGTTTGCTTAATTGTGCTTAACTGTGAATATATTTTTCATTTAAGTTAAGTTAAGTAAACAAAAGAGATGGCGAACAATACAACGCAGTACTTAATTTTGTGTGTGCACACGTAAGGTATATGAAATGAATTGAAAATACGAGATGATGCCTTATTTAGTGTCGTCTTGGGCTGGCCTCTAATACATACATACAAATGTATATACATATATATGTATGTACATAGTATAATTAACAAAAAATAAAGTTTTTGACCATTATTTTTTTGCCTAAAAGTTTATTAACAAAAGTTAAAAATTTGAAATGTTTAAGCAAAAATTTATGTTTTCAAAGAAAACTTGCTCCAGCGTTTCCACAAACAACTTTTTTATCACTATTTTTTATTTGCTGTGCTACTGCTTAGACTTGCGTCAAAGATAGTTAGTTTTTGATTGTTTTTAAATATTTTACAAACTTAAAAAAAAATTATACAAAATAACATGTGCAAACATACTTATAAAACAAAAATTGTTTTAACCAGGGCAAGTAGTTTTAATGGTAAAAAAAATAAAATCAGGGAAAAAATTACGGCATTGAATTCGAATCGAAATTTTATAATTCTTATTACAATTCCTATATTAAAAGCATTGACAACTCGATCTATCGAGTAGAATTTCGATTCGAATCGAATGCCGTAATTTGCCGTCAGAATTTTTTTGAATATTTTTATTATTGAATCTTTGCTTATGCAAACTTAATCTTAAAACTTTTTAATTAATATTTGCCCAGTCAGTGCCAAATTAAGATGAAAGTTCTTATACTAAATTATTTCATTTTAATGGTTTTATCTAAGCGCATTAGTATCTCTTCTTTTCAGACGAGTGTGTCTACTATGCTGCAAGATGTTTCGAGCGAGAGGTTTTGGATGTGTTTCCAGTTTTTTCATATTCTTTTTCACATAGTTTTGGATTTCGCATTTAACTAGTGGAACTTGTTGATTCTTGTGTATGTTGCTGTTTTAAACATACCAAGGAGCAGCAGTTATTATTCTTAGAATTTTGTTTTGGCGGCGTTGAATTTTTTCTACGTTAAAGGCGGTAGCAGTGCCCCATAGTTGTATCCCGTAGCACCAAATCGGTTTCAAAATTGAGCTGTTAAGTAAAAGACGAAGCACAGAGTAGCTGCCAATCAGCAAATGAATTTGTGTAGTTCAGAGTTTCACTTCGCATATATATGTGACTTCCATGGCGATTCAGGTGAATGCCAAGGTATTTCGTCTCAAATTGTTGAGGCACCATTTCGTTGTAAATGAGGATTGGAGGAAAACATTTCTTTGCGTTAAGTAAAAGTTACGTGAGTACATTTTTGTTCATTAATTTTTATTTCCCATAAGCTTGCCCATTTCTCTACTTGGGTTACGTGATGTTGCAGTTGGTTCAAAACCTCATTAGGGTCTTTATGAAAACTGAGAAAAGGGGTATCATCAGCAAATGTTGGCGTGTGGGTAAAACTGTTGCTTGGCATATCTACTGTGTGAAAGTGCTTTCACACGATATGTATTTTACACATGATTTGTCAAATTTTGCAATGCGAAATGGATATACATATGTGTGCAGTGTGAACGCGTATAAACATTGCATGTGTCAAAAAAAATATGTAAAAATCATATGACAAATTTGTAATTAGAGCGCGTTCTATTTTCATCTAACAAAGCATGTGTCATCAGCTGCTTTTAGAATAACAACAAGGAAAAGTCAGTTGTTTATTTTGGTTTGAAGGTTATGTCAGATGTAATAACATGTGTACGTGTGAAAGCAAAAAATTATGAACCGTCTGTAAAATTACAATTTTGACAGACATACGCAAATACATGTGGATTGCAAAAGTGACAAGTCATTTGTAAAATACATATTGTCTGAAACCACTTTTAGCAGGCACAGAATTAATGCTAGAATACTACTTTGAGGTAAGCCAGCCTCAATTGGTTGAGGACAACTTAAGTGGTTCTCCTCTTTGATCATAAACTTTCGGTCGGTTATGCAGTTTTCCAACAGGTTATAGGGACTTACAGGAATATTCAGCTATATTTTGCTAACCGGGCTTTACGCCATATTTTATCAAAAGCGGAGCAGTACTTTTTTTCCAGGCTTAGGAATCATCTTTACTTTCCATATTTGCGGGAAATGTTCAAGCCTTAATATGGCGTAAAAATATAAAGGATTATTCTTTGAGCTGTAAAAGATAGCACTAAAAGCATTTTGTTGCTAATTTAATAGCCTCTACACCATCTGGAAATCGGAAACGTAATTCTATAGGAAGTCTAGCAACAACAGGCGGTAACTTCCTTACATCAGAGCATGTATTCCTTAAATGACTTATGAGCAGATCGTATTTTTCCTCGTCATTTGTTACCCAGGATCTTTTAGGGTTACGCAGTGGTATTTTTGCGAAAACGGGTCTTTTAGCAAGTCAAGCTGATTGCTATAGATATTAATTCTTTGAGGAGTCGCGTCTATAACTTCCAAGAGATCCTTAAGTGATGCCATTCTGTGTACCTCCATCAAGTTTTTTGATTGGTTTGTACATACATTCTTTAAGTTTGGTTTTAAGTTGGGACGATCTATGCTTTTGCAATTTTTTTCGGGCTCCCCTTTTTCCAGATAAAAGCTTTTTCACATCGGAAGAAAAAATTTTGTTGTATTTGGCCTGACAGTAGGTAGAAGAAGCGAGTTAAGCGGCTTTTAGGATGTGTTCGTTGAGGCTACTAAGGCAATCATCGATGTCTACTGGAGTTTTATGCACCCAAGCCATGGGTGCTGATACATTTTTTGTATTTAAACCAATTTATTCTTTGCAATTGGGTAAAGATCTAAAACTGTGATTAGTGTAGGTGAGTGATCTGAAGAAAAATACAACGAGGATTGCGTTTCAAAAAGTTCCCGGGATATAATTTTTGCTACGCCAAAATCGATAACATCCAGAATTTTATTGTGATCAGTTGGCCCATAGATTGGTACCCCAGTTGAAATAACATAAAGTCCCATTTCAGACACGGAATTATTAGGCCTAATTAGCCGGGAGGCCTAGTACGTAGGTTTAGCGTTTATAATCCCCAGCTAGTATATAACATTCATGGAGACCACCTATCCATTGGTGTTTAATTCTTGATTTGATTATAATAGACGAGCCAGTTTATGATATATCCCTGGGGTTATTTGAGTTGTAAAAAAAAGTATAGCCACTTATTTTTAAAGTGCTTCTAGATGTCATATGAGTCTTAGAAATCAACATTTAATTAAATCTTTTGGTTTATTAAAGAATATTCGAGTTAGTTTTTGCGTTGGTGGATGCCGTTAACGTTCCAGAAACAAACCCTGAGGGAATTCGTGGCCTTTTAGACAGGGCCTGCAGAAGAGCACACTGCATTTTTTGCAGTTCTTTTGTCATATGAGGCCATTTGGGCAATGAACTGCGTAAATTGTTTAACAATATTCTCATTTACTTTTCGCACTTAATTTTAATTAAAAAAGGCACCACTAGTCGATACACAATAATAGCCTTAAAATTATTAAGATCATAACAAAAAAAAAGTTATATAAAAACGAAAAAGCATTAATTTCGCTATTTGAATTAAATTGCTAAAGAGTTTTTTAATCTTATAAATATTATTTAAACTTTATTAAATAAAGAAAAAAGTTTTCACCAAAAAATTTCTATGAATATATTTATTTAACCCAGTAATTTCTTTCTGTGTATTAAGAATGGCATAATTATTATAACAAAAATTAAACTTTTAACACTTTTTAATCGTTTTTATTATCAGTGCAAAAACCGAAACTAATTTGATTGCGAAAACATCTACTTAATAAGTGGGATTTATTATGAATTGATTTGTTGCTATTAATTTTTTAACACCCAAAAATGTTAATGAACCTTTGAGTGACACTTGTTGATGGTAACATTTTTAAACTTTAAGTTATCTATAAAACATATTTTTGTATAAGAAATGTCTGTACGAACTCTATTTATTTTAATGATTTTTCAACTGATTATTCAATTAATAGAAGATACGAAGAAATTAAAAGTGTTTAATTTACTCATTTTAGCAAACATTTTTATAATATTTAATTATGTACCCTGCAAGTATTAGAGCGATATCGGATAAGATAACGCTTGCATATATGAATGTATCCTTAATTTGTCGTGAAAAACATTTAACAATTATTTTTTATATATTTTGTTGATTTAATTTTTTGTGTGTGTTTTAGTAGTAAAAAGCAACGAAAATTTCTTCTTTCGTTTAAAGTTTTCTTAAAGAATTTTTTAGGGACTGCAAACAATAATAATTTTTAAATGTTCAAATAGAAAAAGCAGGCACGAAGAAGCATAGGAGTGTCGAGTAAAGTACACCATGTAAGCGAGGTTTTTTTAATCATGGGCTTTTTAAACTTTTGATTTTTATTTGAAAAAAAGTTACTTTTGGTTTTTATTTTTTTTGGCAAGAAATAGAAAATTTTTTTTTATTTTTACTGATTTTTAAGAGATATATAAATTCAAAGACAATTTTTTTACCAATAAAAAAATCAAATAGTAATTGTTCTATACTTATTGCCAAAAAAAAAAATTATAAACCAAGAAATAATATTTGACAAGAATACTATATATAAAAAAAATATGTATTTTATTTTGAGTTTTTTCCGGGAATTTTATAATGAAAATGTTGAAATCTATTATTTAAGAAGTAAATTAAAAAAAGTGTCATGTTACAACAATATTGGGGTAAGATTTAATAAACAGTTCTCTCCTAAAACAATTATAAATTTTAATATTTTGTAACTCACAAAATCAAAAACTTTCTGCAATATTAAAATTATTTTAGAGAAAAAAGCCCCCTTCCTCATACTAATTAAATGTTTATTTATTTTAAAGTTCTTAAAAGAAAAGATTTATAAAAACCTTGTTTAATACACCTTAAAATATTTTAAACATTCACCCCCATTCATAAAAAAAAGTATAAAAAAAGTATTGTTATGAAGCGCTTCTTTGACAGACGTCTAGGACTAATTGTCAAATAAGCCCTTAAAAACCTACTTTTAATAACTATTATGAATAAGTGGGTAATATTATGGATATTGGCCTTGCTTTTTTTAAAAATATTAGTTTTTTTAATCGTGAAAGTATATTTTTAAGTTTGCAGGGTGCAATACACTCTAAAATTTTATTACTTTTTAATTTATTTATATTTTTTATTTTTTTTTGCAAAGATGATTTTTTTGGTTTTAACCCATTTCGAACGCACGTTATAAGCACTTTGTGTTTGTTAAACTACAAAAACATACATTAATTTTAAAAATATTTAAAAAAAAAAACTAAAACAATAAAAACATTTTATTAAATAAGTAAAAATGAAAAGAAATTGTTAAAAAACACTCTTTAATTTATTTCTAAATTGAAATATTAAAATTGTTTTAAAAAGTTTGTACAAAATATTTGAAGAATAGTTTAAAATAGGTAATAATATTGAAAATGCGGTCTTAACTTTATCTAAGGCGACTAAAGCATTTTAACAAAATTTTTAAATCTTTTTTTATTTCAGTTTCTAAAAAACCTAAACCCCCAACTTCGATTCAAGTTTTTTTTCTATAAAAATTGGGCATATTTTTAATGTAAATTATATTTCAAAAAATATTTTATTTCAAAATTTGTTTAATATTATTTTCAAGAATTTGACATGACAATTTTTAAATGTCAAAAACTTAGTTTGAAAATTAAGTTAAGAAAAGTTGTGACTGATTGTAAAATCAGGAACCAAAAATAAATAATATTTTAAAAATTTCAAAGAGAAAAGCAGGCAGAAATAACATCGAAGAGTTAATTGAAATACATCATTATGCTTTTTAAATTCCTTAGTTTTACTTTTTTTTGTGCAAAAATTATTTATTTTTTCTGATTTTACTTTGCTTGGAAAGAAATATTATTTTTTTTAATTTTTATTATTGTTTTTTGCATCAAACACAAAACTTAATTTTTAGTTTTAATTTTTTTGAGCGAAAATAATTATTATTTTCTGTTTTTTTTTTTTTTTAATTGTTTGCAGAAATAAAAATTAGTTTTCGATTTTAATATAAATTTAACATAATTAAGAAAATTTTTGATTTTGCTTATAGCTGTGTCCACTCAAAACATAATTCATGATTATTAAGTTCTAGCTATGTGCTAAAAGCCTTCATATTACAAAGAATAGTCCTAAATAAAAAATATCTATGCATACACACTAATTTTGAAAGGTGTTAAGCATTTGCTTTAAAAAATTATAAGAAAGACAAGAATAAAAAAACATTTACCTATGTCAAACATTGACAATTATTTTTGCAAAAAAAAAATAAATATCAAAAAATAAAATATATTTCTGCGCAAAAATAATTATAAAAGCAGAAAATATAAACTTTTAATGCTAAAAAAAAATAAATTAGAAAACAATAATTTCTGCTAAAAAAAATAATTATTTGTGACCAAAAAAATAAATAAAAATCAGAACAAAATAATTTATTCGTGCAAAAAAATTTTAACTAAAAAATTATTATTTCTGCAAAATTATGAAAAAAAATCAGCAAATAATTGTTTTTTATTTAAAAAAGTCAGAATATAATAATTAATTCCGCTTAAGAAACAAAAATCCAAAAGAAAAATAATATTTCTGCCCCAAAAACTAAATCAAAAAATAATTATTATATTGCTGACAAAAAAAATATCGGAAAATAATAATGATTCTTGAAAAAATTATAAATCATAAAATAATTATTATTATTTTATCCAAGAAAATAAAAATAAAAAAATATTAATTTCTGTTAAAAGAAAAACACATAAAATAATAATTATTATTTTCTTTTTTAATTTTACATGTTATTTTCAAAACTAAAAAAAATGTAGACTCAGGTAAAATTTTCACTTCTTTTCCTTAAGGGGTTAAACATAAATTGTGAGATTTTTGGCAAATTTGTTAAAATTGCTAACATGTGGCAAAAAGAAATACAAAACAAAATCGCACAAACTCAAGTGTGTTATAGATTTTATAAAAGAAACCGTATTTTAAATTTAGCATACACGATTTATTTGTGTGTTTAGTTTTTTTTTGAATAATCTACAATTACTTAAAAGAATTGGAAAAAAAGAAAAGAAACTATTGAAACACCTTACGCAATACAAAAATTCTGTCGTAACAGGCACAAAAAAAATTTTGCGTAAAAATATTTTAATAATAATTGAAGCGAAAAATCTTACCTTTTGTTAAGTTGTTTTAGGTCGCTTATTTTGTCACAATAATCATTGTTTTTCTTGTCAAATCACATTTTAAATATTAAGATATTTCTCATAAATTTTTTTTAATAATAAATATGTTTTAAGATTTCATTCAACAACATTTGTAGTTTAATTTTTTTTTCATTAAAAATATGCTGCTTATATTGGTTTAATTTAAATTTTATTTGTTTAATATTATTGAGGTCGTTTAACAATTTTTTTTTTCTCGAATTTAAAAGGTGTTTTTTTTTATTTTAACTTATAACTCTATTTAATCATTTATGTATTATATTTTTATTTTATTAATTTTTTTGTGTTGAGCGGAAAACCCGGAAGAGGAGTAATAGATAAATTTTCACTTGTAACTAATTTACTTGAACTCAGTATTGCTTATCTATTTGTGTTTTCGTTAAAGCGTATAAAAACGTACTTAAGTAGCAGCCAAACTGAAATACACTTCAGATATGTTAATTTCTTATACTCATTATTAACAGCATCTCACTTCTACGTACATTTTGTGCACCACTCACTATTCACGAACTAAAAAATGATTATTTGTTTGCTTTTGAATTTACATAAAAAATAGATCACTTGTTAGTCTTTTATATCTATTGCAATTAGCATTTTTTAATTTATATCGTTGTGAAGTTGTTTTTAATTTTGGCTTTTTTTACACACATAAGTTATGTATGCGCTCACTAAGTTTAAAAGTGAGCGGCAAAATTCCGCTACACCTAGTGGATCCATTATATTTGGATCTTTTATTTAAAAAAACTCTTAAAGCTCTTCACAATTACTTCTTTTGTAGTTTTTCTTTTTAAAAAAATTTAAAAGATATTAATTTTAAATTTACTTTTATTTTAAATCGCTCCACATTCACTCGATTCTTAATTTAGACGCGTGTTTTTCTTTTTCAAGTAAATCATTTGCCGGTTGGCTTATATATTCAGCATTAAAATTAGATTTTTGTTTAGACTTTTGGCAAAAAAAATAAAACGTTTTGTCTAGCAAACTCATATTAAGCACCCACGTAAATATATTTCTGGCATTTTATTTATTTAGGAATTTTAAAAATAATTTTTTAATTAAAATTCTTGGTTCACCGTTTTGATAAAAAATATAATTCATATTTTTATATATGAATGATGTTATAATTTCAGATGTTCACTTATCCGCCGTATATCATAATTACTCCCAAATGGTTTCGTGTCTAATTTGAAACTGAAAATACTCGCAGCGCACCACGTTCACTGTCGTTTCAATAGTCGTGGTCCGACTTTTGCTCGTTATCGTTAACAGTTTTCTAAGTATGAGTGTTTGCGTCTGTTACTAAATCGAAACCGAGCCGCGTAAAGCGTTAAACACATATAACAAACTATTTAAATGATGAAAAACTTAAAAAAAAATATTAATTTATTTCCAAATAGAAAAATAAACCAAACGCACAGCCACCACATTCTTTCAACTTGCTGGTAGTAACGACAAAATTTAAATGAATTTATTTGTGTTCTAATCGCACTCTCTTAAGTTGGAAACAAATTTAAATTTGCTTTAACAAACCTGATCCAGCAGAGCAGTAAGCAACATTTAACTAAACGTGTTTAATGTGCTTTTGTTATTTGGAAGAAACAAAAATGTTAAGTATCCGCTTTAACCAAACTAAAACGTTTTCATTCGTGTGCGTTTCTGGGCACACTGAAAATTTTGTGCATTAAATCCAGCCAACAAGCAGTAAACGTACAATTCCGGCATGTAGTAACTGCACTGCACACACAAACAACACACAGCTGCGTCACTGTTCATAGCATGTTAAAATGCAGTCGACTGCGTAAATTACTGTTATTTTCATAATGCAGTTGTATACCGTTAACATACAATTCATTAACAGTGTTCGATGATAATGGTGTAACTTATTCAACTAAATTGCTGTTAACATTATCAAACCTACTTATATGCATGTGATGGTGTGTGTTTGCGTACTGTTAACAACATTTTTGCTTAAGGGTGGATGACTTTTGTTGTATTTTCAGCTTTTCAAACATGTTGTGTTTACTGTTTGATGGGGTTTAGTTGAGATTAAGAAATCTATTTCCGCTTCCGCCTAATGTTATTAAACAGCTGAGAAGCCGCATATGTAAAGTTAAATCAAATAGCATACGTTCGTACTTCTACTGGGCTTTTAGTTTTACATATTTTAAATTTAATTAAATTTAATTATTGAATGATGTTCTTAAGTTTTTTAATAATTTTTCGCGATTATAAATTATATTTACCTGATGGTTGAGAAGCTTATACATATGTATGTGCGTATTAGGCTTTGAGTTTTGGTGACAATAACCCTGTCAAATTAACATTTCATAGTCTCAAATATAATAATTAAATCCTTTAGTTAAATAATAGTTAAATAACCTTAATAAAAACAAATTATTTATTGGTATGCATAAAAGAAAGTTTTATACAGAAAAATAAACTTCCTATAGTATACATAAGGGCAGTTAAAATTGAAACAATGTAAAAGTTTAGTTCAAAACAGGCTATGATTTCCAGAGATGCGTTAAGCGTTAAGTAGTTAGTGGAGACTGGAAAAATATGAAATCTGCTAAAAATGATCACTTGAAGACTGTGACGGGATTGGCCTTGGATACAAATCCTAATTTAGTAAAATTTTGACTTTAAAATCATGTTGTGTAAAATATTCTTAAGATTGAGCTTAATTTTTTTAACTTTTACGTCAGTTTTTAACTATGCAAGGTGGGCCCAAAAAAATCACCCTGTGGGAAGATGCTCTTATATATGCTTTTCAAATGGTGGTCAATGCCAAATATGTTTTGACACTTGTGAACTAGACAGATGTAGAATACATGCGAACAAGCTATGGAGCGATACACTTCCCAAAAACGCGGAACAATCGTGTCTATTTTTTGCGTAACAATTCGTGGCCGAAATAAGCAAAACTAACGCTTCTGGGGCACCGAAAATCTACGAGTGATACACGAGAAGCCATTACACCCGCTCAAAGTTACTGCATGGTGCGCTTTTTACGCTGGAGGCGTCACCGGGCCATATTTTTTTTCGAGGACGCCGCTGATCAAACGTCAACAGTGAATGGTGCGCGCTATAGGTAGCCAAGTTTTTTGTTTGCCGCAATTAAACGAATTAGGACTGTAGGATAATTGGTTTCAACAGGACGGAGCAACGGCATACACTGCGCGAGCCACAACCGATATTCTGAAGGCGACTTTCCCGAGTCGCCTCATCTCCTGTTTTGGCGATTTACATTGGCCCGCAAGATCACCCGATTTAACCAACCCAGACTTTTTTGTGGGGTTATTTGAAGTCCCGTGTTTTCGTGAACAATTGCGACACCCTGGAAGCCCTCAAGGACAATATTCGACACGAGTGCGAGAATCTGTAACCCGAAGTTTTCGCCAAAGTGATGAAAAATACTATAAAACGAGCGCCTATTTGGCCGATATCATCTTCTCGACTTGACCAATAGAACTCTAAAGGTTCAGATAAACATAATCAAAAAACAAAATCGAAGTTTTTATAAAAAAAATGAGAACCAAACAATATCTTTTGACCCAACATATTTTGGCCAACGCTTTAAACAAACCTTTTACAAAGTGTGGCTTGTAGGCCATTTTCATCAAGACTTAAAACAAAAATTAGAGCCAATTTTTAAGTACTTGATCATTTTAAACTCTTTCGAAAGTAGGTATATATGAACCAATGTTAATTTATTTTTTCATTCTCTTTTAACTTCAAATTTATTTTCTTTTTAATAAAGTAAAACGATTTTCCCCATTTAGTCTGTCTTACGTGTATTTGACCATAAGATAACTAGCTAGAAATTAATTTGAAACAATACATCGAACATTATTAGAAGTTTAATTGTTTCCGGATGGCGATAGAAAAAAACTCCTTATAATCGTGTACAAAAATTTTATGAAAATGCTGTCATGTGAAGTTAAGGTTAGATACAAAATAACCATGATGCACAACTGCAATCAAAAAATTTATTTCCAGGTTTTAGTTAAGAAATGACAATATAACAGCTGACTTCAACAGTATATTAACTTGTGCAGTTGTAAATATTAGGTCAAACAAAGTTCTTAATGCGTACACCGAGAAAATTGCTACAGTTATTTAAGAAGTATTTCGGAAAGTTATTTTCAAATCAAGAAACAGTTAAATTGTAGTACAATGATTTTTTTTCACTGGTTTGGACAGTTGTGCACAAAACAGCTACACAAAAATACTGATTTTCAATTGGAGTAAGTTTTTTTAGTTATTTTTTAAGAAAAAGTCAAACGACTATCACGGTTGTTGGTTTTTTTTTCTGAACAAACAACAACAAAACTAGTCAAAAGGTTTGTATTTTTCGTCAATTTATTGCAATACATTTGGCGAATTCACAAGGTACGATACGATAGCATATTGTATTATTGTCATATAATTTCACAATAGCATAAAAATTCTGTTGTTGCTTTTCATAAGAAACTTGTTGTGAAACAATACAACTTTGTTTGATATGTTTTTGTGATGTCATATTATATACAAAGTCATGCGCCAAGCGCCTAAAACGAAACGGCGAGTTTTTTAATTTAATTTTAAGAGCCGCTAGCACTCGCATCCGTTAAAAATGTCTATACTAAAAACTTAGGCAAAACCGCCAAAGAAGATTTCTTAAGCCGCCTCCGCCGGCAAAAATAGCCGGCACTGCTCTCTGACACATCAGCTGTTTTTTGTTTACGTAAAAAATAACAAAATTCTTGTGATTTTTTATGAAAACTTTGCTTATTTTAATGGATTTTAGAGATTCTAACCAGGTTAGATATAGACCATTTTGTGTTTTCAAGGGTCTAATTTCTACAAATTATTAGGTTAAGCCAAGAGCAGCACCAGATTTATGTACATACATATGTGTTTGTTTTGTTATCGTTTGGTCGTATCAGCTGATTTAGATTTTAAATACGACACCTACAAATATACGAAGAGTTGTTCACAACGGTCATATTTTTTGGTTCTATTATTTTACAATATATGATTTCACAAGACCTTGTGAATTCACCAATTATGTTTAATAAGCTTCGTTTAAACTTTGAAAAAAGAAATTCCGTTTACTTTTCTGGAAAACATGTAATTTCAATAAATGATGTTTATAGTCAAGAACACTGCTACCATTTATGGAGTACTCATGATGAAAAATAGTTTTAGGTGTAGAAAATATATTTTACTTGGCTGGTGTGGGTAAGAAAAATTGGCGTCTTAAAATAAAAGGAACTTAGTTCATTTATAGGGTTTGTTGTAGGTTAAGGTTGTATATATGCATTTCATTGGTTCTTACACCAAATCATCAGTAGACTTCAACCAAATTCTTAAAAAATCTCATGAACTTTTTCTGCCTTTATATAATAATATCAATAAACTTATTGATAATTACTATAAACAAACCTTGACCCGTTTTGATTTTCTTTTTCCCAAACAAAGAAAATTGGAAATTGTGTTAAAAGAAATTTATTTTCCTTAATGTATTAATTTATATTAAACAAAAACAAATTAAATTTAAAATGAGCTAAAGTTAAAATAATAAGAAAGAAGTAAACCAAAACTTGTCAAAATTAGTTTTTTTTTTAATTCTTGTGAGTTAAATTGTATTGACATTAAAAACGAATTGAAAATTAGTTACCTCTATGGTTTTTGAGAGCTAATTTTTTAGTGTTTGAATTTAAATAAACTATTTTGGTGATTTAAATTAATATCTTTTTGAAGGGCTTCTAAATGAATATCCAGTTGTTTTAAGCTAAATTTTCGGTTAATTATTCTTAAATAATATTTTAAGTGGAAGCTAACAATTGAATATGTGTCCTATACCCTGACCTAGATCAAGGTTAATACATGCTAAAGTCACAATGGTTTCGTCATTACTATTTCTGTTTTTAAAATCTAAGCCGAGCAAATATTTTAATTTCAAAGCAATTTAAATTGAGTTAATAAACCTGCAAATCCGTCGACTTAGAAAACACCACTTGATTTAAAATAGACTTTGTTTGCAGTACAGGTGGTAAACATATGTTAAAAACAGTTAGGGAATTCACAAGGTGTTCTATTTTTCCTATTGTCATACTGTTATAAAATTTCATAATAATTTAAAAACATTTACCAGCTATCGGACACTCGGCGCAGGGGTACGTGGAGTAGTTGTGACAATTTAATAAGCATATTAACCGACGTAGTACTTTTTTAGAACTATTTTTGCATGAAAGACAACAAAACCATTCTGGAATTTTATAACAATATAACAATAGGGCATAATAGAACACCTTTTGAATCCCATAAGTATTTTAAAATTAAGCATATTTGACTAAAAAAAATTATTTAACACCAATTTTTAATGCCATTTTAATTAAAATAAAAACCGACATAAGGTCACACAGTAATTCTAATTTTTAATTTAATTTTGGGTTAAGTGTTAAAGACCGCCAGTACTCCTTCCGATACAAATGGCTTTAACAATTGCAACTTTAACAAAATAAATACCAAAAAACTTTATTTCAATTAAAGAAATTAAAACAGTGTATGACAATGTATTTAAGATTTTAATCGTGATATTTAATCAGCTCAATTTTCAAAAAAAAAAAATTTCAATTTAAATCTCAATTTGGACTGAAACATAAATTCAAGTCCACAAATATCTCAGTGGTTTCTAAGGAAATCAGCGCAATCAGGATTTGCTATTCATTGATAATTTAAGTTCCAAATTAGAGCAAAACGTTTTTCTTAAAACTTCCTCTTAAGTTATTATTTATTTATTTTTAAATAAAATTACTTTTCACATAAGATCACTGTTTAACAAAAATATGAGTTGAATGAACGCAATAAATATATTTTTATATTAAAATGTTTTACTTTTATTGTTTGTTTTTTTATTAGTGCTGGCAAAGTATTGGGTAGCGAGAACCGAGTATTAGCTTTTTTGTCTGAGAACTAAAAAGGAGATGGTTTTGCAATACTTTCTGAGTTGCATATTTAAGCTAATATAATTTAAAATTAAATTTATAACTATTTAAAAATTTGCTTGTGATTTAGTTTGAAAAAACTGGAAAAATTAAAAAATAATTATAGTTTAATATTTTTCACCTATTTTCTTCGATCTTCTGTTCTAATGCCTTTGTCCTATTTATTTAAGCTCAAGATCTTTTGTTTTTTTGTTTTTTCGATATTTCGCCACCACAATGGGAAGCTTCGTCAGGAAAATTTTTTATTTTTAATAAACAATTCAAAAAAAAAAAATTATTATTTTAAATATTATTATTATTATTTAAAATAATTTTTTTTTTTTTTTTTGAATTGTTTATTAAAAATAAAAAATTTTCCTGACGAGGCTTCCCATTGTGGTGGCGAAATATCGAAAAAACAAAAGATCTTGAGCTTAAATAAATAGGACAAAGGCATAGTTTAATATTTTTATATTTTATTTATAAATTAATAAAAGTATAGTTAATGATTTTTAAATTTAATGGCGCAAAAAAATAAGTTATATTTGGTTATCATCTAAAGAATCATCACTTCTAATTTAAAAAGAACTATTCAAAATATTGAGTAAAACCAAGTAACCACATGAAAAGTATTAAGTTGCATTGAGTAGTGAAAAGTATTAGAATATCCCAGCACTAATTTTTGTATGTTGCAAATTATGTATGTATCAAAATTGCAAAAACTATTTATGTTCTATTATTTCTGGCGAAAGTAATATTTTGAATGCTTGATAACCTCAATTCATTCATTTTTGGCGTTCCGTATTAATTTAGTTTGTCTTCGCTGTTTGGTACATGTTTGTACTCTACTTAAGCGCCGTAATTCATATTATTTTATTATATCAGAAGCGACATTAAAGCAATTTTACATATTTCCTGTAAAAAAATACGAAGTAATGGTAAGATTTCAAAATAAAAATAAAATTCCTCTTAATTTCTAATTAAATAACGATTTTCTTTATTCGTCCATAAGCCTTTGCTTTAAACAATGGTGTTAATAACTACCAGTCATTACTTCGTAACCAACGTAATAACGACATTTCACACAAAATTAAAAGAAGATCCCCGTCTATATACGTGTGATTGAGTGTAGGGTATAACAAAGCGTGTTTAATGTTTGCAAGTTTATTAAGCAAATTTATGTTTAATTTATTTAAACGTTTCAAAAATAATAACATTTTAAATATGCATATTTTAATATATAAGTATAAGTATTTTTTTAATTTTTTTTGTATTAAACTTAAATACAGTAAAACCCAATTAACAAAACCAGCGAGAAAAATCTCTTTAATAATAATTTTTTTCCCAATTAGGTTCTTACAGGTGAAGAGAAGGATTAGAGGAAACATTGTAAATCATTTTTATTAAAAAGAATTTCTATTTCCAAATAACACTGCAGCCATTTCCTACTTACAAAAAATGCAATAATTTTGGTTCGAATTGAAGGTATTTGTGTCCTGTCCTGTCGTTTTCGTTATTAAGCAGATATGTTATCAAATCTACGAGCGTTTATAAGGGGTGTCTTAATGATTCATATATTATTAATTCAAATTTTATTCTCCGTTTTCAGCTACTTAGATGGCAGAGTTGTTTGGCCTGAGGGGAAGCCAGATTATTATGATCTTTTGATAATAATGAATATCCAAATGTCGAGTCAACCGGGGTTTTAGCTTAAACCAACTCTAAATCATTTCAGTTAAAAAATAAATGATTGACAAGTCCGTTAAGCTAACTCTTAAATTCTAGTTAATATAAATGTGTAAAAAATAAAAAGAAATTGCAAGTAAAATGCTGGGCGGTCTCAAATTTCGAAATATTTAGGCACTGAGTCCCCTTAATCCAATCCTCTTCATGATGTCTAATATCAATAAATTTTAAAAAACACATACTGCAAGTCAGCGGCTTCCACATATCCTGTAGTTTTGAGAACAAAATTTTTATTATTTTTTTTTAAATTAAGAAAACTTGATCAATTAAAGTAAAAAGTTAAGAAATAGTAATAGTAAAAATTAATACACGTGTTTTACCATTACGAGAAGGCTTGTGTCAACATTAAGTTTTAATAAATTCTTTAGGAAAACTATCTGTTCGGCTTTCAATAGTTAGCAACCATAAAAAGGAACAAACAAAAAAAGTTAAATGCAGATAACTTTAAAAAATAATTTTTATGTTGATAAAAATAGTTCTAACATATCGCTTCTTACATCTCACATGCTGCTTATATAAATTTATTCTCCCAGTTAGTTAGTCTGTCTGTCCATCCGTCATTTGTTCCTTCAGTCATTTTATAGAAAACGCAAAAAAAATTAACATCTCAAGCACGCAACTTTATCAAAGAAATAAACAAAAAAAAACGAATAAAATTAATGACAAGTGAGATCTAATATCAGCTAAACATTGTTGCAGAATTTATACATATGTTTAGTTATTTAATTAGTTTATTTTTTTATTTTTTTTTCTATTTATTTATTATTTCTAGCGTTTTTCTATGGAGTTATGTACTACTAATAAATTTCGCTTTGAAAAACATACAAGTGAATTTCATTTTTTAAGAATTTTATTTCTTGTCTTTGGAGCTTTTTAAATTAAAGCCAGAAAAGGAAATGAGATAATCTTTAAGATCTTAAAAATGTGACACTCGATCGCAATATGGGCTGAAAACAATACATCTTCGTTTAAAAATAAAAATTTCTTAAAGAGCAGTTTTTCTATTAATTAGTTCTTAGTTTAGAAAAAATTTTAATTTTTTTAAATTTTCGCCATATGCATATTTAAAATAGGGGTTATAACGAAGTTTCACTACAAAAAATTATTCAAAATTAATTTAAATATAAAAATTTTTTATGCGTATCCCGTTAATTTTTAATTTGGGCTTAAATATTTTAGTTTTTAAATTCGTTTAGATTTATTACTGATTTACTTTTAAAAGATGTTTCATTGAAGAAAACAATTTTGAATTTTTTTGTGAAAAAACAAATAAAAGCAAGAACAAGTAAGTCGGTCAAACTTGACCATTTTATACTCTACACCACATTTTTATGGGGGCTATATGAAACACCAGACCAAAACTTATTGTATTTACTATAATAGTTTGTGGCATAAATATAAACATGTGTGCAAAATTTTGTGAAAGGTAATTGAGCCATTTACATCCTAAAATGGGCTTTCCGGGAGACAATTGTACGGTAGTTGCATTAAAATATTAAGCGATCATGACCAAAAGTAACAGACTTTGTGCCATTGCTATAAAATTTTATCAAAATATCTTTAAAAATGTGACCTGTACTTTGATCCCAAAACTGAATGGGCACTCAGCCGGATGGACAACTACAGAACTGTAAGTTTCATTTGTCTAGATGTAATAGTTTCCGAGACATAGCGCATTAAAAACTCATTAAATTTTTTTTAAAATATAGACACTGTAAAAAATATATTTTTTTCTAAAAGTTGATAATTTTTACATTTTGCGAAATCTATTTAAATGAAATTTTTATATCTCGGTGTTTGTAATTTAACTCCTCCGAAAAATCCTACACAAGACGTCTAGCATTTTAATTCTTTAAGCAACAAAGTTGGCTGAGGCACACCCACGAAAATTCAATGAATGCCTCTACATTCACCAATTTTATAACATTTTCTAAGTATGCGGTGCTACGCCCTCAAAGATTAAAATCTAAATGCAGGTACTCCTACCGAACCGACTTTTACATATAAAAACGGTTCTAATTTCAAAACTTTGAACGTAAACAAGTAAGAGTGCCATATTCTTGTGCCGAATCTCTGATACCCTTCACCATGAACTTTCGAAACCCTGAACCTTCTTTTATTTTTATCTTTTTTTATAAAATATTTCTAATTTTTAAATAAGGAACGGTGTCATATTTTAACCTTCTTAGGGTGATTAGCGTAGCTGTAGAGGTTCTTAACCTAATTTTTGTAGCGACTTTTACCCTAATTTTTTAAAATTTTGTATGTCAACCCCCTTAGGTGATGGGGATAGGGGGTAAGTATGTTCTAGTAATATGTTTGGAAGGAAAACTTATGGGGTTGTAATATATTATTCCTCTAGGGGCGACTCCGGGAAAATTATAGGGGTTTTGACTCTATTTTCTTTGGGCGTTTTTACATCATTTTTGTTAATTTTGTATGGCAACCCCTTTAGGTAATGGAGATGGTGGTAAAAATGATCTACGAATATGTTTATGATGGAAAACTAATGGAGATCTGCTATACATTTTTTCTCCTAGGGGCAACTCTGGAGAAATTGCAAGGTCTTTAACTTTTTTTAAAATTTTGCATGGCAACCACTTAGGGCTTGGAGACAAAGGTAAATTATTTTCTAGGAATATGTTTGGGAGGGCGAAATAATGGGGGTCAGTCGTACACTTTACAGTTCTAAGGCCGACTCTGAGGAAGTTGTGTGAATTTTTATATCATTTTTGTAAATTTTGTATCAACCCCATTAGGTGACGGAGATAGGGGGTAAGTATGTTTTAGGAATATTTTAAAATTTTGTATGGCAGCCATGTGATAGACTGGAGATAAAGGGTAAGTATGTTCCACAAAAATGTTTGGGAGAAAAAAATATTTGGGGTCAGTCTTAAATTTTACCTTTGTAGGGGAACCCTAGAAGCTGTGGGAGCGATTTTAGCAAAATTTCAACAAAAAAATTAAACTTTGTATGGCACCTGAATCGGTCTTACTTACATTGCGATTTTGCTGAATTTAAATACCTATTTTTTCGCAGAAATTTTTGATAGCTTGATACCACTAACGGGTCTATGCGACATCGGGGAGAAAGTTAATTTAAACTATAACACGGACAGACGGACATGGCTAAATCAACTTTCCTATCTATAAGGATCCAGAATATATATACTTTATGGGGTAAAAAATGGATAAAAAAGAAATTACAAATGGAATGACAACTTATATTTACCCTAATTACTTATGTGAAGGGTATAAATAGTGGTTGGTGCAACGCCATCAAAAAATAGCTCTTTAAACTGGTCCTTCAATTATATTAAACAATCAATATGCATGAGATTTTGTATATATATTCGAAGCTTCTTGCGTCCAGCTTTTTGACAAACAAGGTGGTGCTACGGCCGGAATAATTAAACACCTAATACAAGAAATTCTGCTGCATTGTTTTTAGTTGTCTGAAAGTAGGAAGTGTGAGGTATGTAGATGTAAAGCCCCTCCAATATAATCTTAAATACAAAACAACTGTAGCTATAAAAGTAATAGCTATAGGTTTAAAGCTTGGAACAAGAAAGTTTGGAGTTAACTGGATCATTTGAGCAAAAAGTTAATAATTTAGAATATAATTCGATCAGTTGTATCTATAGGTTCAAAATATCTACAGTTGTGGTAAGGGCGCAAAGGGATAGAATTGGAGTGAGGGGTGTACCAGCCCCATGCATACGATAAACATTAAAGGAGATATTATTGCAACTATGGTTGACTAAATTTGCATAAGCTGCTTTAACAAAAAAAAAAAAAAAAAAAACAACAGGTTAAGGGAGCTCACCAATTTCCATGGCATTAAAAGAAATTTTATGTCATATATTTATTTTCAACCGTCATAGATTCAAAATTTTCTTTTACTTTCACTAAGACTAGGAATTGAGATGTGTAGCACCACCATGCAATCGAAAAGCTTTAAATAAAGTTATAATAGGTATGATTATCTTCTTAAAAACTTTGGAGAATTTGGGCATGACACATTTAATAAAAAAAATTTTTTAAAAATTCCAGAAAAGATATTTAAAATTAAGTAGACTTTTCTTATAGCTATATTAATTTAAAGAAAAATATTGAGTTAGAAAAGAGTACTATAATCTCCCATGGACACATTTTATAAAATAATACATTTTACGA
The DNA here is from genome assembly GCA_963583895.1 of Melanophora roralis. Taxonomy (NCBI): domain Eukaryota; kingdom Metazoa; phylum Arthropoda; class Insecta; order Diptera; family Rhinophoridae; genus Melanophora; species Melanophora roralis. The sequence goes on along the minus strand of OY757187.1, from coordinate 89,139,281 downwards.
GTTTAAGAAAACATAACTCTTAATGTTGTAAAACTAACTTAAAGTTATTATAATAATTGGAGAAACAAAAACAACAACATTAGAGAGCGTTATACTCCTTTTTCAAAAATATTTATTTATGCAAATAATTAAGATCTATTGAACTATTAAATAAATACAAGGTTTTAAATCAAGTTAAGTTTTTTTTCGTTTTATAAGCAAAAGGCTCAAGTCCGGCGGAGCGGGCCGGGTCAACCTAGTATTATAAAAATCATTTGAAAAAGGCTAATAATTCCCTTGTTCCCCTTTTCTCCAAACAAGATTTTCGCCTTTGCAGTCTCCTTTTCAACTTTTGTGGTGTCATTGACCACGGTTACTAAGACATATGTAGGTAAAATATGATTGATTATGCTCTTAAAAAATCGTTATCCCTGCTAATTTAAAGTAGTAATTGTCCTAGAGCTAATTTTAATAGTTTTAGGAAAAACTGGCTTCGACAGACTTAATATGGGCCCTGAAGCTTGATTTTAATATGCAGACATGGCTAAGACGGCTTCCCTATCTGTGGGGACATGAGCTGCGTATACGTAATAAAAATAACAGACTTTTTGCTAATAAGTTCACGTATAGCATTACAAGAATCTTACATATTTTAACATTTATGAATTGAAGTTTATACATAAAATTCTAATATCAAACACTATGATTCACCTAGAAAGTTTTAAATCTATTCTAGACACAATTTGTTTTTATTTGCATCGGCCTCTTTATTTGTCTCCTACTACTGAATTGTTTTATATGTTTATCGTCCAATCTGAAAACTTGAAACAATCCGATACACAAATAAATATATGTACATACATATGTTTGCATTAAAATTAAAAAAAAAATATTTTTTTTCTATAAGAAAACTAAATTTAACACATACAAACTTACACAAATAATTTACAGCGTAATTAATATTGACCATTAGGCAATAACAATAAATTTTAATCTAAATATCTCTTGAAATTTTATTTTAATTCTTTAACAAAATTTTACTAAATATTGCTTTAGATATATCAACAATAAATTGTATTCGCTTATGCATAATTATTTTTAATGAGGCACGAACAAATAACAAAATATTTAATACAAAATCTGTGTATTAACCGACTATTGGATACTTTAACGGGCTAAAATGAAGACCTCAGTGGATGGCTATTACATAAATCGCCTTAACTTAAAACTAAGTTTAAAAAATGCACAAGCCACACACACTCTGGGAAGTCTAGATACGACACTAGAGCGATCAGGATCAGGCAGTTCAACATGATTTTGGGAACGTAATGACGAAGAAAAAAATATTTTCTCACATCTTTAAAGAAAGTATTCGCTTCCAATTCATGTACTAACGTTAATAAGTTAAGTATAGAATTACGACTCCAATTGCTAGATTTATAGAGAATATGCGGTGTTTCTGATCAGGAGAAAGTTTTTCAACGATCAGGGAGTTACTAGAAACGTGTTGTGTGCTCGTTCCTTATGTGCGTCAGGGAATGGGTTTGACATGAACCTTGACTAGGTGGAACTAGTTATTTTCACCAGAAAGTGTAGGGTCGATCGGTTTATTTAAAAGCCTAACACTCAGTGGAGCGGAGCTCAAACGGGCATGTGAGACTAAGTATTTTTTGGTATTACTGGTAACATAAGAAGCCACCTTTAGCGAAACTATACGTCATTCTCCACACGGTACATGTTGAGTACTGGCTGATTGGAGTGGCAGCAAGAAGCGTGGTCAGACTAGGCAAGTCAGGACTGAAAAAATGTTTATTACTGGCCACACAAAGACATTAGTTCTTTTTCAATTTTTTACCACCTATATCCGACCGAAAATGGAATACAATTCTTATGTGTTGTAGCTACTTGACGGCATACAGGAACAGGCGAGGGTGTTTATCAGTGACGTTGGGGTATTTAACCGTCTTCACTTACTTGAACATCATCGAAATGTAGGCTGTATTTTACTTTTCTATAAATACTATAGTGCATTGTGTTCCGAAGGAATCCGGGAGCTTGTTCCTGAAACTGTTGCTTTATTTACGTGATACACGTCTTTCAAGAAGCCACACTCATTTGAGGTCGACTGGCAAGTAAATCGCACTACTCATTACAAAAAAATTCAGCTTTTAATTGCACAGTTTGTATGTGAAACAAACTACCTATAAATGTCTTTCCCGTCATATTTAATACCGAAAATTTAAATCAAATGTCCTCAAACATTTTTCCGTATATCTTCCTTCCCATGACCTATTTTCCTGATACCAACACGATGCAATGGATGTGTAGGGGGCACCCCCTGAGTGCAGTTTATTATAAAAAAAGTTGGTTGGGATCTAAAAGTCTGCACTGGAGATGTGCAGTTTCTAACAACGGGGGAAAAATGATTGTAGGCATCGGATCGGAGTTGGGGCCTTTGTCATGGGAAAGGAGAAAAGATTGTTCTACAGAATAATTAACGAGTGTTGTGTGTTTCAGGCCAAGATATCGGCTTTTTTAAGGGCAACAGATCTTATAGTCAAACTTGTAAACAAGGGGTATCGAGATCACTGCTTATGTTGACAGTCAGGTGACCCTTAAGGCCATAAAGACGCATTGCATCAGGTCTAGGCTAATGAGAGACTCGAAGGGTTTTGGAAAACATTAACTTCAGACTACGTTGAGATTAAAGCCACTGAGATTTTGTTGGTAATCAAACTATCGACAAGATTGCTCGTTGTGGCTCGGCCCGAAAGGTAGCATATAAGGGGAAAGATTAAAACCCACCAATAAGTCACTATTATGCAAAAAATTAGAACATTAATGCTTAACAATACGTTTCTTCAGTGGGGTAGCAGGGGCTACTGCAGCATGGTTAGGGCTGTACAGCCAGGGCTGAGCTCCACAGGCCCTAGGTTATTCATAGACTTAAGAAGAGAGAACGTAAGGACTATTTATGCGGTCATATCTGGGCATTGGCCGGTTAAGTTTAGGAGGAGTAAATGGTATAGTATGCGATATTATTGTATCTGTGACTTTAAAATAACTGATAACGAGTGACATAAAATGGAAACTAACTGTTAATGTGAAATTACGTTTTTATGTTAAAACATTTTCGCTTGTGAGAAATGACGAACACCGATCACAATTACTGTTTTAAAGAACCGTTATTTTCAAATAGTATTCAATGTTCAGAGTGATATTAAAACCCATTAAACCACCTGTGCATGGGAACATGATTATGTTTCCTTTAATAACATATAATCAAATATGTTAAAAGATGGATTTGGGATTTTTTGTAAGTTACGTAGTTTTGCATTTCAGCTTACGATATAGTGTTAATTGTAGTTTAAGTTTTTATATAGACATTTCATTGGTTCTTTTACCACACTATCAGTAGAAAAACGTCATAAATATTTTCTATCTTAATAAAATAACTCCAGCAAACTTTTTTTAAGTTATTATATACCAATCAAAACAGTTAGGGTTTTTTCCAAAACCAAACAAACCATCCTAGAAGTGGGAGCCCTAAAACTAGCACTGAATGGATTAGTATTAATTTTTTAGTTTTACTTTGTGTTAATTCGCAGAGGCTAAGAACCAATAATAAAAATGTTGCCCCTTTTTCTTAAAGAACACATAGAAGAGCGTAGGACAGCATTAAGGCAACATTTTTGACAGAATAGAAAGCAAAATTTGTCTACGGCAGGAAAATTTCTAAGTTATAAGCGTTTCTTTGTTTGACATCGAAAATCTAAAGAAAATTGCAGAAATTACGCAAAAAATTCGAGTTTTTAAAATATTTAAATTAAGTCAATTATAAAAAACTCTTAATTTTTTTATTAACTTTAAGATGTTTACAAGTAGTAGATAGTTTTATTCTAAGTTAATATATAAACCCTACGATTCATTTTCAACAAAAAAAGATAAAAAGTTTTATTTTTAACAAAATATCTGCTTCACATTGATTAAACATTTTTGTGTTTTCAACACAACAATGCCACACACTCTGCCAAAGCTGCATGGTGCTTTGTTCACAATTCTTAATTATTAATTGATCTTTGATTTGTTTTGTTGCTGCATCAAAAAAATTGAATTTTGGCAGCATCTCTTTGTTTTTGCTTTAATTTTTTTTCTTTATTATTTAATAAAGATATTTTGATTTAATATTTAAATGTTTCAATTCAAAGATATCAAAGAAGAATAAAGCACCACAAATTATGAGACGCGTTAGGATACGTTTTGCACAAATAAACGTACTTAAATGTTTCAGCAGGTTGTCTTCGTTAAAATCCACAAGCAAAGGCGCCCTTTTATATGGAGGCAATGAATGAGTTGGTTTTTTTGTTTTGTGCATTTTGGCCAAAAATTCGCCATAAATATTGATTATTTTTTAATATTAATTATTAGAGCCCTACTGAACGTGCATTTTTAAACCCCAACCTAACCCGAACTCGAACTTCGGTCTTATTTTTGTAGTTTCTGTATTTTTGAACATTTGAAATCAATATAAACACTTTTGTTTTTTTTTTGGCAAAAATGCCTTGCATTTGACCGAAATCAAAAGGACAGTTTCATTTAACAAAAAATTTAACGCGAAGTAAAAGCTTTATTTGCAGAATGTATTTTCTGACCGCAAAAAAGGAAGTGTGCAACTTAAGTCGTATATACCATTGTAATATAGAAAGAACGTTCTCAACTGCGGTTTGCACATATGGCTGCATCAATTGCTAAAAAAATACTTTTTGTTGAGTTTTCCTGCTCGTTTTGGGATGCCACCACGATGATAGAATTATTGATTCATTAATAATATTTAATAAAACAAATTTTGTTATTTTGGCCGAAATATTAGTACTTTGTTGTTCTTTTAAAATTGTTTCTTTGCACCATTTTGTCCCATTTATTCTGCCAAGTTGCTGGTGATTTTCCTGGTAACTAAAACCAATACCCATAATCATAACAGACGATAGACAGACAGATGGACATACATACTAAACCCAATAAACTTGACAAATATGTACTATTTATATGCATTTTTTTATTTAAAAAGAATATTGTTTCTTAGATTTATATTTGAATTTGGTTTTGTAGTCACCAGCCAGCCAGTTTTAATTATGGCATTATTTATGATTTTTATGGATTCATTAGTGAGTGTAATATGTCGTTTACTTTGTTGCATTGAAATTTTCAAATTCAAACAAATTTAAATTGGCCCAAAATCCGAAACACTAAATATTTCATTTAAATGCATTTGACATTCCCAAATATTTTGTAGAATTTTGCGATTTCAATAAAATCATTAATTTGTCATGCAAATTGTATATTCGATTGGATTTTTATTTTTCGAATGCAAAGTGCGATTTGTTAAACTGTGAGAAATTAAAAATTATGCCATAAAATTGCGATTTAATGTTTTAATTATTAATTTTAAAGACTGTTTGTTAAAAGGATTTACATATTTCTAATGTTTGAAATAAAAGCAAAAGTAAAAGTAACAGATGGGCATAAATTATGAAGGCTGCATTAAACTACTTCAAATAATTTAAGCAATAAAAACTAATCCATAAAAAATGTTTGCATTAAATAGTGTAAAACGAAAATTGCATGGTTTTAAATTAACTATGGGAGGTTTCTTCTAAAGTTAGGTTCGGTGAGATGAAGCAGGCAAGTGTGAAAAAAGAAGAATAAATTTTACTTTGTTTACTTTGTGGTACCTGAGAAAAGAAAAGTTCTGAGAGGATCAGGGATTTAAAAGTAGTGGTAAAGGCAGGGATAGAAAAAGCCTGGATGGGATCCGAAAATTTGGTTAAAGGGTGGGTGTTTTGACAGATCGAAAATTTTTTTACTAAATATTTCTATCATTGAATCTTCAGTTCTGCGAACTAACAATAGGTGTGTTCCAAGTAACTTTGGGCATGTTTACGTATATGAGAGTAAAAACAAAATTTACTCTCTCGGACTATTAAAATTTACCCAAATCTTCTGGAACAAAAAAATGTAATATTTTTATTGATGTTGCTTACATTGTTAACTTAATTAGGCGATTTTAGTCGTTGAAAGTCATAACCAAAACATATTTATCATTGGTATGAACATATGGTATATAAAATACAATCAAAATATTTTTGGATGTACAAATTTATTATAGAAACACGACACAAATACTTACGTTTTCAAATAATTTGGAAGAATTTTCCACTATTTTTCTTTTAAAAATAAATTTTTAGCTTTATTTTAATTTTTCTGAATCAAAATTTTTATACATATAAATAAAAAACAGCTGATTATATTTTTTATGCACAAACTTACCCAAAAAAAGTTTGTGTAAATTTGTTCATAAAGAGAACTGAAATTGCTCTCTTATGAGCGCTCTCTCATGCACAATTTTTGTTATCTGGAACGCTTTTTGGGTAACTTTGTGCAACTTTGGGAAAGTTTGTGCAAGTTTGTTCATAATCTGGAACACACCTTCAGCTACACGGCAACATATCTGCCAAATAAGTTTAGTTCAATAAAATCAAAATCAGAAATAAGCTAAGTAATAAACAAGTCAAAGGTCTTATCCGCAAAAAAAATTGTCAATATACATTCAATATCTATGAGATGTTGGAAAACTAAGTAGTATGGCAAAATCATTTCGCATTTATTAAAATTTTACTTTAACAAAAGCAGCTTAATTTTTAATATTACATTCCGAAACTTTTTTAATGATATTTTAAACTTTCAACTATGACCACCCTTGTGCCTTAAGAGACAAACCCAGCATACCATTATCGGAGCGCTCTTATATATGAGCTCATATATGAGCGATTTTATGAGCTTCTGTGAGTGTTTCCTGCGTGCATATTTCTGAGCTCATAAACGATCGATTTTATGTGCTTTTTATGAGTAATTTCTGCACTCTGACAGATAACGGTAAATTCCAGCTAAGCAGAAGAAAGAAATTGCTCAAATTGATTCATTAGTGAATATTTTTGGAAGTGTAAAGACAAAATTGTGAGTTGTCTTATAATAAATAAAAAATAATACATAATTGAAATAATGAAAAGAGCAAACTAAAAAAAAAACAAATTAATAACAAGTGAACTTTGTTTAAACAAATAAAAAAAAGAAAATACAGCATGTAATATTAAAAATAATAGTGTTATTGAAGAAAATAGTGACAGTGCACTGGAATAAGAGCTCAAAATGCGTTTTAAAAAAAGAGTCATAAAATACTCTTTTATGCATTAAATTTAGAGCTCTTTCATGAGTGACCAGTTTAGTGGAAAAAGCCACTCAAATATGAGCGTTTTATGACTGTTTATGATTATTTTATGAACTCCTTATGCGCGTCAGCGTTCCGACAAAAGAGTCTTTATGAGCTCATTTAGAGCGCATATGGTATGCTGGGAAGCATTAATCTAATGCCATGGTCGTTAAATCGTAGATCCGATTTGGCGCTCATGTTGTTTTGCAATTTTTGTTTGTCCAGATCAAGGTATATTCAACAAGGTAGGAATAACTGATCAGCTGACTTCTATTTCAGCCATATGTTATCTAGCTTAGCTTGCACACTTGCTTATGTTGTACAATGGTTGTGAATACTGTGGGTATGTGTGTTCGCAAAATTTTCGACATGCTGAAATTTTACAGGAAGTTGTTGTTTTAGGGACGTTCCCACCTTCTTATTCCACCATGGTCCAGATCAAGACACAATTAAAATCCCTTAGATTTTTCCCCATCCGTGTTATCCTAGGGATTTCACATCAAGGTTTGTTAGACCATTTGGTCTTTGCGATTCTAGCAGCTTATTTATCTAGAGAAATGTTTCTTCGCCAGTATATCAGCAGCACTGTAGCCCGCATTGCCCTCTTGTCTTTGTATCAATAACGTTAGCTTGTATTGTCATCCAGGTTAGGGATGTTTCGCGGACTAGTTTTGATGTAGTGTATAAATCGCCGAATGACGGTCTGGCTGGCGGTGAATATCCCGAGATATCTGCAAACTGTATTTATCGGAAAGCCTTAACGAGATATGGCTTTCTGTTTTTGCAATAAACTAAGGTTTTTTCTTTAGATCTGTACCTCCAGATTGACAGGTCCCAAGGAAGTATGATATATGATTAATAAACTGGAAGAGATTACCATAGATTTTTGCAGGTTTTAATAGTATGAAATGGAATTACATACTGTGAAACTACGTGCCTTCCCTGTCTAAGGTTACAATTCTGCTGACAATAGGGGTAAAACTATCGTTTTAACGATAAACTGCTCCTGGTTGAAGGCTAAGTGAAATCATTGGTTTTATCAAGGGTAAGATAACAATAATCAAAGGGTATAAAATTGATGGCTAGGTGGCAGGCAACTTTCCATAGGAATCGGCGCTAGCACAGAACAAGCAAACACTGGTTCTCCCTCTTCTCTGAGTTCTATATACTTTCCTCTAGAACACTGTAAGCTACTTCTATCTTTGTTGCCGAGTCTAAAAAGATGCATTATGGACCACAGAGAACTTTTGGGTTAAAGCGGTAAACACTTCAAGGCTACCCTTTTTAACCTAACCTATGGGTGAAGTTGGAAAAAAGTTTATCCATTTTAATCTTGACCTGTGAACCAATCATTATCGTTTTAAGTCTATTATTATAAAAATTATGCCAATAATATCTAAAGCATGTCGGTAGAGAAACAAAATTTTCTTAAATTATTTCGAAGATAAAACCAAATTATTCCGCGCCATTTTTAATTCGTGTAGGGGATATGATGTGGTCGCGCCTTACCAGCTACATATAACTTTTTAACTTCTTTTTAATCGATTAATATTTGCAAAAGTTTTTGAATTAGCTAAACTCATAATTATTGTTATAAAATCCATCTATTGCAATGCGTCAGGATGTTGTAGGTTTTAAAGATAAAGGGACTGAAAAAATTTAAATGTTTTTGTTAATTAGCGCTATCACGTCCAAAAAAACAGGGGCGATATACAACTTTTTAAATGACTTTGTTGGTATGACAGAATGACTTATTCACAGTAAACAGCCAATAAATACATTGATACCATCATAAATTAAAAACATGTATATAAAAAATTACTACATACATATATAACTAAATTTCAACACCACAGCGATCACATTAAGTCGAATTTATTTCCTTTGAATCGAATCTTATAGAATTGAATCACAAAAATATTGACCTTTTTTAACGAAAACATGAGTGCGTATCATAATTGTATGGCCCCAAAACACAAATTAAAAAATATTTGTGAACATACATATGTACAGATGTATGTTTGTACACAATAGTTCGAAATTTTTATCTCACTAAATTTCAATTAATTTTTTTATTGAAATTTTCATAACACTTCAATTGAATAATTCAGTGGCTGGTCCTAAGCGGCCAATTTCTATTAAACAACAAACAAACAATAAAAAAACTTGACTACACAGGCTTTTATTATCGCAAGTACAGAAGAATTTGACACGAGCTACAAAAATTTACGCATACCAATTACATAAATTAATAAAATAAATGGTTTAATAAATTGAATATATTACAGGTTTCCATTAACATTGGTCCTTTTGCGGAATATGCTATTTTACTCACCCAATGCTTACTTTAATATAAAAAGAATAAAGTGCTGAAGTAAACAAACATATTAATAATCAATAATTAATACCAATTAAAATTCACTAAATGAAAATTTAGAGCAAATATAATTTAACAAATCTTAGATAAACAATATGCATACATACATATGAACATATCGCACACCAAACCAAAAACAGTCACAATTCAAAATCATTTTTTTCATGAAAGCCTTCTTTTCTGCTTTTAAAAACGTGGTTCTAATTGTATAACCAATTAAGGTTCAATAGTAAAGAACTATCTTAGAATAAGGTTTATTGAAATACAAACAATATTCTTGTGTTTCTTACAGACTTAATCTGGGAACCAGCCTAAAAAAAATAATTCTGATAAATTTTAATTTGGGACTATTTTTGAGTTAGTGTGCGATATGTACATTCACATGTATGATTAAAGTAAAGTAAAACAACATAATAAAATGCGATGAAAATTACACATTTTTACACGCCAAAAAAAAAAACATCATAGCCCCGACAATCGAGGGTTTAAAGCAGGCATATGCAACCAATACTTTGTCATTTGCAATAGTATATGTGCTCTTCGGGCACAATCAAATTTTAACGTTTAAATTTAGAACATATACAAAGTATAATACAAAATCCAAAATACAAGTTTACCTTTTAAACTGAAGTGATTTTTTGAAATTAAAATTGAAATGCAGGACATGCCTGAAGTTTACAATCACAAATTTTATTTTTAGTCAATAAACTATTAATCAGAATAAGAGATTAAAGTGTAGAAAAAGAAAGTGTGAAAAAGAAGCGGCAGCTAAGTTTGAGTCGACGCTAAGCCTTGATGCATATGATTGACGGTCCACGTGAGCCGACTGTTCCCTTATTCATCACCCCTTGCAACCTAACCTAACCTTAATTGCACCAAAATGGAAAATATACCGTATATAAATAATATTATTTTCTTATCTCCTTACAGCAAGGAGAGGATTATGCTTAATCTGCAATTATTTCCGCCAGTACTTTCCATGTTAGTCAAACCTGTAGTAGTGTCATTTCTGGCTTAAAATAATGCGACCATCAGTCGCCCTCACATACAACTACTTGAACTAAGTCCAGATGTAATTAATAAATATCATCCGTGAACAGTACAAATTACGTGCTCATCTCTAGTGAATAGTATTGACTTTTATTATAATCAATTTGTTATTTCATAAGCAAAAAAATTAACAAAACTTTGATAATAATTTTTTTGCAATAAAAAAAATATAGAAAATAGAGAATTTTAAATATTACAGATTAAACACTCATTGAAAGAGGCTGGTATTGGCTACATAAATCAATGCATTTATTAAAAATTATTCTTAAAATAATTTTAATTTTTCAAATAATAAATTGCGAATTATTGATTTGCGATAATGTAAGATGAATTTTAGTTCAAGTGTAACGGTTGAAAAATAATATTTTTTAAAGATACACTCATGTTAACTATTGAAAAAGTTGATATTCGAGACATTTCTTTAAAGGTATTTTATATTAAACTATTTATATTTGCAGAATGAGTGTCGGTACGCTGCTGTGCTAACAACAGAATCTTTGTTCAACGAACTAAGAAAGGTCATCGAAAGTAATCAAAACACAACGCGATTTCTTTACGAATTTAATAAAAGGTAAGCCAAGTTGTTAAGAGGTAAGGAAAGTAAAATCAAAAAGATGGTTTAACTACTGCCCGAGATATAGGCAGACACTGCGAATGTTCAGTTTTTTTAGGACAAAGTCAATGCATATATCCCTATATATCATTGTTACCACAAATCTTGGAACGGATACTTTAAAGATGGGGAGCTAAATTGAGGATATTTTTTTGGATAGGAGTAGGAAAAGTGGAAGCGCCCTTAATATTGCATACATTTAATGCCCCAAACACAACTGGAACGAACGCCGAATTTTTCGTTGCGAATATTCGTCTTAAAAAATAAAACACATTTGTGTATATGAAAATGCACACAAACAGTGCGTCGACTAAAATTCGTCATGCGTAACAAACTCTGCGATAGGTTTATTTCTATTTCTTACGCAGACGAACGACGAATAATTTGGCACAGAGTGACCATTTTGCTTTTATTTTGTTATTAAATAATGTTTTTTTATACTTAAAGAATAATTTTCACTTTTTATTTGTTGCATTAAATACAATTAGTGTATTTTAAGTGTTGTATTTATATATTTTTTAAATAGTTTTGTTTTAATTATTATTTTTTTCAAATAGTGCTTATTTTTTAAGAAATATGGTCTCTCTATCATAGCTATTTTATTCGTTCTAAATGTGTTTCACTTAACGAATTAACGCAACGAATTTTAACAGACGAATTCGTCGTGTAGTGTGAAATTCGTCGTTCGTCCCAATTGTGTTTAGAGAATAATGAAATTTTTAATGTGCTACATGTAGGAAACTGCTTTAGTGTAGTTTCAGTTCAACGTGTGCATTTGGAAAATAAATCGGTTTGATAGGAGCAGGGGGGGAGGGGTGGAAGCCCCACACAAACGAACCATCTTTATGGAATTTTCGATTTGCTTTGTCTCGGAAACTGTAAAAACTACCGACTTCAAAGTTACTAAAAAGTAACTGTACTAAAATATGTACAACCAAGGCGAATTCATTGATCAGGTGGTGTTACCAGCACAGCTAATATACATTTTTCTTGCAAAATTGGAGGCTGGGTTGTCAAATTTGTTTATGTTTACGTATCTTTTTTGACACAGCAGCCAACGAAAATCACAACAAAAATGAAAATTTTTTTTGCCGCAAACTAGTTGTTCTAAAATCACCACAACCTGATACATTAATTCGCCTTGGGTACCATTAAAAAAAATAGTCCTTTAAGAGCAGGAAGAGCGTCAGCCCCCTACCAACGAACCATTTTTAGGAAACTTTAGATACGCAATACTTCAAAAACTGAAACAGGTATCGTTTTTAAATTAATTACAAAGTAATCGTACTACAATTTGTTCTTCATATATAGAATATAATCGCTTACTGTAAATTTGATTATCTCTAAAGACTCCTTTTCATACGGAACTAATATCGGACGACAAAAAATGAACTAATGAAGGGCAAAAATTTTTGCAAAGCTCAAAGTTATCACTCCTCAGCAATAATGAGACAACATAAGCCATAAACATATTTTCATCAGTAATAGTTTTGTTTTTTAAAAAGCTATATATGTATGTAACAACTTTGACCATATGATCCATCCATTAAATCCCCACTTACATAGTATTGTTTTTCTGTCAGGAAGTATTTCTCTCTGTCCTTCAGCAAACTTTAAATGGAACGTAATTGAGACTTGTTACGCAATAAGAAATGCAAATTTAGTTGCTTAATGAGATATTTTTCTTTAACGCAATTGTTTAATGCAATTTAACATGCATTAGGGCAGGTAACTTATGGTGTTTTCTTTTCTGAGCATAAATGTTGCCATTTTATTTTGTAACACTTTTTTAAAACTACCTAAACCTTTGAAAAGTGGTACATTTTCAGTGACTACAACAGAACAAACAATCACTATATTTTTAGATGAGACCTCGTTTTTTAATTCCATTTTATGATTTCTTTACAAAAATAAAATTTTTTTATTCAACGTCAAAAAACTGATAGCAAAAAAATAGATCTTCTTCTTTTTAAAAAGGCAGTGAGTAACCCTTTGATTATTTTAGGGGCAAAAATGTAGCATTTTTTCATTTTTTTAGGGCAACATTACCAGAAAAGAACTTACAACTCTGTAGCAATGCTGCCTTGCTTTTCAGAAAAGAACAGAAATGAGTGCATAGGGCAGAATAAAGGCAGCATTTCTGCCAGAAAAGAAAACGCCATTAGATATTGGCATTTATTTTAAAAATTTAACCTTTTTTTAGTCCATAATTTTTTTAAATCTTGAGCATATGTTTAATACTTCAAAAGTTAAGGTTTTTTAACGGAGTCATAAATACCTCTTGGGGTGCATAATGCCAATTTCGCTGAAAGTTTGTTACTTTGCGACTATGCGTCAGTAACGAAAACTGTAAGGGTGTCCGCCAGGAAGGCTTACTACTTTGTTTTGCCGCCATTTTGGTAAACATTAGTCTTGACAGTTCATATTTGGCAGTCGTGAACTTAAGACGTGGCAAATTTATCATGAAAAAATATTCGGTAAACAAACGTGTTTAAACCGTTAAAACATGACAACCCCGATTTACATGAAAAAATCATAATGAGTGACGAGGCACATTTTCATTTGACTGGACATGCGAATAAACAGAATAGTCAGCTCTGGGCAATGGAAACCCCTCTGGTGAGCAAATTGGTCAGGAGGAATCATTGGATCTTACTTTCTTGAAACTGAAAACAGCGTAAGGTTAACTCAACGAGGAGCGATATCGTGATATGATTGATAAATTTTTAATGCCACAACTGCATGCTTTGGGCTTGGTTAACATGTGGTATCAACATCGTAGCTACATCGCATACAGATAGAATTACAATCGAGTTACTGCAAGACCTCTTTCCACAACAAGTTACTTCAAAAAATGTAGATGATAATTGGCCTCAAAGGTCGCCTGATTTGACTGCTCCGAACTTCTTTTTGTGGGGAAGCAAGGTTTATTCAAACAAACCAGAAACGTTGGAGCAACTCAAACAAAATATTCGTAATGAAATAAATAAAATACCGCGGGAAGTGTGTGAGAATGTAATGAAAATGTGCTTAAAATGGCTCGCATTTGTGAGGCTAACATAGGCGGACATTTATCTAAAATTGTATTTTATACACAATTTCCGACATTGAATAAAACATTTATCAATATAAGATCCATTCTCTTTCATTTAGTTAAAATAAAAAAGGAACAAAATAGTTTACCTTGCCGGTTTTTTATAAAATATTATTGACAATTTTTCAATTGAAAATATATACAAGTTAACATACAGCCATTCGCAAATAAAATTAACAAAAAAAAAAATTAGGAAAGGATCCATTAAGGTCAAATGTTTCATTTCATCCTAGCAAAACTTCATTTTACTTATGTTCTGCCGATAATGAAGAATTATATTTTTATCAACTTTATAGAATCGATCATAAAATCAATGCCTTAAATAGAGAAATCCAAAGCATTAAACATGCGCTACCCAGTCCTAAAGAAACTCCCTTTAGTCTTTATGATAACTTATGGATTCTTATACAAAGACGTCAAGACGGCTCTGTCGACTTCTATAGAAATTGGACAGAGTACAAGAATGGATTTGGAAACCAAGTGGGAGAATTTTTTGTTGGGTTAGATAAGATTCATGAGCTCACCAATGATCGTGATCATGAGCTGCTCATTATACTGGAAGATTTTAGGGGGAACGTTAAATATGCTCATTACGACGAATTCCTAATTGGCAATGAAACTGAACGATACCTTTTAAAAAAATTGGGGAAATACTCTGGCACTGCTGGGGACCACTTTAAATTGCATTTGAATATGTTTTTTTCTACAAGAGACCGAGATAACGATCAGGCCGATGAAGGCAACTGTGCGGAATGGTTTAAGGGTGCATGGTGGTATTATCATTGCATGTCGAGGTTGGTAGTTACAAACAATTTTTTTAAGAATAAAATGTGTTTCCATTAAAATTGTTTAATTCTTCTAATTTCAGCAATCTTAATGGTCCCTATAGGCATAATGGTAGCTTGTCTGAGAGCGAAAGAGGCATTGGCATTACTTGGGGTTCCCACGATGATATTTTATTTTCTTACAAATCAGCACAAATGATGTTGCGATCAAAGGATACAACTAGTTAGTCATTGAAAGGTTAAATAAACATATTTTATAAATTTTTATTATTTGGCATTAAAAAAAGGTATGTAATTACTTTCATAACCGGCTTTTACAGAGCTTTTGCTTCTTTAATGATGAAGCAGAACACGGGCGTGACGTTTTTTCCACACAATTTTATGAACAATTACGCTGCTGAATGCAGTATAAAAGAATCTTCAATAAATGTGTAGCATACAAAAATTTTTCTAATCAAACACAACAAAAAAACATGCAACTTCCTTCCCTGACATTCGCGTTTTTTTTTCTGATAACTCAGAAAATTTTACACAAGCAAATCGCTTGTTGTTTTGCATGAAAATCGTTGTTATAGAAACGAGTATACATTGTTTTTTGTACCAGGAACCTGTGGTTGAGTAAAGAATAATTAAACCCTGTTTTATTTCTTTTCCCCAAACTAAACCTAATTATAATTACTCTCTGAGTTATTATAATTATAATCTATCTGGCTTAAGCTAAAAGCCTTTTCTTACTGCCCAGCAGTTCTAATTAGCTTAAGGCAGATTATTTAGAATATTTGTGTATAGGCCAAATACACAAATATTCAAAACACTAAAGGCTTATTCAGTAAATATATCTTGCAGTCACCAGATCATATTTACTTATACAGCGAGCTGTTTGCAAGTTCAACGCCCGCTTCAGCTGCACTTTTGCTTGGTCCCATCTGATAGGAGACCATAGCGGTCATATTATCCTAAAAAAAAACTAAGGAAAAATGTAAAGATAATATCTAATTAACATTTATCACGAACATTTTTATATACAGGGTGTTCGCCGGCAAGGTAAACTACTTTGTTTGTTTATAATTTTGATTTAATGAAATAGAATAGATCTTATGAAATACAATATCAGATAAATGTCTGCCTCTGTTAGGCTTACAAATGCGAGCCATTTTAAGCACATTTTTCATTACATTCTCACACACTTCCCGCGGTATTTTATTGATTTCATCACGAATATTTTGTTTGAGTTGCTCCAGTGTTTTTTGGTTTGTTTGAATAAACCTTGCTTCCTCTTGCTCACTTTGCTTATCCCTACAAAAAGAAATCCAGAGCAGTTGAATCAGGCGACCGTGGAGGAAAGAGGTCTCGCAGTAATTAAACTGTAATCCTGGCTGTATACGATGTGGCACCGTCTTTTTGATACCAAAGGTTAACAAGGCCCAAAGCAAGCATTTGTGGCACTAAAAAGTTTTCAATCATATCATGATATATTTTCCTATTTACAGTTACCGTTACGACGTTTTGAGTTTCAAAAAAGTAAGGTCCAATGATTCCTTATGACCAAATTGCACACCAGACTGTCACTTATAATATATGTAGAAGTGACTGATGAATAGGGTGAGAGGTTTTCATTGCCCAGAACCGACTTTTCTGTTTATTCACATATCTATTCAAATGAAAATTTGCCTCGTCCCTCATTATGATATTTTCATGAAAATTGGGGTTGTCATGGGCGAGCTTTAACATTTTTTTTGCGTTTGTACAGTGGCGTTAATGGTCTTTTGGAAGAAGATCTTGTGTTAACTGAATCTTAAATGGAAACAAATGCAAATCCTTGTGCAAAATTGTGGCCAAAAATGTTCTTCGAAGACAAAGCTCCTGAGCACGGCGTCGAATTGAGGTTGATGGATTGTTTTGAACAGTTCCTTGAGAAGCAGTAATGTTTTCAGTCGATCTTGCAGTACGTTGTGGTACATGCTTGGGCCTATCAGCTACAGTTCCTTTTTCTTCGAAATCATTTACTACATGATAAAGAGTGCGTCTTGTTGGCACGTTGTTTCTCCCAAAAATTTTACGTAACTTTCCCATCGTCACAGTAATCGATGATTGATTTTAATAAAATGTTTTAATGATTTACACGTTGGTTTACCGAATATTTTTTCAAAATAATTTTCCACGTCTCTACTATACGACTGCCAGATATGAACTGTCAAGACTAACTAATGTTTACAAAAATGGCGGTAAAACAAAGTAGTATACCTTGCCAGCGGTCACCCTGTATTTATGTGTAGGGTATTAACGTATTATGCCGTCAAGTTTTCATTTTGCTGCTTCTTAAATTGTATACAAATACATACTTATGATTTGCCTTTGAATGTTTAAATTCAAATAGAATTTGATAAGATTGACATAATTTCAATCTTAGATTGTAAAAAATACTCTCCGCTTTTAGTTGAAACAAATCTATTAATCGAAATAGTGCATGGAAATGCAGTTTTTTGAAAGAACATTTTTATTTGCATTTGCCATTGGACTCGTTAACAGTGAACTTAAACATTGTCACAATGATAATGTAAGAAAATTGACAAAAAATAAATGAAGTGAAATAAATGTAACAAATAATAAAATTTTTAAATGCTTGTTCCATTACAGCAACAATGTTATCCAGATGAAATTATGTTTTCCGATTCAGAAACCAATGACTTAAGCACATTAGTTCGACATGCCATACGATACTTTAGCGATTTGAATCAAAGGAAATAAATATTTTTGTTTTTATGAACAATTTTTTTTATTAAAATTTTCCCTTACAGATATGATGAAAAAATTAGCAACATTTCGTCCGATATTGGTAACATTAAAAAATTACTGAAAACGCATAACACGCCTCGGCTTGATTGCTTTCAAAGTTCAGAAGAGTCTTCGCAATTAATAGAAAATATAGAGGCGCCAACTCACGCATCCAACGGTTTATATGAATCTCTTTGGGTGATTATACTTAGACGGCAAGACGGTTTCGTAAATTTCTTTCGTCGTTGGCATCATTATAAGCAGGGATTTGGGAATCCGTTCAGAGAGTTCTTTATTGGATTAGACAAAATACACTATTTAACGAATAGTGGCGTCCACGAACTCCTTATTCAACTGGAAGACTTTAAGGGTAATTTAAGGTACGCCCTCTATGATGAGTTCGTAGTAGGCGATGAAAGCGAAAACTATCAATTGAAAAAGTTGGGAAATTATAGTGGCAACGCTGGTGATAATATGAGAAATCACGAAGACATGTATTTCTCAACCAAAGACCGAGATAACGATGCAAATGAGAACTTAAACTGTGCAATACAATTTCAAAGTGGTTGGTGGTTCAATAATTGTTTGACAAGGTAAGTTGCAATATTTTAAATGAATTTTTACGCCAAATTTCTTACTAAGTTTATTTTAAGCAACTTGTGTGGCCCATTTCGTACACGTTATGTTGTCAGCAACGTGGGAATAACTTGGGGGAAATTCGATGAAATGCAAATAAAAACTGTTCAAATGATGATACGTTTAAAGCAGTAATTTATGGATTATATTTTGTATTGGAATTGCGTCTGTTATATTATTTAAGAAAAATTCGAAATATAAATGTATTAATTAATGTGTTCTGCATTGGCGATTAATAAAATAAAATTTGCTAACAACTTCTTTGAAATGGCTATTGGTTAACTTAAATAAATTTTGTATGGCAACGCTCTTAGGTGATTGTGTTTTCTAGGAATATGTTTATGAGGGAAAACTAATGGTGGTCTATGGTACAGTTTATTCCCCTAGGGGCAACTCCAGAGAAGTTGTAGGAGCTTTACCATATTTTATTTCTTAAAATTTTGTATGACAACCATAGGCTGAGCTTTAGGGAAAAGTGTGTTTCACAAAAATGTCTGGAAAGAAAAATTAATTAGGGTCTGTCCCTGAAAGCTGTGGAAGCAATTTTAAACAAAACTTAAACCAAATTAAACTTTGTATGGCAAACCTGTTAGGGGGCGGAGATAAGGTATAAGTATGTTTGACAAAAATTTTAGGGCGGAGAAATTAATGGGAGTCGGTCTTACATTGCACAGGGCTACTGTAGGCCAGTTTAAAAGGTTTTTATGTACAAATTTTAAAAAAATAAACCGAGGTAGTCTTGGTTTTTGGCTTATATCTCGATCAGCTATATTGCGATTTTTATGGATTTCAATAGCGATTTGGTTGCAGATATTTCTGATAATTTGATAACACCTACGGGTCTATGCGACATTTGGGGGCTTCGAAAAGTTGATTTCAATCTTAGCAGGGACAGAAGGGCATTGCTAAATCAACTTCCCTATCTATAAGGACCAAAAGTATATGCTTTATGGGTTCGCAGATGGATTTTCTAATGTAGTCCCTCTTTAAATTAATATGACCTTACAAATAAATCTAAAAGCTAAAAAGAACAAAGCGAATAAAAACAAGTAAGAGCGCTATATTCGGATGTGCCGAATCTTATATACCCTTCACATTGGTCTTTAAATACACCCAGCCGAGTAATTTTGTACTGCAAATAACATAATATAAAACCTTGTGCGAGTTTTAAAGTCTATAGAAAAATATACAAAATTTTAACGTTCGTATAAATAATAGAAATAGATGAAGAAGGTTTGAGGTCTGGAGTTTTAAAAGTTTTCGACATTATTCATATTTGTAGGTTATTAAAACTTGTTAAATGTTTTAGTCCCCCTGCTCTTCTCCAACTTTTTCTCCAAAATGTATGAATTTTTTGATTATTACTTTTTGTAGAATATTCGAAGTCGATAGCTGTAATAGTTTTTAGAAGTAGCGTATCAAAATTTTATAAAAATTGTTAATTTGTATGGGAGCTACCCCTTCTTCACCCCCCATCCGAAAATTCTTTTCTTTAAAGCGTAGGCCTTCTTGCCCAGTTACTCTTTGTAGAACATTTCATTTCGATATCTGTTATAGTTTCCGAGATATAGCGTATCGAATATTTCATACCCCACTCAAAAAATTTTTTCTTTAAAGTGTAGGTCCTTGCGTACAATTACTTTTTGTAGAACATTTTAAGTCGATAGCTGTTATAGTTTACGAGATATAACGTCTAAAATATTTCACCAAATTTGTGCAATTGTAGGAAAAATACCCCTTCCCCTGGTCCTATCTGAAAAAACTTTTCAAGAGTGACTATACTTACTGAGATATATCGGTCCATAGTGAACCGATTTTGCTGATTTTAAATAGCGATTGTCTCCAGGATATTGCTAATAGTTTGACACCATTAACTGGTCTGTGTCTTTTTATTTGACTCCGGAAACTTGATTTCAACAGACGGACAGACGGACATCGCTAAATCGGCTTCCCTATCTATAAGGATCCAGAATATATATACTTTATGGGGTCGCAAATGAATAATAAAGAAATTACAAACGGAATGACAAAGTGATATATACCCTTATCACTATTAGAAAGGTATAAAAATAAGAAAAACCTGAACGAGTTCGCATTGTTAATACCGCTGAACTATTCAATTGAACAGGAACGGGAACTTTAAAGACCACACGCCAAACAGGATTTTTTTTTAAGGAGCAAAGCGAGTATTATCCACCCTACAAATTTAACGATACGCCTTATATCGGAAACTAACACTTGTTATCATTTGTAATAAGAGTTTTTATCGCTACACTCACAGTACACAGTGGTACCCCTGCCTTGAACATCGCCTAACTATCAATAAATATATTCACTTGAGAATTTTTAGCTGGGCAGGACAAGGGAGGATTAGTGTCTAGTTTGGTTGCCAAAAGCTAAGCCTGAAATACTCTGCAGTAATCAGAAAGTTGTAGGACTCTCTCGTACCCAAATCAAGGCAGAATACTGCAGCTTTCACTCCCGCTTAATTTTAGATCCATCCGTAAATAAGCTAAAGATCCTGCGGCCGCTTTTCTTTATAACTACATCCGGCTTCTCATTTAAGCCAAATGTTGGGAGCATATTAGTCTACCACACGAGAATTCCATATAATATAGTAAGATTGGCCTAGCCACTGCAGTGTAGATTCAATGTGTAAGATTTGGTGTAAGAACCGATGTTCTACCTATTATTTGCGCATTGGTCGTCTTTTTGCTTTTTTCTACAATGAGCCTCGGCGACAGCTTACTTTTCCTCCCAGGTATCTTGTACCTTCCTTCGATGTCAAATTGGTTTCAATCTCAATGTGATCAATTTCTTAATAAGCCCATTGAAAACTAGTACCCAAAGGTGGTAAGAGTACTTCTTCTTAGGAAGTACTCCTCAGAGTCTTTCTCTCTAGTTTACAACTGGTTTGGCTGCTTTTGTTTGTGCTATGCTTTCAATGATTGCCCACATGGTCACTTTATTAAAATCGCCTGCAACGTCAAGAAAAGCTCCCGCTGCATAATCACTGTAGTTAAGGGATTTTTTAATCTGCAATACGACTGAGGTAAGCTCCGCTGCTATTGGTTTTTGCTTCGTACAGTTGTGGTGTTTGTCACAACGATGTGATGTGAAAGTCAAAAATTCTTTCCACAGTCTTTAAAATCAATAAAGAGAGGCTGATGAGTCTTAACTCTTTTGGGCTTTTACATAATTTTGATATAAATACAAGGTAAGCCAAAAGAAATCACCCTATTAGAAAATGCTCTTATTTTTGCAAATGGCAGCCAATGTCAAATCTTTTCTGATATTTGTGAACTAGACAGATGTTGAATACAAGTAAACAAGCCATGAAGCGAAACACTCCCCAATAACGTGAAATAATCGCGTCTATTTTTTTGCGTAACAATTTGTCTGTGGTTCTGGCACTGCGGGAATTCCGTCGCCGATTTCCCGGTAGTCCGACACCGACTGTGCAAATACTGCACCACTTGGCCACCAACATTGAAGAGTATGGGATTGCACGAGGCGCTGCCAAGAGCGGCAGGCCCCGGACTGCCCGTTTTGCTGAGAATATCCCCGCTGTTGGCGAGGATGTCGAGCCGTCACCAGAAACATGGACCTGAAGCCGTGCCTCGCAATTAGCCATCAGCCGGTCATCCCTAAGGCGAATTTTGGTCAAAAAACTGTTCATGTTCCTGTACAAAGTCCAGTCCGTGCATCAGTTGCTGCCTGTTAACCGTCAAACGCATATAACCTACGCCTAAGCTATCCTCAATCTCGAGGCCGAAGTGGACGATTTTTTGACCAAAATCATAATGAGCGATGAGGCTCATTTCCACCTCAGCGGGTACGTGAACAAGCAAAACTATCGCTTCTGGGGCACCAAAAATCCACAAGTGATGCACAAAAAGCCATTACACCAGTTTTAAGTGATTGCATGGCATGTTGTTCACGCTGGAGGAGTCATCGGGCCATTTCTTTTTCGAGAACGCCGTTGATTAAGTGACAACAGTGGACGGTGCGCGCTTTAGGGCCATGTTAGCCGAGTTTTTTCTGCCGCAATTGAACAAACTATAACGGGAGGACATG
The DNA here is from genome assembly GCA_963583895.1 of Melanophora roralis. NCBI lineage: Eukaryota > Metazoa > Arthropoda > Insecta > Diptera > Rhinophoridae > Melanophora > Melanophora roralis. Next base: position 89,116,628 of record OY757187.1, on the reverse strand, counting down.
TGGTTCCAACAGGACAGAGCAACGGAACACACTACGGGAGCCACAACCTATATTCTGAAGGCGGCGTTCTCTGGTCGCCTCATCAATTGTTTAGTTGATTTACATAAGCCCCCAAGATCACCCTATTTGACCGTTCCAGTCCTTTTGTGGGGTTTTTTGAAGTCCCGTGTTTACGTGAATTAGCCTGAGATCCTGGAAACCCTCAAGGACAGCACTCGACATAAGTGCGAGATACTGTTGCCCGAAGCTCTCGCTGAAGCGATGAAAAATGCCATAAAATAAGCCCGTATAACTACAATCAATTGTGATGGCGCACGTTTGGCCTATATCATCTTCTCGACTTGACCGATAAAACTCTCAAGGTTCAAATGAACATAATCAAAAAACAGAATCGAAGTTTTTCATTTAGAAAAAAATGAGAGCAAAACAACATCTGATGACTTCCTGTGGCCCACGTATTACCACTGTTGATACCCTTTAGAATACAGTTATTTAGCTTTGTCTCAGGCTTTTTATAAGACTCTAACCAACCAAGGAACACTCTGCCCTTTGCCATGTTGAAGCAGGACTAAGAAGATCTGGGACACAATATCGCAATCCCCATTTCACACCGAGACATATCTGGCAGGGCGGAAACAGCCGCAATGCCTGGAAAGTAAGCGAGCAGTAATGCGATCAACAATTTCCCCTGCATTCTATTCACTTCCTATGCTTCCAACGGACTGTACTGGAAATAGTTTGATTGCTAGCCAAAATTTAGTGTAATATGGTTGTTTCCCAATAGCTCTCAATGTTTCCGCAAAACCTCTTCCATGAGTTTCGATCCGCCCTACATCCATTGCGCTAATAAAATTTGGGGCATCTTTTAACTTAAAATAGCACTCAAGTTGGTCAATGATTCTGGATAGTTTAAAGAGCTCAAGGGTTAAGATTTGTTCGTTTCTGGGGACATGATACCTTACAGGATTGTGCAACGAAACTTACCAAATTATCAAGCACATAATCAAGTTCCCCCAGATAAACCTGAAGGTTATAAAGGTCATTGAAGTATAAATTGATTTTTGTAAATGATTCTTCTACAAGAACTTATTAATCAGTTATAAAATCTGATAAATCGATGAATTCAAAATGTTAAAACTTCTTTTGTTACATTTTTGCATCGAATTTTGTAATAAATGGAACAATAAATAATTCTGCAGCCACATAAAATCTTCATGTGTATTTTAAAAATAAATAAATCTTAATTAATATTTTAAGAGTATGGCAACCCTAGTTAGCATGCATCCGTATTAATTTACATACTCTGTTGACTCAACGTTAAAACTGCCGTGTTTTGTTTTTGGCATCTTGCATCTGTTCCCCAGTTTTTTGTAAAAAATTTTAATAACTTGACAATTTAAATCACTTTTCATTTAAAATTATGATTAAACGTTTAAAAAAATGACATAATATGGCATTTAAAAACGTTGTGCAGTTAATTAAATAAAGAAAAACAACGACAACAAAAAAACAAAGTTGGTGGAAAAAGTGCAGGCAAAGTAAAAATTTCAATAACCACAAAGGTGTCAATATCAATGGCAGTTATGGCTATTAGCCTTTGGGCCAAATAATTCTCGTAAGTATATAGACAAATTATATAAGATAAGCATAATTCAAATCAAGCTTAACAAGATCAAGAAAAGAAAATCGTTTTGAAATTGTTCGTTCAAGTTTGTGTCCATGTATTGTACGTATCTTGATTAAAAACTTTATACGCAAAGTGTTAAATTTATAACAAACAAAGCGGTATTCGTAGTTTTACAAATAATTTTACAACATTATGATAAATAAAGAATATAAAAACCACTGATGAAATAGCGAAGATTAAAGTTATGCATGAATATGTGCCGACACACACAAACTGGCAGTGATCTTGTAAAACTATTCTAGTAGTTGTTGCAGAAATTAATCACTTAAGATGGTTTTATACGAGATGTATTTTACATATGACCTGACAAATTTTTCACTAAAAAATTGATAAATGTCGTGTGAACGCGTGAAAACATTACTTGTGTGAAACACATACATATGTAAAAGTCATATAATAAATTTTTAATTAGAGCGCGTTCTATTTTCATCTGACAAAGGATGTGTCATCAGCTGCTTAGAACAACAACAAGAAGAAGTAAGTTGTTTATTTTAGTTTGGAGGTTATGTCAGATATAATTACATATGTACGTGTGAAAGCAAAAATTATAAACCGCCTGCAAAATAACAATTTTGACAGACATATGCAATTACATGTGGATTGCAAAAGTGACAAGTCATGTGTAAAATCCCAGCAAAAACTGCTGCTTCGCCGTAGGTAGGTTTGTAAGGGAATATCAAGACAGCAAAGCTTACAAACCTGCTTACGTATGGCATGATATTTGTTCGCGATGTCCCACTTAGTTGCATTTCATGTTAAGTGCTTATTTCGGGGCTATGAATATCCAGTTAATTCATGTAATTTTAGTGCTTCTTTAATTGTTTAAATTTAATGCGTCATCGAAATAAATGTTTTGCCGTGTTATTATGTTCGTTACTTGACGAAAAACGAATGTTTTTTTTACTCACTGCCTTACAGTAGTGCTTCCTAGTATGCACTTGAGTAAGCGAGTGTGTATAACAGTAAAAATTTTACATTTACTGCCATACACTATTGCATTTATTAAGGGAATAGATAAGTGCTTGCTGCGAAGCGCATTAGTATACTTGAAAAAGTATTTACTGCTTACAAAATCTCGATTATTTTTTGCTGGGATACATCTTGTATAAAACCACCTTTAGAGAAGTGGGCTATTTCGAATCGTGTGTGGAATAGTTTTGTTGAGTTAAGTGTTGCCACTCAATGAAAAAACTTTATTTATTATTCAGGAAATATATTTTCGAGGCTAAATGACAGCACGACCGCTTCTTCATCTTACCATGACATTTACTCAAGTGTATATAGACAAAAAACGATGTTCTGGATTCCCGTAAATTTATTCCTAGAATTCCTAATCTCACTTTCTGACGGCTTCACACCATTTGCTAAACAAAAATTTAAATTTTTCTACCCCTCGACTTCATCTGCAATTGGAGTTTCTGATCTAAAAGTGTCATCGTTGTCTAAATAGGTATTCCCTGCATATTTCCCCAGATAAATTGACAGTGTGGTTGGAACAGCTTTTTTCTAAGAAAATGAGAGCGGTCACCACTAACCTACAACAATCACTATTTGTAGCAGACTATCTAAACCTAAAAACAAATACATTAGCACCCACTTCTTGAAAAACCTACCGCTGACAACTCCAGAAAACATGAATAATTGAAGAACAGACTGGATTTTTTTCACAGATGTAAAAAGAAGGGCGAAAACGCAGATCACCCCAACTTAAAACTAAGATAAAATAATCTAAAATCCAGCTCAGAAATTCGCTAAAAACATGTAGAATATCATTACTTAAAGGATATTGAGAAAGCACAGACTCGTCTCCTAAGACAACCTTTTTCTCTATTGCGATCAACTAAAAGTCTTAGAAACCCGTTCTAAACCATCTATGCATAATCTAAATGGATTCTGGGCAAGAATCGACGAAGATAAATGTGATCTGCTCTCAAGTCATTTAAAGAACGTTTTCATTTTCAATACGACCTTTATAAATATGGGTACGGTTCCTAGTTCCTAGATGTCATAAGGACTGTTGATAATATTAATGCTGATCAAATAAAGAACAAAATGCTTTTGTAAAATAGTTTTATTTCTGTTTAACGCCATATTTAAGCTTGACTAAGTTCTTTCCGCTATTATGGAAAGCTACCATGATGATTCCTAAGCTTGGAAAGAATTCTTTGAAGGTGGAGTTTAATAGGCCTATAAGTATGTTACCAACAATATCGAAATTGTTTGAGAAATTGCCCAAAAACAAACGGACTCCGATACTGAACGACCACAGCTGCATTCCCAATCACCAATTTGGCTTTAGAAGCCAATATAGGACCACCGAAAAAAAACCCTAAATTAGTACAAATTACAGGAGAGCCTTTGAAGAAAAGAAGTACTGTTTCGGGCTTTTCAATGATGTCTCTCATGCTTTCGATATATTATGGCATAAAGGCCTAAAGCGAACTTGCAAGTTAATCTCTTTAAAATTTTAAAAAAGTGCACAACTGGCCAACTATTTGTGATAAAATAAGGAAACTACTTAAGTTGCCTTCAACCAGTCGGGGATGTCGAAACTTTCTTGCTTAATTGTTCATACTGCAGACTACTGTTCAAGGTAGTCGATAGAGGATTCTACTCGTACTAACGATAACTGGGCCCCTTAATGTATAAAAAAAGTTAGGGGCAGAAGGGGTTTAAGTTTGGACAAACAGTTGACTAAATCAAAAACAGGGCAACCTCTATAGTTAGCTGTGTGGTTACTACTTTAATTGCTGCATTTCTTCCATCTGGGATCACATTTGGTCGTAGCATGCAGATCCCCACACACAACACAAACAAAAGGTAATTTGCAATAAGCTTTAGTGTGGCCATATTCTTGGCAGTTTAAGCACTGTACAGGACCAGATCGTTAATCCATGTTATATTGTATGTACATATATATGTTAAGTCGTAATATCTCCGGGTTTAGGCTCCCCTCGGAATAATGGTAGACGATTCGTTTCTCTGTTTCTAATATTTGATACAGCTTTTACTTCAAAGCCTTTGTCGCTCAAACTGGTATTAATAATGAAGAATGCAACAGATATTGACAAACAGAAATTAGTATTATAAAGATTATTTTCTTTCCAAAAGCAACGGAATGGACAAACCTTTTTACAAAATCAGTTACCACAATTTGTGCTGCTGTTGCTGCTACCAAATGCTGCTTTTAATTCTATTTGATGGTGGCTTGTACAACATTTAAAAGCCTTAAGCTTCTTTAGATATCCTTGATCTTACTTGTTATTTGTTAAACAAATGTAATTTATAGATTCATTGATATTTAAGGCGTTCAAAGTGCTGGAAAACATAAATTATGGCAAACAAAAAGCAAACCTAAAGTACTTAAAACAACCGAACAGCAACGCAAAACTGGAACATTTGATCCAAATACTGTTTTTGCAATATTAACATTATCGGAAAGCTGAACATATTTATTGATTGATGTATTACAAAAAGATAACGCTCTCTTAGCATTTTAAAATAAAACGCAAATCACATTGAATAAATTCATAAAAATGTAAAGAAAAAAATAATAAAAAAATTTATTAAGAATCACTTTTGCTTAACTAGCGGCAAGCATTTAAGGTGTCACTGAATTATTTGCAACAACACCTTTTCTTCTAACGTTTTTTGCCGTTATTGAGCTGAATTTCAAATTTTAATATAAATTTAACGGCTGTTTTATATCTCCTATTTTGGATTACTGGTCCAGACAATTTTTTTCTTCTTGATAATAACCAGAAACATAGAAACAAATATATGTACGTACATAACGAAAAGAAAATTTACGATTATTTAAAGTTAATTTATGAGATGTTAACACGCATTCATTTTGTGCGATTGACTACATAGCAAATCAACGTATATGTATTCAATTAACACAAATTAATAGAGGACAATTACAATAAAAAGATGTTCAGATATTACTTAAACTAGCTTTATATGGTAATACAAAATATTTAGACTTTGTAGAACCAAAATATGTATTATAAAATTCTCTCCGTGTTTAAGAAAAGAGAATAAAGCTAAAATTATACATGGCATTACATAATGCCATAACCATAACCGTTGCCATAAAAATCAAAATGCAATTGGTTTTTATGGTTATGGCGTAATGTAGGGTGGCCATTTATTTCTGGCTCGAAATCAGTACGATTTTCAGTTTTTATGGCGTAAAAACCAGCTTCAATTAGAGCGATCAAATTAAAATCACTTCCTAAGTTGACTAAAGCCTTTCCGTCCATCTAGGTGCCATGTATTCTTGTAAAAAAATATTTGATTCAGGAAATAAATTCTCAAAAAATTTTTAATCATTTTTGGGGAGCTGTCGATCGACTCAAAACAAGATTTATAAGACTAAAATAATATTAAATCCCTTTTTGCTGCTAAAACAATACCTAAAACTAAAATTTCAATTTATCTTGAAAAATCAGTACAATCAGTACATTTTTTAAAAAATCAGTACAATCAGTACATTTTTTAAAAAATCAGTACATTTAAGTACACAAATTTTTAATCAGTACACCAAGTGAGAAATCAGAACATGTACTGATGAAATCAGTACGAATGGTTACCTTAGCGTAATGGTAGGATACCTATATAAGTTTGTTTCGAACAGCTGTTTTCTATGGCTATGGTTATGTCACGTGTTCTAAATATTTTTAATGTTTACACGGATGGTGTTGGTAGAATCAAAAGCTGTTTTTTCTTGCTTTCTTTTTGTGATAACGGCATATGGTTTAAGTTCTAAAATACAAACAAAAACATTATGAACATTTTTTTCGTTGATTTTTATTGTTTTGTTTCATAAAATCTAGCCACCTTCATTAGATGTTGTAAGTGCTGCCAATCTTACAAACCTCTGATATGATGAGAATACGAAAGTTTGTAAAATGGTTAGGAAATAAACATTTATCGAACACTTGTCAAATTTTGTATCCGTATTCTCTCTTAGTAAATACATTATGCGTTTACATGAAGTGATTTTGTATTATTCTACAACATATTTTGACATGTCGTAATATATGTATTACCGTGTAATACCTTTACTCTTCAACAAGTTTTAAGACTTTTATTTTGTAAGAACAATATAAAATGTTTTTCGTTTGTTATAACGTATTATTGAAATGCATTTAAGGGGTTTTTGAAAATTTATATAAAAGTATTTATGAGCAAAAATATTTTAATTTTAATTTTGACTACAAATATTGGGCAAAAACTAAGGAATAAGTAATTTTAGATTTTTAAACTATCACTAATTAAAAAAATATTTGGAATATGCTTACACAATTACAACGTATTTTTTAAAAGCGCTTCAATTTTAATAAACGGACTAAAATTATTTGCCAGCTGTTAAATTTAAGAGTTGCCACTTGCACAAATAATATTTCATTTAAATAAAAGGATTTTTTTACTGAGACACTCCCTTTTTATTGTACAGCAAATTTACATATATTTTTTTAATATCGACCACTGTAAATATTTTTATATTGACTTTCCGTCAGAGGCTGGTGTATACCTCAAAGTGCTGCCCAGGGCAAATTCCTAATTTTCTATACACAGCAGATATGTTAATAAAAAGGCAAATATACACATCAATATACGTTAACCATACTATTTTTCTAAGTACTCGTGAAGATTTTAAAGATGCTTCAAACCCACTGCAGCATCAAATTGTTCAAGTAGAGGACAAAGTCATGGAGAATAAAAATAAATTAACAACAATTCATCAAGGTAACTTCTCAATTCTTATTAATAACCCAAACAAAAATAGCTCGCATTCACCTGGATCATCGCCTGAAATAAGGGTTACATAAAAATGCAAAGTTAACACAAATTAAACTAAAAACAGCTCAAAATCATGGGCTTATTGTAAGAATTTCTGTGCTTGGTCTCGATTGTATACTTTAGCTCTACAATTGGTTTATTAATTCTCTTTGGCGCTATTGAATACTGTATGGGTAGGGTGACCATTCGAACCGCTTTCATCAGTACATGTACTGACTTAGCATAAGTTTCACTAAATGAATAAGTGCGTACCGAATTGTACTGATTTTCGAAAAAAGTATTAATCGTACTAATTTTTAAGGATAAGGATATATTAAAATTGTAACGTACAAAAATTTATCAAGTTAGATGGGTAAATTTTTTAAATAGCAGAATCAGTATAAGGGTATTGAACACCTCCACTCTTAGTGTTGCCAGACAAGAAGGAACGATATCCCCATGACTCAAAGTTATCTAGATTTACTTAATATACAACAATATCAAATTTTTTTGTGGCCCATTGCTATAACAGCTAAATGTACTAATTTGATAAATCGATTTCATAGACTGCCATAGAAAAATAACTATTTAAAGATTTATTCAAGGTGAGCCAATACAAGTCATCCGATGTCATTTTTTTCTAAATAAAAAACTTCGATTCGGTGTTTTTAATTGTGTTAATTGTAACCTTAAGATGTTTAATGGTCAAGTTAAAAAGATAATATCGGCCAAATGGGCCCCGTCCCAATTGATTGCTCTACGGGCTCGTTTTATGGCATTTTTCATCAATTCGGCGAGAATTTCGGGCGACAGATTCTCGCACTCGTGTCGAATGTTTTCCTTGAGGGCTTCCACGGTCTCGGGCTTGTTCACGTAAAGACGGGACTTAAAAAACCCCACAAAAAAACCAGTAACGGTAAGATCGGGCGATCTTGCAGGCCAATGTAAATCGCCAAAACAAGAGATGGACGACCCGCCACATTCTCCGACCCGCCGTTGCTCCGTCATGTTATAACTACATGTGCTCCAGTCCTAATTCGTTCAATTGCGGCCGAAAAAGCTCGGCTTACATGGCCCTATAGCGCATACCGTCCACTGTTGTCGTTTGACCAGCGGCGTCCCCGAAAAAAATGGGCGGATGGCTCCTCCAGCGTTAACAGCGCACCATGCAGTCACTTTCAGCATGTAAAATGGCTCCTCGTGCATCACTCGTGGATTTTCGGTGCCCCAGAACGTTAGTTTTGCTTTTTCACGTACCCGCTGCGGTGGAAATAAACCTAATCGCAAATAATGATTTTTGTCGAAAAATCGTCCACTTCGACCTCGAGATTGAGAATTGCTTGGGTATAAAATACACGTGTTTGGCGGTTGAGAGGCAGTAGCTGATGCATGGAATGGCCTTTGTACGGAAACATGGAAGTCGATAAAGCCATATCTATCTGTAGCAATTACGTTTACGAAACGAAGCAAAGTCCAGTGGAAGTTCGGTTTTGGTGTTAAGCTATCAGAAATATCTTTAGGCAGAACACTATTAAAAATCAGCAAAGATCGGTCCAATACAGACCGAGATATAGACAAAACCTTTAAATAGCCCATTTTTAATGACAAAATCCATCCATTCCTACAAGTCTCAGAAAATATAGCCACTGTTGTTACAAAACTTCGCACATATACTTTTAAAGCGCAATCTATTTTAGGGAAATTTTTTTTGGTGGGAACAGGGGAAGTGGTGTTCCACCTACAAGAGCATAAATTTTGTGAAATTTTTAATGCGCTTAATCTAAGAAACTATTACATCTATCGGCGTCAAACTAGGTACGAATAAGGTCTAGTATGATACGTACATTCTGGAAAAAAGTTAGTTTGGTTAGCAGCAGGCGAAGGAGCAGCCCCCATACATATAAAAACATTTTATGAAAGCCTTGATACGCTGTACCTTAGAAACTGTAGCAGCAATCGAATTAAATTGCCCTTAAATAAGTAATTATGCAACAACTTTGCCTTCATGTTGAGAAAAAATTCCTGGCATAGGAACAAAGCGAGCGGAAGCCTTAATACAAATCAACTATTTTTATTAAGCTTTTCAAACTAAATATCTCGGAAGCTGTGAAAACTATCAACCTCAAATCCTATCAAGGTATTTCTAAAATGTTTTTTATTTAAAAGAAAATTTGTTTGATTGATTGAAGCCCTAAAGTAGCATCGGCAATACAAGCGTTAAAAATTTGTGAAATTTTCTATTTTTAAAATTAGAACAATTCTCGACTTTTATTTTCTTTTCGAAAACAACTTGGCTATATGGCTGGGTATACAAAGAGATCACTGTAAAAAATATATTTCCTAAGAACTTAAAATTAAAACAGGGTAGTCCATTGAATCCTTTAATCGATATTTTTTTGTTAATAGCTCTAAGTATCATCTTTTTTTTATACAATTTCAGACAGCAAGGGTCAAGGGTCAAACTAAAATTCAGCCGGTTTTGTGTTTTTTTCTTTTTTCATAAAATAATTATTTATATGAAATAAATTATGATAATGACTCACCAAGCTAGTAAAAGGTGTAAAATAAAGGAGACAACAAGACAAATCCCATTTAAAAACACTAAAATTTTTTATGTTTTTCTTTATTAAAAAGATAATGTTTTGAGGCCCAATAAAGATGATTTAATGTTATCGCAGTCGTAATAAATACAAAATAAAATGAAAAAATTCCTGCAAAAGACGAGCTGGAACTAATCCTGGCGTGTAAAAACTCATTTAGTTAAATACTTTAAAGACACCTTAATACATATTTATGTTTTTATAAATGTGTAATTTTGTGTATGTCCATATGAATAAAACTTCTTTACGCTTTTTCTTGCCCTTGCTCTGTCACAGATGAGATGAGATCTTTACAATGCGGGTGACTTGACTATTGACTAACTAATTATGGAAAATAGTGTTTAAACAATAATTTTATTTATTCCTGAATTAATGAATCTATTTTTAAAAATAACAAAATTTTTTTCATCTTAACCCTCTACAAAACGCTCACACAGAGAAAGAAAAAAAGGGTCAACAACTACCAAGAATTCTAAAATAAAAAAAATGTTAATATTAAAAGTTGAAACATTAAAAAGCAGCCTAATTAAGTCATTAAGGTGGTAGAGCGATTAATCATGTATACATTAGGAAAACCCAACACACATACTTGCACAAAAATAAAAAAAAAATTATTCTTATTATTCTGCTTTAGAACAAATGCATTGTCCTTTAAGTGTCTGGAGAGAAGAAAAAAAGAAAAAGAATAACGAACACTAAAGAAGACCACAACATGATCAAGAGTCCCAGCGTGCTGAGTATTTTTAGACAGAAGAATAATTATGTGTCTTGAAAATGAATAAACAATTAAAGGCCCAGTAGTCATGACAATTGTCTATGAAAAACAGAAACGTTTTTTGGTCGGTAAAATGTCAAAAGGTCACTTTTCCAACTAAACAACAATAGCAGTTTCTAGTTGTTTTTGTTTTCCTCGTTCCGTTCAAGGAATCTTTTGTTAATTTTTTTAATTGCAAAACATTTTAAAGGTAAGAGCAACCACGAGTGGAGAACTAGTTCTAATTCCTACTGTTTTTTTAATACTGTCTTGTGTGATCACTTAAAATTCAGCAGGTGCTAGAAGTGTTCAATTAAAAAACTGCAAGAAACTAAAGGAATACTGTTTAATTCAATTTTAAAATCAAATTGTCTTTGCTTTGTAATTAAAGAAAACCCCCTTCCAACAATTTTGTTAAAAATTTAAATTTTAATTTCTTTTTCTTGAAAGAAATTAATATTTGAGTTTAATGTTAAAAGCTAGGTTTTTACCAATACTAGCCGAGTAGAATACAATTAAAAAACCAGGGGCCAAATTACGGCACTCGTGAACGAGTACACTTTCGTATCGAATAAAATATCGTCACGTATCGAATGAATGGATTACCGCATTCGATAGCTCACGTATCGAAATTAAAATAGAATGTAATAGATTTTTTTTGCATTGTAATTGAATGAAAACATGTTTTAGTAAAAAATTACAACTTTCTTAAAAAAGGAAACACAAAATTTTGCTGTTATATTGTTTTTAAGTAATTAATAAAAAAAGCAAAATAAAAATGACTACATTAGTTTTGTTGTGCTTATCTTCTGACTCAGAGGACGAATCAAATACTATGCGTAGAAGAAGACAAATACGGGTTAAAAGTGATCCACTGTCCTTGTCAGCTACTGAATTTCGTTTAAAACTTTATCATTTAAGGTTTGTTAAGCGTTGGAGTTTCAAAAAAGGCATTTCATTTTATTCTTTGTGAGCTAAATTTTGAAGGGCATATGTCTACTGCCTTACCACCAAAGCTGCAGCTGGCCCTAACATTATCACTTTTAGCCAGTGGATCTTTTCAACATACCTCTGGAAATGACTATTTAATTGGAATAAGTCAGAGCGGAGTTTGCAAAACAATTAACAAAATGATAAAAGAAATAGATAATAAGCTGTGTGCAAAATGTATAAAATTTTTACCAGAACAGTCTGCTTTATGCTCGGAAGCGTTCATGCAGAAATTTAAACTGCCTGGCGATAAATATAAATTCGCAATATATTGCTAGCTTAATGTAACATTTCCTTTGTTTCTTAGTGATTAGTTGTATAGACGGCACTCATTTTGGGTTGCAAAAAACCATCTCAATATTAACATATGTTTGGTAATTTATTTTTGGACAAGTTAGGATGATCAACCATAAATTGAGCCATTATATCCTTTTGCTTTCCATTTATTTTGTTAATATTGGTCCTAAAATGTTTATTTTATTTATTTATTTATAGCTTCAACTAAAACTTATATAAAAACTTACATTTTGTCTACCTTCACTGTCTATTGTTGCACATAAAATAAATTTCGAATGCTGTTTACCTCACGAACAACTTTTCGTTAGCCAGCACTCGATAGCGTACTCGTTAACGAATGCTATCATCAGAAATTACGATAGCTCTTACTCGATAACGAATGCGGTAATTTCAAAAGCAAATATTACGAACAATTTTACTCGATCACGGATGCCGTAATTTGGCCCCAGCTACGCAGTTTCATCATCAGTACACTTTAGTTATCCGGAGAGGCAAGCGGAATTATTATACCCTTCCTTAGTGATAAAGGTTTAAATCAGTTTGTCATTCCTATTGTAATTTTTTATTATCCATTTGCGACCCCATAAAGTATATATATATTTCAGATCAATTTAGCAATGTCCGTCTGTATGCCTGCTCAAATGACGTTCCGGGTGTAAATCTATGCACCTCGGACCAAGTATCGGTTTCAAACAACCGGAAATAGCCCTGAGATGATCGATATTAAAAATTAGCAAGATCGGTTAAACACAGACCTAGATAAAGGCAAAATACTGCGATAACCCCAGTTTTTAGAAACAAAATCCATACAAAAATTGTAACAAATCTAACCAACTGGCAACGCTGTTAAGTATGCATATGGATGTAATCAAATACGCATTAAGTTTCTGTTTATATGAAATTTGTAAACAAGACAGATGTAGAATACAAGTGAGCCAGCCATGGCGCAAAAATTTCCTGAAAAACGCGCAATGAACGTGTCAAATTTTTTGCGTAACAATTCGTCTGTGGTGTTGGCGCAGCGCGAATCCCGTCGCCGACTCCCCGTCGTCCGACACCGTCTGCGCAAACACTTTGCCGTTAGGCCACCAACCTTGAAGAGTATGGGACCACACGAGACTCTGCCAAGAGTGGCCGGCCCGGAGTGCCGTTCTGCCGAGAATATCGCCGCTATTGGCAAGGATGTCGAGCTGTCGCCAGAAACATCAACCTTAAGGCGAATTTTGGTCAAAGACCTGCGCATGTTCCTGTACAAAGTCCAGTCCGTGAATCAGCTGCTGCTGTCGACCGCCAAACGCGTGTAACCTACACCCAAGCCATCCTTAATCTCGAAAGTAGACGGTTTTTCGACCAAAACCATAATGATCGATGAGACCCATTTCCACCTCAACGGGTACGTGAACAAGCAAAACAATCGCTTTTGGGGCACCAAAAATCTACGAGTGATACACGAGGAGCCATTACAACCACTCAAAGTGACTGCATGGTGCGCTTTTCACGCTGGAGAATTCATCGGGCCTTTTTTTCAGGAAGCCGCTGGTCAAACGATAACAGTGGGCCGTGCGCGCTATAGGGCCATGTTAGCTGAGTTTTTTCTGCCGCAATTGAATGAATTAGAACTGAAGGACATGTTGTTCTAACAGGATGGAGAAACGGCACACACTCCGCGAGCCACAACCGATATTCTAAAGGCGGCGTTCCCGGGTGACCTCATCTCTCGTTTTGGCGATTTACATTGGCCGGCAAGGTCGCCCGATTTAACCGTTTCAGACTTTTTTTGTAGGAAGCCCTCAAGGACAATATTCGACACGAGTGCGAGAATCTGTCGCCCGAAGTTCTCGCCAAATTGATGAAAAATGCCATAAAACGAGTCCGTATAGCAATCAATTGTGACGGCGCCCGTTTATCTTCTCGACTTGACCAATAAAATTTTCAAGGTTCTAATAAGCATAATCAAGAAACAGGATAGAAGTTTTTCATTTAGAAAAAATTGAGAGCCAAACAACATTGGATGACTTCTTTTGGCCCACCTTGAATGTTTGAACTAGAGAGCTGCATGAATGTCAAAAAATCGCTAATTGTACATTCAATCTAAACGTGAATCGCACTTGCTGTATCACACATACCGATGAATGTGAGTGTTGTGTGTAGCTCTCCTTGAAACACAAAGTACACTCCTTAATTTACTATTCTTTGCATTTGGTCATATGTATGTTGTTCCGGAGACTTGCCAATTGCACACGCCCAGGTTTTGCCAATCACACGTTTGCTCATACATATACATCGCCGTATGTGCCTTTTTGCCACTCTCACCTCCACGTTTGGCCACCACGAAAATTTATTGTACTCCAAAATATTTTGGGATATTTCACAGAGAATACAATACAGAAAATGAATATGATTCCAGTATTTAAATTCTAGTTACATAAAGTTTGTTTAAATAAAACAAATTAACATTCCACTTACAGTAGTTCCGAATAGAAAAAGTGCTGACGAGAAATCGTAGCTGATTTCGTAAATGCATTAGACTCGGCTAGTATCGGAATCACTTAATTTTTAATAAAAAAAATACATTCTTAACTGTTACAATTTGAATAATGAACTTAAGGCCGAATAAATAGAAACTATTATAAGACACAGAAAAAGTTGAAATAAATAACAATAAAATGAATTACAAAAAAATACACAAAAATTGAAATGCTATTATTAATTCAAAGGCAGAATTATTTCACAATCATTTAAGTAAAAAGATGAGATGTGGTGATTCTTATCCACACAAAACTTAATAATGTTATGTTAAGCATTTTATGTCTGCAAATAGTTAACACTATAATATTTAATGTCCGGCGGCAGTACATGCACCATCAAAACAATTCACAGTTAAGGTGCAAAATAATGTTCCACGTCAAGCTGACTGTTACTAATATTTTTTCTTTTAGCGATTCAAACAATCCACCAGCTAATCTCACAATAACATTAATCAGGCAGCTTAGTCGTGCTTACTTTACAATAATACTTAAAGTATTTTTAGTAGAATTCCAAATTAAGATTATTTGTGATCTGCAGGTTTTATTATTATTTTCTTTTTAATTATTCATCATCGTCGTCATTTCAACTAAAAAGTTGTTTTCTTTGTTGACTGCAAGGTTCTGTGCCAAACTCTGGAACACCTACAATGAAAGCAATAATAAGTCAAATCTACTTATTTTTTAATCTTGTATCAGTTTGACCCACAGGTGCTAGAAACCTTAAATAAAAAAGAATAAACAACAAATAAATACGTTTTGAGTAAATGAAGTAAAAAAAAATATTTTTAGATATAAATAAATATAAACTACGTAAGATAAAAACTTACGGACTTTTTGCAAACCATTTATTTTCACTTCAATTGCAATTGGTTTTTGTTAGGTTAAGGGATTAAGAAAACAGGCGGTTAAGTTTAGAATATCGCTTGCTTAATATTGCAACGTTATATGTTACAATTTTCGAATTATTTGTGGCAATTAACAGGATTTAATCTTTGTTTAAAAACGGCAGAACGTTTTAGCAACAAACTCATGTATAAAACAAGTAAGAGCGTTATATGCGGCTGTGCCGAATCTCACATTGGTATTTTTATATACCCAACCATCTGACCTAGCCAATACGAGCATGGCTATATCGACTTCCCATTCTATAAGGATCCAGAATATATATACTTTATGAATAATAAAGAAAATACAAACGGAATGACAAGCTGATATACGAGTATGTACATCCTTATCACGAAGTAAGGGTATAATTAGTTTTTCTTACATATTTGAGTTTGCCCATACAACCTTATAATATTGAGCAAACGTTATGTACATAAATAGAACAACTTAACAACAAGAAGAAAGGTTAAAGTTTGTCAATCTCGATCATAATATGCCCTACGCCACAATTATTTTAAGCTAAAAACATGTTTACCTTAAAACTCGTTTAAGTACTTAAAGTAAAATCCTTTTTAAGTACATATGTATGTATGTAGCTTACTTGTAACCCAGTATATTCAAAATTTTTAATTTAATTCAACATTATCGGGGATTGTAATCAGATATGATAGTTAACAGCTAATCAGAGAAATGCTAACAAAAGGCATAATTTTACAGCAATAAAAAAATTCATATTGAGCATTAAAACGAAAACATTGCTGCATCTCACAAACAGACAGACAAAACTTTGCATATTTAAGCAAAAAATAATTTTTTTGAATTTTTGGACAAAAAATTCAATGTCAAAGTCAAATTTTAAGACATAACTTTGTATCAACTAAACGGTACTCAGTTGGCCATTGTTTTATATTTATTTATGTTAATGAATGAATGGTTCAATGAATCCACATCTTTTCATAACATTTGCAAATTACTTTTAAGGAAAATATTAACCAGAATAAGCAGCAAAATGGAATATAATGTCAATCTTAATATTTCTCTCTTACAAAAACTTTATGGATTGGTTACGAAGTAAAAAAATATGAAGATACGATTGCACAACATAAATGTTTGACAAGATTTTAAAAATTCTTTAGCAAAAGCTTACAAAAATCATGTTAAATGACATTTTCAATATCAATCATTTAAATATTCTTTTGACTCTTAGAGACCACCTGTTGGTTATTATTTCTTGCGGAATTTATTTATGTGAATGAATATACAAAAAATTGGGACTTATTTTTTCCCAATGAAATATCGGGAGTTGGGAATTATTTCATTTCATCGAAGTGTTGGAAGTTATTTCATTTTCCAGCGTTGAAAACTATTTAATTTTTGTTGGGAGCAGGGATGTCAGATTTATTTTGACCTTTTTCGCCAAAATCGCCAAGTCCTCTTTTTTAGTTTCTGACAATAAAATATATATTTTTATAATCATAAATTTTTTTTTAAATCCTAAAAATAAAATTGATCTGAATCGCTAAAATTCGCCAAAAATGGAAAAAGGGTCGCCATAATAAATAGTTTTTTTTTTTAATTTTTATTAAAAACAAGGAAAAAAGATTTGTGAACAAAAAAGGTGCAATGTTTGCTAAAAAAAAAAGAATTCTACTGAATGAAGGAAAAACTAATTTTTGTGGTAAATATTAACCAAATGTTAGATATACATGCATCTGATGTACATAGTAGGAACCCTATTATATATAAAAAGTAGCTAACAAAATCGCCAACTAGTTTCTAAGTCGTTAGATCTGACATCCCTGGTTGGGAGCTGTTTCATTTTTGTGGGCGTTATTTATTATTTGCGCTAAGAAAAGTGTATAATACAGTGTAACATATAAGTAGGGTGGCCATTCGTACTGCTTTCATCAGTACATGTACTGATTTTTCATTTGGTGTACTGATTTAAAATGTGCGTACTAATATGTACTGATTTTGACAAAACTGATTTTTAATTTAATATATATTTCCAACTTGCTGCATGAAAACTAATGGTGTTTTCTTTTCTGAGCATAAATGTTGCCATTTTATTTTGTAACACTTTTTTAAAACTACCTAAACCTTTGAAAAGTGGTACATTTTCAGTGACTACAACAGAACAAACAATCACTATATTTTTAGATGAGACCTCGTTTTTTAATTCCATTTTATGATTTCTTTACAGAAATAAAATTTTTTTATTCAACGTCAAAAAACTGATAGCAAAAAAATAGATCTTCTTCTTTTTAAAAAGGCAGTGAGTAACCCTTTGATTATTTTAGGGGCAAAAATGTAGCATTTTTTCATTTTTTTAGGGCAACATTACCAGAAAAGAACTTACAACTCTGTAGCAATGCTGCCTTGCTTTTCAGAAAAGAACAGAAATGAGTGCATAGGGCAGAATAAAGGCAGCATTTCTGCCAGAAAAGAAAACGCCATTAGTTAAGTTTTAATATAACTGCACCATTTTCAATTGTATTTCAGAGCTTTCTTATTGTTTTTTAGAAATTTCTTATTGTATTTCAGAAATTTCTTTTTCAATTTTAAAACTTTCTAAATAATTTTAAAACCTTTTTCAATTTCAAAACTTTCTACTAAATTTTAAAACCTTCAAATTTTTAAAGTTCTGAAACATAGAAATATATTTATTATTAATATTTAAGAATTTTCTAGCTGTATTTAAAAATTATGCATTTGGTGTTTCAGGAATTTTCTAACTGTACTTTAAAATTTCCCATATGCAAAAGGATATCAAATAACTTTCTTTACAAATGACTCCAATTAATTTTTTTAATGAATATTGAAACTTATCGCAAAACCCAGTAGCTGTTGTTGGAATTAGATGGGAAAATAGTGAAAAGAAATTTTAGTGTTTAAATTTTTATATGAATTTATTACCTCATTGGAATACTGATTTCAGTTCGAGCTCTTAACTTAAAATTTTAATATTCCTTACATGGAGCATTTGCTTGTCGCTTTAAAATTCTAACTTAAAATTTCCATACCAATGCTGATTATATAAATTTTTAAAAAACTAAAAGAGATAGCAGATGTATTTACGGTTAAAACTTTGCAAAAACGCACAGAGCGAATCTATAAAAAGTTTTTTGGTACCCCTTTATTCAGTGAAACAGTAACATCTACAAAAATGTAACTTAAAAACATTGTGATTTTTTATAAAAAAAAGGTTAACAAACAAAAAATTACTGATTGTGAATGGTTACCCTTCATTTAAGTTAAGTGTTGTTTTAAAAGCTATTGTAGAAAGCCGGCCTTCGGCGGGAATTACTTAAACATTTCGGGCTTTAAAAAAATTTGTGTATATAAACGGTTTTTGGTCGGGTGCAAGAAATAAAACTTCTAATGGATTCGATCCGCCGGCTTCGCTGTAGCCTTCGGCCGGGCAATGGCCTTTAAGTTCTATTGTTTTCCAAATACCACCTTTGCTAAATTTCAGGATTTTTCCTATGGTACCTTGAAACAACTCTAGTAACCCAATGAAATCTTTTTAAAATGGTGTAATGGGCTCTCATTATTTCATAGGGTACAAGATAATGAGGTCACTAATATTACATTTACTATAGTTATAATTGAAAAAAAATTAGAAAAAACTTTGTAAAATATTTTTGTTTTAAAACCCCTAAAATTTTAATATTATTTTTAGTTAACGCTTGGTAACTAGTTACTTGATTTCTTTTTGTAAGCACATTTGTAAATGAGGGTCGTGAATTTCTGGACAACTCAAACAAAAATAACTAGTTATTCACTCAATTGGTAACTAGTGTTTCTTTATCTCCAATATTATTTGATAGCTTACAAGGTAAGCAAAGGTTTTGCTTGGATAATTTTTTTTATATGTATATGTATTACTTACCTATACTTAAACCCGAAATTGCTTACCAACATCAGCCAAGTAGAATGCATTTTCGCAACCAGCTACAGATTTTTTCACTGTACTCTTTGAACGCCAATATTGCTTGGCTGTTAAAAACATCTATTAAACTTACATGCTTTTTAAAAGAAAAGGCAAACGGGATTGTTTTTTCTTTGTGAGTGAAAATAAGGTTAACCATTTTTCCAGAACTGCCTAAGAGTGAACACTCATTCAGACATCTTAAACGAGGTGCAAAACTGTACTAAATGTTAAGGGCTAAAACTATAATGTGCTTAAACTAACTTAAGCTGTGTATACTTGAGTTGCGCGCACTGTTGCACTTTTAAGTACACTTTTATTGATGTGAAAATTTTTTGTATTTTTTAACTTTTATAATTTAATTTAATTATTTGTTTGCTAATGGTTAAATATTTATAAATTGTAAATGTTACTTAAATAAAATTTTTGGAAAAAAATCCATATGTTTAGAATATAAAAAGAAAACAGTTTTTGCAAAAGTACAAATATTTGTAACTGAGTTCTGTAAATATTTAAGTTTACAAAGTAAAATATAGCCACTCAAAAGTCTTCGATAAATTGATTAAGCATTTGACAGGCTTTTCGTTGATATCTGACATTAGCTTAAGTTTGTTTAGGCACAATATAGTTAGCCCTTAACATTTAGTTTTTTTATATAAAAGTTCAGCCCAAAAAAATTTTTAAAATTAATAAAATTTAACAAAACATTTAGTTCGTATAGAAATAGATTCGTTTAGTCAAATGTTTTTCTCTTCTGTTTTTAACAGCTGAACACCGCATATACATCCATATATACTGAACGTACGTTTATGTTTAAGATTTAAAAACGCAACTTAAAAGAAACATTAAATTTACCCACGAGTATTCAGCGTTACTTTTTCTAAACGTTGCATTCAATAAAAATAATTTTTTCTGTGTATACTTAATACAAAAAACAAGATATAACGAACCATAATTTTATATTAATTAGTTTATTTAAAATTTTGTATCATATGTAAATAGTTTGTAATAATTAAAAATTATTAATTATTACGATTACAACTTAAGACGTCAACGATTTTGTATCGCTGTGGCAATGACAGCATTTTGCATTCAAATACCAAACAAAAGGTCAAATATGGGTTCAAA
Organism: Melanophora roralis; assembly: GCA_963583895.1. Taxonomy (NCBI): domain Eukaryota; kingdom Metazoa; phylum Arthropoda; class Insecta; order Diptera; family Rhinophoridae; genus Melanophora; species Melanophora roralis. The sequence continues at coordinate 89,096,041 of OY757187.1, read as the reverse complement.
TCAAATTAACCTCAACGCTTTTATTGCTCCTGCATCTTTCAAACACCTTGTCAATCAAAGTTATTACGGTCAATTAAAAGTCTAAGATTTACAAAACTTTAAGTTTAAGTTTTTTACTCTGTATTTAAAGATTCAATGAATCAATTTTAAACAAAATGTATCAAAGTGTCAAATTACACAATGCATCCACAAAAGAAAAAAACACCAGCCACATTATTCCCAGAAATTTAAAAAATTTAAATAAATGACTTATTTCAACAATTTATGTTTAAACCATTCGTTGGTGTTTTACAAACAAACAATATTATTATTGAGCCACATTTTATTCGAGGACTGTTTGGCCACATAAGGAGCACTGATCATAAGAAACAAAAATTGCCCAAATCGCATTCATTCATAAAACTTTAAGTTGGAAAGAATCGAAAGATTAAAACAATACGTTTGTTTTGCTTAATATTAAAATTCTTTAAGCCCCCTTTTAAAAATTGTGAATAAAAAAAGATCACACACATACCAAACGCATTGGATGGTTAAAAATATAAAAGATAATCTCGTGTTTAGAATCTCAAATGTTCCAGTCAACCATAACTTTTTTAGTATGCGCCACCAAAGAACAATTTATGTTAAATGAACTGTGAAAGTGTTAGAAGACATGTAGAAATACTGTAATGATGCCTGTTATCGGAGTTATCAAATCTTCTTTAATTCTGTTGTTCTCACTTAACTAAGGATTAACTTTAAGTTCAACACTAAGCAGATACAGAGGCAAAAAGAAATCACATCTTCGAAGAAGAATATTTAAGCTGTGAAAACATTAGTGTTAATGGCAACGATTTGTAAGGTAGAAATGGAGAAGGGTAAAATGGGTTGTTATGAAAAACTATCAGCAACAAAATTTTATAGAAATTAAATTACTCGTAGCTTGGCCCTTAAGTTCATACAGCTACGGTTAATGCAACATCGGTGTTCTCCGTCAGCGCAGATTGGTCCTTAGACTCTCCAAAAAATCTTCTTCTCGAAAACTCCAAGCACTGTCTCATCTGCTTTCGCAGAACCAACAATAAGCACAGACAGTATCAGTGTTTTGTAGAGAGTGATTTTGTTTGTCGGGAGGTGGCTTTACTTTAACACTACTTACTTAGTCTTAAGTAGCATCTAATGGCCAATATTTTTCTTCCTTTTATCTCAAAACTGATGTTGCTGGTTTTGATAATGGCGTTCCCGAGGTAGATAAAATCGTTGACTATTTAAAGGTGTAGTTTTCAACTTCCACTCTCTGCCCAAGTCTAATGTGCATCTTGTGCGTTGATACCATCAACTTGGTTTTATCTGCATTTGCTGCCAGACCCACTTTGGCTGGTTATTTCTCGACGTTTTCAAAGGTAAAAGTTATTGCTCGCAATATTCGCCTCATGATGTCGATATTGTCAGCGTAAGCGAGTAACATTTGCGGTTTTGTGAAAAGTGTGCCAGTTCTATCCACATCTACGTCTCGTATAACCTTTCCTAAGCGGATGCTATAAAGATCAGACGAAAGGATGTCTCCGTGTCTGAAACCTTAACTGAGAATTGTGTATCAGTTAAGGTTATCCTGCAGATTCGTAATAGTTTCGCAGTGATACCGAATTTAGACATAGCTTGAAACACCTTTGAACGTAGGGGGCTGTCGAAAGCGGCCTTATAATCAACAAATAGACAGTATGTGTCGATCTGCCTTTCTTGGGTCTTTTCCAGGATTTGGCGTAGTGTGCATGTCTGGTCGACGGTGAATTTCCCAGGTCTAAAGCCGCATTGATTTGGGCCAAATATCTCGCTTTGCCAGCTGTTTCAATACTTGTCCACATAGTTAAGGATTTTGCATTTTTTTAGTGGAACTTGTAGATCCTTATGGATGTTATTGTTTTTTAATATACAAAGGAGCACCAGTTATAATTCTTAAGATTTTGTTTTGACGCCGTTGAATTTTCTCTACATTGGATGCAGAGGAACTGCCATTATTGTATCCCGTAGCACCGAATTGGTTTCAAAATTGAGTTGTACAGCAGAAGTTTTTAATCAAAAGGTATCTTAGAGCGTAAAGTAAAAGCTGCGTGGGTACATTTATGTTCATTATTTTTTATTCCCCTTTGCTCATTTTCTGCTAGGATAACGGATGTTTTAGTTGGTTGGAGTCTCCATAAGGTTCTTATGAATACTAAGGAAAGCGGTTTCATCAGCAAATGTCGTCGTGTGCGTAAAGCTGTAACTTGGCTTATCTGCTGTGTAAATCAAGTACAGAATTGGACCTAATTGGACCTGGTTGAAAACAACTAAAGTGGTTTCCCTCTTTGATTATAAACTGTCGACCGGCTATATACTTTTCTAATAGGTCGAAAATATATTCTGGAAGGTTCAGCTTTAGTTTGTTTAATAGGCTTTCATGGCATGAACACGTTCCTTAAATAACTTGCGAGCATTTCTATCCCAGGATTCTCTCAGGTTACGCAGTGACAGTTTTGCGATGACGGGTCTTTTAAAAAGTCTGACTGACCGCCATAAAGAATAATTCGTCTGAGAAGACAAGTCTAGACCTTGCAAGTGTTCCCTAATTAATGTCATTCTGTATACCACCAGCAAGTTTTTTAATTATTTTTTTTTAATTTGCGACTACCAACACTACACCGGGCAACAAGCTATTCTTTCTCCAATGTGCTTTTTGGAGTGGAGCAGTAGGAAAAGATAATCTGGATGCTGTTAGGGAGTCGGCATCAAGGCTCATCGACCTTATTTGTGCAATTAATAAATTAAGCAATTAGTTTTTAATTGCTTCACTTATTGAGTCAAACTTGAAGTGCAACCCTGCTGATTTTATAAGAACTGTGTTTAGTTAATTGTACGTCCTGACGAGACAAAATCATGCCTCAAACTCAGTATATAAAAAAAACAGTTTAAAAATACCGAATTTTTTTTATTTGGATTTTGACATTTTTCTGGACATAAATCTTTTTCGTCAAGAAGTAGATTAATATAAAAGCTTGAAAGCTTTTAGTATGTATGTATGCCATGGGGGAGTAATAAGGTGATCTCGTTCCTACAACAATGACTTCCTGTTAAAATTTAGCAGGTATTTTGTTCTTGATAAACTCTAGCTATGTTGACAAAAATGTTGCTGTCAAACATACCGTATACAAAACCATGATATAACATAAAAAACTTTGCAATCTAAGCTAGAAAACAGATGGCGTAAATAAAATTCAGCTGATCAGTTGCTCCTACCTTGTTTAATGTACCTTTAAATATAAAATTATATTGTTTTAGCTGTCATATGCTAATCAAGTAAGCCTAACTATTTATGTATATGTGAACAGAAAACTCATTTTACTTTAAATTGCCTCAATTTATGATGTATGTTTGAACATGGTATTAATAAACACCACAGACACTTTGAAGTGGTATAAAAAAAATATTGATACCCCTGCAGGTCGATATAAGAAACTCATACCAAAATCCGGAGGTTGATATGTAATTCAAAATCAAATCTATGTTGATTATTATGTTGTAGCCTATGGGAAGAATATTTAGATAGTGCAACAAAGTATCTAAATAAAATAGAGAATAGTGACAACGCTCTATTGGTCTCAGAGGGAACACTCCCATTCATGAGGAACATCAGTTTTTAGAGGACGAATACGGCAATGGCGAGTTTTTAGCGGGCAGCTAACAATAAAGGCCGATTGCTATGTCCCGTCGGCCGAGTTGTAGTAGTCTGAGAATTGGCAACACTGTATAAGCCAACTTAACGGAGAATTGCGACACGACAGCATCTGCAGGCAAAAGCGATTTACTGAGTCCGAATACTTTTCGGTAAAATTTTTGACTAATTGTAATTTAATTAAGCATTTTGACAATTGTGTACAAACATGTCAAAATTTGCCATTTTAAAACTTAAATTGAGTTGAAATCATAAAAGAATTAACAAGTTTAAGTTTTATATTCTAATGTAGTGTCCTTAACTAAAAAACTAGTCCTATTGCATTCCCCCCTGCTAAGAAATTTGAAGGTCTAATTAAAAAAAAATTGGCAAAACTAACTTTATTTATTTAGTTCACTGCGGTCTAGACAATCGGTGACAGCTTAGCAAATAAACATAGTCAGTGTGTGGTAAATTAAGCATCCAACGGCAAACCTAAAATTTTGGGTTTCTGTTTTTGTTATAACAATTCTGTTTCATTCAAAATTAAATAAATAAATAATGAGATTTAAAGTCTAATGTGTTTAAAGATGAGTTCAGACACCAAAATATTTGTTTTTAATAAAATCATAACTAAAAATATAAAAATGTCATCGACTCTGGGCAAAACCATTTATTTTCTTTGCAATTTGTTTTTTTTTATATATCCACTATCTTTAAGAGTATGTGCATATGGGATTTCAAAAATTTTTGTTTGTTTTATTCCAATGCACAAATCCCTTAAATCCAATTAATTAGAAACAAGTTAAATTTGTATTTCTAATGGTTAGTAAAATGTTAACTAAAGTTTAATATCTGTTAACAAATACCATAAAAAAGATTTTATTGTTTAACCCTTTTTCACCCAATAATTTCATTTTTGGTTTTTGTGGCGCTAAACGTAAACATGAGTCTGAACAATCTTAACTTTTAAAAATGTAACGGACAACAACAACAACGAGTGAGCATGTGTAACAGATCCAATCAAGAAGATATCATTTTAGTTAATCGCTTTAAAAATGTTTTGATTTTTATTGACTTTGACATTATTTCAAAGAAAAAAAATTGAAATAAACCACACACTTACCCAACCAAATCATCAAGGAGTACAGAAAATGTATGATGTATTAGTGCTGCGTCCAAGACTTTTCTGGTTTGACATATAAACAAACAACTTAATTTATAAAAAAAATCATTGTTCTTTGTCACACGGCACAGCAAAGTGTTTTTTTTAAATGATAATGAATATTTGGTTTTGCTTGTTTACCATTACACTCGCTAGATTTTTATATGTAAGTAAAACATTCAGATATTTTTTGAGTAAAACGTAAAGCTGTTATACATTTAAAACAAAATATTAAAGTTATAAAGACGTAACAAAAGAAATGCAAAAAGGTTTTGTACGGCATTTGATGATTTTTTTTAATGCGGCAAACAAATTCTATTGTTTTTCATTGTTGTACGTCGTAAGTCCTGAGTAGGCAAAGCAGTAGCAGTGACTATATGGTCCCAAAACCGAGCTTCAAATGAAAGCCGGATAAAACTATTGAAAGGCACTTGTGATAAGTAGGGTTTGCCCAAGTCACAGTTCATAAAATTTCCTTACGGGTGGGTTCAAGATAGAAAAGGGAATCGGAGCTGCGGTCTTCTGTCAAAAAAATAGGCATCAAAAGAGTCCTACAAACTTCCTGATAATAAGTGTCTTTTAGGAAGAAATTTCGACAGCCAATATGGCCTTAGGTCTTGTCTTGTCCTTTAGACTGAGATTTCTCAAGTGAATAGGTATATTAACAATAAAGCAGTGATCAAGGCTTCCTCCACCAAACCTCTTATGCTTCTCAAATGTTCAATAGATCAGTTGTAAACTGTGCGTTGTAAAAGAAATGCCTATGAACTGGGTTTGGGGGCACACAGATGTTAGGGCAAATGATATGAATGGTGATTTGGCCGTGGAAAGTACAATGAACGTTTGAACCACAATTCAGTTCTAAAAGGAAGTAAAGATTCTACTGTGGAGTTGGTAAGAGCCACGGGGTCCCGGGTAAATACCATTTTGATCGACGTGCACCTTAGGGCGACAATCCACCCCAGCCTCCTATCGGGGTCCCAACACGCCTATACCAAAGGCAGATCGGTGGAAACGGCTCTCCACTCGCTAGTTGGTTATATTGAAAGGTCTCTTGAATTAAGGAGCAGGCGCAATGAGGACGACTCCAACTAGGTCGCTTTTTACCCTACTCAACTGGCTCCCAGCGAGGAAGCTGGCGCTGAACACCGCGATAAGGCTGCACGCTGTGGGAGGATGGGAGCACAGGACAAGCGGCCACGCGAGTATTATCGGGACGGTCAATATTGTTCCCGATCTGATTGACTACTGCACACCGGAACCTTTCATACGCAGGGAATTCTCTTTCGTTGTTTCAGAGGGAGGGGCGGATGAATTGACCTCCTCGGGACCCATCGATCTGGAGGTGTACACGGATGGGTCAAAGGGGAGAACTGGTGTTGGTGGAGGTATATACATTGTTCAGGCAGAAGTCCGGATTTCATTTAGACTTCCGGATGAATGCAGTGTTATGCAGGCTGAATTGTCGACGATATGCAAGGCGGCTAACTGGTTGCGGTATTAGAGGATATTTGGCAGGAATATCGGAATCTTCACTGACAGCCGTGCTGCCATCAGATCCATTACTGATGTATATTCGACATCACAACTAGCCCGTGAATGCCGGGCATTCTTAAACTGGATGGCGATGCATTCTGAAATCACCTTGGCGTGGGTGACGGGACCAATACGGGTAACTGTGCTGCTGATGCACTTGCCAGAAATGGTGCTAGATTGGATGATCGGGCAATTGACCACTTTTGTGGCATCCCCCTCTCCTCTTGCAAAGTCCGCGTGGATGAATATTCTCGGGGAATTGCAGGGACTAGATGGTCTGACGAACCCAGATGTGGAACTACTCGGATGACCTGGCCGAGGATGAATCCGGGCCGTTCGAGGTCCCTCCTTGATTTGGATAGGAGAAGGATAAGGGATACCGTGGCCGCGATTACCGGCCACTGCCGATTTGGCACCCATGCCGAAAGATTGGGATTGCCTTGGAATGACTTCTGTAAAAGTTGTCAGGACGAAGAGGAGACCGAGAGCGTAAAGCACCTCTTATGCTTTTGTCCGGCACTAAAGGACATTCGGATCAGGCACTTCGGTATCGGTAGACTGAATGGCCTGTCGGACGGGGCCAACAATGGCATAAAAAACCTGGCGTCCTTTATTAGGGATAGCGGTTAGTATGGGACGACTACCGCTGACCACACTTGATGACTTTCCTTCCTTTCCTTCTAACTCTCTATCTCTATTGATCTAAACTAATTTATCTTTTTCTTCTTCTCTTCTCTTCCCCAGGTATCACAAAGGGACCGAGGAAACGGACCCAAGTGGGCTGCACAGCTATTACTTCAACATTTCCGCAGCCGCCTGTTCAACCCAACCTACCATTTTGTGTAAGGTGTTTAGGATTTTACTATTTTTTTTTGGAAGATTAGTTATAGACTTCTTACGGAAAAAGCGGCACAACTGAAAAACAAAAATTGCTGGTTCTGTGGTGTACCAGGGAATAAAAAATACTTTGTTACTGTTCAGCGCTCATCCGCTTCAGGGCAAGCTGTGCAGAGACTCCTCTAATTAAAACCCTAATTAATTTGTCTGAGATTCATAAGAAGAGACTGCTGATATTTTCCAAGAGAATGTAGAACGCCCTTTAATTCATTACGGGTTAATAAAAGTAAAGTAACCGGGTTATTGTTTTTTCTTGTCTGGCAATAATAGAGACCTGGATCGTGTATGCCACTTCCTTCAGACCAGCAAGTTAAATTACATTTAAACTGACTTTTAAACTTAATCTTTCCAGATATAAGATTGGACATATAAAACGAAATATAATATTTCTGCTACACAATAATATACTTTCGCTTTAAGTTTCTTCTTTGTACAGATTTTCTTTGAAGAGTTTTGTTATTGGCATTAAAGGTAAACATTAGTATAAATTTTCAATCATGATGACAATTATTTATTCTACAAAATTAAAAATAATACATTATTTTCTTTTAGAGATTCTAAAAAAACACTTTTATGATTTGATTATTAATTGTTATTGCCCACAACGATTACTTATCTGTTCCAAGTTTTCGTTTTTATGTTCATGTTTTCATCCAAAGCCAAAAAGCCCTAAGAACTAAAACTTTGTGTATCATCTAAAGTAAAGTCAAATAGATATTCATTAACTCGTATCTATCGAAATCTAAGAATGTGTTCTGTATTTAAATAAATGTAAATTCATGCCATTATCATTAATCCTTTTTCATGCTTTCGTTCTCTCTTTCTTAAGTTCGCGTGAAAAACACTATTTTTTTATTTATGTTTTTGGGATTAAAAATGAAAAGCTCATTAGATTCATTTAGATTATTGGATAGTTTTTCATTTATTATAGATAAAGTATCAATAGACAAATTACTTTAAAAAAAATTATTAGAGCTAAAAGTGATCTCATTGTGATTTATATTTGTCACTTTCACGATTTATTTCAAATTTATTCATAATACGAACACACGCGTTTGTACACAAAAAAATTTTAGATTGTTTTTTCTTTTCTCATATATAAATTAAAAACTTTAATCAGATAATATGAAGAAAATCCAAAATGCTTTGGAAAATGTCTCCAGACTGTTTTAACAAATCTGAAAAACATTCTTTAGTCATAGTTAAATGTCAAATGCTTGTTGTTGCCTTTTGTGAGCAGAAAAAGGTTTAAAAATCAAATTTGTCTTCCATACACTAAAAATAATTCGTCAATATTGTAAAAAAAGTTGGGCTTCAATTTTTTTAAATTTACGAACGTATTGAAAATCTTTTGTAATTTTTATTTTCGTAATATACACAAAACTTTGGTGTTTGTTACAAAAAGAATTAATAACAAAATATTATAGTTTTACAAAAGTTATGAAAACTTTTCGTTGATTTTTTTTAATTCGTAAATTATACGATTTCTTAGACCAGAAACTTATGATTTCTTTAAGCTTTACACCATCTGAGTTCTCATCAGGCTTAAGTGTCAAAAAACTAAGTTTAAATACAAATTTTTTACTTTTCATATACACTATCCTTCTTCTTCTATTTGGCAACACTTGACTTACGGTCAGGCTTCATCTACCTCTCAGACGGAATGAAACAAAAATTAAAAATGAAATATTTCCATAATCTTATATTAAAAATTATACTAAAAAATATTTATGACACTAAATACTATTCGATTATTTTTGACGAAACCACTGATTTATCAGGAAAAAACTAAATTTCTTTAGCTTTAAGGTATTTTAACGTAAACGAAAAATTAGTAAAAGAATAATTTATCGGCTTTATCGACGCATTTGAAAAAGCTTTAAATAATACTGGCGATGATGTCAAAGTGTCAATTAATGCGAGCAGACTATTGTAAGTAGTTTTAAGAGCTTTAAAAAACCTTGGTTTTGATTTGAAAAATTGTAAAGGGACTAGAACTGACGGGTGTCCTTTAATGTTAGCATAAAATGGAGCAGGAAAAAAATACAAGGAACCGCAAAAACTTTGAAACAAGCGCCTTGCTATTTCCATAAACTTAACAACTCGATATCAAAAGGAAACAAGGTACCAATAATAAAAAAAGTTGTATCATTTGTTAAAGAAACCAGCAAATTTAAAAAAACAAAAACATCAACCTAAGCGGAATGCAGTTTTTCTGAAATATCCGGGAACACAGTTGTCTTCATTATGCGAGCATGATGAGTGCATCGTCATGGTTTAATTTTAAAATTTGCAGTAAGAATAAAGAACATAATAGAGGCATTGAAAAAGATACCCTAGTCGAAAGCTTTATTATTAAGAACTTCTCTAAACACTTTCGATTTTATTTGAGGATTACATATTCCAAATGATATACTTACTGTCGCACAGCCATGTAGTGATATACATTTACAAAAAGGATCGTCTCTTATAAAAACCATGATAATGTGTCTTGAAACTAAGAAAAATGAGGCTCAAACACAATTTAAAACTAATTTTGAAAAGGCAAAAAATATTTGCGTTGGTATGGGAATTTCAATTAAAAAGCCTGGATTTGAAAGAAAAAATCATTTTGAAGTTGTCGAAATACAGGGCTTAAAAACGTGTTTCTCAAAGGACGTCCTTTATTTGTTTAACATTCCACAACTGGCAGGTGATTTATTAAAATTTGAAAAAAATTTATTAAAAACAAAATTAAAGGCTGACATTTTTCATTGGAAACAAAAATGGAAAATTTGTAAAGTTCGCCCAGAAAATATAATATAATAAATGTTTAACCAATGTGAGGCCCAGATATTTATCAAAATTTGCGAAAAATATTCATCATTTTCGTTGATGTCAGTCAGTAATGCTAAGGCTAAAAGGAAACATTCCACCCTTCGCCGCATTAAAACATGGCTGAAATCAACCATGACAGAGGACAGGCTTAACAGCTTAGAAATGTTGATATACATAATATAATTTTCTTTTTTTTTTTTGCAATTCTATTTTAATTATTTTAAATGAATTAAGCTTTTGTGTTGAATTTTCGTTTTTTGTGCTTTAAAAATGTGATTGTGTATCACATTTCTTTTCTTTTTCGGTCATCTAAAATACCCAGCAAAGAAGAGATGCAATGGAAGCAGTTAATACACGAGCGCTAATGAAAATGAACAAGTTCATATTTGTGTGAAACATGCCTGAATTTGACCAATGAAAATTCCATTATAAATTTTATGAAAAAGTAAACTATTACCATTTCTAAACTTGAGTTTTACATTAGTACATATTGAATGTTTTTTAGGCATTTGAAGATTATAAGTTTAAATTTTTTTTTGATACATTTAAAATACATTTTAAAAAATAAGTGCAAAAAAGATCATTAAAACAAGAATTCTTTTTGAACTACTGCAATATATTTTGCTGGGCTTAGTTATGCACTAGAGTTTTCATTATTTGACTTTTTTTATTCTTTTAACCGAATAATCGGTTAAATTTTGAAATTTTTTGGTGTAATTAGAACGATGAAAATATGTACGTTACTTAATTTAAATAAAGAGCAAGTTATACAGCTGTCAAGCCCTGCAAAGCTGTATTAACAGCTGTTAAAATTGTTACAATTGCCGAAATGAGGAATGTATTGACCCATGGTAAATTACGGGCAAATGGTGGTTAAATTTCGTCTAAATATTTTAGTTTATGTAAAATTTTTCAAACAAATTGGGTTGTGATTTCACCATGACTAAGGGTCAAAACTGTTTTCATTAAATGAAGGTAGAGGTCAATCTTTGTAAAATTTAGGAAAACCAAATAAAAGTACTACTTGACTTTGAACCCCAAGTGTTTCAATTGAGTTTAGTTTTTTTCAATCTAATCATTTTAGTAAAATTGTCTTGCGTTAGGTTTGAAGCTGGTAGCTTCTTTGAAATTTCAATATGCATACTTCAAACCAATTTAAAAATATTTTTTCTTTAATTTTTCTAAACCTTAATTGCATGCGCACTCAGCCAAACGGTTAGACAAAGTATAATGTTTATTTGACATAAAAAGCATGACTATTTATTCGCCTGTTTTCTAACAATATAAAAGCGCAACGTAAACTTGAAGTGTTGCATTTAACAAAAGGATCGCTTTGATTTTATTGATGCAATCGAAAAATTGCATTTATTTGTAATGTTGTTCGTCATACATTTGAATAACTGGAGGGCACACAGCCACCTCCGCCTGTCTCATACCTTGTTATTCAATTACAAATGTATCATGTGCGCACATTCGCGTAGAAAACGTCATAACTCAAAACAAATAGTTCTAAGGATTTAATTTTACACATAATTTTTCTAATTAATTTTTAAACTTACATGCAGACATACATGTGTTTTATTAATGGGCACTTTACAGTACCTGTAATATTGCATTTAAAACAAATTTTAATTGATTACTGAAATTGTTTCTACTGATTTACTATGATCACCGATAGCCAAGTTGGTCTCTGGGGATTAAGCATTAATCGGGTCTTAAATATACACAACACATGTACAAACGACAACCAAAACAATGAGAGCAAAACACAGTAAAAACGCGCATACATTTTCATAAATTATGTTCTCCCTTTGAGCATCAATGATCTTAGGTAATGGCCATTAATGAAGACTCGCTTTTATGTTAAGATTGCTGGATAAGTACCACAGCCAACTTATATGACGTATTTTGAGTTATAACGTTCTTTTTGCAAATGGGCAATGCGTTGTATGTTAATTCTGAGTTGTGCTAGTAGTAAATAATAATAAAAGGGCAATAAGGTTGCAATTGAAGAAGTTTTTATCATTTACCAGTTTCCATAAAGTACCCCAACAATCAGTTAAGTTAAAATTTACTTTGAATGTTGGTTATAATGTTACATAAACACACTTTACCAGTTTAAACGATGGTTGTTTAAATATTATGGTACAAATGATGGCAAAAATACCAAAAACATATAAAAACGTACAAATTGAGTTTAGGGCATTTTGACTTTTATCTGCACCATTTATCAATTGATACAAAAAAATATATTATAAACATAAAATTCCATAAAAGATTTTGCTTCACTGCTTACATATTAAGACCAGTTAATGGTATAAAGGAAAACAATATATTATATTATATTGTTTTCACAGCGTGCATTGTTTTTTCAATCACCAATTTGTCTTTAGACGAAAACAGAGTTCCCACGAAGAAACCCATATCCTGGTATAGGTTATAGAAACAGGATATAAGGAGACGAAATATTGTTCTGCGCTTTTCATTAATGTCTCACAAGCTTGCATTTAAGTATAACATGAAATCCTATTAACCAAACTCTTCAACCTCTAAAACCTTTGGAAGAGTACATAAGCAACCGTCAGCTTATAAGTACAACCGTTTTTACAAATCTTTAGGTCCCCGCTTCATAACTGTTTAATTAATCCCAGATGTCGTATCTTGTATGCTTCAGTTTCTGAAATGGGACTTTGCGTTATTTCAACTAAACAACCAACCTATTGGCCAACCGACCACAATAAAATTCCAAACGTAATAGATTTGGCGTAGCAAAAGGTATATCCCCAGAGCTTATTAAGGCTCAAGCCTCCTTAGATTTATCTTCTGACCACTCACGCAAAATAATCACTATTTGCAGTCCTTACCAAATACAACTAGTGATTTTTTTCTTATCAAAAAGAGTAAATTGGTTGAAATATAAAAAATTATATTAGCACCCACTGCTCGAAGAACTTACTGCCAAAATCTCCTGAAAAGATCGATGAACATGCGTCTTCTACCTACCGTCCGGCCAAGTACAACAAAATTTTTTCTGACGATGTTAGAAAACTTTTTTCTGAAAAAAGGAGAGCCCGGAGAGAATGGCAAAAGCATGGATCGCCTCAACTTAAAAATAAACTGAAAGAATGCACAAACCAATCAAAAAACTTGTTGGAGGTGCACAGAATGGCATCACTGAATAAATACATATTTAGAAAGCCTAGACGCGACTTCCCAGACAAATTATTCTCTATGGTGATCAGCCAGACCTCGGAAAAGACCCGTTATCGCAAAACCACTACTGCGTTATCTGAGAGGATCCTGAGCTAGAAATTATGGAAAAATGCGATCTGCTTGCAAGCCATTTAAGAAACGTGTTCACTCCTAATACATGCACAGACGTGAAGGAACTACCACCTGTTGTGTCTAGACGTCCTTTGGAAATACGTTTCCGATTTACAGATGTTGTGGAGGCTATCGCTAACCTAAATGGTAAAAATCTCCTGGCGTTAATAATATAAGGAACAAAATGCCCTTAGAACTACCTTTTGCAGCTTAAAGAATAATTCTTCTTATTTTTAACGCGTTAATTAGGCTTGAACATTTCCCGCTTAAAAACAAGCGGAATTCGATCGTAAATGACAACAACTGCATTCCAAATTTATAATTCGGATTTAGAAGTCAATATATTACCATCGAACAAACTCACAGGTTGATACAGGTTTTAAGAAAAGCATTTGAGGAAAATAAGTACTGCTCCACGCTTTTTATCGATGTCTCACAACCTTTCGACAAAGTATGGCATAAAGGCCTGTTGAATAAACTAAATCTCAACCTTCCAGCTTATATTTTCAACCTGTTAGAAAAGTACATAACCGGTCGACAATTTATAATTAAAGAGGGAAACAAAATAAGTTGTTATATACAACTTAATTTTAAAACCAAGTTGGTGCTACGGTATACAATAGAGGTCTGCTTGACTACACCAAAATGCCGTTTAAATACATTCGTTTGTTTTTCAACAACATAGTGTTTTTCATTCAATGTTAAACAAACAAAATGAATGAACCCACAAGCGAAAGCAAATAAATAACCACTTCAACCGAAAACAAAATATTACCCATACATTCATATAAATAAATACTGAATAGAATGTGTGAATATTGCTGTATGATTGGTGTAAAAAATTATTATTCAGCGCATTCATTTGTGTTTGCAAATTTGTCGTTTTTGTTGTTGTTAAACATTCATTAACTCGAAAAAACACCTGAATGTTTTTATAAAAACTCTAACTGTAATGAGACTTTGCTATGTTTTTGTATTTTCAAGTGAGTTTTATACACATTCAAAACGAAAACTGTAAAATGAATGTGTTCTTCTTGTATCATTGAGTGTAACACACAATACATTCTTTCTTGTGTTGTTACTGGCTTAACTTTATTTATCTCCCATAGAATGAAAAATGTTTGAATGAATATTATTTTTGTTGTGTATAGGCAATTAAATGAATATAGTCATGCAGATGTCTAGTATACAATAAGGGGGCACTGCTTCCGCCTCCAACATAGAAAAAATTAAACGCCGTCAAAATAAAATGCTAAGAATGATAACTGGTGCTCCTTGGTATTTTGAAAACAGTAACATCCACAAGGATCTAGAAGTTTCACTAGTTATATGCGAAATCTTAAAGTATGTGGACAAGTATTTAAATAAACTGGAAACACATCCAAATCCGCTCGCTCAAAACATCTTGCAACATAGTGGGCACACTCGTTTAAAAAGAAGGGATACTATTTTTTCATGTTTTTTGCCAGATCAATTTTTTCAAAACTTTTCAAAACGATATTTTGTATGTCCTCTTCATTTTAAACTTTTCCATCAGCATCTACTTATTCTTCCAGAATTCTCGTAAGTGAATGTATTTCAACTTTTTCCCTTACCTGTTCGGGATTTTATTAGATTCAGAAGAACTAAAAACTACTAAATATATTGTAATAACACCTGATTAATAGTTTCTTCAAAGACTTTCTTCCCTTCTTTAATATCACTTTCTTTTTTGTTATATTTAATAAAATTTTGTTTAAATAAAAAAAATCAAGCGTGTTTAGTTGATTTTTGTAGATTTTGTACGTAAAACAACTTTTTAAACTTTTTTACACACTTCTGACCGTAACCTTCAGTTGAAAGAAAAACCGTTAGCAAAAATTAGAGAAAGTGGTAGAACTATTAGCGAAATCAACCAATGTTGCCTATAAGCAACATTTGACCTTTAGCAGGGACCGTAACAGTTATGACTTTTTTCAAAAAAGTCAAAATATAATAGTTATTTTTTGACTTTTATTTTTTAAGTCAAAAATAAAAGTTAAAATTTGACTTTTATTTTTTCGGTCAAAAATAAAAGTTAAAATTTGACTTTTATTTTTTAAGTCAAAAATAAAAGTTAAAATCTGACTTATATTTTTTCGGTCAAAAATAAAAGTTAAAATTAGACTTTTATTTTTTAAGTCAAAAATAAAAGTTAAATGTAATTTGTATTTTCAGAGCAAAATATGCAAAACACCAACTCCTTAACTTTCTAGCCAATAACCGTTTTTATATACATATGTACTCTATTATATTTTTTTTTTCTTTTTGTTTTAACACAAATACAACATGTACTTATAATTCTAAAAATAAAAACTGTGATAATTTTTAATTAATATTTTATTTAACTTTTTTAACATCTCTTTCAATAGGAACAAAAGTAAAATTTTAACTTTTATTTCTGACTTAAAAAATAAAAGTCAAATTTTAACTTTAATTTCTGACTTAAAAAATAAAAGTCAAATTTTAACTTTAATTTTTGACTTAAAAAATAAAAGTCAAATTTTAACTTTTATTTTTGACTTAAAAAATAAAAGTCAAATTTTAACTTTTAATTCTGACCGAAAGAATAAAAGTCAAAAAATAACTATTATATATTGACTTTTTTGAAAAAAGTCAAAAAAATTAAAGTCTTTTAAGTTTATTATTCCTTAGCATAACAGCATCAATATGCTGTATTCAAATATCTGATAGACAAATTATATCCACCTGACTTTTTGATTTCAAATTTTAAAAATAACTGTTATTTTCGGTCCCTGACCTTTAGGGCTTTATATAATTTAAAAAAAACCTCATTGAACATCCCTCGATTTATTGTAAATAAAATTACTTTATAGTAATGCTAGGAATACAACTCAGACCACCAAATTCGTCGTCCAATATTACACCTAGTTTTGTATATGAAAATGCGATCGGCGTACTTCGAAATTCGTCATACGCGACAACCTCTACAACAGATTTATTTCTATTTTAAAGTAGGAACACAACATGAACAAAAACCTAATTTTGCCCTTTATGACGAATTTGTCGTATGACAATAACTGTAAGTCTCGACGAGACAAATTTTTGCCCCGACAAATGCGAAAATCCAAATAAAAAAATCCGGTATTTTTATACTGGGTGTTTTATAGACTTTGTTTGACGTTTGTCTAGGCATGAATTTGTCTCGTCAATAAGTAGTGCAATAACGAAGAAAATATAACAGGAGATAAAGATGTTTTCTTTTTATACAAAAAAAGCTGATATTGTGACCATATAATAAAATTGCAAATATGTACCTACAAAATGAAACAATGAAGCATATTTTGTTAGTTTATCTTTCTTTTGTTTATAGTTCTGTTTTTCATTGACCCAAAGCCGAACATTTAAAAATACATCTAAAACACTAAATAATAAAAACAAAAAAAAACTATAAATACGTTTTATAATAAACTTATATTTTGAATGTCAAAATTTACACAGCGGATTCTCGCCGACGAATTCTACGTGATGAACAAAATTCGTCGTTCGTCCGTGTTGTGTTTCTTGTATAAGTTTTTTTATCGTGTTGTCTAGTCTACATTTGAATATTTAGTTGTTACAACTACAAATAGGCTGCATTTATGTATAAAGTCTTATGAAGATCGCAACATGGTCTGTTAAATTAACGAAGCCATCATCATTATGCGTCTGTTGATCGTTGACTTATTCCAACATGTGGTTACCAACGTTTTTCAGAGATGTCAGGTGCCACATTACTCATGTATTCTAATAATGATTTAGTCTAGTCAGATACCCCTTAGCAAGGGATTCGTATTTATTTTGATTTGGAAATTGAAATTGAAAATTTTAGATCTGATTACATACATACACACATACTTATTTTGTAGTCATTTTTTTAGAAGGCTGTGTTACATTATTTTTTAGAAGACGCACACACTTCTAATAAGCTAAAATTCCTTTACCTTGTGTTGTTTTAAACATGTTTTATTTATATTTTACTTTTTATTGCGACACCTTCAATTTTAGTCTGGTACTGACTGGACTAGTATAAGTTACTTAGTTTTAAGATTCGAATACTTATTTTTAGTTCGCTTAAGCGAAGATTCAATAAAAAAAATATGTATTTTACATTCATTTGTAATTTGTTCGATTATGACGGTCAACATTGAGACATATGCTAGCAGGAAAATACTTCACTCCTATTTATTAGGTTTGTTATATCAAATATTAATGTCTTTACTAACACTATTTGTAAAAGAATCACTTTGTGAATATGCGATGTCTGCTCATCCATCTAGCTGGGTAAACAGGTATAGGTTCAACTTTTAAAGATAATTTGATAAAACGTATTTGCATACGATTTCTGGTATGATTGAAACTTGTAAATATCGGTTAATTTCTTCGCACAATCCCAAAACAAATATCCAACCGATATAACCGTATTTAGCTTTATTTGCCTCAAGTATTGCTCTATCCCCACAAAATTTTTGAATGCTCAAGGCTTTACGTCAACAATTGTCAAATTTTCTTAGAAACACATAAATCATAGTGTAGGGTAAAAAATGGTTGGGCTTCTTTTAAGGCCATCCTGCTTTGTATTAAATACGAAACATTTAACTAAAGACAATGAATTAACTTTTGACTTCCGTTTGTTAAAATTTTAAGTAAATATCGGCTAAAGAAGTTTAGCAAATCCTTTTCTTAAGACAATAAAAAAGTAAACCATGCCACAAAAGACACGATTTTACTAAATCGAAACATCTTAATTATGTTGCAGTTTGCCATCACGATAAACATATGTACATACCCTCACCCTAATAAATAAATGACCTAACTCATATTTTTTTATAAACCCAGATTTTCGTTTATTATACCCTTCACATAGTGATAGGGTATATATCACTTTGTCATTCCGTTTGTAATTTCTTTATTATTCATTTGCGACCCCATAAAGTATATATATTCTGGATCCTTATAGATAGGGAAGTTGAAATAGCCATGTCCGTCTGTCCGTCTGTCCGTCTGTCTGTCTGTCTGTCTGTCTGTCTGTCTGTCTGTCTGTCTGTCCGTCTGTCCGTCTGTTGAAATCAAGTTTCCGGAGTCAGATAAAAAGATACAGATCAGTAAATGGTGTCAAACGATTACAAATATCCCGCTAACAATCGCTATTTAAAATCAGCAAAATCGGTTTACTATTGACCGAGAAAAATTTTTTTGAGCGGGGGCAAAAAAAGGGGTAGCTCCCATACAAATCGACAGTTGTTATAAAATATTCGATACGCTATATCTCGGAAACTTTAGCAGATATCGAAATGGAATGTTCTACAAAAAGTAATTGCGCAAGAATGCCTACGCTTTAAAAAAAAATTTTTTGAGTGGGGGCAAAAAAAGGGGTAGCTCCCATACAAATCGACAATTATTATAAAATATTCGATACGCTATATCTCGGAAACTATAACAGATATCGAAATTAAATGTTCTACCAAAAGTAACTGCACGCCTTAAAGAAAAATTTTTTTGAGTGGGGGCAAAAAAAAGGGTAGCTCCCATACAAATCGACAATTATTATAAAATATTCGATACGCTACATTTTGGAAACTATAACAGATATCGACTTAAAATGTTTTACAAAAAGTGATTGTACGCAAAGATCTACACTTTAAAGAAAAAATTTTTTGAGTGGGGGCAAAAAATGGGGTAGCTCCCACACAAATCGACAATTGTTATAAAATATTCGATACGCTATATCTCGGAAACTGTAACAGATATCGACTTAAAATGTTCTACAAAAAGTGATTTTACGCAAAGATCTACACTTCAAAGAAAAATTTTTTTGAGCGGGGGCAAAAAAAGGGGTAGCTCCCATACAAATCGACAATTGTTATAAAATATTCGATACGCTATATCTCGGAAACTGTAACAGATATCGACTTAAAATGCTCTACAAAAAGTGATTGTACGCAAAGATCTATACTTCAGAGAAAAATTTTTTTGAGCGGGGGCAAAAAAAGGGGTAGCTCCCATACAAATCGACAATTGTTATAAAATATTCGATACGCTATATCTCGGAAACTATAACAGATATCGACTTAAAATGTTCTACAAAAAGTGATTGTACGCAAAGATCTACACTTTAAAGAAAAATTTTTTTGAGTGGGGGCAAAAAAAGGGGTAGCTCCCATACAAATCGACAATTATTATAAAATATTCGATACGCTATATCTCGGAAACTATAACAGATATCGACTTAAAATGTTGTACAAAAAGTGATTGTACGCAAAGATCTACACTTTAAAGAAAAAATTTTTTGAGTGGGGGCAAAAAATGGGGTAGCTCCCATACAAATCGACAGTTGTTATAAAATATTCGATACGCTATATCTCGGAAACTTTAACAGATATCGACTTAAAATGTTTTACAAAAAGTGATTGTACGCAAAGATCTACACTTTAAAGAAAAAATTTTTTGAGTGGGAGCAAAAAATGGGGTAGCTCCCATACAAATCGACAATTGTTATAAAATATTCGATACGCTACATTTATGAAACTGTAACAGATATCGACTTAAAATGTTCTACAAAAAGTGATTGTACGCAAAGATCTACACTTTAAAGAAAAATTTTTTTGAGCGGGGGCAAAAAAAGGGGTAGCTCCCATACAAATCGACAATTATTATAAAATACTCGATACGCTATATCTCGGAAACTATAAAAGATATCGAAATGAAATGTTCTACCAAAAGTAATTGGGCAAGATTGCCTACACTTTAAAGAAAAAATTTTTTGAGTGGGGGCAAAAAAAGGGGTAGCTCCCATACAAATCGACAATTATTATAAAATATTCGATACGCTATATCTCGGAAACTATAAAAGATATCGAAATGAAATGTTTTACAAAAAGTAATTGCGCGAGAATGCCTACGCTTTAAAGAAAATTTTTATGAGTGGGGGCAAAAAAAGGGGTAGCTCCCATACAAATCGACAATTATTATAAAATATTCGATACGCTATATCTCGGAAACTATAACACATATCCACATCAAATGTTCTACAAAAAGTAATTGGAACACAAGGCCTACGCTTTAAAGAAAAAAATATTCGGGTGGGGAATGAAGAAGGGGTAGCTCCCATACAAATTAACAATTTTTATAAAATTTTCGTTACGCTTTTTCTGGGAAACTTTTACAGCTATCGACTTCGAATATTCTACAAAAAGTAATAATCAAATAATTTATACATTTTGGAAAAAAAGTTGGAGAAGAGCAGCGGGACTAGAACATTTAATAAGTTTTATTAACCTTTAAATATGGATAATGTCGAAAACTTTTAAAAGTTTCGACCTCAAATCTTCTTCATCTATTTCTATTATTCATATGAACGTTAAAATTTTGCTATTTTTTCTATGGGCTTTAAAACTCGCACAAGGTTTTTTATTATATTATTTGTAGTACAAAATTACTCGGCTGGGTATATTTAAAGACCAATGTGAAGGGTATATAAGATTCGGCACAGCCGAATATAGCGCTCTTACTTGTTTTTATAAAAGGTTTGCTCATATATCACATTTAGCCAGAAATTTTCGACTTAAAAGGTACAAGTTAGGGTTTTTCTGTATTAAGGTAACTTTACGTTTATATGTGCATAAGCTTTGAAGGAAACCACTAATAATACCATGCCACCATAATCGCTGACCAGTACCACCTGGATTACGTTAAACAAATAAAATTAATTATCCCCAAAAAAGGATACAAGAAACAAAATATAAAACAAGAGGGCAGCCAAGAAAGAACCCACAAAAATAGCTTTAAGCTACCAGCAGAACAATTTATGTATTTTTGGCGAAATGATTAAACCGAATTGTAATGTTTTATGCCAAAATAACATACAATTGTATGTAGATGTTAAGCATAACCGACCATATAACACCTTACATACAAACGTATATGAGTCAATTACAAACTAAATGTTATTTCTGTATCCCCGCTGTTTCAACTGTGTTTTGAGGTAAAAAAAATTGAATAACAAAACAAAAAAATTTTGTTCTGTTGTTATTTCTTAAACATTGTAAAGGCGAAAAGAATTACGCCCCGCGCATTGTCGTGAACGCCACACTTTTTTATGAGTCGATTTTGTATAAAAAAAATATTTTTTTTTTTGTAATTTTTTGAAAAAAGTTTTAAATTCGCAACATTTTTTTTTTTTTTTTGTAAAGTTGAATGGAAAAGGGTTAGTTAGCCACGGTGTAGGTGCAAACGTTAAGCGAACAGCAGATGCCTTGGTCTCTCACGACGCAGACAAACCTGATGCAGAAAAATTGTACTTCTCGCTTTTAGGAAAACAAATTTACAATATCAACAAAATATCGCCCAAAACTTGAAAACCGTGAATGGGACAAAAAATATTCACCAAATAATTACAAAATCCGCAGCTAAAATAATAATACACAAATCTTTCTCGCTTTTGCAATGCAAATACCTGGTTGACCGGAAAATTTTATTTTTTCCATAAATTTGATCCAAAAGTCGAGAAAATAGGCTTCAAAGAAAGGATGTCTCGGAAATCGTTATATATCGACATCTACATTAAAACCTTTCTCTAATTAGAGATTACTACTACTTTCTCTAATGAACTTAATTATTTTCATTTATTTTTTAAAAAAGAATGAACTTGTTTTCGTTTACTTGCCAACTTGTTTTACATTTTCTCGTTAAGCACAAGTAAGTGTATTGAACGCCACACGATAGTTTTTTTAAGTCGTAGTTTTCAGTTAACAATCCCATTATTGTGGCAAGCTCATTACACAACCAAAACCGCCTAATTTTAAAAACCTTTTGTGGAAAAATTTATACAATTTTCACGTTCAAATTAAAAAGTAGCTGACTTATTTAGGAAAAAAAATTAGGCTTCAAAACAAACTTTTACTGTTTTATGTTTTTTGAAAAAAAAAAACATTTCAGTAATTAAATAACAATCATCCTTTCAATATAGGTGAATTTTCAGGTATTTTTGCTATGTAGCGTTCAAGACAGACTTATTAAAACTACTTTAAAAAAAATATTCTAGTTATAAAACTTCTCGTAAACCGACAACTACATCGGAAAAATCAACGAAACTTTACAAAAAAAAAACAAAAAGTATTCATTTACATTTTAATTGAAATTGACCCATATACATAAGAATAAAGAGTTAAATGTGTTAAATATTTTTAAACATATTAAATGTA
Source organism: Melanophora roralis (assembly GCA_963583895.1). Classification (NCBI taxonomy): domain Eukaryota; kingdom Metazoa; phylum Arthropoda; class Insecta; order Diptera; family Rhinophoridae; genus Melanophora; species Melanophora roralis. Next base: position 89,073,411 of record OY757187.1, on the reverse strand, counting down.
TAACGAATTAAAACAAACAGCAAGATAAACAAATATTACTATCAATACATTTGATGTAGTATATTAAAATATTTACCAAAAATCAAACATAAAAATTCACGATATTTAGGAAATTCAAAATAAGGCGTTTTCAATAAAGCTTTTATTGCAAAGAAGTTTCAATTTAGTTTTTATGATTTTTTTAATTAACTACACTAATGGACATTTAAAGAAAGACAATTTTTTCATACTTTTATTACCTTTTTTTGGCAAAAAGCTCTTTTTGTAATAAAAGCAGGTAAAAATATGTATACATTTATACATACGAAATATCTATCACTATAAAGAAACAGGGTTAATCTTATAGCTCAAACTTTAAATTCAGACTGCGCGTACCTCTCCTGATGCATAAATCCACTACGAAAGGATTTCGATAAATTTGAACACTTACGGCTGTATTCATAAAAATTTAAACAACATTTTAAATCTTTATTAAGCAAACTTCAATAAAATTCAATAAAAAAACTTATTTTAAACCTCGTGTAAATACGCAAATTTTAAAATTGGTTCGACCCTATTTCAAGCCCATTTTTAAGCAAATCCATTTTTGGTATTTTTATTGCGTTTTACCCAATTTCAAGCCCATTTCAAGCATATTTCCTAACCTTTTTTTTTTTTGTTTTTTGCTCTGTTTTAATTTTTATTTTGACAACTATCACAAACTATTGGCTTTCGGCCCTTTGTTTGAACTTGCAGCTGTAGAAATCAAACATTGGCATTATATGGAAAGAAATGGATGTTTTTATAAATAAATATTAAGCCTGCCAGGCATTTTTCATTCATATTTACCATTTTTCAAAATTCAGCTTAATTGTTTTCAGTATTTTTAATTTTTTTATTTTAGTATTGTTAATATTTTTAATGGTTATTTATTTGAACTTTTCTATGTCTTAAAGTCATATCTATTTATTCAGCTTTAAGTTCATTATTAAAAATAGGATAGCTAAGAATGGAAATTTCATTAAAAATTAAGTAATTCCGATACTAGCCGAGTGTAATGCATTTTCGAAATCAGCTACGATTTCTCGTCAGCACTCTTTCTATTCGGTAATACATTCAACTTACAGTAGCATCGGCATAAAGTATTGCAGCCGTCATTAAAAAATAAGCATTGAAAAGTCAAAAAAATTTATAACAATTTAATCGAAATTCTGTTTTCTTTATGCCAGGATACACTTATCAAACAAGCGAATAGCGAATATTGGTTTGTTGGATTCTTAAAAAAACGAGAACGTTTTAGTTGCTTATAGTAATTCTCATTTTGTTTAATGAGGTTATTATATAAAGACAAAAAATATTCATGAGTTTTTTAAGAATTTGGGTTGAAGTCTGCTGATGATTTGGTGTAAGAACCAATGAAATGCATATAGACAAACTTAACCAACAACAAACCCTATAAATATTTAATTTTGTTTAAAATTTTTAATTTTTATGACATTCCCACGTTTTTTGATTTAGCTTAGCTGTCTTATTATTAAGAAAATAAAGTTTAAGCTCCTCCTACTTTTTCTTTCCTTACATGGAGTTTGACACACTAACGTTCGGAATTTTTTCTTTTATGACCGGGAAAGTGTCTAAATCCATATATAAAAAGTAAAAGAGGCTAAAACTGTATATTCTCAGTGCTACGACCTGATCTGTTATATAACTTTGGTATTTTTATCAATTTAATATTAATTTTTCTTGTGTCTTGAAAATTTGTTAACGTATTTATCCATTTTGTTTGAAGTTCTAAACTTTTTTAACTTTGCCTTTATAAAATACATAAAGGATATACGGAGGGCTATTTTATTAAATTTTTCTTGATACTTCCTGTATTAATGTACCTTGATAAGATAAAGTTTCTTTTTAAAATACCGATTTGAATAGTAACTGTTAATATAGTAAATAAAAAACTACTACTCTCTTTTGCAACCTTTAAAAGTGTAGAATGTGTTTGATATGGCATCACAGCAATAACGTAAACATTAGTAATTTTTCTTGTTTGTTTTCCCATTCATTTACATTTCACTAGAAATGGCAACGAACATTTGTAATAAAATATTTTTAACAAAAAATGTGCTAAATTTAACAAAAAATATAAGACCAGTGCAAAGAACTTACAGTAATTTTCGTTTTAATCATGAACATAAAAATTATGTGAAGTATTTTATGGTAATTGGTGGTGGTGTAACAGCATTAATGTGTGCAAGTTTTATTAAGACGAAAACAAATACTGTGCAAGCGTTTAATGTTAAGCGCTTTAAGGTAATTTTATTAGACAACAATAATATAATAATTACTGCTTAAAATAAAAGAACAATTTATTGTCCTGCTAGTTAAATTCCGGAAAAAGTCAATATGAAGGTACAGAATATATTTTTAGCATTTTTGGGCTTACGTATTGTGAATTTTTTACGTCATGTGGTAAATAGAAAAACGATTACGTTATATTTGGGCTGTTTTTTTTTTATTTTTACCAGCTGATTTTTGTTTACATATATTTATTGCTATTGAATGCAGAAATGGCAAAGTTAGTAGTACGTACTAGACGTCTGCATGACTATATTCATTTGATTGCCTATACACAACAAAAACAATATTCATTCAAACATTTTTCATTCTATAGGAGATAAATAAAGTTAAACCAGTAACAACACAAGAAAGAATATATTGTGTGTTACACTCACTGATACAAGAGGAACACATTCATTTTACAGTTTTTGTTTTGAATGTGTATAAAACTCACTTGAAAATACAAAAACATAGCAAAGTCACATTACAGTTAAAGTTTTTATAAAAACATTCAGGTGTTTTTTCGAGTTAATGAATGTTTAACAACAACAAAAACGACAAATTTGCAAACACAAATGAATGCGCTGAATAATAATTTTTTACACCAATCATACAGCAATATTCACAAATTCTATTCAGTATTTATTTATATGAATGTATGGGTAATATTTTGTTTTCGGTTGAAGTGGTTTTTAATTTGCTTTCGCTTGTGTGTTCATTCATTTAATTTGTTTAACATTGAATGAAAAACACTATGTTGTTGAAAAACAAACGAATGTATTTAAACGGCATTTATGTGTAGTCACGCAGACCTCTAGTACGTACAAAGAAAAAAGAATGCATGTTGTGTCAACAAGTATTGCCCCACAAAAACTTGTTTTAGTTGTTATTTGTAGTATTTTCTAATTTACGTTCTTTTCTTTTGTACCAAATTCATAAATATTTGTATTTGACAAACTACGGATAAGTTATTGCCCATTTTGATCAACAACCTTTTGCCATCTTTCAAGCAGCATCATAATCCCACGTTTTTAATTAGCAAAAAACTGAATCAGGTACGATTTAACATTATCATCATTAATTAAATTTTTACCATTCGAAGATTGTAAAGATAGGAACAAAAAGTAATCAGATGACACAAGGTCACGAATATATGTTCGATGTGACAAAACATCCCAACCTAGCTCCAATAATTTTTGCCGGATTACCAAAGGTGTGTGTTGTCTTGCATTGTCAATATGGAATACAACACCTTTCGATTTGTCAATTCGGGCCGCTTTTCTTCAACTGCATTGTTAAATTCTATTAGTTGTTCAATGTAGACATCAGAATTGATTGTTCGGCTGGGTAGTAAGAGTTCAAAGTAGACAATTCCTTTGTAATCCCACAAAACTGATAACGAAACTTTCTTTTGATGAACAAGAGCTTTTGATGTTGTTTGAGTTGGTTCACTTGACCTGCTTCACGATCTTTTCCGCTTAATATTGTTGTAAACAACCCATTTTTCATCGCCAGTTATCAGTCGTTTTAAAAATGGATCATTTTTATTAAGTTTCATTAGCAAATTGCAGTTCGTGAAAAACCTACGTATCGAGTTTTTGAACATAACCAAGTGGTTTTTAGTGATTGTCAATGCATGTACATATGTTATACATAAAGCTTCTCTGCAATCTCATGTGTTTTACTGTGACGATCCGAATCGATTATTGCTTCGATTAGGGCGTCATCAACTGGACGACCAGAGCGTTTTTCATCTTTGAGTGAAAAATCACCAGAACGGAATTTGGTAACCAAGTTTTGACACTGCCGTTCTTCTAGGGCTTCGTCACCATACGCAGCTCTAACTTGTTATGAGCTTGCGTTTTTCTCTTTGCGAAAATAAAAGAGCAAAATATGACGAAGATGTTTCTTTTGATTTTCCATTTTTTAACGAAAGCCAGACGAAAACTACGCAACCGATCAAAAAAAATTGTTTACTAATTGACAGCTAAACTGCCAACTATCAAATAACTAAATGCGTTTTACATTTGTATTACGTCTTTAAACCTAAAAAGTTAACAGAAACCATCTGTAAGTAAAATCCGCAATTACTTAATCGCCAACCCAAAAAACTGTAATTTTTTTTCAAAAAAAAAAAAAATTTAGAAAACTCGACAGAAATCGAAATCAACAAAATTTTCGATATTTTAGCGTAATTAAAATTAAAACAACTATTTTGGCATAACTGGCTAAAATTGAACAAACACTAAACTTTAAGCATTATTTGCAAAGATTCCTTCTCTCGCTACAAGCGTTTAAAAAAGCTAATCGCTTAAAATATTCAGATAAAATAATGATTAATATTCAGTAAGATTACAAGAAATTATATATATTACGCCTACTCTCAGTGCATTAACAAAATCAGCTTGATATAATTTTTTAATTTTATTCCTGATGAATGATAGTAGTGATATTTGCAAGATATTAGTTAAATGGATAATATTAATATGAAAAATAAAACTGACATCATACTTTTCACACGTCTACTGGCTGCTGTTGGAATTGTAGCAGAAATTAAAAAAAAAAACAATAAAACAAACTCAACAAAACAACAGCAATCATACAACATCTGACACCTACATACATATAATTCAATCACAAAGTCATACATCATGCAAATGTGTCTCGAAGTATTTTAAATTTAGTGTTTGTATTTACATACATACTTACATACATATGTATGTAATTTTAATTGTATAAACATTATTGAAATAAGACCGCATAAAATTAACAAACAAACATTATAACAATTGTACCATAAAGAAGTCTAACTCCACCTTCTTTCATATCAATTATTTCAGAAATTACTAATTCTTTAGATATTATCTTTTTCTTCATATTAAAGATGCATATTTAATTTATTTTGTGATTTATATTGCTGATAGTGTTATTTGACAAAAGTAATGTTACATTTTTACGAGTACTAACTATTGTAGATTTAACATTTAATCGTTACGAGCAACATGTGGGTGTTTTATTGTTAATAATATTTGTTTTACAATTTGCAGTAGTCCGTTTCAATGCCAATTTAATGGTAATTATACAAGCACTTAGACATTATGAACTCACAGCCAGTTAATCAGTCAGTCACTTAACTTGATATTATTAATAGACAAGACAATAGTGTATTTCGTTTTATGATAATTATTTGGCGCCATTAACACCAACAATAGTATCAAATTTCTTTGCTTGTTTCTAACTTGTTACTTGAAATTTATAAGTCAATTTGTTTATTTGATTTGTTACCTTTACAACTTAATTTATTGCCAGCATTATATTTTCTTTTATTGTAATTTTCTTCTAGTATATATAATTTTTTTGTTTTTACTTTTTATAAATAGTAGGTCTGCAGTTTAAAATTTATATCCGTGAGAAAGCGGTAATTTTTTATTTTAGACGATACGTTCAATTTACGGTGTTTAAAGTTACATCTGTATATAAAAACTTGTATTGAATTTTATTACTTAAGTGTTTGTTGCATTTTGGGATCGTACAGTAACTTCTTTTAACAATATTAATTGTACTTGAATAACAACAATTGAACCAGCTTTATTATTCCTAATTGCAATTTTTCAGAGTTTTGTCAGTGTTACAGAATTTCTAACACCCTCCACATAGTTGTAAGGATATACATATGTATGTATTCATGTATGTATTTATATATGCATGTATGTACGTACAGTGGCTCAAAGTAATATTGGGACAAAGCAAATATTTTTATATTGGTATTACTGAAATTTATAATAATTATACATTTTGCATAAATTTTCTGTTTTTGAAAGGCAAATATAATGGCAATTATTTTCTTAAAATATTTCCACTTTTTGTTTTTACATATCAAGTTTATAAATAATTATTCACAATAACCTTGTGAATGCAACACAAAGTAATAATGGGACATGTGGCAACTTCGAACAGTTTGCGCTTGTTAACGGCATAACTTTTATGAATCTTGTAATTTTGAATGTGCCTGCTTGTTTTGTATAACTTTTTAACAGTTTTGTTGTTTTCAATTAAAACATGGCGCCCCGTGGTTCACAAACATCACCAGAACTAAAAACTGTGCGAAATATTGCTGAAATAGTCAATAAACCAAAATCTACAGTGTTTAATATTATAAAACGGTATAAAGATGCAGAAAATTTTAAAAATGCAGAAAAACCGAGCAAAAGAAAGATATTTTCAGACGCAGATGAGCGATGGCTTATAAGGCAAATCAAAAAACCCCCCCATTTAAGTGCTCCTAGACTGGCTGCTGAAGCTGAAACGACTTTAGGAAAGAAAGCTAGTCCTGAAACTGTAAGAAATGTTTTAAGAAAACACAATTTCAATGGTCGAGTGGCCAGAAAAAACCCATTTATAAACAAGGTAAACAAATTAAAACGTGTCCATTTTGCTAAAGAGCACAAAGACAAAGATTTTTCCTTCTGGAGTAACGTAATATTTACTGACGAAAGTAAATACAATATATTTCGGTCGGATGGACGAGCATACGTATGGAGAAGACCGAACACGGAGCTCTCAGAACAAAATTAAAAACCAACTATAAAACATGGCTTGGGGTCAGTTATGGTATGGGGTGCAATGTCAGCCGCCGGGCCTGATAACTTGCAAATAATTGATGGAGTTATGGACCACAAATACTACATAAACATTCTACGGGATAATCTTGCAGAAACAGCAGATAAATTAGGCTTAGCGAATGATTATTACTTCTATCAAGATAATGACCCTAAGCACAAAGCTTATAATGTCAGAAGTTGGTTGCTCTATAACTGCCCACATGTGCTTGAAACCCCACCACAGTCTCCGGATCTTAATCCGATAGAGCATGCCTGGAGTTATTTAGAGGAAAAATTAAAGAATCGTCTAATTTCCTCCAAAAATGACCTTATTGTAGCTCTTAAAGAGGAATGGGGAAAATATCGCCTGAATACTGCCAAAAACTGGTTAAGTCAATGCCGGATCGATTGAAGGCAGTAATTCATCAAAAAGGTCTTCCAACAAAATATTAATTATAGCAAAAAAACATTACTTCTAATCTTGGTTTTGGTTTGTCCCATTATTACTTTGACATTAATATTACATGTCGTTTAAGTTTGTTGTTCTCATTTCATGTTTATTATTAAATTTGAATTTTTTTGTTTTGTTTTTAATAGAGTATCTGAGTAGCAGTAAGATTTTAATTTAAATTTGTTTTTTAAGTTTACAAGTTTAATAAATAACTTTGAAAAATGTGAAATATCGTGTGTGTCCCATTATAACATTGAGCCACTGTATGTATGTATGTATATGAATTTGTCATTTTCTTTTTAATATCTACATATGTACTTGTGATTCCATAGAGCTTGAACTGGTGTCAAACTATAAGAAATATTCAAAGCTACTAGATCGGCCTATAACTGCTTGAGATATTAATATAAACCAACGATAACTCAGTAAATAACGAATTTCATATGAAAGGTGATAAGTTTTTTACTAACGCACGTAATATATAGCCCTATTATACCCTTCACATTAAAAGTATACTTTTATATATATTCTGGGCCTTTATAGAAAGGAAAGTCGTTGGCTAAATTTGGCATACATTTTATCTCGAAAGCTACTGCACCTAACCACTTGAAACTTGTTACAAATTAATTTTAATATTATATTAACTAGCTAAGCCCCGGTGTGCTTCGCTACCCCAATCATATTAAAATTGTTTATTCATTATCTATTATCAAAAGATGTAAACAAAAGCATTTATATATATTTTTAATTTATTGGTTGCCCCACATAAGTTGCAACAAATTATAAGTCAGCCCTACTATTTAATTAACATATAAAAATTGGGAATTTACCAGTTTTATAGTTTTGGAGCTATTTAGACAGCTTTAATTAGCAAAAATTCTTTTATAAACTTCAGAATATAATTCTAGCCCTTTACTGCCCCTTAGCGCCAAAATTCAAAAAAATTTACCAAAAACATATTAACATATTTTGGTAACCTGACGAATGAAATTTAAATAATGTTTCTATCTTCATTGGTTTTAAAGTTACAAAAAGTACCAAAATATAATTTTAACCCTTTTCTCCGCTTAGGGTCCGATAATTAAAAAAGGACCCAAAAACGTACCCATATTTTTTAGGCCTGTCGCACGCAATTTGAGTTATGTTCTTATCTTTATTGGTTTAAAAGTTACAAAAAAACGCCTAAATAAATCAAAATATATTTTTAACCCTTTTTCCCCCTTTGGGTCCAACTTTGGAAAAAGTACGAAAAACATAATCATACTTTTTTAAGACCTATCGAGCGCAATTCGAATAATGTTTGTATCTTAATTGGTTTAAAAGTAACAAAAAGTACCAAAAAAATTATTTTAACCCTTTTTTCCCCTTTTTAATCCAAATTTAAAAAAAAAAACTAAATTTCTTAAGGAAAACGCAAAACTTTTAAATTTTGTTTTTATCTTGTATACTTCAGAAGATAGTAGGTTACAGATTTTTTCCCTTTTTATCAAACATAGAAAGCTTAACAAGTGTTATAAATTTCATGTATTTAGCTCTACGCGTTTGATTAGTATGGCTATGGTTAATTTTGTTAGGCAATTCATAACCTGACCTTCCCACTCAAAAGGGCGTAGTGTTGCCGTGGCAGCAATAATTTCCAAAAAAAGTACACTATTGTTTCTTCCAGACTTAAAGTAACTTCCTGTAAAAATTTTGAAAAAATCGATCCACTGGTGTGGCCAGCTATAAAATACAATCATACATACATACAACCCTTCTTTAGATAATAAATTTAAAAAAAAAACTAAGCTATGAATATCGATTCACTGGGGAAACCAATGTGAAGGGTATATAAGATTCGGTGTAGTTGAAGTTATCCGTCGCTTTAATTGAACCATTAGAATTATAAACTTGCAGTTTGTTTACTGCCAAAAAAGATTAAAAAATCATTTCTTTAATTCTTCTTTTTTGAAAGCGCGAAGAACTTTCTTCATCCGTTAAACTAACTGCACGTGAAAGACGTTTTATCAAATTTTCTTCAGTAGAATACGATGGACAATTGTATATGACACCTCAAGACTTTCTTGATTCTGTTGTTGAACAAGAACCAAGACGTAAGTATCTAATAATATGTAAAAAAGAATAGACAAATATTCTTAACTTTAGTTTATTTCTGTTTAAAATTCCTTTAAAAAACAATATAACACTTACTTTTTTACAGCCCGCCTTAAACGCCGCATATTAACCGATCAGGAGGTAACAAAAATCAAGGATGAAACTCCACCCTTAAAAAAAGGCTCTAATCAGCTCTTTAGAACTCTTAGAGATAGAGGTAAACGGTAATTATTAATTTAAAATTGCAACAATTATGAAAACAATTTTTTAATTATTTTTAGGAATTATTTCTTATACGGAATATCTTTTTCTCTTGTCTGTTTTAACTAGTGAGTACCTTAACAAATTTTTAAATTCATTAAATTAAAAATAATTTTTTTAACCTTTACATACTTATTGATGAGGGAATATATCGATTTGTCATTTCGTTAATATCCATTTGCTATCCAATAAAGTATATATATTCTGGGTCCTTATAGATAGGGAAGTCGATAAAGCCATGTCGCTCTGTCTGTCTGTCTGTCTATTAAAATCAGGTTCCCGAAACGATAAAAAGTCAGACGCAAAACATGTCAAGCTATCAGAAATAGTCCTAGGCAGATCGCTATTTAAAATCAGCAAGATCGATTGCCAACGGACCGAGATATAAGCAAAAACCTAAAATAATCCATCTTTTTTTAAACAAAACCCATGCATATATCCCCATATATCTCAGAAAATGTAACCAATCTTGTCACAAAACTTCTCACATATACTATGTAGGCGGCGGCCTAAATTACGAAAAAAGTTGTTTTTGAATAGAACCAGGGAAAGTGCTAATCCCCCTACAATTGTATAAATTTTGTGAACAATCTTATGTGCTATATTTAGGAAACTGTAACAGCTTTCAACTTGAAACCAAGTACAAAGTAATTGCAGTATAATGCGTACATTTTGGAAAACAAATTAGTTGGATTTGACCAGGGGTAAGGGCAGTCTCAATACAAATGACCAATTTTAATGAAACCTAACTATCGACTTTGAATTTCTTACAAAAAGTAATTGTGCCGCAACGCCTAGATACATGTTAGATAAAAATAGTTAGATTGGAGCTGGGGAGCAGTAGCCCTCATGCACATAAACAATTTTTATTTAACTTTTGATACGAAACATGTCATAAACTGTTAAAACTTTTGACCTCAAACCTTCTACATGGTATTTTTATTATGATTTTTTTAAGAAAATGTTGTTGATTGGGGCCTGGAAGTAGCATCGCCCATACAAACGCTAAAATTTTGTTAATTTTTTTATTTAAAATACTAGAATAGCAATCGATTTCAATCCCGACAAAAAGTATTTTAATATAATATTTGCGTTCAAAAACAACTTGGCCATACAAAAAATCAATGTGAAGAGTTTATAAGATTCGACACACCCGATCATATCGCTCTTACTTGTTTTTTATATTTTAGAGCCCAAATCTGGTTTTCGTATTGCTTTTAATATGTTCGATACTGATGGCAATCAACGTGTGGATAAAAATGAATTTTTAGTGGTAAGTAATACAATTTTCTTAAAATCAATTTAATTTTAAATTATTTTGGTATAAAAATCAATAACATTTTTAAAAAAATATTTTTGGATAAAATTTATTTTTAAAAATTTGTGTTATTTTTTATTTCAGTTTATCTTATTTATTATTATTTTTTTTTTAATTTTTAATTTTTTTATAATTTAGATTTTAAAGATTTTGGGTGGCTCTTTTCGTTCTCATGATTTGGATGACGACACAAGACGAATTGTAAGAATTTTTATTTGTTTTTATTTTAATTTATTTAAGAAATCGACACTGTTTCTATATACCCTTCACATAGTGAAAATATAAATTTCTTTAATATTTTGAAAGCATTTAAAGAATTATTTTTAAATACAATACGGGTTTTTAGTAAACAATTTTTTTAGATGCCTGCAAATTTAGTATTAAATGAAAGATAAAAAAAAAACATACAATAAAAACAAAGATTTAATTTTTTTGTCGATTTTTTAATCAAAGCTTTAACTTTGCTTTTAAGTTTTAATATACATTTTATATTTATTATTATTATAGCTTACCTTAAAGGATTTTTAAATAGGTTTTGTAATAATTTAATTAAATTTTATTTTTTATTGCCTTTGATCCTAATTTATTATTGTTTTATTTGCATTTTTGAAAAAAAAACTTTAGTTAAAGCGTTTAGTTTCAACCGAAGAACAAGCCAAAGAATTATATTACAAGAAAAAAAAAGACAAAAAGAATACAAAAACTTTTGTAAGTTTTTCCTTTTTAAGATATGAGTTTTTTTGTTTTGTTACTAGTTTTTTTTTAGTTTAGTTTTTAATTTGTTAATTTATTTTAAGAATGATTTCTTAAGGACATTTTTTTAAATCATTTGCATGAAAATGTTTTTTTCTGTTTCGAAGTTGCTTGTCTTAATTTCTTTAACAGTTTGCATATTTGCTTTGTCTTAAATTTTAGTTTTTAATGCTTTTTGTTTGTTTTATACAATTTATTACGAAACTGTTTTCTTAAAGGACTGAATGCAAACAAAATACCTGACAGTATGTTTTGTAAGTAAACTTTCGTTTTAAAGGTCACCTAAAATATATTTTAATTTTTATTCTTTTGATTCGAATATGAATGTGTATGTATGTAAGTATTTAACCAGCAAAAACTTTCAAATTTAAATGAAGCCAAATGTAATTGTATTGAATCTTCGCTATTGATATACGACGATACAAGGTACTATGTGCTACTAGAATTGCCTACAAATAGAAAACTTGTTAAGCCATTATTTAAATGTTATAAAGTAACTTCTTACAACTAATGTTTTATTTAAAAATGATCCAAAAATATTTACTTTAAATAGTTGAAAATGTTAAGTTGAGACGTAAACTTGAAGAATTTCTTATTAATAAGCTATATTTACACCACCTGAGTTCTAATCTGAGTTGATTGTCAAAGAAATAAGTTTAAATTTTTATGAGTTTCAAAAAACAATGTGACTTTTCCATTTTTAGTATTACATTACGTCTAAGGAACTACACCATTTTTAAATTGTATTTCAGAACTTTCTAATTGTATTTCAGAAATTTCTAATTCAATTTCAGAATTTCAAATTCAATTTCAAAAATTTCTAATTTTAATTTCAGAAATTTCTAATCCAATTTCAGAAATTTCTGATTCAATTTCAGAAATTTCTAATTCAATTTCAGAAATTTCTTTTTCAATTTCAGAAAATTCGAATTCAATTTCAGAAATTTTTATTTGTAGTTCAGAATTTTCTATTTGCATTTCAGATTTTTTCATTTGAAATTCAAATAAAAATTTCTGAAATACAAAAAGAAAATTCTGAAATATAAATAGAAAATTCTGAAATACAAATAGAAATTTCTGAAATTGAATTACAATTTTCTGAAATACAAATAGAAATTTCTGAAATTGAATTAGAAATTTCTGAAATTGAACTAGAAGCTTCTGAAATACAATTAGAAATTTCTGATATACAATTAGAAAATTCTAAAATACAATTGAAAATGGTGTAGTTTAGTCCGCTAATTATAAAAGTTGTTAAACTGGTATTAACTATATGGCAATGCAACAACCTGATGTTCTTACAAACAAGTAAAAATGTATCATATTGCATTCATGTAATAAGATAAAAATTTTTAGTGATGCAAGCGATATGTTATACTCATTCAAATGTTGGCAAATATGTTATAAAATATCTTTGCCATGTTTTTGCTGGATAATAACTTAAATATTTTTTTTTTAATTCATTTATGGCTTGTTTTAAGGTACTATGAAATAACTTCCAACGAAAATTAAATAACTCCCAACCTAAAAAAATATACTCTTAATGAAATATGACGAATTCGAAAAAGTTTCGTATTCATAAATAAGATTTCACTAACGTGAAATTATTATCCAAACATTGTTACCGGCTTTTTCTTTAAAAAGTGTTGCTTTGCAATATATGTATGTATGTATGTATGTATGTTATTTATTTTTTATTTTCTTTTTTTTTTGTTGGGTGTTATTTTAAAGTACCATTACATTTTTTTTTATTTATTCTTTTTATTTTTAGTCATTAAAATTTTAGTTTTGCTCGCTATATCCATATTAACTTACTTCATGTATATTACTTTCTAATTTTTGAAAATGAAATCATTCATCAATTGCTTAACATTATGCCTTAAATCTGCAAATGCCTGTACATAACTGTGCTTAGATGGAACGCATTTTCAGTGGAGCCTGGAAAGACAAACGTGGTAAAACACAAAGTAATGAACAGGAACCTGATGAAGAAAAAAAGAATGATGACAAAGGCAACGAAGAGGTATAATATTCTTTAAGCTTAAACTAAAACTAGGAATTTATTGTTTTTGTCTACTTAGAAGGTCAAAAATTATACAAATTAAAAAGCAGGTTTACAAAAAAAGTCGCGGGGGGGGGGTTATTATGTAATTCTATGCGATTTTAAAAAATTTTTAAAAATAATTTTCATTAAAAAATAGAGGTTAATTTTCAAGCGTTCCTAAAAATTTTAAAAACGATAAGGGAGGAGTTCTTTCGCTATTACTGCGGAACATGACTTGAAACATGTTGCTCAGGAATATGAATTCAATTAAACCAAGGATATCATCTATGAGGATGACGCGGCAGTTTCGATATTTGGTGTCCATCTTGATACCATCTTTGATAGGATAGAATTTATTCACTCAGTGAGTAAAACGCAGTAAACTGACTGTGCATAAATCCTTCTAAAACGGAGCTAGTGCTGCTCACAAGCAGATTCAAGATTACTTTCCCTGCCGCACCGACACTGAACGGAGTACGACTGACCATGCCAGATAGTGCAAAGTATCTGGCAGTTATTCTGGACAAAAAGTTGTCTTGGGGCTAAACGTGAAGGGAAAAGACGCATACTGCGATTTGTACAAACGTGTAATCAGCGAGATCTGGGGCATCAGATTCTGGAACATAAAATGGTTTTACAAGACGATAACAGAATCGATAGTGAAAGTCTTAGAAAAGCTATGACTTTACCGCGAATCGTCTAAATATTAATAAGACGATGCGAAATAGGCGATTCTGATAACAGGAGCAATTGGATCGACTTTAACTGGATCGCGTTTGACCCTACTCAACTGGCTTCATGTAGATCTTCTTGCAATAAAGCTGGTGCTGATTACAGCGATATTTCAGAAAGAAGGCAGATGGTATTACCTTTTCGGGGCCTATCGATCTGAAAATGTATACGGACGGGTTAAGTAGAGAACTGGTGTTGGAGATAAATTTATTGCAAGAATAGGAGTCCGGTGTGTACTACAGGCTAAACTGTCAGTGATTAGCAAAGCGGCTAACTAGCTAAGGTACTACATGCTATCTGGGCGAAATATCGGGACCTTAACCGACATTGAAACTGACATTAAGTCCGTTGCTGATGTAGTATGGATGCGGGAACACGGGCCTTGGTGCGGACAACTGTGTATCTGATAGGTGAAGAATGGTGCGAAATTGGATTTAACTAAACTAAAGAGGGAACAACTAGGATAACTTGGCCAAGGCTAGATCTGAGACGTTCTAAAGGTCTTCTCGATGTTAGCAAACGGAGTTAGAGAGACACGATATTACTGGCGAATTGGCATCCTTGCCAGTTGATTGGGACTGACTTCTGTAGAAACTAAAAAGATTTAGAGAGAGTTGTGGCTTTTTCCGACACTGGATGATGTCCGGACTTGATTTGGGGCAAGCAAATGTCGAATTTGACTGATATTAGCCTATATAGTATATTACTTCTTATCAGGGATAGCAGCTGGTTTGAAGATAGAGACCAAAATCTTGCCAACCATTTAAATTAGCCTCTACCTTTGGGTGAGGTTAGGTTAAAGGGAGGATGCCTTAAAGGCCTCAAGTCCTGCAGGACATACACCTAAGCCAGTGATCGGCTTATGCGCTCCTAGCAAGGAAAAATAATCTCGGGGGAGAAGTTAACAAATCGGCTTATGCGGACGAATACCCTCAACTCCTTTCAAGCGAGCCACATCTGGCAAAACATCAGGCATAAAACATCGGACTCTGGCCTGTGTAAAAGCCGAACAGTGACACAGGAAATGTTCCAAACTCGCTGTTCTCCGCAACTTCTATCCGATGGAGGTGTGCTCGTAAGGCTCCCCAAGTTTCAGAATGCCCTAAGTTCTGATCTCATTCGGGTCGCTCCAGAGAATATCCTCAATCTTACAACAATCTCGTTGTGCCATTGCTTACTTAGAGCATTTTCCGTCCACTTTTTCAACTCCGCATTTGCCGCAGCAAAGGGCAGATACTCCTTGATTGCCCGGATCTCCGCTTCTAGGACAGTATTGTGGTCAGGGAGGCGGCAGGAAATCTCGGGCTCCGTGTTTTCAACAAGGATACCCAGTCCTGTTTTTGCTCCGCCCTAGAGCCATCCGTAAAACAACATGTCCCTTCAACCAGATTTGCCGATCTAGTGCCAGCGCAGTGCAGTTAGCTTCAACCTTCACTAGAGGAATACGATCAGACAACTCTGCGGTGACTGCATAACCCTCCAGTGTCTGCGAAATGCGGTTATGGTTAGCCTTAAAGCCCCAAAGGAACTAAGGAAACAAACTCAAGTCGGGTGCACCTCGTTCTCCTATTACTTCCGTAGCCGCCTGTTCTACCTAACCTAACGTCCGTAAATAAGTTTTTAAAATGTTGTAACGCAATTTGTACAAATTCGGAAAAATTTCGAATTACATAATAACCTCCCAGGCTGTGCTAATCAAGGCTTCTAAAAGTATTGTGTCTTTTAGCATATTTTTTGTTATGTTTCTTTCTTTTCTTTATTATATTGAATATACTAATTGAATGTTTCTAACAAATTGTGTTTTTATTTTAAAAACATCCATTTTAAATTGCAGCATTTCGTAAATTTTTCCCAGCTCTACATATACTTTTGTTTGTGGTACTAATAACACTTGACTTTTTGTAAATAATTTTTAATTTCACCAAAAAAGTTTCTAGATTTAATTTTACTTTTGTTTGCCTTCTTTAATCGATAACTTTTCTTTCTTTCTAAAATCTAGGACAATTACATTGATGACGAAGAGGGTTTACAGCGTAAACATAAAGTTGATACCACATTGCAGACGCACTTGTTTGGCAAGAAGGGCAATCAAGATTTATACTATGAGGGCTTCTATAAGTTTATGGACAATTTGCAAACTGAAGTTTTAGAATTGGAGTTTACCGAGTTCTCCAAAGGCAATAAAGCCATAACGGAAGTTGATTTTGCAAAAATACTATTGCGTTACACCTATTTAGATACGGATGAATATGACAGTTTTTTGGAACGTCTTTTAGATCGTGTTAAGGATGAAAAGGGTATAACATTTGATGAATTTCGTGATTTTTGTCGATTCCTTAACAATCTGGAAGATTTTGCAATAGCTATGCGTATGTACACTTTGGCCGATCGTGCAATTTCAAAAGGTATTTGTAAATAAATCTTTAACTTTTCAATACGTTAATATTCATCATATGTCTGTTGTTTATCTTAAATTCCAGATGAATTTTCAAGAGCTGTTAAAATTTGCACTGGTTATACATTGTCCAAACACTTGATTGATACCGTATTTGCTATTTTTGATCAGGATGGTGATGGTTTATTATCGTACAAGGAGTTTATTGCAATCATGAAGGAACGTTTGCATCGTGGTTTTAAAGTAAGTGGTCATATGCTTGAATATAATGAAGAATTAAACGAATATGATGAAGCCGAATATCCAATGTTTTCTGTGTGGCGAAGACGTGTCTGTCGTAATTTAGATTATTTTTATTACGACAGTGATATTCCTTAACTTTATCGAATCTAACATTGCTGTGACTTGCCTTAAAAGCCTTGACATAATATTATACGTAACATTAAAGCTTTAATTTATTTTATTATCGTTTCTTTTACACATCATTTTCATTATCTCCTTTACACTTTACCATGACATTTTTTGAAAATCTCTTATCGTGAATATTAGATTTAATGCTTATTTTATTTATGTTTTTTATTATTTTTATTCTAAAGCTTATTTTTCTTAATTTTTTTAATTATAAGTTTTTATGTATTATTTAAGAAAAATGTTTTAATAAATTATTTTTTATATAAACTATTTCAAATTATTTTGTGTTTCTTTAATTGGCTTTTAGTTACTTTTTTTTATTTACATTTTATGTTTATTAACAGTTTTTTCGCATTTAACTTGAATTCAATTCGAAGCCTTTTAACAATTGTTTGTTTTTCGCATATGCTTAAGAATGTTTATTTTAAGGTTATAAATCTAGTTTTTTTGCAAAGTAGACACTCATACATACACAGAAACTTTTGTGACAAAACCTTTAAAAATTGTAGATAACGAGGAATTGTAGAGGAAATGTGAAATGTGTGCAACAGTGGCGCCAGAAAATATCTCAGAAAATAAATAAAATATATTTAATTAGGTTTTTGTTTTTTAGGTACAATACTTGTGACTTTGCAATACCTGTGAAAAAGAGATATAGAAGAACAGAAAAGATTTAATTAGATTAGATTAGGAAATTTCGACAATCAAAATTTCAATTTAAATGGTTAGAAACAGTCGCCTTGTCATGGTCCTTTTTTCCGAACCAGCCGCTAGCCCTGATAAAGGATGATGGACTAGATAGGCCAATGTTAGCCACATCCGAAAGTCTATCCGGCTTAACGAAGCCAAAGTGCCCAGTGCGAACAATATCCAGTGCCCAACAGAAGCACAAAAGCTCTGAATACCCTTAATCTCTTTTGCGTCCTGACAGCTTCTATGGAAACCATTTAAAGAAAGGCGTAATTTACTGGTATTGTTGCCAAATCGAAAGTTACCGGTAATTGCGGCACGGTGTCTCTCAGTCTCCGTTTGTCCAGATCAAGAAGGTATTTGGAACGTCTCGGTTTTATTCTCGACCAGCTTGCCCTAGAGGTTCCACATCTTGCTTTGTTGGACCATCTGCTCCCTGCGATTATGCCAAAGTAATTATCCTCGCGAAGTTTACAGGAAGAGAGGAGAATGCCACAGAAACTTAAAGATATACGGCATTCGCAAATAGGCTGTGGTGTAGATAAACAGCAATAATGGATCTTGACTTTCGGTAAATATTTCAATGTTCCTGCGGAATATTCTATAGTAACGAAGCCAGTTAGCCGCTTAACTAATCGCTAAAAGTTTAGCCTGGAGAAAACAGCATTTTTCCAAAAATCTGAGATCGGGTCTCCCGTTTGGGCAATGAATATGCTCCACCAATAAAAGTTTCCCTTACGTACATATTTTCAGATTGACAGTCCCGAGGAGATGATTTCATCCACCGATGTCTCTGAAAAAGGTTAGGTTGAATTGGCTGGCCCAGAAGACCCCACATAGACCATTTAGGCCCGTAGTGTTACCAGACAAAAAAAAACGATAACCGTTTTTACTTATTTTATGTGACAAAATTCAGGGAGATATACACTTTTCTCGAATATTTTCTTCAGGCTTTGGAACAAATAAGATCCTCGTCGCCCCCGGGTCATAAGACTTCCACATTATTCTGGAAACTACACAAAGTGCACCATGGTATTTACCCAGACCTCTGTGGCTTTGCCTCTCACTGCAGAGAACTGAAGTGAAGCATTAACGCCCATTACTCTTTTCATCGGCCATCTTATTTCCCTCAATACGTCTCCGAACCCAATTGATATGCACTTGTCTTTCGGCACACAGTCTATCAATTGATTTCTTGCACGCCTGGAATATATTAAATTTCTGTTGAAAATCTTTCAACAATGCGACTCGCCAAAAATCAAGGCTGCCATTTTGATGCCTGTCGGGTATTTGTTTGTGATTTTTCGCTTATGTAATACCCGAAATCTTGTTAAATACCGTTTTTAAACAGTCCAAACATTTTTCTGTTTATATAATAATAAATAGAGTCTTAGGAACAAAATTGCTAAACATAGTTTTTATAATCAAATCTGAATTAGCTGTGAAACAAAAACTGATGGCACCATTTTTTTAGTATGTCTATTAATTTTTCGAAACTTTGGGACCCATTAAAGAAAATTGTCATCAATTTCGCCAAGGCTTTTATTACAATTCGATAGTAAAATTGAACCTAGACTACCAAAGCAATAAATTTTACAAGAAGTCTTATCTTGGCAAGCAGTTAGATATAGTCTAGTTGAAACGGACCTTTTTCCAGAACTTTTGAATATTTAGGCTAAAAAGTATATACATATCTGTACTATAACTTCTTTACTTAAGCCTATCAGAAAGATATCGTCGTAAAATATCTGTGATGAAGTAAAGAGCTCGCGTGTCGTTGGTCATTATTTTTTAAGGACAACCAGGCCGTCCCTTTTTATCGTACTTCGAGAATTTTGCGTCTCACTCTCGCATCTGGGAAATTTGGCGTCACATAGCTGTACTATGATACAGTTATCGTAAGCTTCTATGATTGCCTGCATGCAAAAATAATCACCCTTATTGTGATTAGCGTTGGCATAGTCGTTTTTAGTTTTTTGGTACCATCTAACAAATACGTTAATGTTAGCTGAATAGCATCCTTGTCGTTTTTATGTTGAATCCGACAACATTCGGATCGCTTTTTTGTTGAATGAAATGACTACATAACAACAACACTTTGCCTAATAACGCGTATTTAATAAAGGGGGCATTATATTACGAAACAATTAAAATTTTTTTAGTTAATGTACCTACATTTTTCTTTTCATTTATTTTGATCATAATTTTCTAATACAGCTGTTTTGATTATTTTTTTTTATTAATCACTAAATAATTGTTCTTTGCAGTCGGTGGCCAAATCTGAAGGATGGGATGCTTTTAAGGTTTGCGTCAAACAGGAAATGAAGCAAAATAGATAAATTAATTACTAATAATATTGATAAAAATAATTTAGCCAAAGATGCTTTCAAGTCCTCATATAAACCTAATATTATTATTATTATTAAAAAACAAAACACTTTATTATCATATTTATTCTTAACATTTTTTAACTTAAACTTAATAAGAACTTTTAATTATTTTTAATAATATTGCATATGAAGTAAAGGCTAAAAAAACTTTTGCCGTAAATTAACTGATACATATAACTGTCCTACCCAAAATGTGCAAATATATTATTTCTAAACGAAATGTTCGGCAAAGTGCTGACGTTAGAGTTTAAAAATAATGATGATAAATTTATCTTTTTTTAAAGGCTTTCGTTCCTGTTCTGCAACCTAAATTAATATTCGTTTCTTGATTCCAAACCGAATTTATAGATTTCGGTAAACTAAAATAACGCTTTTTTTGCTTAAAGTGTTCAGGCATGTTTGGCATTCCACTTTGAGTTGAAATCACTTCAGTTTGAAAAAATTAACTTTTTATTATTGATGTTTTGCAAAGGTAAAGGTTTTTTTATTTTATTTTGTTTTTCCCAAAAAAAAAACAATGTGAAACATTAAAAGTAGACTACAGAACACTAATAATTCAAACTCAAGTGGTTTCCAATTCAAAGAGGAATACAAAACATAAGTATGAATTAAAAAATACAACTATTTTAATTTTAAAATCACTTAATTACTAAATATTCGCTTTTGTTACAAAAATTTATCAAAACTCGACACAATTTACAGAAAAGGAAATTGCCTCAAGTAAAAATGAAAACAGTTTAATATAAATGTTTTTTTTAATTTTTGGTTTAATATAACAAAAAAAATTTGCTGATGTTACGACTCCTAATATTTAGCAAAAATGCTTTAAGAGTTTTAAACGTTTTAAGCTCTAACGGAGTGCATAACAATCAATAATCAAATAAAATAACAAATACAGTTTAAGAATCACTTGTTTATCGAAAACTATTAGGTGTCGATTATGTACAGCAACCCAACTTCAGTTGCGTTGCCCAACGGCAACCAAAACTTCTTGGTGACGACATTGTATAATCATTTGTTAATTAAAATTGACAAATGTTATTCGAAGTTGCCAGCTTTAATATAATTTGGCAACTCATAAACGAACTAAAGTTGGATTGACATGCGTAATCGACGTATGTATGTCGATGCTGTAAGCAATTTTTTTACGTTTTATAACAAAGATTTTACGTTCAAGTATTTAAAGTAATGGAAACGGTAACCAGCATATTGCTCTCTCTAATTGTGAAAGTCGTTTGGAGGTACTTATGTGCTGATATTGTCATGCAAACGATATTTTTTACGAAATAAATCCTATAAAGTAAGGTTACGAAGGGAAGTGTTGAGTGCAAATCTCCTTCTCTCCACCCAGAGCACTATAGGCCCATTGTGAATCTCTTGAAATGAGTCGAACAGAAAAATAGGAAAGACAAAAAAAAGAGTGTTCGTCAATTTTTGCTTGCTTAAGAAGATACGTGTGTTGCTTAACAAAATCTGTGTTATCCTAAACAGAAGTCATTAATTATTTCCTTTGGTAAAGCCCTTATGACACTTGCTTTTTTTTGCATTTTATAAACTTTGAAGAACAGTACCTACTTATAATATAGGAAAATTACACTAAGTGTGAAGAGTTAAGCTATATAAAGAAAAATACCAAAACGTCAATAGCTCCCCAAATGCAATTGATAAAAAAGCAGAAGCTGTCAAAAAAAATGTAAAAATTTTTAACTTAAACTTGACGTTTTAAGATTAAAACTCTAAACATGTTGTCAATTTGATCAGTTTATAGTTAAAAAAGCGATTTTTCGCGCGTTTATTAAGTTTTATTTCAGATTTTCCGCTCTGCAACAAAATATCAAGTGGGCAGCATTGTTTCGTTTGTTTACTTGTTATCATAATACATATATATTTTGTTCTATCTAACATTTGCTATTTCTTTCTTTCAATCCAAAAGCAATCAATCAAGAAAAAAGCAAGTGTCATAAGGGCTTAAAGCTGCTCAAAAAACAATTTGAAGACACGTTTACCGCAACCCAGTATGAAAGTATACATTAGATTTAAAAAAAAAATTGATACATAATTCAAAACATTTCAGGTTGATAATTCTCCTTTCTCTATTACCAATCGAATTCCAAATAATCAGTTATATAAGTAGTTTTAAAACACAAACAAACAAAAGTTTTGGGTATTCTAGTCTCATGCCTTGTAAAAAGAATTGAACCGATAAAGCTTACTCTGTTACATTTCTAGATTTTTTTGCTGGGAAAACTATGTTAAGTTAGTTATAGTTTACCTTTTTTGGGCCATATTTATTCATAAAAAAAATTTAGTTAGAAAATTTCTAAATAGCACTTAATTAGCGAAAGGGGTACCAACGCATTTTTGAGGCTGGAATTTTACCAAAAATAGTACGATCGTACCACCCTTATCATCTCTGATTGGCCTGTTATAATTTGGCAGTAATTTAAAGGCGGAGGCACATACAATCCGTCATACGTCATACTTCGCCTTTTTTAACTGACGTTAACGTAACAACGCAAGAGGTTGTCACATAGAATCCTTTATAAACGGATGTTAAATTAGCAGGTGGTGGTGGTTCTACAGCAAAATTTGGTGAATATAATTATTGTTTTTGTTGTAGTTTTCGTTGGCTCAGTTATCAAAACAAGATATGTAAAAGTAAATAATTTTGACTACGCAGCCTCGATTTATGCATGAAAAAAGTCGATCAGTTGTTTTCGTAACACCACCTGGTACACATAATTTCACAATGCAACTTGTCAAAGTACTTGACGTACGTTGAAAGTTAAAAGTTGCCCAACTTTAGTACGTTGCGTTGAAGGAGACGTACTGTATGTGACATTGTTCATAAGAAACCATGTTATTTAACTTAGCTGTCAGTTAAAAAAGGCGACGTATGACGGATGACGGATTCATTGTGCCACCGCCTTAATTCGCAAGTCGACGTCAGTTGTGTCAACGTTGACATTCGCAATAAGAGGGAGTGTTTTGCATTTGTATGTCGATTATTGTTAAAAACGACAAAAATACAGGGTGTCCGCCGGCAAGGTATACTACTTTATTTATAGTTTTTGATGTAATGAAAGAGAATGGGTTTTATATTGATAAATGTTTTATTTAATGTCGGCAATTTTGTATGAAAAATGTCCGCCTCTGTTAGCCTCACAAATGCGAGCCCTTTTGAGCACATTTTTAATTACATTCCCACAAATTACACGCGGTATTTCATTAATTTCATCACAAATATTTTGTTTGAGTTGCTCCAGCGTTTCTGCAAAAACCTTGCTTTTCAGATATCCCCACAAGAATAAGTCCGGAGCAGTCAAATCAACATCACTATTTCTTAAATAACTTGATTTAGAAAGAGGTCCCGCATGCAATTGTGGCATTGAAAAGTTTTCAATCATACCACGATATCGCTCCCCATTGAGTTACCGTTACGCCGTTTTCAGTTTCAAAAAAGTAAGATTCAATGATTCCTCCTGACCAAATAGCAAACCAGACTGTCACTTTTAATGGATGCAAAGGTAACTGATGAATAATTTGAGGGGTTTGCATTACCCAGAACCGACTATTCTGTTTATTCACATATCTTTTCAATTGAAAATGTGCCCCGTCACTTATTATGATTTCTTCATGAAAACCGGGGTTGCCATGTTTTAGCGATTAAAACAGGTTGGCTTACTGAATATTTTTCCATAAAAAATTTGCCACGTCTCTACTTGACGACTGCCAAATATTAACTGTCAAAAGTAATGTTTACCAAAATGTCGGCAAAGCAAAGTAGTATGCCTTGCCGGCAGACACCCTGTACGAAAATCAAAGAATTAATATAGAAAAATCGGCTACAATCACGATATCAAAATCGATAATCACAATAAGACCAATAGTATTAACCTTACATTACATTTATGCTACAGCAATGATGATAAAGCATATTTTGCACTTGTTGTCAGATTTTAAAAATTATTTATTAATAAAAATAAAAAATATGGTATACAGTAGACATCTGCGTGACTACACTCAAAAGCCGTTTAAATACATTCGTTTGTTTTTAAACCACATAGTGTTTTTCATTCCATGTTAAACAAACTAAATGAATAAACCCACAAGAGAAAGCAAATAAAAACAACTCCAACCGAAAACAAAATATTACTCATACATTCATATAAATAAATACTGAATAGAATGTGTAAATATTGTTGTGTGATTGGTGTAAAAAATTATTATTGAGCGCATTCATTTGTGTTTGCAAATTTGTCGTTATTGTTGTTGTTAAAACATGTATTAATTCGAAAAAACACCTGAATGTTTTTATAAAAAGTCTAACTGTAATGAGACTTTGCTATGTTTTTGTATTTTCAAGTGTGTTTTATACACATTCAAAACGAAAACTGTAAAATGAATGTGTTCTTCTTGTATCATTGACTGTAACACACAATACATTCTTTCTTGTGTTGTTACTGGTTTAACTTTATTTATCTCCCATAGAATGAAAAATGTTTGAATGAATATTGTTTTTGTTGTGTATAGGCAATCAAATGAATATAGTCATGCAGATGTCTAGTATACAGCTTTCTAGTTAAATTTATTAATACGGACTTTTAAAAGCGAAGTTTGCGCGTAAATAAATTACTTAGAATAAACAAACTCTACTAACTTTACTAATATTATCTCCAAACCTTTATTTTAAGGAATAAATGGTGTTATTACTACTTAAAGATTAAAAAAATATTTGTTGCGTTTTTGTTTACTGTTTATTTTATTATTAGAAATCATTGTCCATTATTATATTATTTGTTATAAATATTAATAAACAAAATAAAAACATGTATCTTAAACCGATAATTACAATTTAAATGGGTTTTAAAAGTCATCTAACTAATTTGGTAAGTAAATATTTAATTTTAAAAAGTGATATACTAATAAAGTTCCTTTACGTATGTATATACAGGAGGTATAAGGGTTTTTAAATTCAAAACATTTGTTATTTTAAATAACATTTTAGAGGCTGTTATATGCATCTCTATAATATTATTTGACATGCATGTGTGGACAAATATTTATTTTTTTGTTTATTTTCTTACAAAAATATATGAAAATAGAAACAAAATAATAGTATTAATATCACAGACAATCTATTTGTTAGCTTTGATTTAGTATCACTAACAAATATTTATTATTATTATTAAGCCATATTTTCTTAACAACTAACAGTTTTTTTATGTTTAAGTAGTATACATTTAATGCTAAATAAAGTTTAATGGTGCTACGAAAAATATTCCACATTAAAAAAAAATCAATTTAAATTATCAAATAATAGAGACAAAAAAATTATTATTTTACAATAAATTTTAAATAGTATATTTAAAAAAAAAATATCTTAAAGCTATTCATCATTGGTGCTTGTTGTTGGGATTACAGTCCATGTTACGTTTTTATCTTTTTTATTGCCATTATTATTATTAAAATTACGATTAGATGTTTTGGGATAACGTCTAAATTTAAAATTAGCAAAAACATCACGTTTCTCCTCGCCAGCATCTAAGGGACTATCGAAATTTCGCTGCAAGTCCGAAGCAAGGTCTTCATCGCCATTTGATTTGCGGAAATTATAGAGTCCCTTGCGCTGGCGGGCATGAGCAAAAGTATGTGCTGTTTTCTTAGGGCTATTATTTGAGCCTGGTTGTTGCTTGAGCAAGGGTTTAGGATCCCTTTGTAATAGAATAGGATACAAATCATCGCCGGCATCGAAATATTCGGGGCGCGTAAAATGATAAGAGGAATTATAGTAGCTATGAAAAATAGGCTCATTTGAGCAAATACTAAAAGCATGATAGGCATGCGATATTAAATGCGGAAATTTACTAATCCAAAACTTAGTAAATTCATGTGGAATGCTGCCAAGTATACCTTGCACTTCAAGGGTTAATTCATGGTAATGATGTTTCTAAATTAAAAAAAAAAACATTTAAAATCAAATCGACTTTTCCAGTTAATCTTTAATTATACTTTATTTCTTAAGGCTCTTAAGAGATCTCGCACACTTGCTCCCATATAGCTACGGAATTTCCTCAAATCTTCGGTTATAACAGGATCCAAATGCAAATTCCAATCACCTAATACCACTATATTACCATTCTTCTCCAGCGACTTTAGAGGCTCTACATTAAATTGTAACTTTTCCACACGATCACTAACATCTTGCAAAAATGCCAATGTCTTTTGGTTACTCCAAAATATTGGATGGTTGCCAATACAGCCAGCTGGTGGTCGGCATTGTGGATCCTTGTGTATCATATCACCGATAAGTTGTTCAGCCAATATCTTAACACAAAACAAAAAAAAAAAAACAATTTGAATTATATTCAATATCAATCTTCATACACAGTCAATCGTTACTCACAATTTGGCTTTGATCCTCTTTACATTCGGCTTTTAAATGATTCATATTAAAGTCGTTGGACAATATATTGGCTTGTCTCTTAAGAGCATCGCCAAAAATGTGATGACCCCTACTGAGGACATAGTAGTAAACACAACCCAATGAAAATATATCAACCGATGTTGTCTACAAAATTTTAAAGTTTTAGACTTGAAGTATTTAATTTTAATAAACTTGTTTATATAACAACTTACAGTTCTTTGTCCTCTCATCATTTCTGGGGCGATCCACCCATCTGTGCCAGTAACGCCTGAGCGTCGCGAAAAGCTTGCTTTGCCATAATTAAGTTTTTTACATAGACCGAAATCCGAAATCATAACGCGTACAGCACCATTCACATCGGGCAAGGATAATAAAACATTTTGAGGTTTAATATCTCGGTGAACTTTAAAAGAAAAAAAAAACAAACCAATTTGATCTCAACTTTAAAATAGTTTTAAATATTACATATCAAGCTTTTTTTAATTGCACTTTTCTTTAAATAAAGAAACTTATTAATTTAATTTTTTGATATTTATTATAAATTCTTACCTATATTAAGGGAATGTAAATGATTCAGTCCCGCTGCCGCTTGTTTTAACACTTCCCACACCGTTATTTGTGCGCGCAACTCTTGACAGCGTTCACCCTCTGTATAATCTTGTAGAGTGGCAGCACATAGCTCCACTGCAATATAACGAAACTGGCGATCTTGTTCTGTGCAAAAATAACGCACCACATTTTCATGGGCATCGCTTTCGCGCAAGAGCGCTACTTCACGATCAGCGAATGTAAAACATTCGGGCAGCAAACGTTTAACAGCGACAAAACGTTCCTCAAAGGTACCCTTAAATACAAAAGTACCTTCACAGCCTTTGCCCAACACTTCGTTGGAGTTAAAGGATATTTTTCCAACCCTTATACAACCATCACCCAAATCAATTAAATCTTGGTCGCTGATGTTGCTGCTGCTACTGCCCCTACTGCCACTGTAGCCATTGGTTTTTGAACCATTCTCACTTTGATTCCTCAACTCCCGCATTGAACTGTGCATATACCAAAACATTAGAACCATTACAACAATGATTATGCACAATATGACATGTACTTGTTTACTGGGGTGATCGATAAACCATTCGTAGAAAAATGAACCCACTTGTCTACTATTAACAATAATGATTTCCTTTGTTTTATTTAAAGCGAAACGGCCAAAGGTTTTATTATTTATTTTCGAATCAATTTCTAATTCAATTACTGGTTCAGTTTGCACACCAATATCGGCTGAATGTTTTTCATTGCCTGACGACAGTATGGAAAGGCCAGAGGCGCCATTTAAAGCGGCGTTAATAGTTGCTAATTGATGGTTTTTTTCGTCTTTTGTGACAGCAGGTGTGGGAGAAATTTGTAAGTTAACATCGTTTGGTACATTATAATGACCCAGCAAAATTCCAGCATCATTATTAAACAAATCATTTAAATAAATTGTGTTGGGATTAACATTTATATGGGGTCCATCTAAAAGTTTAACTGGTGGAGCTGCAGTAATACGAGGTGTATTTTTATCCACCAATGAGGGCAAAGCATATAAGCCATGCTTATGTTCTCCAACATATAATGATTGACTGCAAAAAGACACATTTATAAAAAATATTTTATTTTCAATTACTTAGGGTTTAGTTAAAAAAAAAAACTTACAAAAGTTTAACCGTATTAACGTTGCCATCTTTTGATTCCTCCAGTATAGCTTGAAAAGCTTCATCAGAAACAGTGGTAAAGGGCACATTTAAAAGGCCCTCTCGACCCAATAGAAAAGCAGCCACTACAGGGCTGGATAAATCGTTTTTCCACAAAAATTTACCATTTTTGCGATCCAACGTCAAAATACCACCACAAGTAGTAGTAGTTAAATGTAAATATTCTAAAAAAAAGAAATTTACATTTCAAATAAATTTAAACACATTTTTTTTTCTTTGCAAATGTTACCATAATCTTTTGAAATGTCCGGGGTTGTGGCCATAGAACTATAGTCATAAAATGTTATATTCCACGGTTTAACATTTTTATTCTTTGTCAAACTATCATACATCATGACCGTATATTGTGTCCTGCCTAAGTAAATGGCTCGTGACGTGGCCCAGCCAATTCGTTCACCATTGCCACCGTCCACTGAGCCATCAAAGCCAACTTTCTCTCGTCTACCCGTCTTGGGATCGACTATAAACCATGTATCGCTCTTTTTACCCGAATACAATATTCCATCGGATGAGCGACAGGGTGCATTTGCCACCAATTGTGGTATAGTGTAGGGTAATTTTTTTAAATTTCCCCTATCGCCCAATTGATATATGCTACCATCTCGTGGATCGGGCAAATACTGTGGCACATGAACATTCTGCTGCTGTTCAGACATCACAGGTGGATCTGTAATAATACAAAATAATTTATAGGGTTAATTGTAGGACAGCAAATCATTAGTAGACTTCCCAATTCTTGAAAAATCTCATGAACATTTTCTTCCTTTATATAAAAACTTTAACAAACTGATTGAGAATTGCTAAAAACATTCAAGAATTTTTTTCCTAAAACCCAACAAACCATTTTTGATATAAGCTGTTTTGATTTTCTTAATCCCTTACACGTTATTGAGAATATGCATTAAAAAGAGGTATGAAAAAATAACTTTGTATTAAAATTTCGTTTAAAAAAATCTGTTTTATAAACTGATATAAATCAATATACACGCGTTCAATTCAGTTTACAGACTGACTTAACAGATTTATTATTACTTTTCTTTTCATTTATAATATACATTTAACAACAGTATTTCCTATTTACATTTTACCTTTTGTTTATAACATAGACAGATATGACACTTTCGCCGCTCAAAACTCAATCATCAATTATGTTGTTATAATTAAATTCAATTTCTAACAATTTTAATTTTAACCCCAATAGTGAAATGTAATTTAATAAAAGTAAATAATAAAATTCAGAAAAGTTTTTAATACCATTAGACCTTATTTTAAGTATTGATTTAAATCTTTTGGGGGTCGCCTTTCTCTTGTTGACCTACGAAGTAAGACTTGTTCTGGTTGTCCTCTCCTGCTGCCCACGGAATTTTCCAACTGGTTTCGGTTATTTTCGTTATTATCTCCCGAATTCGATTCGGCGCTCTCAACATTTTCTGACTATTTTCTTGAAACGTTATTATTGCCGGTAGACTATCTGCTTACTGCAACGCTATTATCAGATACTGGTACTTTTCATCTGCTCTACATGTCTCCTCCAAATCAGACCATCGTCGTATACTACGTTGTAGTGAAAATCTCGCCCACAGCTGATAAAACCTTATCCAGTCTCCACTTCACAGGTGATATATGTACATATTTGTAGTCTCGAATAACAACTTTTTGACCAACGACAAATTTTATCTCACTTGGTTGTTTCAATTTCGAGTATTTGAGGGTAATTAAAGTTCGAAACGTGATTGAAGCTGCCTACCCAACATTAACATAGCCGGGGATTTATTCGTGGCGGGGTGTATAGCTCGCCTAACTGCCATTAAAATTTTAAATTAATATTTATTCATGGACGCCACTGTACAGTTCGCTGCCTTCAATTTGTTTTTAATGGTTTGGACAAACCTTTCCGCCTGGCCATTCGTCGCCGGATGATATGATACGCTTTGTTTATGTTGTATCCCATTGTTTTTTTTAAATTCTTGAAATTCTTAAGAGTTGAATTGTGTGCCGTAGTCGCTTACAAAGATGTTTGGAATTCCTCTGGCCATCACGAACGGGTATTAACCCAGAAACGGACCGGCAAAATCTGCATGCACACGTTTAAAGGCACTTTTTGCTGGCATCCAACAATGAACTAGATTTACCCTTTTGGGGTTTGGATCCACCATTTGGCACTGAACATAATCTGCCACTTATTTCTCGATGTCTTTGTCCATGCCACTCCACCAGAAATACACTTTTGCCAAACTTTTATTTTTCGATATCCCGAAGTGCGCTTTCACGTAAGGCGGCAGGAATATACACACGTATTCCTTACAATATACCGAATCGCTCTACTTTATCACATTTTTTTACCATATCTAAGACATTTCAGTAATTTTCTTACTTTTTTTATCCAACTTTGTTGCTTCAGCCAACGCGTCAACGGTTACCGGAAAGTTCTCAATAGCATTAACTTTAATCACATCAACTTCTTTAATGTTTTGACAACTCTTTACCACTGGAACCTCGTACTAAAAATGTGACAAAATATAGCATAGTTTTGTATTCGCGTTGCCGAGAATACAGGTATGCCTTTATTTTGAGAAAATATTTTTGAAATTGCTTTGTTGTCCGTAACCAAAATAAATGTACCGCGTATGCTTCTTTATCTACTTGGCTGTAACGCAGTTGGACTTAATTTACGTTTTGTGATGCAAATTGTAAAGGTTTTTAAGAACCGTCCTCAATTAGATGGCTCAAGACCGCCCCGACCCCTATAGGGCTGGCATCAACGGCCAACAGCCCCCACCCTTTTCGGATCATAATGTGTAAGTATAATATCCGATTGTATTTCCCTTTCAACCTCATTGAATACTTTCTTACAGTCTTGATCAAGTTTAAATGGAACTTCTTTTCGTAAAAGGTTGTTTAGCGGATATACTTTGCTACTAAAATTTTGCACAAATCTACCAAATAATGAATAAGTCCCAAAAATGATCTTACCTTATCTTAGTTTGTTGGCTCTTTCATATTGTCAATAGCATCAATTTTACTTTTAATCCACCGAATTCCATTTTTATCAATAACATAGCCGCAATATTCTATTCGCTTTTTTATAAATTCTGATTTCTTTAGACTAACTAGCATGTTGTGCTTTTCTAACCGGCGCAGAACTTATTCAATACGATGAACATGCGCATCGTCCTCTGCAGCTGTTATCTTTAAATCGTCAAGAAAAATGGTCATGCCATCCCTATCTCCTAGTAACTGCTCCATCCATCTTTGACATTTTTCTGGCGCGCAAGCTACCCCAAACATCAACCGAATGGGTGTAAGCAAACCTTTGTGTGTGCTTAGCGTCAAACTACTTCTATTCGATGGCTGCACCTCTGATCGGAAATAGACCCTCGCCAAATCTATTTCTGTAAATTTCATACCACCAGTTATTCGTCTAAATAGTTCTTCTATTGTTGCCAACGGATGTTCATCGATTACT
Organism: Melanophora roralis; assembly: GCA_963583895.1. NCBI lineage: Eukaryota > Metazoa > Arthropoda > Insecta > Diptera > Rhinophoridae > Melanophora > Melanophora roralis. The sequence continues at coordinate 89,041,314 of OY757187.1, read as the reverse complement.
AAATTTTGGTTTACGGTCACTTTATAGTCGCCACATATACGTACCGTTTTATCCGCTTTTGATAGCACCACTATTGGCGTTGCCCATTCACTTTTGTCGACCTTTACCAGCAACCCTTCTGCCACTTGGTTCTCCAATTTTTTCTTCGACTTTTTCTCACACAACGGAAAAGGAACACGGTTTAATTTTACAAAAATACTGTAGGGTTTTTATTAACCAATACTTAAAACCGTTGACCAATCTATTTTCATTAAACGCAACCAATCTCGGCCCAACAATGGTTGCCTGTCCGAGCGTACAATATAAATTTTAAACCTAAAAGTCTTGCTATCTATCGTAGAAGGGTTGAGGTCGATACTTTTAACAGTTTCTGAAATAATTCGTATCAAAAATTTCATAAAAATGTTCATTTGTATGGGAACTGGCCCTTCCCTTGCTCCTATCCAACTAATTTTTTTTCCAAATTGTATATATCATTCTAAAACTCCTTTTTTAATAAATTTAAAGTCGATAGCTGTTTCTCCGTTAGACAAATAAAAAATTTCTTAAAATTTCGTCAGACGAACATGACTTCATTAATTGACTTTCCTATCTTAAAGGATCCAGAATATCTATCCTTTATTGGGTCGCAAATGGATATTATAGAAATTGCAAACATATTATACTATCAGCCGATTAAAGAGTGCTGATAGTGATATCTAAATCTGGTTTCGAAAATGTATGAACTTTTTTTCATATTTTTATTATTGAATCTTTGCCTTTAGCGAACTAAAAATAAGTTTTCAAATCTTAAAACTAAGTAATTATTATTAGTCCAGCATGTGCCAGACTATAACTTTAGTTCTCGTTATTAAATTAATTCATTTCAATGGTTTCATCTTAACGCAATAGTATCCCTTCCTTTCAGCTAAGTATCTCCACACGTTGCAAGATGTTTCGAGCGAACAGATTTGGATGTGTTTCCAGCTTATTTAAATACTTGAACTTGACCCAAAAATAATTTTATAAAATTTGCCTTTAAGCAAAAACAAGTTTCAATTTAAACTAAAAACCGTCCACCTGTATAAAAATATTTTGAAATAAGTGTTTTATATAACCGTATTCGATAGCTTGCAAGTTTGATGAAAGTTTTGATAACCACCGAATGACGTAATTTTTTCAATATCAAATGACAATGTAACACTCGTTGTGGAATTGCTATTGTAATGGAAAGAAAATACTGTCTAATCCTTTAGACGTACAATGTAGGGAGAATGTATCTTACATATCAAGCCCTAACCTCAACAAAACAAGCTTTGGTATTAATATTCTTTAATTCTAATTATAATCAAGTTTTTTTTTAATATAAAAATAAAATGAAATGTTAATAGTTTTAAAAACACAATTTTACCAGATAATCTTGTACACACGAAAAAATAATGGAGGCTTTATTGATTCAACTGCGTAAGTTAACTTCCTTTTGGATGAACAGAAAACTCTAAGGGCCTAATTACGTAAAACGCAACGCATAATAACGCAAACAATTGTATGGAAAAAAATCAAATTTAAACAAACTTTTCTATACATTTTGTTTTTGTTTTAGGGCGTTGCGTTTTAGGAAATAAGGGGGTAAGTTTTACTAAGTCAAATAGATGTTATTAAGCGAATTAGCGAATTGTCTTCGAAATTATTTTTCACTCTTTGTTAAATTATTTAGTTGTCAATGGTAAAAAATGTTTTAAAAAATAAAGGTACCTTAAAAAAATTTATATAGAATAATATAATAAAAAAATTTTGAATTGGGTTGTTAGGAAATGCAGAAGCAATTCACAGATATGATTTAAAAAGTAAGTAATTTAACACATTTTTTGCTTCTTGAGGTTTTTCAAAAATAGTTTTCTTATCAACAGAACTGTTGCTTGTAGCCAGTTTAAGAAGTAATGCAGTCATATTCTAAGGCCAAGTTTGGCTCCTCACAACTCATACATTGTTGCTCTGCTTTCGCAAATAGGGTATTCAAGATTTTTTGCAATCCAATCATGGGCTTTCAATAGCTTAATTTTGTTTCGATGGTAGCCAAAAACAAAAAAAAGGCATTTAACGATGAAAGTTTTTTTTTCAAGTTTTTAAAGGCTTTTTCGCGTTTAATTCAACTTTCGAAACAAGTTTATATTTTTCTTGAATTTTCAATAAAATATTGTGAACGAAAATAAAAAAAAATTAATTTGGTTTGGAGATTAACTAAATTAAAAAAAGGTAAATTCTACTAAAGTCATTAGGGTAATGTACTTTTCTATCGTTGTTAGTTTATAAAGTTTTAAAGTAGCTTTGACTAATTTTTTAGTTTATTTTTCCAACATGAGAACCAACTAAAATTTAAGACATATTACCTTAGGAACATAGTTACTGCCATGCTACCCTTTTTTTACTTGAATTTATATACTATGTTTTTAGGTAATAAAACCTAAAGAATTTTTTGTGTGTATAATATTTAGGAGTATGTATATGCATAAACAATGTAAATTGATTTAAAATACTGATTTGGTTTGAAAAGTGTGTTGAAAACCCTATTTAAAATGTAAGATTTTTTAGGGCATATGCCCCTTAATAGTTACGAAAAATAATAAGTCAAAAAATATGGTTTAATTTTTTTGCTTGATATGAAACGATAGATATACAAACACATCTATTTGTCATTATTTGCTTTTCTGTTGATCAACTACTGGTACTCTAAATCCATTTTAAAATTTTAAATTAAATAAAAATATAGCGCCAATAAAATGATATAAAAAATGTTTTTAACCTTAAAAACAATAAGATATTTAGGTATTTTAATTTTTTTTGAGGTAGTGGTAATGTATGTATGTATGTGTGTTATTTATGCTTTATTATTTTATATGTACAAAAGTATACCGTCAGCTGAAATGCAATACCACGTAATTAAATTTTTCAAAATTTTACAGGAAAACCAAAAACATTTTCTAAATTTGCAAGTGCAGTGCTTGTATTAATAAAATTAATTGGCATGTGCCTTTCAATGAAATATAGTTAAATACGTTAAAAGTTTGATCTGGGATTTTTTTTAGTTGCGTGGTTTTGTATTTTAGCTAACGATACAACCATCTAAGCACATTTGTATTATTTTGTTTGCACAATTGTATCGTTTATATAAGTAAATTCGTAGAGACGTAAACATTTAGCAACATAAGCATCCGAAACTAAAAATATTTTTTATTTCAACATTGAAAACTTAAAAAACGAACAAAATATGCACACAGAAAAATGTCATTGTAAAAGCCATGAAGTCAACAGCTTTAACAATTGGTCCGTTTGTCTTAAGGCCACCAACCGTACCCGTACTCTTAGCCAAAAAATTGTTTTCCTTATATTAAATTATTTTCAAAGTTTTCATGGACAGTGGCCATACTTACTGAGATATTTTAATGTTAAATGTATAAATTTTTTACTAAAAAAATGGTTTAACTAAGGTGTTTTCAAAACCATTATATACTTTTCGATATCTCGAATACATTGAAATATGTCAAGCTCCAAACAATTATAGATAAATTTGCCTTGTTGTTTACTTTGTGCGATATTCAAAGAAAATAGAGGCAATAGATGCGGCTCTTAGGGACCTGATAGTCAGTCAGAAAGTGCTTAGTCAGATGGATAATCTCTATGTTCAAAAGCAGGCTTATAAATTTTAGGCCTGAAGAGGTAGATTGAAAGAGGTTAGTGACCAGGGGGACACCACAAGGGGGAAATCTTTTACCGCTATTGTGGCTCCTAACAGCCAACAGTATATTAAGAAAATTTGATGGTGAAGGTAGGAAGATAGTTGCAAATGATCATTCTGGGCAGGGGAAAATTTCTTCCAACGGCGTTGTGTAAAATTTCTTCATGGGTGTCAGGGAACGGGTTGGGAGTGAATCCTGACAAGACGGAACTAGTTCTATTTACAAAAAAGTGTAGGGTTGGACATTTAGAAACCCAACACTCAATGGGGTGGAGTTGAAACTGGCTTGTGAGGCGAAGTATCTTGAGGTAATCCTTGATAGTAAGCTGCCATGGTACAGGCAAAGCTCAGTAAAGGACCAAAAAGGGCCTTAATGCGTACATTACATACAAAAATTCCATAGGAAAGGACTGGGGCTTGCAACTTTAGTTGGTAAACTGAATTTACACAATGGTTGTTAGAACTATTCTCATGTATGGTTGCACTGTATGGTGAGAAGCGGTAGAAAAGGGCTGCTTTTGGAAGCTTCTTACCAAGGTCCAAAAAAGTGATTCACTTGGCATTACTAGTGCCATGAGAAATACACCCCGAGCGGCACAAGACGTCCTTCTTTACACAAAACTTATTGAGTACTGGATGATGGGAATGGCAGCTAGAAGTTTGGTGAGACTAGGCGAGCCAAGATTGGGAAAATTTTTTAATACTTAATTTAGCCTTAATTTAGCTTGGGGACCTAGGAAGGACTATATTGTCATGGAGGTCAATTCTAAGAGAACACAACTGATAATAATCCCTGTAAGGGATTGTTTGTTGAGATTCGATAGCCTGTATGGGGAGTAAGCAGTTTTTACTGACCCCGGAGAAGGAGTCTATATTATAGGAGGGAAAATCAAAATGTCCTACAGGCTATCTAATGATACTGGCCATTTTAAGGGCAACGGATCTTAAAGTAAAACATGTTACAAGGGATAGTGAGGTCACTATTTATGTTGACAGTCAAGCATCCCTTAGAGCCTTAAAGGCGCATTTCGTCAGGTCTAGGCTGGTGGAGGACTGCCTTCTTAGTGGAAAAATGAACACCTTCAACATCAGACTTTTTTTAAGGTTTTTTGGATTCCGAGACTCTGCGACATAGTTGACAATAAGCCGATAAGCTCACCCGTAGTGGTTCGGCCCTAGATGTGACATATAAGGAGAAAGGTGTGAGATCACCAATACGTCACTATTATAAGAGGATTCGGGCATGAATGTTTGACATGACGAATCCTTAGTGACTGCAGGATGGCTAGGGCTATGTGGCCAGAGCTGAGCTCAGCAGGCACTAGGTTGTTCATGGGCTAAGGGAGAATGAGCCTAATTGCCATAATTAGGGTCATAACTGGGCACTCTCTGCTTAGGGCTATGAAGAGCACATGAGATCGCAGCACTCCAGATTATTGTAGAATGTGTGAGGGTAAGGAGGAATAATAGACGATAAAACATGTTGTGTGTGACTGCCTGAGATTGCAAAACCAAAGGGCCATGTGACTGTGTAAAAGGTTCCACGAAGAACTAAGTGATGCTTCGCAGGGCAAACTGGACAACATCATTGCGTTTATCATAGGAATCAGGTGGTTAAGAGATAAGCAAAGGAGGGGGAGCTTTCGCATGGGTATTTTTCAGTTTCATTCTACTTTTTCCTTCAAAGGATGGACTAAAGACCCAAGACGTCTCCTGGGAGTGTTGATGTATGAGAAGGTTTACCTCTTTTCATCACCCTTCGCAACCTAACCTAACTTTCATTCTTATATTATTATAAGACTTATGGTTTTTTTGAAACAAATGCCCTAATCGATGTTTTTATGTAGAAAGAAATCTTAATGTATACTTGTCAAATAAAAAAATAACCCAACAATTCTTTGCTGTGCGACGATTGATCTTGTGATTTAAAACACAGCCACTGAAAAAAAATTTTTTTTTTTCATTAAAAATAATCTTTAAAAATGTATTTTCTTTTAATTAAAGCATTAAAACAAGAATCGATTATGAGCTTCAATTAATCGACTTTGAAAATCTTTATTACATTAGTTGACCGTAAACTAGATTATAGATTATGAACCCTGCCTCAACCCTATGTGATACCCCACAAAAACCCAAAGTAAATTAAATATTTTACAAATCAAATTACATAAACACTTTCTGTACTGTTAATTTGGTTTTTTTTTATAAGAATTTATTAAAGTACAAAAGTTAAATTCTATTGCATAAAAATACATTAAAGACAATCAGGGTTGTCATGAAAACCGATACTTGTTAGAATCGAATTTAAAATCAAGCTATAAAAACGTATGTGTAACGACTTTTTATATTATAAGTTTGGAGTTTGAGTATTCTAACTTAGAAATAAAAACACGATCCTCAAATATATAACTTTGAAATATCTATAAGGCATTTTAAAATCCGATAACGACAGCTATCGGTTTCCATGGCAACCCTGAATAACTGTTATTTTTGGAAACTTCTGCCAACACTAAAAACCGTAACAACAAAATTAAAAATGCTGCAAAGTCACAATTTGAGGCATTTAAGCGATATAAAAGAGCGTTAAAAAAAAGGATTTAAAAAGTTTTTTTTTCAACTGATGTAAACTGAAGTGATGTTAGTATTCTAGTTATAAGATGGGTTAGTTTATAAAACGAATCTGTACAGATAAGCGGCAAGAGAAGCAGGGAAGATGATAATTTCCTGTGGGGTTATTATGTAATTCAATTTTAATCGAACAGACTTTCGAAAGGAATTTTCGACTAGAAAGGCAAATCGTATTAAGGACTGCATCGAAAAAAATTTGTAGTTGCATTAAGTTAAATAAAATTCAAAACGTGCATTATAGAAACATAATAAATATCCGCACGAGCGTATTACTGTCCTACTTCGCTTTTGATGTGAATATAAAAATGTTTTTATGGTCTTTCTAGCATAAAATATAAAAAAACTACTATTGATAAGAAAACTACTTAAGATTTTTAAAAGTTAACATTTTTACATATCGTCACCTTCATTTAGTATAAACGTAACAAACATTTAAAAACTCTACACAACGAGTCAAACAACTTTATTAAGAAAGTACAAAAAATTAAACTTTAAACTAAAAAAACATTCAAATAGTTTGTCCAAATTCTAAATACCCCTTTTCTAAATGATAGTGAAGATATCGTATACTAAATCCAACAGTCAGAACTCAAACAAAAATATTTTCAACATTCTTGAAATTTTATTACCAAACTAGTTTAAGAGTAACAAATCCCTTAAAGTAATGCTTACTAAAGTACATACGAAATTTTCGTGTTTGGTAAAGATTTAATCTCGGAATGGGGTTTCAAAAAAAAAAAAAGTTGAAAAATTTTAAACTGTTTTTTTTTTTAAATTTAGTGTGCGACATGTACAAATGGGTAAAATAATATAAATTAATTGTTTACACGAACAAGATAAACAGCTCTAAACCAAATTTAAAAAAAGTATACACTTAAAGTGTTTTTGTCATAAAAAGTGAGTTTCTGATTGCTCTGATTCACTCGAAATATTTAGCGGAATTTTTAAACTTTTAACCTGAAATAAGGTTAAACTCGAAACTAGCTTTTTTATAATTTTAAAACTAAATATATAATACTTAGTTTCTTACTAAAACAAAACAATTATAAAAAATTCAACTTGAAAAATATCAGATAAGTTGCTTAAATGACTTGTTTACTGGGGCCAAATTGTTGCATTCGATTCGAATTAAAATTTTATCCGATAGATGAGTTGTTAATGATTTGAAGTATAGAAATTCTAAAAAGAATTTTTCAGTTATGATAAATGCTTAACATATATTAGAGAACGTATAATAAAGAGTTAATCTGAAAACAAATATAAATTAGCATACATATCGCTCATTTGCCGTAACAATGTCATAACTCAAAAAATGCATTTGTGGAATTAACGATTCAGGATTATTGGTTATGTTATGATTTATACTGTGTATAAAATCCATCTTTTAATAATTTTGAATTTTTGTATTTAAAGAGAAAATGCCGCTTGTCTTTTCTAGTAAATGTAAGCAAATCGAAAACTTTCAGAACGTTTTTTTCGCAATGTTTTTTTAATTATGGCGTTGTTCTGTCAAATGAGCGTTTTTGCTCATGTTGTGGTCCATACTTTAAATCAGTGGCGATCTCTTATACTATTTTTCAATTCTTATTGTTCCTAGGTTCTTATAAGAGCCCGACCGAACGTGCATTTTCAAAACCGAACCCAAACCAAAACTGGACTTTGGTCCAATTTTGATTGTTCGGCTGAACCCGGATTTAAACCGAATACAAACCGAACTCATACAGTTTGATTAAAAAATAACAATTTTAAAAAACCAACATACATACTTTTATTTTATTTATTTTTACTTTGAAAAAAAAAATAACAAGGAAAATATGTAAGAAAATACATTCAGGGCAAAAAATAAAAACAAGTAAGAGCGCTATATTCGGATGAGCTGAATCTTAGATACCCTTCACATTGGACTTTCGAAACCCCGAACATTTTGTTATTTTTATCTGTTTATTTATGAAATATTTCTAATTTTAAAATATGGATTGGTGTCATATTTTAAACCTCTTAGAGTGATAAGGGCAACTGTAGGGGTTTTTACCCAATTTTTTCAAATTTTGTAAGGGCTTTTACTCTAGATTTTTAAAATTTTGTATGGCAACCCCCTTAGATGATAGAAATAGGGGAAAAGTATGTTCTAGGAATATGTTTGGGAAGAAAAATTAATGGGTGCTGTGATACATTTTATTCCTCTAGGGGCTACTCCGAAGAAGTTGTAGGGTTTTTACCTTACTATTTTAAATTTACCTTTAGGGCTGGAGATAGGTAAGTATGATCTATAAATATATTTGCGAGAAGAAACTAATGGGGGTCGGTCGGACTCTATATTGCTCTAAGGCCGACTCTGAGGAAGTTGTGGGCATTGCTACATCATTTTTGTAAAATTTGTATGGCAGCCCCATTGGGTGACGGAGAAAGGGGTTAAATATACTCAAGAAAGACGTTTAGAAGCAAAAACTAATGGGAGTCTGTGATATATTTTTTTCCTCTACGGGCGACTCCGGAGAAGTTGTAGGGGTTTTTACACTATTTTTTAAAATTTTGTATGGCAACCATGTTAGGCGTTGGAGATTAAGGGGAAGGACGTTCCAAAAAAAGGTTTGGGAGGGCAAATTAATTGGAGTCGGTCTTACATGGTCATGGTACACCGTTTTGACAAGATCACGTTACTCATCAGATGGGTTGCCCCCTAAAGAAGACAAAGAGTAATAGATCTATTCCGTTGCCCTGAGACATCGCGGTAGGTTATTAAATCCAACCTTTATTACTTTAAAATAGTCTTTCGATATAAAAGTTCCCATAACGCCATAACAATAACCGTTGCCTTAACAACCAAAACTCAATTGGTTTCTATGGTCATGGTTGTCGTAATGGTAATGCTTCGAACAGCTGTTTACTGTGGTATGGATAAGTTACGTATAAATGAACCTTTACGTTTAATAACGTGTCGAATTAAAAGTAACTACATCACAGATAACAATTACTTTACAGTAACAACAAAAAATTTTACTTTCAATAACCTACCAAATTTAAACTATGTAATAACCAAAGCGAGTTCATTGATCAGGTGGAGTTAACAGCACAGCTGATCAATTGTTTTCCTGCATAAATGGAGGCTGTGTTGTCAAAGTTCATAATGTTTGCATACCTTTTATGACACATCAGCCAACGGGATCCACAACAAAAATAAACATTTTTTTTTTTGCCACAATTTAGTTAATGTAAAATGATCATCATCTTATTAATCAATTTGTTTTTGGTAATAACACTGCAGTAAACAGTTGCTACACAGGGACACCCAAAAATGTTTCTTTAAATAACATATCAAATTTAAAGTAACAACGAACCACAATGTAGTTTAAATGGGGTTGTGAGATTGAATGGACGAGGTTGTTGGCAAAAATTAACCACGACTGGTAACAACATCGCAGTTAATAAATACTTTACAGAAGCGCCTAAAAATATTTATTTGCATAACATATCAAAGTAAAAATATCGCGTTAACATTTACTTGTCATTTTATGTCACTGTAGTTACCTGTGACTTAAAAATCACAGGTACAGAAATTTTGCTCTTCTCTACTGTTGCCTATGAACAATCATAAGGAGTACGTTACAGCCAATAATAAGCAAAATGTGTTTTTATATAGACGCTATAACCAATGTGACTTTTATGCAAATTTTTTAAAAGTTGCAAAATGAAAAGTCATTCTTTGCACACCCAAGGGAACAGGTAAGCTTTTTGGTGCATCCGTATTAAACATATGCCACGAAAATCTTTGTCCTACTTATACTTTCAAAATGGCCCACAATTCAAAATCGCAAATAAGTTTGGACCATTTTTTTTTTTTTTTTGCATAAAAAAAAATTAAAAGTTTTAACCCGATTTATTTTTGAGCTGAATCTAAATTTTAAGTAGATAATTCAAAACTTTCTGAACTATTAATAACTTAAGTCACAAATAAAAATAGTTCAGACTTAGGTTGGAAATAAATTCGATTATAATTATGCGATAATGTATTGTATTGTTTTTAGCCGCCGCCAATTTTTTGTCTCAAGACGCTACCGCCGTTTAAAATCTTTGACGCAGGTCTGTGCTGCAGACGTCTTTTCCGATTCGGGAAAGAGTAAAATTGGACTAAATAAGCAAGAGAAACAAAATTTTAAAGACACCGTATTATATTCAAAAAAATATCCCTGTCTGGCACCCTAAGAAGTAAAAAATCACTTTTTTGTTTTTTCAGTTTGTTGTTTACTTTGTGCGATATTCAAAGAAAATAGAGGCAATAGATGCGGCTCTTAGGGACCTGATAGTCAGTCAGAAAGTGCTTAGTCAGATGGATAATCTCGATGTTCAAAAGCAGGCTTATAAATTTTAGGCCTGAAGAGGTAGATTGAAAGAGGTTAGTGACCAGGGGGACACCACAAGGGGGAAATCTTTTACCGCTATTGTGGCTCCTAACAGCCAACAGTATATTAAGAAAATTTGATGGTGAAGGTAGGAAGATAGTTGCAAATGATCATTCTGGGCAGGGGAAAATTTCTTCCAACGGCGTTGTGTAAAATTTCTTCATGGGTGTCAGGGAACGGGTTGGGAGTGAATCCTGACAAGACGGAACTAGTTCTATTTACAAAAAAGTGTAGGGTTGGACATTTAGAAACCCAACACTCAATGGGGTGGAGTTGAAACTGGCTTGTGAGGCGAAGTATCTTGAGGTAATCCTTGATAGTAAGCTGCCATGGTACAGGCAAAGCTCAGTAAAGGACCAAAAAGGGCCTTAATGCGTACATTACATACAAAAATTCCATAGGAAAGGACTGGGGCTTGCAACTTTAGTTGGTAAACTGAATTTACACAATGGTTGTTAGAACTATTCTCATGTATGGTTGCACTGTATGGTGAGAAGCGGTAGAAAAGGGCTGCTTTTGGAAGCTTCTTACCAAGGTCCAAAAAAGTGATTCACTTGGCATTACTAGTGCCATGAGAAATACACCCCGAGCGGCACAAGACGTCCTTCTTTACACAAAACTTATTGAGTACTGGATGATGGGAATGGCAGCTAGAAGTTTGGTGAGACTAGGCGAGCCAAGATTGGGAAAATTTTTTAATACTTAATTTAGCCTTAATTTAGCTTGGGGACCTAGGAAGGACTATATTGTCATGGAGGTCAATTCTAAGAGAACACAACTGATAATAATCCCTGTAAGGGATTGTTTGTTGAGATTCGATAGCCTGTATGGGGAGTAAGCAGTTTTTACTGACCCCGGAGAAGGAGTCTATATTATAGGAGGGAAAATCAAAATGTCCTACAGGCTATCTAATGATACTGGCCATTTTAAGGGCAACGGATCTTAAAGTAAAACATGTTACAAGGGATAGTGAGGTCACTATTTATGTTGACAGTCAAGCATCCCTTAGAGCCTTAAAGGCGCATTTTGTCAGGTCTAGGCTGGTGAAGGACTGCCTTCTTAGTGGAAAAATGAACACCTTCAACATCAGACTTTTTTTAAGGTTTTTTGGATTCCGAGACTCTGCGACATAGTTGACAATAAGCCGATAAGCTCACCCGTAGTGGTTCGGCCCTAGATGTGACATATAAGGAGAAAGGTGTGAGATCACCAATACGTCACTATTATAAGAGGATTCGGGCATGAATGTTTGACATGACGAATCCTTAGTGACTGCAGGATGGCTAGGGCTATGTGGCCAGAGCTGAGCTCAGCAGGCACTAGGTTGTTCATGGGCTAAGGGAGAATGAGCCTAATTGCCATAATTAGGGTCATAACTGGGCACTCTCTGCTTAGGGCTATGAAGAGCACATGAGATCGCAGCACTCCAGATTATTGTAGAATGTGTGAGGGTAAGGAGGAATAATAGACGATAAAACATGTTGTGTGTGACTGCCTGAGATTGCAAAACCAAAGGGCCATGTGACTGTGTAAAAGGTTCCACGAAGAACTAAGTGATGCTTCGCAGGGCAAACTGGACAACATCATTGCGTTTATCATAGGAATCAGGTGGTTAAGAGATAAGCAAAGGAGGGGGAGCTTTCGCATGGGTATTTTTCAGTTTCATTCTACTTTTTCCTTCAAAGGATGGACTAAAGACCCAAGACGTCTCCTGGGAGTGTTGATGTATGAGAAGGTTTACCTCTTTTCATCACCCTTCGCAACCTAACCTAACTTTCATTCTTATATTATTATAAGACTTATGGTTTTTTTGAAACAAATGCCCTAATCGATGTTTTTATGTAGAAAGAAATCTTAATGTATACTTGTCAAATAAAAAAATAACCCAACAATTCTTTGCTGTGCGACGATTGATCTTGTGATTTAAAACACAGCCACTGAAAAAAAATTTTTTTTTTTCATTAAAAATAATCTTTAAAAATGTATTTTCTTTTAATTAAAGCATTAAAACAAGAATCGATTATGAGCTTCAATTAATCGACTTTGAAAATCTTTATTACATTAGTTGACCGTAAACTAGATTATAGATTATGAACCCTGCCTCAACCCTATGTGATACCCCACAAAAACCCAAAGTAAATTAAATATTTTACAAATCAAATTACATAAACACTTTCTGTACTGTTAATTTGGTTTTTTTTTATAAGAATTTATTAAAGTACAAAAGTTAAATTCTATTGCATAAAAATACATTAAAGACAATCAGGGTTGTCATGAAAACCGATACTTGTTAGAATCGAATTTAAAATCAAGCTATAAAAACGTATGTGTAACGACTTTTTATATTATAAGTTTGGAGTTTGAGTATTCTAACTTAGAAATAAAAACACGATCCTCAAATATATAACTTTGAAATATCTATAAGGCATTTTAAAATCCGATAACGACAGCTATCGGTTTCCATGGCAACCCTGAATAACTGTTATTTTTGGAAACTTCTGCCAACACTAAAAACCGTAACAACAAAATTAAAAATGCTGCAGAGTCACAATTTGAGGCATTTAAGCGATATAAAAGAGCGTTAAAAAAAAGGATTTAAAAAGTTTTTTTTTCAACTGATGTAAACTGAAGTGATGTTAGTATTCTAGTTATAAGATGGGTTAGTTTATAAAACGAATCTGTACAGATAAGCGGCAAGAGAAGCAGGGAAGATGATAATTTCCTGTGGGGTTATTATGTAATTCAATTTTAATCGAACAGACTTTCGAAAGGAATTTTCGACTAGAAAGGCAAATCGTATTAAGGACTGCATCGAAAAAAATTTGTAGTTGCATTAAGTTAAATAAAATTCAAAACGTGCATTATAGAAACATAATAAATATCCGCACGAGCGTATTACTGTCCTACTTCGCTTTTGATGTGGATATAAAAATGTTTTTATGGTCTTTCTAGCATAAAATATAAAAAAACTACTATTGATAAGAAAACTACTTAAGATTTTTAAAAGTTAACATTTTTACATATCGTCACCTTCATTTAGTATAAACGTAACAAACATTTAAAAACTCTACACAACGAGTCAAACAACTTTATTAAGTACAAAAAATTAAACTTTAAACTAAAAAAACATTCAAATAGTTTGTCCAAATTCTAAATACCCCTTTTCTAAATGATAGTGAAGATATCGTATACTAAATCCAACAGTCAGAACTCAAACAAAAATATTTTCAACATTCTTGAAATTTTATTACCAAACTAGTTTAAGAGTAACAAATCCCTTAAAGTAATGCTTACTAAAGTACATACGAAATTTTCGTGTTTGGTAAAGATTTAATCTCGGAATGGGGTTTCAAAAAAAAAAAAAGTTGAAAAATTTTAAACTGTTTTTTTTTTTAAATTTAGTGTGCGACATGTACAAATGGGTAAAATAATATAAATTAATTGTTTACACGAACAAGATAAACAGCTCTAAACCAAATTTAAAAAAAGTATACACTTAAAGTGTTTTTGTCATAAAAAGTGAGTTTCTGATTGCTCTGATTCACTCGAAATATTTAGCGGAATTTTTAAACTTTTAACCTGAAATAAGGTTAAACTCGAAACTAGCTTTTTTATAATTTTAAAACTAAATATATAATACTTAGTTTCTTACTAAAACAAAACAATTATAAAAAATTCAACTTGAAAAATATCAGATAAGTTGCTTAAATGACTTGTTTACTGGGGCCAAATTGTTGCATTCGATTCGAATTAAAATTTTATCCGATAGATGAGTTGTTAATGATTTGAAGTATAGAAATTCTAAAAAGAATTTTTCAGTTATGATAAATGCTTAACATATATTAGAGAACGTATAATAAAGAATTAATCTGAAAACAAATATAAATTAGCATACATATCGCTCATTTGCCGTAACAATGTCATAACTCAAAAAATGCATTTGTGGAATTAACGATTCAGGATTATTGGTTATGTTATGATTTATACTGTGTATAAAATCCATCTTTTAATAATTTTGAATTTTTGTATTTAAAGAGAAAATGCCGCTTGTCTTTTCTAGTAAATGTAAGCAAATCGAAAACTTTCAGAACGTTTTTTTCGCAATGTTTTTTTAATTATGGCGTTGTTCTGTCAAATGAGCGTTTTTGCTCATGTTGTGGTCCATACTTTAAATCAGTGGCGATCTCTTATACTATTTTTCAATTCTTATTGTTCCTAGGTTCTTATAAGAGCCCGACCGAACGTGCATTTTCAAAACCGAACCCAAACCAAAACTGGACTTTGGTCCAATTTTGATTGTTCGGCTGAACCCGGATTTAAACCGAATACAAACCGAACTCATACAGTTTGATTAAAAAATAACAATTTTAAAAAACCAACATACATACTTTTATTTTATTTATTTTTACTTTGAAAAAAAAAATAACAAGGAAAATATGTAAGAAAATACATTCAGGGCAAAAAATAAAAACAAGTAAGAGCGCTATATTCGGATGAGCTGAATCTTAGATACCCTTCACATTGGACTTTCGAAACCCCGAACATTTTGTTATTTTTATCTGTTTATTTATGAAATATTTCTAATTTTAAAATATGGATTGGTGTCATATTTTAAACCTCTTAGAGTGATAAGGGCAACTGTAGGGGTTTTTACCCAATTTTTTCAAATTTTGTAAGGGCTTTTACTCTAGATTTTTAAAATTTTGTATGGCAACCCCCTTAGATGATAGAAATAGGGGAAAAGTATGTTCTAGGAATATGTTTGGGAAGAAAAATTAATGGGTGCTGTGATACATTTTATTCCTCTAGGGGCTACTCCGAAGAAGTTGTAGGGTTTTTACCTTACTATTTTAAATTTACCTTTAGGGCTGGAGATAGGTAAGTATGATCTATAAATATATTTGCGAGAAGAAACTAATGGGGGTCGGTCGGACTCTATATTGCTCTAAGGCCGACTCTGAGGAAGTTGTGGGCATTGCTACATCATTTTTGTAAAATTTGTATGGCAGCCCCATTGGGTGACGGAGAAAGGGGTTAAATATACTCAAGAAAGACGTTTAGAAGCAAAAACTAATGGGAGTCTGTGATATATTTTTTTCCTCTACGGGCGACTCCGGAGAAGTTGTAGGGGTTTTTACACTATTTTTTAAAATTTTGTATGGCAACCATGTTAGGCGTTGGAGATTAAGGGGAAGGACGTTCCAAAAAAAGGTTTGGGAGGGCAAATTAATTGGAGTCGGTCTTACATGGTCATGGTACACCGTTTTGACAAGATCACGTTACTCATCAGATGGGTTGCCCCCTAAAGAAGACAAAGAGTAATAGATCTATTCCGTTGCCCTGAGACATCGCGGTAGGTTATTAAATCCAACCTTTATTACTTTAAAATAGTCTTTCGATATAAAAGTTCCCATAACGCCATAACAATAACCGTTGCCTTAACAACCAAAACTCAATTGGTTTCTATGGTCATGGTTGTCGTAATGGTAATGCTTCGAACAGCTGTTTACTGTGGTATGGATAAGTTACGTATAAATGAACCTTTACGTTTAATAACGTGTCGAATTAAAAGTAACTACATCACAGATAACAATTACTTTACAGTAACAACAAAAAATTTTACTTTCAATAACCTACCAAATTTAAACTATGTAATAACCAAAGCGAGTTCATTGATCAGGTGGAGTTAACAGCACAGCTGATCAATTGTTTTCCTGCATAAATGGAGGCTGTGTTGTCAAAGTTCATAATGTTTGCATACCTTTTATGACACATCAGCCAACGGGATCCACAACAAAAATAAACATTTTTTTTTTTGCCACAATTTAGTTAATGTAAAATGATCATCATCTTATTAATCAATTTGTTTTTGGTAATAACACTGCAGTAAACAGTTGCTACACAGGGACACCCAAAAATGTTTCTTTAAATAACATATCAAATTTAAAGTAACAACGAACCACAATGTAGTTTAAATGGGGTTGTGAGATTGAATGGACGAGGTTGTTGGCAAAAATTAACCACGACTGGTAACAACATCGCAGTTAATAAATACTTTACAGAAGCGCCTAAAAATATTTATTTGCATAACATATCAAAGTAAAAATATCGCGTTAACATTTACTTGTCATTTTATGTCACTGTAGTTACCTGTGACTTAAAAATCACAGGTACAGAAATTTTGCTCTTCTCTACTGTTGCCTATGAACAATCATAAGGAGTACGTTACAGCCAATAATAAGCAAAATGTGTTTTTATATAGACGCTATAACCAATGTGACTTTTATGCAAATTTTTTAAAAGTTGCAAAATGAAAAGTCATTCTTTGCACACCCAAGGGAACAGGTAAGCTTTTTGGTGCATCCGTATTAAACATATGCCACGAAAATCTTTGTCCTACTTATACTTTCAAAATGGCCCACAATTCAAAATCGCAAATAAGTTTGGACCATTTTTTTTTTTTTTTTGCATAAAAAAAAATTAAAAGTTTTAACCCGATTTATTTTTGAGCTGAATCTAAATTTTAAGTAGATAATTCAAAACTTTCTGAACTATTAATAACTTAAGTCACAAATAAAAATAGTTCAGACTTAGGTTGGAAATAAATTCGATTATAATTATGCGATAATGTATTGTATTGTTTTTAGCCGCCGCCAATTTTTTGTCTCAAGACGCTACCGCCGTTTAAAATCTTTGACGCAGGTCTGTGCTGCAGACGTCTTTTCCGATTCGGGAAAGAGTAAAATTGGACTAAATAAGCAAGAGAAACAAAATTTTAAAGACACCGTATTATATTCAAAAAAATATCCCTGTCTGGCACCCTAAGAAGTAAAAAATCACTTTTTTGTTTTTTCAGTACTGTTTGTATCATCTTAACCAATAGAGATAAAAACATAATTTAACTGGTCTTGAACATGAAATGAATACGTTTTTGACACATTTTTTAAATTTTTTACCACTAAGGTTTAGAAAAAGGGTAAATAAACAAAAATTTAAGCTTAAACTGCACGCTTATAGTTAGGTGGGCGGGTAATCAAATCAAATACTTAAAAAAATAATCTTGATTTTCATTTTCCACAACATACACGCTTGTACTTATGTATTAAGGCCCAAAAATAATAGTCGAAGAACCACCTTCAATTATACTTGTCGACTCAGAAGCATTGTTTGATTCAATTAAGCAGTTCATCTAGCTAAGTGCCATAGCAAACTTCGCAATTTTAAAGTCTTGCGGATAAAGTAAATTGAGCATAATTTTAAGGTCCAGACTGTTATGAGCTGGTATAAGGTCCTGAATGGCTAGCTAGTGCCTAAAGAAATTGGAAATTAAATACACCTTCTGTACTCTAAGACCTGCCCGATTGTACATAAAAAGTGATCTCACTATCTCCTGCGACATGTTTCACTAGAAGATCTCAGACTATTACAAACTATCATCATCAGATTCTTTATGGGACAATCAGATGTCCTTTTAATTGACGACAGCTTCAGTGCCTACATCCATTAACATCCGTTAATGGAAAATGCGCACCTCTCATACAGGCTATTGGATCCAAACCAAAATTATATAAAACTAATCTCTGTAACCACATTCGATTCCCACCGTTTACTTAAAAACCCAAAAACCAAATTTCCTTGTGTTGCCAATATTGAGAAAACTAGCCGACGAGGAGGTTTTCTGCCATCCCATCACCTAGTACTCACAAGAAGTCGTGTGGAAAATGACATCTGTTATCTATGACACCAGTTATGCCAAGTGAAGCACAACTTTGAACCATAGTCAGAAAGATCCCAAATCAGCTCTTTTCTATCACCTCCCATCACAAAGTGCGTTCATAGGTTTAAATTGGTCTTTAGAACGTTGTGTAATTCTCGTTTATCACGCTTGGTTGCAAGCCCTAACTCTTTTCTGGAGAATATGCATTCACTCTCTCTTTACCCTTTCCTGTGTACCTATCTATGTATGTAAATTGGTAGCTTACATTTTAAGCATTACCTCAAGATATTAAACCTTATCTATCAGCTTCGTCTCTGCTCCATATACTTTCTGCTGAAGACAACGTATACCGTTTTGTACTTTTTTCCCGGATTTACGCTTAACCCGTTTTCTAATGCCTAGCTTAGAAAGCGTACACAAGGCCAAAGGCAGCAGATTACCGACCATAAAAAGAAAACTTTCCCAAACCAAGATGACCACCACATCCTCTGCATATGAAAAAACTTGAATCATTTTCCATACATATGTACGTGTATTCATTATTTAAAGTAAATTCTTCATGGTTTGTTGGATTCTTAAAAAAAAACTTCTGAACGTTTTGGTTTGCTTATAGTAATTCTCAATATGTTTATTGAGGTTATTATATAAAGACAGAAAATATTCATGAGGTTTTTTAAGAATTTGGGTTGAAGTCTACTGATGATTTGGTGTAAGAACCAATGAAATGCATATATACAAACTTAACCTACAACAAACCCTGAAAATATACAAGGAAAATTGGGATTAAATCCTAAATAATTTTAAAAAAGTGTTGTATTATTTTTATTTATACCGAATATGTAGAAAAAATGTTTTCCTTCCAGCACGGTGTGGGCTACTCCTCCACTCTTTTTTCCCTGTTCTAAAAATGCGCAACTACCTATAAAAAATTTATTTAATAGAAGCCCGTTTTGAAAGGCGTATAAAATAGTCAAATAAAGCGCGCTTATAAACGGATTTCGCTGGATTTCTGGTGTTGCAAGTGTAGATGTATAACATACTTAAAAATACCCTTGAAAATCATTTTGGAACTAAATAAACGTACGTAGATAGTATATTTTAAAAAAAATGGAAATGTATGTATACAATTGTGGTATGTAAATATGTACATGTAAGTTTTTATGTGCAGCTGATGTTGAAACTAATAATGTTTTGAAATAGTTATGTTCTGGTTGCAACCAGGACTGTTACAAAAGTAATAGGTTTGTACCAGCAAAAAAAAACAAAATTAAAAAAAAATTATTTTCGACTGCGCTGAGTATAAAAGAAGTGTAAAAGAAAGTAAAATACAGGAATAAAAATATAAATAAAAAAAAACTATAACAATCTAATGTTAAAATCGATAGTTTGATGTATGGAAAAAGCACAGATATGCAACTAGTTGGAAGACAAAAGCAACTAGTTAATTGGTTACTACAAGGTGGATTTGAACTTTTGGAATTTTATTGGTCAAGTCAAGAAGATGATATCCGCCAAATGGCGCCATCACAATTAATTGCTATATGGGCTTATTATATGGCATTTTTTATTACTTAAGCGAGATCTTCGGGCGACAGATTCTCGCACTCGTGTCGAATGTTGTCCTTGAGGGCTTCCAGGGTCTCGGGCTTCTTCGCGTAAACACGAAACTCCAAAAATCCCCACAAAAAATATCTGGAACGGTTTAACCGGGCGATCTTGCGGGCCAATGTAAATCGCCAAAACGAGAGATAGGGTGACCCGGGAGCACCGCCTCCAGAATATCGGTTGTGTGTGCCGTTGCTCCATCCTGTTGGAACCACATGTCCTCCTTAGGACATGTTCAATTGCGGCAGAAAAAACTCGGCTAACATGGCCTCGAAAAAAAATTGCCCGATGACTTCTACAGCGTGAACAGCGCACCACGCAGTCACTTTGATCGGGTGTAATGGCTCCTCGTGCATCCCTCGGTGATTTTCATTGCCCTAGAAGCGATAGTTTTGCTTGTTCACATACCCGCTGAGGTGGAAATGAGGCTCATCGCTCATTATGATTTTGGTCGAAAAATCGTCCACTTCGGCCTTGAGATTTAGGATGGCCTGGGCGTAGGTTACACGCGTTTGACGGTCGATAGGTAGCAGCTGTTGCACGGAATGGACATTGTATGTGAACATGCGCAGGCAAACAGCGGCTATATTCTCGGCGTCTCGTGTGGTCCTATACTCTATAAGGTTGGTGGCCAAACGGCGCAGTGTTTGCGTAGTCGGTGCCGGACGACTGGGTAATCGCCGACGGAATTCGCGCTGCGCCAACACCACAGACGAATTGTTACGCAAAAAATAGAAACGATTATTTTGCGTTCTTGGGGAGTGTATCGCTCCATGGCTTGTTTACTTGTTTTCTACATCTGCCTAGTTTACAAATGTCAAAACAAAATTTGACATTGGCCGTCACTTGCAAAAAGAAGAGCATATTCCAAAAGGGTGATTTCTTTTGGCCCACCTTGTACATACTAGTTATTTTATCTATAGCAATTATGTGAATACAAATGTATGCATGTTCATGTGTATATTTTTTAGAGGAAATAATACAAATGTATATAAAAACTTTAGCTTAAAAACGTATTTGTTTAACAATATTAAACAATAATAACAGCAAAATTTTTGTTTTTTAGTTAAAAAAAAGAAGAGTCAAGTTAGAAACATCTATAGACAGCATGTTGTTTATTTAAAGATAAAAAAATGATCTAAAATTTTTCTTTATTAAAAAACATGCGCAATTCCACACAAAGCGGCCTTAAACAGAAAACCACATTTTTTTATTATTTTCAATCACATTTATAAATTATTGACTTCTTAAATAGAAAAAATAATTTATATTAAATTTTTTAATTTGGTAACATATACTAGAAAATTCGTTATCATTTTAAACGATTTTAAACTTTCTAAGTTGTGTTTTTAATTGTTTTATAGGAAGTGTACAAAATAGTTTATAAATCTTTCAAATAATTGTGTGTGTTTTCTAAAAAATATGAATTTTACAAGACAAAATGTTCTTAAGGTTAGCTTTATAAGGTACGCTTAGGGCAAAGTAAGTTGGACACACCGGCATTCTGGGAAGGGTTGGTGATGGTCGACTCTTGCCGCTGCCGGGGTGGACAAACTATATGGTCGCGAATTTTGCCTTTGGGATCTTACCTTAGGTAAGACACTGGATAGGCTGGTCGACGTGCACCTAAGGGCGCCAATCCACCCCAGCCTTTTATCGGGATCCCAACACGTCTATACCAAAGGCAGATCGGTGGAAACGGCTCTCCACTCGCTAGTTGGCTATATCGAATGGTCTCTTGAATTTAGGAACTATACACTTGTGTCGTTTCTGGATATAGGGGGCGCCTTTAACGGTACCGTGAAATAACTCCCAAATGAAATAACTCCCAATGAAAAAATGAAATAACTCCCAATTTTTTTCCATACAAATTGGGAGTTATTTCATTATTTTTCATTGGGAGTTATTTCATAATGAAATAACTCCCAAATGAAATAACCCCCAATGAAATTTTGTTGGGAGTTATTCCATTTTTTCAAAGTGTTGGGAGTTATTTCATTTTTGTTGGGAGTTATTTCATTTTTGTTGCGAGTTATTTCATTTTTAATGGGAGTTATTTCATTTTACTAAAAGCAAGTGTATATACCAGAGCATTTAAAAAAATTTAATCACGCTAGTATACAAGGTGACATTTATTTAAAAGTTTTGGGGTTTTAAAACCGTGGGTATATAGCCGGCCTTCGGCCGGGCGCAAGGAAAAAAACTACATTGGATTCGATCCGCCGGCTTCGCAGTAGCCTTCGGCCGGGGAATATACTTTACACTGTAGTGCATCGGAAGTATTTGCAGCTTCATAACTAAAGTGTCATAAAGTTCATGTTTTATTTGGCGAAGCTTTATATGGAAAGCAGTAGAGCTTAAAGTCCATTGCCCGGCCGAAGGCTACTGCGAAGCCGGCGGTTCGAATCCACTGGATTTTTCTTTCCTTACTATCTAAATAACTCTTTTTTATTAAAAAACTATTTAAACAAAAAGGTGCCTCAAGTCCACGCGCCTGTCCTAAAGCTGTAACGAAGCCGGCAGTTCGATCCACGAGAGTTAACTTATCCTGCGTCCAGACGAAGGCCGGTAGTCATTTAGTTTGTTTGTTTAGAAAATAATTTTACGTTAGTAACATCTAATTTATGGATACAAAAGGTTTTCGCATTATATATATTTTAATTGGGAGTTATTTCGTTTTCGTTGGGAGTTATTTCATTTTCGTTGGGAGTTATTTCATTTTCGTTGGGAGTTATTTCATTATTGTTGAGAGTTATTATATTTCCGTTGGGACTTATTTCATAAAACAATTATTTTTTTTGTAATTGGGGGTTATTTCATTTTTGTTGGGAGTTATTTCATTTGGGAGTTATTTCACTTTTTTGTGACTTTTATGAAATAACTCCCAAACATTGGGAGTTATTTCATTTTTACCGTTGGAAGTTATTTCATTTTTTTCGATTGGGAGTTATTTCATTTTCGTTGGGAGTTATTTCATTTTCGTTGGGAGTTATTTCATTATTGTTGGGAGTTATTTCATTTGGGAGTTATTTCACAGTACCGCCTTAAACAACGTCAACCCATCGTCAAACCAGAACCATCATCCGTGCCTTACGTAAGACGGGGATTGATAGTTCTCTGATTGTATTCATTTCCAACCTGCCGGAACGTAGGATAATAAGGTCTACAATGGAATGAGCTGAGGTAACGAGATCAGCTAACAGAGGAACCCCTTAGGGTGTCCTATCACCATTGCTGTGGGACATGGGACTGAATTTGTTGCTCAGAAATATGGACTTAATGGGACTGAGAACTGTCGCATACGCGGATGACGTGGCAGTTGCGATATCTGGAGTCCATCTGAATACCATCTCTGACGGGATGGAATTGGCTCTGAAGACTCTTAGTAAGTAGAGCGCACAGAACGGATTATCTGTCAACCCTTATAAAACGGAGCTGGTGCTGTTCACGAACAGATAAAAGATTTCTTCTTTTGACCCCCCGACACTGAACGAAGTGATACTGAATTTATCGGATAGTGCAAAATATATAGGAGTCATTCTAGAAAGTAAGCTGTCTTGGAGGCCGAGCTTGAAGGCGAGAGCAGCGAAGGCACAGACCACGATGTATGTGTGCAAACGCGCGATTAGACCTGGGGACTTAGTCCCCGTAATATAAGCTGGCTCTGTAGAACGGTAATAGTGTTAATTAAAAGACTAAGTCGTTAGTCTATCGCAAACTGAATCGTTTCCTTTTGGATTTAAAGGAATCCGTCTGACGTATTATAAAAGGTTTATATTCAATTTTTTATTACAGGAAAAAAATAAAGTTATTTTTGATTAGAATATTTTCAAATAACTTCTAAAAATACAATACATAAACGAAAAAGGTTACTAAGTAAATATTTATGTTTTTCTCAAAGTGAATGTAAGAAACAAGTTCTTATAGAAGAAGTAAATAAACGTAAGTTAGAGTTTCCTTTACAATTTTTTTTTATGGAGCCATGGTTTGGTGAATGGCTGCGTATTGAGAGGGCGATGCGCAACATGGCGATCCTGATAACAGAATAAATCCGACTAGTTCACTTTTTATCCTATTCAACTGATTCCCAGCGGATCTTCTAGTCTCAATCATCTCCTCGGGACCTGTAGATCTGGAGATAAACACGGATGGGTCTAAGGGGAAAACAGCCGCTGGCTGCAGATCCACCGACAGAATTGGTTGGGAGGGCGCTTTTTACATGGGCTTGGCGAGGTCTCTGGCAGTGGGCTGGGAAACATCATAGAATTTATCAAAGGGGTTGAGCGCCTACGAGAAACTAACTTCTTGCTGACGGCATTGTAGCTCCCTTTTTTATTTCTTTATCTTTCTACCTACAAATTTCTTTTTTTTTCTATTTTCTTTTTCGGCTATTCTGAAGGGATTCACAATGGGCCTAGGGTGGAGGTAGCGGGTAGCGCTCGTCGCTAATCTTCGTAATCTAGTCTTGGTCGCCCAATGGTCCTAAACGTTTGCAGAGTGATACATATATACCCAACGAAAAGTAGTAGATGTGATTGTTTTAAAACCAATTTCAATCACACCTTAAAATGCTAGTACATGTTGTTTAGATTTTTTGTTAGCAACAAAAATGTTGATTATATGAATAAGCATCCCTCCTATGGCAACCCTATGTATAATTCACTGGTTTTTCCCCAAAATTTAAAGTGATTCAAGTTAGCTAGTTCTGGGTTTTTACTACTTCTTTTTCCTCACTTTTTACTAGGTATTTGTAGTGTAGTTGGCACAAACCTATCATTTTTACCTGCTTAGTTGTTATTTAAACGTTTATATGTATAAACGATTAATTATACATATTAACATACGTAAACAGAATATTAACTTTTATGAATTTATGTATGTACTTACATATGTACATATATGTTTTTTTTTTGGAAATAAATGTATAAAAGTAATTAGAAAAGGCAAGTGTTCTGCAACAAAAAAATTAAACACGAGCAAAAATATCGGTTCTCTTGAACACTTCATACAAACAAATATTTGTTAACCATTATTCTGATGGTTCTTAATACTTTTTCTGTTTATATATATGAACAAATTATAATAAAACTATTTAAGTATCTATTTTAACGAAAATAAAGGCAAATCATAAAATACTTCTGGTTTTATTCATTGGTAAGCGTTTAAATTATTCTTTGTCATACTTATATATGCACATATGTACATACTAGGGGCTGTTAAATCGACTTCGATTATAGTCGAAAGCCAATTTTAAATCCAAAAATTGATTATTTGTAATCGTGTTTTTCTAACTATTTCAAGCTGAAATCGATTATTGAACCCAAGAAATTAATTTTGATGAATTTTAATATTATAGAAATGTTCAGAGTTCTTATAAAATAACATTTTCAAATTGTGACTGTTTTTGATTTATCGTGCGATAAGTACATATGTATGTAGCGTTACTATCTTCGTTTACCCAGCAAAAAATAATTGTTTAAAACCCACATTTTAATCACACTAAAATATTGTACTAGCATATGTACTGTTTAAATGTTTAGTATTTCATTTTAAGTGGATATTAAAACTAATTTAAAGAACATGTTTTAGATTCAAAAATTCTTCTTTCTATAATAAAAGTGAATTTTTCTCACATCTTAAATGAAAAAAAGTAAACAAAATTTTTGTAAGGAAATTTTTAGCAACAAAAATTTCGATTATATGCGGTTTTCTACTTCTTTTTTCTCACTTTTTTGATGGGTATTTATGGTCGGAATTCTTTTTTAATCACTAAATAGGTGTATCCATACAAATATTTTTTTCTTTGGGAAAAATTTATTTATTTAAAAATAATTTTGAGGAAAATTTTTTTTTTATTACCCACATACATCAAAATAAAAATCGACTACGATTGTAAGCTTCATTTGATCGACTTCGAAAATCAAAATCAAATATTTGATCGTAAAATCGATAATTGGCTTTGCTTACGACATCCTAGTATGTACATACATACATATACCTACTAAGTAAAAGTTCAACTTTTTTCCACATTTTACTTAAAACTTTTTTAATTGGCCGTTTTTTTAATTAAGTGGACAGACACTCAATATTAAAAACCAACTACCAATCGCACACTGGATCAAAAACAGTTACAACTTTTTTCTTTTCTACTAACTCAGTTCCCCTAATCAAATCTTTGACGAACACGAAAATTTAAATTTCATTTAATTGCACTTCGTTTAAAATAACACGGCTCTTTCACAGTTAAACTCAATTTGGTTGTTTAACTAGTACCTATCATGTTTTTAAAAACATAAAAGGCTCTCATGAAATATAGTGATTTTGAGTTTCAACTGTTTTTTTATTAGTGTACTAAATGTACATATAATTACTTTAATATAGAAAGGCTCCAACTGGTATTTTTTAAGCCGAGATTTTTTTAGATAATACGAGTTAGGGTCTTTCGATAGTACAGTAACGATACGTATGTACCTGTGCGTATGTATGTAGGTATATATATATGAAAAGAATTCTTTTAATTATACACATAAAATAACAAATAGTTACCATCAGCTATGGTCCATCGTATTTCGCTCGTTATGGGATCAATTGCTGTTAAACCGCCCCCTAATGTTGAAAACACCATAAGAGTTTCTTCATCACGAGCTAAATCCGTGCAATCCTAAAAATTATTATTTTAAAAACAAACATATTTGTCATATTTTTTTATATTTCTTCTTTTATGTGTAAAATATGTATTACTTTATATGCAAAAAATAATAGGTGAAATTAGTCCACAAGAGTATTAAAAACAAAACTTCAAGCATACCTTTACATTATTAATCACTTCGCCAGTAGAAATATCATCGTCAATAACAACCTCCCCACTATCTGTTAATGGTGTTGCTGCTATTGTTGATCTTATCGGGGATGATGCAATAACAGCATAACATATCAAAAAATAAAATGTTTTTCGAAATGATTTTTCCATTTTTGGTATATGAAATTTTCGTGGCAATGTCTATCATTTGCTTTTTGTTTTCTCCAACACTCACTTTTTAAACTGTTTTAATTATTTCCACATTATTTCGTTTTTATTAATTATTTTTTTTTTTTCATCGAATCTTGTATTGTACGCACTTTATATCAAAAATTCATAAAAAAATAAAGTTTTCCGCACATTTTACATTTATTTCGTCTAAATAGAAAAGTTATTGTTTAATTGTCAAATAACAACTGCTGTGGATTGACACATCTGCATTTTTATTTTACAAGCATAAGCTTGACAAGGTGCTGCCATTGTTATTTAACATCGAAATGTTTGCAAATAGTATTTTATGCTAGTTACACATTTTGAAATATGTTTTTGCAACCAAGCTTGTTTAATTGTTGATATCTTAGTGTGAAATTGTGTTTTTTGTTTCATTTCGTGTTGCATTCAAGGTTTTAAGTATATCGTAAGATTTTGATATTTTCTAGATACACAAGCATATTGCAAAGTATATACATACAAAAAATTTAATAGGTTAATATTTCCTAAGAACATAGTATAAATTCAACTAAAAAAAGGGTAGAATGGCAGTAACTATGTTCCTAAGATAATATGCTTAAATTTTAGTTGGTTGCCATGTTTGAAAAAACAACTAAAAATTAGTCAAATTTACTTAAAAACTTTATTAAACTAACAACGATAGCAAATTACATTGCCCATATAACGTAAGCAAAATTTACCTTTTTTTCAAATTAGCTATTCTCCAAACTTAAAAAATCTTCAAAAGTTAAATGCCATTTTTGCTTATATTTTTTGGGTACCGTCAAAACAAAATTAACCTCGGCAACATACCTGAGAGAAAATCCATGACCGGATTTCTCTATTTGTGGAAGCAAAGGAACAAGGCATGAATTTTAAGGAGCCTAACTTGCCATTAGTATGTTACTACATTGCTTCTTGAACTGGCTGGGAACTGTTCATAAGAAAATTGTTTTTTTTTAAACCTCGAGGTGCAACAAATATGTTAGATTACTTACTTTATCAATCATCTTCACGAATTGCTTCTACGTTTTCTAAAAAAATCTAATTCTAAATATATTTTATTATTTTTTTATAAACATTTTTAACGTACCTTCATTTTCTAAAACATTTTTTACCATTGACAACTAAATACATAAAAAAAAACAATTCAGAAATTATTTCGAAGACGATACTTAATTCGTTTTGTAACGCTAGCTTGGAATTTTTATAATATGCGATTTGGAATCATCTATTTAACTTAGTTAGTAAAACTTAGTTTTTGGTGTTTATTCAAAAAGAAATTAACTAACGAAGCTAAGGTAATGTAACCTCGACAATTTTTAATTTTGTGTGTACCTAGCTCTAAAGTTAAAACTTTCATGTGCTTTTGGGACTTAAAACAGCAAAACTAATAAACCGTCTGTAAAATAGCAATTTTGACAGGCATACACACAAAAAATTCTATAGGTTGTATTTCTTAAAAACATAGTATAAACTCAACTGAAAAAAGGGAAGAATGGCAGTAGCTATGCTCCCAAGGTAATATGCCTTAAATTCTAGTTGGTTCACATGTTCGAAAAATAAACTAAAAAATTAGTGAAAGTTACTTTATCAAACTAACAACGATAGCAAAATACATAACCCTAATGGCTTTAGTAAAATTTACCTTTTTTAAATTAGCTAATCTCCAAACCAAATTAAAAATTTTTTAGTTTGATTCACAATATTTGATTAAAATGTAAAAAAAAATAATCTTGCTCATCAAATAAACAAACATTACCAATTGTTACAATATAATAGGTGTGTTCATTTACAGAAAATTATCACTTATTTTCGATAATTATTACTAGTAAGTGTTCACGTACACAAAAAATTAGCAGCTAGAGAGCCAAAAAAGAGCGTAATATGTTTAGAAACAAAAATGTTTCTGATAATTTCTGCTAGTAAAAAATTTACTATCAGAAATTATTCAAACAGTCTTTCTGTCATTATGCTTTAAAAAAAAATTTTAGTTTTAAATTTTTATAATTTTACAATAACAAAATACATTTGCTTGCAAGTTTTGACTGTAAAGGTGTTCATTTACTTTTAAATATTTTTGAGAGCAATTTTGAAAATATTTTTTTTTACTCTCTCGCTGCTAGTAATTACTGGAAAGTTATTGAACACAACTAATATTAAACAGTTAAATGTTCTTATTCAAGAATTAACAAGCGATATGAAATCGCTCTAATTATTTTTGTTTTTTACAATATATTTTAGATGGTTTAATGTTATCCCATTAACTCAAGCATTTACCAATTAACCCATAAAAGTCGCCTTAAGCCCTTATGACACTTGCTTTTTTCTTAATTGATTGCTTTTGGATTGAAAGAAAGAAATAGCAAATGTTAGATAGAACAAAATATATATGTATTATGATAAAAAGTAAACAAACGAAACAATGTTGCCCACTTGATATTTTGTTGCAGAGCGGAAAATCTGAATTAATTTTTAATAAACGCGCGAAAAATCGCTTTTTTAACTATAAACTGATCAAATTGACAACATGTTTAGAGTTTTAATCTTAAAACGTCAAGTTTAAGTTAAAAATTTTTACATTTTTTTTGACAGCTTCTGCTTTTTTATCAATTGCATTTGGGGAGCTTTTGACGTTTTGGTATTTTTCGTTATATAGCTTAACTCTTCACACTTAGTGTAATTTTCCTATATTATAAGTAGGTACTGTTCTTCAAAGTTTATAAAATGCAAAAAAAAGCAAGTGTCATAAGGGCTTTAGCATCGCCACACAAAAAATTTGGTTTCATTTTCAATAAAAAAAATCCCGGTATCCAAATATATTTTTCATATTTCCTGGGATAAAGATTTTTTTGCAAAATTGGCAATCAAAGTTGTGATATAAGTTTTTCACCTAGTAAAAAATGTTATTGAAAAAATAATGACGGTTAATAGACAATCAACATATTTTAATTAACTTTTTTAATTAAAAAAAAATTATTTATTGGTATCTGAATTGATTTCAATAAACAATTTTTTAAAACAATATAACTTTTTTTTATAAAAATTCACCTTTTTATTTCAATTCTAAAAACGGAAAATATTAACTTAAAAATTTAAAAGCCAATTAATGTTTTCATTAAATTAAATCTTTTTTTATTAAAAAAAATTAATACAAACTGTTGTTGAATTTTTTTACGGTTTGTTGTATGTTTAAGTTTGTCCACCTGCATTTCAATAGATCTTACATCAAATCACCAGTAGATGTTGACCCAATTTTTAAAAAACTTCATTCATATTATCTGCCGTTATATAATAACTTCAACAACAAAAAATAAAAAAAAAAATAAAAAATATTCAAGAGTTTTGTCAAACCAGTATTAATAGAAATGTTGTCCAATCAGTAAGAAATGTCGTTGAAATCCAATTTTTATACCCTTCACATAGTGATAGGGTATATATCACTTTGTCATTCCGTTTGTAATTTCTTTATTATTCATTTGCGACCCCATAAAGTATATATATTCTGGATCCTTATAGATAGGGAAGTTGAAATAGCCATGTCCGTCTGTCCGTCTGTCCGTCTGTCCGTCTGTCTGTCTGTCTGTCTGTCCGTCTGTCCGTCTGTTGAAATCAAGTTTCCGGAGTCAAATAAAAAGATACAGACCAGTTAATGGTGTCAAACGATTACAAATATCCCGCTAACAATCGCTATTTAAAATCAGCAAAATCGGTTCACTATTGACCGAGATATAAGCGAAAACCCAGAGTAACCCATTTTTTTTAGGACAAAATCCGTGCATATATCCCCATATATCTCAGTAAGTATAATCACTCTTGCCACAAAACTTGGCACGGATACTCCTAAAGAAGGGACCTAAATAATGGAAAAAGTTTTTTCAGATAGGACCAGGGGAAGGGGTATTTTTCCTACAATTGCACAAATTTGGTGAAATATTTTATGCGCTATATCTCGGAAACTATCACAGCTATCGACATAAAATGTTCTACAAAAAGTAATTGTACGCAAAGATCTACACTTTAAAGAAAAATTTTTTTGAGTGGGGGCAAAAAATGGGGTAGCTCCCATACAAATCGACAATTGTTATAAAATATTCGATACGCTATATCTCGGAAACTATCACAGCTATCGACATAAAATGTTCTACAAAAAGTAATTGTACGCAAAGATCTACACTTTAAAGAAAAATTTTTTTGAGTGGGGGCAAAAAATGGGGTAGCTCCCATACAAATCGACAATTGTTATAAAATATTCGATACGCTATATCTCGGAAACTATCACAGCTATCGACATAAAATGTTCTACAAAAAGTAATTGTACGCAAAGATCTACACTTTAAAGAAAAATTTTTTGAGTGGGGGCAAAAAATGGGGTAGCTCCCATACAAATCGACAATTGTTATAAAATATTCGATACGCTATATCTCGGAAAGTATAACAGATATCGACTTAAAATGTTCTACAAAAAGTGATTGTACTCAAAGATCTACACTTTAAAGAAAAAATTTTTTGAGTGGGGGCAAAAAATGGGGTAGCTCCCACACAAATCGACAATTGTTATAAAATATTCGATACGCTATATCTCGGAAACTGTAACAGATATCGACTTAAAATGTTCTACAAAAAGTGATTGTACGCAAAGATCTACACTTCAAAAAAAAATTTTTTTGAGCGGGGGCAAAAAAAGGGGTAGCTCCCATACAAATCGACAATTATTATAAAATATTCGATACGCTATATCTCGGAAACTATAACAGATATCGACTTAAAGTGTTCTACAAAAAGTGATTGTACGCAAAGATCTACACTTTAAAGAAAAATTTTTTTGAGTGGGGGCAAAAAAAGGGGTAGCTCCCATACAAATCGATAATTATTATAAAATATTCGATACGCTATATCTCGGAAACTATAATAGATATCGACTTAAAATGTTGTACAAAAAGTGATTGTACGCAAAGATCTACACTTTAAAGAAAAATTTTTTTGAGCGGGGGCAAAAAAAGGGGTAGCTCCCATACAAATCGACAGTTGTTATAAAATATTCGATACGCTATATCTCGGAAACTTTAACAGATATCGAAATGGAATGTTCTACAAAAAGTAATTGCGCAAGAATGCCTTCGCTTTAAAAAAAAAATTTTTGACGGGGGCAAAAA
This sequence comes from Melanophora roralis, assembly GCA_963583895.1. Classification (NCBI taxonomy): domain Eukaryota; kingdom Metazoa; phylum Arthropoda; class Insecta; order Diptera; family Rhinophoridae; genus Melanophora; species Melanophora roralis. Next base: position 89,009,084 of record OY757187.1, on the reverse strand, counting down.
AAGGGGTAGCTCCCATACAAATCGACAATTATTATAAAATATTCGATACGCTATATCTCGGAAACTATAACAGATATCCACATCAAATGTTCTACAAAAAGTAATTGGAACACAAGGCCTACGCTTTAAAGAAAAAAATTTTCGGGTGGGGGATGAAGAAGGGGTAGCTCCCATACAAATTAGCAATTTTTATAAAATTTTCGTTACGCTTTTTCTGGAAAACTTTTACAGCTATCGACTTCGAATATTCTACAAAAAGTAATAATCAAATAATTTATACATTTTGGAAAAAAAGTTGGAGAAGAGCAGTGGGACTAGAACATTTAATAAGTTTTATTAACCTTTAAATATGGATAATGTCGAAAACTTTTAAAACTTTCGACCTCAAATCTTCTTCATCTATTTCTATTATTCATATGAACGTTAAAATTTTGTTATTTTTTCTATGAACTTTAAAACTTGCACAAGGTTTTTTATTATATTATTTGCAGTACAAAATTACTCGGCTGGGTATATTTAAAGACCAATGTGAAGGGTATATAAGATTCGGCACAGCCGAATATAGCGCTCTTACTTGTTTTTGAATGACATTGCTTTGTTTTGTTGATTTCAATTCGTGTAAATTTTTTGCGTCAACAACAATTTGTTTGATTTTAGTACTTTGTTTATTAAAATGAATTGAAAATTATTTTATTAACTTCATTTTATTAAGTGATATTTTGAACTTGCGCAGTATTAATAACAATTTTGTTGAACTAAATATTTTTTAATGACATTGATTTATCGATTTTACTTCTATTCTTTTTTGTACAAAAAATAGACAAAACGATATTTAATCTTTCAAAAATTAACAAAAAATTTCGCAGTATCACTTACACGACATTCAGTCTATGTAACATTTTACTGTTACGTTAAATTTATTTGATGGCGAAGGGAGTAGAGAAAGCAGAGACCAAGGCTCATTCAACCAGGTTATATTAAGAACCCAGCTGATTAAAATCAATTTGACATTTATACGAAATAAAAAGAGTTTACCTTGTTGAATGTGCCTTGGCAGAGACGTTACAAAAGTAACACGATTTCTGTTTTTCATGTTACTTTTTGACGTTTCTCTTTTGACGTTTTCGTTTTTCTTCTATTTTTCTTTATTTTCTTTCATATATACCTTATAATGACAGTCAAAACGTTCAAGAAGAAGAATAAACAACGAAACCAAAACAAAAAATAAAAAAGAGAGAAGTTTGAAGTAACATAATGTAAATGCTTGAAGTTTTTGGAAGTTACTTTAAAACGAAATAAGAAAATAGTCATGTTACAAGTACCATAGTCTGAATGCCGTGTTAGAAGAGTAAAATACCATTGTTGGTAAATAGCAAACCACTTAACGGTCGTTAGGATATTTAAGCAATGATTGTAAGTTAGCATAAGCAATCTTCGCTCAACAAGTCTAAAAATATGGCTGAAAACTTTGATTTAGATTTCATTTATATCGTTGCTTAATAATAGTCCTTAAATGATTACAAAAAACACATAATAGATGATTGAGTTGTTAAGAAATCATCTAAATAGCTCGTCAGATCATCTTTCAGAAGAGCCAAACATAATTTGATTACAACAACCCTCGGGCGATCAAAAAAGAATTCGCGAAATAATCGCTCTTGTCAAGCAGTCTTTAAAATACCAGCTGAGTCATTTAATTTTAAAAGAAGAAAATAAATATGATAAATAAAATATATAACAATCAGCACATTTCAGTACACCAAGTGAAAAATCAGTACATGTACTGATTAAATCAGTACGAATGGTCACCTTAGATATAATAATAAAAGAAAAATTTGGACCTTAAAACTTAACTAACAAAAGTAACTACGTTGGGTATGTTATTTTTTTAAAGTAATTTCATTATAATTTTCTTTAAAAGTTATTGAAGAATTGCAAGAACGACCAATCAATCTATGTTTATCTGAATGTTCATATACAGGATACACTTATCAGGTAGCCTCAGATAAACAGCTGAGTAACGGTATTTCGTTATAATAATGTCAAATTTTGTTTATGTTTATGTATTTTCTTCCTTTTATACAAACAACAACTGTAGTATTGTAAGAAAAGCTCAAAAAGAAAAAGAAAGATTTTGTGAGTTTTTGTTATTGGTCTCTGACATTCTTATGACGGTTTTAGTTGTTTTTGTAGAACCGCTCCTACCTGATAAGTGTACCCTGTTCATATATGTATTTGATTTTTAGCCGCATCAGCCGAATTTAAGCCGCCGCCGACCTATTTTACTGTGAGCCGCCGCCAAAAAGTGTTTGGCGCTAGTTGACCAAAATATTTTTTATCATTTGGTTTGTTTTTATCGTCCTTGTTAGAGAAAAGAAGAATTAATACAAATTTCAGAAAATCTTATTATTCGTTTTTGCAACAACAAAGGACTTTAAATACCATCTTCATCACTTTTTCATCCCATTTTTTCGAATCAAAAGAGGTTATGAAAGTTGCAAATCATGTGGTTGCAAATGCATTGGCAATTGCACTTTTACTAACAGGTTACTGTGAAGGCAAATATACTCAAGGATACCATAAAAGTTTTATTAATCCATATCCAAGACTTAAAGCTTTCCATGATAGCGGAGATCCTGGCGAACCATTGTTTCTAACGCCCTTAATAATTGATTCCAAAGTAAAACGTGAAGATATAAGGCAAAAAGCTAAAGTAGTGGGCGCTCAATACAATGGGGTAGAAAGTTATGCTGGCTATATAACCGTCGATCCCAAGTTTAACTCCAACATGTTTTTCTGGTATTTTCCCTCAGAAAATGATCCTGCATATTCTCCTGTCGTTTTATGGCTTCAGGGAGGACCTGGAGCTTCTTCACTTTTTGGTCTTTTTGCTGAGAATGGTCCTTTTGAGTTCGATGGACTTGGAAAAATGCAAAAAAGAAATTACACTTGGAGTAAAACGCATAATCTAATATTTATTGATAACCCTGTGGGTACAGGATTTTCTTTCACAGAAAACGAGGCCGGCTACGCACGTAATGAAAAAGATGTTGGTCGTAATTTGCATGAAGCAGTTGAGCAGTTGTATGAATTGTTCGAATGGGGTAAGGATTCTGAATTTTGGATCACCGGAGAGTCTTATGCGGGCAAATATGTTCCGGCTTTGGCCTATCATATTCATAAAGCACAAAACTCCACCAAAACCAGAGTGAAGATTCCCCTTAAGGGTATGGCCATAGGAAATGGTCTTTCAGATCCCTTACATCAATTAAAATACGGCGACTACTTGTATCAGTTAGGTCTGATTGATGATAATGGCTTAAAGCAATTTTACGAAGCCGAAGAAAAAGGAGTTAACTGTATTAAAAATCATGATCTGGATTGTGCCTTTGAAGTTTTTGACAATCTTTTAAATGGAGATCTAGTAAATGGCTCGCTGTTTTCTAACCTTACTGGTTACAGCTACTACTACAATTATCTTGACACTAAAGGGACCAATTACGGTCAAATCATGGGAGATTTCTTACAGTCATCTTTGACTCGACGCTCCATTCACGTGGGCAATCTTACATTTCATGATATGGATAAAGAAAATAAAGTCGAAATGCTTTTAAAACGTGATGTTATGGATACCGTTGCGCCTTGGATTGCTGAGCTGTTGGATAGTTACATCGTTTGCATTTATAATGGGCAACTAGATATAATTGTTGCGTATCCTTTAACTCGAAATTATTTGAATCATTTAAAATTTAAAGATGCTAGTTTATATAAAACTGCTCCTCGTCTAATTTGGAAAGTTGACGATGAAATAGCTGGCTATACAAAACATGCAGGTAACTTGATTGAGATTATGGTTCGTAATGCTGGGCACATGGCCCCATCCGATCAACCGAAATGGATGTTTAATTTAATAGATCATTTAACTCATTATAAAAAAGTTGAATAAAACCGTTGTTAAATTATTGTGTTCTATAAGTATAGAATTTATATGTTCTAAGGAACACAATAGCTTGTGGACGATGATTTGTGTAATTTTATAAACTCATCATTTTTTTAAATAAATCAAAATTTTTTTTCATTAAAAGTTGTTTTTTTTTAAGGCTAAATGTTACCTTTGTATGTGTGTATGGGCCTGATTTAACTAGAATCTAGTGGCAATGCTACTACACTCGAGGTATTTCAGACATAAATAATTAAAAAATTATATTTTTTCCGTATGGGAAGATGTACGTGAAATTGAAACAAAATAATAATCACCATCTTGTCGTCGCGCGTGGTTGGTCATTGTAGCTTAATTTCAATTACGTCGACCCTTTTTTCTCTTTTCCATTTCCCGTCTCACTCTCGGTTGTAATGAGTTGTGTGGCGTGTCAAAATTGTTCTGTGATAGTTATCAGAGACTTTATTGATGACTGCGTGTACAATCGGAGTGGAATGCTGGAGGAGAACTAAGATACACAAAATTAGATGTCTTACCATGCTATAGGTATAAAAATATTTGGGAAGTTGGACGAACTTAATTTAGCAATTAGGAGTGATATATTCAACTGTGCCTAATATTACAATATGAGAGTATATTATATCCTTTACATTGTTCTTTTTGTAAACCCAGCCATCTGATCTAGTTGTTTTTAAACCGCAAATGTTATCAGAAAATTACTTTGCGTCGGGTTTAAAGTCGATAGCTATCTTACTTTTTTAAATTAAAAACTTCACAAAATTTTAACGTTTGTATAGGCGATGCTACTTCCTAGCTCATATTAAACAAAATTTTCTTTTATATCTAGTTATTAGTTTTAGTTTTAACAAAAACTAAGGTTAATTTGGAAGGTAAATTAATACATAACGCCAACACCAATTTCGGCTAGAATATACTAGCACCGATAATTCTCTTTATTTTAATATATTTTTTCCTTTTTTAGTTTAGTGATTCTCCTCCATTTGTTCAAAATCTATTTTGCATGTAGACAATTATAGAAGCCTCCCATAACTGTATCACGGTACAGTTATGTGACGCCAAATAATTCCCCACATGCGAGAGTCAGACGCAAAATTCTCGACTTGCGATAAAAAAGGACGGCCTGATTGTCCTTAAAAAATAATTACCAACGATGCGCGAGCTCTTTATCTCACCAAAGCTATTTTAGTTATTTATTTAAACTTTGTTTCGGCGTATATCCGATTTTCCGTGGAGAAATGAAAAATGAAACAACACCAGGTAAGAGTTTGATTTCAAGTAGATTAATCTTTATTTTGATTTTGAATTTACCTTAAAAAGGTTATTTTGTATAAAGATACAATATGGCACGTAGTGTCGTGGTTGATAACCCAAAAACGAATAATATTATTAGTTATGTACACCTATGTAAAAAGGTAGCCAACAATATTTAAGTACCGTTAGCCGTTCATGTAATAACTATAAAAGGCTAAGTATTAACCTATTACAGGCCGAACTCACTGTTTTGTACTTAAACATTGCCGGCCACCTTGCAACGATACAGTTTGTTGCAAATAAATATATAAAAAATAATACGTGAGCCAGAAAAGACTCCTGATGATAAAATATGTCAAGTCATTAAGGACTTCTGATGATAATGAAGTTTGAGTCATTAAGGACCCCTGTGGACTGTATAAATATGGTGAAGTTGAGTCATTAAGGACTCCTGTTGCGATCATTATTGATCGATCTCAAAACGGCGATAGCCCCGAAATGACCCATCCAAAGATCGTGTATTGTGCAAGTGGAAGCCCCGGGCTGGCTTGTATTCTACCTTTCATAATCAATGGCACGACTTCCGGACCCAAAACTAAGGCCACATTTCCCGAATGATTAAAGTTCGGATCCGCCAGTTGTAGCCCTTGAAACGACTCTAATATCGTGTCCGACACCGATTCACTCGGGGTTTTAATACCGCGCATTTTATACACCTTAGCGGTTACAAAAATCTTTTGAGAGGCATCATGAATCGACATTAACTCGACCCGACAATATTTGTCACCATCACTCTTCGACATGGGAATTCCTAATTTCATTACCAACTCTTCGCAAACATAGCTGCCTTGACAACAAGAATCGATAATTGCTCGAATGGGGATATAAGATCCATTAACCCGTAATTTGACACGTAATGTCGGAGAAAATGATACGGCATGTCGAGTTGGTAATGGAACAGTAGTTGACTGAGGCTTGGATCGAGGCTTTGACCGAGGCTTCGAACGACTCTTATGCTCATGAAGCAGCGCGTGATGAGGTGCTCCACAGAACTTGCACGTGGCAACACTTCTGCACTCGCTACTGACGTGACCACTTGTCAGACACCGACCACAAATTCTACTAACGGCTACCATACGAAGCCGTCGCTCCAAGCTCATGTCCCTAAACTTATAACAAAACCGAAGGGGATGAGTCTTGCTACAAATGGGACACTTGCGCCCGCTCCCTTTCAACGAATTAGAACCAGGGGTCTCCACTTGCATCGTGGTTGGGTCATTTAGAGGCGATGACGCAGATGCCACTTCAATTGCGCTAACCACCTGAGCTGCAGTTGGCTCGGACACCAAGTCACCCATTGCTTTGGACCATTCAACCGACGGCGTAACAACAAACGTTTCATTTGCCACTGTCGCCGACGACGCACCAGGTTCGATGGTGTCCATGGCCTCCTCATAATCCAGGAGACCGTCATCCTCAATCTCAGACACGACGGAAACACTTAATTGAGTTTTCGAGTCCATTTGTCTCTAGGAAAGGAAAGTGTTAGTACTTGTAAATTGATAAAAAGTGATGTAAAATTATAATTCATTTAAAACTACAAGCTTGGTTATTGGTCGATTCATTATCCCATTCTGAGTACGAATATCAGCCACACGAACGTGACCATCAGAACCGGTATAAACTTTCTCGACAATACCTAATTTCCACGAAGTGGCTGGTAATTGTTCGTTTCTGACAACTACTAGATCATTGATAGCAATGTCTCTTTGTGGATGTTTCCACTTATAACGTTTGTGCAAAGTAACCAAATACTCTTCTTTCCATCTTTTGCAAAATTGATGAATCATGGCCTTTAGCTTACGATATCGATTGACTATACTTATTGACTCATCATAAATTGTAGGTTCGGGTGGAGCTAGGATCGCGGATCCAATCAAAAAATGACCAGGAGTAAGAGACACAGGCTCATCAGGATTATCAGGCATTGGACAAAGCGGACGCGAATTCAAACACGCTTCGATCCTAGTCAGGATCGTAGATAATTCCTCAAAGGTATATTTCGACGCCTGCATTTCCTTTCGAAAATGAAGCTTGAAACTTTTTACCCCAGCTTCCCAAAGACCCCCCATGTGGGGGGCCCCAGCTGGTATAAATCGCCATTCTAAACCCTGATGACCAAACGTAGAAAGCATTCTGGCCTGACATTCTTTCAAAAACGTTCCAAAATCCCTTGAAATTTCATTCGCTGCCCCGACAAAATTTGTACCATTGTCTGAAAACATGGTTCTAGGGCAACCTCGACGAGAAATAAACCTGTTAAACGCAGCCAAAAAGGTATCCGTTGACAAATCCGATGCTGCTTCTAAATGTATTGCCTTCGTAGAAAAGCAAACGAAAATACAAACATATCCTTTCGTGATCTTACAAGACCTGCCATTGTAATTTTTAATATCGAAAGGACCAGCGAAATCAACCCCAGTGGTAGTGAAGGCCCGATCCAAACTTGTACGTTCAGGGGGAAGAGCAGCCATTATTTGACTACAAGAGCGTTGTCGATCAATAAGACAACGTTTGCAACGACGAACAACTGTGCGAACAAGAGTTCGCAATCTGGGTACCCAATACTCACAACGATATATTCTAAGCATCAGTTGACTACCACCGTGAATAGACACTTTATGTATGAACTCTGCCATCAGTTTAGCAAATCGAGATTCATACGGAAGAATAATGGGATATTGTTCACGATATGATAACGAAGGGGACTTAACGAGTCGGCCATTTAATCGCATAACTTGTCGTTCATCAAGAAAGGGATTCAAGGGTAGCAAAGAACTTTTCGATGGTAACGTGCCCTTATCCAAAAGACATTTATACTCCTCAGCGTAAAACGCCTTCTGAGCAACAATAGCCAAACGTAATTTGACCATATTAAGTTCATCACTGGACACAACACACGTTCTATATTTAAAGCGCCCTCTACAAGCCGAATGTGTGGAATGAAGAAAGCGATAAATATACGCAATAACACGCAAAGCTCTATCCAATGTAGAAAACCTATCCAATACATCTTCAAATTTCGAGAAAAATGAAGCATGCACTTTAACTTTGCGGCTTTCAATGTCCGTATCAAGATTTTGAAGATTATTTGTATCCCACTGTGATTTCTCCTTACTAAGCCACGACGGGCCATGCCACCAAAGACTGCTATTCGATAAATTGAGAGGATCTACCCCCCGGCTGCCCAAATCGGCAGGGTTATCCTCAGAGCGAACGTGAAACCAATTATGGTTCCCCGTATTCTCCTGAATACGACACACTCTGTTTGCCACGAAGGTGGTCCAAGAACAAGGAGGTTTACGTAACCAAGCAAGGACGATCGTAGAATCCGTCCAACAATAAATTTTCCGAAGAGAGATATCAATCTCACTAAGTACGCCTTTCAGCAGCTCCGAAGCCAAAACCGCACCACACAATTCAAGTCGCGGCAAAGAAACTGACTTAATTGGAGCTACCTTCGTCTTCGATATTAATAAACTAGTATGAATCTCCCCATTTGGACACTCAATACGGATATAAATTACCCCAGCGCATGCCCTTTCAGAGGCATCCGAAAAGACATGAAGTTCAGTATTCGAACTCTCATAATATCGAACCCATCGTGGTATTTTAATAAAGTTCACTTTATCGAAAACTTCAACAAACTTTCGCCATTCCTCCTTCGTTGAAGCAGGAAGATAATCATCCCAATCAATGTTATCCAGCCAAATGCGCTGCATAATCATCTTAGCCATGACTATAACTGGGCTTAACCAACCAATTGGATCAAAAAATTTCGCGATGGTAGACAATACTTCCCTCTTTGTATATTCTAGTTTGACCTCTAGCGGACAAACTCTAAAAAAGAAAGAATCCAACTGTGCATTCCAGAGAATTCCCAAGGTTTTCGAACTGCTGGCCTCTTCAAATACCAACAGTTTAGAGTCAACCAAGTGTTCAGACGGTAATCCCTTCAAAATCGATTTATCATTCGCGGTCCATTTTCTGAGTTCAAATCCAGCCGACAGCAGTGCAGTGTTTATCTGATCCCGTGCCGCCACAGCACTCGAGACATCGTGCGCTCCGGTCAACACGTCGTCGACGTACATTCCTCTTCTTAAAATATTCGCGGCGAGGGGGAACTCTTCCTGACAATCATTTGCCAACTGTAAAAGAGTGCGAATGGCCAGGTAGGGAGCACAATTTAAACCAAAGGTTACCGTTAGCAGTTCATACTCGGATACCTGCTCCTGAGACGAACTTCGATATATAATCCGTTGAAAAGGGGTGTGATTTGGATGAACACGAATTTGCCTGTACATCTTCGAAATATCACAATTAAACACAAATTCGTATGAACGCCAACGCACAATTAATGAAACTAAATCAGTCTGCAAGGTAGGACCTACAAAAAGACAGTCGTTCAGACTATTACCATTAGACGTCCTATTTGACGCATTGAAAACGACTCTAAGTTTCGTACTTTTTCTCTCAGGTTTAATCACGGGATGATGGGGCAAATAGCATGACAAGGTAACGGCTCGGTCCGTAGGTTCCACAGGACGCATATGATCTGACGCCAAATAATCCATTAAAACCTCATCATACATACTCTTTATCTCAGGCCTACGTACGAGAGAAGATTCAATCCTACAAAACTGTTTCATAGCACCCGTCTTCGAAATTCCCAAATTTAACTCGTTGGGAAACTCTGGTCTAAAAGGTAAAGACACAATATATCTACCCGAAGCATCACGTTTGGTAGTTTTCCGATAAATTTCCTCACAGACCTTATCCGCAGGTGAAACAATCCTACCACGTGGAGCCTCCTCGATTTCCCAGAATTTTAAAAGATTCTGATTTAAGCTGCCTTCTTCGGAAAAGGAAACAGCTGTGGAAAATACCCTTATATGATCACCACTAACAGAATTGGTTGGGCCTGTCAGAATCCATCCAAAAACGGTTTTCTGAGCCATTAACGATCCAAATATATTTCGACGAACTTCATCAAGAATGATTTCGGGGTATAAGTCAGCACCGAGTAAAAGATCTACTGGTCTGCTTACGTAAAAGTTGCAGTCCGCCAATTGTAAATTTGGTAATTCACCCTTTATGTCCGAGGGACAAATAAAGGACGGTAAATTACCCGAAATCGAAGATAAAACGAGGGCCGATGTCGATAAATTAATCCGATTGTCTACCGGAGACCCAACTTTAATCGAACATATCTTCGTAGAAGTAGTAGAAGCCCCTGAATCAACGCCGGAAATCTTAACATTCGTAGAATGTGACGGAAGTCGCAATTGATTTCGCAAACGCTCAGAAATAAAGGAAGCTTCAGACGCTGGGTCTATTAGTGCCCTTGCTGGGTACGTAGTACCATGACAAATAATAGAGACCATAGCAGTACCTAATAGCACAGACGAATTCTGTGCTATGTGATAAACTTGACGATTTAAATTAGCGCGGGCTGCGGCCGATGTTGAAGGCAATTGTGGATCGATCCCATGCTGCTGAACAGCTGGCCTCGCACTAGCTGTATCGGCCACACTCGGCGTCGATACAGTAGATACAGACACTTCCCGATGAAGCAAGGTGTGGTGTCTTTTGTTACAAATAAAACAACTATGTATGCTCGCTTTTGCAATCCTTCACCTCATGTGACCTTGAAAGACAATTAACGCAGCAATGAAATTTCTTAATGTTCGAAAAGCGGTCAGAAACAGACAAATTCTTAAAACGGCGACAAAGTCGCAACACATGATTTTGTTTCGGACATAAAATACAAGTATTCGATAAACTGGTACTAGACAAATGAGACTTTACCTTTTGCTCCTTAACCTTTTTATCAGACTCCATATTCGTTAAATCGCGTATACAATCTAAAGTCTGAATTCGTTCCGTTAAAAACAGATTTAAATCCTTCCACTAGGATAAGGCAGTTTTGTCCCTAATCGTCTGTTCCCAAAGCGTGACCGTCTGAGATGGTAATCGCTGGATACAAATAAATACAATAAGTGGATCCCAGTTCTCAGTCGATATATTATAAATTGACATTGCTGTCAAAAACCCATTAATACCGCGTTGTAGCGTCTTTAAAGCCGAACTAGTCTCCTTCGCGATCGTTTCTAAACTGAACAAAAACTTTAATTGATTATTGACCAACATGCGAGGATTTTCGTATGTGTCCTTCAAATTCTTCCATGCTATCTCAAAACCAGAATTTGTCAACGGACACTTTGATACAATATCCTTGGCATCCTTACCGGTCCTCTTTATTAAATAACACAATCTTTCAATGTTACTAAGACGACTATTATTTATATACAAAGCTGTAAAAAGATCCCTAAATGTCGGCCATGAAAGATAATCACCATCAAAGATATCCGTATCACATGGTGGAAGCGGTAAATTGTGACAAACATTATCATTATTTGGCGCAAAATTTCCTATAGTAGGATTTTCGGCTGCCTTAGATTTGGCCTGAAGCTCATCAATTTTAATACGCATAGCCGTTAAACATCTGGCATAAGTATTAAACGTGCTCTGATATTTTCCAGCAACCACTTCAGAAACCTCCGGTGCTGTCTTCGAAGAAGCATCAATATCAGATAAGCATTGTTCATATTTATCCTTCACCCTTTCCCATAACTTCTTTAACTCATCACTCAATACCTCTATATAATATATATGCTGGTCTTCTTCACGAATTTTATTAAAATTCACTTCAAATTTAAACACAGCATCTGAGGCGTGAGTAAACCCTTCGAGTAGTTTAAACGACATATTCAAGTCAATATTATGACAAAGTTATTTCAAAACTGGGAAAAAGGTCAAGCAAAAATATGGCAGCGTTCAATACTGTATTAAAATATTCAAACTTTTTCATAAAAAATTACCAATCACTTTTATATAGCCAATTCGACCGACCGTAGGGTGACTATTGCAATTCCAGTATACGAGAAGAAGAAGATACTTTTTAATAAATTTCTTCACAATAATTGTATTAAATTCAAGAAATAAATTCAATCCAAACACAATATTTCTTTATTTATTCTTTTCTTTTTACTATTTAAATTATTAAAACTTGCTTTTAAATAAATTTATCTAGTTTCTTTCCAAAATATATTTATACATATATGTATATGTGTACGTATGTATGTAACTATTTCGTTTTGTTGCAACCCCCGTTGATTTTTTTTGCTTACACGGCCGCAATATTAAGTCAACTTAATTTTTCTCACAATTTCTTTTTATTTATTAACTTTTAAATTTTTTTCTCTTTTTAATTCACAAATTTATTTTACACTTTTAATTAAATTTTATTCTTTAAGCTGTCCGTCCGCGTAAACAAACGATCGCGAGTTGCAAACAATCGAAATGCGGTTGATTTAAAATGTCTAATGATAATTAACAAACCAATAACCAATTGCTTTTTTTTTTTTTTTTTGTAAAAAGCACATACACATAAACATGAAAAATATGCACTTATGTTTTTATTTCTTTTTCTATTTACAAAACACAAATCACTTTTTAATCAATTTACTAACCTGTGTTCAGAGTTGGGCAAAATACATGCTTTGCTGTATTTGAAATACAAAATACAAAATACTTCTTCCGCTTGTATTTCAAATACAAAATACCAAATACTTCCAAGTCGAGTATTTCAAATACAAAATACAAAATACAGTATTTTAGTATCTTTTATTTGAAATACAAAATACAAAATACAAAATACATTTATAACCATTAATCATGAACACAAGATTTTAAAAAGTATCATCACATAAGCAGCCTCTTGTTGAAGAATATATAAATCCTGCTAAAAAAAAAATCTCTCTACAGGTCCTGATGAAAACAGACTGGTGTTAAATTTTATGAAAACAGTTCTCTGCAAGGCAACCCAAGGCGAATTCAAAAAATTCGCCCTCTGCATTTCCTTTTTGTGTTTGAACGGTAGAATGTAAGAAAAATTAAAAATTTCATACAAAATTTAATTTTTATAACGTGAAAATGTCAAATTGATTTTAATCTGCTGGGCTCTTAATATTACCTGTTTAAATGTGTCTTGGTTCTCTGTATGTGCCTTGTATGTGAAAAACCAAAAAAATTTAAAGTAAAGCAATATCAAGGTGAATTTGAAAATTTGCCCACTGCATCTCTTTTGTATACCCATCACATAGTGATAAGGGTATATATCTGTTTGTCACTCCGTTTGAAATTTCTTTATTTTCCATTTGCGACCCCATAAAGTATTAATATTCTAGATCCTTATAGATAGGGAAGTTGATATAGCCATGTTCGTCTGTCAGTCTGTTGAAATAAAGCTTCCGGAGTCAAATAAAGTGATTAGGACCAGTTATTGGTGTCAAACTTTTGTAAATATCCTGGAGACAATCGCTATTTAAAATTAGCAAAATCGGTTGACTATTGACCGAGATATAAACGAAAAATCAAAATAACCCAATTTTAAGGATAAAATCCTTTCATATATCCCTATATATCTCAGTGAATATAGTCATTCTTGCCACAAAACTTGGCACGGATACTCTGCAAATAGGGACCTCAAAAGGAAAAATTTTTTTTCAGATAGGATGGATCAAGGGAAGTGGTTTTTTCTCTGCAATTGCACAAATTTTGTGAAATTTTTCATGCGCTAAATCTTAGAAATTATAACAGCTATCGACCCACACTTTGGAGAAAGAATTGTTTGAGTGGGGGCAGGATAAAGTGTAGCTCCCATACAAATTAACAATTTTTATGAATTTTTCGATACGCTATATCTCGGAAACTATAACAGCTATCGGCTTCTAGTGTTCTACAAAAAGTAATTCGATGATAAGACCTACATTTTGGAAAAAAAGGTTGAAGAGGAGCAGGGGGACTAGAAGATCCCATACAAATTAACAACTTTTATTAACCTTTTAATACGAATAATTTCGAAAACTTTTATGACCTTCGACCTCAAATCTTCTTCATCTATTTCTGTAATCAATACTATGGACTTTAAAACTGGCACAATTTTTTTTTAATATATTATTTGCAGTATAAAATAACTCGGCTGGGTATATTAAATATAGCAAATATAGCGATCTTACTTGATGTGTTTAAAAGTGTGAATGTCAAAAAAATTTTAATTTTTTTACAAAGTTTAATTTTTTTGACATTCACATTTCCAAATATCCGCTTAGCTCTTGATATTACCTGAATGAGTGAGACCTGTAAAAGAAGATGCCTTGCTAAGGCAAAGACGTGAAGAAAGTTTCCATTCTTTTTTTTTTTGGGAATTGTAACATTTTTCAATTTTTCTAATGACAACTTTTTGTATAACAAAAAAATGTATTTTGAAAAATGTATTTTGCCATCATAAGTATTTCAAATACAAAATACAAAATACTTCAGTGTTGGGTATTTCAAATACAAAATACAAAATACATTAGAAGGTGGTATTTCAAATACAAATACAAAATACGTATTTGTATTTCAAATACGTATTTCAAATACAAGTATTTGAAATACTGCCCAACCCTGCCTGTGTTCCTTTTTGTATTTGTTGAACTGTAGATTAGATTAAATCCTCGAAAAAGGCGATGAAACTCCTTATGGTTGTTTGATCCGGTTCGAAGGACCAATGTTTCGGCGTATATCCGATTTTCCGTGGAGAAATGAAAAATGAAACAACACCAGGTAAGAGTTTGATTTCAAGTAGATTAATCTTTATTTTGATTTTGAATTTACCTTAAAAAGGTTATTTTGTATAAAGATACAATATGGCACGTAGTGTCGTGGTTGATAACCCAAAAACGAATAATATTATTAGTTATGTACACCTATGTAAAAAGGTAGCCAACAATATTTAAGTACCGTTAGCGGTTCATGTAATAACTATAAAAGGCTAAGTATTAACCTATTACAGGCCGAACTCACTGTTTTGTACTTAAACAAACTTTTTCCATATCTTATAATAATTTCTATTTATTCGGACTAAGGTTCATTATTAAAAATGTAATAGCTACTAAGAATGGAAATTTTTATTAAAAATTAAGTGATTCCGCTACTAGCCGAGTGTAATGAATTACAAAATCAGCTACGATTTCTCGTCAGCATTTTTTCTATTCGGTTCTACTGTAAGTTAAATAAAAAGTTGAATAATTCTCATAGTTTGACACCGAAACGTTTTCCGGCCGAATCTATTTCACTCTGGAAATTTGATTTGAGCAGATGGTATACCCTTATTCACTATACATATGAAAGTATAGTTTGGCTTGCAATGCCGATGTTGGTACATTGGGATACGCAAGCAGCTTATGTTTAAAATGCGGCCATTTTGATTGAGAGTAAAAAAGCTCACAATATAAACTGATTTATTGCCTTCCTCATTTAAACCCCTTTTTTAGTTTTGTGAAACAAATGTATGGGTTTTTTAAAACAAACATGTCCCTTGTGTTACCTGGGGTGGTTGAATTTAATACCCATTAAAGGTAGTGAGCTAAAAAGATCCGCGCGTTCACCGACAGGAACGATAAAATTAGGTTGAGGCATCCGGTAAAATTTTGGTACGACAACAGGAGGTTATGGGCAATCAGCAAAGAATTATAATTCTAGTAATTCTACGCCTACATGCAGGTCATACAGGCCCGCATCCAGTACATCCACAGCACTAGAGAGCTTAACGGATATTATGTATCTCTAAAAATATTCGAGAAAAAAAAACCGGTGACCTACGCCATGAATCAAAGTCTGGACGAAACCCTCAACACATTGGAGCGAAAAGGCATCACCACCCAAACAAGTTTCCTGGACTGGACTGCTCCAATTGTTGTGGTAAAACAATTATCTGGTAAACTACGAATTTGCGGGGATTATTCTACAGGACTTAACACTCAGCTTGAGGCACACAACTTTCTGTTACTGCCAGATGATATGTTTGTGAACTTTAACAATTAAAGATTACCACTTCACGATGCGGAAGAGAAAATAAAAAGTAAAAATGCACAAAGCAGTTTTATTATAATATTTGAAGTACGAAATCATTCGCCTAGATCATATGGCTGGTTACTTTAAAGATCTATGTGAAGAGCATAGGTATAAGATTCGGCACAGCCGAATATAGCGCTCTTTTTTGTTTTTGAGAAAATGAAAAAACGATTTTTAATATAAGGAATATTTTTAAAAACGAAAAAATTGCAAATTAAAATTTTTAATTTAATACATATGTATGTATTTTTTAAAAAATTAGAAAAAATATCTTTGCATGTAGTTAAAAAAATTGACTTATGTATTAATAAGTGCTATTTTTATTATTTTTTAAGAACAAACTACTATTTACATACATTGTACCTATTTGGTTTATTGCCACATTCAACAAGCATTTTGTTACTCTGTTATGCCACTTTCTAGACCTTTAAATTTTTTAGCAATAAAAAAATGTTCTGATGAATCTCCTCGACTTGCTCGAGGTTTGAAGCGTTTAACGTTTTCGTAAAATTTATGTATATCCTTTTCTAATTTGGGCACATTACCATTATCCCAAACTTTAACGACAAAATTAGCTTGTGGCGCTGAGATGGATATTGCAAATTTTAAAACGTCATAACAAAGATTAGTAATTACTTCTTGATCTAACATTCTAATTCCTGTAGCGTTTGGAGCCATGTCAGACAGTACACAATTAACTTGACGCCCAGCTAAAGCTTTTTTCAAACGAAGCTGATTTTCGGGTTTTGTAAAATCCATTCCTCCAAATATAGTAGCGCCCTTGAAGAAAAAAAAAGGAATTGTGCGTGTAAATATAGATGAAATCAAAAAGTATTTTAGCAAAATTGCCCTACTTTTACTGCATGGAAATGTAACAAATCCATACTAAATACAGCTCCAACCAGCTTTTCTTTGCTACCATTGGCATTTGATCGCTCTACTGCTATTTGCGTCCAGCTTCCTGGTGCTGCTCCACAATCAATTACTGTGTCACCTGGTTTTATTATGTGATATCTATCATCGATTTCTAATAGCTTGAAAGCACTCCGACAGCGATAGTTCATCATTTTTGCTTTTTCCACATACGGATCTGCCAACTGTCTTGCTAACCATTCTTGTGAACTTTTGCTTTTTCCTTTTAAATTATTTGGTATTTGCTTAGAGCTTAAAGTTCTGTATACACTAAATGATCTATTAATTGTTTTTCCATTCATTTTTTTTTTATTCTAAGCAAGTTTTAAAGTATTTTAAATTGAATGCACTACTTGCAATTGAGTTATCTTTTATATGAGAGTTGCAAATAGATTTGTGTAGTTCATGAACTAGCTAGTTCAATTAAACTATTCAGTAAATTGAACTATGTGAGCGGACTAGTTCACTGAGCGCTGTTAACTCCGTAGTTCAGCAGTTTGATTTTTTGTGTATTTTCGTTGTAAAAACAACCTTGTTTATGTCGAAAAAACGCACTGTTTGACAGATTTAACGAGTGCACAGACAAACTCTCAGCGATGCCAACTTAGCTATTTTGGAGCTAGATTTAGCTCTTTTTAATTGCTTGTATCTCGAAAATTTTCCCTTTATTTAGTGTAACAAATGTTGAACAGCAAGTATATAAAATTGTGAACCAAATTCAAAATGAGGTTTTATCATTGTATTATAAATGGTAATAGCGGTTAAAATCGATATTATGTTCCTTATTCGTTTAAAAATCCGATTTTGTTAAAATCAAGAAATTGCTCCCACTTTATTATAAATGCTTTCAGACGATATGCATTTTACACATGACTTGCCACTTTTGCAATCAACATGTAATTGCGTATGTCTGTCAAAATGACACAGACAGTTTTTGCTTTCACATGTACATATGTAATTGTTGGGACCCCCAAATAATCCTATTTTTCATACAAATTTATGCAACTGTGGACTGTATATTATAATTGCTTATGTATATATATTTCAATTGTCTTTTAAATGTTAAAGTGTTAAGTCGATATTTTGTAATATGTGTAATTTAGTGTTTTTATAAAATAAATGTAACCCCGTTATCTTTTAAAACCGTAACAGTAATTACATCTACATAACCTCCAAACCAAAATAAACAACTTATTTTTCCTTGTTGTTATTCTAAAAACAGCTGATGACATATGCTTTGTCAGATGAAAATAGAGCACGCTCTAATAACAAATTTGTCATAGGACTTTTACATATGTATTTCACACATGCAATGTTTAAACGCGTTCAAACGGCATATAATAATTTTGCACTGCAAAATTTGACAAGACTTCAACTAAATTCTTGAACATATTCCAGCAAATTATCTGTTTAAATGTAGTTGTTTTTTTGAAATACTTTCTTCTGTAATTTCGATTTTCCAATACACACTTCCTTATTTTTATTGAAGTAATATAATGGTTTTGACCAAAGTGTATTTAATAAAGTAAACCCAATTCTGCAACAACAACGTTTTGTGATTTTCAATTGTCATGTAGACTCTATATGGAGAAAATATTGTTTACTTTTTTATATGTGTAGTTTGGCAGCCATCATAAAAATCAGGAGCAAAAAATGATCAGCTGCGTTTTTGACTATACCTTTATTCGTTGTACCATGGTTTGACGATAGAGCCTGAAAAAAACCTGACAGCCCTGCATGCTTGTTTTTTTTATGGTTTTTGGCAATGCCAAATAAAATGATAACACGTTATTGTTTGTTTTTGTGTTTATTTTAAAAAATTCCTACCTGTTCATAATATCAGATAATCCAACGAGAAAAATCCACAAAATTAAAAAAAATGTCTTGGGGTGAAACGTTATCATATATAGCTATTGGAAATCCTATCAGTCATGCCGTTCTCTCGTCTGCCTCGGCGGTTCTAAGAGGAGTAGTATGTAGTCATTAAATTACATTCGTTTTTATTGTGGTTGGCGTAGTCGTTTTAAGTTGTGTTGTACCGTCTAACAAGTACGCCAATGTTTTTTTGTCGAATTCGACACGACCACACCAAACGCAATAAGGCTGATTTTCTACATTTCATTATATATTTTTAAATTTCCAGGGACTAAAGCAAAAGCAGGTGGCTGTTCCACCCGTCCCAATAACAATGTGGAATCTGACTGGCAACAATTATCATTTTGTACGGTTAGCCGGTTTAACCGGTGCAACTGCCGTTATTATGGGTGCGTATGGCAAGCACAGTTTAGCTAAGATAAATGACATTCAAAACCAATTGGATGCTAAAGCTGTATTCGATACGGCAAATAAATTTCATTTTCTTCACTCGTTTGCATTTTTATCGATGCCATTGGTCAGACGACCATGTTTGGTAAGTATACTTATACATATATGTATGTACACTTTTATAGTAGCTACATTGTTCAAAGCGGGTTTATATCAGGTTTATTCGATTCTGCAGCTGATTGCCTTAAAAATTAAAATGAAGTCCAATTGTCAAAATTAGATTGGACCGCAAAATACATATTTAAACTTTTGTATTTAATTTTGATGTTATCGTTTGTTTATTCAAATAAATATTAATATGTATTTCCGTATATAAAATTAAGTCAAAAATGATTTTGGAATTAAACCTGAACCCAGACTATTTATTAGCATAAACACGAAGCAAACTTTTTAACGGCACCATAAATTTTTTAAAGGCTTTCCCTAGCAAAGTTAAAAAAAACTATAAAAACGATGTAATACGAATAGTAGTCTATTTTAAAAGTCTTTCCTCACATTGCTTGCTGGAATCAATAAGAAATATAAAATTCTGGCAATTTTTAAGGTATACATATTTTTTAATTGCATTTGTAATTAGAAAATAATTTTGTTAATCGTTCAAAAAAACTTATTTGCGATTGCAGTAAACCGGCCGTTTTTTCTAATGTTAAACAATTTACCTTTTAAAAATTCTGTATGCTGAGTAGGGTGGAGCGAAAAAAATTTTTGATATCAATTAGCTTGGGAGCGCAAAAGTTGCTACTGTATACCAGTAGATTATGATTAATTTTTTTTCAAATTTTGCCGATTTTTAAAGGTGCCAGCTACAACGACCTTGATTGTTTCATAACATGAGGTTAATTGATAGGGTAAACGTGCCTAAGGTCGGCATGTACCAGTAGTCGGCAATTTTTTGTTTAATATTAAATAAATAAGAATAAAGGATTTTTTATATGAAAATAACATTAAGTATACCATGAAAATGCACTCATATCTCTATTTCTAATGATCAAAGTAGGCTGGCATGAGTATGTTTAGTTAATTTTGTCCTCATTCGGTGACAGTGTTTGAATACGTTCGGTAATGCCTCTGTTTTTATTAAAAAAAATTTTTGTGAGCCTAACTTGAACAGGTGAGTAAACATGTGAATTTTAGAAAAAGTTTAAACAGTAAGGGTTTTAAAGACAGAAAGTCTTTCAAATTTTATGAATGCAGTGATAAATATAAGAAAAACTAAATATTTATTTAATTTTATTCGGTGCCGACATTAGGAACAAATATTTTTGACATTTTCCAATGGTCGGCATCGGGGTGCCGACTACTGGAACATTGGTGTTTTTCACTGATTAAACTCAAATTATACAAAAGTACTCTTTAATTATTCCTCTTGCCACTAGACTTACTGAAAGTGAGTTTAAAATGAGTTTACCCAGTTGTCGGCATGATTTTAAATCAGTATGATATGACCTGCCGACTATAGGGCAAGTGTAGTCCTAAAGTCGGCAGCAGTTTTATTTCCGATATAATAAACTAATGGGCCCCCAAATAGGCTAATATTTTGAAATCTGTGCAGATTTTTACTTCTTGGCATTTCAGATATTTATAAAAAATAAAAAAATAGCCACCCAAGGAAAAAGAGCAATGTTCCAGAATTCCGAAGATCCTTAAAAAACGCTGTAAAAGAAATAAAAGAAAGTGAAATGTCCATTCTTGGCGCCAGTAAAAAGTATGGTCTTCCGCGGTCAACAATACAGGATAGAATAAATGGCGGCGTTGCTGAAGGTCCCAGGAAAATGGGTCCACAAACGGTCTTGTCAAATGCTGAAGAGAAGCGTATAGAAAAGTGGTGTCACGACCTTGCTAAATGTGGACTTCCCATAAAAATTGATGACTTGCTGAATACTGTTCAGGCTATCATTAAGGAAGATGGACGACCAATACCACTTTTTAACAGTAGACCTGAAAGAAAATGGAATGTTAGTTTTTTGAAACGGCATCCGAACTTAGCTCTTAGGGAATCGGAGAGAATAAGTAAGGGACGCACTGTTGTAACTGAAGATGCATCAGAAAATAGTTTGCAGATTTACAAAGTTTTCTAACGAAACAAAATGCGCTAGATATTTTAGAAGAATATTTAATCGTGATGAGACCAGTTTTTCTATTTGTCCTAAAACTGGAAAAGTTTTGGCACAAAAGGGGTATCGAAACGTCTACACTATCCAAAGAGGGAATGGAAAAGAAACGGTAACAGTACTGCTAGTCTTTTCAGCAAACGGAAATACAATTGTCCCAATGGTTGTTTTTCTGTATATCAGACCACCTAAAGAAGTTGTTTACAGTCTGCCAGACAATTGGTTCCTTGAGAAGTCAGAAAGTGTATGGAAGGTTAGCGAAGCATTTTTTGAGTATGTGGCAAATTGTGTTCATAGCTGGCTCAGTCAAAATAATATTCAGCGTTCTATTTTGCTCTTTGTAGATGGTCATAAATCCCATATGACCTTAGAATTAAGTCAGTTTTGCGAAAACAATAGGAATATTTTGTATGCGCTGCCTTCTAACACAACACACATGATGCAGCCCACTTAAATCGGAATGGAAAAAACTGTAAGAGAGTGGCAGTTGAAGCCTGAAAACCAAAACAAAGCCATTTCAAAGTCAACCTTCTGTCCCATACTCCACATGGTTCTCTCTAATTTAAATATGAGGGAGACGATTAAACGGGTTTCGAAAGTGTGGCTTATATCCTTATAATGCCGACAATGTTGACTATACGAAGTGTGTAAGAAATAAGTTGGAAGAATTGACTGCTGATAGTCCCCCATGTGAACTCTTTTAAAGAAATAGATTAAGACAAAGGAAGAAAACAAACAAATGTGTGGCATCTGTAACCAAGATTTGGACACTGATGCTGAGGATGACCAGTTAAAAAATGTAGGGTGTGATACTTGCCCTAAATGGTTTCACCTTATGTGCACAGAGTTGAAAAACATGGCGTACGATAAAGTTATTTCCATTGAATTCGTATGCAAAGCATGTAAAAAAAATCTATTATTTTAACCTATTATTTTATATCAAATTAATTGCATACATAGTATATGTATAGATCTCCTGAATTGAATTCAAGTACCTGGATAACTATACATATTTTTTTAATTTAGAATTTAAAAAAAAAATGGAAGTATTTTTTTAAATAAACAACAATTTGAAATAAAGTAGTAGTTATTTTTTCTTAAAAAAATAGTCATGCCGACAATAGGATCATCACATGCCGAATATTGGTAAGCCGTGTGCCGACTTTAGGCAAATATGATGTATTTTACAAAATATTTAATTTACTAAATTTAAGTAAAGTAATTTTGAAAAATGATAAATTTAGCTAAAAACAATATCCATCATTGAATTGTTAAAACTAGCTGTCATTCTAAAAGCATTTTTAGATTCCTCGTCAGATCTATTCAAAAAATTGAAAAACGTTAAACTGCCGACTACTGGCGCACTTACCCTATATTGTATTAATTGTTTTGATTACTTGTCGATATCACATATAGTTTAACTTAAGCTAAAAATAAGTACTCAAAGCTATGAAAAGAACCACAGAAAAAAATTTGCACAGTGTCGTCGTCTTTTAAGGGATCCAAATTTGGTAAAAATAAGGAAAATCACATTTAATTAAAATGAAGTTTATATTTCTTTTACGAAAGATAACACAGAAAAAATTATTGCTTAAAATTGTTTAATTAATTTACTTTTTAATTTTTTTTTTTAAATATGAATTATATTATTAATTATTTTAAATATTTTTTTTACAAAAATTAAATTTTTTTGAAAAAAATAAAAAAAAAAATGAAAAAATGTTTTTTGTTAAGATTTCATTTTAAGAGATAAATTCAATCAAATTGTGTTCACTTAGTATAAAAAAAGGAGCTGAATAATAATATATTAAATATTTAAACGTAATTAATGAGAAACAAAAGATTTAAAAAAACGCATTTTTATCATTTAACATATAAAATAATAAGTTTAGACTACTACGTAAGTTTGTATTCCGATTTCTTATTATATCGTGGCATGATAGATCTAGACACCAGCCTCGATCGAATGTAGCCATCTCTTTCTAAGTCTCCTACAGCTGAGCAGCTTCTGTCCCCAAACGGACGCAGCGTTCGACTGCTTGAGTGTGGCACACAAGCTTGGGAAAAGTTATTATTTCTTCGCCGTTAGTTATGTAATTTTTAATTTCGACTGTTGTAAGTGATCTTGTTAAGGAAGGTTTAATATTTTTAAAAGACCCATGATCTATCATCTCGTAGTATTCTTGGGCATCAAAATTTAACACGGTAACTTTAAACTGTCGTATTGAATTAGGCCTCTGTTGCTCTCTTGTACGTATTATTCGACAAAGGGCAAGTTTCCGAATGTTTGGTCTTTTATCTTTAATCATAGCCAATAATAAGTTCTCCGGGTGCGCGAAATAGGCGTTTCTTTGGATAACTGGATTAACTACATCCTTCAAATGTTTTGGAAGATATCTAGTTAAAAAGATGAGTTTCCACAAATGTTTTGGACCTTCCCAGCAAGCTGATTTAACTTTAATACTAAACCAGACCGGTGCATACACTTTTACAACATATGTAGCTAAAATGACCAGATTTTGTGAGGGTTCGTTGGAAGAGACATATAAACGAAGTATTTGACTGGAAGTTGTGAGCCAGCGGGAGTGTGATATTGGTCCAGGTTGAATATTGGCCAGATGTTTATTACATTCGCCCGATATAACAGCAAGAACCATATTATACAGATATTTCTGATCATTGCTTAATTCCTTTAAATCAATTTCCGGCAGTGAATATCCTTCATGTCCTTCAATTGGTTTAAATTTTATAACGGGCTGAGCGCATTCTTTTTAAGATTTACCAATTGGACCACTAAATGATTTAGGACCATGTGTTGCGCCGTCTAGACTAGTGAAAAGATGTCTAAGCGGAAGTTCATTTGTGTGCAGCAAGCACACAAACCAATGCAGACATTTGTTGAAATGGAGCTCTAACTTTCTTATCACACCATTTTCATAACCGGTATTGACATTTGTCCCATCACATCCTATAGCAATTAATTCTTGAGTGTCATATTTTTAAAGTAAAAAGTAATCGGTAATGGCGTTTGAAATATTAATAGCATTTCCAGACGGAGTAGTAACATGTCCTAAGTATTCGGAATTTGGTTCCCGAAGAATGACAATATGTTCTTCAATAGTTGTTACCGGATGATATACTCCATCTTTTATAATAATTTTTCTGGATGGATCTTTCCTTCCATCGAAATAAATAGATCTTACCACCTTATTTTCCCCAGAATCACACTGGAATTTACTCCGACATTTCTGTCTCTCACGTCTAATTTTACTGCGATCGATAATAGACGCTGTATCGTTTTCATGAACAATGCCTAAATCTTGTAATAACGCAGAAGAAACAGCAGCAGCACCACGGTCAGAAAGGCCCCATCGATCACATTCACGAGCTAATATATGCAGAGTCTTACGCATTTGACCATACGTGGAAATACCAGATGAAGTAGAAGGGGTGGCAATATCTTTAAATAAAGGCAAGTCTGAATTCATAGTTAGATCATTTAACAGACTATCACCTAACTCCACGGGTGCATCTTTATCGGGTTTGTCAAATTTTTGCATTTTAGAACTGTTGGCTTCTTGTAGGGATTGTTCTTGTTTCAGTTTTCTTTTTTCCCGTTCTTGGAGCTGTTTTGTCGTTTTGTTATCAATATTTCCTATCATCATTTTTTTGCAGTTTTTTGGTCTAGTAGAAACAATCTTTCCGTCACAGGAACTTTTTTGTTCTTTTCGCAAATGTACTTTTCGCAATTTTTACATTTGCATGAAGCAATGTCGAACAAAACTTTCGATTTATCTTTAAATTCTTCGGTTTTCTTTATAAAACTGGGAACATTGGATCGCTGTTTAAAAGGTTTCATAAGATTTCTGTATTTGCAGTGGTAGTTACGGATTCTTTCAATAATGCGTTCAGTAGATATTATAGGTATGGACGCTTTCTTCCAAAGAGTTTCAAGGGAAGGGACGATCATTTTGACTACTTCTGAAAATGTAGGCTCCTTTACTTGCCCTTTCAATTTCAAGTAGTTACGTGTAAATATATACTGCCTCAATATATCACCATATGTGGGTAAAACATTTTCATTGAATGGTACTCCAACTCCAAATAACGGACAGTTACTATCTTTTGCACGCGTTAAGGTTGCCATTTTATTTGGTATATTACTTGCCCTAATCTGAAACAAAAGAAATATAATAATATAATAAAGGAAATATAATTAAGAATATGAAAAACTGGAAAATGTGATTTTGGTGGTAAATCTTCGAAATTCAGTAATATTGTGGCACCGGAAGAAATCTGTTTGAAATTATGACATTTTTTCAGGGCGTTACTGATAGCATATGTATTTAATTTTTGGGCTCAAGTTCAATCATATTTTGAAAGAAACACAAATTGCATAAGCATTGATTTTTGCGCAATTTTAATTTTTTTTTTGCAATTTATAAGTCGCCGTGGCACCTCAAGATATAATTCGACTTATTGCAAATTCTAAAGGCAGAATCAGTATACGGAGTAACAATTTTTGACCACCCAAGTCTTATCAAATTTTGAAAAAAATTCAAAATGCTACATTTTCGCTCCACCCTAATGCTGAGGTCACCTTTAAGAATTTGCTTTGATTAGTTTAAAAAATAAAGTATATGTCAAGGCACATTCAACCAGGTTATATTAAAAGCCCAGCTGATTAAAATAAATTTGACATTTTTACGTTATAAAAATTTGGTTTTATATGAAATTTTTTTTTTTATTTTAAATCCATTTATTAACCGAGCCCCAATGGGCCATATACGGTTAAAAGATTACATGAATGTGCAATTATTATAAATTGATTATATTTATATTAATAACAAAATTAATATAAACGTAATAATTATTATAAAACAAAATCAATATGATTCATTCATTAGAATTAATAATGATAATTACAATATGTTAAAAAAATATGTAAATAAAAATTAACACAAGAAGCACTTATGTTTGGGTGAGGGCAATAATGAGGGAGGTGTGGATTATTAAAACACAAATATATTTCTTTTAAAACTTCACTTCAGATTTATTGAGGGTTGTGTTAAACGATTCGGTACGTGGTTGATGAGCAACTAACATACTAGTAATTTATACAAATTCAAGTTAGGTAAAGAGGTTACTAATAAGTTAACCGCAAGAGAGAGAATCTTCGTTAAGAAAGAGTTGCAGAACAAAATGAGTATACAACTTTGTTCAGAATAATAGGTATGCAAAATAATTGGTATGTGGCACAAACATTCTCCCCCGCTTGCAGTATTGCAACCAGATACATTGGAAAGATAATAATACTTATAAATAAACAGTATAAATTCAAATACTTAATGGTAAAAAAGTTCAGAGCTTACATTAAGTACTATATTCTATACAATGTAAATGTAGTGTAAAGTTAGGAAAAATATTGGAATTCAGTCTTTAATATAAATACTTTAAGTAATTTTGTTTGGCCAACCACAACATTCAAATCGAAACGCAAAATAGGGGGTATTAGATTTGGAACAAACCTATTAGAAAAACGTTAAATTTTATTAAAAAAGTAGTAGCTTTTTAAGTTAGTTTTATTTTTAAAGCATATTTTATGCGTTTTTTTTTAAAGAAATTCAGTATCGGTAGAAAAAATCTGTTTCTTTTCAAAAAAAAGTTTCTTTCAACATTAACGGAATGATATTAATTTCTTCTAATAAAAATAAATTATATGAACTTAAGCCAAACTAAAAAGCAAAAGTTTTTAATATATGTTTTTTCGTAATTTTTTAATTTCCTCGTTATATTAACTACTAAAAATTCAAAATATACAGGGTGTCTGCCGGCAAGGTATACTACTTTGTTTTGCCGCAATTTTGGTAAACATTAGTCATATTTGGCAGTCTTGAAAATTATTATAGAAAATTTTTCGGTGAACCAACGTGTTTGAATTCTTAAAACATTTTATCAAAATCAATAATCGATTACTGCTACGATGAGAAAGTTACGTGAACTTTTTGGAAGAACGTGAATGATTTCAAAAAAAAGAGGGACTGCAGCTGATAAGCCCAAGCATGGACCACAACGTACTGCAAGATCGGCTGAAAACATTACTGCTGCTCAAGAAAGTATTCAAAACAATCCATCAACCTCAATTTGACGCTGCGCTCAGGAGCTTTGTCTTCAAAGAACAACTTTGGCCACAATTTTGCACAAGGATTTGCATTTGTTTGCAGTATACCTGCCGGCGGACACCCTGTACATACATATGTACTGTACGATTTAGGATGTGATTCAAATGTGGATCGGTATCGGGCGAACTTTTCGAACTAAGACATAACCTTTTAGTTTTTCCCACGCTTTTTAGCAAATTTTGTTTTCTCTTTTTGTTTTACAAATTAGATTTGATTTCATCACTCGAGTACTTTATTTTCTCGATTTCAAATCGAGTTATAAGCCCGTTTGAATGCAGCAAACCGGTGAATTTACAGCCTTATTTTGAATGGGTTTTTTCAGCACTAATTGTGCTGGCATAAAATCGCAGTTTGTAGGCTTTTTCGGTTTTGGTTGGCACAATTTTTTCAACCAGCTTCAACCCCGCACAAGCAGAATAAAACTAACACATACACACGTGGCAAACGTAAAATAAACAAAGAAACTACTAACACACAGAAAGCTTTGTATACGTGCACAATTTTATGCCAGCATAATTAGTCTTGTGTGAAAACTAAAGAACAAAATTTGTGCGGATTAAAAATTAGTCTTGTGTGAAAACCCCCAATAAGTAGTAAAATTTACATTTTTCTTTTTGCAGAACTTATACAATTATACATAATCAACATTTTCGAAGATTAAATATTTCCATACTAAAATTTTTGCACTTAAGATGTAAGGAAAACCACTTTTATTAAAAAATTATTTTTGGATCGAAGACAAAAAGTACATATATTCCGTTATATCTCAGTCAATATACTCATTCTTGCCACAAAACTTGGCACGGATACTCTTAAAATAGGGACCTAAATAATGAAAAATTTTTTTTCATATAGAATCAGGGGAAGTGGTATTTCCCCTACAATTGCACACATTTTGTAAAATATTTCATGCGCTAAATCTTTAAAACTATAAAAGCTATCGACTTCAAATGCTCTACAAAAAGTAATTGGACAATAAGACCTACATTTTCGAAAAAAACTTTTTGGGTAGGGGAAACTCGGAAACTATAAAAGCTATCGACTTCAAATGTTCTACAAAAAGGAATTGGACAATAAGACCTACTTTAAAAAAAAACATTTTGGGTAGGGACAGGGAAACAGGTAGCTCCCATACAAATTAAAATTTTTTATCAAATTTTCAATACGCTATATCCCGGAAACTATAACAGCTATCGACACCAAATGTTCTTCAAGAAGTAATCGGACAATAAGCCTTTCATTTTGAAAAAAATCATTTGGATTGAAGCAGAGGGAGGGGAGTCCCCCATATAAATGAACAATTTTTATAACATTTTTAATACGCTGTATCTGGAAAACTATAACTGCTATCGACTTAGAATGCTCTTCAAAAATTAATAATTAAATAATTCATACATTTTGGAAAAAATAGTTGGAGAGAAGTAAAGGGACTAGAATCCCTCATACAAATTAACAAATTTTATTCAACTTTTAATACGAAAAATGTCGAAAACTTAGAACTTTCGACCTTAAACCTTTTACATGGTTTTTCTATTATACATACGAACGTTAAAATTTTGTAAAGTTTTCTATTTCGAAAACCTGGATTGCTATGGACTTGAAACCCGGCACATGGTCTTTTTATTATAATATTTGCAGTACAAAATAACTCGGCCAGAAAAGATGGCTGGGTATATAAAAGAACTAATGTGAAGGGTATATAATATTCGGCACAGCCGAGTTTAGCGCTCTTACTTGTTTTTGGCTGCAATTACATATAATGAAATGTTGCATTAACATAAAATTTAATATCAGTAATAAAGTTGCACCCGCAAAGTGAGCTGGCTTAAGCAAGTAGTTTAAATAAAACACAAAGTTATGAATACATACTTTTATTTTTTTATTGAAAAGAAAGCAATTGAACTTAAATATCTTCTATATGAAATATTTTTTTGTACAAAAATTATTTTAACATTTTATTTGTTTTGTTGTAATTATTTGTTTGTTTTTATATATAAAGTTTTTATTCTCAAGCCTACTTGCTACTCCCTAAATGACAAATGATTAACTTTTACTAACGGTTTAAGATAATTTAGAATTTATTTATTGTAATTGACTTTTCTTATAAAACTAAATTAAGTGTTTGTTGTTGTACTATTTTAAATCAACGTTTATATTTATATATATTTACGAGAACATTCGCAGGTATTTGTTTAAAAATAAACTTTTCTTAGATATAATTATTGTTAACAACTAAAGATGTAAATATATTTGTTTCAACAACCACCTAATAGAGTATGTATGTACATATGTTAGTATTTCATTTAATATTCTTTGATTCTTTGAGGATTGTGTTACAACATTAAATGCAACAAATTTGTTTAACTCAATTATGAGCCTGTTCGTTAATGCATCGATGCACTGCGTCATGCTATTTAGGGATGCAAAAATCATAATTAGCTGCAAAGTTTTTCTTTTAAAATGTTAAAAAGTGTTTCTTTGCGCTCGCAATGCTGTGCAGTAATACATTTACAAACAGGCGCTCTGTTTGTTGTATTTTAGGTATTATTTGTGAAGCACTACTTATTAAAGAATTTTTCGTTGAAAGTATTTATTTAAATATATATAAAAGCTGTAGTTGTTTGTTATTATTATTATTATAATTTGACTAAAATAAATTTTTTTTATACTCGTGTAAAAAAAAATAAATATTTTTCCATATTTTATGACCTTTTTAGACTGGATCGTTAATGGCAGTTGGATGTTTGTTATTTTGTGGCCCCATGTACTATCGTGCCTTGACCGGGGACAAAACCTATATAAAAGTGGCAACTTGTGGTGGTTTTTGTTTAATTGCAGCCTGGTTGTCATTAATTTTTTAAAATAATAATAAATAAATTATTTTATTTTATTTTATTGCCATTTTTTAAAGAAATTTGTTTATCTAAATGCTGAAGAAACAATAAATCAAGTCTTTCCGTACATGCAAGAAAAACTTTTAAATTTATATTAAACTTTTTAATATGATAAATAATATCTTTATTGTACATAAAAAATTTATTAAATACTTGTTTTCTTTTTTTAGTTTTTAAGTTATTGTTCTATATTTTTATTTTTTTGTAAAGAAATTTATTTCTAGTTTTTTTTTTTTAATTCCTAAAAAAATAAATGTATAATTAAAAGCTGTTGTTAAGTGTTAATTGTATATTTTTATATTTATTTTTTTAACATTTTCTTGTTATTTTTTTCTATAAAAAATATCTATTTTTTATTTTCATTATCTATCATAACTTAAAACTCCTCTTTTTACATAATACAGCTTGTAATCTTAAATATGTTTATAACAGATTATACCTATTTTAAATTTTCAGCTGAAAACTCAGAATTTTTATTACAAAAATAATAAATATCGAAGCTCAATTTAATAAAAAATACAAAAAATTCTTTAATTTTTTTATAAACTAACAACACAACACAGCTCAGCAAGGCTTTGCAAGCCATCATAAATCGTTTAACACCAAAGCAAACAATGTTTTCAAAATTGTGGAAACAAAAAAAAAATACCCCCTATTCCGCATTTCGATTTGAATCAAATATGCTTCGTCGCTCTTTTTCACTGTTAGATAGTTTGAGCATAAATACCTCTATTTTTCCTCCTTATTGTGAATGCCAACAGCGACACAAAAGACATCGACTTGCAAATTAAATTACATACTGTCAAAATAAGATTTATAAGGCCTGTTCGTAAATGCCTCACTGCACTGCATCACTAACGCAAACTTTTAAAAAAACGGGGAAAAAGCTTTAAAATAGGCGAATAATGCTACATTTATAGCCATTTTTTTCAAAAAACATTTTGAGATAATTTAGTGGATTTAAATATGATTTTTGCTACCCTAAAAGTCATGATGTAGCGCAGTGATCGATAACATAACTACATCAGCATACACAAGGTGGGCTAAAAGAAATCACCCTATTGGAAGATGCTCTTATTTTTGCAAATGCCGGCCAATGTCAAATCTGTTTTGACATTTGTGAACTAGAAAGATGTGAAATACAAGTAAACAAGCCATGGAGCGATACACTTCCCAAGAACGCGAAATAATCGCGTTTATATTTTTGCGTAGCAATTCGTCTGTGGTGTTGGCGCATCGCGAATTCCTTCGCCGATTCCCCGGTCATCCGAAACCGACTGCTCAAACACTGCGCCGTTTGGCTACCAACCTTGAAGAGTATGGGACCACACGAGACGATGCCAAGAGTGGCTGGCCTGGAGCGCTCGTTCTGCCGAGAATATAGCCGCTGTTGGCGAGAATGTCGAGCTGTCGCCAGAATCGATCCGACACTGTCCCTAAGGCGAATTATGGTCAGAGACCCGAGGAAATTCCTCTACAAAGTCCAATCCGTGCATCAACTGCTGCCTGTCGCCCACCATACGCATCGCAAACAACATCGGTGGACTTCTTTTGGCCCACCTTGTACTTACAAAATAATACCGATTTCAGTTCAAGCTAACGTCGGCAAACTAAGGCCTCTATTAAGGTTTACAGCTCAACTCTACTTTAGTTGATATGTGAAATTTGGTATCGTGATTACAACAAAGCCAAACAATTGCTACGACGGGTTGTGATTTTTTATGTTCTTGTCAACTAAACTATTACAAATTATAGTTTTACAATTTTTTTCACAGAATTAGTTGTTATCATAATACAAAATTTCACATTGCAACTGAGTCGGAAACTATACTAAAATCTTGTGTTTTAAAGGTTGAAATTAAGACAATATGAATGTGTGCCTCTAGCTATTCCAATGTGAAAAAGAGCGACGGAAAATTCGATTTAAATGCGAAATAGGACAAGTTGCAATGGTGTAATACGTAGAGCACGTAGTGAGAGAGCAATTCGTGATGTTATTGACCGTCATTGATTGGAAATCCTCGAACCGTTAACGAACCACCATTAATCCATTAAAGTTTACTGTTTCGTGCAACTTATACGCTGGCGACATTATCGGTTCTTATTTCTTTTGAAATTAGCAATGCACAAATATGTTTTGTACACCAATACTGTGGCGTGATAAAACTACGATTAATTCGTGTAAAAGGAATAAAAACAGTACGCAGCCCTGCTTAATAAAAAAGCGCTTAATCATGATTACGTGTGCTTGACGATTTGGGTTATTTTTTTTTGTCGGTCTGTGATCAAAATTTCTAGATACAAGAAAAAATTACCGCCAAGGTATACGTGGGTGCATGATTGAAGAAATACTACAATTTGCTGTGAAAATTTACACATAATATTGATCTTACTTTGTCTGAAGACTAAAACCTCTGTGTTGTTCTTAAAAATGAAATTGGGATTAAATAAATCGACAATAACAGGAAGTAACAAAAGTTAAAAGAGCTCCTACATTATATAAAAGAAATTTTTGAACTTGACTAAATTTCATATACATATATCGATAGGCTCAGGATCACTTCTTAAATTGATTTAGGTGTGATGGTTTTTGCGTCTGGGTGTCCTTTTATTCTTGTGACTAAAGTACACGTCCTCATTTTATAGATGTTTTGATAAAATTTGTTTTATATAAGTTTTTGGGATAAGCCTTTTGATCATAGCCCATTTCTTCACATAACCACACAAATGATCTCAAACAATTTGTGCTAAAACTGCTTCGAGTACATTTTTGCCGCGTAAATATGTTTTAAAATGAATACTTAGCAGCAAATAAAAAACCAAATGGCAAATTGTTAAACTTAATATTATTGTAATCGATTAATAATTTACCATGTGTTCAATATTTGTAAGTAATACTCCCGGAAATCACATTTAATCTCATTTAATCGGAATAAATAATACTGCCTATTCTGTAAGCCATGTCGATATTAGATCGAAAAGTGTTGTGTAAATCAATCGAATTCCTGCATTCAAACTGATTTGTTAACTCTATTTGAAATCAAGTAGTCTTGTAAACTCGATTTGAAATTTTCCTGGATTTGGTTAAGAGAACGGGGCCGAATGCTACTATATAAAATTGCACATGCTCAAATCATTTTAGAATTAAAATGGCTGCTATATGTTGTTAAGAGAGAACTTTTATTGGCCCTACCTCCGGAAGTAAAGTCAATCCTCAAAATACTTAATGATTGTTTGTAAAAATTTCCATATAAAATTAAAACTTTCGGCAGTCGACCCACAGCTTATTATTTGTTCCCCGTTAAGCCCGTTTTTGAAAATTGCTTTAACCTGGAGAAATTTCTCACAAACATGTATGTATGTTGATACTTGCTACAAAATAAATTGTTGCAGTTGTGTATATATTAAACGATCGCTCTTGCCCGACTATGCCATTGTATTAATTTTTATCTATACTTCTATAATTGAGCCATTTATTTCGAAAATGACATAAGTCACTTCTTTTTTTTAAAGTCGAGATATTTAAAGATATGAAAAAACACCGTTCATTGGTATTTAGTGTTGCCAATAACTAGATTTTTTTAAAAAAGTGACTTATGTCACTTTTAAAATAAACGGCTCAATTATAATAATTGTTAATGCGATATTGTTACTTTTAAATTATAATGCTATTTCCCAGCAAAACCTTTGTTTATCTAGTAAGTTAATAAGTAATATTGAAGATGAACAAGCACTACTTATTTTTTGACCGGATAACTAGTTATTTTTGTTTAAGTTGTCCCCAAATTCACGACTTCTGTATACAAATGTGCTTACAAAAATCAATCAAATAACTAGCAGCAAATGATTAACGGAACAAATGATTAACTGAACAAAATGAATAAAAATTTAAGGGTTTTAAGACAATATACAATATATATATAATCCCATTTTTCCATAAGCACCTACAAATTTAATTATTAACGCCCTTACTAAAAGATAGTGTTTCTGTCGTAACGACCTTGTAACCTATGAAAAAATAATGACAGCTCATTACTCAAATTTAAAAAAGAATGTTGCTGGGCTAAAACAACATATTTGTTTGTGAAAAATAACAAAACACGATCCTTGACACTGTTTAAAATAGCAGTGATTAACAAATAACGCTCACTGATCACAATAGTTTTTAAAAATCACGGGATCGCTTATCTCTACCTCCCATACAAATAAATGAAATTTTTAAAAATGTTATACATTCTGATAAAGGATAGATATGTACATACATTAATTAAAAATTTGGCTCAATAGCCTAAATACTACTAAAGTCTAGTCTAGTATTACACGATTTAATGTTTTATGAATACACTTTAATGAAATTTTTGTTTGTAGACTAAAGAAGTAAAGCGCCTACTTTTCCACAGTTCTTGTCAAGAAATATAGAATTTCATGGAAGTAATTTTGTGTAAGTCTGGTATACATAAGTCTAGTATAGTTTAACAAATTTTGCATATGGGCATTTCCATGAATATGTCAACCACGGCTGGAAAAATAAAAGTCATCGCAACTTTTTTTTAAATATACCAAAGAGCAATAAAACACTTAAATTTTATTATGTAAAAGTATTTATAGCTAATTATAATTTTAAAAGAGCAAAAATAGCAGATTAAACTGGTAATCTCTTTGATCAATTTCTAGAATTTGAAATTAACTATTTTCTCTTAACTAGTGGCTAAATTTAGGTAATTGTAATATTCCAATTATACTTTAAAAATAATGTTACAACATCAATGGCCAAGATCCATTATGAAATTAAAAATTTAGAGTTCGAATAGCGGTATTTTTTGTAGTTTGCTTTGAATGATATTCTAATGTCACGTACGTAATGCAAAAACGTTATTTGTCGTCATCATTTGAATTCGACCGGTCGCAAGTATTTAAAAATAAAAGTTCAAAGCAAGATAAATCTCGCAAACAAATATTGATCGATTTTTTTTTTAAATTTGATGCAATAAAATTTTTATAGTCTTTTAAAGTTTGTAGCATACGATATTGTAAGTAACATAATTCAGTTTAATACTTTCAAATTCCTTTATAATTATAAATATTTTATTAAGATGGGTAAAAATAGCTATAAGACTACAAAGAAATGGAGGGAGGACTTGAAGGAAAACGAAGAACAATTAAAGAAGTACCGGAAAAAGGAGGCTGAATGACAGCATATCTATCGAAAAAAGTTCGCAGATGCAGCCAAAAAAGACAAAAAAAAAATAATTAACGACAAATTAACACACAACAAGTTTGATGTTTACTATTTTATTACAATAACTATGCTTGAAATAAGCGAACAATATGAAGATATATCGTCTATATACATATTTTCTGATTGGAGTAGCGCTCAATTTAAAAACAAATTCATTTTAAAAAGTATTCCCTCTTTTGTAAACAAATTTAGCTGCCAACATTTAGAATGGAACTTCTTTGCCACATCACATGGTAAAGGTGCAGTTGATGGAGTAGGTGGTACTGTTAAAAGAAAGGTCTGGCAAATTTTAAAAGCAAATAAATTAATCTTGCCAGATGCTTTCTCATTTTATGAATGTGCTCATAAATATGTGGAAAAAGTTAATTTTTTTTATGTTGCAACCGAAGAGATTGAAGGGTATTCTGCTCATCTCCATGAAAAATGTCAAAATGTCCAGCCCATCCCAAAAATAAGAAAGCTTCATTCGTTTACTTATCATGATAGTCAGTATATAAATGTGTCTCGAACTGCGTATTTAGTAAGAAAAAAAATTAAAATTTAATAATTAAGTGGCAGCGCCCAAGTACATAGTGTATAGTAAGAAATGAAATTAACCTTTTATTGTTTTTATTGCTATTATCACCGAATAAACATTTTTTAATTCTTTTTAAATTTGTTATGTATACATATATTTAAAAAACCTATTTTTTTTCAGACAAATACTATAAGAGAAAAATCTGTCACATACGGTATGTCACGAACGATATTAAGATTTGTTCGTAACAAAATCATCTAAAAATCTTTTTTTATTTAAAAATTATGGATTATCAAGGAAAAATATTTGGCTTGGGGTAAGAACTTAAAGAAAGGAAAAAAACTTTTACAATTCGCAGATTTTCGTATATATGTGCATGCACCTCGACATCACTTCCGTTTTTTGTCACGTACGATATGCACCTTTTTCGCCTGATATTTTGGCCGGCAAGGTTTTCAAAGTCATGATTTTTTTTTAGATTGTAGTACCCTCTAAATGTAACATATTGACGAAACAATTTTTCAGTTACCACTCTTTTTGCAAAATCTACACCACTTTGTAGGCGTACAAATGTCACGTACGATGACATGGAAATGCCCATATGCTCTATAGATATGTGTTTTGTTTTTGTTCACTTAAGTTATCGTACTAAAGTTAACGAGTCCCCATAAAGATTTTTATTAAAAGAATAAAAAGTAATTGTGCAATTGAATATTGAAAATATTACTTAACTAGCACGTAGCCTGCTACTTCGTAAGTCCAGCTTTAGAAATTAATTAAAGGACGGTGATGTTTTGTGCCTTTATTTCTTGAACTTTTACCATATAGACTACATTATTTAGAAAAAAGTGTTTGCTGGCGTAAACACTTTTAAATAAATACATATGTTATCGGCTAAATCTGCGTCAATAAATTTCAGATTTCTAGGGTTAAAGTGTATGTACACGTCTTGAACCCTTACAATATATCAGAAAAATTCCAAAAGTATATTCGTATTTTTTGAGACCTTTCGAGAGCAATTGGATTATGTTTCTATCTTTATTGACACAAAAGTTAGAAAATGGACCTGAGTAATATCAAAATATAGTTTTTAACTTGTCTTGCCTCTTAGGGCCCAAACAAAGTGTAAAAATGATAGTATTTTTTTTGTGTCATGTCAAACGCTAATTAAATCATGTTTCTATCTTTATTGGCTTAAATGTTACGAAAAAAACAATATAGAATTTTTACCCTTTTCTGAATCATTTTTTACCCCTTAGGGTCCAAATTTCAAGAAAGTTTCAAAACTGTATTCATATTTTTCGATGACTGTCGAATGCAATTTGAATTATTTTTCTATCTTAATTGGTTTAGAAGTTACATAGTGGACTAGGCACAACTAAAACTGAGTCTTTACCATTTTGTGCCCCTAAGGACCCAAAATATCGAAAAAGTGACAGACACAAGTCCGTTTATTTTTTTGAGAGAAATATATTTTTTAAATTTTTTGTTTTTATCGCTTATAGTTTAGAAGATATCAGCTTTCGCATATTTCCATATTTTGCCTATTTTAACCCCCTTTGGGTCCGAATATCCTGAAATCCCGTCTTAGTGGATCCATATATATGAAGAGGTACCCATAGTCTAAATTTTAAGTCACTAGCTCTACGCGTTTGGGCTCTGCGATGTATGTTAATTGGCTGTAAGTTTGGGCATGTTAAAATTTTATTAAAAATTTTTTAAAACCAATGCAGCTTTATATTTGGTACTTTTTTTTGTTGAATCTATATAATGCTAAAATAAATGCAAAATAAGCCAAATATGTATATTGTATGCATTTTAAAAATTAAGAGGTAAGAATGCATACATTTTACTTATAAATATAAAATAATATAATAACACACGGTCTCCATTAGCCATGAAATCAGTTTGTACTTGAACATGCATATCATCAATTCGGCCAATATAGACTGTAAACGTTCATGTTTCGCCCATGTGCTGCCATCGACAACCGAACATATGGGCGACCAACCAGCACGTGCTCCCTATCTACAAGCTCTGCCAACATCATGTTCGATAG
This sequence comes from Melanophora roralis, assembly GCA_963583895.1. Taxonomy (NCBI): domain Eukaryota; kingdom Metazoa; phylum Arthropoda; class Insecta; order Diptera; family Rhinophoridae; genus Melanophora; species Melanophora roralis. The sequence goes on along the minus strand of OY757187.1, from coordinate 88,970,614 downwards.
CTAATTGTACGTCTTGACGAGACAAATTAATGCCTAGACAAATGTCAAAATCCAAATAAAAAAATCCGGTATTCTTATACTGGGATTTTGTACATTGAGTTTGACGTTTATCTAGGCATGAATTTGTCTCGTCAAGACGTACAATAATAGAGACGAAACGTTACATACTAAAAAAATATTGTCGTTTCACTGGAACACATTTTTTATAGAATACTTTTTTTTAATAAAATAATTAACTTACTGTATAACTTTGTGTAAGTTTTCTTTTTTAAAAAAGTAGAATCCTTTAAGGATTAACTAATATTTACAAATATTAAATGCACAATATTATGTAGTTTAGAAATCAAGATTCTTAGCCTAAACTTGGTTATATTTATAGTTACTGTATGTTTCACATTTATCTCTACATTTTGTAGTCTAAATATATCAATTTATTGTCTTATAAAAATTATTATTATTTTTTGTTAATTAGTAAGCGTTTTGTTAGTGTTTGTTTTTTAAATGATATACAATTTTCTTTTGAGTTTCCTTAACTAAAAATCACTTGGTTTTTTACAACTTCTACTTAATTTACATTTGAAATTACAAATGCACATGTAAATGCATGCATGTGCAATGTTTTCAGTTCTCGTTTTGTTTATTCTAAATATTATTTATTATTTTGATATTCGTTTTATGTAAATTTTCATTGTTGAATTTGTTTAAACTAAAAAAATAAATGCCCATGTTTACGTTTATATATTTTTTTTAGATAGTAGAATATTAAGGTAAAATACTATAAGATTTTGAACTGAAAAATTTAAAGAAAATAATATCAGTGTTAAAGAAATATATGAAGCTTCACTAAATTCTTTAAGGTAATACATATCTACATATGTATTATCTTTATTCATAGGTATCCACATAGAACAGATGTGTCCACATGCACCTACACTTACATAAATATGTTCAATTCATATGTATTTTTCAATTCTGAAGGAGAATTTGTATACAAATCGGAATCCAGCCAATAAGTAAACTCTCGTTATATATTATTTAAAAACTGTTAGCCTAAAAATTTCGGTTTCGCTATTGTTGTAAAAGATGAAGTGGTTGTCAGTGTTGTTATTGTTGATATTGAATTATTATCAAAAAATAATGTCTTTTGTATTCTAGCGTTTGCAGGATGATTTGTAATTGGTTCCAATATTTTTAATATATAATCCTTAAATACTTTAGGTACTGTAACGAAATGTCAAGAATCTTTTCTTGCTTTTAAATTCTCTTCATGTGCCTAAAAATAAAAAGAATGAAATGAAATGAAAATTTTACACAAATGCTGTAAAGGTTCATATAAACTAACCTTTTGTGCTACTTTTAATAAACTATCAAAAGTTGAATTTCCTGTCTGTTTCACCATTCCATAAAATATATTTGTTTTACTTTGTGTCAATAATTCAAAAGGTGAACCAAATTCTACAGCCCGACCAGCATCCATAACTAAGACCTTATCGGAATCCATGACGGTGTGTAGGCGATGAGCTATTGTCAGAACTGTACATTGCCGGAATTTATTACGTATGGTGGTTTGAATTAAAGCATCTGTTTGTGGATCAACGTTGGCAGTGGCTTCATCCATTACTAATATACGATTTTCACGTAATATTGCACGTGCTAAACATACCAGTTGCCTTTGGCCTACAGAGAAATTAGTGCCACCTTCTGATATTTTACTCATTAAACCACTCGGTAATTCGGAAACAACGTCTTTAAGTTTGACCTAGAAAATAAAAATAACAACACACATTTTAAATCTATGTTTCTATTCTTATACTAGGTTTACCCGGCCCACTTCGCTGGTCGCGACACTATAACTTATAAAACTAAAAAACTTTGCTCCATTTAATACCATAGTATATGTATTTATTCAATAGTTCTTAATTTATAGAATAATTAAAGATTTGTGAAAAAGAAATGCAACGCTCTTTAATATTGTTCTATTTATTTCTCTCCTTAGTAGGTCAATAATTACTTAATAAGTTTCATGAAATTCTTACAAATTTAAGAGTTATGTCTTCTTAAACTCTTTATTTTCTTATATAAATTTGTCTATGGAACTTTAAAGTATTCTTTTCTAACTCAATTTACATAAAAATATTTTTTTCCCATTATTATTTTCTGTAAAGGTTTTTGATTGCATGGTGGTGCTATACATCTCAATTTTCAGTCTAAGTAAAGATTAAGATGTCACACTTAAGAGAAAATTTTAAATCTTTAACTGTTGGAAATATATGGTATAACATTAGTTTTAATGTCATTGAAATTGGTGCGCTCTCTTAACTTGTTGCCTTTTTTTTTCTAAAATAAGTCATTGAAACCAAAATTGCAATGCGAAGTTATTTAATCATAGTTGCGATAAACTTGTTTAATGTTTTTCAATTACATGCTCCAACCCTCTCCATTTGCACCCTTACCAAAACTGTAGATATCACAGCTAATCATACTTAATTTTGAGCCTATAGATGTAACCGTTTAAAATATATAAAATCAAATGTATTTTAGTTGTGCCACGCCTCTATATTCTAAATTCATAAGTTTTTGCTCAAATAATCCAGTTAATATCAGATTTTCTTATTCTAAGTTTAACAAATAGATATTGCTGTAACAGCTACGTTTATTCCTTATTTTATCTCTTTAAATTGTAAGCGGGGTTTCAGCCTTCCTATTTCAAACTTACATAAACGTGAATATAATTATTGCACTTAATCTTACAAAACTTAAGGAGTTTAGACGTAACCGTTTGAATTATATGATATAAAAGTGTGCATAGGGTGTACAGCGCCAACTATTTCCTTAAAGACCATTCTAAGCCCAACTATTTAAATTGAAACCTCATAATAATCGATGCAGTTAAAATATAAAATAATGAGTTTAATTGTTGCTGGCGTGGCATTTCCAATTTGTTAGCCTATAAAATTTCAACATTACCTGTTTTTCATTTTCAAATTTTCACCTAGGAGTTTGCAATACGTATACAAAAATCAATGCAGTATAAGAACCTGAAATCTTTAAATTTGTGGTCGTAAAGCAGCCCAGTTTGTGTTTCTTAAACTTTAACGTCAAAGGCTTCCAAAAAGAGTATAAAGTGTCATAAAAATCAGTCGAGCAAATACTTTTGCTGAGATTTATTTTGTTATTGGCGTAGCACCGCCTTAAAATTCAAATTACAAATTCTCTTAAAAAACAAAACAGCAGAAGTCCTTGTATTAAGTGTTGAATTTTTGTGGGCCTAGCTTTCAATGTTTTGAGCCTAGGACCGTTACTATACATAAAAAATTTCAAAACGGTTCGTGCGGGGAACTTGTCTTAAGATTCTAATTTTTTGTAGGGGTGACCCCGCGTCATTTGTTGCCTTAACAAATTTGACGTTAGACGCCTTGTGCATGCACACAAATCAAAAAGTCGTAAGAGTAGAATTTGCAAGTATTAAAATTTTATTTTTAGTTGGCATGTTACCGCCTCGCCTACTTTGTAGCTTTCAAATTTTTTTAGTCAGAGGCCTTTATATATGGGTACAAAGTCTTCTAAAGACCAGTGCAGGAGAAGCACCAGTATTAGGAATCTAATTTTTGCAGTAGAAGTTCATTTAGATTTAAAGTATTGTATTTCTATTTGTATTTCAAAATTTTCCATTTAAAATGCAATTAGAAATTTCTGAAATTCAAATGGAAAATTCTGAAATACAATTAGAAAATTTTGAAATACAAACAGAAAATTCTGAAATACAAATAGAAAGTTCTGAAATTGAAAGAGAATTTTCTAAAATTGAATTATAAATTTCTAAAATTAAATTTGAAATTTCTGAAATTGAATTAGAATTTTCTGAAATACAATTAGAAAGTTTTGATATACAATTTAAAATAGTGTAGTTAGTTGACTTTGAAAATCCTTGTGGGTCAAAATTTTTAATTTCAAAACTCCAAAATCCTAATCTTATAAAAGGTAAAAAAGGTACCAAAAATGTAATAAAAGTATTTTTGTTAATTTAGTTGACTTCTGACCTCTGCATGGGTCAACGTTTTTCGTTGACTTCCGATTTCTATGAAGTTCAATAGTCTTAGATTTAATACCTCTAAACTCATCATATTAAAAGAGGCAAAAAGTACTTAAAAGTAAAGGTAATAAAGTAAATTAAAAAAAAAAGTTTTGTTAGAGGCCTATCGAACGCAGTGTGAATTATGCTTCTGTCCTTAATGTACCAAAGTATAATTTTAAAGCTTTGTTACCGTTCAGGGTCCAATTTTTTAGGAACTATCAGACACCTTTCCTTTTAGCAATTTTTTTCTTTTTCTTATTTTGGATTATTTCATCTCCTTTGGGGTAAAATTAATCAACTTTTTAGTGGATCTTTATATATGTATGTACATCGCAGCATAAACTTTAAGTCATTAGCTTTACGGCTTTAGGCTTTGCGATTATAGATCAGTTAGTAACTTTATTCTTTTGTGTGGTGGATGGTGACCTCACTAAAAACTGCTCGTCAGCTGATACTCCCCTTATGTCTGGATTTTTTTTTTAATTCTCTCTAATTTAATTTACAATCATGGTCAAATAACTCACCAGGTCATAGCAATGAGAAATATAGTTTTAGCCTCTCTTACTTGTTTCTTTTTTTTTGTATCGAAATTCACACTTTCCCGATTATAGAAGAGAAAATTTCTAACGCAAGTGCGTTATACTTTATATAAAAAAAGAACAAAAAGTAAGAGATGATAAGCCTATATTCTCTCTTTGCTACGACCGGATTATTTGACCATGTTTGCAATTGTATAGTTGCATTTAAAATAAGTTTTACAACTAAATTCTCTTAAACTATATTTATTTCACCATGGTCTAAACTTAAGATTACGTTTAAAAAAGAAAAAATAATTGTTGTGATATTTACCTCATCCAGAGATTCCCATAATTTGGCATCGGAATATTCATCAAATGGATCTAAATTATAACGCATTGTGCCAGAAAATAATACAGGTTCTTGGGGTATAATTGAAATTTTACTACGTAAGTTATGAAGTCCCATATCCTTGGTATCTCGCTTATCGATTATCACCGAGCCATCATTATATGACAGTCTAAAGAGAGCATTAATTAGTGATGATTTTCCAGCACCGGTACGGCCAACGATACCGATTTTCTCTCGGGCCTTGATAAGTATATTTAAAGATTTCAAAACTCTTTCTGATTTAGGATCAGGAAAGTAGCGTAAGCTTAAATTATCGAAAATGATCTGGCCATCCTCAGGCCAAGATTTTGGTGGTTTTTTATTCGGTGGTGATTCCATTTCACCCTCGGGCTCTAAGTCTTCATATTCTACAACACGTTCTACACATGTCATGGTGTTTTCCAATTCAGCTGATTGTCGCATTCCCCACTGCACCATACCAGTCATACCCATGGCCTGAGTAATGGCCAATCCAACATCACCACCATTCTCGGGCGAAAAAAGGAAGAAACTTAAAGTGATTATAGCAATATAGAGTACGCAACAACAATCCAACCAATAACCAAAAGCGCGGCTTGTTGCCAAAAACATAAAATAGCCTGAACTATGCATGTCCTGATAGTTATCGAATTCTGAAATTAACACCTTTTGAGCGCCGAAAGCTCGTATAGTTGAAAGACCATTTAGTGAAGCGCCAATATGTGAGTAAATAGGAGAACGAGCTAAAAAATATAAACAGAATTAGTGAGTATATTTAAGTTAATCTAATAAAGTTGTTTTTAGGACATACTTATAGATTCTAAGCGTTTAACATCTCTCGATGTGTTCAGATAGAACGATCTCAAGAAGTAGAATATAATACCTAACAGCGCTGTGGCCAATAAATACCAGGGATTAACTATACTAAGTACCACTACAATACCAATTATGGCCAAAAAGATTTGTATTACATCCATCATAACACCCGGCAAAATTTCATCTACTTGACCCAAGTCTTTTGAGAAACGATTAAGTATACGTCCTGAAGGATTCGTATTAAAGAAATGCATAGCTGCCCTAGTAACGCCTTTAAACATTGTGTTGTGCAAGTTCGTGGAAGATCTTTTTGCCAGATCAAAGAAGAGCAGAGAACGTGTCAAGGCAAAAACTATAATGGAAGTGTTGATCGCTGTAAATATATACAAATCTAAGGGATCTGTGTTACTATCTAAACGGGCTTCAGGTCTTCGATATGTGTTTCTAAATTCGTTTTGAGCGTGGCCATTTTTGTTAACCCTTAAATGTAAAGCAAAATAAAACTTGCGAAATAGTAATTTAAACGAGAGAAATAAATATAAAAACTTACCAATATGATAAGAAATAATCTCCACCAGATCCTAAAACCTGGGCCCCAACACAAAAGAAAGTCATCACAGAAAATAGAACGTATCCACCGCTGGCACCAAAATACTTTTTATATAATCTTAGACCGATTTTTCCCACTTCACGATTTTCTTGCACTTGAATGGGAAAGTCTCCGGGCGCAGAGTCTGCTGCCGAGCTCATAGATGAGACGCTGTTTTGACGCGAACGCATTTTACTATTTTGACGTGATAGGGCCAGTTTATTGCTTTCAAAAGCATCACCAGCTGCTGCTTTGCCGTTGGACTCTTCATGCTGGTCAGCCTTCATCAGCAATTTAGCAAAATCTAAACCACTTTTACGCATCGATTCGAATGTACCTACGGCACTTATATGCCCCTTATCCATAATAACTATAAGATCGGCTTGCTCCAAAAATTGCAATTGATGTGTTACGAGCAGGACAATATCGTCGCGCAGAAAACCACGCATACATTGATCGAATAAATGACGGCCGACGTGAGTGTCGACGGCGCTTAAAGGATCATCCAGAAGGTAAACATCCGTCTTACGATATACAGCCCTGGCTAAACTAATACGAGCTTTTTGGCCACCAGATAGTGAAGCGCCGCGTTCGCCTACAATTGTCTTATCACCGTAGGGTAATAGTTCAAAGTCACGTTCCAGCGCACACTTTTTGACAACTGTGCGATAGCGCTGCTTATCCATTGGCATTCCAAATAAAATATTTTGACGCACCGTACCTGTGAATAGCCAGGGCTCCTGGGAAGCATATGATACCGTACCGTTAACATTAACTGCACCAGATTCGGCGGGTAGCTCGCCAAGTATGGCTTGGATCAGGCTTAAGATAGTAAAGAAATCGTTACCTTGGTTACTACATATTTTAATTATTAAATGTATATGTTTGTATGTATTTGAATATGCATATGTATATGTATTTATGTATTAAAAAAAAGAAAAAAAAAATACTTTTAGTTTCCAGGCGTTTCCTTTGTCTTTTGATAATTTAGTATCCAAAAACCCTTGCTTTGGTTTTATTGGTTTTAGGAAACTGTCGCTTTTGAATAGACAAAGGGTTATTTTTTGGGTCATGTTGCTGCATTGTTGAGACAAACTCTCAATAATTTGCTGGTGCATTTTAAACCTTAAGCAACTGGTAACAATTTTTAAAAACTTTAAACACCAAAAGAGTCCACTTTCTTAAAAAATGCTAAAAATTCAAAAACTCTGCTCAGAATCGATGGGTGTTCATGTATTTTTGTGATCAACGTACAGATCGCGGTTTTGAATGCCTTTCATAAAATGTGGCACAGACAAGTTTGTTGGTAAACGGACCAAACTTATTGAAATTTCTTAGTGATGATAAGTCTATTATTTTACAAAACCCCACCCAAATGTCATCCCGAAATAAACATTTTGGGCTGAAGCTGCCTTGAATATTACTCGAGCAAATTTTGCTAGTTATCTATAGCAATTTACTAAATCTTCTTAGATCAGCCAAAAATTTAACATGGGTCTCTTGAAAAAAAGTGACCTAGCCAAATTTTGTAAAGATTGTTCTAGCACCACGTCTGCATTACCCAATAACTTTGTTTGAACATGCACACGAATTCCGCTAACGTGCGTAGTTCGGTCATATGCCATGTTTGTCTTTATGTACGCATTTATATGTATGTAGTTTTTTTAACGTCATTTAAAAATGAAAACAATTTACATTGGAAATTGCTGTATGAGCATCAGCACCTACTCGCCACCTACAAAAACATAAGGAGAAAAATACCGACGCTTTTCCGGCGCCATGCTCATGTTATGTTCAAATCAATGGCTAATGTAGACGAGGCGTAAGGACTTAAGGGCAAATGGATTCCGACAAACATTCAATCGGCGCAAAGCCACTAAAGCTGGCTTTACATGGTAATACAAAGTATTTAGACTTTGTAGAATCAAAATATTATGAAATTCTCTCTGTGTTTAAGAAAAGAGAATAAAAGTCTGTTCTAAGTATCTTCCATGTTTACACGGATGGTGTTTGTAAAATCAAAAGCTGTTTTTAATTTGCTTGTTTTCCCTTGTAACGGCATATGGTTTAAGTTCCACAATATTACAAACTTCTGCGTTGATTTTGATTGTGTGTGTTTTATTTCACAAAATTCTGAGAATACGTAAGTTTATAAAACGGATTAGAAAATAAACATTTACCGAACACTTGCCAAATTTTGTATCCCTTACCATGTAAGGATGCCTTAAAGGTGGTTTTATACGGGATGTATTTTACACTTGACTTGTCAAATTTTCACCGCAAATTGATACTATACACGTGCACAAATAGAACAAATAAGTATTGCAAAAGCAGATATACTTTGTACATCCATGTACATACCAGTTCTTTTTGGTGTAAGTGTGTAAATAAGTGTAAGTGATATTGTATGGGTTTGCTATTGCCCTGCAAAAAATCTTGGACCACATGGTCCGTTTTAGCTGAAATGGACTAGTTACAACATGGTCCTTGTGTAATGCAGTCATGGACCATGTCATTGTCAAACAAGAACTTGTAGTTACTTAAGTGATATGCGTTCGTGTTTTAACGATTGCGTACAAAAAACACGATCTTTAAAACACGAACGCATATCACTTAAGTAACTACTAGTTCTTGTTTGACAATGACATGGTCCATGACTGCATTACACAAGGACCATGTTGTAACTAGTCCATTTCCAAGTTGTTTGTAGGTAGGATAGAGTAGTTTTGAAACTACTCCGACGTAATGCAAATCTGGGTTAAGTGGTCCGGCCCTAGGACATCATAATGTTAAAAAGACCATGTTTTTTACATGCATTTGGGTTAGTTTTGGAGTAATCCTACTCCTTTATGGACTAGTCCATACACGCATGTATGGACTAGTCCTGTTTTCTGCAGGGTGCTCACTCACTCTACTCTTATAAACAAATATTGCTGTTAATGGTTTTGCATTGAGTGTGGAATGTATTTGTTTTTTTTTGTGCTGACTAACAATAGTATCATGCATGTTTTCTTATTACTGTTGGTACAAAAAATAAACAAGATCGTTTATATAAAAGGTTGTGAATTAAACAAAAATGTGATTTTTAAAGTTTATTGTAGCTATAGTGTTTAACAATGAGTAAAATAAATTAAAAAAAAAAACATTTTTTTATCTCAAGCTCAAAAATTAAGATAAAATAATATACAGTGAACTCGCGAAAACGTGAATATCCAGAAACGTGAACATCCAGAAACGTGAACACTTTTTATTTAACATTAACTACTCTAAAACGTGAACAAACATTGAAAGCCCTCAAACGTGAACAGTTTTTTCTGAGGTTTTTTGTTTGTTTACATTAATTTTATTAGTTTTGGGAGTCCCCGAATTATGCAATAAAAGGATCTATAAGCGATATACATAGTTTTATTTGCAAAAGGTTGATTTTTGTGGTCAGATTAATAAGACAATTATGTATTACCCAAAAGCTTAGGTTTTAAAATTTTTAAATTGGACTTTTCGGGTTAAAGCGTTGTTAAGTTTTGACTAGATTTGGATGTTTTTGAACTAATAACAATAAATTGATAAAAAAAAATTAAATTCGTTAGAAAATAATAAAAACATATCCAATCAGAAACGTGAACAAAATCGAAAACATGAACACCCTTGGTAAAAATTAGTTCACGTTTTCGCGAGTTCACTGTATATTTATTTTGTATTTTTTAATAATTTAAATTTTAATTTTAAATTTGACTTTAATATATATAGTTACGTTGCAGTTTTAATTTTTTTTAGCTAAACTTGTTTAATTTATTTAAATAAAATATAAAAAACAGAAAAACTGGCTCATGTAGCCAGAATAAGAAAACACACCAAAAGTACTTATGGTTAAACATCATTATTTGTATATATCTGTTTCAACGAAACATAGAAAAACAAATTTGTTATTCTTGCTCTCATTTTACCAAACCACACCATATTTAATTAGAGAACACACCAATACCAACTTATAACAAAAACACGAAGCTACTTATCAATACACACTAAAAGCTGAAAAACACACAAACTGGTTGTTAAAGATATAACTTTGCAAGTGTTTAATTGATACATGTCATTTGAACGCGTTGAAACATTGCTTGTGTTAAATACATATGGGCATTTCCATGAATATGTCAACCACGGCTGGAAAAATAAAAGCCATCGCAACTTTTTTTTAAATATACCAAAGAGCAATAAAACACTTAAATTTTATTATGTAAAAGTATTTATAGCTAATTATAATTTTAAAAGAGCAAAAATAGCTGATTAAACTGGTAATCTCTTTGATCAATTTCCAGAAATTGAAATTAACTATTTTGTCTTAACTAGTGGCTAAATTTAGGTAATTGTTATATTCCAATTATACTTTAAAAATAATGTTACAACATCAGTGGCCAAGTTCCATTATGAAATTAAAAATTTAAGGTTCGAATAGCGGTATTTTTTATGGATTGCTTTGAATGATATTCTAATGTCACGTACGTAATGCAAAAACGTTATTTGTCGTCATCATTTGAATTCGACCGGTCGCAGGTATTTAAAAATAAAAGTTCAAAGCAAGATAAATCTCGCAAACAAATATTGATCGATTTTTTTTTTAAATTTGATGCAATAAAAATTTTATAGTCTTTCAAAGTTTGTAGCATACGATATTGTAAGTAACACAATTCAATTTAATACTTTCAAATTCCTTTATAATTATAAATATTTTATTAAGATGGGTAAAAACAGCTATGAGACTACAAAGAAATTAAAATAATTAACGACGAATTAACACACAATAAGTTTGATGTTTACTATTTTATTACAAAAACTATGCTTGAAATAAGCGAACAATATGAAGATATATCGTCTATATACATATTTTCTGATTGGAGTAGCGCTCAATGTAAAAACAAATTCCTTTTAAAAAGTATTCCCTCTTTTGTAAACAAATTTAGCTGCCAACATTTAGAATGGAACTTCTTTGCCACATCAGATGGTAAAGGTGCAGTTGATGGAGTAGGTGGTACTGTTAAAAGAAAGGTCTGGCAAATTGTAAAAGCAAATAAATTAATCTTGCCAGATGCTTTCTCATTTTATGAATGTGCTCATAAATATGTGGAAGGAGTTAATTTGTTTTATGTTGCTACCGAAGAGATTGAAGGGTTTTCTGCTCATCTCCATGAAAAATGGCAAAATGTCCAGCCCATCCCAAAAATAAGAAAACTTCATTCGTTTACATATCATGATAGTCAGTATATAAATGTGTCTCGAACTGCGTATTCAGTAAGAAAAAAAATTAAAATTTAATAATTAGTTGCCAGCGCCCAAGTACATAGTGTATAGTAAGAAATGAAAATAAAATTTTATTGTTTTTATTGCTATTATCACCGAATAAACATTTTTTAATTCTTTTTAAATTTGTTATGTATACATATATTAAAAAAACCTATTTTTTTCAGACAAATACTATAAGAGAAAAATCTGTCACATACGGTATGTCACGAACGATATTAAGATTTGTTCGTAACAAAATCATCTAAAAATCTTTTTGTATTTAAAAATTATAGATTATCAAGGAAAAATATTTGGCTTGGTGAAAGAACTTAAAGAAAGGAAAAAAACTTTTACAATTCGCAGATTTTCGTATATATGTGCATGCACCTCGACATCACTTCCGTTTTTTGTCACGTACGATAGGCGCCTTTTTCGCCTGATATTTTGGCCGGCAAGGTTTTCAAAGTCATGATTTTTTTTTAGATTATAGTACCCTTTAAATGTAACATATTGACGAAACAATTTTTCAGTTACCACTCTTTTTGCAAGATCTACACCACTTTGTAGGCGTACAAATGTCACGTACGATGACATGGAAATGCCCATATGTATGTAGAAGTCAGATGAGAAATTTTTAAATAAATGGCGCTCTATTTAAATCGGACATCAGCTGATTTTAGAAAAACCAAAAAGCATATGCAGCTGCGATAGAAAACATACAAGTCATATGTTAAATGAAAATTTTATCAGGCATATGCAATTAAAAATGGATTGCAAAAATTACAATTCTATTAGATAAACATCCTTAAGCCGCAGATGCCGAAAATTTCTCCTTTTCAGCCGCCGCCGATATTTGTTGTTTCTCTGATAGCGTCTAGAGTCTTAATCATTGCTTCCCGTTTAATTCTTTAAGAAATACCAATGCTTTAACATTTTATTTACTGTCTTAAATAAAATATTAGGTTCATTCGTTTACTTTTCTAGTAAATTTCAGTATTTTAAGAAATGACAAAAAAAATTTTTTTTAGCAAAAAATACGAAAGCAAAAACTTAAAAAATATGTAGGACTCGATCGTTTAAAAAAATTTCAACTTAATCAGAAGCAGATCACATTTTGTTTTCAAAAGTACAAATGCAGTTTAAAAGTATATTTTTTTAAGCTTTAGGTCCTTAGTGCTCGAAACTACAAAAAACATCCTGATGATGCTTCACAACAGAGTGGCGAAATATTGAATATATAATACACCAATTTGTAATAAATAGATATATTTTAAAAAGGACCAAAAGCTTAAAAGAAAATATAATTTAAAAAATGTCAAAAAACTAAAAAAAAAATAAATGTAAAATGTATAGTTTTTATTTTACAACGAATTTTCCTTAATTAACTAATTTTATATAATACTGTAATTAATAGAATTTTGAAAAAATTTTAGGTAAACGAATGCACCTAATAATATAATGAACATATTTAAAGGTATGTATGTACATATGTACATATATGAACATGTTTGTATGTATATTTTTTATAAAGTAGCACTACTACCATAATACAAAATTATATTTTTTTTTTGTTAAAATTACCTTGATTTTCCCGAGCCCACGGGACCAATAACGGCAACCAGGCTCCGCGGTTTTATTTTCAAGTCAATACCATCCAGCGTATACTCGGTAGATTGTGAATCCCATTTGGCTTTCAGTTTACTTATTACTACTCCAGGTTCTAAAGGATGAGTATGATGGTTTGTCATAGACGCCATCGACTTAATTACCCCGTTCATGGCAATACCTCTACCATTTTCCTCTATAATGGCAGTGGGTTGCAGTTTATTGTTTTCGCTATCGACATCTAACGATTTATCGCGAACTTTTGTTTCTTCGTGCATCATGTAAGTTTGAATTCTTCTAAAAGACACCATAGTTTCAGCGAACTGTGAAATGCCCATAGGAAAATATATGGTCATAGTGTTACGTAAGATGTTATAGTAAGCTGTAATGACAAAGGCTTTTTCGGCCGTAAGCAATTTGCCCAAAAGTACAAAGCCCACCAGACTTGCAAACACTGAAGTGCGGGTCAAGAACATTATGAAGGATTGCAGAATGCCTCGTATATAATTCACATAGCGTATAGCATTCATTTCTTTTTTTCTGGCGTATTCTACCATTTTGCCAAAGGGTACTTCCCATGCATACATTTTTATAACCTGTATACCTGAGATGATCTCATTCATCATGCGCACACGTTCATCTGTACGCGAAGCAGTGCGTTGGCGCAATACGGAGGTCTTTTTGCCCAAAAAGGCTTGTAAAGGCAGGAATAGAATCATAATAGCAACACCGAATAGGGAAGACACACCAATCTACAAATATGTTTGGGACAAAAACATTTAAAAACATCTCGAACGACTTACATCACAATGAAGGGGATGAAAGATGCATGAAATTAGATGAGTTTAAAGAGATGTTGTAAATGGAAAATATATAAGGTGTTTCGTTAACTGCGTGGAAAATGTTCGATATTGATACCCTATGGTTTGAAAGCTGAGAATATGAAATTTTTATTACTTTTCTGTCAAAGCAAATCCTTAGACATTATAACAAGCTTCCAAGTTATGAAAGTTTACCTTAATAAAATTGTTTATTCATTTAATCAAATGAATTGTTTAAAATTAGCATTTCTTTGATCATTGCTTTTATTAAAATCTAAAAAGTGTTTAACTAAAAAGACTCACTTTTTTAAGGTTTTATAATTAAATTTATTTAAATAATCAATTTTGTGAAAAAGCAAATTTTATTTTTTTCTGCTTCTTCAGTAGTTAAACCATTTCTTAGCTTTCCTGTGCAATATAAACATTCTTATTTAAGCTTTTTTCAGAAACAACATAAACTATTGTGATTCGATTTGGTTAAATATATCTATATATCTATAAATATGTCTAAGATCGATTTGAGATTTTTTAATAAATGCGTGGCGAAGCATTTAAGCTAACGATATATGTATACTTTATGAGGTCGTTAAAAACCAACTGATAGAGATTATAGAAAAAAGTACGATTTGTGTAAGTAAATTCTTAATACGCGCTATGAGTTCAGAGCTATTACAAAAACGCAGAAAAAAAAGCAGTAGCGTAAGGGATCTCCTCTATTTAAAAAATTATTTTTACACTAATTGATGAATAATTTCAAGCAATACATCTGGAAAATAATATTAGACCATATATTTTCTAACAACATATTTATAGTATATTATTTGTAAGATCTTTGGATCCAATTTCCCAAAATATATGTGACTCGAGATTTTCGCTGTTTAATTTTTAACTCTGCTGAAATTCGTCTAAATAATTAATTACATATGTTTATTAAACCATAGTACAAACCGCTTTAATTTTGTTAATAAAGTAAAAAAATAGGAAAAAAGTAATGAATTTTATGTAGGGAAATATGGGTATTTATACTTGAACTAAGAAAACAAAACAAAAATTTAAAAGTTAAAAAAAACTTTGCAAAAATATTTAAAAACGTTAAACGTATTATGAAAAAATTATGATATTTCAATGAACTTACCTCTCGATACATTAAATAAGTTATAATTATAAGCTCAACAGGTCCCAGCCACAAGTAGTGCATGTGTATCATTGAGGTGTCTAGGCGGCCAACATCGTTTGATAACAGGTTGACCACTTGGCCGGATGTCGTATTACCCAGTGCTGTTTTACTCAAACGCAGTGCCTTACGATATATCATGCTGCACATGGCCACTCGTATTTTCATGCCCGTATGCAGTATGCCTAACATGTAAGGATGCATGAAGAAAACATTTATCGCACTGCATAAGATCACGCCCATTGCGTACAAATACGCAGTGGTTTGATCATCACTAGAATTATTTTCGGGCTTAGCATAGTATGCAACTAGACCGCCCAAAAATAAAGGCTGAGTGACACTGAAATTTGATAAAAATTAAAACATATTTAGGTATCTTTTCGACATGTTAATAAGTACTAATTTATTTTTGTTAAAAGTATAAAAAGGCTAAAATCATGTTGGTTAAACCTTTAAGTTTAAAACTTAACCCTGGTAACACTCAGGGAACACTTATAAAGGTAATACCAAGAGCTGCCTATCAATATTTCAGAAAGACAAATTTATTATTTTTTATGACATTAAAATTTTTTTTACATTTACTTTCTTATATACAAAAAGAGGCAGAGGGCGAGTTTTTTGAGTTCACCTTGATACTACCAGTATTAGTGTGCCATGGTAAAACTTTTAGCTAATTTCGTAGCAATTTTTTAAAAGATCTAAGGCTTCATAAAAAACTTTGTGAATTTATTAAAAAAAAGTTTTTAAAAAGTAAGTAATTACCGCAAACCGATTTCTAGAATAAAAAGCACTAGGCCCAGGGTAGCAAAACGTAAACCAAACGTTTTCCATACCGCTCGTATAAGACTGGGCTTCTGGTGTTTTGTTTGTTTTTTATTGCACTCCTCTTCCCACGCTGTATTAAGTTTGTTGCCGAGAAAATCTGTAATAATAAAACAAATACATCATTAAAACCTCAATACATATACCACTGCATACTGAATAAAAAAAAATAGCATTTTTCCAACCCCAATTAAGAAAGTAGAAAAATTATTTTAACAATTTCTATATATTCGGCTTTATTTGAAAGTTTAAAAATGTGATAACTAACACTGGAAATTTTTATTAAAAATTAAGTAGTTCCGATACTAGCCGAGTGTAATGCATTTTTAAAATCGGCTACGATTTCTCGCCAGCACTCTTTCTATTTGGTACTACTGTAAGTTAAATGTTAATTTGATCTATCTGTATGTGGATTTGGTTTGCTCTATACAATAAAGAATATGTATAAAAGTCCAGTATTTAAATTCTAATTAAATTTAGAATGTTATTTTATAGTTTATTTCACAAATAACGAAATAAGATATAATTGAATGAAATGGTTATTATTTATCGGAACACCTTGAAAACCCCTCGTGTTGTTTTTTACTGTTGTATTTTGTTGTACATTTTCGACCACCCTATAATCAATTCGCCTTGACCTTGCTGGTTTGCTTTGTAGAAACAATACGGTAACAAATAATAAAAAATAAAAAAAACAACATGAATATAAAATTAATAATTTAATGACTGTTGGCCAATAATATAATTAATATTTGTGCGTGTAAATTAGGGGATTCAGAAGGTGTTCTATTTGTCCTATTGTCATAAAATTTTGACAATGGTTAAACAACTTTTACTAACTATTGGACACTTGGCGCAGGTGTAAGGGGAGTTGTTGTAACAATTTAATAAGTATATTAAACGACGTAGTACTTTTAAAGAACTATTTTTGTATGAAAGACAAAAAAACATTTTGAAATTTTATAATAATATGACAATAGGACATAATTGGACACCTTGTGAATCCCCTAAATGTATTTGGGGTATTTTATACTTAATATAAATCAAAACAAACAGTTTCGAACCATATTAGTAAACTTTAATGAAAACATTAAGTTGTGCTGGCGATTTAAAGCAAAAATTGAAGCTGTTATATAAACATCAAATGAAGCAAAATATTTATCTCACTTTAAGTGATTAATTTTGTCGCACTGTAGTGCCATCTGCTGTCAAAACTTATAATAATTCAGACAATATTTTAAAATGATATCTTTTCTCTGTAAACAATAAATACTTTAGACAGCTCTGATAAGCGAGTTAAGAGCTTATTCCCATTTACTCTCTCAAAATCCCAACTTTTTATGGCCTAAAGTCTAAAAAAGTTTGATATAAATTAAATAAAGTACTAAAACGTAGTATAACATTTATAGCAAGGCACATTCATTTCGAGAAGATGCGATTCTACAATAACAACTAAACCGTCATAAGAATGTCAAAGACAAATAAAAAAAACTCACAAATTCTTGCTTCTTCCTTTTGAGCTTTTCTTAAAATACTACAGTTGTTGTTTGTAAAAAAGGAGGAAAATACATAAACATAAACAAAATTTGACATTAATATAACGAAATACCGTTACTCAGCTGGTTATCTAAGGCTACCTGATATACGTGTACCCTGATATATAGGGTGACCATTCGTAATGATTTTATCTGTACATGTACTGATTTTTCATCAAGTGTACTGATTAAAAATATGGGTACTAAAATGTATAGATTTAAAAAAATATTATTGATTCCACTAAATTTTCATGGTAAATTGTTTATTAAAATTAAAAAAAAAATTTTGTTAAGTTACAACAAAACTAGACATAAACCCAGTATTTTTACATAAAATGACCCAGCTAAATTTCAAGGGATTTCGAACAGAGTGATTACTTCGCTACTCGTTTTTCTATCGCCTAAACGACTTTTGTAATAAGGGGTAAGTATGTTATAGGAAAGTGAGTTGGAGTTTGCAAGGAAATACGAGGTGGAGTCAGTCCTAAATTTGACATATCCGTGGGCACCTGGAACCTGTAAGAGGGGAATTAAAACAATTTCTCCAACTTTGTATTGGAGTTCCTTAGGCGATGGCGGTTGGAGGTAAGTATATTCTAGAAATATGTTTGGGAGGAGAAACAAATGGGCTTCGGTCGTACACTTTATTTCCCTAAGGCCGACTCTAAGGAAGTTATGGGGTCGTCTACATCGTTTTGGTAAATTTTTTATGGCGATCCCCTAAGTTGATAAAGGTAGGGGGTAAGTATGTTCTAGGTATTTGTTTGGGAGGGAAAACTAAAGGGGGTTTTTTGATGCACTTTATTCCTCTTAGGGCGTATGTGGGGTAGTTGTAGGGGTTTTTACCCTTGTTTTTCTAATTTCTGTATGACCACCTTGTAAGGGGCGGAGATAGGTTGTAATTATGCTCCATAAAAATGTTCGTGAGGGAAAATTAGTGGAAGTCGGCACCGGTATAGGGGAAAATTCGTGGCAGTTGTAGAGGTTTTTATGTAAAAATTTAAGAAAAATAAACCGAGGTAGTTTTGGTTTTTGGCTTATATCTCGGTCAGTTATCAAGCGATTCTGCTGGATTTACATAGCGATTTCAACATATACTTTAATTACAATAATATAAGACTGAGGATGCCTTAGTCAACTAATGCTCTAAACACAACTGGGACGAACGATGAATTTCGTACTACACGACGAATTCGTCTGTTGAAATTCGTTGCGTAAATTTGTTAAGTGAAACACATTTAGAACGAATAAAACAGCTGTGATGGAGTGACCATATTTCATAAAAAAGAAACACTAATTGAAAAAAAAATTAATAAAGAAAACTATTTAAAAATATATAAATAAAACGTTAAAAACACTTCAAGAGTATTATATGCAGCAAAACATTAAAGATTCTGTTTACAAAAAACTACAATTTTATAAAACGATTATAAAACAAGTTTTTAAAACAAGTTCTTTTAACAACGAATCATTTTAATGTTTGTTTTTAAATTATGTAAACTTTAAAATTGCACCATTTGCTATTAAAACATTTTTTAAAAAACTTTATAATAAGAGACGGGTGTGAAATATCTATTAAACGTGCAAAAAAGGAGGAACAGTTAAATAGATCTACTTAAAATTATTTTACTTAAAAACTGGTCATAAGAGTGGACTAAGGAAAGACGAGTTGCCAAATTTATTGTATCAAGAAGTTATCTGTTGAGGAAGCTTTAATTCTATTAATTGATATAAATCTTCTTGTAAGTCAATATAATAAAATGAGATAAGTTGTAAATTATAATTACAAAGGTTGGGTTTTGTCGTTGTTTCAACTTGAGAAGCTAAAAAACTTTATCCTCAATGATGTTCATTAAACAAAAACCTCAGGTAAAGTCCCCCTACAATCAATTTTAGACCGAATAGCTTACAGTGTTCGACACTAAAACATAACTTTTAAATAAAAGCTAACAATTCATATGTCTGTGAAACGATAAAAATGAAAAAACTCGAAAACTCTTGAAATTTTAAATTTTATTATGTTTTATCAAGCTTATTGTGTTTTGCCAAATTTCAACTTTTTACAAAAACTTCTTTTTATGGCCACGACATTTTGCAGCAGTTCTAATTTTATTGACTTAAATATTATTTTATCCCTTCCCTGTAATCCTAATTCAACATTTTTATTGTCACAGTTTTAATTTTTTTGTACACATATATATACAAACGTACACATCGTAATTTTTAAAGTTTTGTATTTTGTTAAGTTTTTCAAACATTTTTTAAATAAGGTAACGATATGTGTGTAACTTTGTGCATAAATATGTTAGTTAATCATAAAAAACAAATGAATAACCAACCGATTTATCGTTCTTATGACAAGGTCTTTGATTTATTGGAAAGAAGAAATGGGATGTGTTTTGAATATGTAATCGAACTTTATAATTTTATTCGAAAAATAACGCTACTTGCAGCAAGCACATACTTACATGTATGTATATTGAAGTGTAAAGAAGTAGAATAAAAAAATAAATAAATTTATAGTAAGTCAAGCATAATTAAATTGTATCCTACACTAAAATATTCTAATCTTCTTAAAATAATTTTTATTTTTTTAAATTAAATTCATTTTTAAAATTGTGATAAGTAGCTTAGGATAGACACTTTTATTTAAAATTAACCAACTGCTTTTATAATTTTTTTTTATAAATAAAGATTTTCGATAATCTCGATTCAAAGTTTATACTTATGTATACAATGAACGAGCACACAGTCCAAAGTGCAAGATTTAGCCATTCTCGGGAGACAAAATGTAATATCTTGGAAAAAATTAAGCTAGACTTATGAATTTCGGTACAAGTACAATGTACTATTATTAAAAAAATGGGTGAAATTGAATACGTGCCACGCCCACCTACAATTCAACTGAAAAAAATTAAATCTGATATTATTCGCGTTGGAAAAGCGGCGAATATGCATGGGCATGTTTAAAATAATTAATAATGAGGTAAAAGTAACAACAAGTGCTTAATTTTTATTAATTTAAAACAGGCGCGGATCCAGCTCAAGCTTTTGTTAAGCACGTCATTTGCGTTAATTTCAATTTTATGTTTATGCAACATTGCTAAGCCGTTAAGCCTGTCCTCTGTCATGGTTGATCTCAGGCATGTTTAAATACGGCGAAGGGTGGAAAATTACCTTTCAGGCGTAGCATTACTGACCGGCATTAAAACAAAAATGATAAATATTTTTCGCAAGTTAGGGCAAATATCTGGGTCACACCTTGCTTAAACATCTATTATATTTTCTGTAAAACAGATTCAATTAAGGGTATTTAGCCATCGATGCGGTAGTATACTTCGACATCTTCAAAATGATTTTTCAAATCTTTTCATTTAAAATTCCCATTCCATCGCAAATATTTTTTGCCTCTTCAAAATGAGTTTGGAATTTTGTTTGGGCTTCATTCCTTTTAGTCTAAAGACACATTATAAGGGGTTTTATAAGAGATGATCCTTTTTGTAAATTACAATAAGTATATCATTTAGAATATGTAATCCGCAAAACTTAAAAAGTTCTTAATAATAAAGCTTTAGAAGACGTATCCCTATCTTTCCATTTGGATATCTTTTCCAATGCCTCTATTATGTGCTTTATTTTTGCTGCAAACTGTAAAATTGAATCATGACGATCCACCCATCGTGTTTCGCATAATGGAGATAACTTTGTACCTGGATATTTTAGAAAAACCGCATTATGCTTAAAATAGTGTTTTTTTTAATTTGCTGGCTTCTTTATCAAACGGTACAACTTTTTGTTTTATTGGTACCTGGTTGCTTTTCGATATCAAATTTTCAAGTTTCGCAGTTTATTGAATTTTTTAACTGCGCTATTTTCTGCCAACATCAAAGGACATCCGTCAGTTACGTTTTTCAAAGCTCTTAAAACTACTGATGATAGTGTGTTCACGTTTATTGACACTTTGACGTCATCACCAATTTCATTTAAAGCCTCTACAGATGTTTCGATAAAGCCGGTAAATTTTTCTTTTAATAACTTTTCGTTTAAGAAATTTGGCTTTTTTTTAAATTAGTGGTTTCGTTAAAAATAATCGAATATTATTTAGCGTCATAAATATTTTTAAGTATAGTTTCTATAATAAGATTATGGAAATTTGTATTTATTTCATTTTGAATGGTTTTTGATATACATATATATGTATAGGTATGTATGTGAATCATGCAAAGGGAAAACTTGGAAACGGTGGCCTAAAATTTTATCTCCAGCATCTATACGAAATCGCAAAATTGAACGGGAAATACCTTTCGAGCTTGCATTTTCAGAAGATAGCAAAGGACCATCATCTCGATGCCCACGGAGAGGTATATTAAACCTCCCAAGGAAATTATAGTTTTTATATTAGACAGCAAACGTTTTCGATTTTTAGTCTCTTGTTGAAGTGCAGATACACACAAAAAATTATCTAAGAAAACTTTACTTAAATCAAGCCATAGCGGTGTCAAAAGTACGGTGAGTACGGTTTTTCTTAAATCAAGTACGAAATTTCTTACTCCAAGTAAAATTTTTTAAGTACGAATTTCTTACTTTTAGCCACAATTAAGCCTAAATAGGATTGATTTAAGTTCGGAACCGTACTTGATGTAAGCCAAAAAAAGATTGATTTAAGCCATAAACAGGATTACTTCGAAAATGAAATGTCATTTTTTTGACTTATGGACCTTTATTAAAGAAGAAGAATTTTATATTTTATTTTATAATTAATTTATAATTAATTTATAATTTAAAAATTTCATTTTTGTACTTACCGAAGCTGAGATTCGAACCAGGGATTTCTGCACTGCAGTACAAGCGCGTTACCTCTAGGCCACCGAGACACTTTGTTTTGAAATGTAAAATAATATATTTAAACAACAAGCTTTTTTCTGCTTGATTTGTTGAAGCAATCCGGTGAGTACGGTTTTTCTTAAATCAAGTACGAAATTTCTTACTCCAAGTCAAATTTTTCAAATCCGAATTTCTTACTTTTAGCCACAATTAAGCCAAAAGAGGATTGATTTAAGTTCGGACCGTACTTGATGTAAGCCAAAAAAAGATTGATTTAAGAAATAAACGGGATTACTTCGAAAATGAAATGTCATTTTTTTGACTTATGGAGCTTTATTAAAGAAGAAGAATTTAATTTTATAGTTTATTTTTATTTTATAGATACTTTAAATTTATAATTTAAAAAATTAATTTTTTGTATTTACCGAAGCCGCGATTCGAACCAGGGATTTCTACACTGCAGTACAAGCGCGTTACCTCTAGGCCACCGAGACACTTTGTTTTCAAATGTAAAATAATATATTAAAACAAAAGGTTTTTTTCTGCTTGATTTGTTGAAGCAATCCGAATAGGCTTGATTTAAGAAAATGTAAGTAAGGATCGTACTTGAAAATTTCAAGAAAGATTTTGGATAAAATCAAGAATAAAATTCTTGATTTTAGAAAGCCGTTTTTCGTTCTGTGTATATGTATTTGATTTCCCACCTCAAGACGAAAGTTTTCTTGTGTCTTCAAAAACATTTTTTTAAAAGCAACAGCATCTTCAAATATGCAATACATTCGTTTAATAAAATATATGAAACGTTTGTTTGATGGCTACCAATGTTGTTATTTATTAAATTAAATATAAAGTTTTAAACATTTTGGGGGTGAAAAAATTATTTTTTCCCTCCCCCTGAACCTGCACCTGATTTAAAAAAATATATATGTATTTCATATGTGCATATAAATTAAAGTAAGCATTAAGATGTAAATATTCATGGTTTTCATTATCAATTATCCACATATATGGTTTACGGAACGGCCAAACCTTTCATTTTCGGCTGTTTTAAGCGATATATCAAAAATTTCGTGGTATGTGTTATTATCACTTATTATTTATTTTTTTTTTATCGGTAAATCTCGGCAGATAATTTTATACGTATGTGCCTTAAAGTAGGTACTTCAGACGTTATTTGAAAACTGATTTGGTTGTAAAGCGTTATGAAAAATGTTTATGAAATAGTTTATCGATTATAGAATTAACTTTTTTCATAATGAAAAGAGTAATTGTTTAAATAAAATAGCACTTAAAGAATTTTCTAGGCTCAAAAAATAAATTTTAACGATATTAACACCGAATAAGCTGAGCTTCAAAACAAAAAAGAATAAAAAGTTACACGCTTTTATTATTAATAATTCACTTAAAAATTTATATTGTTACTAGCTTACCCGTCCCGGCGTTGCGCGGGAATAATATTAAAAGGTAAAGTTTGAAAGCAATTGTCTAACTTAAAAAAGTGCATATAAAACTGTGGGAAAATTACAGCGTTCGATTCAACTCGAAATTTTAATCGTTTTGATGAGCTGTCTATGCCTTTAGTATGTGAATTTTTACACGGAATACCCTTTAGGGTTTTTAATAAAACTTTTACAAAACATTAAACCCATAAACAATATTGTGTAAAATTATGCTGTATGCGATATAGCACCTTCTTGTTGATACCACATGTTAGCCAAGCCCAAAACATGCAGGTGTTGCATTAAAAAGTTTTCAATCATATCAGGATATCGCTTCCCATTACGCCGTTGTCAGTTTTAAAAAAGTAAGCTCCAGTGATTCCTCCTGACCAAATTGCACACCAGACTACCACTTTTAATGGATGCAAAAGTGGCTGATGGATAATTTGAGGAGTTTCTATTACCCAGAACCGAATATTCTCGACACTCATTATTATTTTTTTCATGAAAAACGGGGTTGTCATGTTTTATTGATTAAAACACGTTGGGCTACTGAATATTTTTTCATAATAAATTTGCCATGTCTCCACTTCACGACTGCAAAATACGAACTGTCAAGACTAACGTTTACCAAAATGGCGGTAAAATAAATTAGTATACCTTGCCGGGGGACACCCTGCATATATCAATCGTTCTTAATTTATAGTATTATTACATTTCAAGTGTTTTTCAAAAGGAGTTTAATGTTCTCTTATATTGTTATACCCAAATTTGATTACGTTTTTGTACAAATATTTATACCCTACAAAAGTAAAGGTCTCAGACCTACTTCTAATAATACCGATCGATACAGAATTACTTCCTGAGTCGATTAAAACATGTCGGTCCGTCAGTCCGGCTTGGAGTTAATGTATTCTTTTGAACAGAGTGGAGACCACATTTTTGCAGATATTTCGATGAAATTTGGAACAGATGTGTTTTTTGGCATAGGAAAAAAGCATGTTGTTTTTGGTGATGATCGGTTAATTTTTTGACCTAGCTCCCACACAAATGTCCTCCCGGATTAAGCGTTTTAGGCTATAACTGGCTCAAATATTGCTCTATTTTCACACAACTTTGCACGTTTGTTAATTTTTGTGCCACTAATTATTGTACCGAAAATAAAAATTATTAGTCAATTTTTGAGATTTATAAAAATTGAAACAATAGAAGAACCAGCATGAAGACTTAAACTTTTGTGGGCGCAACAACCCCTAGGTTGTGCCCTTTAGAATTTCAGAATTAGGGGCCTTCTATATGTGTGCCAAGCTTAAAAATCGGTGTAATAAAGGTACCAGCAAAAAAAAGTTTAACTTTTGTGGGCGTGGTACCGCCCACTTTTGTACCTCCAAAATTTTAACTTTAGAAGCCGTTTATATGCGAACTAATTTCAAAAAAATCGGTCTGGAATAAGTGCCTATCATATAATTTTTCTTTTTTGGGGCGTGGTCGCGCCTCCTTTTTTGCCTTAAAATTTTTTTCCGTTAGAGGCCTTATATATGTGTACAAAATTTTGAAAAAATCGGTGCAACATATGCACCAGTATTAAAAGTTATTTTTTTGCAGTAGAAGTACAGTTAGATTTGAAGTGCTGTGCGCGTGGCACCTCCCCTTTTTCCAAAAACGTATAGCTTATCGCACACCCAAGGTTTTATGGTATTTACATTCCAAATTTCATGAAAATCGGTCCAGCCGTTTAGGCGTGATTGCGTGACAAACAAACAAACAAACTTACACCTTGATTTTATAATATATATAGGGATTGTTGACAAATGAGGCAAATTTTTTGCATTTTCTTATTTTAAAACAAGTGGTCTTATATATATTATAAAAATATTTACTCAAATCAAACTTAAAAAAAACGACTTTTGTCCAGCTAGATTAGCAAATCGTTACATTGAATTTTGTGCAGTCCATGCAGTCATTATTTGTTTATAATTATTTAAAAAAATGTTGGGCGCCAAACCTTATTACCTGTGTTTGTGTAGGGTAAAGAAACAAATATACAACAATAAATAATACGATTCAGGAAAAAAATTAGAATAACTGCTAAATACCAAAGTTTTTTATATGAAAATAATAGTGAAGAATATAACATTAATCATACTTGTTTGGCATGTAATTGAATTTTAATTTGTTAAAAATGTTTTTTTGGTTTTTAATTTATTATGGGTTTAACAGCAAGACCTGAACAGCAATAAATGTTTTTTGGGGGTTTTCAAAAAACCTCATGCACATACAATTTGTATGAAGTACAACAAAAAGTAACAGACGGGCATAGTTGGCAGAAAATTTCGGTCCAATATTGTTAAAGTTTTGAAAAAAATGTTCAAAATATTCAAAACAAGTTTTTGAAATCGTCAACATTAAAATTTTTGGGTTTAGTTACTTATTTACTAAATAATAAAAAAACAAAACGGGTGTCAAAATGCTTACATGTAGTTTCTTCAAAAGTAAAAACAAAAAAGCTAAATTTTATCATTCAAAGCAAAACAAACTGCAAAAATTATAACAATTTTTTACAGAGTCAATGTTATTTAGAACAAATAATTTTTTTTTTTACAGAAATCATATTTCAGGGATCGTATTTTTAATAATTATTATACATATATAGTATTCTAACTACAAACATTTTTAAAAAAAGTTTTTTTTAAAGTATTTTGTACTGTTGAGTATTTAGTCTAAAGAACTTTTATTTGGTACCAATATTTTGCGAGCTAAATTGCTATTGGTGTATAAGTAGCGAAAGAAGGAATTAAATTTACACAATTTTTTTTAGAAACACTTTATAAGTTTTACATAAAATACCTATTACATACATATGTATGTACATATGTCTATCAGTTTAAATCAAACGAATATGCGAGAATTTACATATACATATTTGAAACTAACACAAAAACAAATGTTATTTTTTGGTTTTGATATAATATTTTGAAAGAATGTTCGTTTGATTTGAGCTGGGACATACAGTAAGTTTTATAATATAAGGAATGATATTTTAAAATCATATGTGTAACAAAATTTCCACATAAAAAACAACATAAAAAATTGATCGAACACTACTAAAAAAATATAATAAATAATTTATAGTCAAAATAATGGAGATATAAACAAATATTGTAGTTGTTATTTTCTATTAATTTCTTAATTTTATTTAATATATTTTAATTTTTCTATTTAATGGGGGCAGCGAAGCACACCAGGTAAGGTAGTACTGCTATAATGGGTTCATTCTAAGGCAAATTCATACTAGAGACCTGCACCAAGTCCTATTCAAGCTAATTCAAGAACCGCATAATTTTCTAATTCTTGTGTTATTGTGCGGTTAAACGGTTTAAGTGCTGAAATGTAGAGTAGCTAAAACAGTTTTTGTGCTGCAGTGTAGAGTAGCTAAGAATAAAGAGTGGTGTCGAGACTGTGGTCGATAAAAAAAATTACTGTGCCTATGGTGTGGCAACAACAACAAAGACTTAAGAGTTATGTTGTTGTTATGTTAACAAATAATAATACACACAATGTTGAGTGGGTACATACACAAGCAAACATATACACAAGCAGGCAAATCAATATAAAACTCATGCGTAATTACATTACATTACATACATATGAACATTCAAAATCATCCCCCGTTTTTTATAACTATCACACCAGGAACATCCCGCCAACAGTAAAGTTTCGAGATGAATCTAAATGGAAGTGTGCGATCATGATGAATTGATGTGCCATGGATGTTTGCTTAAATGTGCTTAACTGTGAATATATTTTTCATTTAAGTTAAGTTAAGTAAACAAAAGAGATGGCGAACAATACAACGCAGTACTTAATTTTGTGTGTGCACACGTAAGGTATATGAAATGAATTGAAAATTCGAGATGATGCCTTATTTAGTGTCGTCTTGGGCTGGCCTTTAATTCATACAAGGTAAACGCAGGGCGAAAAACTTGTACAGATTATGTCAAACACACAAATGGCATCATTTAAAAAACACAAATTATTTGCAGAAGAAAAATGTAAATAAAACTAATTTTACACTATTTTTTTTTTGCACAAAGCACAAGAACGCATCATTTGGTGTTACTATTTATTAATTAAGAAAACTTTTTTAGCTTTTTAGTTTAAAAATCTAACCGACGCGTATTTTTTTTAAATCAAGAAGAAGCACATAAACAAACTTTTGACATATTTTGAGGAAAATTGCACGAACAAAAAATAATCAGCTGATCTGTCGAGACCACCTTCTCTGTGAATTCACCTTGGGTTCATTCGTTTACTCAAAATTTTAGAGAATTTTTAATAATTTTCACTAGATTGCGTTCGTTTACTCAAAACTAACTTAGTTAGCAAAAATATAAATTAAGGGTGTAAAATGACAGTTGTTTAACTGAGTGTTTTATAGTTTATACTAGATATTTTTTGCTAGTAAAAAATCCAATAAGAAACATATGTCTTTAATGTAAATAAATGAACAAAAGTAGCAAATTGAATCCTTATGAAGAATTTTAAAAATTTGTTTAATTAGAAAAATAACATAGTTTAATTCATAACCTTTTGTACGTGAAGTAGGCCGTCGGAGTTGTAAATTTTTTTTAAATGTTTTATCTAAAAAAAGTTTCTACAACTCGTACGGTATTTTAACTACGTTTTTAGAATGTTGTAGATTATAAGTAATAATTGTAAAAATATATTATCTAAGCAGTTGTGTTTAATGAAATTAAAATTTTTTATAAACTTTCTGTTCGCGTACCACTGCTACAGAAACTTTTACGAGAGTAATTTTTTTAATTTACTCAGTACTAACTCATTTTATTCGAAGTCAACAAATCAACCTAATATAAGAAAATATTCTTTTTTTAAAAACCCCATCTAAAAAAAGGAAAAATAAACATATTAGATATGAATTTTTTTTATTTAGAAAAATTACTTTAACTAAATTAAATTTTACCAAAAACCAATTATTTAATAGACAAAGGGTCGATGGTGATGCTTTATTCAACTCAGGAAATGATTCTGAGTCGAAAGACATGTTTAAACTCAAACTTACATACGTCACAAACATTTGTACAAAGAACTTATACCTTTAACACATATGTGCTGTGGGTATAAAAATATGTTTTAACTGCACTGAACGTTATAAGGAGTTCATAGTCTTTGTTTCTTTTAGTATTTAACATACAATATATGTACCCATATATGCATGTAAGAATTTACTTACCAGACTTATGTTCCTTTAAAGCTTTGTACAGATCACTCTCGTCTAATTGTTTTTTGCGACCTTTAAAAAATGTTGGCATAGCAAAACTGCAACAAAAAAAAAAAGGAAATAAAAGGCAAAAAACATGATTATTAAGGTATTACAATGTTGTTTTTAAAGATAATAGAAGAAACTAAAATACTACTACTGGATCAAAACATACTTAAATATAAATATAACAAACCAACATACTTTAGTCCTTTTTGACTTCTCTGCACGATTAAAATAATCGCTTCTGCTTTCGTTTTTGAGTCGAAATATATGTTTTGTCGATAGAAATGGTACCCTAACCCCCTTGACTCTTCGAATGAAGCTTTTAAGAGCCGCGTTTCGACTCATTTCTCATTAATTTTGTATAAAAATCACATTTCGAGGATATACATGATCAATTAATAATTGTACGTACTCTGTTAGTTTTCTATTTCAGAAATAATAGATTTCTAAGCATTTTAAAAATTAATTTTTGAGTCTGGTCAGCTTTTAAATCATTGTGGGTAGTCTTAAAACATTAAGTTTGATAATTTTTACAAAACAATCTTCCAAATTCTGTGTAAATTTGTACACGTAAAAGCAATAAGATTGTCCTTAAAATTTTAAGTTAGATTTTTTAATTATTAGGTTTTACATTTTTAGCCCCAAGAAGCATTTTTTTCTCTCACTAGACTTTCCACTTCAGTTTGCGTACGCAATTCCTTTCGTATGCGTAATATACACTTGCTGAGCATATATTGCTTGTCGCGTATACGCAGGGTGGTACGCATTTGTGTGTGTGTGTTGCCAGTAGTCTCCCTGTCGGACATTCAGTTAACTTAAAATTAACTTGAAGCTAACTATTTCTCAAGTAGTGGCGGTTGACACTTGCATTACTTTTATATGGAATTAGCAAACTATTTTAACATTACGATGTCCTAGGAAGTAGTCAATTGTCCGATTCTGCATTACTTTTAATTAACTTTAAGTTAGTTATATTTAAGCCAACGAAAAGTTACACACAAAAAATTATCTAAGTAAACTTTACTTAAATCAAGCCATATTATTTATATTTTATTAATAATTAATATTTACAATTTAAAAATATCATTTTTTGTATTTACCGACGCTGAGATTCGAACCAGGGATTTCTGCACTGCAGCACAAGCGCGTTACCTCTAGGCCACCGAGACACTTTGTTTTTAAATGTAAAATAATATATTGAAAGAACAAGTTTTCTTCTGCTTGATTTGTTAAAGCAATCTTATTTAGAAAAAAAAAATACTGCGCGATGTTTGTATACATTAAGGTTAATGCAAATTTTGCATTGTGTAGTAGTTGGCCTTAAGTTAGTCTATAGAAGCTAACTTAAAGCTAGTTTTTTTTGTAGTTAGCTACTCGTTTGACGGCAGGGCTGTTTTAAAAAACCTACACAAACAAAAAAATCCGGTTTCCCCTCACAATGAACAAATTTCCCCTACAAATGTCCCTACGCATTCTAGTCATTAAAATGTAAGAAAAAAAATAGTAAAAACTATTAATTTAACTCGCATATTGGCAATCCCATTGTGATAGGTGTAACCATTTTGCTCTCATTTTAAATTATAACTTAAACATTTAAGATTTCTTACTTATAAAAAGCTCATAAGTTTTTGATTCCAATATCGCATTGTTTAAAATATTTTTGAGTCTGATTATTTAAACTAACTTAATCAACTTTTTAAATTTTGCCTAACATATACATATGTATCCCTTGCGACTGTAAGAACACCAGGTACCTATACCAAAACCCGGCTAGGGGAGCTTCGCAAGCCCTAAGGCTTTTCGAACTATTAGCCTAACTTCTTTCTGTTCAAGACCATGAAGCGGATAGTCGATAACATGGTTAAAAAAAGGAAACCACATGACAGGCTGAGTTTTAGACAACATACCCACATTAAGGAAAGATCTGTGGAAAAGGCCCTACAGGAGGTGTTACATCATATTGAAAACTTCTTCAGTGACAAATTGTATGCCTTGACAGTATCCATTGACATTGAGGGAGCTTTTAACAATGTACAAACAAAAACGCTTATCCAATCTTTGGGCCAGTTTCACATGGACGGAAGAAGGTTGCATCAGTGTTATGCTAAGGAACAGGACAGTGTGGAACGTGGAACCCCTCAAGGCGGCATTCTTTCGCCCTTTCTGTGGGTTACTACAATATGCTACAAGGCAGCATTTGTGGCCAAACATCTTTGGGCGACGGGCGAAAAAATTTATTTTGGCTTTGAGTCTAACCACCAACGTATTTTGGAGACACTCCTCTTGCAGTGAAGGTAAAGACTGACTGCACTACGGATGGCACTAGGGCGGAGGGAAACACGGGACTGGGCATCATTGTTTAAAATTTGGAAACCGAGATCAACTTTCGCCTTCTTGACCCCAAAACTGTCCTACAAGCAAAGGTCCGGACAATCACGGAATGTCTCTCAGAGCAAACACCAAAGATCCAAAGGATGTCAACATTTGAAAAAATAGTCAAGTGTCTATAAGGGCAATTGTTTCTGCGAACATTGGATCTAGGACGGTGTTGCAGTGCAAGAGGATGATAAATGATTACTTGCAATATGGCCAGGTTCGTATTATATGGGTGCCTGGTCATCATTGGGTGGTCGGAAATGAACAAGAAGCTCTTTGTTGCGACAAAGGCCGAGTGAGTGGAAAATGCAAGAATTCTTTGAGGCTACCCAAATGAGGTCAGGACTTGGGGCGCTCTGAAACTTGAAAAGTCTGAACTAAGCAAGATAAAGAATGTGCTGACGGGTTACTCGGACCTACAATCACACACCCATCAAATGGCAGTTGCGCAGAGCTGCAAGAGCACGGCATGAAGGAAGGACATCGAAACGATTAGGCCAGAGCCCGATGTTTTAATTTTGATATTTTACCAGATATGGCTCAGTTTAGAGGTGAAAATGCGAAATATTAAGAATATTCATCTGTATCTCCAAATTTCTGTAAACTTCTTACTCTGAAATATTTTTTTGTTGGGGTCGCACAACAAGACGAATACTAGCTTAGGTGTATGTCCTGCGGGACTTAAGGCCTTTTAGGCCTCCTCCCTTTAGGCTTACCTAACCTTACTTACCCCTAAAATTATACGAGCTAAAGAAAAGCTACACATTTAATCAAAATATCGTAATACATGATGGATTATTTATGGGTGCTGATACGCCATACGGCAGGCAATATTCGTCATAATCCCAATTTGCTTAATTGTTATTAAACCATTTTTTGTACACGTGTTTCGTTGTGTGGCGTACATCGCTTATCAATATTGAGAATTTTAATATTTAAAAATCAAAATAAAACAGCTTTAAAGTGCTTGTTATCAATTTTCGGAAATTTTATTGTTTTTTTAACCTGCTAATATATACTTATATTAAACATTATGAAATACCTAGATTAATTTTATCTGCAATTTTATAAACTCATTGTTTTCGCATAATTTAGAGCAGCTGCTATCGATAATAATACTTATATATATACGCATGTTTTAACAAAGCTGGACAAAACAAAGGAAAATTTCTACATTCGACTAAACGAACAAAGGGGTAAAGCTTAAAGAATTTGAAAATGAAAAGCTTTCTAAACGGCTTACCAAAGTTTTTTGGTTTCAAAAATATTTTAAATCTTTTCAACTCTCACAAAAATCTACAAAAAGCAGGCATGTTTGCTCTACTTTACCATTCCTTAAAAGTATTTAGTTTTTTAAGTTCTGTATCACTGTAGTTCGATAAGATTTCTAACTAAATCTAATCTAAAAGATATGCAACTTTTTTCGTTTATAATACTTTGCGTTATTCTTTTTCCTAATTACACACATAAAGTAGAAATTTTTGCAGTTGAGATTAAAAATAGAGAGTAAATCCTAAAATCGTTTTGAAGGATTTGAAAACTGGCCAAATGCCACCACCACTTCTGTTATATTTTAAAATCAGCTTTTCAAAATTTTACATAAAAATAATTTATTTAAAAAAAATGATAAAAAAAATACTTACCAAAACATTAACGCTGATATTGGGTTGGCAGTCTCCCGCGGATTTTCCGGCAGTTCATCCGCTACAAAGGACTGCATTTTGGCAGTTTTTTTTTAAATACAACACAGCCAGTATTGCAAAACTAATAATTTTAATTTCTCATCACCTTTCTTGCAAGAAAATCAAATTAAAATGTGAAAAACGCGTTCTAAAAATAAATAGAGAAAAACAAATTATTAAAGTTGTTAGAGTTTACGTACCTCAGAAGAAACAGTATGAAAAAAATCAAAACTAGCTAAACTGAATCAATTTAAATTTTTGCAAATAACCAATTAATTTTACATACACCGAAAAAAACTCAATGTAAAATACGAAAAAATAGAACACTACTTTTAACTTTTTTAAAAGAGGGCAAAAAATGTTACACCATTTAATTACGAAGCCACCCAGCAAAAAATAATCGAGATTTTGTAATCAGTACATACTTTTTCTAGTATACTAATGCGCTTCGCAGCAAGCACTTATCTATTCTCTTAATAAATGCAATAGCGTATGGCAGTAAATGTAAAACTTTTACTGTTTTACACACTCGCTTACTGAAGTGCATACTAAAAAGCACTACTGTAAGGCAGTGAGTAAAAAAACGTTAGTTTTTTTTGTCAAGTAACGAACATTATAACACGTCAAAACATTTATTTCGATGACGCAATAAATTTAAACCACTAAAGAAGCACCAAAGTTACATGAAATAATTGCATATTCATAGCGCCAAAATAAGCGCTTAACACGAAATGCAACTAAGTGGGACATCGCGAACAAATATCATGCCATACGTAAGCAGGTTTGGAAGCTTTGCCATCTTGATATTCCCTTACAAACCTACCTACAGCGAAGCAGCAGTTTTTGCTGGGCAATTTTTAAATCGGAAATTCGTAATTTCTTCATTAAAACATTTTTGTTGTAATATTTACGAAACTTTCATTCAGTTACAAAAGAATTTATAATTTTACAACAAAAAATCTAAATTTTTTCGTAAATTTTTTTATATATATGAAATTACTTCGCAAAATATTAAATTTATTTCCTATAATATTCAAAAGAATTTTATATATGTATTGAGAATTTTGTGGTGCGAAATAACGAAAGATTTCGTACAACGTACAAACAAATTCGCTTATATGTTTCATGCTTTGAGTGTAGGCGTTTTATTAAAATTTCTTATGCTAGAAAA
The DNA here is from genome assembly GCA_963583895.1 of Melanophora roralis. NCBI lineage: Eukaryota > Metazoa > Arthropoda > Insecta > Diptera > Rhinophoridae > Melanophora > Melanophora roralis. Next base: position 88,936,236 of record OY757187.1, on the reverse strand, counting down.
AATTCCCTTCTTTATTGTTGCTAGTTAGTTAGGTTACTTTTGCATTTAAGATGTGAGAAACCCCCACTTTTAAAAAACATTTTCGGATCAAGGTAAAAAGCTTTTCAATTACTGGGTCAAATTTGGATGAGCTGAACTTTAGCTCGAGGCAGATGACAAAGTTTTTAAATTATTTCTATTATTGAAAGTCACCCTATGTCAATACAGGGTAATTACGCATTGTGTCATAGCTGGGGCTTCTGTAAAAGTTAACCGAGGGGCCTATCACGATGCTCTTAAAAACCTTCCTGTAGCTTTTGGAAATGTTTTTGTAAAATTGTATTTCACAATAAACGCTTTACTTTTAGCCAAATAAGGTCACACAAAAAATGTTTTGCTATCAGACAACCAAAAATATCCCAAATAAGTTGTTCCCAACCAATTGGGGCTGGCTTAACTCAAGGGAGTATAAAAGGTCCAATTCTGTACTTGCTTTACACATCAGATATGCCAACCAATAGTTTTACACACACCTCGAGATTTGCTGATGATGCCCAAATTGTTATGGGGAATAAAAATTAATGAGCGAAAATGTACTCACGTAACGTTTACTTTAAAAAACGTGCTCCCCAATCCGTATTAACAACCATATAGTGCCCCAACGATGTGAGACGAAAAATCTTGGCATTCATCTGGATCGTCGCCTTATATGGAAGCCTCATATAGATGTAAAGTTTACGTTAATGAAACTTAAAGCTACACAAATCCATTGGCTAATCGGTAGAAACTCTGTGATTTGTCTTGATTGTAAGCTTTTACTCTACAAATCGATTTTGAAAGCAATTTGGTGCTACGGTATGCAATTATTGGGCACTGCTGCCGCATCCAACATAGAAAAAACTCAACGCCGTTAAAACAAAATCCTAAAAATGGTAAGTGGTGATCCTTGGTATATTAAAAACAGCAACATCCAGAAGGATCTACAAGGTCCACTAGTTAAATGCGAAATCCTGAACTATGTGTACAAGTATTTGAATAAGCTGGAAACTCACCCAAATCCGCTCGCTCGAAACATCTTGCAACATAGTGGACACACCCGTCTGAAAAGGAGGGATACTATTGCGCTTATATGAAGTTTATTATTTAATATGAGAACTTAAATTTAAGTCTGGCACTGGTCCAAACTTCATAGTTTTAAGATTTGAATACTTATTGTTAGTTAGGCGAAGATTCAATAATATACGTGTAGTAAAGATTAGAGGAAATTTGCGCGACGTTGCAGAATGCCTAACCAGGTATTAGAGAATGCATTATTCAAGATGTTAAGAAATTGTTTTCTAAGTATATGCTAGAGAAGAGAGATTCAAAACGCTCTGGTTTGTAGTTTAGTAATAAGTGGTGATCTTTATGGTATTTCGTCCATGTAGTGGAACTCAAACACTAGTTTCTGCAGTAACATCAATGAACTCTACACGAGCTTGCCAAATATCCTATGAAAATGGGAAAACGGGACACGTTTTGGAGTTTGACAATAATTTTTTTTAACTTTGTGAGGCCGGAGTTACCTTGTTGTATTTCATAAATACGAAAAAGTCAGATAAGATTTTTTTAATTTTTTGTTAAAAAATTATGGCTGACGCAATTTTATTTGATATCATAATCGTATGTATGTACCCCTAAGTGTTTCTAGTAGAGGTGAGCGATCCCGTGATTTTTAGGGAATATCGTTAATAGTGAATGCGATTTTAAAATCACCGGTTATTTAAACAGTGACAGTGATCACTGTTTAGCATTTTTCACTTCTTGTAAAAGAGTTATTTTTATCTCTGTTAAATTATTATACATAATGTTATTTTAAGCAGTGATTATGCGATTTTAGTTATTTTTAACGAACTCCTGAACAACGTATTGGAAAAATAATATTAATGATAAATAAGAATTAAAAATATTTATGAATAAGAAATATCAATTTTCAATAGGTATGTATGTAGTTACAAACAATATTCCATATTTATATTAATATTTTTAATTTACTTTAAGCAAAATTTTGATAAAAAATTTTAATTAATACCTTTTGAGATAAGTTTTTAAGCTCCCATGGAGCATTGAGATAAAGCTTTAATTTAGAAAAGCAGCTTAAAATTCTTGTTTAATAGATTCCAAACATAAAAATATATAAAAATAGTTGAAATCCATTGTAACAAAAACAAAAACCTAAAAAAACAAATAACACAAATTAAGCTGTATATGTATGTACATAACACAACTAAGTATAATATAACATTTGTGCCTTTTCTCGTTTAAACGCGTTCGTCGGTCATTTAGGACTTGTCCAGCTTTTGAAAATATTCTTTCGCATGGACTGGCGATCCTAATGCACAAAAATTTTTTTGAGCTATTTGAGAAAGATTTTGATATTTTTATTCTTTTTTACTTCACCAATCAAAAATATTTTTATTTCTTGATAATCGAAAGTTAAGTCCAAAAACCCTGAACATATTAACTAAAATTTCATTTCAGCTAACGATTTATATATGTATGTATATCGCTCATTTACTCAAATGTTGTAATTCTAGAAATGCATTTTTGGAGTTAACGATTCAGAATTGTTTGTTATGTCATGTTTAATGTCGTATATAAGTTTCATATTAAAAATGTTTCTACTTATAACGTGTAAAAAAATGTTATTATTCGTTTCTATATACATAATGCGAGCAAGCTAAAAACTTTGTACGCATTTTTTCGAAATATTTTTGTTGTACCTTTACAAAGATTTTCGCTTATCATGTAAAGTTCTATTTTTGTTTTCAGTGCTTTTTTTTCATTTTAGGTTACGATATGTGTTTAAAATAAATGTGTGCTTAAATCTGTTTTTGAATATTAATTCTTTAGCCGGCTCATATCTGAATTTAATCCGCCGTCGCGGACAAACAATGCTCGGCGCTGGTCTCTGACGGCACCTCTGTTGTAAAGTTTTTAACAGCACTTTGACAAACACACATACAAACACATAAGCCCTTTACTTCTTTTAAAGAACAAAAGCAGCAACATGATTTGTTAAGGTACCTTTTCACGGTAATACAAAATAATTAGATTTTGTAGAATCAAAATATTATGAAATTCTCTCCGTGTTTAAAAAAAGAGAATAAAAATCTGTTCTAACTATTTTTCATGTTTACACGGATAAGTTTGGTAAAATCAAAATCGGTTGCTTCTTGTCACTTTCCTTTTGGGGTAACGCCATATGGTTAAGGTTCAACAATATTAACAAAAACAACATGAAAAAAATCTGCTTTTATTTTGATTGTTTGTGTATTGTTTCATTAAGTGTAGCCACCTTCATTAGATGTTGTAAGTGCTGCCAATCTTTCACACCTCTGATGTGATGAGAATACACAAGTTTCTAAAATGGTTTAGAAAATAAACATTTACCGAACACTTGTCAAATTTTGCATCCGTATTCTCTCCTACCCAATACATAATGCTTTTACATGATGAGATTTTGTATTATCCCACAACATTTTTTGACATATCGTAATATAAGTATTACCATGTAAAGGTACCTTTAGCTATGACCAAATGTAAACATGAAGCACAAAAATGTTACTTCACATTTTGCAAAGTTTAACATAATAAGAGTAACATCGCAGGTAAAATTACTGCACAATATTTCAAAATGTTACCTTTAGTAACATAATAAATTAAAAGTAACATTATAGTAGAAACAGTTACTTCACGGTTTATGTCACTGTCGTTACATGCCAAAATGTTATTTAAATAACACAATAACTTAAAAGTAGCAGTAGCAGTTACTTCACAGTTTATGTCACTGTCGTTACCAGTGATTTACAAGTAACAGGTATAAAATCACAGGTACGGAAATATCGCTCATCTCTAGTTTCTAGCATAAATATTGATTTTATCTGAAATATTTATGTAAGTTGGTATCAACAACGAACCTTAAAAATCATAACAAAATTTCTTTGTGGGAGGTTAGAAGTCGATAGTTATCCTGGTTTTTGAAATAGAAAACTTCACAAAATTTGACGGTTGGTATGTGAAAGTTTAGCTGCTCCCACTGCTGCTGTTAAACAAAATTTTCTTTCCAAATAAAAAAATCATAAAACTACCTTGTAGCAAGATTGGGATCGAAAGCTTTAACGATGGAAATCGGAGCAGCCAATTACCTTGCTCCTTTCCCACTATTTTTTTAAGTGTAGTTTCTGACATCAATACCTGATTAGTAGCGCTATACTTAACTCAGGAAAGTTGCTTTTAACAAACGCACAGACAGTGAAACGAACTTGGCTATAACAACTTGTCTATCCATAAAGATCCAGAATATAAATACTTTATGGGTTCGGAAGTGAATGTTGTAGAAATTACGAACAAAATGACAAACTAATGTACATTGACCCTTATCATTATGTAAAGAGTGTAAAAAATTAAACAAAACCCCAACAAACTATTGTTTATTTTATAACGTTTCAAATATGATGATCCAAAATTTATGAATTTGTTATTTTAGGCGCCTATTTTTTTGTTTTATATATAATATGTATAATTTAGATACCGTTTTGATTAATAATTGATAAAATTTCTAAGAGCTCGGAAAACTCCCACAAAATAAAATCCCTTGTTACAAATTTAAAACCCCGTGCCGTTTTATATCACTTGTAAGCATGTAAATATCATATAGAAATGCCCCATCAATCTACAGATTTTCACTGAGAATTTTCTGTGCTATTAATATTATAATCTATAGGGAATTACATTTGATTTAAACAAAAGTAAGTTATAGCTTTTTGTGTAAAGGTAACGATATGTTCATTGCATTAGTTGTAACAAATTATCAGGTTATTTCAAGTGTTTTTATTGACAGATTATCAAAACAACAAAATCTAACAAGTAATTGTATTTATATTTCTTTGTTTTAAATTAATTATTTTTAAAATACATTTGTGTAAAGATACTTGACAATAGTTCAATACAAATAATTATTATCGAGTATGTACTTAATGTATGAGAAAAAAATTCGTATGAGTTCTTTCAAGTAAATATATAGACACATACACATACACATACATAACAGTTAAAAACAAATAAGAGCGCTGTATTCGGCTGTGCCGAATCTTATATGCCCTTCGTATTGGCCTTTTTAAATCCCGAACTTTCTTTTTATTTTTATTCATTTTTTTTATTTATAAAATATTTCTAATTTTAAAATAGGGGTCGGTGTCATATTGTAAACTTCTTATGTTGACTACGGAGAAGTTGTAGGGGTTTTTATCCCAATTTTTTCAAGTTTTGTGTGGCAATAGTGGGTAAGTACGTTCTAGGAAAATGTTTGCAAGAAAAAATGAGTTAGGGTCTGTCCTACATTTGACCTATCCATGAACACCCTGGAGAATTTTTGGGGAATTATTGTAATTTTCCAAACATTGTATGGGAGCCCCCTTAGGCGATGGTGATAGGGGGTATATGTTGTAAGAATATGTTAGTGAAAGGAGACTAATAGAGATCGGTCGAACACTTTTTTTTCTAAGGCCTAATCTGGGAAAGTTAAAGGAATTTTAAGATAATTTTTGTAATTTTTGTATGGCGACCCCCTTAGGTGATGGCCATAGGTGATAAGTATGTTCAAGAAACGAGTTTGGAAAAGGAAACTAATGGGTTCCGTGACTCATTTTATTCGTCTTAAGGCGACTCCGGGGAAGTTGTAGAGGTTCTTACCCTAATTTTTTTTTAATTTTTAATGGCAACCCTGTTAGGGGCTGAAGAAAGGAGGTAAGCATGTTCCGCAAAAATGTTCGAGAATAAAAATTTATGGAAGACGGTCTTATATTGCACCCACTAGGGGCACCTCTGGTTGTAAAGGTTTTTATGTTCAAGTTTAAAAGACATTTGCAGAAGTTGTCTTTGTTCTTGGCTTATATCCCGTGTCAGTTATCGGGCGATTTTGCTATATATTTCAATAGCGACTTGCTCGCAAATATTTCTGGTAGTTCGACACCACTTACGGGTCTATTCGACACCCGGGGGCTTTAAAAAGTTAAACCATAACAAGGACAGACGGGCATGGCTAAATCGACTTTCCTATCTAAAGGGCCCAAGAAAACACATACTTCATGGGGTCGCATAATGGATATTAAAGAAATTACAAATGAAATGACAAACTTATATATATCCTTATCACTTTTGTGAAGGGTATAATTAGACGTTACAATTTGTCACATAACGACTTACATTAAGTTAAATAGGTAAAATAGCAACAAGCAATTAAACTAACTTAACAGCTATTGAAATAAAAACATTTATTTATTTGAATTCTCTGTTACAAATAATTTAAAATAACAAAAATAATAAAAAAATACATATGTAAATAGATTGTCAATTATATGTTTAAAATATATAAATACTTATTAAGGCCCACGCTGCTCAACCCGACCCTACTGCTAATAAAACTTAAGTGGTACATTAAACCTTTTGATATTAAAAAGAAAAATTAAACTTTCATAAAAATACCCAGGCAGAAAAAGACAATCAAACTGATTCTGTCCTGACGTTGGGAGAAGACTCTCAATATCAAAAAAACGTAAATTTAACAAGTTATCAATGCTGTCTCGATGTTAAAATGATAACGCCAAATGGGCGTCTTTCGACTCTTGGTTTTTATGTTGTAGCAATACTGTAAATTTAAATTTCCGGTATTAGAATAACATTTTTTATCTTTTCTGTCGTAGGAGTTCGACAAGCTTTTGTAAAAATAATGGACATTGCTACTTTAGGCCTTTAAATAAGGGATTCCCTTAAATAAATATGTTTATATGTAGCAAAATAAAACATGCAAAAGACTTTCCAACGCTTCTTAATAGTTTTTTTTAGTTTTTTCTTACATTTATACCTTTTTTTATATTAAAAATATATGTAGACATTTTTTATTTTGAAAGCAAATTTGACATTTACAAACTAGGGTTGCGATTTTGTGTATACAGTACTGTAATGGTACAATATTCTGAAAGAGTCGAAATTTTGTGTTTACAGGGCTGTGGTGGTACAACATGTTTGGACCTTCGTTTTAGAATCCTATATTTCTGCCTGGGTAGCTTTTGTAAAGATAGATATCATAATTGTATTAAAGGTTTTTGGATTGCATGAGGATGCTACACATCGCCATTTGCAGTCTAAGTAAAGATCAAGATGCCCCACTTAACAAAAGAAAATTTTTAGTCTGTAACTGTTGGAAATAAATTAAATAGAAATTGTTATGTCATGGAAATTGTCGTTATCACTTGTTTAAAATTTTTGGCTTTTTTTTCTCAAATTCGGCATTTAAATCAAAGTGGCTCATGCTTAGTTTAAGAATCATAGTTGCGATAATGTTTTAATGTTTTTCGATTGCATGCGGGTGGTGAGCTCTCGCTTCCGCCTTTTACCTTTAAACTGTAGATATCACAGTTATTCATACTAAATGTTGAGCCTATGGATGCAACGGTTGTATTTTAGTTGCTTAGAAATCGCCACGCGTCTATATTCTAAATTACTTTCCTTTCGCTCTACATCAACAACTTCCACCCTTCCGGATTAAGCCAACGTACTATTTTAGAACTTAATGTTACAATCTTACGAAATTCAAAGAATTTAGATGTAATCGTTTGAAATATGTACATATATAAAATTCGTAAAGTATAAAAACCTGTATTGAATCTATCATTTTGTATTCAAAAATTTTGACATAAGAAGGCACCATTATGCGTTTAAAGTTTCATAGTAATCGCTGAGTTATTAGTATACTTATGATGAGGTTTTAATTTTTTTAAGCGTGGTACCGCCTACTTTTTTCCCTAAAAATTTTGGTATTATAGGCCATATATAGGGAGACCTTTTACTGATTTGATTAAGCATGTCTGTCCCTCGCTCTGAATGTCTGTATTCTTGTAGTTAAAGAACAGCTCGCAGGTCACCATTTCATTAAGAAAAAAATGTTCAAAAAAAAATTATAAACATTTTTGGGGAGCTCATAATCGACTCAAAACTAGATTTAAAAGATTAAAATAATTTTAATGCAATTTCTTTTGCTAAAAAATGCTTAATTATCTAGTTTTGTTCTAATTTAACACACTTTTTGCGAAATTTATTTTAAAATATTAAGTTATCTTGAAAAATCAGTACCATCAGTACTTTTTTAAAAAATTCAGTACATTTCAGTACACAAATTTTTGATCAGTACACAAAATGAAAAATCAGTACATGCACTGATGAAATCAGTACGAATGGTCACCCTAGCCATATATGTATATGGTCAATTCCACGTAAAACGGCCCGAATTAAGTAAAAATCAATTTTTTCTTCATTAAAAAAAATTGATTAATTAATGGCTAAAAGAAAACGAAAAAGATCGAAATATAATTAAATTGGTCTGAACTTTATTTTTATTAAATTTCCAAGAGCTTAAAATTATCATATACTGAATAACGAGCTTTTATCTTTTGCGCTTCGATAAAAATACCACACCCGTCACATTTTATAAGAGGTTTCTTCTCTAGCAAAACAAGTTTTTTGTAGAAAAAATTATTTTCAATACGATTAAAAATACTTTAAACTACCGTAAAAATCATAACAATTAAGCCCAAGAATATTTTACACAACTCGATCTTAAAGCCAAAACTCTCTTAAATTTAAATTAGTAAGGTCACGCCCGTCACAGTCTTCAGGGGATCATTGTGACTAGAAATTATGTTCTTACTGTACCTACTTACTATTAGTCCCCTTAAAACATACCATTCTTGGAAATTGTAGACTTTTTTCAAGCAAAAATTTTTAATTGTTTGAGTGGTAAGCAAAAAGTAGGCGTATCTCTGCCTGCTTTTATACCTTTTAAATTTTGCCGTTGTACGCTTTAAATATGGGATCAAAGTCTAAAATAGTCTGTGCAAGAGTTTAGTTCTTGTGGGAGCGGCACCACCCACTATGATAATATAAACATTTTCTGTTAAAAATCTTATATATTATATTCGTAAAAATTTTAAGATCAGTGTAGCAAAAGTACGTATATTAAGATTTGATTTTTTAGGGGCGTAGCACCGCTTACTTTGTTTACCTAAGAGTTTCGACATAAAATGCCTTGCACATGCGCACAAAGTTTTAAAAAAAGTATTGCAGTAGAAAGGCTAGTATTAAGAGTTTAATTTTTGTAATCGTTTTATCGCCCACTTTTTGTTTACAAAATTTTGACTCTAGAAGCACCTAATGTGTAAACAAAGTTTTAAAAAAATTAGTTAGACAGAAGTACCTTCATTAGGCATTTAGATTTTGTAGGCGTGGCAACATCTAATTTGTTGCCCTAACATTTTTTCGGCAAAGGCCTTATATATGCTTAGTCGAAAAAACTGGGCGGGGTAAAAGTACCAGTATTAAGAATTACATTTTTTTTCATTAGAAGTACAGGTTTTATAAAAAAACTATAGCTTACCGCACACTCCAGGCTTAGGAAATACCAAAGAGTGTTCAAAATTTTTTTAAAATCGGTATAGCCGTTTAGGCGTGATTGCGTGAAAAACAAACCAAATTGAATCTTATTTTCATATATCTATTTCTAAAAATATTTTTTTAATTTTTTGTGATAAAAAAGTCCTCCTAATAGTTAAAAAGTCACTCATTATCAATAAGTAAGAATGTTATAGTCAGTCAAGCCCGACCATGTTATACCCTACACCACATCTGTATGACGGATTTATGAAAAAATAAACCGATAATATTTGTATTCAGTTTGTGTAATATTTGAGCCAATTAAAGCCCAATTTGCTTATTCCAGGAGGACATCTGGGGGCTATTCCAAAAAATAGACCCATCATATTTTCGTTCTACTATATTTTGTGATATAATAAAGTTAGACACACATGCAACATTTTCTCAAAATAGAACAATATTCGAGTCAGTTATAGCCAAAAATGCTTCTTTCGCAAGAACATTTGCATTAGGCCTATTTTAAAAATACAAACAATAGAATTCGTGCCAGTGCTAAAAATCGTATCTGTACCAAATTTCACATTGAAGTGGAAGTGATTCTAAGTCGATCAGAATACTTGAAGGTGTGCCTTAGACCACTTTGGGCGTTACAAACACCTGCCCAAGTGCATAACACCCCTACCTCGATTACTTTTTCGAAAATTTGTTTTATGTTCACACAAATCGTCATCTAAAATCAAAAGGGGCGAAACCAACATTATAAAAGCTTTGCAAAAGGTTTTTCGTAAAGAGTATATTTAACAGATAAAAACAAAAGAGACTTATTAAAAAATCTTAGGTTCACTATTATATGCTAGACATCTATGTCTAGCTAGACATGCGTCAAAAACTAAATAAAAACACTCGGTATTAATTTTTTATTCCTTTTTATTTGGCAACAATTTTAAATAATCATTTACCTATTAATCTTCTCTTTTTTAGGTTAAGATATAAACAAACGAAATTGCGTAGCTGCTTCCGAAAACGCATTCTACTTGGCTAGTATTGGTAGAAAAATCTGCTTTTTTTTTCAAATTAAAGTTTTTTTCAATATTAACGAAAAATTTTTAATTTTTTCTAACAAAAAGAATTAAATAATGAACTTTAGCCAGAATAAAAAATTTGTATTAAAAAAATAAGTTAAAAAATAAAAATAAACAAATAAACTCAAAAATGGCAAGATGAAAAATGATCTTTAATTTCAGTTCACTTGTCGTTGATAAAAAATAAGCGGCAAAATTTAAAAAAAAAGATAAAATACAGTAATAAAATTAGCGTTTTATTCCATCTGATAGATGGAGGCTGAAACGTTAAGCAAGTGTTGCCAAAGAGACTTTATTACAAAAAATCATATTTTTATATGGAAAAGTAAACTTTGTCCTAATTTACAAAATCAATGAGAAAGGAAAAAGATATTCTGTTTTCTTTTCTGGTTAACTTCTAAATTAAATAGGTAATGTTTACAGCGAAAATACCGTAGTGATGTACTGATGATGAAATTGCGTAGCTGCTTTCGAAAAGGCATTCTACTCGGCTAGTGTCAGTAGAAAACCGGCTTTTTTTCAAATTAAAAAGAAATTAAATATTTAACTTGAGCTAGAATAAAAAGTTTAAAAATTTGTGCTGGAAACAATAAGGTCAACAAAAAAAAACAAGTAAGAGTGCTCTACTCGGCTGCGCCGAATGTTATATTACCTTCACATTGGTCATTTTGTTTACCCAGTCACCTGATCTAGACAAGCTGTTTTCGAACCGTAAATATTATAACTTTTTGTGGTGGGCTTAAAGTTCATCATAGTTTTCGAAGCAGAAAACTCACAACCTTTGAACAATTGTATCGACTTCCCTATCTTTTAGGATCCAGAAGCTAATCAGCTATTTTAAAATCGCAATGAGGTATTGTTTTTATCAGTTTGGTATGTCGCAGAGGTTAAATTCGCTTTGGTAGTAAATAGAAAAAAAATCTTCCATTTAGAGATGGCAATATAGTGCTCACTAGGATTTCAACCTTTTTAGATTGGACGTGTTTTGCATTTAACTTAACTTTTAAGCCGAGTTTGCCTTTTTTCCACATTTATTTATCAATAACAGTTTTCCTTCTTTGTGGTAAAGTGCCTAGTATTTCGCGTTATAATAAATGATATAAATGACCACAACACAAGAATAAAAATGTAAATTTACATCATTTATCGTAAAAAACAAGTTACCAGGCACTTTACGCTTCGAAAGTAAAAACTGCTAATAACTATTTAATATTTAGTGCGGTTAGGGCTTTAAGGAAAAACTTCAACGGTATCTACGATGATATTTTACGACTGCAAGATGAATCCGAAAAATTTTAGTTGCTGTAGATTTCCTCTCATAGTGGAATCCCTGGTAACGAAAGTGCAGACTATGGCGCTAAAAAAGCCTTAGAATCCATTTAAAATTACCCGAAGGCAACAGAATCCAATTATCAGCAGATTGAAATATGTACATATGATGAAAATTTAACTCTGTTGGCCCGATTTAGAGTGGGAAAATGCCTTTTTAACTTCAAACGCTACTTTGAAAAAACTGATCCACCTAGATGTTCCAACATTGTGATGAAACGCTAACTATATCTTATCTTTTTACCGTTTGTAATTTGTCAAAAATTGGTTACCCACTGGACGAATTACTAGACTGTACAAGATCTGACAATGTACAGCGAATAATAAGAAATCTTAAGAAGCACGGCATTCAAGATGTTTAGAAACTTTTAATTCTTATAATTAATAACAATACGAGCGCATATGGTTTGGTTACCGGCGCCATTTTGTATATATTTTATATAGTAATTTGTAAAATATATTTTATATAAATAAATAAATAATTCTTTAATATCCTAATTTTGTATCATTTACATTAATTGTAATATTTTGTAAGTAGATTTTTAATAGAATATTAAAAAACCAGCAAGCAAAAAATTTTAATTTGATTTGAAGTCAAGATAATTTATAAAAAAAATAATTGGGAAAGTGTACTTTAAATTCGTTGAAAGTTTAAAAAAGTTCATTAGTAACTTTAACTAAATTTTTAGTTAATTTTTCGAACATGAGAATCAACTAAAAACCTTGGAATATTTCAATATTTTAGTTGGGTTTATGTCGTTTTTTACTCGTAGGAAATATAATCTATAGACTTTTTTTGTATATGTTTTCTTGTCCCACAATCGCGCCTAAAAGGTTAATTCGATTATTAAGGAACTACCAACATAAGTATTTTTAATTATAAAGGGTAATATTTCAAGACTTTTGGTAGGCATGGCAAAACCTTCCAAATAAATTAATGATTATTATTATATAAATTAAAACTGACGCGCTTCAGCTTTTTGAACTTTGCGCAGTTTATTTTATCGTCAATGCAAATAGTTAGACTTAGAATATCTTTTAAATAAGAAAAGAGAGTGACATATGCAGGACACAGACTTTCATATGATGAACTTTGGTCCCCAGAATTTTATAACCATCACAAAGATTTGGACGGATTTAATTTAAAACGCATTTAGAAGTACAAAAGAAACTTTTAAATAAACAAAAGAAAACGTTCTCTTAATCGAAAAATAAATGTTTTTAATTTGTTTGTATTCTAATACTACACATTCTCTAAAACGAACATAATATAAATAGTTTTAAAAAATAAAGCTTAAATTCAAAACTCCTCACAAGAAATTTTAATATTAAATTTAGAAATTTCTTATTTTATCTAAGGCAATCCGTACTTACTTTAATAGTACTTTTAATGCATAAATGACATTTTAAATTAAAAAAAAAATATTGTTTTACGAGCGTCCCTGAACACAATTTGGAAAAATATATAAAATTGTTGACCGTAAAAATTTTATTTATTAGTATTTTTGCTTCGTCATGTTTGCTTTTATTTTAATCTTATTATCGTCATTAAGTTTAGAAAATGCTTCTAATTTTTGTTTTCAAATTTCTTCTTTATGCCTGCACTTTGCTTTAATAGGCCTTTAACAATTAATACTGTGACAAATTCTTTACGCACAATTTAAATATTAAGTAACAAGAATTACGAAAACAAGGTGTCACTTTTAACTGAAAACATCGATGTTACTTGTTTGAAACCACTTTAACAACTAAACACACCTGTAGTTATAACTTTACTCTGATAAATGTTCTTTTACAAAAACTATTTTTCCCTTCTTAACGATTTAACTGATACGAGCAATATAAGCGTTTGATCGGCTGGTCGTTTAACCAGAAACTCTCTTTGATAGTCAAAATTTATTGGTAGATTCTATTGGGTTTAATGAATTTCAATAGAGAACAAGAAAGCATCTGTAGTTAAAATGCCTTCTAATTAAGGTTAATTTCTCTTCTTTAATATAATACCCTTCACATTGGTGATAAGGGTATATATAAGTTTGTCGTTCCGTTTGTAATTTCTTTAATATCCATTTGCAAACCCATTAAGTATATATTTTCTTGATCCTTATAGATACAGAAGTCGACTTAGCGATGTTTATCGGTCCAACAATCTGTTTAAATAAAGTTTCTATAGCCCGTTGCCATTTCTAGGACCTGTTTATGGTATTAAAACATTTTTTTAAATCGCTCCCATAGCTTCCAGGGGGCTCCTACAAATGTCAAATGTAAAACCGACCTAAATTAATTTTTTTTCCCAAATATTTTTGTGGAACATATGTATGTACTTACCCCTTATCTTGAGCCCCTTAGAGTGTTGCAATACAAAATTTAAAACACTTTCAAGTAAAAACTCCTATAACCTCTCCGGAGTCGCCCTTAAAGGAAATGAAGTGTATCACAGACCCCCATTAGTTTTCCTCCCAATATTATATGAATAAATAAATAAAGAGGTTGCCATGCAAAATTTACAAAAATTTTGTAAATACGCCCATAACTCCCCCAGAGTAGGCCTTAGAGAAATAAGGTATATGACTGAACCTTATTAGTTTCCCCTCCGAAACATGTTTCTAGAACATACTTACCCGCTATCTCCCTCGCTAAGAGGGTTCCCATTAACATTTTGGGAGATTGTAATAATTCCTCCCCTACAGCTTCCAGGGTGCCCGCGAATACTTCAAATGTAGGACTGACCCCAACTCATTTTTCTTTACAAACATTTTCCTAGAGCATAGTTACCCCCTATCTTCACACCCTAAGAGGTTTGCCATATAACATTTGAAAAAATTAGGGTAAAAACTGCTGCACGTTGTGTAGGGTATGTATGATTTAGCATAGCCGAGTATAGCACTCTTACTTGGTTTTTTAATGCTTGTATTGGCTGACGTCTTTATTATTTTATCTAACGTTATAATTTATGGCGCAACAACAATACAAGTTTGTGAGTGTGAAAAAATTCAATATTTGTAAGCGTTTAACCAGTGCAATCAGAGTGACCGCTCGTCGACTAAAGTTGCATTTTGCAACCTTTTCAAGGGCCTGCGACTTTTGTGCGACTTCTTTATGCTGACACTATTTTGCCACTTTTTTAAATTTTTGCAACTTTTGCCCCTTTTTTGTTACGAAAGTTAAACAAATTCTAGCATATGCGCATTCCCAAATTTCGCATTCCATAGTTTTTTGAAATTAAACATGCCGAAAGCTTTTGGCATACAGTGTGTTGTTTAAAAAATGATTTAAATAAGCCATTGTGACCATATTTATATAAAATAGTTGGGTATATTTTTACATTATCCCACAGCGGCGCATGTGCTGAAAGAATTTTTCCTAAGTCAGAGCTGATTAAAAATAAATTGGCAAACAAATTGAAAGTTACGACCTGTAATTCAAGGCTGTCAGCTTTACATTTACTAAATACTGAACTAGAATACTGTATTCCAGGTGATGAACTAAAACACAAGTACAGAAACGAATTTTCAAATAATATGAACAAAATTAAAAATTTGAACTTGTGTATTATTACATTACATCCCTAGAGAAAAAAAAACCAGTGGGGAGTTTAAACGTGCTATATGTTTTTTACTTAGACTAGTTGTCTGTCTGTCCTTGTTTCAACCAAATTTAAAAAACGATATTCCGATATTTAAAGAACATTCGATTTTTCATAATATTAAAACTATATAAAAATTAAATTCTTTTTTTGCAATTTCAAATTTATTACTTTTTATGTGTCTTCGTACAAAAATTCATTTTTAATGAATGTTTTCTTTTTGATACATTTCTTATTTGTAATTTATTTTGATGAAGTTTTTTTGTGTTGTTGAATTATTGATCTGTTTTTGCTTTTATTAGTTGGAAAAACATTAATAAAAAGTTGAATAAGGGCTTTAAAAAAGAGTTCAACTTTTTTTTCCAAAAGCGACTTTTTTATGCGACTTTTTTTTCCTAAAACGACTATTTGTGCCACCTTTTCAAAATTCTCAGCGGTTACACTGAGTGCAATATTGTCGGTTTTTTTAATTTTTTTATTTTTCACCCATTTCCAGAGTTTGCGGTACACTTTTTTAGCCATTTACATACGCATAACTACATTTCGGCTGTATTCCAAAACGCAGTTTGCCTTGCATTACAAATTTTCAACTTCTTCCCTTATACACTCTTTACAATTTTGACAACATTTTTTGCTTCCAGGATATTATTATAACTTTGGACACTCATTTGGAAGTAGAAAATATTATGAAAATCCTCATCTTTGCTTTTAGGAAAAACTTGAAATTTCGTGATGCAAGGCAAACTGCGTTATGGAACACAGCCTTATTGTAAAATTATTTTTTTTTGCCCATAAAACCATTCTTTTAAATAATCAGGCAATTTTTTTATTTCAAGAGTCATAGTATTTTTTTTTTCATTTAGCTCGAAATATTTGCCTTTAGCTTTACGCTTTTTTCGAAGTTGCATTTAGCTTTTTTGATAGTTTTATTTAGTTTTAAAAGCTATATAAAAGATAAAAATCTGTCGTAATCTATTTTTCGGTACAAATATATTGAAAAGTACAGCTTAAAATTTTCTTCGAAATTACAACCGAAACAGTTTGCTTAACACTGTTTTGTTTAATAATTTACTTTAAGCGACATTCAAAAAACGCAAATAAACAAAAAAATAAAAGAAAAAATGTATTAAAAGCAACGTAAGTATTTGTTCTCCCAAAACACTCTTAAATACGGCAACTTTAAACAAAAAAGCATAGTGTATATGAAAAGTAAACTTCGTCCTAACTTATAAAATAAAAAAGAAGGAAAACGTTCATACCGTTTCCCTTTCTCTGTTACATGTATGTAAGTTAAATAGGTGATGTTTACAGCCAAAAAACACTACTACCGTTCAAAGAGTACTGATGATGAAATTGCGTAGCTGCTTTCGAAAATGCATTCTACTCGGCTAGTATCGGAAGAACCTACCTGTTTTTGTTCAAAAAAAAGTTTCTTTCAATATTAACGGAAAATATTAATTTTTTCTAATAAAAATAAATTATATGAACTTAAGCCAAACTAAAAAGCAAAAATTTGTATTAAAAACAATTAGTTCAACGATAAATAAAAATTAGGACAAAAATAAAAATATTTATACGTGTTTAAAATGATCAAGTGAAGCACAAACAGTTTTTGCCAAATTTTTTTTTAAATCTTAAAAATTTTTAATTTGCTTATTGTTCAAAAATTTATAAAAACTTTTTTTTTTTATTCGAAACAAATGTCTCTATTGAAGTTTGTATTAAATAAGAAATCTATTGTGTTTGTTTGTCAATAAATCAAATCAAACAGGACCGAAATTAGCAATTATCTTTTAATCTTTTAAAGAAAAAAACAGGCACAATAAACCATCGGGAGGTCAAGTAAAGCACACCATTTTCATAGTATTAAAATTTTTGATTTTTTTCTTTAATTTTTGATTGTGATTTTTAGAAAAACTGAAATCACAATTGTGGTTTTAAAATTATAAGTGATTTGAAGCCAGGTGATTTTCAGAACATGCCTGAATATTGAATAACAAAATACAAATGAAAAATTTTAAAATATAAAAAAATTTTAATTAATGGTATTGCAAAACTTTCTAAAACGGAGTAAAAAAGTTCTGAAATTTAGTTAGAATTTTCTAAAAACGAATCAAAAAGTTAAGAAGTTGAATTAGAAATTTGTGAAATACAGTTAAGAAAATTTCTAAAATTGAGTCAGAAAGTTTTGAAAAACAACTGGAAAGTATGTAAGTAGGTATGCTACCACTTAACTTATTTTTTATAAAACAAATTTATAACTAATTAAATTATATTTTCTGAAACACCAGCATAATTATTACATTTTCTCAAAAATCAGTACATTTAAGGAGACACATTTTCAATCAGAACACTTAAGAAATTATCAGTGCATGTACTGACGTAATATATACATATGGTCACCCTACGTATTATACATTTAATAAAGCTTTAAAGGGTTACTTACCCTATTTGAAGATAAAACACATTATTCTGCATTTCGATTCGAATCAAATTGGGGTAATAATATTTGTGGTTTTATTGATATTTTAAATCCTAACTTACGAAAAAATAATTCCGTTTGCCTTTCTTAATAACAGCTAAGCTAAACAGGATATGCTTAAAGCCAAAAATACGCCTACCGTTTAAAGAGTACTGATACTTAAAATCCGTAGCTGCTTTCGAAATGCATGCTACTCGGCTAGTATCGGTAGAAAGGCTTGCTTTTTCAATTTAAAGTTTTTTCAACGTTAATAAAAAACATAATTTTTTTCCAAGTAAAAATATATTAAAATATGAACTAAAACCAAAATAATAAAAGCAACAATTTGCAATACATTTGATTTACCTTCAACCGACTTTGTGTAAGCAGGGGCCAAATCGTCGCATTCGATTCGAATCGAAATTAAAAAATTCTGATTAGAATTCCCATACTCAAAGCATTGACAACTCGATCGATCGAATGAAATTTCGATTCGAATCGAATGCGACGATTTGGCCCCAGGTTTGAACGGAATAAAGTAACGAAATTTTTTCAAAATATTACTAGATCATATGAATTATTTTCAAAATTAATAAATTTTATAAATCATATCGATAATTTTTATAAAAAAGAGGCAAAAAAAACATTTTGATAAAAGCTTGTTAAAATAGCGGTTTTCACTCTGGGTGACAAAGTGCCTGGTAAATTTGGTATTTATGGCAAAAGGGGTAAACAACACAACAACGGTAAAAATTTTTAATTTACCTCATTTACCGTAAATACCAAGCGTACCACGCACCTTAACACCAAAAGATAAAACCGCTAATATAAAATATTCAAAAAGTCTTGTTTATGTTTAACCACTGTGCTTCAAATCCACCAATCGCTTCCGTTTGTCAATTTTCCGCTAACTCAACCATTTCCGTTTACTTTTTGAAAAAAGAGAAAAGAAACAGCACAAGAAAATATTGACATAATAAAAATGAAATTAAAAGGAAATGAAATTTTTCTACTTTTTGTAATAAACATCAAACAAACAAATTGTAAGAAACATCATTATTGTTGTTTTTGTAAATAACAGCAAGAATTAGATTAATTGTTTTTATTTTTTAAATAAACTAATTGAATGTTCTAATTTTGTTTTTCAGAGAATTTATATTAATTTGTCCCTATTTGTACTAATGTTTAACATAAAAACGTAAAATAAAAAAAATAAATTAAAGGAATTCCAGCATGCACACAGCACTAAAGTAAACACATACCCTCATGTACCATCTGCACAAACACACATCACACTACACATTTATATATGTGTGCATATATGTATGCAAGTTAAGATGAACAATAGGGAATTCCCATAAATAATTTTCCATTATGATAAGAATATATTATATTGATAAATATAAATATAATTTTCCTAAACTAAGTAATTTTCCATTATGATAAGAACATAAGTATTAAACACATTTTCCTAAACATAAGTAATTTTCCATTATGATAAGAATATACTATATTGATAAATATAAATATAATTTTCCTAAACTAAGTAATTTTCCATTATGATAAGAACATAAGTATTAAACACATTTTCCTAAACATAAGTAATTTTCCATTATGATAAGAATATACTATATTGATAAATATAAATATTATCACCAAACACGATATCAGAAACGAACGCTTTCTGATAACACGGCTTGGGTTTCTTTTAAACAAAGAAACACAAGGATAATTTTTTAGTATTTAAGAAAAGTAAAAAGGTAGCATTAGTTAGTTAAGAAAATATCATAAATAAAGAAAGACGCATCGCGTCAAAAAATATTTTTTTTCTCACAAAAAAGAGTGAATCTTTAATTGGCGATCCTGCCAGGAGCAACATATATTTTGTTGTTCTAGAAGCGGACCAATATATCCTTGTCGCAGCAAGGATTCAAATTTTACAAATTCTTCATATAGAAGAATAAATTGACTTATGTTCAAAAAAGTAAAACAACGAAACGAAAATAGACAAAGGAATTTTATCAACAACAGGGAAATGGCCCAAATTCACATGGAACAGCTCATCCAACAAATGGCAAGTCTACAAATAGCTTTGCAGACGATCCAACAAGAGAACCACGAGTTAAGGGCAAGATTAGAACAGATACCAATAAACCCCGTAATAAATAACCCCCAAATGGCAAATTTAACAACAAGAATTGCAGTTTATAACAACCCAAATGAAATAAATTTGGAAATTTTTAAATCACTTCCCACATTCGATGGGATAAAAAATAACTACAGGCTATGGCGAGAAGACGCTACTCGTTTAATGAACAGCATAAGTCAACATTCAAATTCAAATAAGTATGTTGAAGCCCTTACCATTGTAAAATCCAAAATAACTGGTGCAGCTGCTAATATATTGTTAAACCATAATACAATATTCAATTTCGAAGCAATCCTAAACCGACTGGATTACACATATTGTGACCAGCGCCCATTATACGTCTTGAAGGACGAATTAACTAAATTAACCCAAGGAAAACTATCATTGTCAGAATTCCACGACGAGGTTAGTAAGGCTTTAACAGTTGTAACCTCAAAATTATCCATGTCTGGAGACCCACCAGAATCAATAAAATGCATGACTGCACACGCTATGGAAGATGCAGTCAGAACATTTAAAAATGGAATAAATAATGAATTTATTCGCTCAACATTATACGGAAACCCCGTCAAAGATTTGGAGCATGCATATGCAATAGCTCAAACTATTGAACACGACAATAACCACAAGAATCTACATCATGGAAATACCATCAGTAGGAAAGAAAAAGAACATACACAACATAGCTATAAAAATCAACATAGTAGAAGACCACTGTACTATCAAAATCAACATCAACAACATCATCAACAACAAGACAAGTTTCCAAAACCAGAGCCAATGGACACCTATTCAGGGAACACCAGAAACTTCAATAACTACAACAACGCTAGACAGCAGTTCAACCCACAGGGATTTCACAGCCAACCATGGAAAAGAATTCGTGACCAAAGTGGAAACTTTCAACAAACACACAAAATTCAGAGACACAACCAGATGAAAAACCAAGAAGAAGACAACATTAGTATCACTACAGAGAGAAGTAAGTGTTATAGAAATAAGTCTATTATTAAGAATTTAAACTAATAGGCGGGTTGTACTATATATATATGGAAGATGAAGAAAGTAAAAAATACAAAATTTTCATAGACTGTGGTGCAACCCACAATTATATAAACAAAAATTTAATAATTGGTGAGAAAATCAGAACGAAACCGTTAAAAATGATCTCCATCCATGGAGAATCAATATTAAATTCTAAACAAAAAATAAAATTGTTTAATAAAGAATTAGAATTTTACGAACTTGAAAATGATAATGATTATGATTTGATGTTAGGAGTCGAGGGCTTAACAAAATTAGGTACTGTCATAGACATTAAAAAGAAATTGTTTATTATCCCCAAAGAAACACAGAAGATAAACTACTCCATAGGTGATAAAAAATTTGAATTAGAAATAGATAAATTAATGAAAGAGAATAATAGCATAGGCCCGTTACCATTTACAACGACTATAGAAGCCTGTATTAGGACTACGACAAACGAACCAATCTGGACAAAACAATATCCAGGTAATCTAAATGACACAGAATTTGTGAATAAAGAAATAGAGAAGTTATTAGAACAGGACATTATACAGAAAAGTTATAGTCCTTACAATTCCCCCATGTTAACAGTTCGTAAAAAGGGATTAGATGAAAATGGGAAACCAAAACGACGAATGGTAATAGATTTCAGAAAACTTAATGAGCATACTATAACTGATAGATACATTATCCCTGATGTCAACATTACATTACAAAATTTAGGAAAGGCAAAATACTTTACCACATTGGATCTAGAATCTGGATTTCACCAGATAAAAATAAAGAAAGAGGATAGAGAAAAAACCGCATTTTGTGTTAATGGAGGCAAGTACGAATTTAAACGTATGCCTTTTGGACTAAAAAATGCCCCATCAATCTTTCAAAGATGTGTAGACGACATACTTCGAGAATTCATAGGCAAATTCGTATACGTTTACATAGACGACGTTTTAATTTTTTCATCTTCTCCTGAGGAACATTTAGAGCATATACACATAGTGTTTGAAGCCCTAAATAAAGCTACTTTAAAAGTTTCGGACGAAAAATCCAAATTTTTCATGACCGAAGTCGAATATCTAGGTCATATTATTAAATATGGTAAAATAACAACAGATCCAGAAAAAATAAAGGCTATTGAGAATTTTCCAATTCCTACCACACTCAAGGATCTGAGAGGTTTTTTAGGATTAACTGGTTATTATAGGCGTTTCGTGCAAAATTATGCCCAAATCACGAAACCATTAACAGCTCATTTAAAAGGAGAAAATGCCCATGTAGGCAAAAACAAGAGTAGCAATACAAAAATTTATTTAGACAAAGCAGCCATAGAAGCTGTAAATCTATTAAAAATTAAATTAAAGGAACAGGTTGAATTATTTCAACCCAATTTTGACAAACCTTTCGAACTTACCACAGATGCATCCAACATAGCTATTGGTGCAGTGTTAAGTCAAAATAGGAAACCAATCTATTTTCTATCCCGCACACTCAGTACGACAGAGCAAAACTACAGCACGAACGAGAAAGAGCTGTTAGCTATAATCTGGGCTTTACAAAGACTTCGAAATTATATATACGGAATAGCAGACCTTACCATTTTTACAGATCATCAATCATTAACATATGCTATCTCCGAAAAAAATCCGAATTCTAAATTGAAACGTTGGAAAGCCATAATAGAGGACTATGGCGCTAAAATTAAGTACAAACCCGGTACTGAAAATATTGTAGCAGATGCATTATCACGACAAATTATTAATACATCTTCTATAGACACGGAACACTCAGCCGAAAGTTCCTCAAGTAATATAATAAAAACTGTTACACAGCCATTCAATACATATGGTATACAGTTAGAACTCGTACTTACTAAAAATTTTACTGAAACACGAACACGCACTATTTTTCCTGGTAAAGTACGCCACACCATTAATTTTTCAAATAATAATAACCTAATAAGTGAATTAAAAAAGATATTAGTCCCGAACCGAATCGTAGCTATACATATGAATATAGAAGATTTGTACCAATACGCTGTACTAATTAAAGAAACATTTATAAGTACTAATTTCGTCCATACACCAAAAAAATTGAAGGACGTAACAGACAGAAATAATCAACTTCGAATTGTAGAAGAAACACATTTAAGAGCTCATAGAAGCTACGTTAATACAACAAAAGAAATCTTAGAAAAATATTATTGGCCAACCATAAAAAAGGACAGCAAGCATTTTAACAACCACTGCTCTGCATGTTTATTTGGACGATATGAAAGAAACCCAACCAATGAGCCTCTCAGAGAATCAGATATACCAACACAACCAAGGGAATACATACATGCGGATATTTACTTTAATGATAATAACACTTATCTTGTGACTAAAGATAAATTCTCCAAATACATAGTCGCCCAAGAAATAACTACAAAAGCAAAAATAGAAGATAAAATGGAAGAAATAATTATCAATAATTTTCCCGAATGCAAACGACTTATGACTGATAACGAGGCAAGTTTTGTTACACCAGCATTTAAACAAATGTGCATAAAACATGGCATACAAAAGATAGAAACACCAGTTCATCGATCAAAGGCAAACGGACAAGTAGAAAGAGCTCATAACTCTATTAGCGAATTGACACGCATTTTTAAAATACAAAACTCCTCTACAGTAAAAGAAGAAATATTTAGAGCTGTTAAAGAATTAAACAACTCAATACATACTGTAACAGGATGCAGGCCAAGAGAAATACATTTCGGAACAATAAATTACAATAAAAAAGCAATTACAGAAAAACTACGTAAAGCATCAACAAAGGTACTAGAAAGATTGAACACACACGCAAAACATCGGACATTCGAAAAAGGCACTCAAATTTTGGTAAGAATCGCAGGAGTCAGAAAGAAAAGCCAACCCAGGTTTAAGAAAGAAGTTGTAGAAGAAGACCGTGGGGACACGATCTTAACCCGAGGAGGAAAAACTGTCCATAAAAATAATATTAAGAATATAACAATCAAAGAACATGAAACAAATATACCTGACGTTAGCCGTGCTGGTAATGTCATTTCAGACACCAGAAGCAACGACTCAAATCGAAAACATAGAAGGTAAAAAATACATTTTAACAAGGACAGATGATGTATTCTTATTTAATGAATACGAATTCTTATTTCATACCACAAATTTAACAAAGATATACATATCATACAAAGAGAGATTTTTTAATTATTACAACCCAACTACAGAAGAATCAATTTATATAAAAAAGATTAAAACACTATTGGAACAACTCACAGAACATCGATCTAAACGAGGACTAAATTTCTTGGGATCAGCACTAAAATTTATTACTGGTATACCCGATCATGATGAAGCAGTTCAAATTGAATCGACAATAAACAAATTAATTGAAAATAATGAAAAACAAAAAATAATGAACTCAAGATTTGAGAAACTATTAGACTCCGTGAACGGCCAAGAAATTATGAATCACGTTCTTCTAACAGAAATACACAACCAATTGCTACTTTTAGTTAGAACAATAAATGCAGCAAAAAACAATGAATATTTAACAGAATCACTAGATATGGATGATGTTAAAGAAATAATTCGCCATGAAATAAACTCTGTACCAATTATTAATGTATTAGAATATTCCAATATTTACATCGCAAGAACTAAGGAACTATTCATCACAATCTACAAATACCCCGTTATAAATAGATACTGCAAGTTATTTAAATTTACGCCACTCAACATTGGACATGGTAAGATTTTAACAGATGAAAATATTGCACTCTGTGACAAAGAATATACTAGAATAAAAAACTGCAAAAATTATCTAAGCAGAAATATATGTGAAATAAACAACGCGCAAGATAATTGTATTAAACCGGTACTGGAAAATAGAAAGGCTAAATGTAAAATAATACAGGAATATAACTCTCAACTAATGCAAATAGACGAAGGATTCATCCTCTTGGATGGCACAAATATTGTAGATAATCAAACGGTATCAGGAACTAAACTAGTTAGTTTTAATAATAAGGTAAAAATAAATAATGTTACTTTCAGAAATATACACGATAGGATACTAGAAGCCATTCATAAGAAACACGACGAAAATTTAGAAATAATTGAAATTTTAGCATCTACGTCAAATTTAAAATTTAATAATCTGGACTCACTAAAAAAATTCACTATTCCCATTGAACAGCATCCAGTTAAATCCTTTGTATACCTATTCTTCACAATTATTGTTATATTACTAATAACATTTGTAATTTTGAAATTAATTAAATATTTCGTAGCACTGAGACGAATCAGAGCAACGGAAAATTTTCAAATTATTTATAATAGGGAACTAGCAAAACTAACCACCCTTTGAATCGGGACGATTAATTTTCAGGAAGGGGAGAGTTAAGATGAACAATAGGGAATTCCCATAAATAATTTTCCATTATGATAAGAATATATTATATTGATAAATATAAATATAATTTTCCTAAACTAAGTAATTTTCCATTATGATAAGAACATAAGTATTAAACACATTTTCCTAAACATAAGTAATTTTCCATTATGATAAGAATATACTATATTGATAAATATAAATATAATTTTCCTAAACTAAGTAATTTTCCATTATGATAAGAACATAAGTATTAAACACATTTTCCTAAACATAAGTAATTTTCCATTATGATAAGAATATACTATATTGATAAATATAAATATTATCACCAAACACGATATCAGAAACGAACGCTTTCTGATAACACGGCTTGGGTTTCTTTTAAACAAAGAAACACAAGGATAATTTTTTAGTATTTAAGAAAAGTAAAAAGGTAGCATTAGTTAGTTAAGAAAATATCATAAATAAAGAAAGACGCATCGCGTCAAAAAATATTTTTTTTCTCACAAAAAAGAGTGAATCTTTAATTTGCATGTATCAACATACTTTTTTCACTGTTTAGTTTGTCTTCATAGCTTTTTATGTATGATATTTTCCAAATAAATATAAATCACCCTTTAAGGGTGAATTAATTTTTTTCTCGAAATAACTTTACAAATATTAAATCAATTTTATATAATTTTTTAATTTAATTAAAAAAGATTTCTCGTGATTGGTTTAAAAAATTTATTTAATATTTTATTTTATAAAAAACGGTGCAAAACTAGCTTTTTCAGGTGCTCGAAACTAAAACGTTCAAATGAAAATTGTGTACTTGAATGAACTGAAAGAAAATTGGGAACCAAAACAAAACCACAATACGAAATGCTGAAGATAGTAAGAGAGAGAAAGACGCAACTGAGAGCGCAAATTTAAAGTTGCCAGATCTTTGGTCAAGTAACTGTTAACAAAATGTGTTTAGTATGCAAAAAAAAACTCGTTACTTTGATTTTAAATTTAAATATAGTTTATTATTTGGACGTTTTATTTACATACTTAGTTCTATTTATATATTTTAAAATAAATACATACATATACATATACGGTTAAAGGCACACATACATATTTTATTTAATTTAAGTATAAGGGCTTATGATTAGTATAAAAATAGCTTTTAACACAAACAATTACGTTTATATTCATATAAGCAGTACACTGTTAAAAAAATAAACTTTTCTGACCACATGTACGCATTCACAAACAGCTACTTATACACAAAATGTACATTAATATTTAAAAAAAGATATTTCGAAAAATAAAAATAAGCTCAGGCAAGATTATTACGAAGATAACTAACTGCACTATAATTAAACAAAGGCCTGTAGAATTTTAAGTCTTATCGTTTTGGCATGATTTAAGTTATCGCAAATTTTAAACAACTAAAAGAATGTTGTACTATAAGTCGTCTAGCTTTTACTTTTATAGGCAGCGAAAAAACCTATTCCATTTTTTGCCTTAATGAATTCTCGTGGGCCTGTAGAAGAGAAAAAAAATTAATGGTTAAAAAAGTTTGCTAGTGAGCTACAAAATTATATATGTACATATGTTTATTAGAGAAAAGAAACTTTTTTTTAACAGGAAAAAGAAAAACTTCTAAAAAAAATTTTCTTAATGCAAACAAAATTTTTGTTACAAATTATGAAAAAACATGATTTTTTGCTTTGTTTTGTTTTGGCTTTACTTAATACATGTTTTATTTTACTTAAGCTCTATTTACACTACCTGAGTTATCATCTGAGTTTCACAACTGAGACTCATTTGTATAGTTAATAACATGTCTATTTTTGTCTAATCTCAGGTGAAAATAAAACGTGTTCTATTTTCAAATTATTAAACGTCTAAGTTTTAAATGTAAGTTTTTAAAAGTTACTGGATTAAATGCTTGTTGTTGTATTGCCATACACTTTGTACCATTTTAACAAGTTTTATATATAGCGGACTAAAACTAATTTCTCAGATGTAATGTAATACTAGAAATTTAAAAATCAAATTGTTTTTTGACACTCATAAAAGTTGAAGCTTATTTTTTTGGCACTCAACTCAGATGAAAACTTAGGTGGTGTAAATATAGCTTTAGAAAAAATAAATATTTTTCATTAATATTGATAGAAACTTTATTTAAAAAAGCAAGTTTTTCTATCGAAACTAGCCGAGTAGCAAGCATTTTCGAACAAGTTACGGGTTTTGATGATCAGTAGTGCGATTCAGTAACTTTTAACGATTCGACAATCGTCATATTTATCGACAGAAATTATTGTTTGCTGCTACGGTCAAGTGATTCCCTAAGACGTTTTTAACGATAGTGGACAAGTTGATTTTTGTTTGTATTTTATTAGTTGTAAAATAAATTTAAAGAAAGCGAAAATCATAAATATAGTAAAAATAATATACAGACACAGTCATATATATTTACACAAATTAAAATTTGTAGTATAGTTCCGACCAGTTCTGACCCTATTTTGGAGGCTTTCATAGGTTTGTTTCTTCTTAACTAAATTGTAGACTGTTTTCTGACATATTCCGTACTCGTTTCCCAAGTCTGATGCCGAAGAACCCATTCAAAACTTCGTTTTGCTGTTTAAGGTACCTTTACACGGTAATACATATATTACGATATGTCAAAAAATGTTGTGGGATAATACAAAATCTCATCATGTAAAAGCATAATGTATTGGGTAGGAGAGAATACGGATGCAAAATTTGACAAGTGTTCGGTAAATGTTTATTTTCTAAACCATTTTAGAAACTTGTGTATTCTCATCACATCAGAGGTGTAAAAGATTGGCAGCACTTACAGCATCTAATGAAGGTGGCTGCACTTAATGAAACAATACACAAACAATCAAAATAAAAGCAGATTTTTTTCATGTTGTTTTTGTTAATATTGTTGAACCTTAACCATATGGCGTTACCCCAAAAGGAAAGTGGCAAGAAACAACCGATTTTGATTTTACCAACCTCATCCGTGTAAACATGAAAAATAGTTGGAACAGATTTTTATTCTCTTTTTTTAAACACGGAGAGAATTTCATAATATTTTGATTCTACAAAATCTAATTACTTTGTATTACCGTGTAAAGGTACCTTTACTTAACAATAACAGCTGACTTTAACGGAAGTGAATATCGTTAAAAACTTTACTGAATCGCAACATCACTATATTTATTGTTAACTTTATTTAGCGATGCGAATATCGTAAAAATAAGTTACTGAATCGCACTACAGAACTTTTTGAACGGTTGGAGTGTAAAACATCGCCTATTGAACTTACATGCTATTCCGAAAGGCAAACGGAATTTCTTATTTTCCAATTTGAAACGAAGTTTCAATTTTTTTCAAATACCTACACCATGTTTTTTGGTGCTAATATCGGTAGAAAAACTTACATTTTCAAAAAAAGTTTCTTACAACATTAATGGAAAATATTAATTTTTTAAACAAAATCCAAAATAATAAAAATAACAAGTTTGCCACAAAACAGAAATTCAACGAAAACTACAAAGCATACAAAACATGATTTAACACATGATTTTTATAAATTTTGTGTTGTTTTGATTGTTATAAATTGTTGTGTGATGCACTTTAGTTTAACAAATTTTAATCACCTTTTGTGCAATTTTTAACAAGTTCTCGTAAGTGGATTTTCCCGTCTGCATTACCATTCTTTGGAATATCTTTCTATTACTTTCGGTTAATAGCTCGAAAGGTGAACCAAATTCTACCACTTGCCCGGCATCCATTACAAGCACTTTATCCGAATCCATAACAGTGTGCAAACGGTGAGCAATTGTAAGCACGGTGCAGTTTTGAAACTTATTGCGTATTGTTGTCTGTATTAAAGCGTCTGTCTGAGGATCAACATTAGCCGTAGCTTCATCCATAACCAGTATATGATTTTCTCTTAAAATAGCACGAGCAAGACAAACAAGTTGCCGTTGACCAACACTAAAATTACTGCCTCCTTCGGAGATTTTAGTTTCTAGGCCGTTTAGCAAATCCGACACGACCTCTTTTAGCTTGACCTAAGATCAAAATTATTTCAAAATTTTAAAACTAACTCTGTTGTTCTTTCTTTTTTAAAATTCAATACATTACCTCTTCTAAGGCTTCCCATAATTTTGCATCCGAATATTCATCAAATGGATCTAGATTATAACGCATAGTGCCCGAAAACAATACAGGTTCTTGGGGAATAATTGAAATTTTGCTACGTAAATCGTGTAAACCCAATTCATTAGTATCGCGGCCATCTATTACAATACTGCCATCATTGTAGGATAAACGAAATAGAGCATTAATAAGCGAAGATTTTCCAGCACCAGTACGTCCAACAATGCCCACTTTTTCACGCGGTTTTATTACAAAGTTTAAACATTTCAAAACATATTCCGATTTGGGATCAGGGAAATAACGCAAACTCAGCTCATCAAATATTATTTTACCCTGCTCTGGCCAAGATTTTGGTGGTTTTTTATCCTCCCTAGACTCGAGCTGACCTTCTGGTTCTATGTCATCATAATCAACAACACGTTCCACAGCAGTCATAGTATTTTCTAACTCAGCCGATTGCCGCATACCCCATTGAACCATGCCTGTCATACCCATAGCTTGTGTTATGGCCAAACCAACATCACCGCCACTTTCCGGTTTAAATATAAAGAAACTTAGTGTTATTATGGCTATAAAAATGACACAAAAGCAATCCAGCCAGTATCCAAAAGCACGGGAGGTGCATATAAATAAGAAAAAAGCCGAACTATGCAAGTCCTGATGATTGTCGAATTCGTTGATTAAAACACGTTGTGCTCCGAAGGCACGAATAGTGGAGAGACCAGTTAGGGAAGCAGCCAGATGAGAATAAATGGGAGAGCGAGCTAAAAATAGGAATATATTTAACTAAAAGTTTAACTTATGTATTTTTATCTTAAAGATGCGTTTAATAACTTTCCTAGTAAATACTTGTAATGAGGGAGTTAAAAGAAACTTTGCAAACTTACTTTCAAAAATATAAAAAAAGTTAATGACCAGCCAGAATTTACAAGCAAATGTTATTTGGTATGTTAAATTTATTTTACGAAATCTTTTTATAAGCACAAACACAAAAGAGCTGATTAGAAAATTCTTGCAGGTATGACCCCTATACATGCATTGCATCGTGCTGGTATCAGTATCAGGAAAATATGTTATTGGAAGGAGGATATAGGGAATAGTGTTTTTGGACATTTGATTTAAATTTCTCAATATTAACTTTGACAGAAAAGACATATTTAGGTTGTTTGTTCCACATACAGAATGTGAGACTAAAGAACGAAGTTTCTCTGGCCAATCGACCACAAATGGGTGTGCTCTTCTTGAAAGACGTGTATCACGCAAAAAGCACGGGTTTCAGGAACAAGTTGCCTGATTTCCTCGATTTTAATATAATATCGATAGAAAAGTGAAACACACCCCACATTGCACTGTGGTCGGAAATTTCATTTCGTTGGCCAAAAGTCAAAATGTTTACACTCACGAAATATGTTTTTGTTTTTGAAATCTAGTAGTCAACACTCTAAAACAACCAAAAATTAATTTTGTTATTGTAATATGCAATTCACCGTTATTCGGTGAGTCATAGAAGTTGAATTTATTTGCTTCATTTGTAAACAGAATTGCGTTCGGTGTTTTATAAAGCTTATTTCATTTGCTTGTAAAAGCTGAAAACAACGCGTGTTAAATAAAAGTTCAAATGGAGAACGAAGGTGATGGTGAGCTTATTAATTTTGTAAAATATAATACTCAGAAATTGAATACTCAAAAAAATAAAATAACTTTTTGCAAAAGTCTTTAACCTTTTGGAATTTATTTTATTTTTTAAGTTTGAGTAAGCTTAACACATTTTGTTTAGGAGTGTTAAGCATAAGATTAAAAACCAAAATTACTTTGAAGTGTTTAGTTTTTGAAAATGTTTATCTCGATTTGCGGTTTTTTGCGGTTTTTGAGTAAATTTTTTTTCAGTCGTAATTTGTTTACAGAATTCAGCAGTTTTTGATATTTGGTTGACCCAGCAGAAGAAAGGAAAAAATAAGGACGCACTAATAAAAGGAAGTATTTGCGACAATTACGGGTAACTTCGTATCAACAGAAATGATATTTAGCTACGGTTTTGACAGCAGCTCCGGTCAATCTCAATATAAGCAATCTTTACTTGATTAAAGTACATCACGAAATTCTGATTCATGTCTTTTGTCACGAGTGAAACGTATTTAAATTAAAGAGTTTAATAAAATTTTAATATTTTCGCAAATACGTGTGAAAATCATATTTTCAATTTCCAGAAAGAACATATTTACTCGTAAGTACCGTACATTTTCTCATTTAGAACTAAAAAAAAATAAAAACTCAGAAAGAAAAGAAAAAAAAATGTGAGTGAAAATTTTTTTTAAATTTAGATTTTAATGTTGCTAATTTTTTACAAAAAAAATTGTTTATTTTATACAAAAATACTTAAAATATATTGCAAACTCAAATTCCAGTTAAAAATTCCGTTATTTTAAGTTTTAATAGTTTTGGCCAAGAAAAGTGATTTTTCAACCATAGTGCATTGCGACGATGTTCAAGTGAGTCGAGAAGGTTAGATACCACAACGTCACCGTTGAGTACCTTCGCCCGTTCAAAAGAATTGTGGCGTTAAGTAAATCCCACACCGTTTGTGCCTGTGCCTGGGTACTTGGATGCTTTCTTTGACAGAAAAAAACGTATTCCCTTTAGCGGAGATCGCACCGGATTTTCACGCTCAGAACATCAAGAGTTTACGTCTCCCCAATATTTATACCATCCATTAATGCAGACGATGTAGTGTGGTCCAATGTGAGTTTGTGTGTCAAAAGACAACATTGGGGCTTACCGGAATTAAAGTTGACCCTATTCACACGGCCCCAATCGGATATTAGCATCAAATCACGGTTAAGGGTGTCATCCATACTCTCTAAGAAGCTAGACCTGTATCCAAATGAGTATGAATGGCATATGCTGCTTTCGTCTACAAAGATATAGATAGGTTTTGAATTCCGACATAGGAGGTCATTAAGAAAGATAAGAAATAGAGTAGGAGAAAGGACGGAGCCCTTAAACTCATTGGAAGAGATCACATTCATTACATTACTAAGAATAATGCGATCTCTGAGAAAACTTGATATAAATCGAGAAAGTTTGCTACCGACACCAAAAGCGGCAAGTTTAGATAGAAGCGCATCATGCCAGACTCTATGAAACGCTTGAAGATATCAAGAGTCACCACTTTACTTTCGACAAAATGGTAAATGGAGGTACACCATTTTTCTGTTAGAAAGGCCAGTAGGTCCCCCGTAGAGCGTCCTCTACGAAAGCCAGTTGTAATGGCGCCTACTGACAAACGCCAATTACTTTTTAAGCAAAACTGCATTGATCAAACAGCCTATGACACTTCTATGTTTAATCTAGACAAAAAAATAAGCGATAACATCAGCAATGATTTTAAGAAGTATGGCTTACATCAACGTTTACTTTATGTACATTTTTTGCCGATGGGCAGTGCAGTGATACGCAAACTATGTAGTTTTATTGGTGGGAACAATAAAATCTACTTCTGCACGTTAGATCTTTGGGAATAAAGGCAAAATCAATGAATATTCGGATTAAATTAAAATAAATAAACAACATAAGTACATATGTACATTAAATAAATAAAAATGTAAAAATTAATTTTAAGGAGATTTAAAAGACTCTTCTCCCTTTCGTTTTTTATAATTTCTTTATATAATAACATATAAATAACTCATCTATCTTTCGTCTGGAAGTATTATTAGTTATGAATGGTTCTAAGCCTTTAAAATCTTTATACCAGGCGTCTATAATTAAAAATAATGCCTCAAATAATTGCTATACATACATATGCTTGTGTTGTTTAAGGTAATTTTCTTTGTCATTAATAATTAAAGTGTTTAGGAAATTTGAAAAAGTTTTGAGCCGAGTATCCTCGCAAAGTAAAGAAAGTAATAAATCAATTTTTTTCCCCTTAAAGTTCAAGTTTAATTTATTTAAAAAGTCAGTTGTGTCTGCCAGAAAACGAGATCTAAAATAATTTGTTTGTCTTAAAAAATGAAACTCTTCTATATTTCTTTCCTTAAGACAAAAAACCTGTTTAGACACTCAACGCAGCTTAGCCATCGAACTTCTGCAAACATTTTAAGATCATAGCAAGCAGCACCCTTATTTCTTAAAAAAAGCATACAAACTTTCTATAGGTGATATCCACCACGAATATTGTTAATAATATGCTCCGAGTTTTTATTGCAGGATGATTTGCTAAAAATTTTAATGCCAGATCTACTTAATTAATAATAAAATGAAAACTACCAAATTAAAATCCATGTCGTTTTAGTTGACCTCTAAAAACGTTATATTTGTCAGTCATAATATTCGCCCCATCAGTACAAACACCAGCTAGTATGCTGGAATCTACAAGAGATAACAGTTTTTCATTAACGACATCGAACAGCAAGTGGCCTGTTAGGTTTGCATAAAATTCAAGTAAAAACATTGTTTCAAAAAAAGTATATCTAGGCATCGAATACAAATAACAAGTTAGGAATGATAGTTGATGTCAGTGTTATCATCTAAAGAAAAAAAAAATCACAATTTTTCACCATTATTCGCCATGAACTGTTTTTATTTTATTTTTCCCTTATACATTTTAATAACCATTGGTTATTACTGAATGTATTATAAGGGCTACCAATGGTTATTTAACTGTAAAAGGAAAAAAGGAAATCAAAACAGCTCATGGCGAATAATGGTTTGTTGGGTTCTTATAAAAAAAACTGATAAACGTTTTGGTTTGTTTATAGTAATTCTCAATAAGTTAATTGAGGTTGTTATATAAAGGCTGAAAATATTCATGAGGTTTTTTAAGAATTTGGTTGAAGTCTACTGATAATTTGGTGTAAGAACCAATGAAATGTATATAGACAAACTTAACCTAAAACAAACCCTATAATTAAACAAAGAAAATTTTTATCAATTGCTGAATACCCTTTGGAAATTTATCTCTTAATTTTAAGTTAAAACATTTTTTTATGAATGTTCCCCTACTAAGGTACATATAAAGACAATCATATATATTTTCTGAACCACTTACTTATTGCTTCCAAACGTTTAACGTTTCTCGATGTTTTTAAATAAAACGTTCTTAGATTATAGAAAATAATGGCCAAAATTATTGTGGGAATGAGATACAGTGGATTAACAACGGCTATAACAATAACTATGCCAAGTAGCGAAAGGAATATCTGTATTACATCCATCATAACAGCAGGTAAAATTTCGTCTATTTGACCCATATCTTTTGAAAATCGGTTAAGTATGCGACCGGAGGGATTGGTGTTAAAAAAGTACATTGATGCCCTTGTAATACCTCTAAACATTGAATTGTGTAGATTTTGTGATGCCTTCATTGCCACATTAAAAAAAAGAAAACTTCTTGTTACCGTAATGACAATGGTGGCCACTGTAATAACGGTAAATATGTAAATGTCTAGCATTTCAGGATCTACATTAATATCGTATTGTTTCAAGAACGTAGACAACTTAGATTCCAACTGATGAGATAATTCTGGCTTAAATACATCATCGTTATCAATGTCTGAACTGTTGTATTGCAAATGTTTGGTGGATTGTTCGATGCGTTCCGCTTCCAGAGAGCCTTTCTTATTAACCCTGTAAGGGAAATTAGAAAAAATGAGATACTTTAAATTAAACAGCTGATGCATTAAAAAAACTTTTTAGTTGGACACTTACCAATATGACAAAAAATAATCACCACTAGAAGCCAAAACTTGTGACAATATACAAAATACAAGCATAACAATAAACATAAAAAAGCCACCGCCAGCTTTAAAGTATTTCTTATATAAATCAAAACCGATTTCTCCTTCTTCTTGAGTCTCTTGTACTTGCATGTTATTATCTTCTACTATGGAATCGGCAGCCGAGTTGATAGACACTTCGCTGTTTGTGCGATCAAACATACGACTGCCTGAACGTGAGCGAGATTTTGCTTCAATGGAATCATCTTTTTCAGGATCTGCCAACATTTGAGCAAAATCTAAACCACTTTCTCGCAAGGACTCGTACGTACCAACTGCACTTACACGGCCCTTTTCCATTATAACAATTTGATCGGCTGCTTGTAGGAACTGCAATTGATGTGTCACCAATACGACAATATGATCGCGCAGAAAACCACGCATACACTGATCGAAAAGATGACGTCCGACGTGCGTGTCAACGGCACTTAAGGGATCATCTAGAAGGTATATGGAAGACTTACGATAAACAGCTCTGGCTAAACTTATGCGCGCCTTTTGACCTCCCGACAACGAGGCACCACGTTCACCCACCACGGTTTTGTCACTAAAAGGTAAAAGTTCAAAATCGCGTTCTAAAGCGCATTTCTTAACAACTTGATGGTAGCGCCTCTTATCCATTGGTTGACCGAAGAGTATATTTTGTCGCACGGTTCCAGTAAACAGCCAGGGTTCTTGGGATGCAAACGAAACTGTTCCATTGGTTTTAATTGTACCCGACTCAGGTCGCAATTCACCCAAAATACTTTGGATAAGGCTGTCGATTTTAAAAAGTAAGCAAAACGATACATATTTATTAGGTTATTGTAAAAATTGGAAGAGATTAATTTTTAACGGCGTTAACTGTGCAATAACTAAAACCTTTTAAAGTTTTCGATCTGCCTGGTACGTTACAATATTTTTATCAAATTGGTAATTTAG
The DNA here is from genome assembly GCA_963583895.1 of Melanophora roralis. Classification (NCBI taxonomy): domain Eukaryota; kingdom Metazoa; phylum Arthropoda; class Insecta; order Diptera; family Rhinophoridae; genus Melanophora; species Melanophora roralis. The sequence goes on along the minus strand of OY757187.1, from coordinate 88,899,899 downwards.
TTTCGGGGGTTCCATCCCCCAAAATCTGATCCATGTATTTTTTTCCAGCATGTGAGCATTATAATAACAAAACCTCAAGTCAATAGCTATTACACATCCTGCAATATATCGCATAATAATTTTATCAAGCTGACCCGTTTATACGAAGGCTACCCTATCTTGCGCTCCTACCGCATCACTTTTCTTTCAGCCGTTATAAATGTAGAATATACAAAATTTAGTAGAATTGCTCCGCCCCTTAGTCTTCTATCTTACCAAATTGTCTGACGAAAGTCTTTGTCTGGTGAAAAGGAAATCAGACACCAGCTCAATTATATTTCGAGTAGCCGTACTAATGTAGGCTGTCGTGTTTTTTTGCAAGTATGTGGGCCGTCTTTTTGTCAGTCAGGACCTAGACAATCCAAGCTCCTGAGCAAGGTACCTATTAAATACCAACTGTCGTAACAAACAGTGTGGGGTTTTACCAAACCACTTAAGGTGGTTTTATGCGAGATGTATTTTACATATGACCTGTGGCAACATTGTTTGTGTGAAACACATATGAAAAAGTCACATGACGAATTTTTAATTAGAGCGCGTTCTATTTCCATCTGACAAAGCATGTGTCATCAGCTGTTTATAGAACAACAGCAAGGAAAAGTAAGTTGCGTATTTTGGTTTGGAGGTTATGTCAGATGTAATTACATGCATACGTGTGAAAGCAAAAATTGTAAACCATCTGTAAAATGACAATTTTGACAGACATACGCAATTACATGTGGATTGCAAAAGTGACAAGTCATGTGTAAAATACCTCTCGTACAAAACCACCTTTAGGAGCGACTGTCGTACGCGAAAGTATTCGAAACGTGGTGTGACCACAGTAGATTAGGTAGATTATGTAGATAAAGCAATGTTATAAACGGTGATGGAAGGGGGCAAACCATCCTTTACATAAGCACTCGGAGACCGCCTGAGTCCATTTTGTGTCTCTTAGACACAAAGTATAGAGGAAAGTAAGAAGTTAGTCTATCAAGAAGAAAAAAAGACTGAGAAAGAAGAAAGCAATTCAAGTACCCGTGCAAAAACTTACTCCCCACTACGTTTCTCCTATCCAGCTGATTCCCATGAGAAACCCAACGATATTTTTCAGTTTACACTACGAAACATCGCCTAGCTCTTTATGAGATCATTAACCAAACCACTTGATCCTATGGATTTGCAATTCGGGCAGTGACAGACAACACTTCATATTGTCTCAAATTTCTCTTCATTTTCACACAGCCTACAATGATTTGGATTACCGCGATCTCATCTGCTCATTCTTATCAGACAGCGCTCATCCATCCAAGTTCATGAACAACCTAGTACCCGCTGAGCTCAGCCCAGCCGCATGGGCTTAGCCATCCTACAATCACTTTTATTCTCTGAATTTCAGCATTCATAGTGGCCTTACAATCTCTTGGAATATGTTCCCCTATAAGATCCGTTGCCCCCTAAAATTACCAGTATCTCCGCCTGGAGCATACTACACTCATCAGATAGTCTGTGGGGCAATCCGATGTTCTCCACAATGGTATAAAACTCGTGTCCAGTGCCTATATTATATCCATTTAGGGTCCGTCAGTAAAAGCTGCACACCCCTCATACAGACTATAGAATCCCAACCAACAATCCCTTTTGGTAATTAGTATCGGTAGTCTGTCCTAGCTTATCGCTATATACTAAAATCTTATGAACCAACTTCCTATTTTAGAGATATAGAGCTTTAAACATTTCATCAAAATGCCCCGTTTGTATAAGAGTTATCACTCGCCTTGCTATTATACTCCAAAATTTTTTTCTAAGCACAAAAACTTGCATGCAACATGTTTAATGAAATAATATATAACGTAAATACGACTTTAATGTGTACCGTACTACGCATTACTAAAAATTACAAGTTACAAAAAGAAGTACTAAGTTTGTTATTATTTTAATTATTACCTTGATTTTCCAGCACCGACAGGACCGATTATTGCTACTAAAGTACCAGGTTGCACACGCAAATTAACATCATCTAAAGTATAGTCCGTAGAACTTTGGTCCCATTTCGCTTTAACGTTACTGATAATAATGCCGGCCTCCGATAGTGTAGCACGACCATTTGAAATTAAAGGTTGCTTTTCAGGGTCGCCATTTTCTAAATTTTCATCTAAAACTTTATCATCGTCTTTTAGAGTCGACTGATTGCTTCCATCATAGTTGGCTTTAAGATCAGCAAATGAATTATCAATTACATCGGTTTCTTCATATTGCATATAATTCTGTATTCGCTTAATAGATACCAAAGATTCAGCCAATTGTGAAATTCCTTAAGTGATTAGGTCAAGATAAATTATTAATAATAACTTTAACTTAAAACACAATTTCTATTACCCTGAGGAAAGAATACTGTCATGGTAGTTCTTAGAATATTGTAATAAGCTGTTATAACAAATGCTTTTTCAGCTGTTAAGAAATGACTGAGTAGCACATAACCCACAAGACTTAGGAATATCGATACACGTGTTAGAAACATAATAAAGGATAAAAGTATACCACGTATGTAGGACACTTTCCTAATAGCATTAATTTCCTTTTTGCGAGCTTGTTCTACCATTCCACCAAAAGGTATTTCCCAAGCGTACATTTTTATGACTTGAATACCGGATATAATTTCATTCATCATGCGCACCCGTTCATCGGTACGCAACGCAGTACGCAAACGTAGCACTGATGTCTTTTTGCCCAGCCAAGCTTGAAGTGGCAAAAACATAAGCATAAATGCAACACCAAACACAGCAGAGATGCCAATCTAAAAATAATATATAAAAAAGAAAATCTAAATAAAAATTTTTTTTAATAAGACTTTTCTTCAAACCTCTCTATACATAAGGTAGGTAATAAAGAGGGTTTCCAATGGGCCCACCCACAAATAGTGTATAAATATCATGGCTAAATCCAAACGTCCCACATCATTCGATATTAAATTGACCACTTGACCAGCAGTTGTACTTCCCAGTGCAGTTTTACTTATACGCAAAGCTTTGCGATAAATCATACTGCACATGGCTACCCGTACTTTCATGCCCGTATGTAAAGTGCCCAGCATATAAGGATGCATTATGATAACATTTATTGCCGAACATAAAATAACACCAGCTGCATAAAGATACGCCGTTTCAATGTTATCTTCATTTTTTGCATAATATGCTATCAATCCCAATAGAAACAACGGCTGCAGGGTCCTGTAAATGAAAAGCACTTAAATTAAGTTTTGAAGTACAACTTTATAATATATATTTGTCACTTTTCATCTTAACTTCTTACCTTAAACCTAGCTCTAGCAAAAATAATGTTAAACCTAGTAAAGCAAACCGCCAACCAAACACACGCATGGATGCGCGTAACAGACTGCATTTTTTCTTAGAATTAGATGCTCCTTTTAACTCCTTTTCCCATGACTGGCATAGTTTATTGCCAAGAGTTTCTGAAGTTAAAAATTTTTTATTTAGAAATACAGTGATAAGTTTTAATTGAAACAACACATTTAAAAGCAAAAAATAAGTAAAACGCTATATTCAGCTGTGCTAAAGCTTATATACCTTTCACACTGGTCTTTTTGTATCTCCAGTGAACTGATATAACAAAGTTGTTTTCCAATTGTGAATATCAATAAAAAATTACTTTGTGATAATTTTTAAGTCGATAACTGTTATAGTTTTTAAAATGTAATGTTTCGAAAATTTCATAAAATTGTTCTGTTTATGAAGACTGCTGGGCACTGTGGCAACATCCAACCAATTTTTTTTCTTCAAAATATCAAAACGATACTAGAACTACTTAGTGTCTTGTAATAAGTCAATAGCTGATATAGTTTATCAAAAATTTCATGAATTTGATCCGTGAATATGGACGCTAAATTCCTTTCGCTCCTAATAATTTTTTCCTTAAAATGTAGACAATCTATTAGCACTACTTTGTGGCAGGTTTAAGGAAAATTTTCATAAATTTGATCCGTTGGTTTAAGGACTACCATGTCCTGGCTTCTGTTCAACTAATTTGTAACAAAAATGTTCACATCATACTAGAATAACATTGAAGCAGGTAGATTTTCAAAATATGCCGAATTAAGAATTTAGTAAAATTGTTCGGGTTTATGGAGGCTTCCTTCCCCTTGCTTGCATCCAATAATACATTTTTAAATGTATACATCGAACCAGAATTACTTTGTATCAGGTTTAAGGTCGATAGCTGTTAAAGTTTTTAATACAGGGTGTCTGGTGGCAGATTTATATATTCAAACTTAAATAAAAAAGGTAATCATTGACACAAAGTTTAATTAGGAGTGATAGAATGGAAATGCGGATTTTATTTTTCAAAATAAAGCCTTGTGTTCTGCGTCACACACTGCAGTAAACTTTGTTCAAATGAGTTAATTTCTCGACGAATATTTTCCTTTAAAGCCACAAGAGATTGGGGATTGTCATTATAACCCCCCTCTTTGAGGTAGCCCCATAAAAAGATCAATGTGAACTAGATTTGGCGACCTTGGAATGCCCCCAAAGCGACTGATCACTTTTTTTGGGGAAATTTTTCCGGAGAAAATTCATCTAAACTCTGTGTGTGCAGTCGCCCAATCCTGTCGATGTGAAAAATATGATGATGGAGCTCACAGGCTTGGCTCCGTAATCACGCGTCGATAATTTTCAACATTAACATTCATCGCCTGGCCTTGAGAATTTTCGAAAAAAAGTTGTCCAATTATCTCAAGCGTGGGTAAGGCACACCAAACAGTTACCCTGGGGCAATGCAATAGTTTTTGATGCTTCAATCAAAGGTTGCGGGTTCTTAAAGACCAGTAACGACAGTTTTGCTTGTTCACGTGGCCGTTTAAGTAAAAATAAGCCTCGTCGCTCCAAAAAATGGGATTTACGGTGCGAAAACACTCCCAACATCGTTTCACAAAAATTTTTGCGTAAATCAAAGTCACTTTCTTTCAGTTCTTGAACGATTTAAATTTTAAAAGGACGGAATTTCAGATCCTTTTTTAAAATTGCATTAATAATCGCTCTTGTAAGTCCCACTAAGGCTGCTTTATTCCGAATTGAAAGTCGCGGGTTTTGACGTAAACTGCTTTTAACCAGTTTTGTTTTGGGAAGTTCTTGAAGATCGAGTGGGCCCTGGCCGTGGAAAGTTCATAGCCTAAATACTTGCACGGAATCTCTGCACCCATGAACGAATTAAATTTACACTGGTCCATCACGCACTTGCCTGAATACCGAACTTTGAACAAAATTTTCGTCGAGCAATTACGTAAGAATCATTTCTTTAAAAAAAATGTATCCACAGCTAACGCACGATGCTTACTCGGCCACTGCAGCGTCGTGACTGACAAATCCGCACAATCGATAATTCCAACGGCGCCACCCTCCCTCCGCACCATTTATTACCTTTTGAAATAATCGTATTCAAAATATAAATTTGCTACCAGACACCCTGTATAAAATTGCCTATTTGTATGGGAGCTCCTTACTTCTATTCAACTAGTTTTGTTCTCAAAACGTAGGCAGTAGCAGGTAATAAGTCTGTTACAACTTCCAAAAAAAATAGCGTATCGAAAAATTTCATGAAATGTAAGCATTGGCAAGGCAGTTACCCAAACAAAAATTCTCCAATTAGCTGGCCGTTTTCAAAGTCTCCATGATATGTTTTGTAATAACAATGACCAGTGTTTCTGAGATAGTTTGGTCTGCTTCCTGCAGTACAGCTTTTTGTTTTTACCGAATTGTTAAAAACTATTTTTAATATCTTCAATTTAACAAAGGTTTTTTAATTAATTCATGTAACAAAAAAAATTTGTTTGTTGAAAAACCGTTCGATTTAATTACTTTGAACGTTTAGAAAGAACACCAAATTAAATTATATACGAGGGTTGCTTTTTATGTTTCGGGATTTGGAAACACTAGTGCTGCAATCTGACAACTGACAGCTCTATCGTAAAGTTTGGCTTTTTCTAGGTTATACGTACTTAGAACGTTTTGACATACGAGCGCTATTTGTGTTGTTTACAGTAACTTAAAAGAAACAACTCGACCCAAAAATGAAATTAAATAGTGAACATTTTCGTGCGATTATTTTTTACAACTTTCGACGTGGATGAACTCAGCGACCGTGCAAGGATTAACTTAATTCTATTTTTGGCGATGAAACTCTATCAAGGACCAGTGTTAATTGATAGTACGTTGAATTCAACCGTGGTCGTAGTTCGTTCCAAGACGAATTTCGTGAAGGTCGTTTAAAATCAGTTGTTGTTCCGAAAACCATTGATGCTGTGCGTGAACTGATATTGGAAGATCGTCATGTGACCTATCGTGGGATTGAGACAACCTTGGGCATAAGTGGGACCAGCATACATTCAATATTGCTTAAGCATTTGACTGTCAAAACAATTTGTACGCGTTGGATGCCACACAATTTGTCAATCGCTCAAAAAAAGGCTCGTGTCGTGCTTAGAAAATATGATCGCGGTGCTTCAAAACACGTCTATGATATCGTGACAGGTGATGAATCGTGGATTTACGTGTATAAGCCCAAAACTATACAGCAGTCGACTGTATTGGTGTTTCCAGATGAGCCAAATCCAATAAAAGCTATCCGCGCACGAAGCACTTCTAATCAAATGGTCGCCAGTTTTTTTTTGGGAAAAACTGGACATGTCGCAACCGTACCACAAGAATAACGCAGAAAAGGCAATTCTGAGTGGTACACAACCATTTGTTTGCCAGTTGTCTTTCAAGAAATCAGGAAAACCAACCGTCAAAGATGGATCACTCTTCACCACGACAATGCCAGTTCTCACACATCGGCTCAAATAACTGCATTTTTAAGCATCCAAAACATCGATTTGATGAGTTATCCGCCGTATAGTCCTGACTTAGCGCAGAATGACATCTGTTTATTCCCGAACGTCAAAAACAAACTTAGAGGTCAACGTTTTTCGACACCTGAAGAAGCGTTTGCTGTATTCATAATGCATGTTTTGGAGATATCTCAATCAGAGTGGCAAAAGTGCTTCGACAATTGGTGCAAACGCATGGAAAAGTGAATAGAAATTCATGGGTAATATTTTGAAAAACAATAAAGTGATTTTAAATGATTAACATTCGTTTTTGTCCTCTAATCCCGAAATATATAAAATGCAACCCTCGTATGTACCTTAAAAGAATCAATTTCTTTGTGAAAATATTACTAAATATATAATTTAATTTTTAGGTAAAATTAAAAAAAAAAGCTAAATAAGTATACAAAGCTCGAAGCTGTTTTCTAATCTCGAAAAAAAGTTCCGGGAATGCAGGAAATAATTTTAAATGAAATTTCCGGGAATTTCCTAAACAAATAAAAACTGTAAAAGTTTCAAACGGAATAACAAATCGAAATATAAATTATGATTTAAACATAAAATCCATAACACAGAAAGTCATAAATGATACCTAACTTTTTTAACATAGACAACTAGGGTAAGCTATCCCGTGATTTTTAAAGAACACTGTAAATAGTAAACGTGATTTGTAAACCACTTTTATTAAAAATAAAAAAAACACCTAAATATGTTACTTTACATAATTTATCAAATTTGATAACAGTTACTTTACAGTAGAGTTGTGTCAATCGGTTGCATAAGTTCGTTTTTGCCACAAATCACAATGTAATTTATATGGGGTTTGGAGATTAAATGAACTAGAACAGTAAACAGCTGTTCGAACCAAACTTATGAGCAACACTGTATTTGATTATAGGTGGCTTACCTTTACGCCATACCCATAACCTTAGAAACCAATTGAGTTTTGGTTTTTATGGCAACGGTTATGATTATGGCGTTATGGTAAGTCACATATAATTGAACTTTAAAGGTGACTTACCAGTACGCCATAACCATAACCATAGAAACCAATAGAGTTTTAGTTTTTATGGCGTTATAGTAAGTCACACATAATTGAACCTTTAAGTAATGAGACGTACCCAAGTTTACTTCACAGACACATATCAAATTTAAAGTAACAATATCGTGATAACAGTTACCTCAGATTTTATGTCACTGTAGTTACCAGTAATTTTTAAGTCCCAGATAAAAAATCACAGGTACAGAAATAGCGCTTAACTCTATTGACAACCACAGGATTTCTTTCCATTCTAATTAATTTAAAATTGTTTAAAAAAATATTGTATAACAACTGTCATATTCATAAAAAAAAACATTTTAATCTGTTTAGTGATTGCCATTTTCTAACAAAATTTTTTTTTTTTATACCCTTCACATAGTGATAGGGTATATATCACTTTGTCATTCCGTTTGTAATTTCTTTATTATTCATTTGCGACCCCATAAAGTATATATATTCTGGATCCTTATAGATAGGGAAGTCGATTTAGCGATGTCCGTCTGTCCGTCTGTCCGTCTGTCCGTCTGTCCGTCTGTCCGTCTGTTGAAATCAAGTTTCCGGAGTCAAATAAAAAGATACAGACCAGTTAATGGTGTCAAACTATCACAAATATCCTGGAGACAATCGCTATTTAAAATCAATAAAATCGGTTCACTATTGACCGAGATATAAGCGAAAACCCAGAGTAACCCATTTTTTTTAGGACAAAATCCGTGCATATATCCCTATATATCTCAGTAAGTATAGTCACTCTTGCCACAAAACTTGGCACGGATACTCCTAAAGAAGGGACCTTAATAATGGAAAAATTTTTTTCAGATAGGACCAGGGGAAGGGGTATTTTTTCTACAATTGCACAAATTTGGTGAAATATTTTATGCGCTATATCTCGTAAACTATAACAGCTATCGACTTAAAATGTTCTACAAAAAGTAATTGCATGCTAAGGGCTACGCCTTAAAGAAAAAATTTTTTGGGTGGGGGCAAAAAAAGGGGTAGCTCCCATACAAATCGACAATTATTTTCAAATATTCGATACGCTATATCTCGGAAACTATAACAGATATCGAAATGAAATGTTCTACAAAAAGTAATTGCACGCTTAGGGCTACGCCTTAGAGAAAAAATTTTTTGGGTGGGGGCAAAAAAAGGGGTAGCTCCCATACAAATCGACAATTATTTTCAAATATTCGATACGCTATATCTCGGAAACTATAACAGATATCGAAATGAAATGTTCTACAAAAAGTAATTGCACGCTTAGGGCTACGCCTTAGAGAAAAAATTTTTTGGGTGGGGGCAAAAAAAGGGGTAGCTCCCATACAAATCGACAATTATTTTCAAATATTCGATACGCTATATCTCGGAAACTATAACAGATATCGAAATGAAATGTTCTACAAAAAGTAATTGCACGCTTAGGGCTACGCCTTAGAGAAAAAAATTTTTTGGGTGGGGGCAAAAAAAGGGGTTGCTCCCATACAAATCGACAATTATTATCAAATATTCGATACGCTATATCTCGGAAACTATAACAGATATCGAAATGAAATGTTCTACAAAAAGTAATTGCACGCTTAGGGCTACGCCTTAGAGAAAAAATTTTTTGGGTGGGGGCAAAAAAAGGGGTAGCTCCCATACAAATCGACAATTATTTTCAAATATTCGATACGCTATATCTCGGAAACTATAACAGATATCGAAATGAAATGTTCTACAAAAAGTAATTGCACGCTTAGGGCTACGCCTTAGAGAAAAAATTTTTTGGGTGGGGGCAAAAAAAGGGGTAGCTCCCATACAAATCGACAATTATTTTCAAATATTCGATACGCTATATCTCGGAAACTATAACAGATATCGAAATGAAATGTTCTACAAAAAGTAATTGCACGCTTAGGGCTACGCCTTAGAGAAAAAATTTTTTGGGTGGGGGCAAAAAAAGGGGTTGCTCCCATACAAATCGACAATTATTATCAAATATTCGATACGCTATATCTCGAAAACTATAACAGATATCGAAATGAAATGTTCTACAAAAAGTAATTGCACGCTTAGGGCTACGCCTTAGAGAAAAAATTTTTTGGGTGGGGGCAAAAAAAGGGGTAGCTCCCATACAAATCGACAATTATTTTCAAATATTCGATACGCTATATCTCGGAAACTATAACAGATATCGAAATGAAATGTTCTACAAAAAGTAATTGCACGCTTAGGGCTACGCCTTAGAGAAAAAATTTTTTGGGTGGGGGCAAAAAAAGGGGTTGCTCCCATACAAATCGACAATTATTATCAAATATTCGATACGCTATATCTCGAAAACTATAACAGATATCGAAATGAAATGTTCTACAAAAAGTAATTGCACGCTTAGGGCTACGCCTTAGAGAAAAAATTTTTTGGGTGGGGGCAAAAAAAGGGGTTGCTCCCATACAAATCGACAATTATTATCAAATATTCGATACGCTATATCTCGGAAACTATAACAGATATCGAAATGAAATGTTCTACAAAAAGTAATTGGACATTAAGGGCTACGCTCTGAAGAAAAAGATTTTCGGATGGGGGGTGAAGAAGGGGTAGCTCCCATACAAATTAACAATTTTTAAACAATTTTCGATACGCTACTTCTGGAAAACTATTACAGCTATCGACTTCGAATATTCTACAAAAAGTAATAATCAAATAATTCATACATTTTGGTGAAAAACTTTGTGAAGAGCAGGGGGACTAGAACATCTAATAAGTTTTATTAACCTTTAAATATGAATAATGTCGAAAACTTTAAAAACTCTCGACCTCAATTCTTCTTCATCTATTTCTATTATTCAATCGAACGTTAAAATTTTGTTATTTTTTCTATGAACTTTAAAACTCGCACAAGGTTTTTTATTATATTATTTGCAGTACAAAATTACTCGGCTAGGTATATTTAAAGACCAATGTGAAGGGTATATAAGATTCGGCACAGCCGAATATAGCGCTCTTACTTGTTTTTTTTTTTTTTCATATATTTATTATTGAATCTTCGCCTGTGGCGAACTAACAATAAGTGTTCAAATCTTAAAACTAGGTAGTTAATATAAGTCCAGCCAGTGCCAGACTAAAATTTAAGTTCTCATATTAATTATCAAGCTTCATATAAGCGCAATAGTATCCCTCCTTTTCAGGCGGGTGTGCCCACTATGTTGCAGGATGTTTCGGGCGAGCGGATTTGGGTGAGCTTCCAGCTTATTTAAATACTTGTCCACATAGTTCAGGATTTCGCATTTAACTAGTGGAACTTGTAGATCCTTGTGGATGTTGCTGTTTTTTAACATACCAAGGAGCACCAGTTATCATTCTTAGGATTTTGTTTTGCCTGCGTTGAATTTTTTCTATGTTGGATGCGGAAGCAGTGCCCCATAATTGTATACCGTAGCACCAAATTGGTTTCAAAATCGATTTGTAGAGTAGAAGTTTACAATCAAGACGAAGCACAGAGTTTCTGCCGATTAGCCAATGGATTTGAGCAGCTTTAAGTTTCATTTGCGTCAACTTCGCATCTATATGAGGCTTCCATGTGAGGCGGCGGTCTAGGTGAATACCAAGATATTTTGTCTCGGTTCGTTGAGGCACCATATGGTTGTTAATAAGAATTGGAGAGCACGTTTCTTTGCGTAAAGTAAAAGTTACGTGGGTACATTTTTGTTCATTTATTTTTATTCCCCATAACTTTGCCCATTTTTCAACTTGGGTTACGTGTTGCGTCAATTGGTTTGAAGCCTCTTTAGGGTCTTTATGAATACTAAGAAAAGCAGTATCATCAGCAAATGTCGACGTGTGTGTAAAACTATTGGTTGGCATATCTGCTGTGTAAAGCAAGTACAGAACTGGACCTAGTATACTCCCTTGAGGTACACCAGCCCCTATTGTTTGAGAAGAACTTATTTGGTTTCCCTCTTTGATTTTAAACTGTCGACCGGTTATGTACTTTTCTAGTAGGTTGAAAATATTAGCTGGAAGGTTTAGCTTTAGTTTGTTTAACAGGCCTTCGTGCCATACTTTATCGAAAGCTTGAGAGACATCTATAAAAAGCGCGGAGCAGTACTTTTTTTCCTCGAAAGTTTTTCTTATAACCTGCACCAGTCTGTGAGTTTGTTCTATTGTGCTATGTTGACTTCTAAAGCCAAATTGGTGATCTGGAATGCAGTTGTTTTCATTCAGGATCGGAGTAAGCTTGTTTTTAAGCAGCTTTTCAAACAGTTTTGACAAAGTTGGTAACAAACTTATAGGCCTATAAGACTCCACCTTAGAAGGATCCTTACCAGGCTTAGGAATCATCTTAACTAAGGCAACTTTCCATATTGGTGGAAAATGTTCAAGCCGTATTATGGCATTAAAAATAAAAAGAATTATTCTTTTTGCTGTAAAAGGTAGCTTTCTAACAAAATGTTAATAAAACTTTATAGCTCTTGTATGTGCTTTAATTTAAAATAAAAAATATTTAAATTTAACTTTTTCCAAAGTTAGCAACCAAAACGAATAACGGTATCGGTAACGGTATTAAAAATTTTGTTGTTTCGGTATCGGTATTTTGATTATGTCGGTATCGGTATTAAATTTGTACAAGGTGGGCCAAAAGAAATCACCCTATTGGAAGATGCTACTTACTTAACGTATTTAACAAAAAAATGCAAAAATTAAAAAAAGATGTCGCAAAAGTAAACCATCCTCATTTTGACAGTCATTTAAAACTATATATATTTACATATGTATAGCACACGGTATATAGGCAAGTGGGTAAAATAGCTGATGTTTACAACCGAATTACTAACAACCGATCAAAGGGTACTCAATCTGAAAATCGTAGTTGTTTTCGAAAGTGTGTTCTACTCGGCTAGTATCGGTAAATCTTGATTTTTCACCAAAAATCTTTCTTTCTAAAACTAACGCTATTAAAGTGAAAAATTAAGAAAATATTGATTTCTTCATTTGCAAAGAATTAAGTAGGGTTTGGACTCCAGCCTAAAGAAACAATAAGAAAATTATCTTAAAACAAATTTTTCAAGTACAAATAAATAAAAAATATTAGGAGCAAAAAGTTGAATGTTAATTTTTAATAAAATAAATTATATTGTGCGCGTCACTTTTGTTTGGTACAAAAAATTTACGAAAAATGCACAAATAGACATTAGTAGAATAATAAATGAAACAACACCAGCACACTAACATGAATTCTTCGTTCACAAAAGTTGCAAGACGAAAATATTGTTGAAAAAATAAACACCAGGTAGACTGAAATCACATCTATAAGTTGTTTGGTTAGAAAACAAAACAATAACAGCATTACAATTGTGCAACGTAAAGTTGGCCATACTAGTTTTAACTAACATTTGAAATTGTTTCTGCTTCTTGCATAATTTCTTGGAATTTTATTACCGAAACGTATAAACTGTATTTTGATACCGGTATTTTGCGAATCAAATTATTTCGGAATCGGTATCAATACCGGTAACCAAATTTAAACGGTATTGGTAACGGTATCGGTTGCCAACCTTGACTTTTTCACTATGCACAAATGTAATTTATTTTAATTAATCAAAACTGAATTCAGCGTTTTTTTATTTTGAAAAGTTCAACAACATGTAAAAACAAGCATCTTTTGTTAACAATTTGTAAACAGTGATAAATAATAATAATTGCTGATAATTCAAGTTAATCACTTATATGTACATACATATGTACGTATAGAATGAACACCAAAGTAAAAATAAACATATCGGTATTCGGTGACAAAAATTACACAATCTTAAATTTATTTAATTTATTTCCATTATAAATACTTATGGACATAACAATATTTAAAGTCCACATAGTTAAAAATTAATTTTTTAACCCATATCATATCATTAGTTGTGCTGTGTTTACTTTTTTAATTGTTGCAGTAAAGGTTTTGAATTTGATTAATCATTATTTTAAAATTTTTAGCAATAAATTTCAACTTTTGTTGCGGTGGATGAAAGCGTCAATTACACTGCGTACACCAAAATATTCTTTCACAAACCAAATCTTTTTACTGCGACCTGTACTTTGATAGCAAGGTTAGAAGCCCGGACGAACAAACGGACATAGTTTTAAGCGTATAATATAAGGCGGGTGTTGGTGGACTTAATTTTTGGGCGTTACAAACATCTACGCAAACACATAACCCCCTTACTTTGTATGAGGTACCTAAATCGCGAATTCTTTGCTTGTTGTTTTAACGTAAAAGTGAATTTATATAAGAGCGATTTAATGGGGGGCGGTACTAAACTTTATTAAGCTAAGGGCGACTCTAGGGAAGTTATGAGCGTTTTTACATCGATTTTGTAAATTTTGTATGACAACCTCTTAGAGAGGGGGTAGGTTTGTTCAATAAATATGTTTCGGAGAGAAAACTAATGGGGTCTGTGATACATTTTATTCCTGTAAGGTTGGCTCCAGGGAAATTGTAGGGGTTTTAACCCAATTTTTTTTTTTAATTTGTATTGCAGCCCTGTTAGGATCTGGTAGGTACTTTCCACAAAAATGTTTGGGTCGGTCTTATATTTGACCTTTAGAGGAGCATCCTGGAAGCTGTAGGGGGATTAATTACAATTTCCTAAACTTTGTATGGGAGCCCCTTTAGGCGATGGAGATAGGGGGTAAGTATGTCCTAGGAATATTTTTGGGAGAAGAAATTAATAGGGGTCGGTCGTACACTTTATTTCTTTAAGGTCGAATCTGGAGAAGTTATAGGCGTTTTTAAATCATTTTTGTTAATTTTGTATAGCAACCCCTTCAGGTGATAGAGATAGTGGGTATGTTTTAGGAATATGTTTGGGAGGAAAAATTAATGGGGATCTGTGTTGCATTTCCTCTAAATGCGACTTCGGGGATGTTTTAGGGGTTTTTACCTAAATTTTTTTATTTTGTATGGCATTTTAAAAAAAAATTTTGTGGGGAAAAATTAATTGAGGTCGGTATTACATTTGACCTTTGTAAGAGCACCCTGGAAGCTTCGGGAGCGATTTAAAAAAAACTTAAACTTTGTATGGCAACCCTGTTAGGTGGCGGAGATAGGGTGTAGGAATGTTTCAAAAAAATGTTCGTGAGGAAAAACTAATGGGAATGGGTATTACATTGCACCCGTGTAAGGGCAACTCCGAGATAGTTGTAGAGGTTTTTATGTACAAATATAAGATAAATAAACAGGTAGTCTTGGGTTTTGGCTTATATCTCGGTCAGTTATAGGGCGATTTTTTTAAACGAAGCACACAATTGCAAAGCTAGCTTTTAGCGATTTTTCAAAACAAAAACTCAACAAAAAAGTTAAATTCATTTAAAATAATTATAATTATATAAAAGGCAAAGAAATATATTTATTTGATTTATATGTTATGGTTTTCTGTTGAAATTTGTTAAGCCCGACATTTGCGTCAATTTTATTTTGTTTACGGAACACTGCTAAGCCGTTAGCATGTCCTCTGTCATGGTTGATCTCAGCCACGTTTTAATATGGCGAAGGGTGAAAAATGACATTTCAGCCGTAGCACTACTGACCGGCATTAAAACAAAAATTGTGAATATCTTTTGTAAATTTGGGTAAATACCTGGGTCACATCTTGCTAAAACATCTATTATATTTTCTGGGCGGTATTTATAAATATTCAATTTTTGTTTCCAATGAAAAATTTCAACCTTTAATATCGATATAAGCAGTTTTTTATAAATTATATAATGAAATCATATAATGAACTTAAGCCAAAATAGAAAAACTAAAAAAATTTCAAATAATAATAAATCTGCAAGTTGTGGAATTTAAATTTCTAAATAAGTAAATGTAGTAATATTCTAGGGCAAAAGTTAAGGGATGTTAAACAAATAACGAACGACTTTTGAGAAACGTGTTTTTAAGTCTTGTAAGACAAATTCAATTAAGAGTATGTAGCCCTTGATGCGGTAGTATATTTCGACATCTTCAAAATGATTTTTCAAATCTTTTCATTTAAAATTCCCATACCAACGCAATATTTTTTGCCTCTTCAAAAATAGTTTTAAATTATGTTTGGGCTTCATTCCTTTTAGTCTTAAGACACATTATTAGGGTTTTTATAAGAGATGATCTATATGATGATCTATATTCTGCTTTTATAGAATTACGCTAAGCGGCTGTGTGACAGTAAGTATGTCATTTAGAATATGTAATTCGCAAATAAATTCGAAAGTGCTCAAAAAATTCTTAATAATAAGTCTTTTAAAGACGTATCCCTATCTTTCCACTCGGGTATCTTTTCCAATTCGTCTATTATGTGCTTTATTTTTGCTGCCAATTGTAAAATTAAATGTCTATCCATCCATCGTGTTTCGCATAATGGAGACAACTTTGTACCTGGATATTTTACAAAAACTGCATAACGCTTAGGACAATGTTTTTTAAAAAATAAATTTGCTGGTTTCTTTAACAAGCGATACAACTTTTTGTATTATTGGTACCTTGTTGGCTTTCGATATCGAGTTGTTAAGTTTATGGGAATAGCAAGGCGTTTGCTTTGCATTTTTTGCGGTTTCTTGTATTTATTTTTCTGCAAAAATTTTCTGCAAACATTAAAGGACACCCGTCATTTTTAAGCCCTACCCAATTTTCCCAACCAAGACCAGAGTTTTTTAAAGCTCTTAAAACTACTGATGATAGTGTGTTCGATTTAATTGACACTTCGACGTCATCGCCAGTATCATTTAAAGCTTCTTTAAATGCGTCGATAAAGCCGATAAATTCTTCTTTTACTAACTTTTTGTTTACATTAAAATACCTTAAAGATACAGAAATTTTGCTTTTTTCTGATAAATCAGTGATTTTGTCAAAAATAATCGATTAGTATTTAGTGTCATAAATACTTTTTAGTAAATTTCTAAAATAAGATTATGGAAACTTTTATTTATTTCATTTTGGATTTTTTTCGATATATATACATATTTCAAATCATTGAAAGGGAGAACTTGGAAACGGTGGTCTAAAATTTTATTTCCGGCATCTTTAAGAAATCGCAGAACTTGTATTTTCAGAAGATAGCAAAGGACCATCATCTCGATGCCTTCCGATGGAAATTATAGTAGACAACAAACCTTTTTTGATTTTAATTTCTTGCTGAAGTGCAGATATTTGTATTTGATTTCCTTCCTTAGGATGAAATTTTTTTGTGTCTTCAAAAAATATTTCCAAAAGAAACAGCATTTTTGGATATGCAATATATTTGTTATTTAAAATACATATATGAAACGTTTGTTTAATTGATAATAATATTTTTATTTATTAGACCAAATATAAAGTTTTAATTGTTTTGGGTGCGCCTACAAAGGTCAAATATAAGATAGCAGCTCTTTTGATGTACCTGCACAAAAAATTGTGCAGCTAAGTCGAAATTACTGTATAGGAAAATATTACCTCAATTTATCAAATAAAAATTAATCAAAACAAAACTTAATTATAACGTCATAGCGTACGTTAGACAAACATTTCTCTTGAACTAAAATTCTGCTATCTCAAATTTGACAATTGACCTTATGAGCTGAACGCATTCTATTTGAACTGAATCTAGATGATAAGTGTCTAAAAAATAAAAAGAATATATTGACAATTGTTTTTTGCAACAACTGCTTCTAACATGCTCTATTTTAAAGAAACAATTTAAAAATCTTGTTGGTGATAAAAGATTTATTTATTGGTATAAGTTTTTCGAAACAAAATCCTTAAACAAAAATATTTTTATATAATCTTTTTATAATAAAACTTTTTAAAAAAATTTGCAAATATGACAAGCATTGTAAAAAGTCCTAATTATGAAAATATATAAATTTGTATTCTTGTATGTTTTAGTTTAGTTATTTCTATTAGGGGATTTATACGGTGTTTTAAGGGAAACAAAACGTTTTTAGGTTAAAAAAATTTAATTATCTCTCATATGACAAAAGTTTTAAATTAAAAGCGACCAAAACAGCGTAATCAATATGTATTAAAATATTACTATCTTCGCCTTTTGCTATGGTAGATGCGAACTAATAATTTATTTCAACTTATCTTTTTAGGAAGCAAAATAAGTCCTTTTGATACAAAAAAAAAATTCTATAAGAAATTGTACATATTTCAATTTGCATATTATGTATTTTTTAGATGCAGTTGCACGATATTTTTTGAAGCGTTCGCCTCCGCACTTCATATATTGTTACGAATGTCGCGTTCTCTATCCTGTATGCATAAATATGATAAATAGGCAGACTTAATTTTTAAATGGTCCTGTACATTTTTTTTTCATATATTTTATTATTGAATCTTCACTTAAGCGAACTAACAATAAGTATTCAAATCTTAAAACTAAGTAATTAATACTAGTCCAGCCAGTACCAGACTAAAATTTAAGTTCTCACAATAAGGATAACTAATTTTAAAAGTTTCATCTAAGAGCAATAGTATCCCTTCTTTTTAGGTGGATGTGCCCACTATGTTGCAGGATGATTCGAGCGAGCGGATTTGATGTTGATCACAAGAATATACGCAAATGCGGCTAGACGGAAGGACGGATATGCTTGACTCAGAGACTGATGCAGTGATGTGGGTTAAAATAGCGACAATAGGCACTTATTAATGCTATTACGAAAAAAGTTTTTATATACATACATACATATGTATGTATGTATAAACGTTAGAGGTGTTCTGATTTTTTTGGGCAAATTTTAAAGTGTTTTAATTCCGGTTCGCCGGCCTGAAGCAAAAAGTGTTTTCAATCATTGGTTACAATTCTAAAAAACTCTTAAATGACATTTAAACAATTGAAGTTTAACCAAATAATATTGGCACATATTCATAGTCAAATTTTGGTTTAATTTAAGTAGGAAATATTTTTAGTTGTGACTTAGGCTGTTCATGGTTAAGTTAGTTCGAACTATCTGGTAAGTTACCACTAAAAAGTTAGTTTCAGCTAAAACATAAATTAAGTTGACATTTGATGTAATTTTTTGTTGGAAATGTCAAAAAAAATTGGTAAAAATTTATTGCAATTTTGGAATTGTATAGCATTTTCAAATTATAAGAAAGACAAAGATTTTATAGGCATTTGTTTCATACGAATGCACTAAAAAGCAACAACAGCCTACCTGTTCCCTTGGGTGTACATTTATTACCTTGCATTTTGCGTTATTAGGAAATGTGCATAGAAGCGGCGGCCGGTAGAGCACTTAGATAAAAAACATTTTATTCATTATTTGTTTAAGGTAGTCGTTATGGTTTTTCAAAATTAAGGCTACGTTCTTAGAACTTTTTTCGAGGACCCTTTTTTCCCCGTTCTGCTTTTTTAAAAAAGGAACCCTTTATATAAGCTTCTATAAAGCTATATTTACACTACCTTATTTCTCATCTGAGTTGAGTGTCAAAAAAATAAGTTTGAATTTTTATGAGTGTCAAAAAACAATTTGAAATTTTTATTTTTAGTATTACATATCATCTGAGAAATTATAATAAGTCCGCTAATTCTAAAAGTTGTTGAACTGGTACAAAGTGTATGGCAATACAAAAACAAGCATTTAATCCGGTAACTTTTGAAAACTTTAATTTAAAACTTAGACGTTAAACAATTTGAAAATAGAAAACGTTCTATTTTCAACTGAGGTTAGACAAAAATATTAACAAATAAAAATAGACATGTTATTACACTATACAAATAAGTCTCAGTTGTGAAACTCAGATGACAACTCAGGTAGTGTAAATATAGCTTAAGCAGAGAGACTGAGATTTCCTTCTAGAGACGATTGTCGCTCTTGAAGGACAGTAGTAGGAAAAAACAGGTTTTTATCATATCTGCAAATAGTCACTCCTTTCTATCTATGAAAAGACACAGATAATTTAAGATCCTTGTGACTAGGGGTTTTTACGTGATTTCGTACCTAGGGAATTCCCGGGAATTTCAGTTATAATTCTTTCCCACCATGCCGAGATTTTCTTAGCGGGATCCCAGAAAATAAAAATCTAAGTAATTAGCAGGGCACACTAAACCAGGTTATATTAAGAGCCCATTTGATTAAAATCAATTTGACATTTATACGAAATAAAAATTAATTTTATATGGAATTTTTAATTTTTCTGACATTCTATCGTTCAAACACAAAAAGAAAATGCAGAGGGCGAATTTTTTTAATTTGCTTTGAGTTTTCCTTGTTGAATGTGCCTTGGGAAATGCAGAGGGCGAATATTTTGAATTTTTTAAAATATTTAATTAAAATCGGTATATTTTGTATACCCTTCACATAAGTGATAAGGGTATATAGTATATGTATATACTATATACATATAAGTTTGTCATTCCATTTGCAATTTTTTTAATATTCATCTGTGACCCCATTAAGTATATATGTATTTTCTTGGCCTTTATACATAGGTACAAAAGCCGATTTAGCGCTGTCCGTCTATCCGTCTGCCCGTGTGTCCGTGCCATGGTTAAGATCTACTTTTTGAAGCCCCCCGATTTCGCGTAACTAGTATTAAACTATTAGAAATATCTGCGATCAAATCCCTAATGAAATCCAGAAAAATCGCTCTATAACTGACCGAGATATAAGCAAAAAAACAAGACTTTCTCTGTTTAATTCTCTTAAATTTTTACATAAAAACATCTACAACGGCCCCGGCGTTGCCCCTACATGGGTGCAATGTAAACCAGACTCCCATTAGGTTTTCCTCACAAATATTTTTGTAGAACATATTTATACCCTATCTCCGCCCTCTAAAAGGGTTGTCATACAAAGTTTAGTTTTTTTAAATTATTTTGAATCGCTCCCACAGCTTTCAGGGTGCGCCTACAAAGTTCAAATGTCGACCCCAATTAATTTTTCCTCCCAAACATTTTTGTGAAACATACTAAGCCCCTTACATGGTTGCCATACAAAATTTGAAAGAATTAAGGTAAAAACCACTACAACTCCCCCGGAGTCGCCCTATGAGAAATAAAATGTATCACTCCCATAACTTCCCCAGAGTCGGCCATAGAAAAATAAAGTGTAGGACCGACCCCTATTAGTTTCCCATTACAATCATTTTCCTAGAGCATACTTACCCCACATCAAGGGGATTGCCATACAAAATTTGAAAAATTAGGGTAAAAACCCCTACAACTTCCCCGTTGTCACTCTACGAGTGTTAAAATATGACACCGTCCCCTATTGAAAAATAAGAAAGGCCAATGTGAAAGGTATATAAGATTCGGCACAACCGAATATAGCGTTATTACTTGTTAATATATAAATTCGATTGCATAAATGTTTTTCAACCAATAAATTTTTTTGTTAAATTAATAAATTTTTCTGCATTCACAAGCAACTTTGTCAAATTAAAATGAATATAATCAATCCATGGGGGAAATGTAATGAAACTACTTTTTGAAAATACATATGTATGTATGTACATATGTGTACTTACGATATATACAGCCATGCAGATAATTAACCTTCGGTTAAGACAAGCGCTCAGGATAAGCCACCAAGAAACCGAAATCAATCAGCTACTATTCTCAAGTCATTCAAAAGCAAAAAAGCATATTTTTGAACCTGCGATAGCTTTTCAAAAATTTATTAAAGATTGGCTAGATAAAAAATATCTGTATGTGCTGCGTGCCCTTTGTGCCCAAGGATAACCTCATATAGTATTATGGGACATAATAAACATTAAAACAAACTTTTGCATTGACCAAACATCGGTTTTGTATTTTTTAGTTATTATACCCTTTACATAGTGATAAGGGTGTATATCAGTTTGCCATTTCGTTTGTAATTTCTACAATATTCACTTGCGACCCCAAAAAATAAATATATTCGGGATTCTTATAGATAGGGAAATCGATATAGAAATATATATATGTTTGTCTGTTCAAATAAAGTTTCCGGGCCCAAATTAAGCCGCACAGAAAATGTTTTGGTACAATTAGAAATATCGCTATCTTAAATAAGCAAAATCGGTTCACTATTGACCGAGATATGTATAAGCAAAAACCCAAAATAACCCATTTTATAGGGCAAAATCCGTGCATATATCCCTATATCTCTCAAAAAATACAGCCACAAAACTTGGCACGGATACTTTGAAGATAAGGAACTAAATTAAGGAAACATTTTTTTAGATAGGAGCAGGGAAAGTGGTATTCCCCCGCGCTAAATCTGAGAAACTATAGCAGCTATAGACTTCTACAAGAAGGAGTTTTACAATAATGTGCACATTTTGGATAAAAATTATTTTGATAGGGACAGGGGAAGTGGCAGCCCTTATACAAATTAAAAATTTTTGTGAAATTTGCGATGCTGATGCTGGAAACTGTAAAAGTTATCGATTTCAAATGTTATACAAGAGTAAATTGGATAATAATGCCTACTTTTTGGAAAAAGGATAACTTGGATAGGAGCAGGGGGAGGTGCAGCCCCCATATAAATGAAAAATTTTTGTCAAATTTTCGATACGCTTTATCTCAAAAACCGTAACAGTTATCGACTTCAAATGTTATACAATAATTAATTAGATAATAATGACTTGAATAAGAGCAGAGGTAGGGGCAGCCCTCATACAAATTAACAGTTTTTCTAAAAATTTCGATGCGCTATATCTAGGATACTATAACAACTATCGACTTCAAGCCTACATTGTGGAAAAAATTAGTTGGATAGGGGCAGAGGGAGGGGCACTGCCCAAACAACTGAACAATTTTTAATAAACTTTTAATACAAAATATGTCAAGAACTGTTAAAACTTTCGACCTCAAACCTTTTTCATGGTATTTCTATTATACATACAAGCGTCAAAATTTTGCAAATATTTCTTTTTTAAAAACTAGAATAGCAATCGACTTACAGCCCGGCAAAAAACATTTTTATTATAATATTTTCGGTACGATAACAACTCCGCCAGATCAGATGGCTGGGTACAAAAAAATACCAATGTGAAGGGTATATAAGATTCGGCACGGCCGAATATACCGCTCTTACTTGTTTTGTTTTGACAACTACAACTAAACTTTAACTGCCAAATCTTGTGGGTTAAACTTCAATTAAAATAAACCACATCTCAGAAACACATTTTAAAGTTTAAACTTGGTTTAAACAATCAACACGGCTGAACTACAATCAAAAAACCGGCACTAAGTAGTTTACTATTTTAGGCAATAAAATAATGAATCCCGCAAACGTCTGAAGGTTATCAACTATTATTACGGGAAAAGTAGATAAAGCAATTATACCTTAAAAACTGTTACAACTTCTAATTAAAGAATATAAATTTAAACTTTTACAGCAAAAACATTTTTAAACCGATAAAATAAACAAGTACTAAAAAAAGATTTGTATTATAGGGTTAATAAAAATAAAATATATTGGACTAATCACTATACAATTATTGATGTCTCGATATAAATTTCTAGTCACACTTTTGGGCTACAATTCCTATGGATTTGTTTTCAGCAAAGTACAAATACATACGTATCTCATTCAACAACAATTAAAGTAGGGTTATTAAGCGATTGTTTCAAAAAAGTCTATGGCATAGTTGGCAAATGAGCCCTTAATAAAGTTATTATTATATGAGCGTAAGTAAAAGTTTTGAGTATGGAAGGGAAAACCGTTTTACCTACATATATTTAAAAACAATATTAGGACAACTCCATAATTCACTTCTACAACAAGAATATTTCTTTTTTTTATTTTGGAATAAAAACCGATTAATTTATGGATATAAATTTTAATTAATTCGGCAAGAGTTTAAAATAATTATATTATATATAAGCGATATTTTAGTACCTGTGACTTGAACATCACTGGTAACTGCAGTGAAATAAAATGTGAATTAACTGCTAACGTTATATTGTTACATTTAACTTGATATGTTTTGCAAACAAATATTTTTGAGTGTTTCTTGGAAATTACTATTAACTGCGATGTTGTTTCTAGGATTGGTATTGCCAACAACTTCGTTAATTAAATCTTTAAGCCCCATTTAAATTACATTGTGGTTCGTCGGGAAAACGAATTGATTCAAATTTAGTTGTTAACATAGCGTCTCCACGTAGCAATTTTTATTGCTGATCACACATCATCACAGCGATTACTAATTACTTTAAGTGGAGAACACGTAAACAAACAATTTCTCGTTTTCTGCACGTTATTTATGAAACAAACTGTTTTATAAGGTAAATTAATATTTTATCAATTTTTTTTATAAATTTCTCCCATTTTTTCCTAGGAATCGCAAAAACAATAAACCAAAATGGCGGAAAGACTGAAATGACAGCTAATTTGTTGGCAATACATGCTAAGGCGATTGCTGAAGCAACTAATGCGCAATGGATTGCTACATATGACAATTTGCAGTACACGTCGCAATTTGTATGAAAACAATCGAATTTGACAATTGGAGCATCTTCAATTATTCTCACAACATGACTTAGCCAACGTAAACGATGAATTTTGATACGCGTTACAAAGTCAGTGTCGGCAAACAGCTAATAGAGCTCACGATTCATACGACACAGGTAGTCTCCGTCAACGCAGATTGGTCCATAGATTTTCCCAAGAATCTTTCTCTTCAAGGCTTTGCTTTTAAACTGCTTATTTAGTCAAAAGTAACATCTATAGGACAATATTGTTCTTCTTTTTATCTTAAAACTTATGTTGCTTGTTTTGTTATTGCGTTTCCGTTTACTATTTGAAAGTTGTAGTTTTCAACTTACACTGTTTGCCCAAGTCTACTGGACATCTTGCAAGTTAATACCATCAACTTGGCTTTAACTGCATTTACTGCAAGACCGACTTTTGCTGATTTTTTCTCGACTTTTTCAAAGGAGGAAGCTACTGATCGCAGTGTTTGCCAAATGATGTCGATATGGTCGGTGAAAGCGCGTAACATGTGCTGTTTTGTAAATTCCTAGCAAAACTCGGAAGTGGTTAGGCATTACAAATTTCTTATTTTTCAACTACTATTACATACCGTCTGTATTATTTAGCAGCTGTTAGATAATGATTTATTTCTTATCTAAAATTTAGACAGATAGTGTTTGTTTTAGAATATTATATTTTATTTGAGTTTAATATTTTAAACCAGTTTTAACCAAAACATCAAAGAAAAACACTTTACATGCAACCATGTGTTACTAGGGGCCCAAGAAAAAGATTATTTAAGTGCCAATAAAGTAATAGGTCATGTAGGTCTCTCCTTGTAGACGAACATGGTAAGTACTTGCCTCCAATGTCATCGCCATGTTAAAATAATTGGTTAAAATGCTAATGAGTAAGAGTTTTTTGGATTTTAACTCATTACAAAGCAATGCGAGTTTTTGCTGGTAGTATGCCAGTTCTATTCACGAAAGGCTGTCTCCTTGTCTGAAACCTCTTTTGGTACTGAAGGGCTCAGAAATATTTCTGCCTATCTTAACTAAAGATTGTGTATCGGTTAGGATCATCCTGCAGAGTCGTACTAATTTTGCAGGGATACCAACCTCAAACAGCTTGAAACACCTTTGAACGTATGGGGCTGTCGAAAGCGGCCTTATAGTCAACAAATAGATGGTATGTGTCGATCTGTCTTTCTTGGGTCTTTTCCAGGATTTGTCGTGGTGTGTATATCTGGTCGATGGTGGATTTGTTAGTTCTAAAGCCGCATTGGTATGGCCCAATTATCTCGTCGACTTTAAATTTCTAAGCGTAAATTATGTTCTTATTTTGAATTCGCCTTTTGTTTGAAGTTTAAAATATTCCGGTACTTGGCAATGATTGTTCGACGAAAAATGTAAGTACTGTGGTTACAATGAAATAAGCCATAATCAACTTGTTATATTAAAATTTATTAATAATGTATTTTTATAAAAACTTCAAACGTCTTACAAATGCCAACATGTAGTATAGTTAATTATAGTTGCTTTTTACTTAACAAATAACATTTTATAATGAATTTTTAGTATTCAACAGCTTTTTGAGAAATGAAAATGTTGTTAAAGGTACCTTTACATGGTAATACATATATTATGACTTGTCAAAAAATGTTGTAGAATAATACAAAATCTCATCATGTAAAAGCACAATGTATTGAGTGGGAGCAAATACGGATACAAAATTAGACAAGTGTTCGGTAAATGTTTATTTTCTAAACCATTTTAGAAACTTGTGTATTCTCATCACATCAAAAGTGTAAGAGATTGGCAGCACTTACAGCATCTAATGAAGGTGGCTACACTTAATTAAACAATACATAAACAATCGAAATCAAAGCAGAATTTTTTCATGTTGTTTTTGTTAATATTGTAGAACCTTAACCATATGGCGTTACCCCAAAAGGAAACTGGCAAGAAACAACCGATTTTGATTTTACCAACCTCATCCGTGTAAACATGAAAAATAGTTAGAACAGATTTTTATTCTCTTTTTTTAAACACGGAGAGAATTTCATAATATTTTGATTCTACAAAATCTAATTACTTTGTATTACCGTGTAAAGGTACCTTAAGTAATTGCAACTGTAATTAATTTTATTGAAACTATTGCCACTTTGAAAAAATTTAAAAGAACACACTTCTAAATTAAGTTTTATTTGGTGCGAAGTTCAAAAAACTTCTACCCCCGAAAGTCAGGTAAATTCTTTTAAAACTGTTGAATTGTATCTATTTAAATTGGGTTGATTGATGTTTAATATCGAAATTTCAACATTAATTTAGCGCAAGTAATTTAATATATACATACATATGTACATATAAAAGTAAGTTATTCAAGTGTAAGTTATTTGCAAAATCGTTATGAAAGTGCAAGTTTCTCTTTCACTATTTTTATATCAATTTAAATATGTATGTACGTATGTACGTTTATCTATTACCTACATATATGTATATGTACATATGTGGGTATTTTAATTAATTTAGAGAATGAGAAGTATCAAATGTTTTTTTTCGAAACAAAAAACAATGTAGAACCAATTTTTAATTGATTTTAATTAATTGTTGTGACTGACATATATTTTCAGGCACTTAAATAAATGTTTAGAAAAAATCTGGAAATGCATACATACAGTACTCCCTAGTACAGTTTAAACACCACCAGTAGAGATGAGCAATATTGCTGTACCTGTGATTTCAGACCTGTGACTTGAAAATCACTGGTAGCGACAGTGACATAAACTGTGATGTAACTGTTACTGCGATGTAGTTACTTTTGATATGTTATAAAAACAAATATTTTTGGGGTTTCCTGTGAAGTAACTATTTATTGCGATGTTGCTACCAGACTTAGTTAATTTTTTGCCAACAACCTCGTTCATTCGATCTTTAAACCCCATATACATAAATTACATTTTGGTTCGTGGAAATAATTAGAAATGTTCCTGAGTAGCAACTGTTAACTGCAGTGTTCATACTTAAAATTTGGTATGTTATTTAAAGTAACATTTTTGGGACTTCCTGTGAAGTAGCTATTAACATATTTGTTTGTGAAAAATAATAAACAGCGATCACCGTCACTGCTTAAAATAACTGTTATTTAAAAGTCACGTTCACTGTTTACAGTATTCTACATATATCACGGGATCACTCATCTCTAACCACCACAATTCATTTTGTTTAAAGTAAAAATTTATTGCAGATTAAGGTACATACATTACATTACACACATTCAATTATGACTGATTGCTGCAGAATTTTGTGAAAATAGTTTTGTATTAAAATTATTCTAGCAAAGTTTGGTTCTGAAGTCGACATGCATTAGACATTTATGAGGATTAGAACAATTTTCTTTTGTTAGGTGGAAGGTTTCGTAGTCAGTTTGTATATATGTACGTGGTACTGAGCATCAATGACTCTGTATCTCGTGATTTTTAGTATTAAAAAAAAAGGGGATGCCATCACATAATTGGCATTTACTCAACAAGTAGTTATCTAATTAAATTAAAGAACACAAAATAATAGGAAAAAACTGCCTTTAAATTAAGTCTCCACAATTTTTTTTCAGTATTATACTTTTAAAGATACTCTAAAAAATTTCTCAGAAAATTACCTTTTATTTCAAAAAAAAAAAATGTTTTTTTTAAAGGCTCATTAAAATTATAAACTGAAGAACATTTTTATACTCTTCACATAGTGATAAGGGTATTTATCAGTTTGTCATTCCGTTTGTAATTTCTTAATTATCCATTTGCGACCCTATAACGTGTATATATTCTGGATACTTATAGATAGGGAGGTCGATATAGCTATGTCCGTCTGTCCGTATGTTTCTGTTAAAATTAAGTTTCCGGACTAAAATAAAGTCGAGCAGAAAATGTTTTGATATCAAACAAGCAAAAATATCCTTGACACAATCGCTATTTAAAATCAGCAAAATCGGTTTACTATTGACCCAAAGGAAGAAAGAAATATATATTTCAGGAAATATATTCACTTTTGCCACAAAACTTTTTTTTTTTTTTTTTTTTAATTGAATCTTCGCTAATGCGAACTAACAATAAATATTCAAATCTTAAAACTAAGTAATTTATATTAGTCCAGTCAGTACCAGACCAAAATTTAAGTTCTCATAACAAAGTAAATTAATTTAAACAGTTTCATCTAAGTTCAATAGTGTCCCTTCTTTTTAGACGAGTGTGTCCACTGTGTAGCAAGTTGTTTCGAGCGAGCGGATTTGAATGCGTTTCCAGCTTGTTTGAATACTTGTCCACATAGTTCAGGATTTCACATTTTACTAGTGAAACTTGTAGATCCTTATGGATGTTGCTGTTTTTAATATACCAAGGAGCACCAGTTATCATAACTTATAGGCCTATAAGCAATAGCTTCTACCACATCTGAATATCGGAAACGTATTTCTATAGGACGTCTAGAAACAACAGGCGGTAATTCCCTCACGTCAGTGCATGTATTAGGAGTGAACACGTTTTTTAAATGGCTTGCGAGCAGATCGCATTTTTCTTCATCATTTCTAGCCCAGGATCCTCTTAGATTGCGCAGTGGTGGCTTTGCGATTACGGGTCTTTTGAAACGACTGGCTGATCGCCATAGAGAATAATTTGTTTGAGGAATCGCGTCTAGACCTTCCAAATACTTCTTAATTGATGCAATTCTGTGTACCTCAGCAAGTTTTTTAAGCGATTTGTACACTTTTTTAGCTTCGTTTTAAGTTTGGGCGATCTATGCTGTTGCCATTCTCTTCGCGCTTTCCTTTTTTCAGATAAAAGCTCTCCAAGATCGACAGAAAAAATTTTGTTGCATTTGACCTGACGGTTTGTTGAAACATGTTCAACGGCTGCTTTAATGTTTTCATTTAGGATAATCAGGCAATCATCGATTTCTTGGGGAGTTTTTAGTGGTATGTGTTCAGAGCAGTGAGAGCTGATATATTTTTTATATTTCAACCAATTTACTCACTAAACTTGGCACGGGCTTTTTTTTCCAAATTGGCAGAAAAAAAATTGTTATACTTGGCCTGAAGGTAAAAAGAAGAAGCATGATCAGCGGATTCTTTAATATTTTCATTAAGCATACCCAGGCAATCATCGAGTTCTTCAGGAGTTTTTAGTTAAAGGACTTCCGACCATGGAGCTCTGATATATTTTTTATATTTCCACCAAATTACTCTCTTAGAAAAGAAAAAATCAATAATCGCGATTTGGTGAGGACTGCAAGTAATTATTGTGGTTAAGTGGTCAGAAGATAAATCCAAGGAGGCTTGAGCTTAAAAGAGTTTCGGGGATATGCCTTTTGCTACGCTTTTGCCATTACGTCTGGCATTTTGTTGTGGTCAGTTGACAAATAGGTTGGTTGTCTAGTTGAAATAACACAAAGCCCAATTTCAGACACAGAATCATACAAGACTAATTAGGCGGAAGCCCCAGTATGTGTGCTTAGCGTTATAGCCTCCAGCAGCAATGAAGCGAGGACCTAAATATTTGTAAAAACGGTTGTACTGATCCTTTGCTTTGGAGAATCTGGGTGAAGAATAAACCGATGAAATTACTAGGCTATCGAAAAATGCATTAATGCAGACGTTTGTTGCTTGAATATAACATTCGGAGAGCCCCCCTCCCTTTGTGTTTAATTGTTGATTTGATAAGTATCCCCGAACTATCACACGATCTATCCCTGGGATACTTTAAATAGTAAAAAGTATAGCCACTTATTTTTAAAGTGCTTGTAGGCGTCATATGAGTCTCGGAAACCAACATTATATAAATTTTTTGGTGTATTAAAAATATTTGGCGGATGCCGTTTGCGCCCCAGAAACAAACCCTGAGCAGTTTATGACCTTTTAATCATGGCCTGGAGAAGAGCAGACTGCAATTTTTGCATTTCTTGCATCGTGCAAGCTATATGTGCCATGATTTGACTAAATTGTTTAACCATATTGTCAATTACAGCTTACAGGCAGCTCTTGATGTGTTGTTGGCTGGGTAGGCTTACATTCTTTGGGCTGGTTAGGCTTTAATGCGTTGACGTAAGAAACTTCACTTGTTGTTGTCCGTGCTTTAGGGAGCATATTTGTTGTGGGTACACTTATGTAATGGCTGGGGAGCGGCAGGAACTACTTTCGGCTTTGATGAGCGCATTACTAAATTAAAACAGGGCAACCTCTATAGCAAGGATAGGCAACAAATACTATTACATTTGTTTTTGTATATGTACAGTTTCAGATAATATTAATTCCATATTGTTGTTAGTGTAATTGAACAAACAAGCGGTAATCATCCGCCTTGTTTGAAAACTCATATATTTTGTATACGTGAAGCTAAGATAAAAGAGGGAATTTGCGCGGCGTTACAATACCCAACAGTGCTCTATAGTTGGCAGTGTGGTTTCCACCGCTGCACCTCTTCACCCTAAGACCATCTTTTGGTTTGTCGCACTTGGCTGCAATATGCAGCTTCACACACACAACACAAACAGAAGGCAACTTACAATAGGCTTTAGCGTGGCCATATTCTTGGCAGTTCAAGCACTGTACGGGCCTAGATCGCAATTGTGGCAATTCCACTGTAACTCTATGGTGCATAGTATAACTTAAATCATTTATGGGACAAGTTAAAATTTTTTTTTTAATTCAACATCATCAGGCTCAACTTTTCCCTGTTCCTAATATTTGATATAGTTCTAACTGTAAACCCTTTGTTGCACAAACTGGTTTTTATCTTTTCTGGGTCAACTTTAGAGTCAATACTCTTTACAACTACCTGGAGGCATTTTGCGTTCTTAAGTTGGCAAGTATAGAAGTTTTTCTTGAGTTTTTCGAGCTCCGAAGCCGTAGTGTGGTAAGCGTTTTCATGATTTACTTGAGTTTTTGTCTTGTATATGTTACCACGTTTAATGTTAGTAACGTAAAAGTTTTTTTCGTCAATTAAGCCGACTAAAAACTCAATGATATCATTGGAGTTTTTTTCTCTCCAATAAATAGAAGGTGGCTTAAAAGTCTTTTTTCCGTAACGTGGCCATCATTATTCTCTTGCAGAATAGCAAAACAAATTTTGCGATGAAATTGACCTGTCATCGTTTTTTTAAATTTTCGCAGGTTTGATAAGCTCCTGCCGACTTCGGGCTTCTTCCTCTTTTAAGAGCTGTTACAAAGCGCTCCATCCCTACCTGTATCTTAGGAGCACACGCAAAAATTGGCCTTAATGCGCCTTTAGCAGCTGTTGGTACAACTCCTGATCTTGATAACGATGAGCGCGATGAGGATGGTACCTCGTTTTTTTTATAATTTTTAAAAAGAGATATGCTAAGTTTGGCCCTTATTCAGTACATTTATTTAAATTAAGCGCACTTGCACTTAAATTGTTACTAATTATTTTTGGTTTAGCATTTAAATAGTTTTATTATATTCAGAGTTCCTAATGTTTTCACTGTCAACGCTTGTGGAGCTTAAAACAATTTAAGCATTTCGGCTATTAAGCCCACTGTCACGACGATTAATGTGACTGTTTTTTTGTTTTTTCTCACTGATATACATATGTATGTATAATAATAAATTTGTTTGCCACTTATTGCAAATAGTTTCGTTTTAAATAATAACCGCGTAGACACGTCCGCATACTACGAGATTAAGAACAATAAAAAATAACAAAATAAAAAAACCTAAACTTAAAAAAGGTGACAATGGGCACTCTAAAGAACTTTTTTTATTTTTTTTCGAATTACATATATATATAAAATTTAAAAACGGATTTTAAAAGAAAAATATTCCAAAAAACCTTGTTATATGCGAAATATGCAAAAATATTCCCTAACATACAAAATTATTCAAAAGCTCTGAAACGGATGATTAATACCCATGGTACAATTACCTTACAAGGTATTATCGCTACGGCAACAACTACAACAAACTCGATACCAAATTTATGAAGTTGTTGTAAAAGCATCCCCGTTATGTCAAAAAACGTACTGTTTGACAGTACGTCAGCTGTTTAATCGATACTACCTTGTAAGGTAATTGTACCATGATAATACCCTATAATTAACGCGAACACAGAAAAAAATTTTTTGTTGCCCTGCTCATTGGATATTATTTTCATTTAACTAAGACTATATTTACACTACATTATTCTTCATGAAATTACTTCCATTAAATTCTAGAAAATTTATTTCTTCCATTAAATATAGTCAACAATATATCAATTGTTTTTAATTGCGGTTAATTCTATTAATATGGCTGCATACTGTCGAATTGCAATGTGTGCAAAGAGGTGTTCAAGATGACTTCCACCTGCACACGAGATAAGCAGGCAGCCTTTGTATTCGTGGATTAACACTTTATGGACAAGTAAAGAGCGTGCACTCCACAAATGCGGCAATGCATTTAAAAATATATCCTAGGATTGTATATTAGATCGTATGCATTACTGTCTTACCTGTGTGCATCGGTTCATCGATAATGTAATCTAAATTTTTACCGATGGGTGGACGGAACTCAAATTATTCACTTATTCTATTAATTTAGTGTTGTTTATGTGCCATAGATTGGTTTAGCAGTACTATAAGCTAAATTCCAAAACGCAGTTTGCTTTGCATTACAAAATTTAATTTTTTTCCCTTATACACTCCTTAGATTTTTGACAACGTTTTTTGCCTCCAGGACATTAATATAGCTGTAAACACTCATTTGGAAGTATAAGATATTATCAAAAACCTCATCTTTGCTTCTAGGAAAAACTTGAAATTTTTTGATGCAAGGCAAACTGCGTTTTGGAATTCAGCCATACTGTCAAAATATTTGATAAAAATTAAACAATTGATTTGAAATCTTGTTTTCAATTAAGAACTCCACGTTAAAATTTTCAAATTACATCTGTTTTTTGTGATGCTGGTACACAATGCATTAATGATCATTTCGAACAGAATGATCGTTTTCCAACAAAAAAAAACAAAAATAAAAACCACTACAACTATTTTTATTTAAATGATTGTCTATAACAAATCAATGAAAATTATTTACATTGACACAGAACTTAATTTGAAACGTTTTATACAAAATTTTATTAGATTTTTTTTTGTTTGCGCACTTGTACTTGCACAGAGTAACCCAGTAAACATTTTATTATCTCAAAAACTAAGTAATTACGGCATTCGATTCGAATCGAAATTCAAATATTTTTATTAGAATTTCTATTTTAAAAGCATTGGTAACTTGATCGATGGAGTAGAATTTCGATTCGAATCGAAAACCGTAATATGCCACCAGTATAATATCAAAATTTTTGAAAAAAATTTTATTGGGGGTGGTACCCCATATTCAGACGGACAATTTTTAACAAATATCCGCAATCCCATATATCAGAAATTATAACAGCTGCCGGCCTCAAACCTGGCAATAGGTCATTTTAATATAATATTCACATTTTGGAAAATACTTATTTGGATCGGATTATTAAATATGATACTTCGAATTAAATTTTATCTGGTTTTTCAAGTGTTAAACATAGGAGAGTCTATAATAAATATTGATCTTTAATTTAATGTGAAAGAATTTTTTTAACAATGTTGATATTTCAAGGAAAATAATAACAAACTTCATATAAAAAAGAAGTCAGTTTTTATTGACGTTATAAAATACGTTCGTGGCTCGTTCAGTAAATTTTTTAAATCAATAATTACCTGACTTATGTTCATTTAACGCCCGATATAAGTCCTTTGTGTCTAGCGTTTTTTTCCTGCCCTTGAAAAATATTGGTAATGTGTACCTAATAAATTGAATAAGTATTTATAAAGAAATGTTTTTAGATGCAAATAGATAAATTAAAATAATTGTGTCGCAAAAAAAAAAGGATTTTCATACCAAAAACTTAATCGGGAAAATATATTTCCACATTCATAAGGGTTTTGTGGCAAATCGTTTGGTTTTATTGATTGCATGTTGTTAAAATGTTGTTATGCCAACTGAAATGATAATAATAAATAAAAAAAGGAAATTATAATTATTGTGAATTAGTAAATAATTAAGAAGTCAAAAACAATTTAATTATGTCGATAAAAAGATTAATTAGAAGTAAACAAAATAGATGCGGATGTATGTACTTGTTTGTGAGGGTTATAAAGTTTTGTTTAATATTTTAACATAAAATTAATAAATTTTTTAAAATAATTGCGGAATTTAACTAAACATACAGTACTTTTGCTTTGACAATTAACTAAAACAACTTTTCTTTTAAAGAAAGTTTTAATTGCCCCCCATACTTTTCTAAATTTTTTTTGCAAAAGAACAAAATATTAAAAGATAAAATTTATATACCGTATAAAGAATAACACACCCAATAATTCTGCATTGTTAAATCCAAAAATGCATTTTTTGAGTTATGATGCTGTTCTGGCAAATTAGCGATATATGCATAGTAGTATATCCAACCAATTAATATAAATTAAGATTTTTATTGATTTGTTTGCTGACAAGTATAAATTAAACAATAAGTAAGAGTCGAGAATCATAAAACTACAATAAAATAATATTTTTTGTTTGTTATTTTAAATTTTATCATATGAGAAAAATGTAGCTACATATGTACAATTAAATAAACATTAAATAACACGGAAAAACACTGAAATATATTGTAAAATTTTTTTTATAGTTTTTGAATAAACTAAACATATATAAGTGGGTAATTATACAGTTACCAATTCCCAAGTAAAAAAGTTGTTTTTTTTTTTGTTTTTAGTTTTTTTTTTTTTAGCAGCAGACGATAATACAAAATATCCAGTTACATATTTTTAGTTCAAAAAATTTAACAAAAAAAGTTAAAAGGACTGCAATGACAATAAGGATTACATACATTAATAACACAATAGCCTTATTGTATTTGACGTTGTCGGGTCGATTGATATCAAATTCGATCGAAAAACGACAAGAGCACTGTTCATTTAACATTGGCGTATTTATTACATACAAAATATCAAAACATTAAGTACGACTTCAACAACGCCTACTGCAACAAAACTGATTATCTGCATATTAATATGCAATTTCTAAAGTATGTACTTTAATTTAGGAACCGTTCGTCAAATAAAACAAAAAAAAACTATCAGAACTTAAATGAACACAATAAATGTCAAAACATATTTAGGGGATTCAGAAGGTGTTCTATCTGTCCTATTGTCATATTGTTATAAAATTTCATAATGGCTTAGAAACCTTTACCAACTATTGGACACTCGGCGCAGGTGTATGTGGGCTTGTTGTGACAATTTAATAAGCATATTAAACGACGTAGTATTTTTTTGAACCATTTTTTGTATGAAAGACAACAAAACCATTGTGAAATTTTATGATATTATGATAATAGGACATAATAGAACACCTTGTAAATCCCCTAATTATTACAGTTAAATAAACTCCCGCTCAATGTACGTTGATTTAAAGAAATTGAAAATTCATAACTCCAGTTTGTTGCACTGTGTAGTTATAAAATTAGGGGGGTTCATTTACAAAAAATTACCAATCATTTTTGATAATTATTGCTAGTAAGTGTTCACGTTAACAAAAAATTAGCAACTAGAGAGCCAAAAAGGGCGTAATATGTTTAGAAAAAAAATGTTTCTGATATTTTCTACTACACCATTTCCAATTGTATTTCAGAACTTTCCAATTGTATTTCAGAAATTTCTAATTCAATTTCAGAAATTTCTAATTCAATTTCAGAAATTTCTAATTCAATTTCAGAAATTTCTATTTGTATTTCAGAATTTTCTATTTGTATTTCAGAATTTTCTAATTGTATTTCAGAATTTTCCATTTGTATTTCAGAAATTTCTATTTGTATTTCAGAATTTTTCATTTGAAATTCAAATAGAAATTTCTGAAATACAAATGGAAAATTCTGAAATACAAATGGAAAATTCTGAAATACAATTAGAAAATTCTGAAATACAAATAGAAAATTCTGAAATACAAAAAGAAATTTCTGAAATTGAATTAGAAATTTCTGAAATACAATTAGAAAGTTCTGAAATTGAATTAGAAATTTCTGAAATTGAATTAGAAATTTCTGAAATTGAATTAGAAATTTCTGAAATTGAATTAGAAATTTCTGAAATACAATTTGAAATTTCTGAAATACAATTAGAAAGTTCTGAAATACAATTGGAAATGGTGTAGTAAAAATTTTACTATCAGAAATTATTCAAACAGTCTTTCTGACATTATGCTTTCAAAAATAATTTATAAAATAAGTTTACAATAACAAAATACATTTGCTTGCAAGTTTTAGCTGTAAAAGTGTTAATTTACTTATAAATATTTCTTTTTACTTTCTCGTTGCTAGTATTTACTGGAAAGTTAATAAACACAACTATTATTTTTTAAAAATTTTTTTGCTTGTTTTGCAGACACTCGACTAACAACAAACAATATTTCTCATTAATAAATAAGTTGATTGGATTCTAGATAAAAAATGTTTAATGTATGTACATTTATACATTTGAGCCTATACCTACAACAGATACAAAGAATGTTTAGTGTTTGTTTAAAACTAATTTATAACTATTGAGTTTTATTATTTGAAATTATTTAGGGAAATATCGAAAACAGTGTAAGATGACGATAATATGTGTAAAAAAATTATTTTAAAGTGAGTTATTTGTAGAAAATTTAATTCTTTTGATTGCAAAGCAATATAAAAACTCCTAAGGGGCAGAATTAGGTATACTTATGTAGGTAAGTATGTACATATACTACAAATACGATTTCGTTTATCAACAAACATGCTTATTTGTTATTAAATTTTTTGCAGCAAAATTACAATTATACCCCTACTATGATTCACTGAAGTTGTAATGTGAAATTTGGTATCATGATTAGGAGAAGATGATGTAGGAGAATTTGGATACCAAGTAACGGCTCTGAATATGGAGGATGACATCTCGAAACTTGGTGCCAGAAATTGGAGAAGAAGCGCAGAAGATCGAAGCGCCTGGAGATCAATTCTAAGTTCGGCTAATGGAACAAACGTTCTGTAATAGCCATCTAAGTAATTAAGAGTAAAACTTAACCATACAACTGCTTCTGACGAGTTGTAATTTTTTTAAGTTTTTGTCGACTAAACTAACACACAGTTGTAAGTGATATTTTTTTCACAGGTTTGGTGTTGAGTTGTTAACCATAATAGGGGGTTTATTATTTTTATTACCAGATTGATTGGGCCCGCTTTTCTGGATGCGATTCGAAACGCTCAAACGTGCTGAAGTAAAGGGGTTTAAAACGCGCTTCCATGATCAATTTTCGCCTTAGAAAACACAATAGCACCTAAGAATATTACTTGTTAAATAAAAAATCTATACTTAGTAATCAAAGCTCTCAAAATTGTTCAAATAATGCACCATTTGTTAATGGGAGCTGTCACTTCAATTCAAACCAACCTGTTTACTATTTACAAAAAACATCTAACTGACAAAAAAAAAGCAACTTATGCGAAGTTTTAAAATCATCATTTAGCGTTTTTCGATTACGTGAGGGTGCTACACTTTTTAACGAATCTCTTTACATTCAGCTTAAACAAAGGTATTGATACTGAAATTAATATAAAAAACGAATATTAGCTTCCGAATGCCAACCTATTGCATTTTTGGGCAAACAATTTTTAAGGCTACTAATTAAAAAAACATGTCATTAAAAGTGATTTGTTTGTACCAAAGGAACATGCCCTTTGCTCAAATAAGCCCATCGTGACAAAATTTAGTAATTCTACGTTTTTTTTGGTAAATTTAAGCAAGAAAATTAAACAAGTTCTAAATTACACACAAGAAAAAAACCAAATTCATATTGCAAATAAACACAATCAATCAGTGCGCCTCCAAAAGACGTCAAACATCACAAATTTTGCGATCAGTTTATTTATAATTTTTACGCTAACTAGGGATGCCACAGAGGACTAGTTTTTTTTTATCCTGGGATTCAGGATTCTAAAATTTTTAAAACCCGGGATCCCACGATTAAAAAAATATTTCTGTTTGGCATTCCTAGTTAAGGATGCATAGCTGGGCAAATTACCTGGAATGGGCTTAATTCCTTTTTTCTTCCGCCTTTATTTCAATAAGTATTTAGATTTGAAGTTATGGGGTGGGAGCGGTATATCTACACCGGTGGATGTGTATTTGTTAAAATAAGAAGAAACACATATTAACAACTATTGCAAAAATATTTTAAAAAATTCAAAACTTTGAAGATATTAATTATATTTGGAGCTCGATATCTTCCGAAACGGATTCCGGATTTAAAGGACACACTATTTTATCAAACTTATTTTTTTAAATGTCACTAACAGCATATTAGTAATCATACATAAAAAACGACGCTTTTATTTACAAAAAATATAACTTTTTGCATGCTGACTTACGATATGTTTGTAATGAATAATGTAATGGGATATATAACTGATATTAAGAGCATGACATATCAAGGATATTAACACTTGTGATATCATTACTTATATACATATGTACAATATTTATATTGTTGTAGAACCCCTTATCTACACAAAACACATGAGTATATAATAAGTAATTTTGCAAAACTGTTCATTTGCGTCTACTTATTATTTTATTCTTTAAAAAAATATAATTGATACGTTATAAAAAAACGCTTAAGAAATTGACGCTGTGTGCATTTAAGAGAAAAAAACTCTTTTATCAACATTTATACATTTGTATGTAATTCTTTAAAAATCGTCAAATGGAACAGATTTAAGCTTTTTTTATATCACCAATATACTACATATCGCTAATTTGCCAGAGAAACGTCATAATTCAAAAAAGCAAAGGCGTATAAAGCTTTCGATTTGCATTCACTAGAGAAGACAAGCGGATTTTTTTTTTTTCAAACGCAAAAAGAAGAAATAATGAAAATATGAACGCTCATATTAATTAAAAATAAAGTAAGTTTATTAGGGTCTCATTTGACAATTTTTCATAGACATCTGTCAAATAGGCCCTTAATAACCATACTTTAATTATTATGAACTAGCACGTGACCCGCTACTTCGTAAGCGCAGTTTTAGAAATTTATTAAGTGAAGGTGATGTTTTGTGCCTTTATTTCTTAAACTATTACCTGCAAAACGCAATTAAAATGAAGTTTCTACCTTTATTGGTTAAGAAATTACAAAAAGTACCTAAAAAGTACCAACATGTAATTTGTACCCTTTCTTCTATCCCCTAGGATCTTAAGTTTTTAAAAAGTATAAAAAAATATTTATATTTTGTCAAGACTTGTCGAACGCAGTTTGAATAATGTTTCTATCTTTATTGGTTCAGATGCTACAAAAAGTACGTAAAAAGTACCACTTTATAAATTTGTACTCTTTTGTCTGCCCCTTAGGGTATAGATTTTTAAAAAAGTTAAAAAAATATATTCATATTTTGTCCTGACCTGTCGAACGCAAATTAAACTATGTTTTTACCTTTATTAGTTAAGAAGTTACAAAAAGTACCTAAAAATTACAAATATGTAATTTGTACCCTTTTTTGTGCCTAAGAGTCCAAAATTTTTAAAAAGTATCGAAAGAATATTCTTATTTTGTCGATGCCTGTCGAACGCAATTTATATTACGTATTTATCTCTATTGGTTCAAAAGTTACAAAAAGTACAAATATAGAATTTTTACCCATTTTTGAACCCTTTTTTTACCCCTCAACGTCCAAATTTCAAAAAAGTAGCAAAAAATATGAAGAAGACTTTTTTAGTATCTGTCGATTGCACTTTGAACTATGTCTGTACCTTTACTCAAAATTTAGGTTTTACCCTTTTTTAGCCTTAAGGGTCTAAAATTTTGAAAAAATGCCAGACACAGGTCTGTTTATTTTTTGAGTTAAATACGATCCTTTTTAAATTTTGTTTCTATCGTTTGTAATTTAGGAGATATTAACTTTCGGATATTTCCATATTTGGCCCATTTTAAGCCCATTCAGGGATCTAGCTCTGCGCGTTTGGGCTGTACGATGATAAATCAGTCAGTCAGTCAGTAACGTTATTCCTTTATATATATAGATATAGGCCGAAATTTATACACAGTATAAAGCATAACATAACCAATAATTCTGCATCGTTGTTCTGTCCAGTGAGCGATATAAATATATATGTATTTACTGCACACATACTACACTTACGTACCCAGTGGCAAATGTCACAACGATTCGTCGTGACAAACGCTGACAATATTAAATCATAGATGACAAATTATTATTTTCTTTGGCATCATATATAGGCTGGCCATTATTTCCTGGTTCGATATCAGTACACTTTATATATTTTTTTACAAGAAAAGAAAAGCGTTTTTTTAAGTTTGTATAAGCCTAGACCCACCTAAAGTTCATTAAAGCATGACCACCCGTATGTCTAGTTTTCAATCTATTCTTGTAAAAACTTTTATCAAAAACACATCTTTATTTACAACAAATTTTTTAAGAGTTAAATTTTCTTTTAAAAAAATTACTCCAAGTATTATTGTGTTTTTTAACCCATTTAAAATATTGTAACATTTATTGATTTTTAGCAAATTTTTTTTGATATCACAATACCCATTCTGCTGCTTGAAAAATGTTCAACCCTCTAGTTTTGTTATAATTTTTTTTTATTGAAAATATCCTATTTCCTTTGAAAATCAGTATAATTAGTACTTCTTTTAAAAAAACAGTACATTTCAGTACATACTTTTACAATCAGTACACCAAATGAAAAATCGCTACATGAACTGATCAAATCAGTACGAATGGTCACCCTAGTCATACAGAATTTTTAAGGCAGTTGTCAAAAATTGCATATATTACTCATTTAAATTTTGTCCAACAAACAGAAATAAAAACAAACAACCGGTTTTTTTTCCGTCCATGTAGACATGTAGCAGACAAAGTACTGCATGGGTCAACTTGTCATTTACTCATAAGAGACAATGTCACTTAAAAACTTTTTTATTACGATGATACTACAATGACATTGTAACGCACAACTCCATTTGTTGTGTCACTATCGGGAGCATTAATCAGTAGTACAGTAATTTCTTTAAAATTGCGCCCTAATACTAATTTTGTGGCGATGTTTATTTAATCGATGAAAATGTCATAATGACAATTACGCCACTGGGTATATATGTACATATTGCATATCATTTGTTATTTTCAAAGTTGTTTTGATTGTTTTATTCGACTTCCTAGTAACAATGCGTTTTAACAATCAAATAAAATGTTAAAACTTTTCAATATATTTAAAGGGAACAAAGATCTGAAATATTAAAAAAAGCCCACGTCTAAAAAAAAATTTCCAATGAAGTTCTCTTGAAATGGCAAATACTTTTTCTTTTTATTACTGGATACAACTTAATACTTTTTATTTGGGTACTCGATACAACTCAATACTTTAAGCATTTTATTAAAATTTATAAAGAATGTTTATTTATTTCCTCTCTAATTCATAATATTAAAAATAGGTTTATTAATTAATTAGTTGTCAAAAGAGCTATAAATATGTATATAATACCCAAACTTCACTTTTTGGGTCATTTCAGTGTTATATTTATTAAACATATGTATGTACATACATATATATTTATACATATTTAATTTTTACTTTCGAGATATTTTTGAAGCTCCCACTGACATAGTTTGACTATTTAATCTGACTTATAATCCCGGTTTATTTTTAAGGGTTTTTATTAAGCCATTAAGGGCCATTATTACAAGTTGGCGACAAAGTTGGCGGTAGTAAATGGTAGCGTTAACAGAACATGGCGATAAAGTGGCCGTTAGCAAATTTCCATTATTACAACTTGCCGGTAGAGTTAAATACATATTTCTTATTGTGTGGCAATACCGTTAGCAATTACCGACTACTTTTGAAGGAGTAATAAGATTGTAGTGGCAACGACGCACTTTTGTTTACATTTTGAAAAGCAAAAATTGTGTAACGGACAGTGCTACCATATTAAAATAAAAAAATATGGTAACTTAAACATAAATCCTCCTTGTAAAACTTACCGCCAAGACGAACTTGCCTTTAATTTATCGCTCATTTTTAAGTTAAAAGAAAGTTGTAATAATGAAAATGTTTTTATTCAAGCGATAAAATCTCACTTTAAGCTAACGCGAAGTTGTAATAATGGCCCTAAATTGTTCAATAAAACTAATAAATGCTATATTGAGTAACTACTTTTGAGTATTGAATGCCTAAAGAAAAGAGCAAATACTCGGTACCCATTACCTAATACAATTAACTTTGTTGATTGCTTCGGGTAGCTTGTTTTAGCAACATTTACATACCGTTAATTATACCCGACCATATACGTGATATGAGTAAAATGCAAATGTTTGTAACGCCCAAAAATAATAGTTCGAGCTCGCCTCCAATTATACCGACCGATTCAGAGCCACTTCTTCAGTTGATTAAATCATGCCCATCCATCCATTTAGTTGGGTTTACATGTGTTTTTGTAATCAAATAAAGGAAATATTTCGAAAAAATATTTGTTAAAATCTAGCGTCGATAAGTTTTTTGGTATAAAAACCAGCTAATAACACTGCTGACAATCGGCCCATATTTTACACAGCCTTCATGCAAATGTTTTCCCGGAATAAGCATTTTGGGCTAAAACTCTAACGAATATTACTCTTTCTCCATAAATTTTTTTCTTATGTACAGAACCTGATACTAGCAACTATAAATGTCGAAATAAGCATTTTGAGCTATAGCTGCCACTTTGTCTTCATAAAATTTTGCATGTGTTTAAGGCAGAGTTCGAAATTGCTCACTCACTTCTCATTCGTGAGAACGAGTGTGAGCGCTGTGTTTACAACAGCAATTTTTCATTAGTGAATGAGTTTTTAAAAAACATTTTGTGCCTTCTCACTCTCGAGTGAGAAAAAAAAAATTTTTTTTTCACCAGTCATAAGTGAGAAGTGAGAAGAAAACTTTACTTTTTTTTTCACGAACATAAATGAAAAGCATCAAATTCGAGTACTTCTCATAAGTGAGAAATCATAAATGAATTTTTTCGCGAAGCATTCATAAATGTGTACACATAAAATTTTTTGGTCATGTTACTGGTGCTGCCATATGTAAAATTTTGTCGCATAATTTTTGAAATGCTTAAAAAAAGTAGGAATAATTTTTTTTTTTAAACATGTTTTTAATAAATTAAAAACTGTTATACGTTGTGGTTCTTAACTACTTTTTTTAATTTTCTTGCTTTCATAATAAAATATTTGCATTTATTTAACTTCATTTCAT
This sequence comes from Melanophora roralis, assembly GCA_963583895.1. NCBI lineage: Eukaryota > Metazoa > Arthropoda > Insecta > Diptera > Rhinophoridae > Melanophora > Melanophora roralis. The sequence continues at coordinate 88,856,215 of OY757187.1, read as the reverse complement.
TTAAATTTTTCAATGAATCCGATTTAATGATTTTAGTAATAAAAATATGCGGTTAAGGTTTTACAGAAATGGGAAGCATTACTTCAGTGACAAACAAAAGCATCGTCACCATCACTTTCATCATTACTTTGTACATCTTGTTTGTGAAGTAGTTTGTAATGTCTTTCACTAAATTCCTTTTTGCACGATTCTATTAAGCAAATACTTTTTTTGAAGATGCATCGTACAACACATATTTTTCAAAATTAAATTGTCTTTTAGGCACTGATTGTTATTCACTTCACGCTATTTAAAACCCAAATAAGGTTCTTTTACAAATATTTAATGTTGATATTGCAAAAAAAAAAATAGAGCTGTTACACACACTCATGCACATTTTAAAAGGATTGAAAAAAATTGCATTCCGCTTTACCACCATTAGAGATAATTGTTCATCATTTCATTTTGTTTGGGATTTTCCACTAATTTGAAAGGTATTTTATACCTGCCTGTCCGTCATCCTTTTAGGTATTAGGTATATTGTTACAAAAAATTGTGGTGGTTATTATACAATACACACGCAAATCTTTTTATGTACAACAATTTGAAACTTTATCTTTCAGGTCAATTAAATAGAACCTAAGAGTTTGAAGGAGTTCTATTTGCAAATGTAAAGTAAATTAAAAAAAGAGCAGTTAAGACCTTGAACACAATACACAAGAAATACTTTTTATTTATCAGAAAACGTCAATTAAAAATTAAGGAAAATAGTTGAAAAATATTTTAAAAGATTGCTATGAAAATTTGTGTCAGTGAAGACTACAAAATTTCTAAAAATCACAACATAAAATATAATGTATTATTTAAGTTTCTTAACAAAAACAATTTTTTTATAAATATGACTTTTTCACAATAAATACTGCTAAAAGTAATCCTTAATATTAATATTTATTTATTATTTATAATATTAGCAAAATAAAAAAAATTTATGTAAATGCAAGAATTTTTTTACTCTTATTGGGAGTACAAATTTCACACGCTTAAAAAATTATTTTCCGGCAACTCTGTTACAAAGCGTGAAAAATATTAAAGCAACACTCGCGCTCATAAAAGAATGAATCGAAAGTGAAAAGAAGAAATTTCTCATTCATTTGTGAGTGAGAAATAAAATTTAGTTTTTATTTTTCATTTGTGATTTGTGAGCGTGAAAAAAAAACGACAAACTTCTCATAAGTGAGTGAGGGTTGGCAAAAATTTTTTCACGCTCTTTTATGAACGTGAGAAGAAAATTTTTTTTTTAGGATTTTTCGCTCGAGATTTTTCATGAATGGTGTTTTTTTATCGCTCACTCTTGAGAAAATTTGTACTCTGGTTTAAGGCCTTAAGCCACCAAATATCGCCCTGAATTTTATAGTTATCAGTCCACAATTCAGTATTAGTCTAATTTAAGTCCCAGTCCTAAAATCACGTAACACAACATTTTTTAGCACACTGTCTGTGAGCATTAAAAACATAATTTAAAATTTGGCATTTTTAATCGAAATGCAGCTGAGGGTATCTATACGACGCACTTCACTATCGTTTTTTCGTTTTTACGCGACATTTTATTAGGAACCCTTTCCTTACTCTCGATATAATCGGTTTAGATACTTAGAAATAGAAATTTAGTAACAAGTGATAATTACAAATGGGGTTTCAATCAAATATGTACGAAAATCCTCGCACAATTCGGCAACAAACAATATTTATTTGGCGAATTCACAAGGTACGATACAATAGCATATTGTTTTATTGTCATATAATTTCACAATAGCATAAAAATTTTGTTGTTGCTTTTCATACGAAACTTGTTGTGAAACAATACAACTTTGTTTGATATGTTTATTGTGATGTCGTATTATATACAAAGTCATGCGCCAAGCGCCTAAAACGAAACGGCGAGTTTTTTAATTTATTTTTAGAGCCGCTAGCACTCGCATCCGTTAAAAACGTCTATACTAAAAACTTAGGCAAAACCGCCAAAGAAGATTCCTTAAGCCGCCTCCGCCGGCAAAAATAGCCGGCACTGCTCTCTGACACATCAGCTGTTTTTTGTTTACGTAAAAAATAACAAAATTCTTGTGATTTTTTACTAAAACTTTGCTTATTTTAATGGATTTTAGAGATTCTAACCAGGTTAGATATAGACTATTTTGTGTTTTCATGGGTCTAATTTCTACAAATTATTAAGTTAAGCCAAGAGCAGCACCAGATTTATGTACATAAATATGTGTTTGTTTTTCTATCGTTTGGTCGTATCAGCTGATTCAGATTTTAAATACGACACCTACAAATATACGAAGAGTTGTTCACAACGGTCATATTTTTTGGTTCTATTATTTTACAATATATGATTTCACAAGACCTTGTGAATTCACCAATTGTTTAAACTGCAATGTTTTTACTTTGTTACATGCAGGATTAAAACAGGAATTTGAGTTTTTAGCAGCAATATGTCCATATTGGCTCGGCATTCACACTACTAGTTTATCTATAAATGCGTAAGTTAGCATTTTACAGAGCTCGTTACATTCTGGTGTATGAACTATTCCTAATCACTTGTAAAAGTACTTTGTGTAAAAATATTTTTAGTCTAGTTACAGTTTTTTCTAATGTAAAATTTGTGACAAAATTTTGAAGGGATTTTTCATAAAAAGAATAATGTAGAAATTGAATTGTTGATTTCGTTTTAAAAAGTACTTTTTTGTAGTAAGGAATTTTTGCATATAAAATATAAAGCATTTTTATTTACACTGGGGACAAAAGCAACTCAACATTTTTCGATGACGTGTAAGGAGCGCCGCTATAAAACCATAGTTTTTACTGAACCTGCGTTTCAAAAGGTTTTCTTCTCCTCTTATGTATTATTTAACTTGTGTCGCTTTCGAAATCTTTTTTATTATATGTAGGTGTTTCATTAGCTCCGGGATTTTTAGCCAGAGATTTTTTGTAAGTATTACATATGCATATGGTAAGTATTAAGCAGTGCTAAAATCTAAAATTTAAAAAGTCAATACAAGAAAAAACGTTAATACATATGTATGTATATGGAAGTCGTTTCTTATATAAATCAGAATAGTGGGTTATCTGAAATAGTTTTGTGATTCGAATAAAATCACTTTCAAAAAAGTAATGTAATGGTACACATACACCACCATATAGAAATCGTAATGGAAATATTCGTTATTGGGATATCTGGAATAATCTTGATATCTAAACAAGAACATTTTAAAAATTTTAGATTAAAAGTTCTTAAACATATACATATGTATACCATTTAATACCACGTTCATCATTTAATTTTAGCGTAGTCCTAAAAGCACTTTAGTTAAAAACAATTTTTATTAGCATCTTTAGAAATAATAACACCTATGGTTTTCTTATGAAATTCGAAACCATCTAAAAGTAGACATTGTTTTCTTAATATGAAAAGAGCTAAGTAACAGATTTAGGATTCTAAAAAAAGTATGTCATTCTATTGTTGTCATGTTATAATAGTAAAAGTTTTTTTGAATTAATAGTTTATAGTTAAAATCGGGTGAGAAAATATATTTACGTACATAAATTTACAAACATTCATAAATTTGTGCATACCCAGTTAGCATTTGTAACTGTTTTCTGAAAACAAACAAACTAAGTTTTTTACGACTACATAAAGGTTCAATTATGCCTTAACATAACGCCACAACCATAAACGTTGCAATAAAAACTAAGACTCAATTGGTTTCTATAGTTATGGTTATGGTGTTATGGTAAGTCACCTATAATCAAATACAGTGTTGCCCATAAGTTTGGTTATAACAGCTGTTTTCTGTGGTTATGGTTTTGTCACGTTTAACTGAACCTTAAGGTATCTAAAAACTGCCTAATCAAATGTGCTTAAAAAGGACTCAAATGCTTCGAAAGAAAGCGACTTTTTTAAACAATGAAAAACAAAATTTACAAAGCATGTGCAACTAAAAATTAATCAAGCTTGAACTGTGATTTAGTTACCCATTAGGTAGTACAAACCTAATAAACAAATTAGTCATTAACGCAACTCATAAAAGATTCCCTCAGAAGAGTCGAGTGTAGGGTACCATTTTCCACCGGCAAAACATTCATTTTGCTTCAAACACGAGAGTTTTAGCGATTATTTAAATCGTCGAAAAAGCCCGTAGTATTGAAAAAATGCTAACTGGGTATTCATGAATGCAGCTACTAATGCAAATGTAATGCATAATAGGTTTTTTTATGACAATACAGGAAATGCATTGGAACAAAAATATTTATGTATGTACGTAAATGCATTCATAGATACATAAGAATACAAAAATATCGTAAATTTTTAGAAAAAAACACAACGGAATGTTCGGCTTACTTTTTTAACAAATATAAGTACTTACACGCTAGAAATCATTTTTAAATTAAAACGTCAATACAAATACAATAGAAAACAAGTAAGAGCGCTATATTCGGCTGTGCCGAATCTTATATACCCTTCACATTGACCTTTCGCAATCCCAAAATTTTTTTATTTTTAACCATTTTTTTACTTATGAAATATTTCTAATTTTTAAATAGGCTCTAAGGCCAACTCTAAAGAAGTTGTGCGCATTTTTACATAATTTTTGTAAATTTTGTATGGCACCCCCTTAGGGCGTGGAGATAGGGGGTAAGTATGTTCTAGGAATATCTTTGGGAGGGCAAACTAATGGGGGTCGGTCGTACACTTTATTGCTCCCAGGCCAACTCTAAAGAAGTTGTGGGCATTTTTACATAATTTTTGTAAATTTTGTATGCCAACCCCCTTAGGGCGTGGTGATAGGGGGTAAGTATGTTCTAGGAATATGTTTGGGAGGGCAAACTAATGGGGGTCGGTCGTACACTTTATTGCTCTAAGGCCAACTCTGAAGAAGTTGTGGGCATTTTATCATTTTTGTAAATTTTGTATGGCAACCCCATTAGGGCGTGGAGATAGGGGGTAAGTATACTCAAAGAATATGTTTGGGAGGGCAAACTAATAGGGGTCGGTCCTACACTTTATAGCTCTAAGGCCAACTCTGAAGAAGTTGTGGGCATTTTATCACTTTTGTAAATTTTGTATGGCAACCCCATTAGGGCGTGGAGATAGGGAGTAAGTATGTTCTAGGAATATGTTTGGGAGAAGAAACTAATAGGGGTCGGTTGTACACTTTATTGCTTTAAGGCCAACTCTGAAGAAGTTGTGGGCATTTTTACATAATTTTTGTAAATTTTGTATGGCAACCCCCTTAGGGCATGGAGATAGGGGGTAAGTATGCTCTAGAAATATGTTTGGGAGGGCAAACTAATGGGGGTCGGTCGTACACTTTATTGCTCTAAGGCCAACTCTGAAGAAGTTGTGGGCATTTTATCATTTTTGTAAATTTTGTATGGCAACCCCATTAGGGCGTGGAGATAGGGGGTAAGTATGTTCAAAGAATATGTTTGGGAGGGCAAACTAATAGGGGTCGGTCCTACACTTTATTGCTCTAAGGCCAACTCTGAAGAAGTTGTGGGCATTTTATCATTTTTGTAAATTTTGTATGGCAACCCCATTAGGGCGTGGAGATAGGGGGTAAGTATGTTCAAGGAATATGTTTGGAAGGGCAAACTAATAGGGGTTGGTCGTACACTTTATTGCTCTAAGGCCAACTCTGAAGAAGTTGTGGGCATTTTATCACTTTGTAAATTTTGTATGGCAACCTCATTAGGGCGTGGAGATAGGGGGTAAGTATGTTCTAGGAATATGTTTGAAAGGACAAACTAATGGGGGTCGGTCGTACACTTTATTGCTCTAAGGCAAACTCTGAAGAAGTTGTGGGCATTTGATCATTTTTGTAAATTTTGTATGGCAACCCCATTAGGGCGTGAAGATAGGGGGTAAGTATATTCTAGGAATATGTTTGGGAGGGCAAACTAATAGGGGTCGGTCGTACACTTTATTGCTCCCAGGCCAACTCTAAAGAAGTTGTGGGCATTTTTACATAATTTTTGTAAATTTTGTATGGCAACCCCCTTAGGGCGTGGTGATAGGGGGTAAGTATGTTCTAGGAATATGTTTGGGAGGGCAAACTAATGGGGGTCGGTCGTACACTTTATTGCTCTAAGGCCAACTCTGAAGAAGTTGTGGGCATTTTATCATGTTTGTAAATTTTGTATGGCAACCCCATTAGGGCGTGGAGATAGGGAGTAAGTATGTTCTAGGAATATGTTTGGGAGAAGAAACTAATAGGGGTCGGTCGTACACTTTATTGCTCTAAGGCCAACTCTGAAGAAGTTGTGGGCATTTTATCATGTTTGTAAATTTTGTATGGCAACCCCATTAGGGCGTGGAGATAGGGAGTAAGTATGTTCTAGGAATATGTTTGGGAGAAGAAACTAATAGGGGTCGGTCGTACACTTTATTGCTCTAAGGCTAACTGTGAAGAAGTTGTGGGCATTTTATCATTTTTGTAAATTTTGTATGGCAACCCCATTAGGGCGTGGAGATAGGGGGTAAGTATATTCTAGGAATATGTTTGGGAGGGCAAACTAATAGGGGTCGGTCGTACACTTTATTGCTCTAAGGCCAACTCTGAAGAAGTTGTGAGCATTTTATCATTTTTGTAAATTTTGTATGGCAACCCCATTAGGGCGTGGAGATAGAGGGTAAGTATATTCTAGGAATATGTTTGGAAGGGCAAACTAATGGGGGTCGGTAGTACACTTTATTGCTCTAAGGCCAACTCTGAAGAAGTTGTGGGCATTTTATCATTTTTGTAAATTTTGTATGGCAACCCCATTAGGGCGAGGAGATAGGGGGTAAGTATGTTCTAGGAATATGTTGGGGAGGAGAAACTAATAGGGGTCGGTCGTACACTTTATTGCTCTAAGGCCAACTCTGAAGAAGTTGTGAGCATTTTATCATTTTTGTAAATTTTGTATGGCAACCCCATTAGGGCGTGGAGATAGGGGGTAAGTATGTCATAGGAATATGTTTGGGAGGGCAAACCAATAGGGGTCGGTCGTACACTTTATTGCTCTAAGGCAAACTCTAAAGAAGTTGTGGGCATTTTTACATAATTTTTGTAAATTTTGTATGGCAACCCCGTTAGGGCGTGGAGATAGGGAGTAAGTATGCTCTAGGAATACGTTTGGGAGGAAAAACTAATGGGGGTCTGTAATACATTTTTTTCCTCTACAATCGAGTCCGGGGAAGTTATAGCGGTTTTTACCTTATTTTTTAAAATTTTGTATGGCAACCATGTCAGGGGCTGGAGATAGAGAGTAAGTATGTTCCACAAAAATGTTTGGATGGGAAAAATAATTTGGGTCGGTCTTACATTTTACCTTTGTAGGAGAACCCTGGAAGCCGTAGGAGCGATTTTAAAAATGTTTAAATTAAGCTTTGTATGGCAACGCTGTTATATGTATGAACACTTATACTAATAAAATTTTTGGTTTGGGTGTGTTTTTTCTTTTTTTGTTGTTTTTTTGTTATTACATGTAAAAGTATGTTCTTTGTTGTTGTTGTAGATTAAAAAAACCGAGGTAGTCGTGGTTTTTTGCTTACATCTCGGTTATTTATCGGGCGATTTTGCTGAATTTCAATACCGATTTTATCGCGACTATCTGTGACAGTTTGAGACCACACTCGGGTCTAAGCGGTATCGGGGGGCTTCAGAAAGTTGATTTCAACCATAACACGGACAGACGGCCAGACGGACAGACGGACATCGCTAAATCGGCTTCCCTATCTATAAGGATCCAGAATATATATACTTTATGGGGTCCCAAATGGATAATAAAGGAATTACAAACGGAATGACAAACTTATATATACCCTTATCACTTATGTGAAGGGTATAATAAAGCTTCAAATTTTCATAAGTTTTCAATTAAATATTTAAAGATAAAGGGCACAGGGGGTTTTAGTGCCTCGAATTTACATTTGGAATTAGTAGATTAAGTTCAAAAAAGTTCAGGGCACAAGAGGTTATTGTAGGGTTTTTATATCGAAGCGGGCTATGGTGACCAATTCCAGTACTTGATACTGGAATACCTATTTTTCTTTGAGCAAAAGAGGCATGTGAGCATTTAAGCTCCAACAATTCTTTAAATTCCTTGTTCACATGGACCAAGTGGGTGGAACTCTTAGAAGTTCTGAGCTAAAATGGATGTGTTATTCAAAAAACTTGTGTTCATATTTTTACTCATTGGGCACTCATTAATAAAGTTTGACAAACATTTTTAATTACCATAAATTTACAAAAAATAAATAAATGTGATTATGAAAGAAAACTTCCACAAAGTAAACATGAAAACTCAAAAACTTTGTGGATTCGTGCAGTTTCTCCAACAACTTTCTCCAAAAAGCCGCGTAAAACAAAAGAATCGAAAAATTTATATTCTTTTTTATATTAAATCAGTTTATCATGGCCCTTGTAGGAGCGTTCGAAAGCTGTGGAAACGATTTAAACAAATATTAAAAAAATTAAACTTTGTATGGCAACCTTGTTAAGGGGCGGAGATAGGGTGTAAATATGTTTCACAAAAATGTTCGTGAGAAAAAAGTAATGGGAGTTGGTCTTACTTTGCACCCGCGTAGGGGCAACTCAAAGACAGTTGTAGAGGTTTTAATGTACAAATTTTAGAGAAATAAACAGAGGTAGTTGTTGTTGCTGGCTTATAACTCGGTCAGTTATCAGGCGATTTCGTTAGATTTCAAAAGCGATTTTCTCAGATATTTCTCAAAGTTTTTTACAACTTTTCACTTGTGTGAAGGGTATAAAGGGCTTTTCCTTGCGTGTTTCTTATTAAGTACCACTAACGTTTTTTATACCCTTCACATAGTGATAAGGGTATATATCAGTTTGTCATTCCGTTTGTAATTTCTTTATTATTCATTTGCGACCCCATAAAGTATATATATTCTGGATCCTTATAGATAGGGAAGTTGATATAGCCATGTCCGTCTGTCCGTCTGTTGAAATCAAGTTTCCGGAGTCAAATAAAAAGATACAGACCAGTTAATGGTGTCAAACGACTACAAATATCCCGCAAACAATCGCTATTTAAAATCAGCAAAATCGGTTTACTATTTACCGAGATATAAGCGAAAACCCAGAGTAACCCATTTTTTTTAGGACAAAATCCGTGCATATATCCCCATATATCTCAGTAAGTATAATCACTCTTGCCACAAAACTTGGCACGGATACTCCTAAAGAAGGGACCTAAATAATGGAAAAATTTTTTTCCGATAGGACCAGGGGAAGGGGTATTTTTCCTACAATTGCACAAATTTGGTGAAATATTTTATGCGCTATATCTCGTAAACTATAACAGCTATTGACCTAAAATGTTCTACAAAAAGTAATTGTACGCTAAGGGCTACACTTTAAAGAAAAAATTTTTTGAGTGGGGGCAAAAAAAGGGGTAGCTCCCATACAAATTAATGATTTGTATGAAATTTTCGATACGCTATATCTCGGAAACTATAACAGATATCAAAATGAAATGTTCTACATAAACAAATTGGGCAATAAGGGCTACGCCCTAATAAAAAATTTTTTGGGTGGGGGCAAAATAAGGGTAGCTCCCATACAAATTAACGATTTTTATGAAATATTCGATACGCTATATCTCGGAAACTATAACAGATATCGAAATAAAATGTTCTACAAAAAGTAATTGGGCCATAAGGGCTACGCTGTAAAGAAAAAATTTTCTGGGTGGGGGCAAAAAAAGGGGTAGCTCCCATACAAATTAATGATTTGTATGAAATTTTTGATACGCTATATCTCGGAAACTATAACAGATATCGAAATAAAATGTTCTACAAAAAGTAATTGTACGGTAAGGGCTACACTTTAAAGAAAAAATTTTTTGAGTGGGGGCAAAAAAGGGGTAGCTCCCATACAAATTAATGATTTGTATGAAATTTTCGATACGCTATATCTCGGAAACTATAACAGATATCAAAATGAAATGTTCTACATAAGCAAATTGGGCAATAGGGGCTACGCCCTAAATAAAAAATTTTTTGGGTGAACAAGGGGTAGCTTCCTACCAAATTAAAAATTTTTATGAAATTTTTGATATGCTATATTTAGGAAACTATAACAGAAATTGACTTCAAATGTTTTGCAAAAAGTAAAAGGATAAGACCTACATTAAAAAAAAAGTTTTTTGGGCAGGGGAGAGGGGAGCTCTAATACAAACTAAGAATTTTTATGAAATTCGCGATACGCCACATCTGGAAAGCTATAACAACAATCGACTTCGAATATTCCACAAAAAGTAATAATCAAATAATTCATACATTTTGGAAAAAAAGTTGGAGAGGAGCAGGGGGACTAGAACATCCCATAAAAATTAACAACTTTTATTAACCTTTTAATGTCAAAAACTTGCATTACTGTCGACAACAAACGTTCCTCATCTATTTCTATTATTCATACGAACGTTAAAATTTTGTAAAGTTTTCTATGGACTTTAAAACTCACACAAGGATTTTTATTATATTATTTGCAGTACAAAATTACTCGGCTGGGTATATTTAAAGACCAATGTGAAGGGTATATAAGATTCGGCACAGCCGAATATAACGCTCTTACTTGTTTTAAGTTCATATGTTTAGAATATTTAAAAAAAGTTAGAGGTTTTTTTGGGCAAGAGGAAACAACCAGATTGGTGGATCAGAGAGCTCGGGGAGCAACGGACTATGGTTAGAAGGCTGTTCAGTAGGTCGAAGCTCAGTAGAAATGATGCAGATTAGGAAAGGTATAGGATATGCTTCAATAAGTATTACGGTAGCTCAGAAGGGCGAGATATCAACGTTCAGGAGGATACTATCCAAGGATCATAGCGGACTGGGGTACATTCAGAGAACTGATGGCTCGCTGACGGAGTTGGGCTCGGAGACCCTTGAATTATTGATGAGTGCCCACTTCCCGGGTTGCAGGAAACTGACTGTTGAAGAGCTATCGGTATTTCGTTGCTGGAATGGCGGCAAGAAGCTTGTTTAGGCTCAGCAAGTCAGGCATACTTAGAGCAGGTTCAGGTGAACACGCCGATATTCTAAGAAAATTCGGGGATGGTTGACTTCTGCGGCGGTCAGGTTTTACGGACTATATGGCAACGAAACTTGACTTTGGAATTTTGCCCCAGGTAGTGGCCCTTTTGGGTACAGAATTCTTCGAAATTCCGTCTTATTGATAACAACGAAGTACACACAGTTCAAATTTAAATTTCTAGCACAATAAGTTTGGGCTGTGTAATGATGAAACAGTTAGTCATTAACGCTGTTCTTTTATACATAAAGATAAACACTTAAATTTGCTTATATCTGAACTTTGACCTCGACGCACGCCCAGAAAACGTTGTCCGATAGAGTTTAAATTTTAAGAGCTGAACTCTTAGACCAAGTGGCACAATATTCCGACCTGGACCCCTCAAATTTGAATCAATGTCTTTTTATTTGCATATTATCAATCGATTGTCTCCCTAATGTACATGTATACACACTTACCTAAATAAATATGCCCGGAATTTTTCTATTATTTAATCACGTGTTTATAATTTTAAATCATACTGACTATAAAAAAAATTAGTACTAAATAACACTAAATATGTATGTTAAAATGTGAATACAAACATATCGCACACTAAATCCAAAGCAGTCTCAACTTAAAAATATCAGAATTGCTTCTTTTTCTTAATCATGTTCCTAAATCAATAATCGTTTAACGAGCACGAAAAATTTTTTGCATTTCAGTAAACTTCATTTTAAGACGGCTTTTTTTTTAATGGGGAGCTTAGTTTTGTTACGCAATTAGGAACATGTTTTTAGAAGTCAAAACTATGAATTTAAAAAAAACAAAGATTTTAAGTTGTGACTGTTTTTGATTTAGTGTGCGATGTGTACATACATGTGTTGATTTACAATAAATATTTAATCGTTGTATGATGCCGAATACTTTTTGTTCCCTGCAAAAAATCTTGGACCACATGGTCCGTTTTAGCTGAAATGGACTAGTTACAACATGGTCCTTGTGTAATGCAGTCATGGACCATGTCATTGTCAAACAAGAACTTGTAGTTACTTAAGTGATATGCGTTCGTGTTTTAACGATTGCGTACAAAAAACACGATCTTTAAAACACGAACGCATATCACTTAAGTAACTACAAGTTCTTGTTTGACAATGACATGGTCCATGACTGCATTACACAAGGACCATGTTGTAACTAGTCCATTTCCAAGTTGTTTGTAGGTAGGATAGAGTAGTTTTGAAACTACTCCGACGTAATGCAAATCTGGGTTAAGTGGTCCGGCCCTAGGACATCATAATGTTAAAAAGACCATGTTTTTTACATGCATTTGGGTTAGTTTTGGAGTAATCCTACTCCTTTATGGACTAGTCCATACACGCATGTATGGACTAGTCCTGTTTTCTGCAGGGTTGTTGTAGGTACCTACACTATCGAAAAATGTTTAACCAAAGAGAATTTCATAATTAATTAAATCCAGGGATCGAAAAAATACAAATTTTTTTTATGCTTAACATTTTAACAAGTACAAATGGCAAAATTTAGAGAAAATATAACGAGTCAAATATATAGGTCATTTTTGAGAAGAACGTCATAAAAAAAACAATTTCGAGAAAAACGCGTTTCAAGTTTTCGATTTGCTTACATTTTCTCTTCAACGCATTTTCTCTTTAAACACAAAAAGTATAAGCAATTAAAAGATGAAATTTATACCCAGTATAAATCATAACATAACCAATAATTCTGCATAGTTAATTTCAAAAGTTCATTTTTAAAAATCATTTTAAAGGTCCAAAAAAGCATAAAATAAAGCAAACCAAAATAAACTTCAATACATTTTTATTTTATTAAATTTTAATAGTATACTTAGTACAATCATTTGTTTTTAAATATTTGAAAAAAAATAAAATTTGCATTATCACATAAAACAGTTGAATACATAGAAAATATTCGTTTGACATCAGTATGTGTTACTGGAGAAAATTTCAATTCATTTAATTAAAATTTTAATGTAGCCGATTCATGTTTATTAAAATATATGAATGCTATTTCTGTATTTTTTTTTTTTTGATAATTTTTTTAAAATTTACATTTTGTCAGATTTTGAAATATATTTTGAAAATAGAAAATACACAATACAACAGAGTAATACAAATATGTATTGCATGGCGCAATAATTTATCAGGTGGTGTTGATTTTACAACAAAATTTGGTGAATATAATTTTCGTTTTTGTTGTAGCTTTCGTTGGCTCTGTTGTCAAAAAAAGATATGTAAAAGTAAACAACTTTGACTACCCAGCCTCGATTTATGCATGAAAAAAGTAGATCAGCTGTGCTTGTAACACCACCTGGTACAATAATTTCACCATGATGCATTGTGTTTCGGATTTAAACAGCGTACAAAAAGATTGTGTTAGAGTTGTTAAAAGCATGCAAGACAGTGGCAAGTAAGAAATATTTTTTATAAATACATACATGAAGTTTGACAGCTCAAACCGTTAAAAAACTTTTTGATATTGTCTTAACAAATTTCTAAAACAATGAAGATTAAAAATTGATTTTTTACGAAATAATCGAAAAAAATGGCATTTAGTGGCATATGCAATTTTTAACTTGCCCTGATTATCATAAATCATTTTCTTATTTTCTTGTTGGGCATCATTGATTTTAATGGACCTAGAAACGATTTCACGACTTACCTACTAAATAAAAAAAAATTTTGTTAACAAAGTTTTTTTCTGATAGTTTTTACGGATAACAGAGAGAAACCTAAACAAAAGCGGAAAGTATTGCGTTTTTACCCCAAAGCTCTAACGCTTATCTTGCATACCTAAACAAAAGCAAAAGCCATTGCGGCAATGTTTAAAATAGTGCTACCACAACAAACAAATTTTTGTTACGAAGCTAAGAAAGAAAAAAATTAAAATTAATTATGAGTGTTTCTTTTTGCTTTTAAAAACATGGTTTTAATTATATAACCAAATAAAGTTTAACAATAAAAAAACTATCTTAAAATAAAGTACCCTTAAATGCAAAAGAAATTATCTGGTTCGTTAAATGTTTTATATTTAATTTTTAAATATCCATTCTAAATCCTAAATGTGTATATAAAATATGTGATAATCAGGGACTGCAAATATTAATTATTTTTGAATCTTCAGCAGACACAAGGGAACATCAAAAAGTCAAGTAACGCGTCCAATTCTAATGGTATTAAGCAGATTTTTTTTTTTACAAATCCAGTTATCTTTAAATTTATTAATTATTTTTTGAATTTTATTTTTTCTCTTAACATAATAATTATATTTTATTTTAATATAATTTTTCGGCAGAAATAATTGTTATATAAAATAAAAATCAAAGAAACAACGTTTATTATTTTTTCTATCAGTGTTGTTCAATTAAAAAACTAACACAAAGAAGCTTTCACGATCCCTGCTAAAAGTTACCACATTAACGAATTAGAATGTATAGGTATACAACAAATTTATTAATGGGTGTATGTACATACCCTGCAGAAAACAGGACTAGTCCATACATGCGTGTATGGACTAGTCCATAAAGGAGTAGGATTACTCCAAAACTAACCCAAATGCATGTAAAAAACATGGTCTTTTTAACATTATGATGTCCTAGGGCCGGACCACTTAACCCAGATTTGCATTACGTCGGAGTAGTTTCAAAACTACTCTATCCTACCTACAAACAACTTGGAAATGGACTAGTTACAACATGGTCCTTGTGTAATGCAGTCATGGACCATGTCATTGTCAAACAAGAACTTGTAGTTACTTAAGTGATATGCGTTCGTGTTTTAAAGATCGTGTTTTTTTGTACGCAATCGTTAAAACACAAACGCATATCATTTAAGTAACTACAAGTTCTTGTTTGACAATGACATGGTCCATGACTGCATTACACAAGGACCATGTTGTAACTAGTCCATTTCAGCTAAAACGGACCATGTGGTCCAAGATTTTTTGCAGGGTACTTATGTACCTATGTACATATAAATGTATATAAGAATGTTTGAATATCAATATGGTTAGTTATCTATTCTTTTAACTGGATCTCAATCAAAATGTTTACCGGAATGTACACATACATATGAAGATATCGTTTTAACAATATTACAAGGTTGTATGTACATTTTTTTAGGTTTAAAGTTAAAAATGCGCAACTTTTACTGTTGAGCCAAAGGTTGTAGAGTTCACACAGATCCCCGCAAACAACAGCGATTCATAGTTGTATGTTCAGCATCAAAGTTATATAGACCTGGGGGCAAATTACGGCACTTGATTCGAATCGAAATTCTACTCGGTCGAACGAGTTGTCAATATAAGAATTCTAATAAGAATTTTTTAATTTCGAATCGAATGCCGTAACTTGCCCCCAGAGAACGTTTGAGCGTATTATATTCACGTGACCTTGGTGGAGGGGTTATAATGTGTTTTTAATTATGATTGCAGCAAAAGATAAAACAAAAGCCGAAAATCCACCTAAATAATACCGATTAAGCGAAAATAGCCTTATTAGTCGGCAAAACGATGTCTATCCATCCGGCTGGCTGAGTGCTAATGTAAACTTTGTTATTCAACTAAAAAAAAATAAGAATTTTGTACTTGAATCAATTTTTTTAATTTAAAGACTTAATCATCCTAGAAAGTTTCGTCTGTTGCATGGTACAATTACCTTACAAGGTACTATCGCTACGGCAACAACTACAACAAACTCGATACCAAATTTATGAAGTTGTTGTAAAAGCATCCCCGTTTATGTCAAAAAACGTACTGTTTGACAGATTAGGAGAGTGAAAAAACTCGAGCAAAAAATAGTCAGCTGTTGAATCGATACTACCTTGTAAGGTAATTGTACCATGGTCTGTTGGTTTTTGTTATTGAAACAATTTTAATTTCAACCGTTAAATTCTTAAATGAAAATTTGTTTAAAAAAATGTAGGTACATATATGAGGTCTGTCTGCGTACTTTCCCAGTAGCAAATACTCAGTAAATTTTTTTCGGAGAGTAAGACCAGTTTTACTCTGTCGGCTAAAAATATATCAAAAAGTACGCAGACAGTATCCAGTAAAATCTTGCAAGAAAACAGCTTATCGTTTTGTAAACAATTCAAATTACAAAGCAAAAGAATTTTAGCATATGTGTACGCGGTAAATTATTTGTATATTTGGACGTTTCTAGCATGAAGTAAAATGTTATGTTTATTAAAATTTTTCATAAACGTTAAAAATCAACACAATGCTAACTATTGTTAAATTTCAATTTTTATTTTAATTTCACAAAAATTATTTCATTCAATTAGTAAATAAAAACAGCTGTTCAAACTAGTTGCAAAATCTTGCAAGCAGAAATTTCTCCAGTAACATTTTGCAAGTTCTCTAACTTCCAACTGTCAAAAAATACTCTTTTTTGGCTCTCTCGCTGACAACATTTTGCAAGATTTTGTAACATTTTGCATAAAATGATGCAAAATATGTGTACGCAGACAGACCTATTGAAACAAGTCTCGCTAAATTTGTATGTGCATCTTAAAAATACAGATAAGCAAATTATATGTAGGTATACATGTAGGGCCATATAAAAAAAGTTTAAAAAGACTTTAAATTTAAAATACCTACGTTTTATATTTCAAATAGACCTTTAAGTCGAAATTTTTGAACAAAATCATTATTTCAGTCTATTTTAAATTTAAAGCCTACTTTAAACTATTTATGAATATGGCTCATTCTTTTTAGTTTTCAATGCCAGAAAACAAGAGCTGTAATTTTTTTTTTGTTCAAAAACTCAAAATTTTATGTAGCACTAACAACTTTTTCCGTAGATTTTTTTAGTGTTAAAGGTGTATGTCAAAAAACATGCGGCTGAGTTTTATTAAGTAAATTAAAACTAAATTGGGTTTATTTTATATTTTACATATTTAACTCATTTCTTCGTAACAGTTTAACTTAGCTTTGTTCACAATTTTATTTGAAACTAGGTAACAAAAAATTTTTCAATTTGATTTTCCCAGCATCTTTGTTTTTCCACATAGTACCTACAACAATTTAATAATGAGCAATCAATATTCACATATGAACATATGCACACAAACATCGTAGGAATGTGATTTTATTTGGCGCCCGGCACATGATTTATGTGTCCTTTTTTGACCCCGCAGTTTATATTCCGGTATCTCGTTTATATTGTAAAATATTAAGCTTTCAAGATTTTTCATATTCACAACTTTACAGTTTACTTTTGATTTGTTTTTCTTAACGTTTTGTCAAAAAAACCGACTTTTTTTAAAACCGGGTTTCCGGTTACCCGAATTTCAAAGAACCCGTTAAACGGTTAACCGCCCATTTAATTACAAAATGTGTATAACGTAAAAAAGAATTCATCTTTATTAAAACAACAACAAAAATAACTTAAAAAATAGCATTTGTTACACAAAATTTGTACTTTATGTAATTTATGGTAAGAAAAACAAAAAATAGTGACTAGAAGGACCAAATGTGAATTTTATCAAAATAGATAAAGCACAATTTGACTTTATATATTATACATACTTTTAGAAAAACAGCTGATATATCTATGTTTATTATTTTTTTCTTGTTATCTCCAAATTTCTTACATATTTCATTTACTAAACAATAATTTACAGCGAAAAACCGGGTTTCCGGTTAACCGGTTACCCGAAATTGACAACACTGGTTTGCACAAACATATGCAACTTTACCGCACTTAAATACCTACATAGGTATTTAATTATCAAATGCGTCACTTATACTTTTTGTAAAAAATAATTGATTCAGGGCCTAAATATATTCAGGTAACGATATATATATGTATGTTTATATACATACAAATTCATACACACAAAAGTATGTTTATTTACCAATTTTACACTAAAGCTGGAGGTCCATACCATACGTTATATGCGTGGCTCCGTTCTATGCGTATCATATTTCTGTACGTTTTATACGTTTGTTTTTGCCAAGTTACATGCAATACGTTTTGTGCGAAAAGTGAAGAGAAGAGAAATCAGATTTTCTTCATTACACTTACATAAATAAAAACACAACAGAGATGACACTTAAAATATAAAAGTAGTCGATAAAAACAATATTAACTTTGGCTACAAAATATTTGTGTTGAAAACTTATTTTTAAGGAAATTTATTCTTAAAATTATTTGCAAAATTTATAATAAAAGCATTTTCTTTCATAACATACTGTTTTTAACACAAAATATACCAAAAATATAATCTACCACACACACATGTTTTTTGATAGCATTTAAAATTTGTCATCACTGGATAACAAAACCATCTCTCATTTTCTCATTTCGCATGCGACGTATGAAAAAGTAGAAAGTAAACCTACTTTATACGTTACTTGCGCAGATCCGTTTTATGCAATTTGTTATGTTTCTTGCAACATACAAATACACTGGTTCTACTTTTTTGACAGACGGAGAGAACGTACAGCGCATACAACGTATGGTATGGACCTCCAGCTTAAGGAGTTTTTTTGCCAAAATCATACAACATAACAAAAAAAAAATAACATAAGAATCAACAGCTTAAAACAATGTACATACGTACGTATGCACATTTAGCAGACTGTGTATTAGCAAAAACATTCAAAAAAATTGTTGATAGTCAGTTGAAAAGGAACGAAACCGAATTAATCGCGCCGAAACAGAACCGAATTTTATTAATATTCGGCAAAAAAAATCAATAACCACAACCAGTGATGCCAACAATTCAGAGGCAAAAAGAGCCAACCGAGTAGTCCAAAAGAGCTAAAAGGAGCTAAATTAAAAAATTGAAGATTTTTCCGTTTTAAATCTATGAATGTATTTATTATATAGTGATATATGGCAGAACCTAGAGTCCTTGCGTTAATCCCAATAAAAATTATCACACAAGTTACTAGCACGGGATGTAAAAAATCTACGGACTATTGTAACTTTCTGTGGAGTTATGTAGTCAAAATTGAAAATTTCGTCCTTTCTATATATGGGCAGTAGGCGTGTCCTTTGCCCGATTTTTTAAAAAAAATTTAATTTTTCTTAATTTAAGTATTTTATACTAGTGTACCAAATTTCAAAACTCTGGGACCACTCCTTCTATTTTTGTCCCTTCACTATATGGGATCAAAGCACTGTGTGACGGCGCCTGTGAGTTTGCCCCAGAGAAAAAAATTGCAGTTAAATAAAAAATTTTTCATAAAATAAAAAACTTTGTAAATTAAGATTTGGTTTGTGGTAGTTTTGCCTTAACCAAAAAAAATTATATAACACTACCGAATATTCGGCAACACGCTTATAATTGTACATATGTACTTACATACACATATGATCAGATACATGTATGTACATATGCATGTTCATATGTAAGTATGTACAAAACAACATATAAACTTATGCTTGTGTTTTTCATACTTATGTACAAAAAATATTCTGTTTTTTAAAACTGTCCATTAAATGCTAAAAAAATGAATTACAAACCTTTTTTATTTTAAGTACAACAAATTTTAATTTTGTAATTATTTCATGCCGTCTAATATGTAATATTTTTAATGTATGTTAATGAAATTGCACTTTTATATAATAAAAATAAACACAAAAAACAATGTGATTTAAATTTTCTCAACGAAACGGTAACCTTAACGATATAAAAGACAGCTAAAAACAATTTTCTCAACAAACGTCACCCCTAATTATCACAAAAATATCACGTTCTAAAACACACGAACCGGACTAAGGGCAAAGAAGAACTGATTTCCAAAGTAATTTGTATTTGAAAATTACTCACGAAAGAAAAATTGTATAAAATACACAGTCGTGGTTCTGTGTTGCGTTATTTTTATTAGTTTTTACATTTTAGTGTTGCCACAGTCCTTTTAAATGTTATAAATTTTTTAGAGTTTTATAACGGTTATTAAAATTTTCATATAACGTACAGTCAGTATTAAAATTAAAAGAAAACAGAAAACAACATATTAAAAATATATTTGTATAAATATCGCACATTTACTTAAATATGGTAATAACTCAAAAACATAGTTTCGAGGTTAGTGGCTTTAAGATTTTGTACATTTCGTAAGTTTCGAAATAATTTTACTTGTAAAGGTTTTATTGCTTTTTTACTTTTTTTTCAATATTTATTTTATTGTTGAATCTTCATTTTCATGAACTTACAATAAGTATTCAAACCTTTAACATAAAAAAAAATTATTTTAGTCAGTGCCAAATTAAAGTTATCGCCAGTTTCATTTAAGGGGCATAGTGTACTTCCTTTTCAAACGAGTGTACCCGCCATGGTATAACATGTTTTAGAGCGAATGGATTTTAATGCGTTTCCGGAATTGATGATTGGGAATGCGACATCGGGGCTTTTAAGACATTTGGCTGATCGCCACAGAGAATGAGTATATGCTGGGCCCTACATTCTTTCAGTTAATTTTGAGCAACTTATGCTTTTGCAATCCCTTCGGGATTTTGTAAACATTAAGTAATGTGATGGGCAAAACCTAAATCAGGGACTGGTATACATATGCCAAAGAAAAATGAACTAATTATAAAATAATAATAATTATTTCTTGATTTTAATTTTTTGTCTAGAAATAATAATTATTTTTAATGTTTTTTAAGCAATTATAATAGTTAGTGTTTATATTTTTTAATCAATTATTAATATTACAATTATTTCTGCCAACAAAAATTTAAAAAAATAATAAATTTTTTTTGTCAAAAAGATAAAAACCGAAAACTTTTAGAGCACTTGATTTTAAAAAAAGAAAATAAAAAATGTAGTATATTATGATTTTAATACAATTAAGATTGGGTTCTTCACTTGACTCATGGATATTTCTTGTGCCTTCCTTCTTTTTCAAAAATTTTAAAATAACACAAGGAAATAAAATTTAAATTTTTTTCACTGCAACTTTGTTGCAATTTTTTTTTCTAGTTTGAGGTCACTGATTTCAAATCTATTCTCCTTTTTTCTCCATAAGCTCGCACTTTGCAGCAGAAACAGTTTTTGACTTTCTTTGGTTAAATCTTTATAAACTTGTAAATAGTCTTCAAATATTTATAAACTATTAAAGTTTTATTCATAACAAATGCCTGTATCGATCATTTTATTTAAAAATAATTCCAGAGTGTACGTTTTTTAAAATTGAAACCGAATGTACGTTATGGGTTTTCTCGAAATCGTTTGGATATGCCATGAAGCAAAAAAGGACCACACGACGAAGTGTGTTTATTTTATTATTACGAAACGCCGTAATTAATATTTTGAAATAGTTTTATTTAAAACATGTTTGCATGGGGCATGTATCAAAGCATGTTTTTCTGAATATTTATAGTTTGTACTTTACAAAGTTTGTTACTTCTTCAGCCTTGCCATTTGTCATTGAAGCTAACGATATGTATGTACATATGTATGTACACACAAAAAAATAATAGAGGTTATATTGACTAAGCTTCGTTAGTTAAGGTTTAGGTGCCCCGGTAGGTCAGTGGTAAGTGCACGAGTCCACCAGACTGGGGGTTGTGGGTTCGATCCCACCAGAGACCCTGGTAAGTCTGCTTCATTCTTCTGTTCTTTCTTTCTTGTCCTTCTCTAAATTTCTTCTTTGCTTCCATCTTAACCTATTCTATTTGCCTCTCCAGGTAACACAAGGAGACCGAGTTAAGCGGACCCAACGGCTGCCTGTTCTACTTAAACCTAAGCTTCGTTAGTTAATTAATTTCGTTTTGTATGAACAGAAATAACTAAGTTTTAATAACTAAGTCAAATAGATGGTTTCAAATCGCATATTACAAAAAATCCAAGCTAGTGTTACTAAGCGGATTAGGTATCTATCGTCTTCGAAATTATTTTTTACTGTTTGCTTATTTGTTTAGTTGTCAATGGTAAAAAATATTTTACAAAATGTCGGTACGTTAAAAAAATTATATAAAATAACATAATTAAAAAAAAAAATTTAATTGGATTTTTAAAGAAATGCAGAAGCAATTCATAGAGATCATTTAAAAGGTAAGTAACTTAACACATTTGTTGCTTCTTTCGGTTTTTAAAAAAACTATTTTCTTATAAACAGAACTGTTTCCTGTAGCCAGTTTAAGAAGTAATGCAGTCATATTCTTAGGGCAAGTTTGGCTCCTCAAAATGCATACCTTGTTCCTCTGCTTCTTTGGAACCCGGTCATTGCTTTCTTCTCAGGTATGTTCCATACACACAAAAAAATAATCAAGGTTATATTAACTAAGCTTCGTTAGTTAATTTCTTTTTGTATTAAAACGAAAAACTTAGTCTTACTAACTAAGCCAAATAGATAATATTAGTTTTAATTTGACAAAAAAATATAAGCTAATGTTACTAAGCGAATTAGGTATCGTCTTCGAAATTATTTTATAGTTTGTTTATTTATTTAGTTGTCAAAGGTACGTACAAAAATTAATAAAAAATTAATCGGAATAATAAAATATTTTTGAATTTGATTTTTAGGGAATACAGAGGGATTTAAATTGAGGGTGATTTAATGCATTTATTGTTCCTCGAGTAATGGAAAAAATCAATTTTTTTATTAACAGCCCCCCTTAACCAGAACTTTTCTTTGCGGCCACTTCAAGAAATTCTAGGAGTAAATAAGCAACACCTAAGGACTAGTTTGGCTCCTCGGAACTCCGTCATAGCTTCTGTATTGCCGTAAAAAAGAATTCAGGATCTCGGTAGTCAACCATGGTAATAAATAAGATCACAAATTTATTGGTTCTTGTCCTAAAACAATAAGTGCAGCTTTTAAGCATGTGTAACATTTTTTTCATGTTTTTTAATAAAATATTGTTAAACAATTATGTTTTATTTGGTTTGCAGATTAAATAATTCGTTAAAAAAATAGGGAATTTTAATATATTTATAAGGAAAGTGTACTTTAGTATCGTTGTTGATTTAAAAAAGTTTATAAGTAACTCTTACTAAACTTTTAGTTAATTTTTCAAACATGGGAATCAACTAAAATAATTGGTCTTTTGACTTAGAGACTTTGTAACTGCCATTCTACCCTTTTTCTTAGTTGAATTTATACCATGTTTTAAGGATATATAATACATACTTCTGTGCATATACTACATATGCATATACATATCTACAAATCATTAAATATATGTTTGTACCAATAAATAAAAATTTGTGTTTTATATTGTTATTTGTCTACTGTAAAATATGTCACTGTTTAAATTTTGTCCCTCTTAATAATTGGAAGCTTGTTTTTGGATAAAATATTTAAAAAGTCACGCCTTTGCTCTACTGGTTAATAGTACACATTTTACGAAAACAATTTACATAATTTTCATTGTTTTAATTTCCTTATGTTAAAATTTATGGTAAATTTTAAAATTAAAAAAGTTTCTAATATGTTATGTAAGTATGTATATTAAAAGTAAAAAAACTCAATACAAAAGTAGATAAATGTTGGTTACATAGTGGATATTTTAAACACACAAATTCAAGTTTTTTTCGAATTGCTGCCCTAAAGGAAGTGATTAATTAGGTAAGTATAATATTAGCGGAACTTTTTTCCCCCGAACGGGGACACTTTTAAAATAAGAAAATTACAAGGTTGGCAACCGTTACCGTTACCGTTACCGTTTAAATACCGTTTAAATTTGGTTACCGGTATTGATACCGATACCGAAATAATGTTTCGCAAAATACCGGTATCAAAATACCTTTGATACCGGTAACATAAAACCGTTTCCTTTAATACCGGTATTACGATTATATGCTTTGGTAATAAAAATCCAAAAACGCTTGGTTTACATGCACAATTAGAATAGAAGTTTTTGTGTGTATGTTTTTAAATAGAATATACACACATAAAATTCCATAGGTTATATTTCCTAAAAATATGGTATAAATTCAACTAAAAAAAGGGTAGAATGGCAGTAACTATGTTCCCAACGTAATATGCCTTAAATTTTAGTTGGTTCCCATGTTCGAAAAATCAACTAAAAAATTAGTCAAAGTTACTTACAAACTTTATTGAACTAACAACGCTAGCAAAGTACATTAGCCTAATAATTTTATTAAAATTTACCTTTTTTAAGTTAGCTAATCTCCAAACCAAATTAAAAATTTTTTATTTTGATTCACAACATTTTATTGAAAATTCAAGAGAAGTATAAACTTACAAATATTATACATTTACTTTTATTTATGAAGGTATGTTCAAAAGGTTAACTTGTTTCGATAGTTGAATTAAACGCGAAATAGCCTTTCAAAAGTTGAAAATATACTTCCAATGCAATTTTTTTGTTTAGTTCTTGGGTACTGTCGAAACAAAATTAACCTTTTGAACATACCTGAGAAAAAAGTAATTACCGGATTCCAAAGAAGCAGAGGAACAAGGAATGCATTTTGAGGAGCCAAACTTGCCCTAAGAATATGACTGCATTACTTCTTAATCTGGCTACAGGGAACAGTTCTGTGGATAAGAGAATTGTTTTTTTAAAAACCTCAAGGAGCAACAAATCTGTTAAATTACTTACCTTTTAAATGATCTCTATGAATTGCTTCTGCATATCCTAAAACATTTTTTATTATATCATTTTATATAAATTTTTTTACGTACCTTCATTTTGTAAAATATTTTTTTACCATTGACAACTAAATAAATAAGCAAACAGTAAAAAATAATTTCGAAGACGATACCTAATTCGCTTAGTAACACTAGCTTGGATTTTTTGTTCTGGAAAAACCAATCATTTTAAAAAAAATTTATTGAAACTAAAAATATAAACCTTATAATTATTACAAATACATTTCCTAATTAAAATACATTGAGTTGTTCCAGTAATTAACTTTTATTAAAAAAAAATATGTTAGTCCGAAAATTTAAATACTTTCACCCTAGATGTATTAAGTCTTAAATAACGCACTTTATTTTCACCCATAAAAATGTTTTAAAAAAAATTATTCTGAAAAAAAGAATTATATATTAAAATATTTGAAGCAAGATCGATATTTTGGAGTCAATTACAGATTTCAGCATAAGATCATTAGAAAAACGCCGATAACAAAAAATGGACCTTTTGGGGGTTTAAAATCTGTTTTCGAAGTAGAATTTCTATCCCATAGTATATATAATGACGGGAAATGTAGCAAATATGACCCCACACGACAATGTGTGCAATAAAAATCGCAAACATTAATATAAATATATATTAAAGCTAATTACTGTGAAACCATAAAAATAACTGCTTCATTGCCATCACTTATTCCAACTCAAATTCATAAACATTTATGTGCTTTTTGTGTGCAGCAAAATAAAAATACACATTTTTTGGCCAAAAGTAAACGAATATTAAATAATGTCTAGCTTATTGCAAGAAATTGTACGATGCTTTCTGTGTCGTAAAAAGAATTCCGGCGAGAAGTTGTTTAGAAACGTTGGGACTACGCTCTGTCCGGCTTCTAAAAAAAGTTTAAGAACAGTGCTTTTGTATTTGGCCCGTTTAGGAAAATTTGAACTTCATTTATCTGGTGAAGAATGGCTTTGTCGCAGGTGTTATCTGCAAGTAGCAGACTACGACTCAAATCTTGTAAATGTGACGCGAAAACAAAAGAGTCTTACAATGCTGGTGGAAAAAGCGGCAACTAGTATTGAAAGTGACATTGAAGAAGAGTGTATGCAAGATATGTCAAACATGGAGGAGCTAAATGACAACCATATTTTCGAAGAAGCAAACGTCAGTGACCGGGAAATATCCGAAACTATATTTGAAGTTATGGGCGGTGTCAGCTCGCGCAAGCGAAACCAAGAAGATTATCCGCAAAACATTTACCAGTCTATTCAGTCAAAAACATCAAGTATTTCTGAAGCACTACCCGAATTTAGTGAGCAAATACAATGCAATCTATGTGCAATGCGTTTTAGGAGCAGAGCTCGGTTGCAGAGGCATGTTGTACAGGCCCATAAAAAGTTCAGCTGTAGCGTTTGTTCATACAGTCATCGCAATGAGGACTATGTTATGTTGCACATGAATATTCATGAAGGAAAGAATGAAAACCAGTGCCGTTTTTGCAGCAAGGAATTCACAACCAAAATAAGCACAATACGTCACATGGAAGTGCATATGGATACAAAGAAATATCAGTGTGACAAGTGCGGTTTATGTTTTTCCCAGACAACAGTTCTTTACAACCACAAATTACAACACGAGGCCGAAGAGAAACCACTACGCTGCGAAATTTGCAATCAAATATTTAAAACAAAGAGAACATTTCGCCATCATATGGTTACGCATCGCGCAGATCGACCCCGTTATAGTTGCGAGTTTTGTGGCAAAACCTTCACTGAGAAGTATACCCTTAAAGTGCATAAGCGTACACATCCAGAAGCAGGAAATCAGGTGTCGACTTCTGAAACACAATATTTACAAGAACAACAGCAGGGACAACAAGAAAATAACCCTCAAGTTGAATTGGAGCACCATCATTCATCAGATAGTCAAAACCATATGCAAACGAATTTGCAGTCTAACCAACGATCTTCTACAACAGGGCCAAAATTTAGTTGCATTATTTGCGAACATCCATTTGCAACAAAGGATCATCTTAACAAACATATGGAAAAGGAACATGATGTAATTCTAAAATCATTGACCATTGCAAATTTTTCTCACTACGAAGAAGTTACGAATCATCCCCGAAAACCCTGCCGAATTTGTGGCCAGATATTTAGTGCCCCAAACAATTTAGAATTTCATTTAGAGCATGTTCATGGCGTGTCAATTGAATAAATTAGCAGTTACCTGCAGTTTTTTCTGTATCAAAACGCGTAGCTCTCTTAAAAGTTTTGATTAAGAAGAAAATTATCTCCACTATACCCACACCACGTACGTAATAGGGGTATTATGCGTTTGTGCAGATGTTTGTAACGCCAAAAAATATTGTTCTGAAACTCCCCTTCAAGCATATCGATCGTCTCGGAATTATTTCCTATTATTATGAACATGCTACAGGTCGCAATTTTAGATATTTTTAAGAAATTTGGCACAGATAAGTTTTCTTTCATTGGAACGAAGCCTATTGGTTTAAGTGATGATCGGTCCATTTTTTTTAAATTGTCCCGATACAAATGTCCTCCGGGAAAGGGTATTTTGGGTATAATATTACTCTATTCAGACAAAATTGTCGACCATTATACCGCTAACTAGTATACTGAGCAAAAATATGATCAGTCCGTTTTTTGACATAGCCATATGTCCCGGAATGAGCATTTTGGGATATAACTGACTCCAATACTACTTCACCTAAAACTTTTGCACACATTTTTATCTTTATGTCATCAATTATTATACTGAATGCAAATATCGGTCTACATTTTTATAAAGCTCCTCTACAAATGTGTAGAGCATAATATGGATGATTGGGGTTTGACTGACTATAACTTTATTGTTTTTAAATGTATAATTTTAAGCACTTTTTTGTGTTATTACTATAAAATACATAATTTAATGTACATATAAACATTAAAATTAAAAAATAAAAGACTACAACTTATTATTGTAAACTTTAAGCTGTTCTTTTTTTGGGAAAAACCCGAACGTGAATAATAGCCCACACTTTTGCATTCAAAGCAACAACTTGAAACTTGGGAGTAAATTTCCCTTTTTAAAACCACTCCATACATTGAGGTTTTTGGGCTTTTTATATTCACCTTAAATATGTGCGCTGTTGTTTGGGATGACCAAAAGGAAAACTCTAAGACCCACTTTCTTTAAAGTGTGAACAAAGTACAGGTCTCATTCTTGCAAATATTTTCTCTAAGTTTTCCAGGTATAGCTTTTTTTCAAAGGAACCAAGCCTGATTTAAACGGAAGTAAACATTTTTGGTTATAACTACTTTGAACGTTACTTTATCTCCATAAAGCTGAATCTTATTTTTTTAAGCAATAACTTACCATGGGGGCCATAAATGCCCTACGCCTGAAACTGAATTTTACCAGATAAGTTGCGAATAATATATTATATCGCAATATAAATTTAGTAGGGTTAGGTTAGGTTACGAAGGGTAGTAACGAGTTCAACTCGCCATCTCCACCAAGATGCCATTAGGCCCATTGTGAGTCGAAAAAATAAATTGGCAAAGAATTTTATAGGTAGAGCTAAACAGAAATGGAAAAGAAAGCAAAAATACAGTCCGCAAGAAGTCAGCCAGTATTCGTAGGCGCTGAACCACCTACCTTCCCAGTCACTCAAACCCTCTTCGATGGACCTAACCAAATCCATCTAAAGCCACCTGAGTTGTCATCTGAGTTTCACAACTGAGACCTTTTTTTATAGTGTAATAACATGTCTATTTTCATTTGTTAATATTTTTGTCTAACCTCAGTTGAAAATAGAACGTTTTCTATTTTCAAATTATTTAACGTCTGAGTTTTAAATTTAAGTTTTTAGAAGCTATCGGAATAAATGCTTGTTTTTGTATTGCCATACAATTTGTACCATTTTAACAACTTTTAGAATCAGCGGACTTATTATAAATTTCTCAGATGTAATGTAATATTAAAAATTAAAATTTCAAATTGTTTTTTGACACTCATAAAAATTTAAACTTATTTTTTTGACACTCAACTCAGATGAGAACTTAGGTAGTGTAAATATAGCTTAAAAAGCTACCTCCAAACCACCTCTGTCGACAGATTTGCAACGTAGGCCAGTGCCAGACAAGGTGTTCCAAAGTCTCTATCACCTCCTGTCATATTTGCTCGTCATATATCTCACATCGCAGTACCCTGTAAGGTTCCCAATAATGCACCTCACAACCACCTGCTCTCCTTGAGCACACAACCAAGCCTAATTTCCCGGGCTGATCCCCTCCTCGCCAATTCAATGGCAGTCTTACTGCCGGCAACGTCACAATTGCCCGGAACCCAACAGAGCCTAACCCTACGTGTCGCAATGATCACCCTGATAGCACGTCTACAGTCACCCACAAGTCTAGACTTTACATTGTTCCTCTAGAGCCTTGAGTTTGCCCTGACTGTCGACGCAGATTATCACGTCCCCTCTGCCATCCGCATCCTTCCCTATCAATTCTGCGTCGCCAGTCACCACTAGAATCTTAGCTTTGAAAACGTTGCACTCGTCCGGAAATCTGTTATTATATTGTTACAAAGTATTTGCACCAGACTGCTGTCAGGACAACAGGTATAAGTACATACATACATACCTAGTAAGAGATAACAGGAGTAATTTTTGTCACACTATATTGAATTTACTTTACTTAAAATGAGCACATCTTATTTTTTAATTTAAATTATTCGTTTAAAAAAGTTGTCTTGTTTAACGAAAACAACGTTAACTGCAGCGATGCCAGCTTTGCATGTTTCGAGACAGATTTGCACTTTTTAGCTCCCCAAATGCGTTTTTTTAACGCGCGAGATTGGCGCGTTTTGCGTTAAATTTTTTAATTTTACTTAGCGGCCAGACGTTAAATTTTTGCCTTTAAAGTTGCAAACACTCAAACATTTTTACTAAAACACTCAAACTTTTCGAACTTAAAACCAACTTGATGATCAATTTTCCCAAGCAACTCGCCTTTCAACCTGATCCCAGCATACCATTATCGGAGCGCTCTTATAAATGAGCTCATATATGAGCGATTTTATAAGCTTCTGTGAGTGTTTCCTGCGTGCATATTTCTGAGTTCATAGACGATAGATTTTATGTGCTTTTTATGAGTAATTTCTGAGTTATCTTATAATAAATACAAAAATAATACATAATTAAAATAATGAAAAGAGCAAGCTTAAAAGAAAGAAAATAAATAATAAGTGAACTTTGTTCAAACAAATTAAGAAAAGAAAATCCAGCATGTAATATTAAAAATAATAGTGTTGTTGAAGAAAATAGTGACAGTGCCCTGGAATAAGAGCTCAAAATGCGTTTTAAAAAAAGAGTCATAAAATACTCTTTTATGCATTAAATTTAGAGCTCTTTCATGAGTGACCAGTTTAGTGGAAAAAGCCACTCAAATATGAGCGTTTTCTGACTGTTTATGATTATTTTATGAACTCTTTATGAGCGTCAGCGTTCCGACAAAAGAGTCTTTATGAGCTCATTTAGAGCGCATATGGTATGCTGGGATGGTCAAGTTAACACCTGATTATAGTTATTTTTCATATATTTTCGTTTTTTCACGTGTTTGCATATGGGCATTTCCATGTCATCGTACGTGACATTTGTACGCCTACAAAGTGGTGTAGATTTTGCAAAAATAGTGGTAACTGAAAAACTGTTTCGTCAATATGTTACATTTAGAGGGTACTATAATCTAAAAAAAAATCATGACTTTGAAAACCTTGCCGGCCAAAATATCGGGCGTAAAAGGCGCATACCGTACGTGACAAAAAACGGAAGTGATGTCGAGGTGCATGCACATATATACGAAAATCTGCGAATTGTAAAAGTTTTTTTCCTTTCTTTAAGTTCTTACACCAAGCCAAATATTTTTCCTTGATAATCCATAATTTTTAAATACAAAAAGATTTTTAGATGATTTTGTTACGAACAAATCTTAATATCGTTCGTGACATACCGTATGTGACAGATTTTTCTCTTATAGTATTTGTCTGAAAAAAAAATAGGTTTTTTTAATATATGTACACATAACAAATTTAAAAAGAATTAAAAAATGTTTATTCGGTGATAATAGCAATAAAAACAATAAAAGGTTATTTTCATTTCTTACTATACACTATGTACTTGGGCGCTGGCACTTAATTATTAAATTTTAATTTTTTTCTCTTACTGAATACGCAGTTCGAGACACATTTATATACTGACTATCATGATAAGTAAACGAATAAAGTTTTCTTATTTTTGGGATGGGCTGGACATTTTGCCATTTTTCATGGAGATGAGCAGAAAACCCTTCAATCTCTTCGGTAGCAACATAAAACAAATTAACTCCTTCCACATATTTATGAGCACATTCATAAAATGAGAAAGCATCTGGAAAGGATAATTTATTTGCTTTAACAGTACCACCTACTCCATCAACTGCACCTTTACCATGTGATGTGGCAAAAAAGTTCCATTCTAAATGTTGGCAGCTAAATTTGTTAACAAAAGAGGGAATACTTTTTAAAATGAATTTGTTTTTAAATTGAGCGCTACTTCAAATCAGAAAATATGTATATAGACCATATATCTTCATATTGTTCGCTTATTTCAAGCATAGTTTTTGTAATAAAATAGTAAACATCAAACTTATTGTGTGTTAATTCGTCGTTAATTATTTTTTTGTCTTTTTTGGCTGCATCTGCGAACTTTTTTCGATAGATATGCTGTCTTTCAGCCTCCTTTTTCCGGTATTTCTTTATTTGTTCTTCGTTTTTCTTCAAGTCCTCCCTCCATTTCTTTGTAGTCTCATAGCTATTTTTACCCATCTTAATAAAATATTTATAATTATAAAGGAATTTGAAAGTATTAAATTGAATTTTGTTACTTACAATATCGTATGCTACAAACTTTGAAAGACTATAAAATTTTTATTGCATGAAATTAAAAAAAAAATGATCAATATTTGTTTGCGAGATTTATCTTGCTTTGAACTTTTATTTTTAAATACTTGCGACCGGCCGAATTCAAATGATGATGACAAATAACGTTTTTGCATTACGTACGTGACATTAGAATATCATTCTAAGCAATCTATTAAAAATACCGCTATTCGAACTCTAAATTTTTAATTTCATAATGGATCTTGGCCATTGATGTTGTAACATTATTTTTAAAGTATAATTGGAATATTACAATTACCTAAATTTAGCCACTAGTTAGGACAAAATAGTTAATTTCAATGTCTGGAAATTGATCAAAGAGATTACCAGTTTAATATGCTATTTTTGCTCTTTTAAAATTATAATTAGCTATAAATACTTTTACATAATAAAATTTAAGTGTTTTATTGCTCTTTGGTATATTTAAAAAAAAGTTGCGATGACTTTTATTTTTCCAGCCGTGGTTGACATATTCATGGAAATGCCCATATACAAATTATACACGTGCACAAATAGAACAAATAAGTATTGCAAAAACAGGTATATCTTGTACATCCATGTACATACCAGTTCTTTTTGGTGTAAGTGTGTGAATAAGTGTAAATGATATTGTATGGTTTTGCTTTTGCGCACTTACTCTACTCTTATAAACAAATATTGTTGTTTATGGTTTTGCATTGAGTGTGGAATGTATTTGTTTTTTTTTGTGCTGAATAACAATGGTATAATAAATATTTTCTTATTACTGTTGATACAACAAATACACAAGATCGTTTATATAAAAGGTTGTGAATGAAACAAAAATTTGATTTTTAAAGTTTATTGTAGCTATAGTGTTTAAAAATGAATAAAATAAATTTAAAAAAAGCATTTTTTTATCTCAAGCTCAAAAATTAAGATAAAATAATATATATTTATTTTGTATTTTTTAATAATTTAAATTTTAATTTTAAATTTGACTTAAATGTATATAGTTACGATGCAGTTTTAATTTTTTTTAGCTAAATTTGTTTAATTTATTTAAAGAAAATTTAAAAAATAGAAAAACTGGCTCATGTAGCCAGAATAAGAAAACACACCAAAAGTACATATGGTTAAACATCATTATATGTATGTAACTGTTTCAACGAAACATAGAAAAACAAATTTGTTGCTCTTGCTCTCATTTTACCAAACCACACCATATTTAGTTAGAGAGCACACCAATACCAACTTATAACAAAAACACAAAGCTACTTATCAATACACACTAAAAGCTAAAAAACACACAAACTGGTTGTTAAAGATATAACTTTGCAAGAGTTTAATACAAATATTCTACCGCAAATAATTAAAACTAAATTTTGGTATATTTTTCATATACTTATTGATATTTCAAAATAAAATTATGTGAATAGTCTGTGTGTCGTTGCACTAAAATTCAGTCGCAAACAAATAAAAAATGTAATAAAATAATCAATGTAATATGTATATAAAAAAATTTTTGTGTTTTGTTTAACAAATATTCTGCCGCAAAGTAAGCATTTTTAATATGTATATTTATTGACGACGGCATCTTAAGAAATGAAATTGATGATAAAGTTGATTATCAAGTTGCGTGCAGCCTACGTCACGATCATCAATTCGACTGAATTTGACAAACAATATGTGTGATCAACTTGAAAGCGAAAACTTGAACTTGTGGCTGCAGCGTTAGGTACTTAAAAATATATATTTTTCTACCTATTGCAAGTAGGTATGTTTATTACTTTTTTTCTTACGCTTCGTCTTCATTAGCTATCAATTTGAACAAAACATGGACATGACGTTGGCAGAGCTACTGATATGTTCATTAGCTTGTAGACAGGGAAATGTGCTGAGGTTCATGGCGTACTAGAGACCGTAAAGGATTTACATTATGTTACTACAAACTTGTCTCTTTTTTATATTTTGTTTTGGTTTCGTTGTTTATTCTTCTTCTTAAACGTAAGAACGTAGAAGAAAAAACGAAAACTTCAAAAAAAAAAGCTCAAAAAATAACATGAAAAACAGAAATCGTGTTACTTTTGTAACGTCTACCAAATTCGCCCTCAAAAAAATGTAACATGATTTATACCATCCATTAATGCAGACGATGCGCTTATGTGTCAAAAGACAACATTGGGTCTTAGTCGTAAAATAGCTCTGGTGAGGTAAAGAGCTCGCGCGTCGTAGGTCATTATTTTTTAAAGACAACCAGGCCGTCCCTTTTTATCGCACTTCGAGAATTTTGCGTCTCACTCTCGCATGTGGTGAAGGGTGTGGCGTCGCATAACTGTACCGCGATACAGTTATCAGAGGCTGCATTATTTGACTGCATGCAAAAACATTTTGGATATATGGAGGAGAACCACTAAACTCAAACAAATTTAAACAATTGAATTACATGGAGGAGAACCACTAAACTCAAATACAAAATAACTGCATACAACACATTAAAAAAAAAATATCTTGATTGGAAACAAGTATCCAGGCCGTAACAGCTTCCTATTTGAAGGCATAGGTCGACTGTTTTTGATTGTCTGGATCAACGTGGGATACCCTGGCAATTTGGTTATGTACCTCTGCCATTAAATTTTAGAATTAAAAAAAAAAAAAAACATTGGGTCTTACCGGCATTAAAATTGACACTATTTGTACGGCCCCAATCAGACATGAACATCAAATCACTGTTAAGTGTGCAATTCAAACTCTGCCTCTTAGCTCCAATGACCTAGGCCTGTAGTCAAATTAGCATGAACAGCATAAGCAAAGGAATAGAAAGGATTCGAAGTCTGGCATAGAAGGCCATTAACAAAGATAAAAAATAGAATAGAAGAGGACGGAGCCTTGCGGTACTCCATAAGAACACAAATAGTGCGATCTCTAGAAAAATTCGATAAATATCGAACATTTTTATCGCTGAATGCAAAAGCAGCAAGTTTAGATAGAAGCGCCTATCAAACGTCTTAGAGATATCTAGAGGTACTGCTTTACTCTCGCATAGGCCAGCACCGTAGAATGCCCTCTACGAAAGCCATACTGACGGTCGCTAAGTAAACCGTTGGACTCTTAACAGTTTACAAGGTGAAAATTAACCATACTCTCCATAACCGTGAAGAGGCGCTTAACAAAAAGCTATGGGCCGTAGTTTTCAGGCTTTTCCGCAATTACATAATTATTTTAGGTAATTGTAAAGTCGGGAAGGGTTTTTTGTTTAGGTTTTTTTGTATCTTAAGTTAGACAACTGTATCTTAGAAAAATATAAGTTATAAATTTATAAACATTTAACGAATATTAGCTGTAAGATCAATACATAGTTCCGCCATGGCTATAACGACTCTATACGCGACACATACCACGTACATGTAGAATTTAAATTTGTCCAAAAAATCAAACAAAATCTAGAGTTTACTTTAAATTATTTTGATTTGTTTTTATTTTCTGCATTATTTTAAATAAAATTGTTTAGTTTTGTAATTGTAAATGTAATGCTTTTTTAATGTTAAGATGGCAAATTTCTTAATTTTCTTAAAAAAATATCATTACGTAAAAAATATTTTTTTGTGTTGTTATTGTTGCTGTGTAAATAAATACAATATAAATTAAAAGTAGTTTAAATAATAATTTTTATTATTTTATGTTTACATTTGTTAGCCATAAATTAAATAATTTTCCATTAATATAAAATAAGCTAAATAAAAATAATATTAATTGCAATTGTAAGTTTCACATCTATAGTATCTTTTCTTATCATTGTTATTTTATATGAAATTATTTTTTTATTTTTATCGACATCATTATATAAAGTTTTAATTATTTGTGTGTTTATTTTAATTACATATGTATGTAAGTATTTTTAAAAGTATTTGATTTGTACAGTCTTATATGTATAAATTTGTGTTGTTTTAATTTAGCTTAATCCTTCAATTATTTTGTTGAAACTATTGTTTAAAGTATATTATTACATGTAAATACATATGTATGTATTTGCTGTTGTTTTAAATTGGGTGTATTAAGTAGCCGATTGCCATTTTATTTTTAACAACTTATTCCCTGTGCCAATAATAGGTTCATTCGTTCACTTTTGTAGTAAAGTTCAGTAACTTCTTAAATACAAAGTAATTTAAAGAAATCACTCTTAAAAAAATTTTTGTTACGAAAAATTAAAAAGAAATATATTTAAAAATACAAATTAAGTATTTCTCTTACAAAGAATTTTCATTGTTTTAAAGTTTTTTTTTAATTTAAAAAATTTTATACAAAATTTAAGTCGACTAAATTAGATTTTGCTACATTTTATTTATTTGTTTACATTAGAAAACTTATTTTTCTTTACTGAACTTTTTAACTAGCAGTAAAAATGTCTAGTAAAAACTTTAAAATACTCAAGCTATATTTACATCACCTGAGTCCTCATCTGGGTTGAGTGTCAAAAAATAAGTTTAAAATTTTATGAGTGTCAAAAAACAATGCGATTTTCTAAAATTTAGTATTACATTACGTCTAAGGAATTAGTTTTAGTCCGCTAATTATAAAAGGTGGTAAACTGGTATAAAGTGTATAGCAATACAACAACAAGCATTTAATTCGGCAACTTTTAAAAACTTACATTACTTAGTTACTTACTCAGAATATAAATATGTAGTTTGAAAATAGAATACAGTCTATTTTAAACTGAGATAAGGCAAAAATATTAACAAATAAAAACAGACATGTTATTACACTATAAAAATGTGGCGTTATGAAACTCAGATGATAACTCAGGTAGTGTATATATATAGCTTTAGTAAAATAGCTGTCACCTTACGCTCTGAATTTATGTTCTCCAGTAAATACTTTTTATAACAAACGCAATTCAGTAAAGATTACCAAAAATGTTTAAAAAAATTTGAGTAAACGAATGAACTTTAAAGCTGACTTTAAAATAAATAACAAAGGAAATGTTACCATAATAAAATTAAAAAAGAATTAAAAAGTTTTTGTGGTTTGGCTAATAAAAATGATAGTTGGACGTAAAAAAGGAGTTGACGCAACAATTTCAAGAGCCATTTGATGTTTTAATTAAATAAATAAATTGCCTTGTCCTTTGCATTAATTGTAAATATTAAAAAAATAGACATAAGTAGACTTTTTTTTAAATTAAAAAAAATCTTTTCAAGCAGAATAAAAAAAATTTATACAAATAAGCTACAATGCATAACAAACATTAAACGCAAAGAGCCATATCTTATCCAATAGTGTAGTGATGAATAAAGGATTCAGACTCATACATACTCCTCTTGAAGAGTGTATTATATAATTATTAGGTCAACCAAAAATATGCAAAATCATATATTTTTCTGTGCGTCATATTTACCTATAATGTTGCTATTCATCCGTTTCACATCTTTTGCAATATTTTGACATCGATTTGTTAGGGCATATTTTTTTGCATATAACATCACATTTTTTCCCCTTAAGAGCATATATTTTTGCAAAACCAGTTTTTAAACGAATTTTAAATTTTTTATATTTAATTTAAAAAAACTTAGTAAAAAATCTTTCGAGTTTACATTGTCACATTTTATTTGCTTTTGTTTTTTATACCAAATTATTTATTTTGAAGCGAAACCCATTCTGGTTTGTTTTGATTTGTCAAAAAAAATCGATACCCGAATAGTTCTAAAAACGTTTAATTGAACATCATTTGACTTCATTTTGATTTCTCTTTTTTTGCACCAGAATTTAACAATTTAATTTTAAATGCTGCGCTTTTGGATTCTTAGGTTTTAGTTCCTATAATTAAAATTTTTAAAGCATATTTTTCTACTCTGTTGAAGCATATTTTCAACTTTTTACCACATATTTTTGGTTGCCCTGGTTATTATTATGGGAAATAAACGTGGTACAACTTCAAAAGAAAACAATGTTTTAAAATAAATCAGTAAGCCTTTTTTCTTTGCTCCTGCACGTACAATCCTTGCCGCCAAAAAAAAGTTCCTTACATAAGAGAACTTATCATTTTTTGGATAGTTTTGGTCAGCTGCCTTCTTTAATCACAAAACACATGTTTGTCTTCTTTAAAGCTATATTTACACTACCTGAGTTCTTATCTGAGTTGAATGTGAAAAAAAATAAGTTTAAATTTTTATGAGCGTCAAAAAGGAATTTGATTTTTTTTATATTTAGTATTACTTTACGTCTAAGGAATTAGCTTTAGTCCGCTACATAGAACGGTTTGAATGCCATATTTTAGGCTAGTGAATGTATTCACAAAAAAAAAATGAGTGTGTAGTTGTCAATAAACATCATTTCAAAAAAGCAAGACACGGCACAATCACGAAAAGCAAAAGCAACGAAAACGATGCAGTGTATTGCTTGCCTTCTGCTTATACGTCAAAAGGCAATGAATATTCAGCTAAAGCAACGAATATATAGCAAAAGCAATGAATATGTGAATGGTTTGGTTGCTGATTAAAAAAAAACTAAACATTTAAAACATATCACATGATTCTTATTTAAGAAACTAAGATGATAACTCAGGTAGTGTAAATAAAGCTTGAGTCTTAGTTGGGAAACTCAGATGATAACTCAGGTAGTGTGAATACAGCTTAATTGTTACTGCATAACCGGTTTTTTTTTAATTTTTGAAATGTATGTCTGGCGTATTTTTTTTGTTAGTTTATCTTTTTAATAAAATTTTTTAACGAAAATTATTTTTTGTGAACACCGTCTGAAGAGAAAACCAAAATAACGCAAATAACTATGGTGACCATTCATTCCTCTGTTGCGATTCAGTATCTTATTTTAAAATTAAAAAAAAAAACATAAATATAAAAATCAACTTGTCCACTATAGTTAAAAACTTTCTTTTATAATTTTTGTAAGAAAAAGTTTTTTTTTTTGAATTTTTACAGCCTAATACCCACCTTTTTTATTACAATTGTCTTATTATAACTTTTTGAGGCAAATAAAGCAAGTCCGTCCGTATCAATCTATTTTTGTAATCAAATTACAGGTGGCAGTTTTGAAGGGTTTGTCAAAAATAAAAACATCTTTGTTTACAATAAATTATGAAGCAGTTGGATTTCCTTTTCAAAAAAGAAAAAATCACATAACTGTTATTATGTTTTTTTTAATCAATTTGAAATAGTTTAACTTAAATACAAACGAAATTGTTTTGTTTGTTAAATATTTGATATGGGGAAGCTTTAAGTAAAAATAGAAATTATTTTGATAAATTTTGAAATGTAACTGTTTATGATTTAGTTTGCGATATCTTGCATGGAATTTTTCCAAGTGTATAATTTCTATTGTAATAATTTTTATAAATATTAAATCATACAAAAGTCGACTGAAATCGTATAGTTTATTGATATCGGCTGAAGTGTTGGTAATGTGATGATGATTATGATTGAGAGTAATTTTATGTTCGATAATGCTATGAGTTATGTATTAAATATAATTTATTGCATATTTTGTTTTAATTTTTCACTTTACAATATACAGAACTATTTTAATTTGGTTTTTTTTTATTGTTTTCGATATATTTTGCTTAGAAAAATATTGTAGTCAGATTTAGTCCTATTTTTAATTATTAGATTTTTTTTACAATTACTACAAATGAAATTAAAATACAAAGTTAATACATAATATTTGAACTAAAAAATGTTTTTAAATTTTGATTTTCATTTAAATATACAAGTTAAAAATAAACTGAATTAAATATTAAAAAAAAACTGAAATTATTTATTAAAAACATATAATAAAAAATCACCTTTTCTTGTATTTATTGCAGGCAGTTCTTAAGTTTTTATTATTTTATATTATTATTGTGTCTTTACAAAAACAAAAAAAAAAAAATACAATAAAATAATAAGGAATACTCAACTGCTTTTTCTTAAATTAAAAAAAGTTACAATTATAACAATCTATATAAATACACATTTAAAAAAGGAATATATGAAAATAAATAGATTCTTAATAGTTTTGATTCTGTCAATGGCAATAAATAAAATAAAAAAAGTATTGTTTTTCAAACAAAATTATATTTTATTCGTTGATAAAAAAATTCGTTTTTTTTATTTCTTTTGGTCTTTTAAAAGAATAAAAGAAAAATAATATTTAATAATTTACATAAGTGTTTTTTAATATTTTATTACTAAATACATTTCTTTATTTAGTTGTCATCAAATACATCCATAAGTATATGGTTTAAAAAGCATACGAGTATTTTGTTTTGATTATAAAAAATATGTTGCCGTTCTCACAATGTTCGGTTTTCTTTTTGTTAAATAAAAAAAAAATTAACCGGCAGTAAGTATAACCGGAACTTTTTAATCATCAGTTAGTGTTTTCTGTTTCACAACTCTCACGCTGAGCCAACTTTAATGAACTCGAAACAAACTCAGGGAAAACTGAGGTTGTAGTATTAACCCAAAGGCGTAAGATCGTAGACTGATTTTTAATGCACAGAGCTAAAAAAAAGTACCTGGGTAGTGTTATACGTGGCGCGATTCTTGTTCAGAACATGCCAACATACTAATTGGGATGGGCAGGATCGAACAGCTGCGGAATATTGCTAGTGAGTATGACAAGTTGTGCCATATTTGGAATTCATACCAAAAAAAAAAAAAAAATTTACACCTACCGAGGTGCCTCATGATGGCATTCGATCACTATCGAATTGAGTTTTAAAATTAAATTTTAAACATTTGAATAAAATTGTAAAAGAGTGTTTCCACCACGTTTACAAAAAATATAATTAAAAAAGAATTAATAAAACTATAAATTCTGCAATTTTAATAAAAAGTGTTTGTTCATTTTAAAAAGTTTACCTAAATACGAGCATAATAATGTTTCAATATTTTTTTCGTCGGAGTGAGATGATAAGTATAGTGTGGAGAGTAAAGGGTACCAAATGAGGGAGAACAACAACGTTCTATCCTTGCCAATAGAAGTGTTAGTGTAGATTTAAACAACGGTTTAAAAAAACGTAAAGTTATGTGTTATCGCAGTTTAACTCTTCTGGGCACATGTTAACGGCAGTGACAATAACTTTTCTTTTATACGGGGAGCCTGTATGATTTGTTCCCTTGCAGAAAGCAATTAGAAGTTCCCTTCCTACATTCTGTTTAAGTTCCGTTGTTTTTTTTTGGTAAATTGGGGTATTTAGCCATAAACTCTGCCATTTTGTTATTTTTTTTATTTTAAGAACTTGCCCAAAACTTTAAAAAACAATTAAAATTTTTTAAACTCATAACTTGATTAAAATGTATTTTTTTCACATTTTGTTAAATGTTTCAGTTAAAAACACCATTTGCTTTATTTTTGATTGACATTTTAGTACCAAAAAAAATGTAAAAAAAAAACATTCGATAAGTCGATATCGAAAGATATCATTTCAAATTTTATTTATTTTTGCTCAATATCGAATGCCGTAATCCCAAGACAAGAATTTTTAATCTAGTAAGCTCGATATCGAGAGCGGTAACTCGATTCCAAGCGTGTAGATCTTTTCTGAAAGATCGATGCGAGAAAATTGCCTTTTACCTTAATGATCTAAGATAGAGTAGGAACTGAACAAGTATATTCAGTGTATCACTTCAAATCGAAGATATTTAGACTAGACAATCACTGTTACGTAGTACAACCAGTCGTGCGGTCGAAAGTGGTTGGGACTACATGTCAGTGATTCAGGGCCTCGAGAGTATCATACTCTGCTGAGTTCCGGGGCAATCTGGAATATCCGGAAAGAAGGCACAAAGGGGACACGGAACAGATGTCAGTAGAGACTACCTCGGCTTTTCCCTCGCTTTAAATTCTATGGGAAGATTGAAGGACGCTTGAGGGAAAAGGCAGTAAGTACTGAGCAGTAGAGTGTCAAAATCCCCATGACAAGTTACTTCAGCCAACAGAGGCCAAGGTCCAGAGAACTTGAGATTTCTTACCAGTATTCTCACCGATCTCTGCAATATCAGGTCATTGTCTTTAAAGCGGCAACCAAATACGTTTGACTTCTGCCGTTTTTGCGAGAAAAATAAAGCATCTACTTTACGAATGCCCGGTAAAGGCGACCACTTGGTGGATCATTAATCGAATTTATAGTACTTTGATCACTACAAGATAAAAGGAATCATCAGAAGCCTCAAATGGCTATCGGGAAGTACTTGATATTTTTCGACGATTTGCCAATTAAGGTTACATCCCCTTTTATCCTTACTTAGCTTTCTACTCTCTTTTACAAAATACTTATCTCTATACTTTTTATATTTTTTATACTTTCAGA
Source organism: Melanophora roralis (assembly GCA_963583895.1). Classification (NCBI taxonomy): domain Eukaryota; kingdom Metazoa; phylum Arthropoda; class Insecta; order Diptera; family Rhinophoridae; genus Melanophora; species Melanophora roralis. Next base: position 88,814,310 of record OY757187.1, on the reverse strand, counting down.
AGAACATACTTCGAGTGTAGTAATGAATCACAGGACCTTTAACCTATCTATATACTCAATTGTTTTGTCGGTTAGGTTAGGTAGAACAGGCATCAGTTGAAAGGAAAGACTACAGCTCATTAGGGTCCACTTATTCGGTATCTTTGTGATATTCGTAGAGAAAGATAAAAAGAGCTGAAATGTAGAGGTAAATAAGAAGCCACGAAAAAAGGATGAAACAGACTTTCTAGAATCTCTGACGGAAATCGAACCCGCGACCCCCCTGACTGGTAATCTTGCGCACTTACACACTAGTCTACCGGCGCACCCGGTCGGTTAAAATTGACAGCTAATTATTTTTTAATAGTGCCGCGTAAAAGCTAACCGTGTATTGTGAAATACAGTTTCATAATGATAGTATTAAAGGTATCGGTTAAGTTTAAACCGAACATCGTGAAACAGAACATTGTGCTGAGTACACACATGACATTTTTTAATATCTTAAGAAATCATAATAGTGTATAATGATGGCAACGTCTGTTATTTTTGTTATTATTCGGTGTTGGGCATTGCATTTTAACACATTTTACGCAAAACAAAAAAAGACAAGAGGTTGTCATTTTGTCACACATTACATATAGTTGTAATGTGACATCAATAAATGACGGCAATTAAAATGTCTAGTGCCTACTCAGCATTAGTCGAATAACAAAGTAATACATTAACAAACTTTTTTTTTGTAAAAACCAATAAAAGATATAAAAGTTTTAAATGAAAACTTTGTGTAAAATAAATTCATTTATATACATACATCCCCCTCGAGGAAAGTAAACATTGTAGTTAAGTATTTTTAGAATTTATCAGTCATAAGTTAAAATGATAAACTAATGTATTTAGTTTTTCTATTACAAAATTTTCCTTTTTTTTAATAAATTTTATAAGCTTATCTAAGATGTTAATTAAGTTTAAGGTTTAAGTAGTAAGTTTTTGTGTTGTTGCCTTTGATTATTTTGATACATATACATCATGATGTATAAATGAAGAAAACTTACGCTATTATTAATCGGAAGGTTTTACGAGACCCATAACTTTGCCTTCGAATAAGGGAAGAATATCGTTGTCATTGACAATTTCTTCTTGAATCACAGGGCTATCATGATCTTCACAGTGTGTTTTAAAGAAAAACCTAAAAGGAAAGAAGGTTCAATTAGTTGTTTAAGGTTTTTCTTAAAGTAATTAAATTTTACCTAAAATTACCCTTTTTGGGTAAATAGTCCTTAAATTGCTTAAGTGTAGGTTGGGCACCGGGTATTTTAGTTCTATAAGGATATTCTTCATCACAAAATGAAAATACAACCGTAGTCGTCTCTTGGGGCTTAGCTGGCAGTGGAGGCGGGAGCGATTGATGGTGTAGACTACTACTGCCACTACTACTACTACTAAATGAGACCGATGGTTGTTGTTGCATTGATGGCAGCATATGTTGTTGCTGTTGGGTATATCGACGAGACCGTCTAGTCTCATCTTCCAGTCTTCTTTTTGTCTCTTCTAATTTGGAGGCTGTACTCGTGCCAGAACGTGAACTATTTTAAAATAAAAACAAAAATTTACACAAAATTCAATAACTTTTAAAAAGGGTTTCATTCCAGTTTACCTATTGTCTTTGTACTTCATTAGAGTATCAGATGAGAAAAGGCTTATGCCACTATCTGTATTCATGGAAGGCCATTTGTTTGTTAGCTTCCTGGCTGAGGAACTATGATCTGGCATTGATTTTGAGTGTTTCATTGAATGACCACCTAAAACATTCGTAATACATTAAGGGGTTATAAAATCAATGTTTTTAAAAAACATTATTTAAGGTAAATGTGATATCAGAATTAGGGATTAGGAATTCCGAAACCAAATACAAATTTTACTCTCTTAAATATTCTGTATATTGTAACGTGGAAATTTTCCAGTTACATATTTAATTTCTTTTAGTAGATAGTGTAATACCAGCCTCACCGTTTTTTCCTATAGTGTAAGCGTAGCTTTAGTATATTTCGTTTAGGTTTATTTAACTAGTTAGATATAATTCTCATTTAGTCTATGTAAGATTTAGTATAAGATGAAAGATTGAATTGAAGATCGGGGCGATTCAGACCCGACTGAAATACGCCAATCAAGTCTCGAAGACATAGTTCGGAGAGACAATCGGTTTGCACTACCACCGATTCAAGAACACTCGAGACCTGCGAGTGGGAACAATCAATATCTGTATAGATATTGGACACTTTACTTAATACATGCCCGTTCGATCACAGCGGCTTCGGCTGACTGTTCTCACAGCGGTTTCGACTGACTGTTCTCACAGCGGCTTCGGCTGACTGTTCTCACAGCGGCTTCGGCTGACTGTTCTCACAGCGGCTTCGACTGACTGTTCTCACAGCGGCTTCGGCTGACTGTTCCCACAGCGGCTTCGACTGACTGTTCTCACAGCGGCTTCGGCTGACTGTTCTCACAGCGGTTTCGACTGACTGTTCTCACAGCGGCTTCGGCTGACTGTTCTCACAGCGGCTTCGGCTGACTGTTCTCACATTGTACGTATTTAACCGATAGTATTAAGCACCATTGTACGTATTTAACCGATAGTATTAAGCACCATTGTACGTATTTAACCGATAGTATTAAGCACCATTGTACGTATTTAGCCGATAGCATTAAGTACCATTGTACGTATTTAGCCGATAGCATTAAGCACCATTGTACGAGCACAACCGACGCGTCGATACACGATCCCGAGCTATCAACGACCACACCCGAGTTCCCGATCTTCAAGCCGAACCGACACCGAAATCACCGATCCTGCATAGCCCGAAATACCAGAACGAGTAAGGTCGAGAGCACCATCCGAGTACCTGTAGAGCATCGTTGGTAGCCGGCTAAGTTATCGTTGATTCATTGCTATCGTAATATATCGTAGTTGTATTCAAGATAAAGTAATTTTAATAAAGCAAAAGAATATTGTAACCCCCGAAAAAGGGTAAATAATCGTCTTATTACTTGAGGTTTGTGGGCCCGTAAGTAGACCCTGGACACGACTAAGTTACCTCAGCCGACGACAAAACCACGTTACAAAATGGCGCCCGAGCAGGGACCCGATTCCAAGTCGCATTGCGAAAAATCAAAAACCGCCGCCAACGAGGAGGAATCGAGTCAACATCACGATAATAGCAATTCCGATAACACAGCTACAAACAAAACAACTTCATCTACAAGCCGCACACTACAACACGAACTGATGAAATAAATTAATTTAAATTTTAATTAAAAAAAAAAAAAAAAAAAAAAAAAAAAAAAACTGCCGTAGTATATTAAGTTGTTAAGTTAAGTATCAAGCCAAGATGTAGGATAGTCGTAGTAAAGTTTATTTGTAAAGTAAGCGAGGTCAAGCTGTAGGACAGCCCTAGTATAATTGATTTTGTTTGTAAGCTGTAGAACAGCCGTCAGGAATTTTAGTCGAAGAACCGAGCCTCCCCATTCGGGAGGTTAAAATTTACCATAAAGGTAGTGTGGGTCTTCGGACCAAAAACTCGCCTTCGACCATCATTCCCCGAAGAGGGAGGGAAATGTAACGTGGAAATTTTCCAGTTACATATTTAATTTCTTTTAGTAGATAGTGTAATACCAGCCTCACCGTTTTTTCCTATAGTGTAAGCGTAGCTTTAGTATATTTCGTTTAGGTTTATTTAACTAGTTAGATATAATTCTCATTTAGTCTATGTAAGATTTAGTATAAGATGAAAGATTGAATTGAAGATCGGGGCGATTCAGACCCGACTGAAATACGCCAATCAAGTCTCGAAGACATAGTTCGGAGAGACAATCGGTTTGCACTACCACCGATTCAAGAACACTCGAGACCTGCGAGTGGGAACAATCAATATCTGTATAGATATTGGACACTTTACTTAATACATGCCCGTTCGATCACAGCGGCTTCGGCTGACTGTTCTCACAGCGGTTTCGACTGACTGTTCTCACAGCGGCTTCGGCTGACTGTTCTCACAGCGGCTTCGGCTGACTGTTCTCACAGCGGCTTCGACTGACTGTTCTCACAGCGGCTTCGGCTGACTGTTCCCACAGCGGCTTCGACTGACTGTTCTCACAGCGGCTTCGGCTGACTGTTCTCACAGCGGTTTCGACTGACTGTTCTCACAGCGGCTTCGGCTGACTGTTCTCACAGCGGCTTCGGCTGACTGTTCTCACATTGTACGTATTTAACCGATAGTATTAAGCACCATTGTACGTATTTAACCGATAGTATTAAGCACCATTGTACGTATTTAACCGATAGTATTAAGCACCATTGTACGTATTTAGCCGATAGCATTAAGTACCATTGTACGTATTTAGCCGATAGCATTAAGCACCATTGTACGAGCACAACCGACGCGTCGATACACGATCCCGAGCTATCAACGACCACACCCGAGTTCCCGATCTTCAAGCCGAACCGACACCGAAATCACCGATCCTGCATAGCCCGAAATACCAGAACGAGTAAGGTCGAGAGCACCATCCGAGTACCTGTAGAGCATCGTTGGTAGCCGGCTAAGTTATCGTTGATTCATTGCTATCGTAATATATCGTAGTTGTATTCAAGATAAAGTAATTTTAATAAAGCAAAAGAATATTGTAACCCCCGAAAAAGGGTAAATAATCGTCTTATTACTTGAGGTTTGTGGGCCCGTAAGTAGACCCTGGACACGACTAAGTTACCTCAGCCGACGACAAAACCACGTTACAATATTTATAACAAGCGAAAAAGCTTAATTCAATATTTTAATTTTATTTAGTATTCTATTTTTTTTAGTTTTTTGACCTTTTTAATGTTAATAAATAAGACTATTTTTTTAAGCTTTAGGTCTATTTTTTCGTTTATTTTTTTGCAAAATTTTTTCAATATTTCGCCACTCCGTTGTGTGGCATCATCAGGAGGTTATTTTAGTTAAATATTAAAGTTGTTATTTTGGTTTTAAAATTAGCTTTTGGCTTTTCGAATAACGATTATAATATTAACCCAACCCCAATAATATTAACCCCATTGGTTAATATTATAATCGTTATTCGAAAAGCCAAAAGCTAATTTTAAAACCAAAATAACAACTTTAATATTTAACTAAAATAACCTCCTGATGATGCCACACAACGGAGTGGCGAAATATTGAAAAAATTTTGCAAAAAAATAAACGAAAAAATAGACCTAAAGCTTAAAAAAATAGTCTTATTTATTAATTTTATTTAGTTTTAACTTAGCTGGCTATTTATTTTTAGAATAGAAAGCAGCATATGTGTGACAACTTACTCATACTCATGGCACCATCACTTAGCATGCCGGAGTCGTGCGTTATAGTACGCCTTCTTGATGGCAAAGGTGGGCAGGGTGACATTGTACCAGGAGAACGACGTGGTGTCTGATCATTCCAAACGCGGGAAACATGCTGATCGAGTATATCTTGATCGTTATCCTCGTCCATAGCAAATTTTTCCCGTATGGCTTGGGCAAACGCTCGATCACTGGCAATTCTTTCATTGGTCGGCAAAGATTCCTCAGGAAAATGCTAAATTCAAAATTATTAATTATTAATTTTAAAATTAAAGCTAAAACTAAAACTGTTTTAATACCTCTAAACGGGCTCTTTCTTCAAGCTCTTGTTTACGTTTAACCTCCTCAAGTTTGGGTGTAAGTAACGCTAATAATTCATTTTCTTTTAAAGGACGATGTTCGTTAGAATGTAGGCGTTGAGTGCGAGGTATCACCTTAAGTAATTTAAACAAATTTAAATTAAATAAAAACATTTATGATAAAATAGGTAATGCTTAAACAAACCTGAAAAGAATTTGTTTCCTTATTAGCCAAGGCACTCTGTCGTATAGCTTTTGTTTCTGTCGAGCTATGTCTTCGTTGAATATAAGGGCGTCCATCCCTAAAATATCAAATAATTGAAAACGTTCAAGTTTTGTAATGCTGTATTGTTAACACTTTACTACATAGAAATGGTAAAAGTTATATAAAATTCTATTTTAGAATTATTGTACGTTGCCTTTAAAAATGTTTAATGGTAAAACTTTAAAGGATATTATTTGTTTCTAGGAGGTTAAATAATTTATTTAAGTTCTTTTTTAATGGAAATTTTTTATATTTTTATTAAAAATATCTATTATTCATACCAAAGTTATTTCTGTAGAATCGTCTTAAACGAAACACTTTCTCAATAGTTATTTTAAATTTACAAAATGTTGGATTTTTATTTACTTACATTGAACAGCTTGAAAGAGACATTGTATCAGAATCAGTTCTACCACCCGAACTGACACTGGCTCTTTCAGAATCTACACGGGAATTAGGTACATAGGAGGTATTGGTTTTTCCTGTATACACATAACCATGAGCCCTATACTCACATGCAGATAAGGATTTTTGTGCATTTTTCGTACATTTAATTGCATTTTGTTTTGATAAATAACGACAGATGGGTTTCGATCATTCCATGCAACAAATTATTACAAAATTAAAAAAAAAAAATAATAAAAAAAACACAGATTTACAAATTATTAATAAAACGAAAATAAGAAAAAAATTACAATAAAAATAAACAAAATAGGAAAAGCAAACATTTTGTAATTGCGAACATAAGGACATCAGTTTAAATATTTTTCAAATTATTTTGTGTTTTCAATTGTTAATTTTTGTTTATTTATTAATTTGGTGTGTGGATGAAAAATGTTTTGCAGGTTGATTGCATTGTTTCAGGTTGTAATAGATGGCATTGGATTTTGTGGTTGGACGTGTGCAGATGCAGATTAAAATGAAAATAAAAGAAAAACAAATAAAAAATTATAAAACATAAAGCAAAAACAGTTACACAAACTAAAATAATTATCAATAGTAAAATTAAAATGTATTTACAAACTTATCTTTCTATTAGGTAAATCAATTTTAAAAAATTAATAAATAAAGTTACATTTAAATAAATTATTTTAAACAGTAAAAATAATATTAAAAACTAGCTAAAAGGGTCAAACTAAATAGCATAAGATTAGGCGATCATAAATGTACATATAAATGCTGCAGAAAAAAATATATACATATGTATATCATCTGTATCTAAGTTTTATACCTAAAATGGTTATAAAATCAAACGGATGCACGTTGAAATTTTCAATTAAATCTATTTGATGTGTGAATTATTTATGATTTTGACACACCCTCCTCCCATTAGATTTATATAAGTTTTTTAAAATAAACATCGGACTAAACTTATTGAACTTTATTTTAAATACATTTTTGAAAGTAAAAAAGAAAATAAACAATCCTCTAGTGGTTTACACTCTACTGGCATCATTATCTTCCATTATAAAAAATAAGAGCTAATTTCCAAACGTCCGAAAATAAATTTTCGAAAATCGTACTAAGTAATTCAACTTCTACGAATTCGAAAGATTTTCGATTCGAATTACATAATAAGCCCTTAGGTTTAATTTCGTATTAATTACGGCATTCCTATCTGGAAATTTACCAACAAGAAAACATTTAAGATCAGCGTCTATTTTGACTTCGCGTACAAAAAACTCCAACCAACCTTTTTTGCATGCATTTTCTCCTTTAAAAATGTGTTATTTTGAGTGCTTTTTAAGTGGCCCTTTAACTTCTTTAGACATTAAAAAAACTGTTTTCATGCCAACTTAATGTGTTGACTGAGTGCAGTTCTTTCAAGTTTTATATAAATAATTTCTTGAGCTCCCAATTCATAATTTTTAATCTAATAAAAGAACTTTTTGACAAAGCTAAAAATACAGCACTAACGAACTAATATATATCCATAAGCTTATGGGATCTAAATATGTTAGCAACTAGTTAGTTAGCACAATCTTTTTCATTATAAAAATCGCTAAAAATGTTTAAAGCAATATTTCAATATTTTCAATTTAATTTTTAAAAAAGGTAACTGCGATAAATCTGATGTAAAACCTTTTAAACGCAATTCTTAGATAAAATTTTTTTTAAATTATCCGTAAGCTAAAATGAAAAAAAGGTGCAACTAAAAAAAATATTATTTTCGAGAAGCAGAAGAGTTTGTAAAATGAAAACTGTACACATAGCTACGACCGCGTATTTGTGTTATGTATTATAATAGTATTTATAATAATTAGTTGAAATCACACATTTAAATTCTTTATTAGTTACACCTTTTTGCATTTTAGCGAATGATATATGCAATGGATATGTATACATAAAATACAACAGTTAATACATTAACATTCAGAAAATATAAGGACGTATTAAAAATGCTTTAAATAATATATAAACATACATAAATACGTTGAAATTAATAACAGACAATAATGAATACGAAATGCAAAAACCAGGTTCAGAAAATACAAAAACACTTACCCAGGTGGCCGAATTTCAAGTCTTCTTTTTTGTGTTGCCAACAATAAGTCGCGTGTTAGGCGCATACCCATGGGCATATCAGCCGATACGCGCCCTCCTTCAACACGCAGTTTTTCGAAATCGTCACTTAATGACAACTCCGAATCTTCATGCAGGGTGGGTAGGGTTGAACTGCGAGGTAGTGTGTCTGTTGCACTAACGGAACCGCTAGAGCTGGCTGAAGTTGAGGGACCATACACGCTGCCACTAGCACTACAACTACCAGCAGTTGAAGCACCAATTGCGGCACTTGTACTCGCAGGCATATTTAAAATTGGACCTAAAGTACTGCTGACTTTTCCACTACTAGTGGAAGCGCCTGCAAATGGCAACGCACATGATCCTCCTTCTGCCGCTGTTATACCAACACTACCAACGCCACAATTATTACTACCACAACTAGCACCACTACTACTACTACTGCCAGTACTACAGCTAGCAAGTCCCGTTGTCGGTCCGCCACTACTGCTAAAACGTTCATGAGCAACCGACATTTGTTGTATATACAGGATGTACATTTCCGAACATAAAAATGATGGATAAATATTATCTCGTATTGTGTTTTCAACGTGTTTTTGCATTTCATCGAATATATTTGGACTAAGAGATATTTCATTCTTAAGTCCAGCCTTAATGTTACGTCTCAAATCCTCCGACACAGACAGTGTACTTTTGCGCAAAAATCTATTAAACAGGAAAATAGGAAAATAATATTGAAATTTGTAGACCAACTACTACTAACGAAACCCTCACACTCACCTATAAATAGCCTGAATAATTTGTTTGATTTTTTCTGGATCGGTTTGTTGCTTCAAACCCTCGCAGGCAAAATAAAAGTTTAAATGATCATTATATGCAGGCGCCTCCTCCTCCACGTACTTTTTAAACAATTCAACACCATCGCGATCTTCAAATAGATGATTGAGTGTACGGGCCCAATTCAAATATGATGGCGGTGAATTACGCATATGTTCTCCTAGTCCTTCGGTCATCTAAAACAAGTAAAAGTAAACATATATGTATGTATGCAGTTATTATCTAGAATTTCTTTAAAGAAATGTGGCGATTTATCTAACCTTTCTAACACGACTTTCTTCTCCGGGCACAGGAGGTCTTGGCCCACTACACTCATTATCATCATATTTTCGGTAGCCCGATGAATGGCTCATGCCACTTGACCGAAATGTTGTAAGTTTTTTATCTCTTTAAATTCTTTTTGTTTTCGAATTTCTAATAAATTTTGTTTAATTTAATATTAAGTATTAAATTTGATTATATATTTAGTTATTTATTAATTTTTAATCGTTATATTTTATAATTTCTTTAAGAGTTTGAAGATTTGTTCGTCTCTCACTTTATTTACTTAAATATTATTGTGCGTTGTTTGTTATTTAAATATTTTTTTTATAATTTTTAAATTAAATATTTTTTAAACTATTTCGTGGAAATACTTTCTATTTTATATTTTTTGTATATTTAAGTAGTTACTGCTAATTATAAATTTTTATTATAATTTTAAGTCATCAAATAGACATACAAGTTACATTACAATTCGCTAAAGCCCTTAATATTTAAAATACCAGGGCATGGAAGATTTTCAAATCGGAAGGCAATAATACAAGGCCTAGAAATAGAAGAGAAAAATAAAAATAAAATTAATATTTAAAATGTTAAATGGTTTTGTTTAATATATTTTATATAATTTTTCCTCGTTAAGAAAAATAAACAAAACTGTTAAACAAGGTTTAAGTAAAATAAGGTGAATGCCAAAAGGGTGACTTTTTTTAATGCTGTTTTACTTTCGTATCAAAATGATGCATTTTGGCCATTTTACGTTTGGCAACACTTTTCCATAATCAGCTGTTTCATAAATTGTAATCTTACATTTGGAAACACATTAATAAAGTTTTCAAGTTACATAAAAATATTTCATATATAAAAAAGACAAGTGCATATATTCGTCTGTGCTAAATTTTATCGTTGGCTTAAATGCAAAACCACGTAACTACATTTTTCAAAATTTTACAGGAGAAGCAAAAAGAAAGGCAGTGCTTGTAAATTGTTTTTTTTCTGTAATTCTGTTTCAAGTTTTTTGTGTAAATTTATTGACATGTGCCTATTAATAATTGTATGTCTTGATGAGACAAATGTCAAAATCCAAATTAAAAAACCGGTGTTTTTATACTGTGTTTTTTATATACTGAGTTTGACGTTTGTCTAGGTATGAATTTGTTTCGTCAAGACGTACAATAAAATATACTTAAATATCTTAAAATATCGGTTTGGGATTTTTTGTTAGTTACGTAGTTTTGCATTTAAAAAATAAATTATTTTCGTTTATTTGGCTGTGCCGAATCTTATATACCCTTCACATTGTTATTTTTGTATGATCGAGCCAAAAAGTAGTTTTTGAAATAAAAATCTTCATAAAATTTACCCGTTCTAATAGGTGATGCTAGTTTCCAGGCTTCTTTTCATGGTAATTATTTTTCAGGTGAAAGTCAGGCATCAGAAAAATAATTTTTGACTCTCTTACTGCTTTCCCTGTATCTACTCAGTCATTTTTTCAAAGTGTACACACAATACTAGAACAACTCTGTAGCAGATTTGAAGTCGGTAGCTGTTAGAGTTTCCCAGATTAATCGCATAAAAATTGTATACAATTTATGCATCTGAAGGGCGACGACTACTTCCCTTGCTCCTATCAAAAAAAATGTTATCGCTCGCCGTCTTAAAAGTATTCGTTCCAAGTTTTGTGGCAACATTGGCAATATTTGCAGGTAATATATATAGAGATATATAGAGTAGGTTATTTCAGTTTTTTGCGTAATAAACCAATATTTCTAATTTTAAATAGCAGAATGCTAAAAATACTTCTGATTTGATTTGGCTCTGGAAACTTGATTTCCATAGACGGGAAAACGGCCATGGCTAAATTGACTTCCGCGTCAACAAGGATCCAGAATATATATAACTTATAGAGTCGCAAATATATATATAAGAAATTACAAATGGATATACATATGTACACCCTTATTACCAGGACAACCAAACATATGCTTTTAAAAAAACGTTTTATGTGCAAAAAATATGCGGTAAAAAGTTAAAAATATATGCTTTAAAAACAAGAATTATAGGAACTTAGACTAATAAGTTCGAAAGCCCAGAATTTAAAATTAAGTTGCGTTAACGAAAAACGAATTAACATTGCCAAAAAATTCAGGTATAAAATAAAAAAGGTGGAACCAAACTGATGTTATAAAATATTTAATTAAACAGTCTTAAAACTGGTTGGGTATCGATTTTTTTTTCTAAAATCAAAACAAACCAAAATTAGTTTCGCTTAAAAATAAAGAATTTGATAAAAAACGAAAGCTAACAAAAGGTGACAATGTACGCTCGAAAGATTTTTTGTTAAGTTTTTTAAATTTTAGGTAAGAAACTAAAAAAAAAATCGAAAAAACGGGTTATGCAAAATATGAAAAAATATAGCCCAAAAAATTAATGCAAAAATTTTTCAAAAGTTCTGAAACGTATTATAAAATAATGGTTTTACTTCAAAACAAATAATTAAAAAAAAGTAAAACTTACAAAAAGTGACAATGAACACAAGAACGAAATGTTTACTAGGTTTTTTAAATTAAATATACAAAATCAAAATAATGCTTTAACAAACGGAATTTACAAAAAAATATGCTCTTAAAGGAAAAATATGCTGTTATATGCAAAATATACACAAATATGCTCAAACAAATCAATGCCCAAATTTTCTGTTCTGAAACGGATGAATAACAACAATAAAGACTAATGTGTTGCACAGAAAAAAATATGCTTTTAAAATATTTTTGTTTACCCAGCTTATTACTTTATAAAAGATATTATAGTAGACCAATGCCAGATTTACGATATCTTTTTCTTTGCACCTTATAAAAGGAAGCACCCACACACAGAAAAAAGATTAGTTAAAAAACGGTGTAACCTACAAAAAATACACTAATTGAAAGCAATATTCAATTAAAACAGCTAAAGGTAAAGCGTTAAACCATAATTGCAAGCAAAAAAAAGTTTTTTCATAATACTTTTAAATTGTTTTCCTAACTGAATTGTGTTATCTAAAAATTCCTTTCTGGGTATTGCCTATCACAATCAAAAAATTTTACTTGGTTTAGGCTGCAACACTAAATTTCAATCGATGTTGTAGATAATTTATGTTTTGAACTGGGTTTAAGTAAAGAATTCAAATTGATCGCTACAGTAGCTAACTATTGGTTGGTTCTATTATTGCATTCGCTCATAACGACTCTTTTAAGCATAACTACATTTGGTACTCACAACTATGACACGCTTGACAAGTTTGTCAATTAGTGATACTATTAGTGACACTATTTTAGCTTTATAATTAAAAAAGTAGTGACCTTAATAATTACTAGCAAAGTAATTTTTTTTTTGAACTCCTAACCACCGTGAGCAGTTTCAAAAACTTTTTAGAAATTTCTCAAAATCTTTTAATCGGTAAAAAACATGTAAATTATGAGTTAAATAAAAAAAGGTTTGCTGTAAGCTGATTTGTTTATAAAAAAAAAATAACTTTTGAGTTTAAGTTAGAAAAACAAGTCTTTTTTCGCCAATTATGTAATGTATCGTCCTCTTGTATTCACAACTTGCCATCCCTCTTAACAATATTGCTTTGCATAATTTTCGTTTTGCTGATAACTACATAACAAAAAGCCCAAAGCTTTAGACGCTTTTAAAATATAAACCAAAAAAATATTATATCCCTTACAAAGGGGGTGATTATCCTTAGAGGATATTTGGTACGCTTTATCGAAAAAACGTGATGATTTTTATACCCTTCACATAGTGATAGGGTATATATCACTTTGTCATTCCGTTTGTAATTTCTTTATTATTCATTTGCGACCCCATAAAGTATATATATTCTGGATCCTTATAGATAGGGAAGTTGAAATAGCCATCTCCGTCTGTCCGTCTGTCTGTCTGTCCGTCTGTCCGTCTGTTGAAATCAAGTTTCCGGAGTCAGATAAAAAGATACAGATCAGTAAATGGTGTCAAACGATTACAAATATCCCGCTAACAATCGCTATTTAAAATCAGCAAAATTGGTTCACTATTGACCGAGATATAAGCGAAAACCCAGAGTAACCCATTTTTTTTAGGACAAAATCCGTGCATATATCCCTATATATCTCAGTAAGTATAATCACTCTTGCCACAAAACTTGGCACGGATACTCCTAAAGAAGGGACCTAAATAATGGAAAAAGTTTTTTCCGATAGGACCAGGGGAAGGGGTATTTTTCCTACAATTGCACAAATTTGGTGAAATATTTTATGCGCTATATCTCGTAAACTATAACAGCTATCGACTTAAAATGTTTTACAAAAATTAATTGTACCCTAAGGGCTACACTTTAAAAAAAAATTTTTTTGAGTGGGGACAAAAAAAGGGGTAGCTCCTATACAAATTAATGATTTTTATGAAATTTCCGATACGCTATATCTCGGAAACTATAACAGATATCGAAATGAAATGTTCTACTTAAAGTAATTGGGCAGGAATGCCTACGCTTTAAAGAAAAAATTTTTTGAGTGGGGGCAAAAAAAGGGGTAGCTCCCATACAAATCGACAATTATTATAAAATATTCGATACGCTATATCTCGGAAACTATAACAGATATCCAGATCAAATGTTCTACAAAAATAAATTGGAACACAAGGCCTACGCTTTAAAGAAAACAAATTTCGGATGGGGGGTGAAGAAGGGTAGCTCCCATACAAATTAACAATTTTTATAAAATTTTTCCATACGCTTCTTCTGGAAAACTATTACAGCTATCGACTTCGAATATCCTACAAAAAGTAATAATCAAATAATTCATACATTTTGGAGAAAAAGTTGGAGAAGAGCAGGGGGACTAGAACATTTAATAAGTTTTATTAACCTTTAAATATGAATAATGTCGAAAACTTTTAAAACTCTTGACCTCAAACTTTCCTCATCTATTTATATTATTCATACGAACGTTAAAATTTTGTATATTTTTCTATGGACTTTAAAACTGGCACAAGGTTTTTTATTATATTATTTGCAGTACAAAATTACTCTGCTGGGTATATTTAGAGACCAATGTGAAGGGTATTAAAGATTCGGCACAGCCGAATATAGCGCTCTTACTTGTTTTTTTCTTAAAATATGATTTTTCTAATGACAAATGGTGATTTTCTTCACAAAGCTTCTGGCAACGCTGCCGACTCTATACAAATGTAAGGGAACTTAATGACCTTATCTACTTTAACTTTTTGTTTAAAATGTAGTTCTTACAATTTCTTCGTCTTTAAAATCTATAGCTACTTTTTTCTTTGAATAGCCTTCTTTGATCTATTCTGCAATTTCACATCTGTTAAGTAAATATCCAGTAAAACATTCAGCAACAAATTTAAAATCGATGGTGTAATTGGAGGCTTTTCTTCTTGTATCTCTTCATGGTAAATTATCTTTGTCAGTACATTGTTCATTTTTTGACATTTAAACGTTCCAACGTTTCTTAATGGCGACGGTAGAAACCTTGTCCAATGCATTAGCAAAAATAATAAGTACTTGTTAACACTACGTTTCAAAAAAAATAAATTCAAAGAAAACTTTTTTTATTTGAATAAACACAAAAAGTTGCACTTATTAGACTGGTTTTTTGAAAAAGTTTCAATTATAAAGCCTGTAATGTTAAAAAAATTGAGTGTTGCGCTAAACGGGGTGTTGCAGTTATCGGTGATTGCGCAAATCGAGCTCGTACTTTGTTAGAATCCAACTAATAATTTAATTTATGTATTTGTATTTAATTTTAGATTTGTTTGTGTTTTGATTAAATCGACTAACTAATGTTTTAACTGAAAATTTTTAAATTAAAATTGTTTAATAGAATATGCGAATTTCTTAATAGGTTTAAACAATTTTTTAACTAAATAAACAAATTTTTTTATAAAAAATGATTTTTATTTTTTCTGTGTATGCAAAGAGTTTTTTGTTGGATATTTAAAAGTTATTTTTATTTCGACTGATGGTCTTAAATATGTATGCATTTATGTACTTTTAAAAGTTTTTTTCTTGTAAAAAAATGCATCAGTAAAAGTTAAGTCTATTGTAGACAATATGCATCTTTTAAGTGTTATATCTTTGTTAAAATAGGTAAAAACAATCTTAACCAAATTGCTGTGTTTTTTGTGTTTTAAGATAGACAAGATTTCTATTAATTGATTTGCTATTTAAAAAAAAAGTTTGTTAAAGTAATTATTTAAGTTAAAAGAAGATAATTGAAGACAGTATAAAGACGATGACGAATTCTTTGCTTTTATTTTCATTTTTGTTTTCAGAAGGGATGAAGAATAGAAAAACGATATATGCGGCCATTTTGAAACCAATGTTGATTGGTGGATGAAATCGACCAATACAATATAAAAATATATTCGGGATAAAGTTTAAACATATTTCTATTATACAACAGTGACAAAGGCACATACACATAACTAGACTTTACAACAAAAGGACAACTATTCAGTGATTATGTACAAAATTGAAAATAAAAAAAATTTAAAAGTATGTGAATATGTATGTTTGTAAAACACATTGAACTTATCATCCTTAGGCAAACGAGAGTATAATGAAAACATCATCCAACATTTGGTGCATTTCTTTAGAAGTTTAGTTGACGCTACTCACTGACAACATTTTTATTCCCCCATTATCAATCTAACAAAAGAATTATATATACATAGATACGCATATGTATGTATGTTTTCCAATATACATACATAATACACACCTACATTAAAATATACTATGTTTGTTATTAAATATTTCTGTACGTTTTATATAAAAAAAATTAATTCAAACAAATTTTACCGATGATGACAGAAGTAACATTTAGCAAAAGATAAAAAAATTGCAGTCATCACATCATCACCATTAACAAAATAATTGGAATAGAAATGGAACATCTTTATTTGGCAGAACATATTGAATCAAAAAAGTTGCAATATGTTATATGAATTGCACAGTGCACCCTGTAATTTTTGTACCAACATCACATACGTAGTAGGGGTATTATGCGTTTGTGTAGATGTTTATAACGCCCAAAAATAATGGTCTGGGACCCACCTTTAAGCATACCGATCGACTCAGAATCACTTCCTGAATCGATTTTAGCATGCCCATCCGTCCGTCGGGCTTTGTGTCTATGTATTCTTTTGACCAAAGTACAGGTCGTAATTTTAAAGGTATTTATATGAAATTTAACACAGATAAGTTTTTTCGCACTGGCTTGAAGCTGATTTTTTGTGATGATAATCGGTTAAAATTTCGTACCGAAATAAGAATTTTGGAATATAAACATTAATGAAGCTACAAATTTTTTCTAGGGAGCAGAAACTTAAAGTGTATGAACCAAAAACATGTTTCTAGAACATTTTTTCAATTTGTTTAATCCCAAATTTTGTTGAGGAGCCCCAGAATGGCCTTCTTACGCCAATGGTTATAACTGACTCGAATATTACTCTTTTTAAACAAAATTTTACATACATATGTAAGTTTCCATTTTGACAAGGATTTGCATACTTTTTTGTCTAAGCTTAGGTCCTTATCTAGCATACTGAACAAAAATATTATCGGCCCATTATTTTGCGATAGCCCCAATACAAACGAAAGTACAAATTACGAAGCGAGTTTTTAAGACTAGAATTTCATAATTTTTTAAAAAGTAACGACGAATTTTCGTAATAAGTTTTTCAACATTTCAACAAAATTTTCTTTCATTTAAAAAAAATTAATAGAATTTTATAATTTTACCGAAGAAAAAAAGCTTTCGCATTTTTTCTCATTAAACATAAAAATTTTGTTCTGTACACATAAATAATATATTTTTAAACTTTAATAGAAAATATTTGTACAAAATAATTTTGTTCATTTCGTATATTTTAGGCAATAGATTTATGTTTTAAAAAATAATTTGCAAAATGTATAAAACGTTTTTAAAATATGTTGTATAGTCTTTTTAATTTATAAAATTGCTTTTCAAAAATAATTAATTTATGCTTAATTTTTTTTCATAATATTGAACTTATTTAAAGGAATTTTGTATATTCTACGTAAAAATTTCATGATTGGAAAGATACAAAAACACAGAAAAAATTATTTTGATTGAATGCATCGTTTATAAAACAAAACATTTGACTAAACGAAGAAATGTTTTTTTCATAATAGCCAGAACTCAGGGGATGGTCCCTATTCATGCATTACATCGTGTTGGTATCAGGAAAAGAGGTTATAGGAAGGAGCATATAGGGAGTAATGTTTGTAGGCATTTGATTTAAATTTCTCGAAATTAACTGTGACAGAAAATACATATTTATATAGATTGTTCCACATACAGACTGTGCGAAAAGGCACATTTTCATTTGAATGGATATGTGAATAAACAGAATAGTCGGTTCTGGGCAATGGAAACCCCTAAAATTATTCATCAGTCACCTTTGCATCCATTAAAAGTGACAGTCTGGTGTGAAATTTGGTCGGGAGGAATTATTGGACTTTACTTGTTTGAAATTGAAAACGGCGTAACGGTCACTGTCAGTGGATATCGTGATATGATTGAAAACTTTTTAATGCCACAACTGCAAGCTTGGTTAACATGAGGTATCAACAAGGCCGTGCCACATCGCATAAAGCCAGGATTACAATGAAATTACTGTGAGACCTTTTTTTGACAACAGGTTATTTCAAGAAATGGTGATGCTGATTGACCTCCACAATCGTCTGATTTGACTGAAAAGTAAGGTTTATGCAAACAAACCAGAAACGCTGAAGCAACTCAAAGTATTCGTGATGAAATTTATAAAATACCGCGTGAAATGTGTGAGAATGTAATGAAAGATATGCTAAAAAGGGCTCACCTTTGTGAGGCTAACAGAGGCGGACATTTATCTTAAATTGTATTTTATACATAGTTACCGACGTTAAATAAAACATTTATCAATATAAGATCCATTCTCTTTCATTTAATCAAAAATTATAAATAGAGTAGTATATCTTGGCGGCGGACACCCTACATTTATGAGCTAGTTTTGAAATGTTACTAAAATACAATCCTACTTTAAAATGCCGTTTCCCCTTTATGTTTAACATAAACATTCAAACTTTTTGGTTAAGTCTGTTGCTATATTTGTTTTATAAATAAAAAAAACTAAAATAAATGAATTTATGTTTTAAAATAATTAATTTTTATTTTTCTATTTCAGAAAGTTTAATTCAGAATTACATACAATCTTCTTATTTATCCATTTATATATTTAAAAATGTATTAAATGTACATTTATTGCTCCACTGTCATTTGGCATTAAAATATGGCAAATACGTGCACTAGGGAATGGTAAGCAAAGCCAAAAATCGATTTTCGAGTTTACGATCAACTATTTTAATCTCGATTTTTGAAGTCGATTAATCGAAGCTCATAATCGATTATAATTCAAAGTCGACTTTTATTTTGATGCTATATTAAAATGAAAAGATACCCTCAAAAACGATTATTAAGAAGTAAATAGAACTTTTCGCAAAGAAATATATTTTTGGAAAGGGTGCACGTACCTATTTAATGATTACAAAGAACGCAGGTCATAAACAAATATCCATTATAATTTCAAAGTATTAAATTAAATAATAAGTCTGAAAATTAAAAAAAACACACAACAGATATACATATTTAATTTTCAAGGACAAAAAGTTATTTTTAGTGTACTTGGTACTGAACTATTTTTTATTTTTTAATTGTTTAAAAATAATCTTCCAAGTTTCTTGGATTTCTTCGACCTTTATTGTTTAATAAATACACAATCGGTTTCTTCGAGCTTAAGGTCGAAGAAACCGATTGTGTATTTATTGTTTAAAAATTTTTAGTTATTTTTAGTGTACTGAGTACTGAACTTTTTTTTTCTTTTTTAATTGTTTAAAAATTTTTCCAAATCTAACTGTATTTTTAATAAACTTTCGGCGTCAAATATTACAAATTTTAAAGTAATACATTAACTCTTCATATTAACATGAGTTTTCGGTGCAGATAGTTAAAAAAAATTGTGTTAATAGAATAATTCTTAAAATTTTTAGCATTTTAAAATTGTTAACGTAAAATCGATTTTTTTTTTGCTCAATAATCGATTTTAGTATAAAACCGTCAACAAAAATACGATTACAATAAATCGATTTTTTTGGGGTCAAAATCGATTATCGACTATAATCGAAGTCGACTTACCAGTCCCTAACGTGCACATGTACACATAAATGTGTTTGGTGTTTTTATCTATTTCCTTAGTAGTAACTACGACCATTATGATCCATTGTAGCTTTGACAAAAACAAAAACTGATAAAATAGTCAAAGTAACAAAGTGTGAGGAAGTACTTATGTATGTAAATACTTGTAAAATACGATGAATAAGCGAAAAATTTAGCATAGGCGCAAACGTTATTAGGAACTCTGTAAAAAGTGAACAAAATATTTATAAAAGGGAGGTATATTAGGGAGGAAACAATGAGAAGAAGGACATATATGCAAACACAGATATGAATTTATATTGCATGTTGAACAAAAACATAAAAGTAACAAAGAGACTACAAATTCATAGAGATTTCATTTACATACTGCTCCACATTTTACAACATTTTAGATGTTTTAAAAAAAACAAAAAAATCGCAAATTAAAAGTTTTTAAATATTTATAAAAACTACTACACGCATATATGTCAATGAAAGGCAGTGAAGGTAGACAAAATGTAAGTTTTTATACAAATCATAGTTGAAGCTATAAATAAATATATAAAATAAATATTTTAGGACCAATATTAACAAAATAAATGGAAAGCAAAAGGATATGGTTGATCATCCCAACTTGGCCAAATTATGTTAATTTTGAGATGGTTTTTGCAACCCAAAATGAGTGCCGTCTATACAACCAATCACTAAGAAATAAAGGAAATGTTACATAAAGCTAGCATTATATTGCGATTTTATATTTACCGCCAGGGAGTTTAAATTTCTGCATGAACGCTTCCGAGCCTAAAGCAAACTGTTCTGGTAAAAACTTTTGCATACAGCTTATTATCTATTTCTTTCATCATTTTGTTAACCGTTTTGCAAACTCTGCTCTGACTTATTCCAATTAAATAGTCATTTCCAGTGGTATGTTGAAAAGATCCACTGGCTAAAAGTGATAATGTTACGGCTAGCTGCAGGTTTGGTGGTAAGGCAGTAGACATATGTCCTTCAAAATTTAGCTCACAAAGAATAAAATGAAATGCCTCTTTTGAAACTCTAAAACGCTTAACAAACCTTTAATGATAAAGTTTTAAACGAAATTCAGTAGCTGACAATGACAGTGGATCACTTTTAACCCGTATTTGTCTTCTTATACGCATAGTATTAGATTCATCCTCTGAGTCAGAAGATAAGCACAACAAAACTAATGTAGTCATTTTTATTTTGCTTTTTTTTTATTAATTACTTAAAAACAATATAACAGCAAAATTTTGTGTTTCCTTTTTTAACAAAGTTGTAATTTTTTACTAAAACACGTTTTCATTCAATTACAATGCAAAAAAAATCTATTACATTCTATTTTAATTTCGATACGTGAGCTATCGAATGCGGTAATCCATCCATTCATTCGATACGTGACGAAATTTCATTCGATACGAAAGTCTACTAGTTCACGAGTGCCGTAATTTGGCCCCTGATTTTTTTACCGATACTAGCCGGGTACTCGGCTATAATAAAAGTTTCTTTCAACATTAACGGAAAAATATTAATATCTTCTAATTAAAAGAAATTATATGAACTTAAGCCAAACTAAAAAAAAGAAGCAAAAATTTGTAATACTTTTTAAATTTTTTTAAAAAATGTTGCATATTTTAAGGATGTAGTGTTCATCTTATTTAAACAATATTTATTTATTGCATTTCTTGCACCGTAAAAATTTTGTGTTGTAAGTGCCCTAAAATCTATTTCAATGCCCTAATGTATTGTATATTTTGATATTTTTTTTTTGCTAAAAGTTAAAATTTTTGGAAAAATACTTTATCTTTAAAAAATGCAACATTTTTTTATGTGCAAGTTAAAGTTTGCGATCGTGATGGAATGAAGTGGTTGATGCATTTACGGACAGGCCCACCTATATAGTATAACAGACAAACCTAAACAAAAGTAAGGCAGCGCTTACCTTATGTGCTGTTTTTGGAAGCCGAGTAGTAATGATCTTAGGACGAATTATGTGTATTTTATTTTTGTTTACAATAACAAAATACATGTATGTAATTCGTGCCAAGACGATCACTACTCGTCTTCCAAAAACAGCACATTAGACTGACATACATGCACAAAAGCGGTTGCCAGCCCCAGCGGTAAATGGAGCAAAATATATTTAGATAATTATTGATGACATCAGTGTAACACTAAAAGCAAGCAGTCTTAGTACCTATATTGTAATTTACGCGTAAACTAATATACTACGCAAAGATTACAACTCGAAACATTACTTTTTTAAGCCCCCCGATGCCGCGTTAGTTGTATCAAACTATCAGAAACATTTGCAAGCAAAATGCTACTGAAATTGAGCAAAACCGCCATAACTGACCGAGATATAAGCCAGCAACCACGACTACATTTGTTTACTTCTCTTAAATTTGTACATAAAAACCTCTGCAACTGCCCGCGAGAGGCCCCTACATGGGTGCAGTGGTAAACCGACTCTAATTTATTTTTTCTCCCAAAAATTTTTGTGAAACATACTTACATCCTGTCTCCGCCCCCTATCAGGATTGTCACACAAAATTTGAAAAAAATTAGAGTAAAAACCTCCACACGTTGTGAAGGATATCCATATAAGATTCGGCCCAGCCGAATACAGCACTCTTACTTATTTCAATTAACTTTGAGCTTGATAGAAAAAAACCCACAAGCGAATAAAATTGTCCGATTTTTTGTATTTTCAAAAGAAAATTTAATTATATTTCTACCTTTATTGGACTAGACGTTACAAAAATTACCTAAAAAGTACCAATATGTTTTTTCTGTCCCTTTGGGTCTAAACTTTTTAAAAAGTATCATACATTAATATTCATATATTGTCTACACCTTTCGAACGCAATTTATAAAATATTTCTACCTATATTGGTTTCAAAGTTACAAAAAGGACCTACAAAGTACCAATACGTAATTTGTACCCTTTTTTCTGCTCCTCATGGTCCAAATTTCTAAAAAGTATTTCAAACAAAATTATATTTTATCGAGACCTGCCAAACGAATTTTCAATTAATGTTATTGGTTAAGAAAATACAAAAAGAAGGTACCAATATGTAATTGTAGACTTTTTTCTGTCCCTCAGAGTCCAAAATTTCTAAAAAGTACCAAAAACATATTCTACAAAGTATGAAAGTATGGCCTGTCGAACGTAGTTAAACGTTTTTATCTTTATTGGTTTAACAGTTGCAAAAAGTATATTGGAATTTTTACCCTTTATCTAAACTTTATTTATCCCTTCGGGTCCAAATTTTAAAGGAGTTTTAAAAACATATCCATATTTTTTTTTTTGAGACCTGACGAATACAATTCAAACTATATATTTCTATCTTTCTTCGTTCAGACGTAGAAGAAGACGTAGTAGACGTAGGCACTATGTTTAGCCTCTTTAACCCCTTAGGGTCCAAAACTTTGAAAAAGTGACAGACAAGGGCCGGCTTATTTTTTGAGTAAAATACGATAATTTTTTAATTCTGTTTCTATTGTGTATAGTTTAGGAGATCGATAGAGGTACCCGCAGTCCAAATTTCAAGTTTCTAGCTTTATGTGTTTGGACTGTGCAATGATGATGACCCAGTCAGTCAGTCACTAATGTTATTCCTTCATAGATAATTGTTATATTTGATTTCTATAGTTTTTTTTTTTAGAAATAAAACAATTTCTTCTACAAAAAATAAATAAATAAAAATAAAAAAGTTATTATTTCTGTAAAAAAATCATGATTTAAAAAAACATTTGATTTCTAAGCAATCGAGTTTAATACCATGGTATGCTTCACTTGACTCTACGATGTTCCAAAAAAATTAATATTTTCGGTCCCTGATCAAAACATACTTATTTATTATAGTAAACAATTATATAAGCCCTTAATATCTACAACACAAGATTTAACGGTCATATATTTGGATCATACAAAAAAAATTAATAAACAACAAGTAAGAGCGCTATATTCGGCTGTGCCGAATCTTATATACCCTTCACATTGGTCTTTAAATATACCCAGCCGAGTAATTTTGTACTGCAAATAATATAATAAAAAACCTTGTGCGAGTTTTAAAGTTCATAGAAAAAATAACAAAATTTTAACGTTCATATGAATAATAGAAACAGATGAAGAAGATTTGAGGTCGAAAGTTTTAAAAGTTTTCGACATTATCCATATTTAAAGGTTAATAAAACTTATTAAATGTTCTAGTCCCACTGCTCTTCTCCAACTTTTTTTCCAAAATGTATAAATTATTTGATTATTACTTTTTGTAGAATATTCGAAGTCGATAGCTGTAAAAGTTTTCCAGAAAAAGCGTAACGAAAATTTTATAAAAATTGTTAATTTGTATGGGAGCTACCCCTTCTTCATCCCCCACCCGAAAATTTTTTTCTTTAAAGCGTAGGCCTTGTGTTCCAATTACTTTTTGTAGAACATTTGATGTGGATATCTGTTATAGTTTCCGAGATATAGCGTATCGAATATTTTATAATAATTGTCGATTTGTATGGGAGCTACCCCTTTTTTTGCCCCCACTCAAAAAATTTTTTCCTTAAAGTGTAGGCAATCTTGCCCAATTACTTTTTGTAGAACATTTCATTTCGATATCTTTTATAGTTTCCGAGATATAGCGTATCGAATATTTTATAATAATTGTCGATTTGTATGGGAGCTACCCCTTTTTTTGCCCCCACTCAAACATTTTTTTTTAAAGCGTAGGCATTCTTGCGCAATTACTTTTTGTAGAACATTCCATTTCGATATCTGTTAAAGTTTCCGAGATATAGCGTATCGAATATTTTATAACAACTGTCGATTTGTATGGGAGCTACCCCTTTTTTTGCCCCCGCTCAAAAAATTTTTTCTTTAAAGTGTAGATCTTTGCGTACAATCACTTTTTGTACAACATTTTAAGTCGATATCTGTTATAGTTTCCGAGATATAGCGTATCGAATATTTTATAATAATTATCGATTTGTATGGGAGCTACCCCTTTTTTTGCCCCCACTCAAAAAAATTTTTCTTTAAAGTGTAGATCTTTGCGTACAATCACTTTTTGTAGAACATTTTAAGTCGATATCTGTTATAGTTTCCGAGATATAGCGTATCGAATATTTTATAATAATTGTCGATTTGTATGGGAGCTACCCCTTTTTTTGCCCCCGCTCAAAAAAAATTTTTTTTTGAAGTGTAGATCTTTGCGTACAATCACTTTTTGTAGAACATTTTAAGTCGATATCTGTTACAGTTTCCGAGATATAGCGTATCGAATATTTTATAACAATTGTCGATTTGTATGGGAGCTACCCCATTTTTTGCCCCCACTCAAAAAATTTTTTCTTTAAAGTGTAGATCTTTGCGTACAATCACTTTTTGTACAACATTTTAAGTCGATATCTGTTATAGTTTCCGAGATATAGCGTATCGAATATTTTATAACAATTGTCGATTTGTATGGGAGCTACCCCATTTTTTAAGCCCACTCAAAAAATTTTTTCTTTAAAGTGTAGATCTTTGCGTACAATCACTTTTTGTAGAACATTTTAAGTCGATATCTGTTATAGTTTCCGAGATATAGCGTATCGAATATTTTATAACAATTGTCGATTTGTATGGGAGCTACCCCATTTTTTGCCCCCACTCAAAAAAATTTTTCTTTAAAGTGTAGATCTTTGCGTACAATTACTTTTTGTAGAACATTTTATGTCGATAGCTGTGATAGTTTCCGAGATATAGCGTATCGAATATTTTATAACAATTGTCGATTTGTATGGGAGCTACCCCATTTTTTGCCCCCACTCAAAAAAATTTTTCTTTAAAGTGTAGATCTTTGCGTACAATCACTTTTTGTAGAACATTTGATGTGGATATCTGTTATAGTTTCCGAGATATAGCGTATCGAATATTTTATAACAATTGTCGATTTGTATGGGAGCTACCCCATTTTTTAAGCCCACTCAAAAAATTTTTTCTTTAAAGTGTAGATCTTTGCGTACAATCACTTTTTGTAGAACATTTTAAGTCGATATCTGTTATAGTTTCCGAGATATAGCGTATCGAATATTTTATAACAATTGTCGATTTGTATGGGAGCTACCCCATTTTTTAAGCCCACTCAAAAAATTTTTTCTTTAAAGTGTAGATCTTTGCGTACAATCACTTTTTGTACAACATTTTAAGTCGATATCTGTTATAGTTTCCGAGATATAGCGTATCGAATATTTTATAACAATTGTCGATTTGTATGGGAGCTACCCCATTTTTTAAGCCCACTCAAAAAATTTTTTCTTTAAAGTGTAGATCTTTGCGTACAATCACTTTTTGTAGAACATTTTAAGTCGATATCTGTTATAGTTTCCGAGATATAGCGTATCGAATATTTTATAACAATTGTCGATTTGTATGGGAGCTACCCCATTTTTTGCCCCCACTCAAAAAAATTTTTCTTTAAAGTGTAGATCTTTGCGTACAATTACTTTTTGTAGAACATTTTATGTCGATAGCTGTGATAGTTTCCGAGATATAGCGTATCGAATATTTTATAACAATTGTCGATTTGTATGGGAGCTACCCCATTTTTTGCCCCCACTCAAAAAAGTTTTTCTTTAAAGTGTAGATCTATGCGTACAATTACTTTTTGTAGAACATTTTATGTCGATAGCTGTGATAGTTTCCGAGATATAGCGCATAAAATATTTCACCAAATTTGTGCAATTGTAGGAAAAATACCCCTTCCCCTGGTCCTATCTGAAAAAACTTTTTCCATTATTTAGGTCCCTTCTTTAGGAGTATCCGTGCCAAGTTTTGTGGCAAGAGTGATTATACTTACTGAGATATATGGGGATATATGCACGGATTTTGTCCTAAAAAAAATGGGTTACTCTGGGTTTTCGCTTATATCTCGGTCAATAGTGAACCGATTTTGCTGATTTTAAATAGCGATTGTTAGCGGGATATTTGTAATCGTTTGACACCATTAACTGGTCTGTATCTTTTTATTTGACTCCGGAAACTTGATTTCAACAGACGGACAGACGGACAGACAGACAGACAGACAGACGGACAGACGGACAGACGGACAGACGGACATGGCTATTTCAACTTCCCTATCTATAAGGATCCAGAATATATATACTTTATGGGGTCGCAAATGAATAATAAAGAAATTACAAACGGAATGACAAAGTGATATATACCCTATCACTATGTGAAGGGTATAAAAACAAAATGTACAAACAGATGAAGTATAATCCTTAAAAATCATCCCTCAGCAGAGAAAATCATTTTTTAATAACTTACAAATTAAATAAACTCATATTTATATTTTCCACATGAAGCGTAAAAAAAGTATTGAAAAGAATGAAGGTTGGTAATAGGAATCACAACAATGAAATTAAATAATCCTCATCATACAACATAGTATTAATAGATATTATGCCAGTAGGTATGTATGTAAAGTTGTAAGAGAACGTCTGTACGTTTCGGCTGTCGGTGCGTCAATTTTTTTTTTGCTGTCAGCAAGTAAATAATATCGTTTACAATATCATTAATAATACCATATTTCATAATTTCTTTCCCTTTTATTTTAATTTTTATTGAGTTATGTTCCCTAAAATAATTGTGATGTTTAATTCTTATAAGAAGAACTTAAATATAACGAAAAAAATAACTACGTTTTGTTGGTAAAAGAAGACCTTTATGGAAATGTGTTTTATATGAATGCCTTTCATTAGACATGATGTGATTTTTCTTATGCTTTTTTAAATTTTTAAAATATTTGTTTGCAAAGCGTTGTTAGACTTGTATGTTAATAAGTACATGCATTTATTTACGATGTTCAAGTTACAAAAAAGAAATTCCGTTTTCCTTTTTGATGACATGTAAGTTAATGTTTACAGCCAAAAACACTACTATCGCTCAAAGAGTACTGATGATAAACGTCTGTAGCTGGTTTCGAAAATGATTTCTACTTGTCTGGTGTTGGTAAGAAACATTAAATTACCATACACTAATTAAAAATATTAAAACAAAGCTAAATTAAAAGCAAACAAGAGCGCTTTATTCGGTTTTGCTGAATATATATACATTGGTGTTTTTGTATACCCTGTAGGGGGTTCTTTTTCCCGAAATTTTTTCTTCCCAGAAAAAAAGTTTGTTTTCCGGGAATCTCGGAAGTCCTGCTTCACAAATTAAGAAAAAATAAATGTGTTGTACTAATAAGTAAAACACTGTTTTTATTATCAATAACTATTAAACTAATTCATTTAGAAACCAAAAAAAAATTAAATGAAAACAGATCAAGGAAAAACTTATTAATTTGGAAATAACTGACCAGTTAATAAAACCGCGAATAGTATTAGTAAACCTAGCTTTTAAAAAAATATTAGTTTCTTCATGTGCAAAAAATTGTTTCCTAAAAATTTAAAAGCTTAAAATATATTATTATTAACAAACAAAAAAAAAAAGGAAAAGTAAATAATAGATGTAACTAGTGATAAATGCAAATAGAATAACACCAAGAGAACATTGGGTTTTATGTGAATTATGGAATATGAATATGTATAATCCAGCATTCAAATTCCAATTGAAGTTTATTTAAATAGAACAAATTAACATTTAACTTACAACAGTAAGAGAAATCGTAGCTAATTTCGAAAATGTATCACACTCGGCTAGTATCGGAATTACTTAATTTTTTAATAAAATTTTCATTCTAAGCTATCACAATTTAAATAATGAACTTGAAGCCGAATTAATAGAAATTATTATAAGATAAAGAAAAAAAATGTATAACAAACAAAAATATTAAAAATGATAAATATTGAAAATTGTAACAATAAAAACAGCAGCCAAAGATTTTTCATGATGATTTCAGATTAGGAACTTAGCCTACAACTGCTTATTCTGCATTGATTGATTGTTTCATCTGATGATACTTTTTGGCATAAATATCAATGCTAAAGAATGACCCTAGCGGGGAAGTCTTCATAAGGCAAAAATCCAAGTTCGTTACATAATAAGTATGTGGAGTTTGAATTAATATAAAAAAATTTTTTTTGTGATTAACTTTTGTAAAAAATAAACGAATTTATGAGTGTGTATTTATATTTAAAACAAATAACGAAAATTTTAAACAAGTAGTAAGTTAGAATTTTACTCGTAGTTCGAAGATTGGTTAATCCTGTGATTTCCACACAAAATTTACAAGAAAGTGGAAAATAAAAATTGACGAATTTCCCGGGAATTTTCGGGACGGAAACTCCCGGGAAAAACCCCCAATACCCAGCCATCTGATCTAGCCAAATTGTTTTCGAACCGCAAATTTATGTTTATTTAATAAAGAGGAAAATTTTTTTTGTATGTCTTGTTACTGCAATAAAACTTTTTAAACACATAAAAACACAAAAAATTATAAAAGTAGTTTTTTTTTAAATATGTATTCAGATCACATTTTGGAAATAAATTGTACTATTCAATAGAATTTTAGATTCATTTGATCTAGAATAGCTTAATTTTTTTTTGAAAAACAACGAATGTCATGTAGTACATTTAAATCCAAAATTGACCTTATAATTGACCACTCCTATACCGCCCACCATTTGTTGAAACCAAGTAACAAATATATTTTTCCACATTGGATTCAATGCAACAATAATTACGTACAATTACATTCCATTTAATATTTTTATATATTTATAAGTTTTTTCCAATTTTTACTCATAGTGAAAAAAAGTGGTTTAAGAATCGCCCAATTTCAAGAGGCCATAAAAATTTAAGTCGAGCTAAATTTTCAAAACCATTTGGCAGTTTTGTTAAGTTAAAGGTGAACTTTCATTTTCCATCGGAGTTGTTAAAGCTGGCGGCAATGACCCGAAATTTGTTGCACAGTGTTATTGGAAACTAAAGTCAAAATATCAAAAAAGCTTGTCAAACGCGGTCAAAAGAACCGGTTAACCCTAGATTTTAATGTGACAACATCATTAATCAGCTACTTCAAACCACATAGAACAACAATATTAAATGCTGCTTTCAACACCTACATATATTTTAGGAGGCAAGCCATAAGGCAAAAGGTGAATATCCAAAAATGGAAAGTCGTCTTTATGAGTGGTTTTTAAACCAACGAGAAAAGTGTACGCTGACTGGGTCCATACTTAAAGAGAAAGTTAAACAAATAGTTAGAGCGGAATATCCCGATCGAAATGCAAATTCATTCCGTGCAAGTGATGGGTGCTTTACCACACTTAGGAAACGAGATGGCATCCGTTTTTTTAACATTTGTGGCGAGATTCTTTCCAGTAATGTTGCTTCAGTCACTCCTTTTATATAACGATATCGTGCATATATCGCTGAGATTGGGTAAATGGAGTCACAAATATATAATGTCGATGAAACTGGATTATTTTTTCGTTGCCTTCCAGACAGAAAATATGTATCTGCTTTTGAAAAAACGCCCCTGGACATGAAATTCGAAAGGAAAAAATTTCAGTCCTACTTGGTACAAACTCTGATAGATCACATAAATTAGTTTCGTTGGTAATTGAAAAAGCAAAACACCCCAGGAGTTTTAAAAGTTGCAAAAAATCCTTCGCATCACAAATTTTAATATAAAATGCTTAGATGACTTCTTGGATTATTCACAAATGGTTTCACCGAATATTTATTAAAGAGGTAAGAACAAAAATTGATTTCAGGTTCAATAATTTTAAAATATTTTTAAATTTACAAGTTATCCGCTTTTCTCAGGAAAATAATTTGCCACTCATGCATTGAGAAACTCAAAAGTGATAATGGAAACATATTTGCATTATTCTTTCCACCGTCACGTTTGGTGGAGCAGCTTTACAACCAATGAATTTAATTCCTATTAAGTTACCAAAGCTAAATTACAGAAGTATGTTTCTTTCTCAATTATTTGCTGAAGGTAGTGGTGAACTGAAGAATCATTTAAAAACCCATTCAATCCACAATGTAGTATTATTACTGAAACAAGCTTGGGATGAAGTACCACAAAGTGTTATGAAGAAATCTTGATCAAAGTTGTCCAATTAGGACTAACCAATACGACAGCGATGATGACGTGGCAATAGCACAATTGTTGCAAATAGATCAGGACTGCAACGAAGTTACTCAGAGAACTCAAGCTCTTTTAGAAGAAATAGCTCCAAACGATTGCGTCGGTATAGAAGACATCGACAGATGGAATGAAGATATGTTTAATTCCGGATCTGTATATGTTCTCAGTAGCGATGGTGAGTCTTCAGATAGCAGTGAAGACGATGTTGTTCAATTCTCACCATTTGTCTCTTTTCCACTAATTACATAACAATTTAATTTATTAGACTGAATTGTAACGTTTTGTTTTTATTAAAAAAAATTGAATTTTAAAAAATTTCAAAGTGTTTTAGAAGTGAATTTACCAAAATTTTTTTTTTATTAAAAAAAGTCCAGAAACCAGAATTCAGAAATTAAAATTGCCATAAAAAGAAACGCGGTTCTAATATGCGAGCGTCCACTTTATATTTATCTAATCCTGTTTATCATTTTGAGTACTTATTTAATAATACTGCAATTTTTTGTCTTTATTAATTCATGAGTGTTAAAAAAACAATTAATGTGTCTCCTTGAACGCATATCTTAAGGGCTTGATGAAGTTCTTTGCTTCAGTGATGAAAAACGGAGTTTCCATTTGGGTATCAAAAAAAATTTTGGGGGTACTTTTTTGACCCCAATATAAATATAAAAATATTTTTTCTTTCTGTTTTACTTTTGCTCACAAAAAAAAAATATAGCAAAAGAATCGTTAAGATATTTAAGCACTTTTAGTAGAACAGGAGCTGCATATCGTCAGCTTAAATGAAAAATCACGTAACTGCATTGGTAACTGTTTCTTTTTTCAGCATTATGTTTGAAGTTTGGTTTGTAACATTAAAAAAATTTATTGTCATGTGCCTTTAAATAAAATATACTTAAATATTTTAAAATATCGAACTAGGATTTTTTTTGCATGGGTTCGCATTTCAGCTAACCATATATTTTCTATAATTAATGTTTTATATTATTTAATGCCATTCAATGCTTTCAATTAGTGTTAAAAACATGACCTTTAATTTGAAAAACGTCTTTTTGTAGTCATCTTTAGGAATCTCTAAAAGATCTGTCTCTTTAAAAATTTTTACAATAATTATTAAAAAAAGTGGGGAAAGCAAAAATGTACGTTATTTATGGGAGATATACACAGGAGAATTTTTGCTCACCCAGTGCACTAGTAAATAAACTTTTTAAAGTAAAATAAGTCTACTAACAACTAATGCTATTTCAACTACACGACTGAGAAATTAACAACAAACTGGGAGTCATACACCCTTATTTCCTAAAACGCAACGCCCTAAAACAAAAACAAAATGTATGGAAAAGTTTTTTAAACTTTAGTTTTTTCCATACAATTGTTTTCGTTATTATGCGTTCTGTTTTACGTTATTAGGCCCATAATTTTTTAACACAAATTTAAATTAATTTTTTCGGACTTGTGCAGTACGACAAGATAACTCAGATACGAATACATCTGATACTTCAGAATGGATTTATTTGTAAGCTGTATTTAGAACATTTAAATTATATTCAAGGAATAGGTATGTTTTTGTTTGTCTTAAAACCACGATTAATTTAAACCTGCATTTTTTTTGCTCGCTTAATTTTTTTTCGAATCATTTTATTTCAAGTGATCTTACCACTCTAAAACTTAATTTATAACCACTCTTGAAAGCCATGTTTAAGTACTAAAGAAACTACATAGAAAGAAAAAGTTAGTTGGAGATATGGTTAAAAAAACTATTTTATAAGTTAATTTAAAAATAAATATGAGAGTATTAAATAAGCCAATAGGATCAAAAAAGTACGATCGTATCAACTTTTTCATCACTGATTTGCTTCCAAATGGGTGTTTGTAGTTACATTGATAGATAGGCAACACAAAACATTGTCAAAATTGAAAAAGTTGTGTAAAAGAAGAAGCTGAAATTTAAGGCTGCAAAGAAACTTGCATTTAGGAAGGCAGCTTAACTTTAAGCAACATAAAATAAGTTTTAAGAAACATTATACTCTATTAAATTAAACCAGAAGCGTGATCGGTAACAATAAAGGGATAATTTAATTTAAATTCTGTGATTCTTAAAAGATATGAATTTGTTTTTTGAAAATTTTTTAAATATTTTTCGAACTTTGATATACATATAAATATTAAAAAGTTTAATATTAGGTTCTACTTCTGCTTATATAATTTTTTTTTTAAATCATATATTACTACAAGGATAGCGATGAAAAAAGTGCAAGAGAAGGTTGAAGTGCACTTAATTAGTGGGCCATGCACTTAATTAGTGGGCCAGATTGGATACAATTTAACAATAATGTTTTAATACTATCATACACAAAAAAAATAAAAACCAATTTTAATTAAAAAAGTTGTTGATTTGATTAAAAAAATGTTTAAATTACAACCTATCAAGAAATTCGCATATTCAATTAAATAGTTTAATAAAAATTTTCATTTAAGAAATTAATTAATCGTTTTAATCAAAACACAAAACAAATCCAAAATTAAATACAAATTAATTAAAGTATTACTTGATTATACATACAAATAAGAAATAATATTTTTTTTTTTTAGATTTTTTATTTGCTTATATTTATTATAAATTTTTTTATGTTGATTTATTTTAATTATGTATGTATTGCCTAATGTTGAATTTACATTCAAGTATACATTACAAGTCTCAAAAACGACTCGAACCGTGGGCCATATGAATGCGAGGCGTACGCTCTATCCCCTCAGCCAACAAGGCATTCTAGTTTTTAAAGTGTTAAATTTATGTGCTGTTTTTGGAAGCCGAGTAGTGATTGTCTTGGGACGAATTATGTGTATTTTATTTTTGTTTGCAATAACTAAGTACATAAAATTCGTCCCAAGACGATCACTACTTGACTTCCAAAAACAGCACATTAGTTGTATTTACTTACCTCCACATTCAAAAGTTTAACACCAGCAACTGAACTTGAGGTAAGCTTTGCATAAGCAAGGCAAAACAAGAAAAGCTTTAGGCAAAATCGCTGCTACTTTTTAAAACAATTAAAATTTTATTTAAGACAATTAAATTTTTAGTTAATAACTAAAAACTGTTTAAATAATGAATTAATGAAAAAAAATTGGGAATAATTTTTTTTGTGTAACAGTTCAAGGTAGCGAAGCACACCGGGGACTAGCTAGTTGTTTTTAATTATAAAATACAAATTCAACTAAATTCCAATTAATATTATGTAATGTAATGTATGTATACAAGTACATACTTACCCAGCTTTAGAACTGTTGAAATGAATTTGAAGATTATAGTACAAGACCAGAAATACTGCACTTTTTCCCCTTTCACTTACAAGAGTATCAAGATAAAATTTAATTAAATGTATTGTGGCACAATTTTTGTAGATTGTTAATTGGTGGTAAACTATTTTCCATTAAAATATCAACACAAAAGATTTTAAAATACAAATTAGTAGAGATTATATTGTCTACTTAACACAAAAGATAAGTACTTTATAATGTTGTTTTCTTCGGTGACAATAATGATGGTGCCACAAGAAATTATTAAGGTTACAACAATGAGGATTTACGTGATTGATAAGATAAACACAAATGAATCCGAAACCGAAAACTTCACACAGCAACTATGATGAGTATTCAACAATGATGACACAAAACCACTACAAAACCATTTACACAAAATAAGCAAAACTACGGTAATCGGTGGTGACAATTCTACATCGGCACAATTAGAAGAAATCTTTGCATTGAAAATGTTATTGGATTATGGTACGTGCTTTCTTTGTCGTTCAAAATGACGAAAACATCAACGCCATAAAAAAGACAAAATGTTACTGACACAAACGTAGGACCCGTAGATAATCAGTTAGGAAGCACGATGTCAATAAGCAACAAGCTACGCAAAGTCGAAAAGTCAAACTGAATCAGAAAAAAGGATACGGAAAGTAAATTGCTGGGGTTGAAACACAAAATGAGCGATTTCGAAATAGAGACACACGTTTTTTATATAAATATATACCGAAATACATAAGTTTGTATGTAGCTTTACGTAAATTGTACGCTTGTATTAGACAGTGGATGAATATATTTGATATTTGTTGCTTTCTTTTATATTTTTTATCGTGAGTGCTTTTGTATGTATGTTTGTATGCCGCCGTAATCATTTTGGTAAACAGGGTGCTTATTTGAAATGGTTTCAATAACAAAAAGTTACAAGCCAAGTTGGATTTTGTAGTAAAATAAACGAGAAAAAAGCCATTTTAGAAAAATAACGTTTTAAAAATATTTAAAAGTAACTGTTTTGAACTTCAAAAAAAACGCTTGAGCATTCAGGAAAAAAAGCGGAACACCCGTTTTTACTGAAATAAAAACCATACAAATATGTAAAAAAACCTCTGTTTTAAGTATAAACTGTAACTATTTTAGCAGATAAGTGATTAATAGGTGCTTAGTTCACGCTCCAGTGGGCGTAACGAGGCTAGGTTACGTTAGTTTGCGAAGGGTAGTGAATACAGTTCGCCACCTCCACCCAGAGGCTTGTAGGCCTATTGTAAACCCCTTCAAAAGAGAAAAAAACAAACAAAAAATGAAGATAGAAGAATAAAATAATAAAGAAAGCAAGAACGCCGTCAGCGAAAAGTCAAAAGAAGGCACTGATCGTCAATCGCGCGCAGGCGCTGAAATCACCTATTTATCCAGCCACCCAACCTCTTTGATGAACTCTATGATGTTCCCCAGCCACCTCTATCGGCGGATCTGTAGCCTAGGGCAGTGGCAGACAAGTTGTTCCGCATTCTCTATCTCCTCCTTAACCCCGCATAACCTGCAGAAGTTCGGAGAGTTCCTATCCCATTTATTTTTCATATATCTTACAGCGAAGTGCCCTGTGAGTCCCAATAATGCACCTCAGAGCCCCCCCTGCTCTCCTTGAGCAGCAGGTCAGTGCTCCTTCTGTTCAGCATGGACCAAGACTGGAGATGCCGCAACCAGCCCTGCCCTTCCATGTTTGCCCAACTTTGTCCATTACTTAAGGTCCGATCATTTCATAGTATACACCTATTGGTCGCCTCACAACCCAGCACAAAATCCTAGTCCTATCTCCTCTTCGTCAATTAATAGGCAGTCTCACTACCGGCAACGTCACAACACCCGGCACCCAAAAAAGCCTACCCCTGCCTCTCGACAGGAGCGCCCCGCGAACACGCCTAAAGTCATCCACATGTCTCGACCTGATATAATGTCCCTCTAGAGCCTTGGGCGCGGCCTGACTATCGACGAAGGTTTTTACACGTCCCCATTTCCCTCCGCGTACTCCCATATCCAGTCCGCGGCTTTTGTCACTGTCAGAATCTCAGCCGAAAAACGCTACACTCGTCCGGTAGTCTGTATGACATCCCTACTCGTATCTATTATTTAAACACCAGTTCCGGTGCCCACCTCAATCATCGATCAATCAGTAAAAACTGCACATTTCTCATACAGCCTCTCGGATCCCTTCCATGTCCCCTATCCGGAAACACTATCTGAGGTAAGATCCCAAAGTCAAGTTTCGCGACCGTATAGGCAGTCAAACACGAGTGCCGGCGGAGTCGATAACACTCGACCCTTCCCAGAACGCCGATGTGTTCAACTAAGACTGCCCTAAGCATGCCTGACTTACTCAGCCTAAACAAGCTCCTTGCCGTCATTCCAGCAACAAAATCGTCAATTAGAAGAAGGTACTAAATGATATCCAGGGCTGCCTGTGGTGTACCACTCCTGGCTCCTGTAATGCCTAGTACACCACATCTCTGAACTTTTGACATGAGTTTCCTCATGGTAATCTTCTCTAAGGCCCTCCTCTATACGAGACTAACATACGTAAGAATTAATCTTACAACGGACGTGTAAATCCAGTTAACCATAACCGTTGGCAACCCCCCGTTCTTACCTTTTCTGCGGGTTTCTCCCTCTAAGATAGCTTGCCATGCAGGACGAAACCCAGATTTCTGGCCCTTTTCGGCAGCTCAGTCAGCCACCTTGTAATTTTTAGTAAGATTGCTAGCTCCGTTTTCTCCGGGTTTACTCCCAATCCCTTGCTTTGGCCCAAGCAGGCAAATCGAATGTTGCACTCTGCATCACCTCGCTTGTGGTGGAAAAAAATTTTCCTGTCACTAAAATTACAAAACAGTCTGCATAAGCCACTACCTTTATCCTCTTCGGGTCAAACCGCTTTAGTTTCCCTTTGACCAGCAAGAATCACAGTAATGGCGACCCCTCCCTGTGGCGTACCTCAGGCTGCACTTCTTCTCAGATGTTCATTTTCCAAACCAGAGTTGATTATCATGCTGCCAAGCATAAAACATATCTACACTCAATTAGGATGCCCTGTAGTGCGATTTGACCGATATTCTGTATTTTTATTACTGGAATAACTTTGGCCAGTTTCAACTCGGCTGGAAAGGAGCTAGAGGTTTGCCCCCTGATTACTTTTAACAGTTGTCAAACTAGACAGTGCTCCCAAATAGAGTTATGTTTTCAAAAAAGAAACACCATTTTTTTAAATTTTGACATAAGAGCCTTTAGTGCAAGTTCTAATACAAGTTAATGCAGTAAAAATACCACAATGATGAGTTTCATTTTTGTAAGGGTGAGACACCGTCCATTTTTACCTTCAGGATTTCGACGTTAGAAGCCTAATATATGCGTGCAAAGTTTCTTTAAAATCAGTGCAGTAAAAATACCTGTATTAAGATTTGAATTTTTTGAATTTTAAAGTTATACACGTGTACAAAACCCAAAAAAATAGGTGCAGTAGAAGAGCCAGTATTTATAGCATATTTTTGTGATCGTGACACCGAACATGCCATATAACCCAAAATTTCGTTATTAGAAGTTACCAATAAGCTCACAAGGTTTCACAAAAATCGATGCTGTCAAATGATCTGTATGGAAATTTTTTTGAGGATGTCGCCCGTCTACTTTTTATTAATTAAAATTTTGACGTTATAGGTTTTATGTACGGGAACAAAGACTAAAGAATTTTGGTGCAACAGAAACCCCAGTATAAACAGTTTAATTTTTGTTGGCATGGACCGCCTACGTTTTTGCCTTAGAATTTTTGACGTTAAAAGCCTACAAACTTTTACAAAAAACCGATACCACTCCTTTGAAAAAGTATATATCTTAAAGGATACGCCGAAAGGGTCAACGTTTCAAATTTCATGAAAATCTGTAAAGCGGTTTTGGCGTAGTTGTGTGAGTAGCAAACATATAAACAAACGTTTTTAGGGGGCGTGGTACCACCCCCTTGAAAAATATATATCTCAAAGGATACGCCGAAAGTGCCAACGTTTTCAAATCGTGGTTTGTGCTTAGTTTGAAATGTAGAAATTATTGAAGTAAATGAGCGATATACTTTTGTTATTTATTACCGTTTAAAATAAGTCAATATAACAAATGTTTTTATTTTATGTGCGATACTTAAGAACTTGCAAAAAGGATGCTCTTTTGATAACAACAAAGTCTGTTAAGAGTAAAAGAGACAGAAGTCTATAAAGTATTTCAAAAGTAAAGCGCCATCATAAACAACCCTCCATTATATTTGCGCAAGTCTATTGCATACAAAAAACCATTTTCATCCTTAAGCTTAAGGATGATTTTATATACGAACAGTGCTATTGTACATACAAGCATACACATACTTTATAAATGTTGTGTGCTTGTTGTCGGTAATATAATCCCCTTAAATATATATGTTCAAACTTATCGTTAACTGAAATGCAAAACAATCAATTTTATATAATTTCAATATTTATGTAAATGATTTGGAACGTTATCTTGTTATGCTTTTCAAAATATATGAGATGGTTAAAAAAATGTTTTCGTTTGAAACGGCTTTTTTTAAATTATATTTTTTAAAAAACATAGACAAAATGATATCATAAAATACCTTTTAAATAACACAAATGTGTTTAAATTAATATGAGAAATGGAAGAAATAGAAAGTTAGAAATAATTTTCAAATATGTATAAATATTGCTTTTGTAACTCATATTTTTGTTTTTTGCTTTTCTGTTTAATTTTAAAAAAAAATGTAGTAACGTTGTTTTGGATTTCGCCTAAGGATATGAACTTGCAAAAATACCCATCATATGGGCAATTCCACGTAAAAAGTCTTAAATGGCAAAAACGATGTTTTTAAGGGAAAATTATCAACATACAAATAAATTGATACATATTTTGATTATACATATTATATTAGCAAGAGCTTATTATTACCATAAACATATGTCTGCTCTCCTTTTTTTCCGTTTAAATTTTGGTTTAATAAATAATACCCGTCACATTTTCTTAAAATTTTTTTTAAGAAAGAAGTATTTTCTAGAATATAAATACAATTAATTATCTAGGTCGAAATTATTTAAAACTAAATTTTACAAGGTAACACCCGTCACAGACTCTTAGGGGCCATTATAATAAAACGTTTAAAAAAACTCTCTTTTTAAAAATTACAACCTTTTTTTAAATTACAAATCTAAAATGTTTGAATTGTAATCAAAGGTGTAAGCAAAATTGTTACAATGGAATTGCCCATATGTTGTTAAAAATGCACATAAAGGAGTGTATATAGGGTTTAAACAGTACATATAAAAAAATTTTTTAAAAAAAAAGCAGAATCTTAAAATGCACACATACATACACTTTTACACATGTAATACAATATGTATTGTATGATTGATTTCAAGTGGTTGTTATAGTAGAATAAATGGACTTTCCTGACATTGAGGCAATTTTTAAAAAATCAGGCAGTTATTTCAATATTATATAATTGTTGTTGGCTGAAAGGAACCATTAAAATGATTTTAACGAGTTTTAAAGTTGTTTATATTATTTTCCGACATAATACCTTATGTATGTACATAAGTTCATATGTATGTGCCTATTTACTTGGTAAATCTAGAAAGGCGATTAATTATGAACACACATACGCATACACATACTCTTTTAAAAAAAAACCAGACCATTTTGTGTATGTATGCACAACGTACATTTGTCATGCATTTGTATGCATTTTGCCATGTAATGAGGTTAAGGTTGGCAAGCGCAATGATACTCTTGTAGATTTTCAATTAAATCAAGTGCATGCGAGAAAGTTCACTGTGTCTATCTGCAGTCTAGACAAATACGAGTAAAAAGTTCTTTTGACCTTCATTACTATTGTTTTTTAATTTATGCATTTTGCATCTGCTTAACAACATATAATACAGAAAAGGAAATTCAATTAAAAAAGTAAAAGTTATGAATTTGTATGCAGACCTTATTTACTTGAAAATGAATTTTGTAATTAAAAAATAGATTTAAAGCAAATATAACAAAGTCTCGTCGGATAAATATACATAGGAATATGTATACAAGGGATAAGCTCAGTTAACACAATTTAAAAATTAAACAAAACGAGCCGTCATATCTGGAGAGAATCATTTACATAATTCGGCATTCCCTCAGAA
The DNA here is from genome assembly GCA_963583895.1 of Melanophora roralis. Lineage (NCBI taxonomy): Eukaryota > Metazoa > Arthropoda > Insecta > Diptera > Rhinophoridae > Melanophora > Melanophora roralis. The sequence continues at coordinate 88,773,929 of OY757187.1, read as the reverse complement.
AGTAGCAAGTATTGTCACGATTTTTTTAAACAAAGCTTAAAATAAAGTTAAAAACCACATAAAACTCTTTAAAAATAAAATTTTTTAAAAACTAACACACTTGAACTTTTTTAATACAAAGAGTACATAAATCAATCAAATAAACTTTTGTTTAGCAGGCAAACGAATAGATGATTCATATGGATTTTGTTTATACAATATAAATAATGTAGCATACTTTAGGGTGTTGCATAAAATTGTTGCTTGTCAAATTATTAAACTAAATAACCAGTGTTATTAAATAACCAGTGTTATTAAATCGAACATAGTACGTACCAGCCTTTACATAAAAAAAATACAAAATTGATTTCAATTAAGAAATTTGTAGTGCCAATTAAATTTGTATTAATTAGCAGTCCGCAAACAAATTGATAATATAAAAAAATAGGTTTAAAATTTTCCCCTTTTTTAGAGTCAATTAAGAAATTTAATTAAAATATGAACAACAAAATTAATAACCAACTTCTTTTTATTAAATTAGAAAGTATTAGTTAAGACATAGGCTTTATCAACTTAACCAACGAGGCGTTTTGATTTTTAAAATGCTGAAATTACTTTTGACCCCTGTGATGGTTTATAACACAGCTAAACAGAACAACTGCTACTGGCGAGCTATAATTTTTTAAAGTTTTTGCCAACCAAACTAACACTAACGTCCTTTTTCACAATCTGTGATTATTTTAATTTAACAGGAACATTAACAAACCGCCGATATCGTTAACCGGAACTATTTAACATACGGTTAGTGTTTTGCGTTTCACTTTCGGTTTATTAACACTAACATTATAGAAAAAGTATGGTAATACTAGTTTTTATTATTTACGAAAAATCGTGCAATGAAAGAAAAGAATTAAAAAAAGTTATACAAAAATTTTAAGCATGGTACAATTACCTTAAAAAATAATTGTACCATAATTATTAGCAATTTTTTTAAGCAAGAGAAATATATATTTAAAAAAAATTTTTTTACTTAAAATAGTTTATATACAGTTCCTTGGTAAGTATAAATTGTTAAATGTGTATTCATTGTAGAAAATAAAAAAACCTTTGTCTAAATTCTTCATCAGGTAAAGAAAAATGCTCCCGTCGTGTAAAAACTTTTTTTCTTTTTGGCTTTAAAGTCTGTAATATTGAAAACATTACAAAAATTTTAATGTTGATTTCTTCTTTTCATTTTATTTTTTATTTTTATTTTAGTAAAAGCATTTAACCGGAAGATTATGTCCAGTTAATTTTAACAGAGACTTTGATTAATTTTTGCCGGTTAAATGCTAACCGTACTTTGTGAAATGCAATTCTGCCTAACTTACGGTTAAACTTCCTGTTAAATTATAATCGCACTTTGTGAAAAGGGACGTAAGTTGTAAAAGATAATGTATTTTTAGAGGTTGGGTTGTAATCATAATAATAAATTTCACAATAAGAACTCAACTGAGTTGAGTTGTAAATAGGGGTTTTTCCCCGGGAGTTCCCCTCCCGAAAATTCCCGGGAAATTCTTCAATTTTCATTTTCGGATTTTCCGGGAATTTTGTGCAGGAATCCCGGGGCATACAAAACCTCGCACTTCAAGTATTTTCTTAGCATATTCACAATTTTTTTTTAAGTTTTCTTTATTTTTGGTTTATAAAACATTAAATACTAACCTCCATATTCATAAGAAACTAAAGTATGGTAATTAAGGGCTTACTTGAGAGATGTGTATGCGAATTGTCAAATAATCCTTTAATAAGCCTACTATAATTATTATAAATACGAGCGTAAATATGAAACAAAATCTGATTTTTGCCTAACGAAGACTTTACCGCTGGTTGCATTCAAGGTACAGTCAAACAGGTAATATCAAGAGCCCAGCTGACTATTATAAATTTTACATTCGTACTTTTCAAATGTACATATAAGTTTGTATAAAATTTGTATTTTTTTTTGTTTAAATTCCACTGTTCAAACACAAAGGTAAATACAGAGGGCAAAGTTTATGAGTTCGCCTTGATTACCTGGTTATGTGTACCCTAGACTGAATTGTTCAGTTTTACTTGACCTCTTTATATTTTTCTTTTTTGAATTCGTAAGTTTTTTATATGTATGTATTAACTTATGTACATTTTTTTTATTTAAAAATAAAAACAGTTTTTTATTAGTACAACCTGTAAATTTTTCTTTATTTGAAGAGCGAGATTCCCGGGAAATTAATTTTTGATTTCCCGTTTCCTGGGAAGCAAAAAAGTCCGGGAAAAAACCCTAGTTGTAAACCATAATAGATGAGTTTATTTACTTACCGCACATTAATTCAATAAAATAAACTCAACACATCTCAACAAGCATAAGCAAAGATAAAACAATAAACAAAAAATGATAAAACAAAACAGAAAAGGAAAGAAAAAATATTAAAAATAATTTAAAACAAAAAATATATTGAAAAAAATACAAAAAAAATTGTTTGCCTCTCTGAGACTACCAGTAGACCAACAAGGCATAATTGAATTTTCCAAACTTAAATTCTTATTTATGTTAGCGTTCACCTTCGTTGTTATTTCTCTAGACTTAACCCTATTGTGTTGCATACCAACAAAACCGAGTGTACATGTCATGAAAACCGATAGTTGTCAAAATCGGATTTAAAAGCAAGCTATAATAACTTTTGTGTAACGAATTTTTAAATTATAAGTTCGGAGCTTGAATTAAAGCCAGTATTCTAACTTAGAAATAAAAACACCATACTCAAGTTTATAACTCTGAATTATCTACAAGGCATTTTCAAATCCGATTCCGACAGCTCTGTATAGCGGTAAATTTATTATAAGGGCTACTGAAAACAAAACCTTTTCTCATTGCAACAATTTCTAAATATTGGGAAAATTAAAATCAAATCCTGAATAAAATTTAGGAATTGCTGTAAAACAGAAATTTTTAGTTTTCGCTTAAGAAAAGATTTGTGGGGGCGCATTATGACAATGGATAGGATTAAGTTTAAAACAAGGTTATTAAGATATGCAAAATTTTGTGCAGAGTGATATTTAAAGCTGTTTTAGCCCTAAGAAACACACAAACAACCAGTCGGATGGACGGACAGATCGACATGCTTTAATCGGCTCAGAAAGTGATTCTCAGTCTACCGGTAATAAAACAAGTGGGTCTAAGACTATTGCTTTAGGGTGATATAACCATCTGCACAAATGTATAACATCCATTCAATTTCTGTAGTATGTGTATAATAAGTTTAGTGCTTTTTTAAGCCTTTTTTGTGTACGACGTGCTTTTGCTTTCAAAAAGTTGGCATCACTGCTTATGATTGTTGAGGTATGTTGAGTTTAGTTAGTAGAGTTGAGTTAAGGTTTTTAATGTGGTGGTAAGTAAATAAAAGTAATATAACACTTTAAAAAGCAAAATGCTTTTTAAAAGTTTGTGGAACCTTTTTTAATGTATTTTACCCTAAGGGGAAGGTTAGTTGAGGGTACGAAGAGTAGTGGCGAGTCCAACTCGGGCCTCCGGGTGGAGGTGGATCCATTCAGAAGAGTCAAGAGGAGAAAAAGAAAAAAATGAAGACGAGCATTGCATAGGTAAAATGAAAAGAGAGCAACAGTGCCGTCCGCGAGAAGTCCAAGGAAGTCAGTAGTCATAGGCGCTGAATTACCTATCTACTCAGCCACCCAACCCCCTTGATGAAAGCTATGATGCTCCTCAGCCCACAGCCAGGGACTTTACCAAGTCCATCTAAGAAGCGTCCTCGCAACCACCTCTGTCGGCGGAGCTGCAGCCCAGGGCATTGGCAGACAAGATGCTATACCGTATCTATTTCCGCATTATCCCCGAATACCATGCAGAAATCTGGAGAGTTCCCGTCCCATTCGTTCGTCATATATCTCACATCGCAGTTAGTGTTGTCAATTTCGGTTAATTGATTAACCGAATAACCGGTTTTTGGCTATATTTCCGGTTTTTAAGAAACCGGTTTTCCCCCCGGTTAACCGATTTTTTTATCTGTGGAAATCGTCAATTTTCCTTATTTTATTTTTGTGTTTACCGCACTGTTATCAGCTATTGCTATTCTTTCGTTGTGAATTATTGTTTGAGTGTTTAGTAAATGAAATTTGTAAGAACTTTGGAGAAACCAAGAAAAAAATAATAAACATAAATATATTAGCTGTTTTTCTAAAAGTATGTATAATACATGGAGTCAAATTTTTTTTTATCTATTTTGATAAAATTCACATTGGGTCCTCAGAAATTTTTTTCTAGTCACAAATTTTGTTTTTCTTACCATAAATTACATAAAGTACAAATTTTGTGTAACAAATGCTATTTTTTAAGTTATTTTTGTTGTTGTTTTAATAAAAATTAATCCTTTTTTACGTTATATATTTTTTTGTAATTAAATAGGCGGTTAACCGATTAACCGGTTTTTTTGAAGTTCGGGTAACCGGAAAAACGGTTTTAAAAAAAGTCGGTTTTTTGACAACACTAATCGCAGTGCCCTGTGAGAGTCCCAATAATGCACCTCGAACCCTTATGCTCTCCTTGAGAGGCAGGTCAGTGGCCATCATGTCCAGCCTGGGCCATAAAACTCTAGAGATCCTGTAATCAGCCCTTTCCCTTCAATGCCAACCTTGTCCATTATCCAAGTCCCTATCAGTACATAGAAAAACTCGGTGATGGCCTGACCGGGTCAAAACCAAGTCCAATATCCCGGGCCGATCCCTTTCTTGCCAGTCCATCAGCAATCTCTTTGCCGGAAACGTCACAATGACCCGGAACCCAACAGAGTCTAACCCTGCGTGTCACCATTAACGCCCTAAGAGCACGTCTGCAGTAACCCACGAGCCTAGACCTGACATAATGTCCCTCTAGAGCCTTAAGCGCGCCCTGACTATTAACGTAGGTTGACACGTCCCCTCTCCCATCCGCATCCTCCCCTTTCAATAGGTACTGAGAGCCTTCCTAACCCTCTCCTCTGCGTTCGCCGACCAAAATAACTTGCCATCCAGGACGATACCTAGATATCTGGCTCTATCCGCTAGTTTCAGCTGAACTTCGTCAAGCCCTGACAACTCAAAATCCGCCACCTTTTACTTTTTGGCAAAGAGAACTAGCTCCGTCTTCTTTAGGTTTACTCCCAGTCCCTTGTGCATGCCCCAAGCAGACAAATCGGATAATGAACTCCGCATTGCCTCGCTTGTGGTGGACAAGAATTTTCCCGTCGATAAAACCACGATGTTGTCTGCATAAGCCACAACTGCAATATTGAAAATTTTTAATACTATCAAGGTGAATTTTCAAAAATTCGCCCTCTGCATTTCCTTTTTGTGTTTGAACGGTGGAATGTCAGAAAAATTTAAAATTTCATACAAAATTAAATATTTCGTTAGCTAAAACGCAGACGGCCTTAACTAACAAAAAATTTAAAATCTGTTTTTTTATTCTGATGCATAGCATCGAAAAACACATCCACAAAAAAAATTTTTGACTTTTATTACGGCAAATGGTGGAAAATTACCTTTCAGCCGTAGCATGCATCGAAACATCTGGGTCACATCTTGCTTAAACATCTACATATTATATTTTCTGGGTGGTCTTTTAAATTTTCCATTTTTGTTTTCAATGCAAAATTTTAGCATTTAATTTCGATATAAGAAGTTTTTTATCCACTTTTTTTAAAATTTAAAAAATTTTCTGCAAGTTGACGAAGACAAACTTCTAAATCACTAAATGTAATAATATTCTAAAGAAGAAGTTGAAGAATATTAAACAAATAAAAGACGTCCTTTGAAAAACCTGTTGTTAAAACCTGTAAAACAGATTAAAATAAGGGTTTTAAGCCCTCGATGCGGTAGTATACTTCAAAGTTTTCAAAATGAGTTTTTCTTTCAAATGAAGGCTCCTCAACTAAAATTCCCATACCAACGCAAATATTTTTTGCCTCTGCAAAAGAAATTTAGTTTGGGCTTCATTTTCGTTAGTCTCAACACAGATTATCAGGGGTTTAATTGGAGATGGTCCTTTTTGTAAATCTACCTTTATCCTGCTTTTGTAGAATTACACTAAGCGGCTGTGCGACAGTAAGTATATCATTTAGAATTTGTAATCTGCAAAGAAGTGCGAAAGTGCTCAGGGAAGTTCCAAATAATAAGGCTTTTGAAGACGTATTCCTATCTTTCCACTCGAATATATTTTCTAATGCCTATATTATGTGCTTTATTGTTACTGCAAATTGTTTCATGTTTTTGCATTATTGGTACCTTGTTGCCTTTCGAGATCTAGTTGTTAAGTCTAACGAAATAGCAAGGCGTTTGTTTTGCATTTTTTTGCGTTTCTTGTTTTTTTTATTGCTACATTTTCTGCAAACATCAAAGGACACCCGTCAGTTCTAACTCCTACACAATTTCCAAATCAAGACCAACACTTTCCAAAGCGTTGATAGTGTGTTCGCATTAATTGGCCATTCGACGTCATCGTCAATATCATTTAAAGCCTTTTCAAATGTGTCGATGAAGCCTATAAATTATTCTTTTACTAACTTTTCGTTTACGTCAAAATACCTAAAAGCTAAAGAAATTTGGCTTTTTTCTGATAAATCAGTGGTTTCGTCAAAAATATTCGAATAATATTTAGTGTCATTTTTAGTATAATTTCTAAAAAAAGATTGTGGAAACTTTCATTAATTTCATTTTGAACTTTTTTCGATATACTTTTTTAAAGCATGTAAAGGAAAAAATTGGAAATGGTTGCCTAAAATTTAACTGCAGCAATTATACGAAATCGCAGCAGTGAGCGAAAAATACCTTTCGAACTTGTATTTTCAGAAGATAGCAAAGTACCATCATCTTGATGTCCATGGAGAGGTATATTATGCCTTCCGAGGAAAATGATAGTTTTTATAATAGACAACAAACGTTCTCGATTTTCAATTTCTTGTTGAACTGCAGATATTTGCATTTGATTTGCCACCTCAAGAGGAATTATGCAATACATTTGTTTAATAAAATATATGAAACGTTTGTTTAATGGCTACAAAAATTTTAATTATTAAATCAAATATGAAGTTTTAAACGTCTGTATATGAGGGTTGCTTTTTATGTTTCGGGATTTGGCAAACACTAGTGTTGCAATCTGAAAACTGACAGCTTAATCGTAAAGTTTGACATTTTCTAAGTTATACGTACTCAGAACGATTTGACAGACGAGCGCTTTTATTATTATTATTATTATTATTATGCGATTATTTTTTACAACTTTCGACGTGGATTAACTCAGCAACAGTGCATGGATGAACTTAGTTCTATTTTTGACAATGAAGCTCCATCAAAGACCAGTATTTATCAATGGCATTGTGAATTCAATCGTGGTCGTAGTTCACCCCAATATGAATTTCGTGAAGGTCGTCCAAAACCAGTTATTGTTCCGAAAACCATTAATGCTGTGCGTTAACTAATATTGGGAGATAGTCATGTGACCTATCGTAAGATTGAGACAACCTTAGGCATTAGTGGGGCCAGCATACATTCAATATTGCATTAACATTTGACTGTCAAAGCAATTTGTTCGCGTTGGATACCACACAATTTGTCAATCGCTCAAAATAAGGCTCGTGTCGATTGGTCGAAAGAAACTGTATTTTTAATTACCCAAAACATCGATTTGATGAGTCATTCGCCGTATATTCCTGACTTGGCACCGAATGACATCTTTTAATTCCCGTACCTAGGGTGCCTCGGTAGGGCAGTGGTAAGTGCACGAGTCTACCAGTCTGGGGGTTGTGCCTTTGATTCCCACCAGAAACCCTGGAAAGTCTGCTTCATTCTTCTGTTCTTTCTTATCCTTCTCTAAATTTCTTCTTACCTTCCATCTTAACCTATTCTGTTTGCCTCTCCAGGTAACACAAAGGGACCGAGTTAAGCGGACCCAAGTGAGCTGTATCCTTTCCTGCAACGGCTGCCTGTTCTACCTAACCTAACCTAACCTATTCCCGTACGTTTTTCGACACCTGAATAAGCGTTTGCTGTATTCAGAGTGCATGCTTTGGAGATACCTCAATCAGAGTGGCCAAAGTGCTTCGACAATTGGTTCAAACGGATGCAAAATTGTATAGATCTTCATGGGAAATATTTTTAAAAACAATAAAGTAATCTTTGATGATTAACATTTGTTTTTGTTCTCTAATCCCGAAATATAACATGCAATCCTCGTACGAAACTTTTAGCTATTACGAAAAAAGTTAGTAATACAATTTATTAATTTCAAGAAAGTAACAAACACTTTTCGTAAGTTTTCTATTCGTAAATTATTCAAAAGTGTTTTTTAAGTGGCAAAGCCAATTTACTGACTAGAAATTCGTAATTTTTCAAAAGTAACGTTTATCTTTCATACTACATTTTTTTGTAATATGTATTTATGAAACTTTAATTCAATTACAAAAAATGCATAGAGTTTTATAATTTTACAAAAAAATTTAAAAATTTTCCTTTTTTTTTTAATTTATGATATTACTTCGTAAAATATTTTTTTTTATTTATTTAGGGTATTCACAAAGTAGTCATAAAGTTATATGTCTTAAAAAAATAAAACGAAAAAATACTACTGTTATGAGCATCCGCTCATAATTAAGTGTGCTATTTTAAATTTAAATCAGTTGCTGGAGAAAACAGAAAAATAAGTTATTTCAAAATAATTTTAAAATTAATGAATGCGACTTGTCAATTATATTAACGGCTTCACTAAACAGTTTTTGCCGCCCAGCTCAGGTTTCTACTGTTTATGACAAAACAATAAACACAGTTCAAAAAGTCTTATTTTTATAGAACTTTTTTCCTTTAAGCACAACAACAATTTTTTTAAACTATTGTAAAATATTAAAACTTTAAGACAATATGACTCGTTGGCATACCGTTTGAATACCACAATTATATAAATATTAAATTTATTTCGTAGAATATACAAAAGTTGCTACGGAAAAGTTTCGTGGTGCGAAAAAACAAAAGATTTCGTTGAATGTACTAACGAATTCGTTCATATGTTGCATGTATTTTTTTGAGTGTAGCTATGGCCACTAGTGCAATCATTTAATTTGTCCTGAGTACATTTTTGTACACATTGGGGTTATTATTCTTTTAAGTAAAGACGAATGTATGCTTCTTGATTTAATATTTTTTTCTTTGAATTAAGTCGATAAATAGCTTTAATTCAATAATGAATTTCGAGTTCGGTTTGTGCTTGGTTTTCGTTCGGGTGCGGCCTAAGACCACAATTTGACCAAAGTTCAGGTAAGGATCGGTTTTAAGAATGAATGTTCGTTCAGGTTTTACTAAAAGCAATCAATTTTGTTCTGTAAGCCTAGTACAAATGAATTGCTCGTTCATAAACGATTTGAAATTTTTTGTTGTTCTCTACTTTTTTCAAAACTCATATTTTTTAATATACATATTTTAGCTTTAGCAAATTCTTGAATTTATTTCTAAGTGCCTTATGACAAAAAGTATAAAAGTACTTTTTAGCCAAAATAAATATTAAGTGCAGTAAAGAAAACTTATGGAATAGCTAACAATTTGACCCATATGTAAGTACCAGCTAGGAACCTTTATTTCAATAAAGTAATTTCATTTTACAACTTTTTGCCAACTGATACTTGATTTGACGTTTTACAAGTATTTCAACCTGATTTTAAAAAATTGTCATTAGTGATTTGAAGAACACCAAAGTGTAATTTATTCGGTTTTAAAAATGTCGTGTTTTTCCAATCGATTCGATTTGCATAACAAGGGAGAAAATCCGACTGATGTATAGTACAAACAATTAATTGCAACTATCTGGCGCCCATGTTGCCATTATAGGTGTTTAATGAAATTTCAAATACTGATAGGGAGGGGACTTGGAACTTGCAGCACTCAGACTTGGACAAAGCTTTCTACATGATGCATCGAGTTTTGCCCTCTCAAATGAAAAAATTTCATCGCTCTGGAAAGGTTTGTGGGACTCATACGAAAAAGATATTCTACATACGAACTTAAATACTTGTTTGTCAACTAAGGTTTAAACATTCGTCTCAGAATATTTTACAAATAATAAAACATAAATTTGTCCCCTTCTATTTTTTATATGAATTTACATATTCAATTGCCAATGTAACAAACAAAGTATCAGTTAAATTTTTATTACGTTTGCCAAGACTAGAAATGTGCACATTTCTTTCACTTGATTAAACAATAAAAAGAATGTTTTTTATTGAATTTTAAATTTAATAAATTTTTGTTTCACTTACCATAAGAACATAAAATGGGTGATGCCAAATAAACACAATTGGAAAAACAAATGGGTAACAGTTCTTAAAGTGTGAGTTATTTGATTTCGTATATCACTTTAAAAAAAATTTATCGTAGCTTAAATATTTATTTTTAAGTATATTGTATTTTTTTATTTATTTATTTAATTCACTCTACTATGTATGCAATTGCTTAATGTTTTATTTTTATTTATTTCTTATATTATTGTTTAAACGCTGGCGAAGATTTTGATTATTTTTATTGACACGAACTTTTACCTGAAAAGAATAAAAAAAAATAAATCGTTTGATTATACATTCGAACATGCGTTATTTAAAATATATATTTCCCAAACACGTGGAACGTTCTATTACATGTTAGAAATTTTACTTAAAATATTTTAAGTAAAAAATCGATATAAACAAATTATTAAATACATTTATAATTTGTTTTAATTTGCATAATTTTTAATACAATTTTTAATAACTCGAAATTAATTATTATTCTTATTTAGAGAAAAAAAAAATACCTATGCACATGAATTTAGTGCATTTTGTATTGAAAAAGTAATCAAAAAGATCTATTTAAGAACATAATAATAAAAAAGTTGGTGAACAAACTTTTTGTTGTATTGTTTGTTTATGGGTGTACATATGCTTTAATGCGAAATATTTATTTGCGACCTAATAACTAAAGCATAGAGGTAAATTCTAAATCCTTATAAATCATAGGGACTGTGAGAGGGACTTTTAATTTTTTTGTCACGGCAGAATATTAAGGTTGCTGTTTAGTCGCAAGCTCAGGGCATTTTTTTTGCCACTATTTGCTACAGGTTCGCTGTGGTGATTTGGGGCGCCCTTTTGGCCTCAAAAACTGTGAGAAAGCAAAAAAAACTTTGTTCTTTGCATTATAAGCGTTAATAATTAAATTAGAACAAACAAGCATATACACCCTTTAAAACTACTTATAGCGGCAATGGCTTTGAAAAAGCCTGTTCTACCTAACTCTACGATGAAATACAATAAAACTCAAAACAAAATTTTATTGGGAGTTATGTATTTAATTCTTTTGTTGAGAGTTATTTCATTTGGGAGTTATTTCATAGTACCTTACTCAATTAGATTATCTTTTTGACACTTGAAACATAAAAGCCTAGCCTTTTTGCAACGGTTCTTGCCTTTCCTATTAAATTAGAACTATTTGCAAATGTATTAAATGTATAAAATCAAATTTACTAATTCAAACAAAAAAAAGTGTATATACACATCATAGGAACACATCATATTCTCTTATACTAACCTCAGATTTCTCTATGTCACCCTACCTACAACCAATTCTTAATCTCAATTTCAGTTACGTGTGGCATTTGACTGTTAAACTGAGTATTTTGTACACACTCTGCAGGCACATTAACATTTCCGCAGTTCTCTTAAAATACGACCGCATTAACCCATTTAGACACAGAACCCTCCCTAGTAGTAAAGTAAAGACGACATGATTTTTACAATTATTCAATGGAACATGAATGGTTATATTAACAACTATAACGAACTACTAATACTTATAAAGAAATATCATCCAAATATAGTTACAATTCAGGAATCCCACGTTCACTCTTTGGCAAATATACCAATCCCTATAAACTACAAATTATATTCAACCAACACTTCAACCACAAGATACGGTGGTGTCGCCATACTAATCCACAACTCAGTGGAACATAGAATCGTCAGTTTACAGAACGACTTCGATACAGTTTGCTTAGAAGTTAAATCTGGGCTAAAATTCAATATCGTCAGTGCATACATTCCCCCTCAACTAAAAATACAGACCCAAAACCTTGAAAATGTTTTCGGAAACTTAACCTCCCATACTATAATAACTGGAGACTTTAACGCCTGGCATACACATTGGGGATCAAGCGTAAACAACCAAAGAGGCAAAATAATAGAAAACTTTCTAAACCGATCTGAGTTCATTGTTTTAAACAATGGGTCCCCAACGCACTTAAATACACACGGCTCTTTAACACATATTGACCTAACCTTTTGTACTCCCTCCCTAGCATTCCTAGCCGATTGGAAAACTGATGAAAGCCTTAACGGCAGTGACCATTTTCCGATAATGACATCCCTGTATTTTGAATATAATAACACCCCTGAAGTACACTGCAGACCAAAGTTTATGACCCACAGGGCTGACTGGTTGAACTTTCGAACCAAATGCGCAGAATTTTGTTCTAGGACAACAGTTGATTCTAACGTAAATACAGAGGCAGCTAATATTCGTAAAACTATAGTTCAAGCCGCAAACCTTTCTATACCCCAGTCTACAGCTAACTTGCCACATCGGACAGTCCCTTGGTAGAATAAAAATCTCCAGGAACTAAAACGAAAGAGAAATACAGCTTTGAACTATTTTAAAAGAAACATAAACACCGAAAACCTGATAAAATACAGAAAACTAAGCGCAGAATTTAAAAGGGAAATTAAAAGAGCTAAATATGATTCTTTACATGAATTTACAACGAATATTAATCCTTCTACCCCAACTGGACAAATTTGGAGCAAAATAAAAAATCTCACTGGCTACAGAACTTCTAAATTTATTCACAGCTTACAAACTGACAACCTTTCCTTAACCACAGACAAAGCTGAGATAGCAAATATATTATGCAATTTCTGGTCGAATATGGCCTTAGATAACAACTTTCCGCAGCAATTTAGAAACAACAAGAAAATGACCATCACCAACATACAAACATTGACACTTACACCGACAACCACTGTTATTGAACAGGACATAGCTATGACAGAGCTGAATTCGGTCCTTAACAGCCGAAGGGGAAAAACCCCAGGCCTAGACCGAATTTCATATTCTATGTTGAAGGAGCTACCATATGACATGAGGAAGAGGGTTCTTGGACACTACAACAATATACTTAACAACTGTATACCGCAGCAATATAAGACAAGCATTATAGTTCCGATCCTTAAACCCAAAATGGACAAAACGGCTACCAACTCATATCGACCTATATCTCTAAGCCCTTGTATATCAAAGCTTCTGGACAAAATTATAGCAAATAGGCTATGGTGGCTTGTCACGGTTAACAAGCTTCTCGATAGTCACCAACTTGGATTTAAGAGAGGCAAATCAACAATTGATTCTCTACTTTATGTAGACTATCAAATTGCGAACTGCCTTTCCTTAAGAAAACATATGACATTAATATCCCTAGACTTCGAGAAGGCTTTCGACAAAATCGGCATACACGCTGTCATAGACCAACTGATTCAGTGGAAAGTGGGACCAAAGATTTTCAACTACATAGTCAACTTTATGACGAACAGAAAAATATTGGTTAGAGTAGGCAAGTACTACTCTAGATGCATGCCCTTACAAAATGGCATCCCCCAAGGGTCACCATTATCAGTGATCCTATTTTTGATAGCATATAATAAACTCTGTACCAAGATATCTCTATTTAAGGAAGTAGACTATATAGCCTATGCTGACGACTTCCATCTTTTAATTAGATCTGATTCAAAACGGAACCCCATTATTGACCTTCAGAACCTCTTCCATACAATTGAAGAATGGTGCAAGTACTCCGGGGCAGTTTTATTGGGCTCTAAATCCAAAAGTCTACACATATGCAGGAAAAAACATTGTACTAGCACGATACTTTTTAATAACAGTCAACCGGTGGCTGTTGAAAAACTCAAGATTCTCGGACTTTCTTTGAACAAAAAATACAATTGGAAAACCCAAATAGACGACCTAGTAGTATCCTTATCCAAACAACTTAATATTATTAAATGTCTTTCAGATCCTAAGTTCAATTGCAACACCTTTACACTGGTATCGATCGTTAAAACGCTTCTGTTGTCGAAAATAAACTACGCTCTACCCTTTTTTTGGGAGCGCACCACCATCACTGCTTAAAGGCCTTAAGTCTAAGATTTCAACAGCTATACGGTTTGCACTAGGTGCTTTTCGAACAACACCTGTTTCCAACATGCTGTTTGAAAGTAACCTACTACCATTTTACCAACAAAGGGATATAGCGACAGCCCGCTTAATAAAAACACTGTACAACAATAGAGATACACCCCCTTAGCAAAATAATTTTGAAAATAATTAAATCGAAAAAGACCCCTAAAGTACCATCGGTTTTGTACAGAATTATTGAAACTGCAAAGAAGCTAGATATACCCGTTCAGAGGCCCTTTACTAATCTGAAGCCAAGACCGCTATGGCATTATCGACAAGAGGCTATAGACGTTTCTCTTAGTAGGTTCCCAAAATCCTCCACAAATTCAACAACATATAGTAAAATGTTTAAGGAAATACGTAACAAGAATAAGGAACATGTTTTTATCTATACTGACGCCTCCAAAACGAAGGACGTAGTAAGCTACGGTATAACAACGCAAAATGACGTCATTAAAAAATCTTTACTACCATATTTACAGCTGAAATAATAGCCATTCTGGAAGCAATAAAAACCAATAAAAACAATTCTGGATATTTCGCAATTTGCACCGATTCCCTTTCTGCTTTAAACGCAATAGCAAATGTTTCGAGTAACAACTACTATGCCCACATAATAAGAAATACACTTATTGAGAAGTCCCCCAATATAACGCTCATCTGGACCCCAGGTCACTGTGGTATTAAAGGGAACGAACTCGCGGATAAAACAGCAAGCCAGGCCTCAAAATACCCCCTTTTTTCAACCCCAAATTTTAATACAAACGACATAAACAACTTTACAAGAACACTCCTTTCCAACAAAAATAGCTTGTTTATGCACACTTCTAACTGGTACAAAATAATAAACTGTAGGGAACTTAGCATCGACAATTTCCTGAGAAGTAGGGATAAAAATCTTAACAGAAGAGACATAATTAAACTTGAAAGACTTCGCTTAGGACACTCTAGACTCTCCCACGGTCAACTCATTAATATAACAACCCCGCCAGTATGTAATTGCAACATTCCATTACCTTTAAATTCTTAAGCACATCTTTACCTCATGTCCTAAATTCCAAAGACAACGCAGAAATATTTTCCTAAACACAAAAAATCCTTTACAACTGATCTCAAACCCAACCCCCGAATCCATAAAAAAATCATTTTATTCTTACGTGAAACTAAACTGTATAATATAATCTAACAATATTTAAAAAACATGTATATAAAATAACAAAACATTGCTTTTAAGAGCCTAAGGTCCCAGTAACCATGGCCTCAATATCATTAGTCCCTAATTTGTAATTATGTACTAATGCTAAATAAAACATGTATATAAAATAACAAAACATTGCTTTTAAGAGCCTAAGGTCCCAGTAACCATGGCCTCAATATCATTAGTCCCTAATTTGTAATTATGTACTAATGCTAAATAAATAAAATAAAAAATACTAATTCTGTGATAATAAAAGGTACCTATAGCATTTTTATTCACACTTAGGACCCTATATCGCCAGCTTATCATTGGATTTACACATAGGCATAGGAAAATGCATTATACCTAGGTATAGCAGCAAACCAATAATGAGCCACTATATAAATGTACATATATTTTAATATTATGTACCTAATCTAATAATATAATTTACGAATGCTCACAAACTTCATATAACTTGGCCTCTTACTATAAAAATAGGTATGTTTTTGTTTTATCTACATATAATATATAATATTCAATCAAATACCATGAAACTATATCTTTTAGATTATAGTTAACCGAAAAATATAAAAACCAAACAAGAAAATATATATTTATTTAATAAGCTTCTTAAGTTTAGAATATTTTTAAAGTTGTTTTCAAATTTAGTGTTAAAGTTGTAGGTAGGAACAAATATCACAATAAAAAAAATGATTTTAGACAATTTTTTAGGAAAATTGTTTTTAGATACCTAGTCAGATTGAAGAAATTAACTGCTTAAGGGTAGGATACAAAAGAATTTGATCAGATACCTATGGTCTTATTTATAACACATTCTTATATGTGCCTTAATATATATGTAGGTATAAAACAAAAATGTATATGTATACCTATAATAAATTTATATCTTTACCTTTGAAGTTACGTGTTGAGGACAAACAAAAGTAGAAGTAAAACTGCTACCACTGTTAATAAGATGTCAAGAAAAGCAGCAAATAATACCAACAAATAATATTTAACATTTGCAAAGTGAAAAAAAGACAAGGACGAGAAAAAGTTGAACAAAGGTTTTTAGTTGAGTGGGTGTGGACGGGTTAAAAATTACTTCCTTTGATGTTGCGACAAAGATGTTAAGTGGTTTTTCAATTGCTACAGTTCCAGAGACTGGGACAGTTAATGATGGAAGTGCCGACAACAGCAGTGGTGTTAAAAGTAGAATTGATGAAAACGTAACATTACAACTAGAAAGAAAGCTTCTTTTCATTTTGATTTAATGCTCATAAATTTAGCAGTTTTAACCGAAAATATTCTTTGTAAAATAATAAAATTACATTGATGATTTAAAACGTTCATTTATGCTTTTATCAACAAGAAAAAAAGGATTATAAATTTCATCCAACCCTATTTTTGGGTTGAGTATAGACTGTGTGGTCTGCGTTATGAACTTGTGTGTAAAGGTATGTATGTCGGTATCATATACTTATATTTGTTGTTATATGCACTTTGCTTGTGAGATTTTAACTTTTTGTTTCATTTTGATTTTATTGTTTCTTTCTATGCAATCAAAAAAACTCAATCGTTTTAATGTTGCTTAAGTATTTTTTTTAACTGCCCGGGGCTGGGACACATCCTCTGTGCGTTCCTTGCTGTCTTCGTGCAGGCTTTTTTCATTAACGCTTGGTTTGCCAGAGAAAACTCCGTAAAAATATTTTATCCACCAAGGACGCCCTGCTGTTTCTTTGATCACCATTAAGTCGGGAGATATTTTTTTAACGATTCTTACTTATTTTAGCTTTTAAAAGCATTTTTATAGAAAATTATTTAATTTATGATTAGCGTTTATTCGTTTTTAATACTTTTTTTTTCACAATTTTTGTATATTTCTTTATGTGATTGATACAATTGGTTTTCTTGTCATTTACATTTTTCCGAGTTTGCAGGTATTTTTCATTTTTTTTTGTGTTGTGCTAATGCTTAATGAATTCAATTTTTGCTTGGTTTGTGTTTGGACGTTTGAGTTTGATATGATTTTGTTTAAAAAAACTTAATTTAAATGAACGGAATCACTGTTTAACAATTTAATTTTTAAAAGATTAACTAAATTAAATATTTATTTTTACTAAATACACGCACAAGACAAATTTACTTTCTCGTCTCTTTCAACTTTTGTTTCGCCATAAATTTTTTACTTTGATTTTTGTATGTGAGGTTAGAATATGGGATTACCAGATATTTTTACAATTGAGCCGTTTAAACAAATTGCATTTGTACCATGAAGTGCATTGTATGTATTATGTAAAAACCTTAATAAAATTTTAATTATTTTGTAGAGTTAAAGTTGGATATAAATCAGATGTGTGTAATTAATGTAAATTAATGAGAAATAAATCTTACATATAATGATTTTTAATGTTTTAATTGGTCTGTTAAAGTATGGTAGCTTCAAAAGAAGGAAACATTAAATCCCAAGACATATATAAGTAGTGATTGTTGTGTAATTTCATTGATGTCATAAAACGGCCGTCTTTACACCTTTTTTCTAAAACGTTATATTTTAACGTTAAAGCGGTCAAAACAAAAATTTGTTGATAAAAAGAACTTATTTTTTAAACTAGTATGTACGTTTTTTTATAAATTTGTCAGAATGCAAGTTTGAATTTGCTTTTTACAATCAAAATCGTTTTTTTTCCAGATTTGTATTGATCTTAAGAATTATTTTGTATTCCAACAAAACTGTTTATTTTACAAATAAACTCAGAAAAATATCATTAAAAATATAAGATTATACTTATTTAAATCAACATTTTTTTAAGATTATTGTTGCAGTGAGATTAAAAAGTTCTTTTACAAACACATATTTAAAACAGCCTTAAAAAAATTTTCCTTTTTGTATATGAATATAGAATCGCATATCGAATATCGAAACAATTGAATTGCATTTTATATAGCTCCAAGCCTGTCAAAAGAGTAGTAAAAGCCTAGAACCACATTTCATATTGTTTTAAAACTAAAGTTATACCCTTTACCCAGTACTTAAATAAAGCTTTTAATTTTAATGTTAAAATTTTTTATTTATAAGATAAACATTTTTGGATTTAAGGTGACCATATCGCACTCGTTCAACAATACTGTATTAACTCAAAATTTTTTTATTTTATCTTTTTGCCAAAAAAACAATACATAACACTTATGTCTACCTATGGCTAGAAACTCCCATAGCTCTGACTGTTCTTTCTTAATAAAATTACATGTTGTGACCTTTTTGCTGGTGGAATGGTTTATTTCTGTGAATCAAGAAAACAAAATTATTTTGAGTTATTTGAAGTGATTGGCCTTAACAAATGATTGTTTTTTGCTATAAAGAGTAGTATTTTGAGTTATGTTGTTATTCTAATAATAAAATGTATTAAATACAGCAATAAATTTCATGTAAACAAACACAACTCAAAATATTTACTTCTTATTAACAAAAATAATTCAAGAAAATGATAATAACTAAAAAAATCGCGTTTCTATCTCCAAACAATAAACAAATAAAAAGGTTATGTGGTGCAATACAATAATTGATGGGGTTTCTAAATATTGCCTAACTTTTGTTAATGGAAAATTCCTTAAGCATTAAGAAAACAGTTTTTTGTCTCTCCTGAACACTTTGAAGTTTTTTAGTTAATACAGTATTGTTGAACGGGTGCGATATATATATGGGGGATTTCATGTCAAGTGACCCAACTTTTAAAACCGATGTCTTTCGATTGGAAAGAAATTTGGACCAAAGTAAGTTCTTGCAGAGAGTAGTTTAGACACAATTTTTTAACACGATCGGTCAAGAACTCTCTGAGCTAGAGGGGTTCAAAATTTGACGTTTTCGGCAAATAGGTGTTTTTTCTCATACATGTAGTTTATTACCTTTTGCCTTTAACGAAATTCGTCCCAAATACTTTCGATAGATTTTTTTTCAATCTTCCAGAAAAAAATATTTTTAAAATTGAAAAAAATTTTTTTTTATTTTTTTTTATAAAATAATTAGAAAAAAATTTTTTTTTCCAAATGTAACCATTTTTTTTTTTTTTTTTTTGCTCAAAAGAAAGCTTAGGTCTTTTGTTTGAAGAGCTTGGAAGTCGCTTAGTGGGATGCGAGTGGGATATTTAAAAAAATAATGTTTTGTAACTCAAGGTAGAGGTGTTCCAATTTTTGGCGTATATTCTATTTTGATTTTTTTGCTATTTATGTAAAATTTTCTCTTAAGCTAAAAAAAAAATATTTTATGCTAAGAAACAAAATAATTTAACCTTTCCGACGGTATGCATTGAAAATATTAACAAAATGTGTTCAGACATTACCATATAAAAGTGATTTTATTCCAGAGGCCTACCATTTTGTTGGTAATGCAGTGTCGAGTGTATGAGACTTTATTTTCAATGCATACCGTCGGAAAGGTTAAATTATTTTGTTTCTTAGCATAAAATATTTTTTTTTTTTGCTTGAGAGAAAATTTTACATAAATAGCAAAAAAATCAAAATAGAATATACGCGAAAATTGGAAAACCTCTACCTTGAGTTACAAAACATTATTTTTTTTAAATATCCCACTCGCATCCCACTAAGCGACTTCCAAGCTCTTCAAACAAAAGACCTAAGCTTTCTTTTGAGCAAAAAAAAAAAAAAAAAAATGGGCACATTTGGAAAAAAAAATTTTTTCTAATTATTTTATAAAAATTAAAAAAAAATTTTTTTTTTTCAATTTTAAAAATATTTTTTTCTGGAAGATTGAAAAAAAAGCTATCGAAAGTATTTGGGACGAATTTCTTTAAAAGCAAAAGGTAATAACTACATGTTTGAGAAAAAACACCTATTTGCCGAAAACGTCAATTTTTGAACCCCTCTAGCTCAGAGAGTTCTTGACCGATTGTGTTACTCTCTGCAAGATCTTACTTTGGTCCAAATTTCTTTCCAATCGAAAAAAAAAGTTGGGTCACTTGACATGAAATCCCCCATATTTATGATTTGGTTTGAAAGTAACTTTGACTAATAATATTAGTCAAAGTTATTATGTTTTTTAGATGATTTTTCGTACATAGGAACCAACTAAAATTTAAGGCATATTACCTTAGGAACATAGTTACTGCCATTCTACCCTTTTTTTAGTTGAATTTATACCATGTTTTTAGGAAATACCTATAGAATTTTTTGTGTGTACATACTTGTATCTATGTACATAAATATACATATATGATGAATTTAAACAAAATTTCTATACGATATCTGTTTTTATTCCACACTGGATCCCAATTTCGATTACAGAAACAGGTTTCGAATTTACTAACAATAAAAACATCAGTTTTTAAGAATTTCAATATTCATTTCCAAGTCTGCGACTGCTGGATCTAAGCCAAAATTCATTTTTATAACATCGCAAAACACTGAGAGAAATATTAAACCATTTATAACATGATTTAAGACATCGGCTATCTTGCGCTCCTTTTTCTCCTTATGAATGCTCACAACTGATTGTATCATTAATAATAAACCAGCACAGATCTACGAAAAATTAAACACAGATTTATATACAGTTTATTATAATAATATACATATATTTATTTTACTTAATTTTACAAATATTTTAAATTAAAATTATATTAATTTATTAAATGTTAGTTTTTTTTAATTTAAGTAGTTTGTTTCGGATTATCCAGCAATCTTAGGGGTTGAGATGAGTATTCGATGCCAAATCCAGATATAATTACATTTATAACCGATATGATAAAAACAATAACCAAAATGATATCATTTAATATTATAGCGGCCGTTTGATCCTGTTTACGGTTGATATTTAGACTTCCGATTATAACAAAGAAAATACCAACCAACAGCTACACACCATAAAGAGAAGAATTAAAAATTACATTTTAGTTGATTTCGATTATTAAAAATAACGAATTTGTGTTATTCATAAAGAAATCATTTGATATTTAACAAATATTAAAAATTTTAATTTAAATACAAAAAAAAACAATCTAAATACAATACTTATATGTATATGTTTGTACAATGTACATATATATATTTATTTTTTTGTTAGTTTATGCCACTTAAAAAATCTCCTTGTGGTGGTGGTAAACGAGAATCAAATGCCGATATAAATAAATTTATCATGGTTACAAAGAATGCAAAACCCGTTCGAATATGATTTATAAAATTTGCCGATCGATGAAATTCTGGCAAATGCATACGACAATCACGCATAAGACTAAGCGATAAACTTAAAACACCAGACAGGATCTGTATTTTATTTTGTGGAAACAAAAACAGAAACAATCATTGACCAATTATGCGTTGTATAAAATTCACAATTAACATATTAGCGATAAACTGCCTAGTAAGTTTCGTATTTATAGTAAACTAAGTAAATTTACTTTTCCAATGTTGTTGTTATATTGTTTTATCATTTACCATAAATACGCAACTTACTAAGAACTTTATCACCAAAAGTGAAAACTGATATTATAAGTTATTTAAAATGAAAAAGAGGTTCAATATTCAATGAATACCTCAACAAGAAAAAAATCCTTAATTTACTTTTTTAAACGTACCTGTAATACTATTGATAGACTTATAAGTATCAACATTAATTTGTAGAACTGATGCTGTTCCCCAACTTGTAAAATATATTTTAGTTGGGATGCATTTGCTGTCAGCAACGCTATATCCAACATGCCCTGGGCAATAGTTTTCTTTGTGGCATATCGATTGGCATCCATGCTTTTCATCTTAAAAGAGAAAAAAATACATAAATTATTTCATCGAATATTATCAAGGATTTTGAGCTTTTGGCGCTATGCACCTCTCGTCTAGAAGCAAAAATTTTATAAAACAAAATGAAAGAAAAATGTTATTATGTTTATTTCGTCTTAATCACATTAACATAGACATACCCCATGTAATGAGGTGTCATTACTTCATAGGTTACAAGGAAATGAGGTCGTTACAACAGAAAAACTACCTTTTAGAAACGGCGTTAGTAATTACATTTGTAGGCATATATGCAAAAATTAGGTAATGAAACAGGCATTATAGAAAGTTTTCGTTTTAAAAACCTTGAATTTTTTATTATTTTGGGCATTTAATCATTGGAAACTGGTTATTCGATTGGTTTTTATAAGCACATTTGTATATGGGAGTTGTGAATTTTGGGACAACTCAAAAAAATTACCAGTTATTCGGCCAAAAGATAACTAGTGCTTGTTCATCTCCAATATAACTTGGCTTACCTACAATGTTGCCACGCGTTCACACGACATGTATCAAATTTGCAGTGAAAAATTTGACAGGTCATATGTAAGATACATCTCGTATAAAACCACCTTAAGAGGGTTTACTTCACTTGACTTTCGATGTTCCCTTGTGACTGATTTTTTCTTCAAAAAATTGCAAATAATCATTATTTGCGATTCCTGTTATAAATAAATCTTTTATGAAGACACTAGCAATTATCCCGCTACTTCGTAAGCAAAGTTTCAAATATAAGCTTAAACAAAATACTAAATGCGAATTCTTTATAAAGAGTACTATAATCAGAAACAAGAAAGATCGCTATATTCGCCTGTACCAAATCTTATATACCATTCACATTGGTCTCACTGCTCCCCCTGTTCGTATCAAAAATACCACTTCCCCTGCTTCAATCCAAAAAAAATTTCGCCAATTTAGGCCGCCGCCTTGAAGGTATATGTAAGAAGTTTTTTTGACAGCAGTGGCTATATATTCGGATATTTATACTTATGTAGGAATATCTGCACAATTTCTGATCAGAAAATGAGTTATTTTAGGTTTTTGCTTATATCTCGTTTCGTAGTTAACCGATCTTGCGTTCTGCCTTCAAATATTTCTAATAGTTTAACATCAAAACGCTTTCTGTCTGATTTGATTTTGCTCTGGAAGCTAGATTTCAACAGACTGACAGGCGAACAGACGGACATGTCTAAATCGACTTCCCTATCTATAAGGGTCAGAATAAATGTATACTTTATGTGGTCGCAAATGGATATTATAGAAGTTATAAACGGAATGACAAACTGATTTATACCCCTTTAACTACGCGAAGGGTATAATAATAAAGTAAAAAGTGATTTAAAAAAAAACCTGAATTCAGAATCTAGTTTTCTATTTTTAGACTTGATTTTAATCTGGGTCAATAGCCCTTAATTACACCTAGAACCATAATCACATAAAAATAATAAGAAATTTTGCTTTCTTAAAAACCTTATTAACTTTCGATAGCCTTTAATTTTATTTCTGGACCTTTAAAGTACCTAAAAGTACTACAATAGAATATTTACAATTTTTGGACCCCAAGTGGTGAAAAATTAAAAAAGAAAAACCAGAAATCAGGGGTCTGAATTTTCAAAATGTACCAAAAACGCACAAATTTTTTTTAAAACAATTTTAATTTTTTTTGAATTATGCTTTTATCTTTAATGGATAAAAAGTTACAAAAATAACCCAAAGAGTAGTAATATATAAAATTTGAATCCTTTTTACCATTCAGGGTCCAAAATTTAAAAAAAAGTACTTAAAAAAATAATTGATGTTTGAGACCTGTTAGAAGCAATTTAAATTATTTTCTTGGTTTTATTGGTTCAGAAGTGTAAAAAAAGGACATATCATAATATAGTTTTTATTATTTCCTGCCTTTTAGAGTTCAATATTTCACAAAAGTTGTTGTTTAGAACACAACACCACCTAAGGGTCCGAATTTTTCGAAATCCCGCCTCAGTACTCACAATGGAAATTTCTAGTATATAAGTAGCTTTATGCGTTTAAGCTGCACGATGATGGATCAGTCAGTTAGTCATTAACGCTGGTCCTTTATATATATTTGAATTTATAGGTTATTTTAGCACAAAAATTAAATAAATTTACTATTGCTGACAAAGTATAAAGAAGTAGGTACCGTGAATCAAGAATATTCCCTTTTCGTTGGGTACTCAATACTCACAAGTAGTTTCTCGATACTTTCAGACTGGCACTTTTGAGATTATTTA
The DNA here is from genome assembly GCA_963583895.1 of Melanophora roralis. Classification (NCBI taxonomy): domain Eukaryota; kingdom Metazoa; phylum Arthropoda; class Insecta; order Diptera; family Rhinophoridae; genus Melanophora; species Melanophora roralis. Next base: position 88,749,422 of record OY757187.1, on the reverse strand, counting down.
AACAATTTAGCAACTAAATTACAACCCTCTTAAAAATATTAAAAAAAAATACTGCATTAAAATACAAACAAAAAAAAACAAAATTTTTCAAATTATTTAGTGGTATCGAGTACCCAAATGAACTCTATGAGGCAGTATCGAGTAATAAAAAGTATTAAAACTTTTCAGCACTAAAACTGACTGCAAATCTTTGTTCCTATATAAGTCAAACAAAGAAAGGTGGAGGCACATCCAGTATTTATGTATGTACATACATATGTATTTTTATTTCGTATCTGTATAAACAAAATTAAAGTTTAACCTGAACTTAATATGTATTTGGTGGATTTGAAAAACAATGCGAATGACTAATTTTTGTATGTTTGTTCTCTGTATTTAATGTACATCCCAGCTAGCCATTTTAACTGGAAAAAAGTCTGTCGCAAACTACGTGTAGATTGTTTGTAGTTGCCGACGAGCGCGTATTTTAATCGTGAAAGATATTTCGCACAAGAGAAACTGTTACATTCGATGATTAATTAACCAGAACTAACAGAAAACAACATTGTTGCAGGGGCTTCGTTTAGGAATTTAAATTAATCACCATTGTCCATTAAACACCTCTTGGCAAATACATATAAACATAGGCTCAAAACAAATGGAAGTAAAGTTTTAGACTGAAGCAACAAAAAAGTTGCCACTTTTGTTCTGCTGGAAGCTGGTATTCTTTTTAAAAACAAATTATAATTCTCTTATATTTGTAACTTCATTATGTTGTAATTTTTTGTATATTAAAATATAAAAAAAATTTATAATGCGAAATAAATTATTAAAATACAAAACATATTAAGTAAATAATTTTAAAAAAATCAACACAATTTCATCAAAATTCTACGAGGTTGCTTCTCAAACAGGGACCATCTTTAAATAAGAAACTTGTTTAATACTCCAACCAAAATTAAACTTATTTTTGTTTAAAGGGTAAGAACATATAAAAATTAACACGTTAATACAGTGGTGGTCATTTAACTAGAAACGATTCAAAATAAATTAATAAAATTAATTACTTCTCTGTTTTTTAATGATCAGGTATTTAAAAATTTGCAGTTTTTCGCCTAAGGTTCTGAACCTATACTATTATTGTTAGTGATAATAAGAATGTTTTTAAAATTTGTTAATTACCTTGTAAACAATTTGATACGATTTAGTTTTAAAATAGGCAAAACAAACATATAACAAATTTACGCGGGACCATTGTGAAATTAATTATCAGGTAAACGGATCCGGAAGACAATTTTTGACTCTCTTATTTTTTTCTTTTTTATATATATAGTTTAACAATATGGTGCAAATTACATTTAAGACTTGAAGGCATCATGTGTCGACTTTCAAAAAAGCCAAAATAAAAAAAACGTAAGATGAAATGAAATGCTGTGGTGATTTTTAATTTTTTTAACAGGGTGTTCCCTACGAACTCAAAAAATTAAATTTGTTAATACAATTTAAAGCAGTAAAAGTTTATAAACTAAAACAGTACTTAATTTTTTCTCTAAAATGATACTTTTATAAAAATATAGATCAAAAATTATACAAAAAATGGTTTTTCTAATGGTTTTTGCAAATTTTACTGAATTTTTTTTATATATCTTTACAAATCCTTAAAAAATAAGTGCAGCACTAATTTTTTTAAATTATTTTATTTAGTGTTAAAACGACACTATAATATTTAATGGGAAACAATCCATATTCACACATTTATGGCAAAATGAACACATTCTCTTTTTGTGGAGTACTTTTTTTTGCCAAAATCTACTTTCAGATAAGCCGTGGCCTAAAAACGCGTGAAATGTGACAGCAAATGAATTAAGAAAAGTGCACATGAATTTTACAAAAACAAAACCCGCATGTTATTAAAGTGATTCATTAAGTTTTAAAAATAATTGAGTTCAAATGCCTTCACCCTCGGTGAGACATGTGCGACATCTTATTAAAAAGTTTTTTTTAGAAGCAGCTTTCATTAGCTACTCTTTTCTTTCAAAATGTCAGCGTTACGTTGCGAAAATTCTCTTGATCGACAAATATTATTTAAGGTCGTTCCAATGTTATAATAAGTTAAAACAGACCTAAAAAGCCACAGATGCACTAGGAAAATAACGACGCGTCGTATCTTTTCTTGGCTTAGTAGCGTGGGTCCAATCGTACCAAAGAAATAAAATCATTTTTAACATTGAGAAGATGTAATGAAACCTTACTATTGGGAATAGAATAAAATAAGTGAGGTATTGGCTTTCAGGCATTAAATATTATGAACTGGCCACCCTAAAAGTCCTAATCCCAGCCTTTTTTAAAGTTGAAAACAAAGGTTTTAAAGACAAAAATTTACAAAATATGTAAATAAAATCAGTTGGTGCAACAAAAGTGTGAAGGTTTGTTTGTACATATGTACTTACATACATATGTATGTAAGTTTATCAGTGACCAACAAACTAACTTTTAACAACAATTAGTGTTATAGGCTGGTATTCAATTTAGTCTGAATTTTAGGCTTCCATAAGAAGTACAAACCTAGCGGAAATTCAGTTCAGTTTCTTAACACTCTAACAAACAAACCTAAACGAGAGCGCTTTTTTCCGCAATACTGTAACGCTTAACTTGTATACCTAAACAAAAGCGGCAGCCATTGCGGCAATGCTTTAAACAGTGCTACCACAATAAACAAAATTTTGTTACCAAACTAAAAACAAAAAAAATAACCTGGAAAAAATCCGAAATATGATAATTTTTTTATTGAAAATGATTATACATGAAATGATAATATGTATATACAACAAAAAAATACAAGAATTACATTTGTTCAAAAAATAAAACAATTTACCAACGAAATAATGTTTGCAAAAATTTACAAAAAAAACTCCCATTTTTGGCTTTAATAAATCATCTATCTATGGCTTTAATAAATCATAAATCTATTTATTATTTGTTTACATATTGTTTTCTTAATTCGCAGCTAATGCATTAAACACATTCAAGCTACAAGAACACAGGAACACACGAACACAAAAGTTGCTTGCTACATTATTGTCCGGGTGGCTGCTACTGAAATATTAACTAGACTACCACTACAAAATAAACATATGAGCAATATGACTTTCAGTGGTGCCACCAAAAGTCTTTTTGTATTGTTTAAGCTATATTTTTTGCACCTTACCGTACTGGCAGCACTAATCTATTAACTGTCGCGTAAAAAAATAGCAATTAGTGTCCACGCCACACAAGGCGAATTCATAGAGAAGGTGGTCTTGACAGATCAGCTGACTATTTTTTGCTCGTGCAATTTTCCTCACAATGTGTCAAAAGTTTGTCTATGTGCTTCTTCTTGATTTAAAAAAAAAATGACGCGTCGGTTAGATTCTTAAACTAAAAATTTAAAAAAGTGTTTTTAATTAACAAATAGTAAAACCAAATGATGCGTTCTTATGCTTTGTGCAAAAAAAACACTGTAAAATTAATTTTATTCACGTTTTTCTTCTGCAAATAATTTGTTTTTTTTCTAATGATGCCATATTTGTGTTTGACATTATAGGTACGAATTTTTCGCCTGCGTCCACCTTGTATGAATTCGCCTTGCACGCCACAAAATTAGCATTGACAGCAACCCGTAGTAGTGTTGCCTTGTAGCTATTAAAAAAATTATTCTCATAAGCACACGTGTATTCTATTTTCGGCTGGTTGTGTTCGGTAGCCTGTGGCGAGGAATGTATTTAATGCTTAACTTCGCTTTCTAACGCTCTTTAAAAATCGGATTTCCCAATTACAAAGCGTTGCCGCCGCATTATTTAGGTTTGCTTCATACAATTTGTATGGGCATAAGAATTTTTGACAGCTAAAAAACGCCTGCCGCTCTCGTTTAGGTTTGTCAGTAAGTTTATACACAATTCTTATGAGAGCTAAAAATTCCGGCAAGAACAGCGTACCGGTCTTATTTCACATAATATTAAGAAAAATTTATTTTTTTTCTTTTTAAGTTGTTTATTGTTTTGACGTTTGTTATTTGTTGACCGAACTTAAGTTGCTCGGCTTTTTTGCAAAAATTTCTTAAAAATTCAATGATTTCTGTGGGGTTTTTGTTTAAAACTTTTATACTAGAATAGTGCTTTTATATTTCCTAATCATAGTTTTAATTTTGTATACCATGTTTTTAATTACATTATAAAAATTGTACGTTACTAAGTCGTGTCTATTTATATGACCACCACTGTATATGTACGTGTTCCTTTATTCAATATCTATCTGCCATACAATTTTTGTTCAAATCTTCTCGTATGTGTACCAAAATATGTATTTCAATCAACTTGTATGTTATTATAAATAGACTTTTGTTGTTCATTATTTATTTACTTCTTTTGTTACACTTTTGTGATTTTTTCAAAATTTTTAATTTGAAATTACTTATTGTGTAATAATACAATATGTAGTTCCAAGCATTTGTATGTACATATAAGTTAGTAGTATTTTCGAAATTGGTTTTATTTGAGTGATTTTATGTATTTCTTTGTCTTTGATTATTGCAAAGCAAAAATGTAAGAGGAAGATGGAAATATTATTTTATTGCATAGACACGTTAGTTAAATTTTAAAATTTACCTCCGTATCGTTATTTATCCTGTCGTTTAAACTCTGAATTACTTGGGCCATCTCTTTTTTGTTGCAGTTTTTTTTTTGTTTAATACTAAATATGTATATAAATATTTATTTTTTATTTAATGTTGTCAATTTTCGCATAAATTTATTAATAATTGGAATCATTTGTTTGCAGCCAACCGTCCAAGTTTAGTTATTTTTATATCGATTTTTAAATTATTATTTAATTTAAAAATGTTGTATGCCTGTTTGTGTATACATACATATCTAAATCCCATTTATAATCTGAATTGCATTTGTATCCATGTTTTATATATGTATCATGTACAAACACACATATTCACTAATATCTGCTTTTTATTAAAAGTTTTTTTTGTGTCTCTATGACAACTTTAAAAGCGGCATTGTTAACAACAATACAACCTAACGATTAAACAACTCAACATTTACTAACTGAAATTAAAACTAATTTTAAAAAATTTATGCTTACGCTGCTAGTTTGTTGATTCTACTGTCGGTTGTTCGCATCAGTTGTACGATTTAAATACAGTACCGAGCAAGGCAGTAGCAGTAAATGCAAGCATATATGTATGTATATTCTTAAAGGACTAAATAATTATAAAAGAAAAATGTTATTATTTCAACACATTAATTAATAATATTTTTGCTTAATTAGAATTACAAAAAGCGTTTATTGCCTGATTGGACTGACAATGTTATTATCTTAGCGTTACTTTAAAAAATGCTTAAATGCTGGAGAAATATTTACCATTTTATAGAGAAGACTTTTTTTCTATTCCTTTAATTTGTTGAAAGGAATAAAATCAAAGCTGACTACGGTCTACATATCCTATGAGAAGACGAAGTCCCCGAGCAGCGATGTGCAAAGAAAATTAGGAAATACCTGGTTTTAGGCTGTCCCACAAACGAACATCACCCCCAATGGGGTGGCAGAGACACCAGTAAGAGAACTGATATTTTCGATTTTATAACTTTTATGCCAAAGTTTAAAGCAAAAGATAGAAAAGAAAATATCGATATCACTCTCAATAAAAGGAGCATGGCTTTGGGATTGGATGGAAGCCTGCTGGCAGGGGTACCAGATATTTTCGAGAAAAAAATCGAGATTATCGGCAACTTTAAAATACATATGTATACATATATACATATATATATGTATATACATATGTATATGTATGTGTATATAGCATATATACATATATATTTTTTTTAAATTTAAAAAAAATACTTTTTTTACAAAGAACTAAGAAAACAGAAAAATTTATCAAAACTAATATTTGCATTAATATTTATAAACATTTAAGGGATTTACAAGATGTTCTATTTGTCCTATTGTCATAAAATTTTGACAATGGTTTAACAACCTTTACCAACTATTGGACACTCGGCGCAGGTGTACACAGGTGTTGTGACAATTTAATAAGTATATTAAGCGACGTGGTACTTTTAAAGAACTATTTTTGTATGAAAGACAACAAAACCATTGCGAAATTTTATAACAATATGACAATAGAACATAATAGGACACTTTTTGAATCCCCTAATAAAGTAAATACTATACGAATGCACAAATTTGTACAGTATTAGATATGCACCTATATAATCCTATGTATGTATGTACCCTACCAGAACAGTGACAGTCATTTGACCGGTCATATGACCGACACAGATGACCGGTATATCGGTCATTATTTTCTATCATTTTCTTAAGGGCGATGTGAAAAAAATGACCGAAACTTTGTGTACGTTTGATCTTGCATCTCCCTCGCACCTTCAGAAATGATAGAAATATTGGTCACAAATGACCGAAAAAAAATGTTTTAGTGTTAGTTTCGGTCACAAATTTCTTGTAGGGTATGTATGTATGTACATATGTATGTATGTATGTACGAATGTGTGTATGTATGTATATATGTGTGTATGTATGTATATATGTGTGTATGTATGTATGTTTGTATTTAATAGCGTACCACACCAAGCCTGGAAGGAACAATATGCTACTTTTTTTGGAAATTATTGATGCCACGCCCGCACTTCGCCCATTTGTGTGGGAAGGTCAGGTTATGAATTGCCTAACAAAATTAACCATAGCCATACTAAACAAACGCGTAGAGCTAAACACATGAAATTTAAAACACGTGTTAAGCTTCTCATGTTTGTTCAAATACAGATAAATTATATGCTTATGTTTTATTTTTGTTGATCTTCTTGGTTTTTAATACAAATTTTTGTTTTTTAATTTGGCTTGAGTTCACATGTATATAAGATTTTATGTATTAATTTTGGATTTTCAAACAAAAATTATAACAGCTAACCGTAATTATTTTTATTATCTCAGCTAAAATAAAACACGTTAAAAGAAATATATAAAGACAAACTTATAAATAAGCATCATCGCTACACTTCCTAAACCCAGTTTTCGCTTGTTAACATTTATTTGAGATACTTTCTTATGTCTTCAAAAATCTGTATTTAAACACAATTCGAGACAAATTTTTATATATTTTTATATGGGTCAAAGTAAAGTGCGCCCTTCGCCGCGCGTCGCGTGCATTGGCCTTCTACTATATCACTATACGGTGCCTAAGAAAACAAAATACCTTAAGTCAGAAATCGAGATAGACTTGCTAGTGAATATCTTTCTGGGGAAAAGGGAGAAACCAAAATAGTGAACCAAGAAACTTACATTTCAAAGGTTTATAGTTAGAAGGTTGTTTAAAAGGGTGATGGCAGATGGGAGGGATGGCGATTGAGATAAATAGTATGTTTCAATAAGTACGATATAAATGTAAGAAGCAATAAAGAAGCTTTGTGTTTAAAGTAATGCGAATCCATAGAGTCGGTAAATAAGCTTTCAAGGTTTCGGCAGATATTGTTCAAATACCCAACGGTAGCGGGATATATTTAACAAATGGATGGATAATAAGCTCACTCTAGCTTAGAGACTTAAGATATACCTAGGGAAAACACGTTTTGGGCATTAGGGATGTTAAGGATGGTACAGTAACGAAGGGTTTGAGGAACTTGAAGGGAAAGTCTGTGGGAAAATGGTGATAAATAGAAAAGTGGAGTGGCAGTTAATACCTACTAATCCCCGAGACTTTCTAGAGCAAGTTTCTCGAAAATACTTATTTACCAAGAAGATAGAGAGGTTGCAACATTTTTTATACCCACATTTAGCAAAAAAGGCCAGCCACAACCTCAAGATTTATGGCCTACGTATCAGTCTATCTTTTGGAAGACCAATACTCAATGAGATGAAGTGGAAGCTAGAATGGCAGACTAAGTATCTTATTGAAATCGTCAAAAAAGAAGAGTACACATACAAAAACTCTATAGGAAAGAGGTTGGACGTGCAACCAAAGGTTTACAAAATGGTTAACGTATAGGTGAACTGTGTGAAGGAAGACAGAAGAAAAGGGCTGTTATAGTAAGCTTCGTACTAAGTTATACAGAGATATTTTACTTGGCCTTACTGGTTCTGTGAGAAGAACACCTCCAATAGCACAAGACAAAATTCTTCACACGGTACCTACTGAGTACTGGGCAATGTAAACGTCGGAAAAAAGCTTGGTCAGAATTAGGGAATGGTAAGCAAAGCCGAAAATCGATTTTCGATTTTACGATCAACTATTTTAATCTCGGTTTTCAAAGTCGATTAATCGAAGCTTTTAATCGATTATAATTCAAAGTCGACTTTTATTTTGATGCTGTATTAAAAATGAATAGATACCCTTAAAATGATTTTAAAGTAAGTAAATTAAGTTTTTCCCAAAGAAAGGTTTTATAAGAATTAATGTTTTTAATGATTACAAAGCTCGCAGGTCATAAACAAATTTAGATAGTTTAACTTCATACATAATTATATACTTAAGTGCAAATATCCATTATAATTTCAATGTATGAAATTAAATAAGTGAAAATTTAAATACGAACACACAACAGATAGTTTGAAATAAATTGTGTTAATAGAATAATTCTTCAAATTTATAGCATTTAAAAATTTTTTAGGTAAAATCGATTTTTTGGGCTCAATAATCGATTTCAGTATAAAATCGTCAACAAAAGGCCGATTACAAAAAATTGATTATTTTGAGGTCAAAATCGACTTTCGACTATAATCGAAGTCGATTTACCAGTCCCTAGTCAGAATAGGCAAGTCAGGATCACAAAAATTTCCTTATAACGACTATGCTAGGATATTATAAAAAATTAGCCTTAAGGAGCTAAATATATGTATGCCGGGGACCTATATGATCATAGAGGCAGGTTTTGAAAGAACACCACTGATAATGACTGCTGAGATGGATTGTTGGTTTAGAATATCTTATGAGACCGATACTGGTCATGCTTTAGCCACCTCCACCTAGAGGCCTGTTGGACCACTGTGAGTCCCTTTATATAGTTGAAAAGAGCTCTGACAAACTTATATTGTATGTATATCCTTATCACTTTTGTAATGGGCATAATAAGAAAACGAAGAAAATTGTATGTTAAACAAACAAACCCTGATTTGCCCCTACTGGCAATAGGGTGACCATAGTTGAAAGTTTAAAATATGATAGAATTGTATTGAGAAAGTTTTGGAATGATATATTAAAAATTAAGTCGCTTATGTTAAAATAAAATTTTTATAAATGCGAAATAATTTTCCATACTACTTAGTTTTGCAAAATCTAATGGATATTAAATGTATTTTGGCAATATTTTATACGGATAAGACCTTTGGCATGTTTATTACTTAGCTTATTTCTGATTTTGCTTTTATATTTTTTTTTATAACAAAGATATAGTTTAAAGCATGCATTGAATGTAATTTAAAAATTTGTTTATTTAACATTTTTAAAAGCTCTAGCTGGACGACCAGGTCTGGCAAAAGAGACTACAAAACTAATTTTTGTATTCCTACGCTCTTCAATGCGCAGAGAGCACGCACACGCGTGAGGGGTTTTGCGGATCCCGGCTTTAGAGCATTTAGTGCGGCCTGACTATCGACGTAGACTGTTACGCCACCTCTTCCCTCTGCGTCCTCTTCTATCCTTTATCGGTCCTCTTCATGGGCAGAATCTCAGCCTGGAGAACGCTGTACTCTTCCAGAAGTCTGTATGACATGCCCTTTCCTACCTAATACATAAACACCAGCTCGAGTGCCCACATCCATCTCTGGACCTTTGACAAGAGTTTCCTTATGTCGTCCCTCTCCAAGGCGCTCCCCAGACTACCGTACGTAAGAATCAGCACCGGCAGCTCAAACTCTGCCACCTTGTACTTTCTAGTGAAAAGAACTAGCTCCGCCTTCTATTGGTTTAATTCCAGTCCCTTGTCCTTGATCCAATCACACAGATCGCATAATTCACTCTGCATCATCACGCTCGTGGTGGACAAAAACTTCCCCGTCACCAATACCACGATGTCGCCTTCATATGCCACTATCTTTATCCCCTTCGAGCCAAACCACCTCAGTATCTCGTTGACCACCAAGATCGACAGTAGTGTGGCAAGATCCCTCCCTGTAGCGTCCCTCTGATCACACTCCTCCTCAGGTGTTCATTTCCTAAACCAGAGTTGATTATTCTGCTGCCAAGCGTAGAATATTTCACTTAATTAGGATGCCCTGAACGCGCTTTAAAGGCACCTTCGAAATCCAAGAGGGCGGCCAGGTTGTAATCTATCCTGCTCATACCCCGCTCTATAAATCCCACCACATCATGAAGCGCACTGTCAACAGATTTCCCCATCAGATGAGGATTCCAATGGATAGTGAAGTGACTTTTTATTAGAAATGGGTCAATCGGTTACTTTAGTTCGTTTTTGCCAACAACCTCGTTTGTTTTTTTCCACGAAGAACAGTGTAATTTATATAGCGTTTGGCAAAAACAAGCTAAAGCAACGATTCGAATCCAAGTCTACTTCCTTTTATCAACATAAGTCAGGCAGCCATTAGGGCCTAAAAGTCAAGTCTGAGTGGGTAAGGGATTTCAACATAGTTGGTAATCAAACTGCAGACGAGCTCGCTCAAAGTGACTTTTAATTTTCTACTAAAATTGTTACAGTGTAACCTCTATTAACGCAACCCAAAACATTTTGGGCTGTTGCAAAAACTGAGTTGTTAAGAAAACCGAGTCAAAGGTTCCTTGCCTTTGAAAATGCGAAGGTAAACTTTTGAAAATAAAGGCCTTTGATTTAATTAAAATAAAGGCTATTAAAACAAACAAAAATACTATTTTCCCACATATTCCATTTAAAACCAGTTCTTATTCTTTCGTTTTCTTATGCTTTTATTTATTTCACAATACAATATGAATTTTCTTGTTGAATTTTTTTAATACCACTTTTTTGCTGTTACTTTAAGCAAAGACATTGTGCCTAAATGCTATTTTGGTTAAGGAAATTTAAATTAAAATACTATTGCCTTAAGCTTAGTTCACACTAGGCTTTCATTTGACAAACTAAGCAGAAATACTTATTCGAATTATTTTCCGCGAAATAAAGCAGACAAGTTTTACAAACTTATGTGTATCTTGAAAACATCGAAATAACTTATATTTCATCACATAATTGCGTAGTGTAAACAAAGCTTTAGAATATACATACAAAGCACAAGCGGATAAACCTTTTTTTTCTTAATACCTAATAACATATGTCTATTTAAGTATTGTTTAAAAAGCCTTTTTATATTATTTTTTTCCTGTTTGGGCTTAGCATAATTGGTCAATTTGAAATGACAACTACTTGATTAATTTGTTTTATTTTGTTGTTGACTTAAGTCCTCCCTCTCAAAAATATTAAAAAAAATAAAAAATTAAATAAAGTTGGGGAAAAAAGTAAACAAAGAAATACAAGCATCAGACAATAAATAATATTGAGTATAATTAATTTAAAAAGTCTTTTTATGCACAGCTCGTTGACCTTCTTCTTCATACTCGCGCTTTGAAATCCACATTTTTTTAAAAGTATCCAGTGATGCTAGGATTGAGCCCCCCATCCACGTTGAGTAAAGACGTTCTTGGGGAGCGGCAATCTAAGAGATATAAACTTATTTAACAATCAAACACAATTTTTAAAAAATTATCTTACTCTAATCTTAAGATCTTTTGCTGAATGTTTCCTCAACTCAGACAACAAGCGATCACCGAAACCTTTGAAGAGTGTAGAACCACCCGATAATACAATATTCTGATAAAGCATTTTTCTGAGATCCATATCAGATTTTTCTATGGCATACATTAACACATCATGAATACCCTCACATTCTTCGCCCAATAAGTCGGGTCGAAATAGCACTTCAGGTGCTCTGAAACGCGATTGACCAATCTGAGAAAAAAAAAAGCCAAAAGAGGTTTAATAATTTTGTACCCGTTAAGATACCAGCGTTAAAAAAGAAAAATACCTCTAATGTTTTACCATCAGGTAGTGTGTATGCAAATTTTTCAGTTTCCACTGATTCTTCTTTCTGAGGATTGGTTGCTAAGTAGCAAACTTTTTCTTTAATCGATCGAACAATTTCGAATTCCGCAGTGGAACGAAAGTTAAAACCTTCTCGGCGAATAAGTGTCTTTAAGTAGCGTGAAACATCTCGACCAGCAATGTCTACACGCATAATGCTGTGTGGCATAGCGAAACCTTCATAAATAGGAACAGCATGCGTAACACCATCACCTGAATCTAAAACTACGCCCGTGACACGACCAGTAGCGTATCTTAAACAATAAACAGTTGAGTTAAATAAAAAGGAGCAGAAAATAGATCTCTGTACTTACAGACTCAAAACGGCTTGCATAGAAACAAAAAGTGCAGGTGCATTAATACCTTCAAAAAAGAATTCTGCTGCCTTCTCACGGTTCCTTCGAGGATTTAACGGCGCCTCTGTCAGCAATACTGGATGTTCGTCAGTACATGTGGATAATTGTTCCTAAAATATTAGTTATTGTTAATTTATGTTAGAATTTATAAATATGTTTAAGTACATAGCTGTAAGTTGTGAATATTTTTACTCCAAATATTTACAAAAAATTAATTTTTCTTTAATTTAGGTTATTTTTTTAAAATGAATTTCATAATAATCTACATTTGTTTCTTCAAAATAAAAAGTTAAAAATACTCCTTTATTTCATTCTGTAACAAATATATTCAACTTCAAACACTTTAAATAAAATACTATTAGATTTTATTTTATTCAGAATATTTAATATGAATTTTTCAATATTCCAATTAATTTGAAACCAATAAAATAATTTGTGGAGTTTTTTTTTTTTTTTTGAATATTTTAATTCTGGTCAGTTTTCTTTGAATATTTCAATTTTTGAATAAAAAAAGCAATATGAACGTCAATACATTGTTTTGATAAATACACATAAAATATCTTATAATCATGTCTATTTATTCGGCTTAAGTTCATTATTAAAAATGTGATAGCTTAGAATGGAAATTTTATTAAAAATTAAATAATTCCGATACTAGCCGAGTGTAATGCATTTTCGAAATCAGCTACGATTTCTCGTCAGCACTCTTTCTATTCGGTACTACTGTAAGTTGAATGTTGATTTGTTCTATTTAAACAAACTTTAATTAGAATTTGAATACTGGAAAAAGCAAAAATTAAAATAAAAAAATAAATAAATAATAGAAGTAACTAGTGATAAATGCAAACAGAATGAGAATAAGAGAACATAGGATTGTATGTGGATTTAGTTCGGTCTAAACAATAAGGAATATGAATAGAATTCCAGTATTCAAATTCTAGTTGAAGTTTGTTTAAATAGAACAAATTAACATTTAACTTACAGTTACAGTAGTACCGAATAGAAAGAGTGCTGACGAGAAATCATAGCTGAAAAAAGTGGCAAAATAGTATCAGCATAAAGAAGTCGCACAAAAAGTCGCAGGCCCTTGAAAAGGTTGCAAAATGCAACTTTATTCGACAAGCGGTCACTCTGACCCAGACCCTTCGTTGCGAATTCATCTAGACATTTCAATAGTTTTTCTTAACAAAAATATTTTTAAACTTTTTAAGAAACTTTGATTTATAAGTTTAAACTGCAAAAACTTTGTATATGTATATATTTAATTTAAAAAAGGAAATAATAAGCAAAATAGAGAAAAATGTTTTTCCATGAAATCAACAAAATAACAGTGGCGCGGTACTCTATTGTGCTAACAAAAGCTATGTCGCGTCAGACTACACATATAAATTTTAAAAAGAAAACAAATTATTATTTTTCAAAATCTGTAATAGAGAAGTTGACGATTTTGTACATGTCGTTACAATTTCGTACCTACATGTCCATGATACAACTAATCAGGTAATCTCGTCCCTGCAACAGATACAAATTAGTATCAAAGTGTCAAGCAACAGCTCATAGAAAAAAAACGATGAGTAATAATTTTTGTTGTTTTATTTTCACAGGGAGAACATAATTTTGACATTTTTGCACTAATCAGCTGGGCTGACGAGACAACCTGGTTTTTTGTATCATGTACATGTCGTTACGATTTCGTACCTACATTTCATTACAAAGTCGTGCCAACCCTTTTATGTAAAAATCGTTCGGTACAGAATTTGGAAGACTTTTTCGACTATTCGTAACGAATTCTTAACAAAATCGAAACTTTTGGTTTGCTGGTGACCTTTTTAAAACGGCTGATATGTGTACGTACTTTGCTATAAATATATCCCCAGATATGTTCCATATCATTCCAATCAGTCACAATGCCATGTTCCATTGGATAGCGAATACTAAGAAGGCCACGGTGCTCTTCTGCTTTAGGTCCAACAAACAGATCACCTTCTAAAGCACCAGCCATAACACGTACATGTTTTGGACGACCAACACTAAAAACAAAAAACCAAAGCAAAATAAATAGTTTGAATAAATTACTCTTTGATTGTAATACATACTAATTTGGAAATCTGCACTTCGGAATATGCTCACCAGCAAAGCCAGCTTTTATCATACCAGAACCCTGTTGAAAAAAATTTAAAAAAATATATGTATGAGCATATGAAAATAAAGTCATTTTGTTTTGTTATTAAATACACAAAATATCATTTAAAAACAAATTTATTGCTTTGCCCGCAAGCCAAAGAATATGAAGATTATCACGGCGCCAGAGGTAGATATGTTACTGGTTTCGAGAAGTTCCCGCAATCAACGGAAATCGATTATGAATTTTGCACCTCGAATTGGTTTGGCTATAGTGGATTATGGGCGCTTGCGAGAAATTGATACTTTTTATTTGGACTGTCAAAATTTTCGTGATTATTACAGAGATCCCTACAACAAGCTGCCACGTCCAGAGGCATTTAAAAAGCACTATGGCAAATGTCAGGGGAAACGTTATAACGATAACATAAATGAGATAATAATGCGGCCCAATAGTTGGGTGCAAGAAAAACAACCAGCAATTTATCCCCGAAACTACACAAGGCTTTTGGCTATGGACGAAGGAATGCATTTAAATGGCCAATTTAATTCAGCGCCATGCGTAAAATATAAACGTTAGACGTCTAAAACAGTTTTCCAATATTAAAAGAACTTATATATTTTGAGAAAATAATGGTTTTAGTAATGGTCGTGTTTTTATTTAACCACCATTTTCATTAAAGGGTTTAGTCATCATATCTTGTTGGTAGATTTGTTAGGATTTAACCATTTAGGCAGCCATCAAAGCAATATTATGGAAAGTCTAGGGGGCTAGTGCGGCAGCAAAGGCAGGTGATGTCACTGTCATTTGTAATTGTACCGCACCTCAAAGTTTTCTTGTTTTTGATTTAACATCTCTTAACGAAAACTATTTTTTACTTACATTATCAATAACAACGGGCTGGTTATAAGGTTCCATATTTGTGCGTTTTTTTACTTATTTATTTTATAAATTTGTAAAAAAACTTAACCAGTCTAAAAAATTTCTACTTGCAAAATTTGAACTCAGTTTTTGTTTTTTTGTTTGCTTTGACGTCAGTAATGAAATTGCAGCGATTTTTTGTCCGAAACTTTGCTAATATCTTTATCAGGGTACACGTATGTATATCAGGTAGCCCCAGATAAACAGTTGAGTAACGGTATTTCGTTATATTAATGTCAAATTCTGTTTATGTTTATGTATTTTCTTCCTTTTATACAAACAACAACTGTAGTATCGTAAGAAAAGCTCAAAGAGAAGAAGAAAGATTTTGTGAGTTTTTGTTATTTGTCTTTGACATTCTTATGACGGTTTTAGTTGTTTTTGCAGAATCGCTCCTACCTAATAAGTGTACCCTGATCTATATTAAATTGCACAAAGGATATACACATATGCAAGTTAATCCCACTTACTGCTAAGTACAAACTTTGCAACGAGTTTATGAAACAAATTTTTTATTAATGTGTACGGCCAACCATAAACAGCGATTTGCACTATGCAACCAACATCAATGTAACCATTATATGTACATATATCAAAAAATCAAATGTTATATGAAATTAAACCATAAACATATATACAAACCAGTGATCTGCAAAAATCACATTTTTGTTGATTTGTGCATGCATACAAATTTTCATATACAATCGATCAAAACACTCGATCGAAAAGTTGCGGGCAAAATCATGCACAACATGCAATTTAATCATACCGAGTGTTAACCACATTTTTAACTATGCATGTTCGGCACTCGGTTTTAATATGAAGGCTTGATTTAATCATTTAGAGTTGATGATGAAATTTTGCACAATGCATGTTTGATACTCGGTACAAATATACATACTTTTTGCGTTGTTTGGTATGATTAAAGTTGAAAAACGAACTTAAAAGATTAAACAATGCAAATACATACATACGTATGTATACAAAAGGCATTAAATCATATTGTAGACATTAATGCGTAATGTTCTGCGGTAAACCAAAGGGCCTATTTACGTAAAACGCAACGCATTATAACTCTAACAAATGTATGGAAAAAATATAAATTTAAAAAACATTTTCATACATTTTGTTTTTGTTCTAGGGCGTTGCGTTTTAGGAAATAAGGAGGAAAGTCAGGCATTTTTTCTTTAAATAAAAAGCAAATATTAAAACTTATTTTTATTCAAAACAAAAATAAAATGGGTTTTCTTTACATGAAAAGTGTAATAAGTACTTCTTACCTTAATCCTAAAATTAAATAAAAATTTTATTATAAAAATGGGTAAAATATTTTATCACAAAAATTAAGAGATGCTCTATCTAATTTTAAAAAGATTTTTTAAGACGAAATGTTTTTAAATAACTAACTACCAACACACACTTCAACATTCACTTCTTTTTTGTAGGCAGTAAATTATTTAATGCTAACACAATGATTTCTTTCATTTCTATATTTTTGCATTATTGCATGTTGTACTTCGTTTTTCAATCTTAATCATACCAAACAACGCAAAAAGTATGTTAATTTGTACCGAGTATCAAACATGCATTGTGCAAAATTTCATCATCAACTCTAAATGATTAAATCAAGTTTTCATATTAAAACCGAGTGTCGAACATGCACAGTTGAAAATGTGGTAAACACTCGGTATGATTAACTTACATGTTGTGTATGATTTTTTGTGCAAAGTTGAAACACAATCATTATTCTGATACATATAAAATGAATAAGCATAAGGAGTGCTACGGCATATTTAAAAGATGACGTAGAAGTAACTTGTTTTTTTGTGTGTTGAATAATGCTTACTTGTTTTTGAAACACCGGCTGCAGTACTCTGATACAAACTATGCAACCAACAATAAAACATGCTGTAAATTTTGTACCCAGCTAACAAACATTTTGTAGTGAGACTTTTTATTTGCTACACTGCACATTTTTGTACGTCTTGAAGAAACAAATTCATGCCAAGACAAACGTCAAACTCAATATATGAAAAGATTAGTATAAAAATACCAGATTTATTTTATTTGAATTATGACATTTGTCTAGGCATGAATTTGTGTCGCCAAGACGTATAATTACCAAAGAATTGAGTTAGGAATTAATTATACAGGGTGTTAAGTGGCAGATTAGCATTTTCATATTAATACAAATTTTAATAATTGACACAAAATTTTATTAAGAGCATTGATTAAAAGCGGTTTTTATTTTGTTAAAAGGATGCCATCCAGATATCTTCCGTCGAGTGGAACTCACTGTTCAAAACGACACACGCTGAAGCAAACTTGGTTCAATTGGGTTGATTTCTAGACGAACATTTGCCCTTAAAGCCACTAGAGATTGGGGCTTGTCATTATAAACCCTCTCCTTGAGGTAACCAATAAAAAATCCATATGAGCTAGATCGGGCGACCTCGATGGCCATGGGATATACCCAAAGCCACTGATCAGTTTTCAGGGGAAATTATCTAAAGAAAATTCATCGAAGCTCTGCCTGTGTGTGCAGCGCCTCCGCCTGTTGAAACCCCGTGTGTGAAGAGTACGTTGGATAATCTGGCAGGTTTGGCGAAAATAATTCCATAATCATGCCTCGATATATTTCCTGTTGTCATTCGTCGTCAGACCTCATATATACCAATATACAAATAGCCGCAAGCCCTGTTGCACAGGTTCTGGTGGCAGCACTGATTGTTATATCATTCACAATGTTTAAAGATAATTGTGAATAATAACAATACAAAAATTGTGTCCAGTGATGCCAAGCATAGGGACTTTTCCTTTTTTGTAGGGATTTTTTTTTTAAACTTTACATGTAGTAAAACAATGCAAATTTTTTTACTGGTGTCGAATCATGGGGATTTTTTTCACAACTAAAAAATATTTTTTTGCCAATTGTAAACTTTAAACTTAAAAATATAACATAAATAGTTATGCCATATGTATAAAGTTTACTTGAGCTTACTAACCCATGCAGTTTAATTTAGTTATTAATTTTTCTAAATATGAAAAGCATATATTGTCTAAACTAGATGTGGTTCATTAAAAATTTCAATAATAAATTTTGCAAAAATAGTAAACATTTTATTTATTTTGTCAACATGCCAATACTGATGGTGAACGGATTTTGGAAATAAATTCAGTTTTGAAATATATTCTATATGCATTATTAGATCTCATTTACAATCAGATTTCATTAGTTGTGTAAGTTTTTAATGCACATATTTTCATTTCAAATTAATAATTACATATGTATGTATACAAAATTTTAGAAATAATTTTTGATAGTTTTTTTTTAATATTTGTAAGCTTAATTTTTTTGTGTTACTTTATAATATATTTATGTTGTTCTTTTATTACACTTATGGTATTCTTATGTTATTTTTATTCGTTATTTTTTGTTATTTTTTATTATATGCAAACGAATCTGTTTTTAGCAGAACGAAAAATGAACATTATAAAAATAAAATGTATTTTTTGAAAAATTAAAAAAAACTGGTGCAGGCATAAATGTGGAATAACAATGTGTGGGCTTTAGAAAAAAAAGGGATTTCTTTTCATAAGCGTAGGGATTTCTGATACAATCTTCTGGCATTACTGAGCGTATTCTGCTTGTTTACGTTTTTTATTTACATAAATATTTAATTTAGAATTTTTATATATTATACTCTTTAATATATCAATGGCAACATCGGCTCCAAAAGCACCTAACCATAATAATGCCGAAAATCGTCAAGCACCACCTCAACCACCAGCTGGCCTAAAAGCTATAATCGACATGCTACAATGCGTCTATCCGGATCAACAAAATCCTCTTCAGGTAACAACACTACTTAAGTATTGGCTTGGTGGACAAGATCCTTTAGATTATATTAGCATGTATAATAGCCGTGGTGATGCTTTAAAAGGTATACCGCCTCACTGGCATTATATAAGTTTTGGGCTAAGTGATTTACATGGCGATGGACGAGTTCATACCATCGAGAATAATAATACTGAAACAAATGTACGTTCAGGAATGGGGTTTGAGTTAACCTTCCGGCTACAAAAGACTTTTGAAGAAGTGAGCGAGGAACAACAGAATCCGACCAAACCAATAAGGCCACCTACTTGGCCGGCGAATCTTCTGCAGTCCATTGCACGATACTGCTTTCAAACCGGCAATAGTTTATGTATTGGCGACAACATTCCTTGGCGTAAAAGTCTTGACGGCAAAAGTAGTTCACGCTTGCAAAATTTACTTATAGCTCAAGATGCCCAATTGGGCACATTAGAAACTCCTTTTGGCATGGTCGATTTTTGTCAAATTGTTGGTGTCACAGACGAGGAACTCGAACAAGCTTCTCGTTGGAATGGACGCGGAGTGTTAAACTATTTAAGGCAAGATATTCAAACGGGTGGAGAGTGGTTGGTAACTAATATGGAGAGAAACCGTAGTGTTTTTGAACTTTTTCCGGAACGTTTAATATCTTTGCAAGATGACCTGGAGAAGCAAGGTTCTGATTTGGCTGGGATCAATGGAGAATTTACTTTCCGTGAGGTATCACAGCAGCAGCATATACCGCAACAAGAGATAAAACATGAGATCGACTTTCAAACTCTAAATGCTCAGTGCATGTCCGATGAAAACAATCGTAGCATCCAACAGCAAGATCCTCAACAAGTTAAACGCGAAGAAGGTCCTTCATTTCCAGCATCTATGTCAATGAGCAGTAGTTCGTTACACAAGTCCTGTCCCCTTGACTTTCAGCCACAAGCACCTGAGTCGATTTCTTTAGATGGCATTGAAATTACATTAGCTCCCTATGCAGCAAAATATCTTATGCTAGCTATTAAAGACAGAATTCGTCATGGTCGCCATTTTACATTTAAGGCCCAGCACTTAGCTTTGACACTAGTTGCAGAATCCGTAACTGGTTCGTCTGTAACAAAGGCTTGCCCGTATGGAATCATTGGGTACTGGATTCAAGTTTTAATACCAGATGATCTGGTCCCCAGAATGATGTCCGATTTTCAACTTGCCAACTTGGATGGTAACGGCGAAATACAGCAGCGTTTAGAATTTGAGTGGCCGGACAAGCATTTGAAGTTGATTATAGATCAACCGGTCTATAATCACGTACTACCATCAACTCCTATGAATCTCTAATATATTAAGTAAACAAAAAATGTTTAAATTTATCTTAAATGCGTATTTTTTACACTGTAACCTTAAGTGCTTCCATAAAAAAACAAGATTTTATGTCTTGTATTATATATTTTATTTATATAATTGATGATTAATTAAAAATGTTTGCCCAACTCTTTAAATCATAATACTAAAAAATTGAATTCTTAATAATATATAACCATTTGTTGCGAAATTTGACTTACATATTAGGAAATAATATACGAATCGAAAATTTTACGGAAAATTTATTTTTTATACCCTTCACATTAGTTATTAAGCTTCATATACATAAGGTTGTTTCTATGTTTGTAAAACCTACAATATTTTCTTCTAGGCCTTTTGAAAAAGTGTAGTAACGTCAACTTTCCGAAACCATTTTACGCACTAAAACAATAATTATTGTAATCCAGTTAGATAAAAGCAAAAACCTCCAATAACTCAATGTTTCGGATGCAAAAAAAAAAGAGTTTAAAAACCAACTTTTAATTATACCGATTAACTTAGAATCATTTCATAATTTCGTAAAAACAAACATAAAGTATTTTAAAGATAACATAAATTAAACAAATTAAAGGGGAGACTATCGCACACCTATACAGTTCAAAAGTAAATATTCTCAATATTTTAATTTTTCAGAAGCTAGAAAAATAAACAAGTAAGAGCGCTATATTCGGCTGTGCCGAATCTTATATACCCTTCACATTGGTCTTTTAATATACCCAGCCATCTTTTCAACCAAGTTATTTTGTACTGCCAATAATATAATAAAAATACTTTGTGCCAGGTTTAAAGTCCATAGAAATCCTAGTTTTCGAAATAGAAAACTTTACAAAATTTTAACGATCGTATGAATAATAGAAATAGATATAGAAGATCCAGAGTTTAAAAGTTTTCGACACTCTTCGTATCAAAAGTTTAATAAAAGTTATTAATTTTAATGAAATATTTTAGTCACTCTGCTCCTCTCCAACTTTTTTTTTTCCAAAATGTATAAATTATTTGATCATTACTTTTTGTAGAACATTCGAAGTCGATAGCAGTTATAGTTTTCCAGATATACCGTATCAAAAATTTCATAAAAATTGTTAATTTGCCCTACCCAAAAAAATTTTATTCCAAAGCGTAGGTCTTATTGTACAATTACTTTTTGTAGAACATTTGAAGTCGATAGCTGTTATAGTTTCTAAGATTTAGCACAAGAAATATTTCAAAAAGTTCTGCAATTGTACGGAAAACCACTTCCTCTGATCCTATCTGAAAAAAAATTTTCCCTTATTGAGGTCCCTATTTTCAGAGTATCTGAGCCAAGTTTTGTGGCAAGAATGACTATATTTACTGAGATATAAAGGGATATATGCAGGGGTTTTGTCCTAAAAATTGGGTTATTTTAAGTTTTCGCTTACATATATCTTGGTCAATAGTCAACCGATTTTGCTCATTTTAAATAGCGATTGTCTCCAGGATATTTCTAATAGTTTGACACCAAAAACTGGTTTGTATCACTTTTTTTGACTCCGAAAACTTGATTTTAACAGACGGACGTGGCTATATCTACTTCCCTATCCATAAGGGTCCAGAATATATATATACTTAATGGGGTCGCAAACGGATAATAAAGAAATTACAAACAGAATGACAGAACTAGGTGTGTGATATACATACATATGTATATTAATAAACAAAACATTTTTATTTATATTAAAATTTTGAAATTGTAGATTTTCAAACAAAAATTATAACAGATGAACTCAATTACTTTCTATGATAATTTCTATCAAGGTTGGCAACCGTTACCGATACCGTTTAAATACCGTTTAAATTTGGATAACGGTATTGATACCGATATAATTTGTTTCGCAAAATACCGGTATCAAAATACCGTTTCCTTTGATACCGGTAACAAAATACCGTTTTCTTTGACACCGGTATTACGATTATATGCTTTGACAACAAAAATCCAAAAACGCTTGGTTTACATGCACAATTGAACTTCAGAAGTTTAAAAAAAATTTTTTGTACAATTTACTTGAGGAAATAAAAAAGAAGGAGAAAATTATTTTTGAGAATGTAGCCTTTCTAGGTGTGCTGTTCTTGGATCCACGTTGGAATATTGTTCTTAAGGGTACCTTAGTTGAACGGGCAATTGATCGTATTGTAAAATTAAGTGTCAGAATTAACACCATATCTCAAAACTTTAACATAGCTTTTGATGATGATGCAAACTGCCGCTCGAGTACATCATCCGACTGTATAGAAGCAGTTCTCAAAAGTATGGAAAAAAATTCCTTTTTAACCCCAAACAATGGCAAATTACGTGAGTTGCTCAATGCTTTTAGAAATAAAAAACGTGTACAAAGACGCATAAATGTTCTTAATTGTTGAAAAGAACAAAGTAAAACTTAGCCAGAATTATATGCTATAGCAAAAGTTGTGTTAGCTGTACCAGGTACACAAGTTAGTGTAGAAAGATTATTTTCGGGGGCAAAATATTGAACCCTAGCCGCAATATGTTAGATTAGGATAGTTTAAATGCAGTCATTGTGATTCGATCCAGCGCGAAGCTGTTTTAATCAACCATATATCGTGTTCATTATTATTCACATATGCATCTGAAAAACTAAATGCTTTTTGAATATCTCAAACAGTAAACTTAAATTTATTTTTCAAGGCTATAAATTGTTAATTAAATTTTAATTTATATTTTTTTTTTTTAAATCGACTTTGATTTAGAAGCAGAAAAAAATGTTTTTGATATAATATTTTTTATCATTTTACGTTAAAAAAGTACAAAGTATTTACCAGGGTACACTAGTACAGGTAGTATCAAGGTGAATTCAAAATATCGCCCTCTGCATTTCCTTTTTGTGTTTGAAAAAGTAAATGTCAAAAAATTTAGAACTTAACACAAAATTAATTAATTTGTTATTCACTTTCTTAAATATTTATAGTCAGCTAGGCTCTTGATATAACCTGTATTAGTATACCTTGGTATTTACATATTTTTATGAATACTGATTTTTTTATTTATTTTAAAAATATTTTTTTATTATACAAATGTTTGAAATTCTATTTTATGTTCCTATTAAAAATGATTTTAAACAATGTACCTACTTCTACAAGTCAGCAGTTTATTTTTTTTAGCCTAATAAAAATAAAAAAAAGGGAACATATAAATAAAAACTTAACTATGTTTTTAAATTGAATATAGATTTTTTTTTTATTTTTTGTAAATATCATTAAGTATCTATACTGATACTGATATAATCAAAATACCGATACCGATATAATCAAAGTACTGATACCGAAATGATAAATTTTTTAATACCGTTACCGATACCGTTATTCGTTTCGGTTGCCAACCTTGATTTCTATTTATTCGGCTCTAGGTTCATTATTAAAACTGTAATAGCTAAGAATGGACATTTTTTTTTTAAAAATTAAGTGATTCCGATACTTGCTGAGTGTAATGATGCATTTTGGAAATCAGCTACGATTTTTTGTTAGCACTCTATCTCTTTGGTACTACTGTTAGTTGAATGTAAATTTTTATTTAAACAAACTTTAACTACAATTTTAATTACTGGAATTATATTCACATTCTATGTTGCTTAGGACAAACTAAATCCACATACAACCTTATGTTCTCTTATTCTCATTCTATTTGTATTTATCACTAGTTACTTCTATTATTAATTTTATTATTTTATTAAATTTTTTATTATATTTTATTTACCATACTGTTATTCGATGAACAAGATTGCTTTCGAAAATTTTCTTTTTCATGTAATCAAATTACAGTTCGCAATTTGAAAATGTTTCGTAAAATTTGGCGCCCATACAAATATCCTTCCGGATAAGGCATTTTTGTCTTCACTGCCTCGAATATTTAATTATTTTGACAAAATTTTGCGCAAATCTTTAATAACACATCTTCTAAATTTTTGCGAAACCAGTCGAACGCAATTCAAATGATGTTTTTATCGTTATGGGTAAAATGTTACAAAAAGAACCTAAAACGTACCAATGTTAAATTTTAACCTTTTTTTGAAGCCACTTAGGGTCAAAATTAAAAAAAAAGTGAAAAACAAATCCATATTTTTAAGGGCTGTCGAATACATTCTAAATTACATTTCTATCTTTATTTATTTATTTATAAGTTACAAATTGGACCTATTGGGCCACTATCAAAATTTAATTTTTACCATGTTTTACCCCTCACAGTTCAAAATTTCAAAAAAGTGCCAGACATGGGTCCATTAATTTTTTTAACAAAATACGATACGTTTTATATTTTGTTCTTATCTCGTGCATAGTTTAGGAGGTACAAACATTTCGTTTTTGTCATATTTGGCCAAATTCTACTCCACTTAGGTCCGGAATTTTCGAAATCCCATCTTAGTAGATCTATTTATATATTGGGAGAGGTAGATACTCGTATTATAAATTTCAATTCCATAGCTTTACGCGTTTAGGCTTTGCGACGATCATGAATTTACGCAATTCAAAAAAAGGGTTAGGTGTAGCAAGACGTCACCATTTGACTTCACAGCATTTGAAAATCATTTCTACGTTCGGCTAATGTAACCAGCGTCCTGTGTAAACCACCTAAAAAAACATATGCTGTGGGATAAATATAAGTTACATTCCCGAAAATCATCTTATCATGCATAAATATATTACATTAATATGCTAAACTTAATGTAACTTTCTTACTTCTTTAGTAACTTACTAGCTTTACCTGACCCGCTTTACTGCACTCGACCCAATTGTTTATTATACAAAAGTGACCTTTTAGAAAATTTGTATAAAAGTTCTAAACTAATGCGAAAAAAGATAATCGTACCTATTTTTTTACTACTACATCTCAGCTCCTATATTCTCCTCTTAAGTTTCTACCTTAATAAAGGTTAAAAGAGTTCGGAACTTTTAGCTGGCTACCATATCAGTAGAAAATTTTGCTTAGTAAGTCATTTCTTTATAATTAAGATGTGTGTTTCGAGTCGCTGCTTTATTGAAATATGACCTTTGCCACAAATATTAACAAATTAATAATCGACTATTTTAGCGGATCTAAAGTATCCCATTTTTATTTTTTGTAATTTGCGTTAATATATTCAATATATGCTTTCTTTTGGGACATCTTGAATAAAACTAAGCACTTTTAATAGTTAAATTACAGGTAGTTACCGTACAAATCAGGTGCAAAAGTGAATAAAATTATTTTTAATCATTTGGAAAGTAAACATTTAATTTCCCAAATAACAAACAATTTACATACAACACGATAGATAAACAATTTAAATTAGTAGACAGATAGGGAAAATTAGTTATTGCCTTTAAATTGTATGGGGGGGGGGGGGGGGTACAACCTACTTTTACCCACTTATTTGACTTCCGATTTTTGCTTGAGTCAACAGTCCTTTATATTATATATGTATATAAATTAATGATTTCAAAGAAGGCAAAAAAGAATCAAATATTTCTTGAGAGCTATCGAATGAAATTTGTATTATGTTTCTCTATTAATTGGCTTGGAACAACAATTACAATTACAACAATTACCCAAAAAGGTACGAAAATATAATTTTTACCCCCTTTTATCCCTTGGAATTAAAAGTTTGAAAAAAATTACTTATATATACTTTTTCAAAAGCTTACAAACTTAATTTTAATTACACAAGGGCAATTCTATTGTGACGGGTGTGTCTATTTTACTCACATTTTTTATTATAACTCAAGCATTTTGATTTTGTCACTTAAAAAAATGGTTTTATTGTACTTAAGTTAACACTGAGGGAACATTGTAATATGTGATCGTTTTAAACTCTTGTCGAACAAATAAAATAAAGTGTAATAAATTATTTATATTTTTATAGTTTTATCTTGTTTTTTCGATTTTGTTAATGTGCGTAAGTGAATTTTTAAGTAATAGTTCTGCTGGTCTGTTGGTTAAAGGGTTGGAAAGCTGCGACCGTAAGGTAGAGCTGGGTTAGCACAGCCGAGAAAAAAGGAGCCCAAAGGATTTACCCATTTCTATTTTTTTTAAAAATTCTAAAAATGTAAGTTTCACCCTTTATAACCTTTAGGGTTTAACCTTTCAAAAAATAATGTTTCTATCTTTATTAGTTTAAAAGTTACAAAATAGACCTAAAAAGTATAAAAATGTATTTTTATCCTTTACGCCTCTAGATTTAGTCTGTCATTAACGTTGTTGCTAAAGTAGCTAATCCCCGGCGTGCTTCGCTACCCCAATCATAGTAAAATTACCAAAATATGTAAACAAAAGCATTTATATATTTTTTAATTTACTGGTTGGTCAGCCCTACTGTTTATTTAACATATAGATACGAATTGGGAATTTACCAGGTTTATGGTTTTGGAGACTTGCAGAAAGCTTTAGTTAGCAAAAATTTTTTACAAACTTCTAAAAAGTACCAAAATATAATCTAGCCCTTTAGTACCCCTAAGTGCCAAAATTGAAAAAATTTACCAAAAACATATCAACATATTTTGATAACCTGACGCATGCAATTTAAATTATGTTTCTGTCTTAATTGGTTTTAAAGTTACAAAAAGTACTAAAACATAATTTTAACCCTTTTTCCCCCTAAGGGTTCAATAATTGAAAAAGGACCCAAAAACGTAGTCATATTTTTAAGGCCTGTCGCACCCAATTTAAATTATGTTCCTATCTTTATTGGTTTTAAAGTTACGAAAAACGCATAAAAAAGTCAAAATATATTTTTTACCATTTTATCCCATTTTTGGTTCCAAAATATAAAAAAAGTACGAAAAACGTTATCATATGTTTTTAAGACCTATCGAGCGCAATTTTAATAATGTTTCTATCTTTATTGGTATAAAAGTAACAAAAAGTATCAAAACTTACCAAAATATAATGTTAACCCTTTTTTCCCCCTTTCTATTTGAAATTAAACAAGTAAGAGCGCTATATTCGGCTGTGCCGAATCTTATATACCCTTCACATTGGTCTTTAAATATACCCAGCCGAGTAATTTTGTACTGCAAATAATATAATAAAAAACCTTGTGCGAGTTTCAAAGTCCATAGAAAAAATAACAAAATTTTAACGTTCGTATGAATAATAGAAATAGATGAAGAAGATTTGAGGTCGAGAGTTTTTAAAGTTTTCGACATTATTCATATTTAAAGGTTAATGAAACTTATTAAATGTTCTAGTCCCCCTGCTCTTCACCAACTTTTTCACCAAAATGTATGAATTATTTGATTATTACTTTTTGTAGAATGTTCGAAGTCGATAGCTGTAATAGTTTTCCAGAAGTAGCGTATCGAAAATTTTATAAAAATTGTTAATTTGTATGGGAGCTACCCCTTCTTCACCCCCCATCCGAAAATCTTTTTCTTCAGAGCGTAGCCCTTAATGCCAATTACTTTTTGTAGAACATTTGATTTCGATATATGTTATAGTTTCCGAGATATAGCATATCGAAAATTTAACAAAAATTGTTAATATGTATGGGAGCTACCCCTTTTTTTGCCCCAACTTAAAAATTTTTTTCTTTAAAGCGTAGGCATTCTCGCCCAATTACTTTTTGTAGAACATTTCATTTCAATATCTGTTATAGTTTCCGAGATATAGCGTATCGAATATTTTATAATAATTGTCGATTTGTATGGGAGCTACCCCTTTTTTTGCCCCCACTCAAAAAATTTTTTCTCTAAAGCGTAGGCCTTCTTGCCCAATTACTTTTTGTAAAACATTTCATTTCGATATCTGTTATAGTTTCCGAGATATAGCTTATCGAATATTTTATAATAATTGTCGATTTGTATGGGAGCTACCCCTTTTTTTGCCCCCATTTGAAAAATTTTTTCTTTAAGGCGTAGGCATCCTCGCCCAATTACTTTTTGTAGAACATTTCATTTCAATATCTGTTATAGTTTCCGAGATATAGCGTATCGAATATTTGATAATAATTGTCGATTTGTATGGGAGCTACCCCTTTTTTTGCCCCCACCCAAAAAATTTTTTCCTTAAGGCGTAGCCCTTAGCGTGCAATTACTTTTTGTGGAACATTTCATTTCGATATCTGTTATAGTTTCCGAGATATAGCGTATCGAATATTTGATAATAATTGTCGATTTGTATGGGAGCTACCCCTTTTTTTGCCCCCACCCAAAAAACTTTTTCCTTAAGGCATAGCC
Source organism: Melanophora roralis (assembly GCA_963583895.1). Taxonomy (NCBI): domain Eukaryota; kingdom Metazoa; phylum Arthropoda; class Insecta; order Diptera; family Rhinophoridae; genus Melanophora; species Melanophora roralis. The sequence goes on along the minus strand of OY757187.1, from coordinate 88,720,544 downwards.
CTTAGCGTGCAATTACTTTTTGTGGAACATTTCATTTCGATATCTGTTATAGTTTCCGAGACATAGCGTATCGAATATTTGATAGTAATTGTCGATTTGTATGGGAGCTACCCCTTTTTTTGCCCCCACCCAAAAAATTTTTTCCTTAAGGCATAGCCCTTAGCGTGCAATTACTTTTTGTGGAACATTTCATTTCGATATCTGTTATAGTTTCCGAGATATAGCGTATCGAATATTTGATAATAATTGTCGATTTGTATGGGAGCTACCCCTTTTTTTGCCCCCACCCAAAAAATTTTTTCTCTAAGGCGTAGCCCTTAGCGTGCAATTACTTTTTGTGGAACATTTCATTTTGATATCTGTTATAGTTTCCGAGATATAGCGTATCGAATATTTGATAATAATTGTCGATTTGTATGGGAGCTACCCCTTTTTTTGCCCCCACCCAAAAAATTTTTTCCTTAAGGCGTAGCCCTTAGCGTGCAATTACTTTTTGTGGAACATTTCATTTCGATATCTGTTATAGTTTCCGAGATATAGCGTATCGAATATTTGATAATAATTGTCGATTTGTATGGGAGCTACCCCTTTTTTTGCCCCCACCCAAAAAACTTTTTCCTTAAGGCATAGCCCTTAGCGTGCAATTACTTTTTGTGGAACATTTCATTTCGATATCTGTTATAGTTTCCGAGACATAGCGTATCGAATATTTGATAATAATTGTCGATTTGTATGGGAGCTACCCCTTTTTTTGCCCCCACCCAAAAAACTTTTTCCTTAAGGCATAGCCCTTAGCGTGCAATTACTTTTTGTGGAACATTTCATTTCGATATCTGTTATAGTTTCCGAGATATAGCGTATCGAATATTTGATAATAATTGTCGATTTGTATGGGAGCTACCCCTTTTTTTGCCCCCACCCAAAAAACTTTTTCCTTAAGGCATAGCCCTTAGCGTGCAATTACTTTTTGTGGAACATTTCATTTCGATATCTGTTATAGTTTCCGAGATATAGCGTATCGAATATTTGATAATAATTGTCGATTTGTATGGGAGCTACCCCTTTTTTTGCCCCCACCCAAAAAACTTTTTCCTTAAGGCATAGCCCTTAGCGTGCAATTACTTTTTGTGGAACATTTCATTTCGATATCTGTTATAGTTTCCGAGATATAGCGTATCGAATATTTGATAATAATTGTCGATTTGTATGGGAGCTACCCCTTTTTTTGCCCCCACCCAAAAAATTTTTTCCTTAAGGCGTAGCCCTTAGCGTGCAATTACTTTTTGTGGAACATTTCATTTCGATATCTGTTATAGTTTCCGAGACATAGCGTATCGAATATTTGATAATAATTGTCGATTTGTATGGGAGCTACCCCTTTTTTTGCCCCCACCCAAAAAATTTTTTCTCTAAGACGTAGCCCTTAGCGTGCAATTACTTTTTGTAGAACATTTCATTTCGATATCTGTTATAGTTTCCGAGATATAGCGTATCGAATATTTGATAATAATTGTCGATTTGTATGGGAGCTACCCCTTTTTTTGCCCCCACCCAAAATACTTTTTCCTTAAGGCATAGTCCTTAGCGTGCAATTACTTTTTGTGGAACATTTCATTTCGATATCTGTTATAGTTTCCGAGATATAGCGTATCGAATATTTGATAATAATTGTCGATTTGTATGGGAGCTACCCCTTTTTTTGCCCCCACCCAAAAAATTTTTTCCTTAGGGCGTAGCCCTTAGCGTGCAATTACTTTTTGTGGAACATTTCATTTCGATATCTGTTATAGTTTCCGAGATATAGCGTATCGAATATTTGATAATAATTGTCGATTTGTATGGGAGCTACCCCTTTTTTTGCCCCCACCCAAAAAACTTTTTCCTTAAGGCATAGCCCTTAGCGTGCAATTACTTTTTGTGGAACATTTCATTTCGATATCTGTTATAGTTTCCGAGATATAGCGTATCGAATATTTGATAATAATTGTCGATTTGTATGGGAGCTACCCCTTTTTTTGCCCCCACCCAAAAAATTTTTTCTCTAAGACGTAGCCCTTAGCGTGCAATTACTTTTTGTAGAACATTTCATTTCGATATCTGTTATAGTTTCCGAGATATAGCGTATCGAATATTTGATAATAATTGTCGATTTGTATGGGAGCTACCCCTTTTTTTGCCCCCACCCAAAAAATTTTTTCCTTAAGGCGTAGCCCTTAGCGTGCAATTACTTTTTGTGGAACATTTCATTTCGATATCTGTTATAGTTTCCGAGATATAGCGTATCAAATATTTGATAATAATTGTCGATTTGTATGGGAGCTACCCCTTTTTTTGCCCCCACCCAAAAAACTTTTTCCTTAAGGCATAGCCCTTAGCGTGCAATTACTTTTTGTGGAACATTTCATTTCGATATCTGTTATAGTTTCCGAGACATAGCGTATCGAATATTTGATAATAATTGTCGATTTGTATGGGAGCTACCCCTTTTTTTGCCCCCACCCAAAAAATTTTTTCTCTAAGACGTAGCCCTTAGCGTGCAATTACTTTTTGTAGAACATTTCATTTCGATATCTGTTATAGTTTCCGAGATATAGCGTATCGAATATTTGATAATAATTGTCGATTTGTATGGGAGCTACCCCTTTTTTTGCCCCCACCCAAAAAATTTTTTCCTTAAGGCGTAGCCCTTAGCGTGCAATTACTTTTTGTGGAACATTTCATTTCGATATCTGTTATAGTTTCCGAGATATAGCGTATCGAATATTTGATAATAATTGTCGATTTGTATGGGAGCTACCCCTTTTTTTGCCCCCACCCAAAAAACTTTTTCCTTAAGGCATAGCCCTTAGCGTGCAATTACTTTTTGTGGAACATTTCATTTCGATATCTGTTATAGTTTCCGAGACATAGCGTATCGAATATTTGATAATAATTGTCGATTTGTATGGGAGCTACCCCTTTTTTTGCCCCCACCCAAAAAATTTTTTCTCTAAGACGTAGCCCTTAGCGTGCAATTACTTTTTGTAGAACATTTCATTTCGATATCTGTTATAGTTTCCGAGATATAGCGTATCGAATATTTGATAATAATTGTCGATTTGTATGGGAGCTACCCCTTTTTTTGCCCCCACCCAAAAAATTTTTTCTCTAGGGCGTAGCCCTTAGCGTGCAATTACTTTTTGTGGAACATTTCATTTCGATATCTGTTATAGTTACCGAGATATAGCGTATCGAATATTTGATAATAATTGTCGATTTGTATGGGAGCTACCCCTTTTTTTGCCCCCACCCAAAAAACTTTTTCCTTAAGGCATAGCCCTTAGCGTGCAATTACTTTTTGTGGAACATTTCATTTCGATATCTGTTATAGTTTCCGAGACATAGCGTATCGAATATTTGATAATAATTGTCGATTTGTATGGGAGCTACCCCTTTTTTTGCCCCCACCCAAAAAATTTTTTCCTTAAGGCGTAGCCCTTAGCGTGCAATTACTTTTTGTGGAACATTTCATTTCGATATCTGTTATAGTTTCCGAGATATAGCGTATCGAATATTTGATAATAATTGTCGATTTGTATGGGAGCTACCCCTTTTTTTGCCCCCACCCAAAAAATTTTTTCTCTAAGACGTAGCCCTTAGCGTGCAATTACTTTTTGTAGAACATTTCATTTCGATATCTGTTATAGTTTCCGAGATATAGCGTATCGAATATTTGATAATAATTGTCGATTTGTATGGGAGCTACCCCTTTTTTTGCCCCCACCCAAAAAATTTTTTCCTTAAGGCGTAGCCCTTAGCGTGCAATTACTTTTTGTGGAACATTTCATTTCGATATCTGTTATAGTTTCCGAGATATAGCGTATCGAATATTTGATAATAATTGTCGATTTGTATGGGAGCTACCCCTTTTTTTGCCCCCACCCAAAAAACTTTTTCCTTAAGGCATAGCCCTTAGCGTGCAATTACTTTTTGTGGAACATTTCATTTCGATATCTGTTATAGTTTCCGAGACATAGCGTATCGAATATTTGATAATAATTGTCGATTTGTATGGGAGCTACCCCTTTTTTTGCCCCCACCCAAAAAATTTTTTCTCTAAGACGTAGCCCTTAGCGTGCAATTACTTTTTGTAGAACATTTCATTTCGATATCTGTTATAGTTTCCGAGATATAGCGTATCGAATATTTGATAATAATTGTCGATTTGTATGGGAGCTACCCCTTTTTTTGCCCCCACCCAAAAAACTTTTTCCTTAAGGCATAGCCCTTAGCGTGCAATTACTTTTTGTGGAACATTTCATTTCGATATCTGTTATAGTTTCCGAGATATAGCGTATCGAATATTTGATAATAATTGTCGATTTGTATGGGAGCTACCCCTTTTTTTGCCCCCACCCAAAAAATTTTTTCCTTAAGGCATAGCCCTTAGCGTGCAATTACTTTTTGTGGAACATTTCATTTCGATATCTGTTATAGTTTCCGAGATATAGCGTATCGAATATTTGATAATAATTGTCGATTTGTATGGGAGCTACCCCTTTTTTTGCCCCCACCCAAAAAACTTTTTCCTTAAGGCATAGTCCTTAGCGTGCAATTACTTTTTGTGGAACATTTCATTTCGATATCTGTTATAGTTTCCGAGATATAGCGTATCGAATATTTGATAATAATTGTCGATTTGTATGGGAGCTACCCCTTTTTTTGCCCCCACCCAAAAAACTTTTTCCTTAGGGCATAGCCCTTAGCGTGCAATTACTTTTTGTGGAACATTTCATTTCGATATCTGTTATAGTTTCCGAGATATAGCGTATCGAATATTTGATAATAATTGTCGATTTGTATGGGAGCTACCCCTTTTTTTGCCCCCACCCAAAAAATTTTTTCCTTAAGGCGTAGCCCTTAGCGTGCAATTACTTTTTGTGGAACATTTCATTTCGATATCTGTTATAGTTTCCGAGATATAGCGTATCGAATATTTGATAATAATTGTCGATTTGTATGGGAGCTACCCCTTTTTTTGCCCCCACCCAAAAAACTTTTTCCTTAAGGCATAGCCCTTAGCGTGCAATTACTTTTTGTGGAACATTTCATTTCGATATCTGTTACAGTTTCCGAGACATAGCGTATCGAATATTTGATAATAATTGTCGATTTGTATGGGAGCTACCCCTTTTTTTGCCCCCACCCAAAAAACTTTTTCCTTAAGGCATAGCCCTTAGCGTGCAATTACTTTTTGTGGAACATTTCATTTCGATATCTGTTATAGTTTCCGAGACATAGCGTATCGAATATTTGATAATAATTGTCGATTTGTATGGGAGCTACCCCTTTTTTTGCCCCCACCCAAAAAATTTTTTCTCTAAGACGTAGCCCTTAATGCCAATTACTTTTTGTAGAACATTTGATTTCGATATATGTTATAGTTTCCGAGATATAGCATATCGAAAATTTAACAAAAATTGTTAATATGTATGGGAGCTACCCCTTTTTTTGCCCCAACTTAAAAATTTTTTTCTTTAAAGCGTAGGCATTCTCGCCCAATTACTTTTTGTAGAACATTTCATTTCAATATCTGTTATAGTTTCCGAGATATAGCGTATCGAATATTTTATAATAATTGTCGATTTGTATGGGAGCTACCCCTTTTTTTGCCCCCACTCAAAAAATTTTTTCTCTAAAGCGTAGGCCTTCTTGCCCAATTACTTTTTGTAAAACATTTCATTTCGATATCTGTTATAGTTTCCGAGATATAGCTTATCGAATATTTTATAATAATTGTCGATTTGTATGGGAGCTACCCCTTTTTTTGCCCCCATTTGAAAAATTTTTTCTTTAAGGCGTAGGCATCCTCGCCCAATTACTTTTTGTAGAACATTTCATTTCAATATCTGTTATAGTTTCCGAGATATAGCGTATCGAATATTTGATAATAATTGTCGATTTGTATGGGAGCTACCCCTTTTTTTGCCCCCACCCAAAAAATTTTTTCCTTGAGGCGTAGCCCTTAGCGTGCAATTACTTTTTGTGGAACATTTCATTTCGATATCTGTTATAGTTTCCGAGATATAGCGTATCGAATATTTGATAATAATTGTCGATTTGTATGGGAGCTACCCCTTTTTTTGCCCCCACCCAAAAAACTTTTTCCTTAAGGCATAGCCCTTAGCGTGCAATTACTTTTTGTGGAACATTTCATTTCGATATCTGTTATAGTTTCCGAGACATAGCGTATCGAATATTTGATAGTAATTGTCGATTTGTATGGGAGCTACCCCTTTTTTTGCCCCCACCCAAAAAATTTTTTCTCTAAGACGTAGCCCTTAGCGTGCAATTACTTTTTGTAGAACATTTCATTTCGATATCTGTTATAGTTTCCGAGATATAGCGTATCGAATATTTGATAATAATTGTCGATTTGTATGGGAGCTACCCCTTTTTTTGCCCCCACCCAAAAAATTTTTTCTCTAAGGCGTAGCCCTTAGCGTGCAATTACTTTTTGTGGAACATTTCATTTCGATATCTGTTATAGTTTCCGAGATATAGCGTATCGAATATTTGATAGTAATTGTCGATTTGTATGGGAGCTACCCCTTTTTTTGCCCCCACCCAAAAAATTTTTTCTCTAAGACGTAGCCCTTAGCGTGCAATTACTTTTTGTAGAACATTTCATTTCGATATCTGTTATAGTTTCCGAGACATAGCGTATCGAATATTTGATAGTAATTGTCGATTTGTATGGGAGCTACCCCTTTTTTTGCCCCCACCCAAAAAATTTTTTCTCTAAGGCGTAGCCCTTAGCGTGCAATTACTTTTTGTAGAACATTTCATTTCGATATCTGTTATAGTTTCCGAGATATAGCGTATCGAATATTTGATAGTAATTGTCGATTTGTATGGGAGCTACCCCTTTTTTTGCCCCCACCCAAAAAATTTTTTCTCTAAGACGTAGCCCTTAGCGTGCAATTACTTTTTGTAGAACATTTCATTTCGATATCTGTTATAGTTTCCGAGACATAGCGTATCGAATATTTGATAGTAATTGTCGATTTGTATGGGAGCTACCCCTTTTTTTGCCCCCACCCAAAAAATTTTTTCTCTAAGACGTAGCCCTTAGCGTGCAATTACTTTTTGTAGAACATTTCATTTCGATATCTGTTATAGTTTCCGAGATATAGCGTATCGAATATTTGATAATAATTGTCGATTTGTATGGGAGCTACCCCTTTTTTTGCCCCCACCCAAAAAATTTTTTCTCTAAGGCGTAGCCCTTAGCGTGCAATTACTTTTTGTGGAACATTTCATTTCGATATCTGTTATAGTTTCCGAGACATAGCGTATCGAATATTTGATAGTAATTGTCGATTTGTATGGGAGCTACCCCTTTTTTTGCCCCCACCCAAAAAATTTTTTCTCTAAGGCGTAGCCCTTAGCGTGCAATTACTTTTTGTGGAACATTTCATTTCGATATCTGTTATAGTTTCCGAGATATAGCGTATCGAATATTTGATAGTAATTGTCGATTTGTATGGGAGCTACCCCTTTTTTTGCCCCCACCCAAAAAACTTTTTCCTTAAGGCATAGCCCTTAGCGTGCAATTACTTTTTGTGGAACATTTCATTTCGATATCTGTTATAGTTTCCGAGACATAGCGTATCGAATATTTGATAGTAATTGTCGATTTGTATGGGAGCTACCCCTTTTTTTGCCCCCACCCAAAAAATTTTTTCTCTAAGACGTAGCCCTTAGCGTGCAATTACTTTTTGTAGAACATTTCATTTCGATATCTGTTATAGTTTCCGAGACATAGCGTATCGAATATTTGATAGTAATTGTCGATTTGTATGGGAGCTACCCCTTTTTTTGCCCCCACCCAAAAAATTTTTTCCTTAAGGCATAGCCCTTAGCGTGCAATTACTTTTTGTGGAACATTTCATTTCGATATCTGTTATAGTTTCCGAGACATAGCGTATCGAATATTTGATAATAATTGTCGATTTGTATGGGAGCTACCCCTTTTTTTGCCCCCACCCAAAAAATTTTTTCTCTAAGGCGTAGCCCTTAGCGTGCAATTACTTTTTGTAGAACATTTCATTTCGATATCTGTTATAGTTTCCGAGATATAGCGTATCGAATATTTGATAGTAATTGTCGATTTGTATGGGAGCTACCCCTTTTTTTGCCCCCACCCAAAAAATTTTTTCTCTAAGACGTAGCCCTTAGCGTGCAATTACTTTTTGTAGAACATTTCATTTCGATATCTGTTATAGTTTCCGAGATATAGCGTATCGAATATTTGATAATAATTGTCGATTTGTATGGGAGCTACCCCTTTTTTTGCCCCCACCCAAAAAATTTTTTCTCTAAGGCGTAGCCCTTAGCGTGCAATTACTTTTTGTGGAACATTTCATTTCGATATCTGTTATAGTTTCCGAGACATAGCGTATCGAATATTTGATAGTAATTGTCGATTTGTATGGGAGCTACCCCTTTTTTTGCCCCCACCCAAAAAATTTTTTCTCTAAGGCGTAGCCCTTAGCGTGCAATTACTTTTTGTGGAACATTTCATTTCGATATCTGTTATAGTTTCCGAGATATAGCGTATCGAATATTTGATAGTAATTGTCGATTTGTATGGGAGCTACCCCTTTTTTTGCCCCCACCCAAAAAATTTTTTCTCTAAGACGTAGCCCTTAGCGTGCAATTACTTTTTGTAGAACATTTCATTTCGATATCTGTTATAGTTTCCGAGACATAGCGTATCGAATATTTGATAGTAATTGTCGATTTGTATGGGAGCTACCCCTTTTTTTGCCCCCACCCAAAAAATTTTTTCTCTAAGACGTAGCCCTTAGCGTGCAATTACTTTTTGTAGAACATTTCATTTCGATATCTGTTATAGTTTCCGAGATATAGCGTATCGAATATTTGATAGTAATTGTCGATTTGTATGGGAGCTACCCCTTTTTTTGCCCCCACCCAAAAAATTTTTTCTCTAAGACGTAGCCCTTAGCGTGCAATTACTTTTTGTAGAACATTTCATTTCGATATCTGTTATAGTTTCCGAGACATAGCGTATCGAATATTTGATAGTAATTGTCGATTTGTATGGGAGCTACCCCTTTTTTTGCCCCCACCCAAAAAATTTTTTCTCTAAGACGTAGCCCTTAGCGTGCAATTACTTTTTGTAGAACATTTCATTTCGATATCTGTTATAGTTTCCGAGATATAGCGTATCGAATATTTGATAATAATTGTCGATTTGTATGGGAGCTACCCCTTTTTTTGCCCCCACCCAAAAAATTTTTTCTCTAAGGCGTAGCCCTTAGCGTGCAATTACTTTTTGTGGAACATTTCATTTCGATATCTGTTATAGTTTCCGAGACATAGCGTATCGAATATTTGATAGTAATTGTCGATTTGTATGGGAGCTACCCCTTTTTTTGCCCCCACCCAAAAAATTTTTTCTCTAAGACGTAGCCCTTAGCGTGCAATTACTTTTTGTAGAACATTTCATTTCGATATCTGTTATAGTTTCCGAGATATAGCGTATCGAATATTTGATAATAATTGTCGATTTGTATGGGAGCTACCCCTTTTTTTGCCCCCACCCAAAAAATTTTTTTCTTAAGGCGTAGCCCTTAGCGTGCAATTACTTTTTGTGGAACATTTCATTTCGATATCTGTTATAGTTTCCGAGATATAGCGTATCGAATATTTGATAATAATTTTCGATTTGTATGGGAGCTACCCCTTTTTTTGCCCCCACCCAAAAAACTTTTTCCTTAAGGCATAGCCCTTAGCGTGCAATTACTTTTTGTGGAACATTTCATTTCGATATCTGTTATAGTTTCCGAGACATAGCGTATCGAATATTTGATAATAATTGTCGATTTGTATGGGAGCTACCCCTTTTTTTGCCCCCACCCAAAAAACTTTTTCCTTAAGGCATAGCCCTTAGCGTGCAATTACTTTTTGTGGAACATTTCATTTCGATATCTGTTATAGTTTCCGAGATATAGCGTATCGAATATTTGATAATAATTGTCGATTTGTATGGGAGCTACCCCTTTTTTTGCCCCCACCCAAAAAACTTTTTCCTTAAGGCATAGCCCTTAGCGTGCAATTACTTTTTGTGGAACATTTCATTTCGATATCTGTTATAGTTTCCGAGATATAGCGTATCGAATATTTGATAATAATTGTCGATTTGTATGGGAGCTACCCCTTTTTTTGCCCCCACCCAAAAAACTTTTTCCTTAAGGCATAGCCCTTAGCGTGCAATTACTTTTTGTGGAACATTTCATTTCGATATCTGTTATAGTTTCCGAGATATAGCGTATCGAATATTTGATAATAATTGTCGATTTGTATGGGAGCTACCCCTTTTTTTGCCCCCACCCAAAAAATTTTTTCCTTAAGGCGTAGCCCTTAGCGTGCAATTACTTTTTGTGGAACATTTCATTTCGATATCTGTTATAGTTTCCGAGACATAGCGTATCGAATATTTGATAATAATTGTCGATTTGTATGGGAGCTACCCCTTTTTTTGCCCCCACCCAAAAAATTTTTTCTCTAAGACGTAGCCCTTAGCGTGCAATTACTTTTTGTAGAACATTTCATTTCGATATCTGTTATAGTTTCCGAGATATAGCGTATCGAATATTTGATAATAATTGTCGATTTGTATGGGAGCTACCCCTTTTTTTGCCCCCACCCAAAAAACTTTTTCCTTAAGGCATAGCCCTTAGCGTGCAATTACTTTTTGTGGAACATTTCATTTCGATATCTGTTATAGTTTCCGAGATATAGCGTATCGAATATTTGATAATAATTGTCGATTTGTATGGGAGCTACCCCTTTTTTTGCCCCCACCCAAAAAATTTTTTCCTTAAGGCATAGCCCTTAGCGTGCAATTACTTTTTGTGGAACATTTCATTTCGATATCTGTTATAGTTTCCGAGATATAGCGTATCGAATATTTGATAATAATTGTCGATTTGTATGGGAGCTACCCCTTTTTTTGCCCCCACCCAAAAAATTTTTTCCTTAAGGCATAGCCCTTAGCGTGCAATTACTTTTTGTGGAACATTTCATTTCGATATCTGTTATAGTTTCCGAGATATAGCGTATCGAATATTTGATAATAATTGTCGATTTGTATGGGAGCTACCCCTTTTTTTGCCCCCACCCAAAAAACTTTTTCCTTAAGGCATAGTCTTTAGCGTGCAATTACTTTTTGTGGAACATTTCATTTCGATATCTGTTATAGTTTCCGAGATATAGCGTATCGAATATTTGATAATAATTGTCGATTTGTATGGGAGCTACCCCTTTTTTTGCCCCCACCCAAAAAACTCTTTCCTTAAGGCATAGCCCTTAGCGTGCAATTACTTTTTGTGGAACATTTCATTTCGATATCTGTTATAGTTTCCGAGATATAGCGTATCGAATATTTGATAATAATTGTCGATTTGTATGGGAGCTACCCCTTTTTTTGCCCCCACCCAAAAAATTTTTTCCTTAGGGCGTAGCCCTTAGCGTGCAATTACTTTTTGTGGAACATTTCATTTCGATATCTGTTATAGTTTCCGAGATATAGCGTATCGAATATTTGATAATAATTGTCGATTTGTATGGGAGCTACCCCTTTTTTTGCCCCCACCCAAAAAACTTTTTCCTTAAGGCATAGCCCTTAGCGTGCAATTACTTTTTGTGGAACATTTCATTTCGATATCTGTTATAGTTTCCGAGATATAGCGTATCGAATATTTGATAATAATTGTCGATTTGTATGGGAGCTACCCCTTTTTTTGCCCCCACCCAAAAAATTTTTTCTCTAAGACGTAGCCCTTAGCGTGCAATTACTTTTTGTAGAACATTTCATTTCGATATCTGTTATAGTTTCCGAGATATAGCGTATCGAATATTTGATAATAATTGTCGATTTGTATGGGAGCTACCCCTTTTTTTGCCCCCACCCAAAAAATTTTTTCCTTAAGGCGTAGCCCTTAGCGTGCAATTACTTTTTGTGGAACATTTCATTTCGATATCTGTTATAGTTTCCGAGATATAGCGTATCGAATATTTGATAATAATTGTCGATTTGTATGGGAGCTACCCCTTTTTTTGCCCCCACCCAAAAAACTTTTTCCTTAAGGCATAGCCCTTAGCGTGCAATTACTTTTTGTGGAACATTTCATTTCGATATCTGTTATAGTTTCCGAGACATAGCGTATCGAATATTTGATAATAATTGTCGATTTGTATGGGAGCTACCCCTTTTTTTGCCCCCACCCAAAAAATTTTTTCTCTAAGACGTAGCCCTTAGCGTGCAATTACTTTTTGTAGAACATTTCATTTCGATATCTGTTATAGTTTCCGAGATATAGCGTATCGAATATTTGATAATAATTGTCGATTTGTATGGGAGCTACCCCTTTTTTTGCCCCCACCCAAAAAATTTTTTCCTTAAGGCGTAGCCCTTAGCGTGCAATTACTTTTTGTGGAACATTTCATTTCGATATCTGTTATAGTTTCCGAGATATAGCGTATCGAATATTTGATAATAATTGTCGATTTGTATGGGAGCTACCCCTTTTTTTGCCCCCACCCAAAAAACTTTTTCCTTAAGGCATAGCCCTTAGCGTGCAATTACTTTTTGTGGAACATTTCATTTCGATATCTGTTATAGTTTCCGAGACATAGCGTATCGAATATTTGATAATAATTGTCGATTTGTATGGGAGCTACCCCTTTTTTTGCCCCCACCCAAAAAATTTTTTCTCTAAGACGTAGCCCTTAGCGTGCAATTACTTTTTGTAGAACATTTCATTTCGATATCTGTTATAGTTTCCGAGATATAGCGTATCGAATATTTGATAATAATTGTCGATTTGTATGGGAGCTACCCCTTTTTTTGCCCCCACCCAAAAAATTTTTTCTCTAGGGCGTAGCCCTTAGCGTGCAATTACTTTTTGTGGAACATTTCATTTCGATATCTGTTATAGTTACCGAGATATAGCGTATCGAATATTTGATAATAATTGTCGATTTGTATGGGAGCTACCCCTTTTTTTGCCCCCACCCAAAAAACTTTTTCCTTAAGGCATAGCCCTTAGCGTGCAATTACTTTTTGTGGAACATTTCATTTCGATATCTGTTATAGTTTCCGAGATATAGCGTATCGAATATTTGATAATAATTGTCGATTTGTATGGGAGCTACCCCTTTTTTTGCCCCCACCCAAAAAATTTTTTCTCTAAGACGTAGCCCTTAGCGTGCAATTACTTTTTGTAGAACATTTCATTTCGATATCTGTTATAGTTTCCGAGATATAGCGTATCGAATATTTGATAATAATTGTCGATTTGTATGGGAGCTACCCCTTTTTTTGCCCCCACCCAAAAAATTTTTTCCTTAAGGCGTAGCCCTTAGCGTGCAATTACTTTTTGTGGAACATTTCATTTCGATATCTGTTATAGTTTCCGAGATATAGCGTATCGAATATTTGATAATAATTGTCGATTTGTATGGGAGCTACCCCTTTTTTTGCCCCCACCCAAAAAACTTTTTCCTTAAGGCATAGCCCTTAGCGTGCAATTACTTTTTGTGGAACATTTCATTTCGATATCTGTTATAGTTTCCGAGACATAGCGTATCGAATATTTGATAATAATTGTCGATTTGTATGGGAGCTACCCCTTTTTTTGCCCCCACCCAAAAAATTTTTTCTCTAAGACGTAGCCCTTAGCGTGCAATTACTTTTTGTAGAACATTTCATTTCGATATCTGTTATAGTTTCCGAGATATAGCGTATCGAATATTTGATAATAATTGTCGATTTGTATGGGAGCTACCCCTTTTTTTGCCCCCACCCAAAAAACTTTTTCCTTAAGGCATAGCCCTTAGCGTGCAATTACTTTTTGTGGAACATTTCATTTCGATATCTGTTATAGTTTCCGAGATATAGCGTATCGAATATTTGATAATAATTGTCGATTTGTATGGGAGCTACCCCTTTTTTTGCCCCCACCCAAAAAATTTTTTCCTTAAGGCATAGCCCTTAGCGTGCAATTACTTTTTGTGGAACATTTCATTTCGATATCTGTTATAGTTTCCGAGATATAGCGTATCGAATATTTGATAATAATTGTCGATTTGTATGGGAGCTACCCCTTTTTTTGCCCCCACCCAAAAAATTTTTTCCTTAAGGCATAGCCCTTAGCGTGCAATTACTTTTTGTGGAACATTTCATTTCGATATCTGTTATAGTTTCCGAGATATAGCGTATCGAATATTTGATAATAATTGTCGATTTGTATGGGAGCTACCCCTTTTTTTGCCCCCACCCAAAAAACTTTTTCCTTAAGGCATAGTCCTTAGCGTGCAATTACTTTTTGTGGAACATTTCATTTCGATATCTGTTATAGTTTCCGAGATATAGCGTATCGAATATTTGATAATAATTGTCGATTTGTATGGGAGCTACCCCTTTTTTTGCCCCCACCCAAAAAACTTTTTCCTTAGGGCATAGCCCTTAGCGTGCAATTACTTTTTGTGGAACATTTCATTTCGATATCTGTTATAGTTTCCGAGATATAGCGTATCGAATATTTGATAATAATTGTCGATTTGTATGGGAGCTACCCCTTTTTTTGCCCCCACCCAAAAAATTTTTTCCTTAAGGCGTAGCCCTTAGCGTGCAATTACTTTTTGTGGAACATTTCATTTCGATATCTGTTATAGTTTCCGAGATATAGCGTATCGAATATTTGATAATAATTGTCGATTTGTATGGGAGCTACCCCTTTTTTTGCCCCCACCCAAAAAACTTTTTCCTTAAGGCATAGCCCTTAGCGTGCAATTACTTTTTGTGGAACATTTCATTTCGATATCTGTTATAGTTTCCGAGACATAGCGTATCGAATATTTGATAATAATTGTCGATTTGTATGGGAGCTACCCCTTTTTTTGCCCCCACCCAAAAAACTTTTTCCTTAAGGCATAGCCCTTAGCGTGCAATTACTTTTTGTGGAACATTTCATTTCGATATCTGTTATAGTTTCCGAGACATAGCGTATCGAATATTTGATAATAATTGTCGATTTGTATGGGAGCTACCCCTTTTTTTGCCCCCACCCAAAAAATTTTTTCTCTAAGACGTAGCCCTTAGCGTGCAATTACTTTTTGTAGAACATTTCATTTCGATATCTGTTATAGTTTCCGAGATATAGCGTATCGAATATTTGATAATAATTGTCGATTTGTATGGGAGCTACCCCTTTTTTTGCCCCCACCCAAAAAATTTTTTCCTTAAGGCGTAGCCCTTAGCGTGCAATTACTTTTTGTGGAACATTTCATTTCGATATCTGTTATAGTTTCCGAGATATAGCGTATCGAATATTTGATAATAATTGTCGATTTGTATGGGAGCTACCCCTTTTTTTGCCCCCACCCAAAAAACTTTTTCCTTAAGGCATAGCCCTTAGCGTGCAATTACTTTTTGTGGAACATTTCATTTCGATATCTGTTATAGTTTCCGAGACATAGCGTATCGAATATTTGATAATAATTGTCGATTTGTATGGGAGCTACCCCTTTTTTGCCCCCACCCAAAAAATTTTTTCTCTAAGACGTAGCCCTTAGCGTGCAATTACTTTTTGTAGAACATTTCATTTCGATATCTGTTATAGTTTCCGAGATATAGCGTATCGAATATTTGATAATAATTGTCGATTTGTATGGGAGCTACCCCTTTTTTTGCCCCCACCCAAAAAATTTTTTCTCTAAGGCGTAGCCCTTAGCGTGCAATTACTTTTTGTGGAACATTTCATTTCGATATCTGTTATAGTTTCCGAGATATAGCGTATCGAATATTTGATAATAATTGTCGATTTGTGTGGGAGCTACCCCTTTTTTTGCCCCCACCCAAAAAACTTTTTCCTTAAGGCATAGCCCTTAGCGTGCAATTACTTTTTGTGGAACATTTCATTTCGATATCTGTTATAGTTTCCGAGACATAGCGTATCGAATATTTGATAATAATTGTCGATTTGTATGGGAGCTACCCCTTTTTTTGCCCCCACCCAAAAAATTTTTTCCTTAAGGCGTAGCCCTTAGCGTGCAATTACTTTTTGTGGAACATTTCATTTCGATATCTGTTATAGTTTCCGAGATATAGCGTATCGAATATTTGATAATAATTGTCGATTTGTATGGGAGCTACCCCTTTTTTTGCCCCCACCCAAAAAATTTTTTCTCTAAGACGTAGCCCTTAGCGTGCAATTACTTTTTGTAGAACATTTCATTTCGATATCTGTTATAGTTTCCGAGATATAGCGTATCGAATATTTGATAATAATTGTCGATTTGTATGGGAGCTACCCCTTTTTTTGCCCCCACCCAAAAAATTTTTTCCTTAAGGCGTAGCCCTTAGCGTGCAATTACTTTTTGTGGAACATTTCATTTCGATATCTGTTATAGTTTCCGAGATATAGCGTATCAAATATTTGATAATAATTGTCGATTTGTATGGGAGCTACCCCTTTTTTTGCCCCCACCCAAAAAACTTTTTCCTTAAGGCATAGCCCTTAGCGTGCAATTACTTTTTGTGGAACATTTCATTTCGATATCTGTTATAGTTTCCGAGACATAGCGTATCGAATATTTGATAATAATTGTCGATTTGTATGGGAGCTACCCCTTTTTTTGCCCCCACCCAAAAAATTTTTTCTCTAAGACGTAGCCCTTAGCGTGCAATTACTTTTTGTAGAACATTTCATTTCGATATCTGTTATAGTTTCCGAGATATAGCGTATCGAATATTTGATAATAATTGTCGATTTGTATGGGAGCTACCCCTTTTTTTGCCCCCACCCAAAAAACTTTTTCCTTAAGGCATAGCCCTTAGCGTGCAATTACTTTTTGTGGAACATTTCATTTCGATATCTGTTATAGTTTCCGAGATATAGCGTATCGAATATTTGATAATAATTGTCGATTTGTATGGGAGCTACCCCTTTTTTTGCCCCCACCCAAAAAATTTTTTCCTTAAGGCATAGCCCTTAGCGTGCAATTACTTTTTGTGGAACATTTCATTTCGATATCTGTTATAGTTTCCGAGATATAGCGTATCGAATATTTGATAATAATTGTCGATTTGTATGGGAGCTACCCCTTTTTTTGCCCCCACCCAAAAAATTTTTTCCTTAAGGCATAGCCCTTAGCGTGCAATTACTTTTTGTGGAACATTTCATTTCGATATCTGTTATAGTTTCCGAGATATAGCGTATCGAATATTTGATAATAATTGTCGATTTGTATGGGAGCTACCCCTTTTTTTGCCCCCACCCAAAAAACTTTTTCCTTAAGGCATAGTCCTTAGCGTGCAATTACTTTTTGTGGAACATTTCATTTCGATATCTGTTATAGTTTCCGAGATATAGCGTATCGAATATTTGATAATAATTGTCGATTTGTATGGGAGCTACCCCTTTTTTTGCCCCCACCCAAAAAACTTTTTCCTTAGGGCATAGCCCTTAGCGTGCAATTACTTTTTGTGGAATATTTCATTTCGATATCTGTTATAGTTTCCGAGATATAGCGTATCGAATATTTGATAATAATTGTCGATTTGTATGGGAGCTACCCCTTTTTTTGCCCCCACCCAAAAAATTTTTTCCTTAAGGCGTAGCCCTTAGCATGCAATTACTTTTTGTGGAACATTTCATTTCGATATCTGTTATAGTTTCCGAGATATAGCGTATCGAATATTTGATAATAATTGTCGATTTGTATGGGAGCTACCCCTTTTTTTGCCCCCACCCAAAAAACTTTTTCCTTAAGGCATAGCCCTTAGCGTGCAATTACTTTTTGTGGAACATTTCATTTCGATATCTGTTATAGTTTCCGAGACATAGCGTATCGAATATTTGATAATAATTGTCGATTTGTATGGGAGCTACCCCTTTTTTTGCCCCCACCCAAAAAATTTTTTCTCTAAGACGTAGCCCTTAGCGTGCAATTACTTTTTGTAGAACATTTCATTTCGATATCTGTTATAGTTTCCGAGATATAGCGTATCGAATATTTGATAATAATTGTCGATTTGTATGGGAGCTACCCCTTTTTTTGCCCCCACCCAAAAAACTTTTTCCTTAAGGCATAGCCCTTAGCGTGCAATTACTTTTTGTGGAACATTTCATTTCGATATCTGTTATAGTTTCCGAGATATAGCGTATCGAATATTTGATAATAATTGTCGATTTGTATGGGAGCTACCCCTTTTTTTGCCCCCACCCAAAAAATTTTTTCCTTAAGGCATAGCCCTTAGCGTGCAATTACTTTTTGTGGAACATTTCATTTCGATATCTGTTATAGTTTCCGAGATATAGCGTATCGAATATTTGATAATAATTGTCGATTTGTATGGGAGCTACCCCTTTTTTTGCCCCCACCCAAAAAATTTTTTCCTTAAGGCATAGCCCTTAGCGTGCAATTACTTTTTGTGGAACATTTCATTTCGATATCTGTTATAGTTTCCGAGATATAGCGTATCGAATATTTGATAATAATTGTCGATTTGTATGGGAGCTACCCCTTTTTTTGCCCCCACCCAAAAAACTTTTTCCTTAAGGCATAGTCCTTAGCGTGCAATTACTTTTTGTGGAACATTTCATTTCGATATCTGTTATAGTTTCCGAGATATAGCGTATCGAATATTTGATAATAATTGTCGATTTGTATGGGAGCTACCCCTTTTTTTGCCCCCACCCAAAAAACTTTTTCCTTAGGGCATAGCCCTTAGCGTGCAATTACTTTTTGTGGAACATTTCATTTCGATATCTGTTATAGTTTCCGAGACATAGCGTATCGAATATTTGATAATAATTGTCGATTTGTATGGGAGCTACCCCTTTTTTTGCCCCCACCCAAAAAATTTTTTCCTTAAGGCGTAGCCCTTAGCGTGCAATTACTTTTTGTGGAACATTTCATTTCGATATCTGTTATAGTTTCCGAGATATAGCGTATCGAATATTTGATAATAATTGTCGATTTGTATGGGAGCTACCCCTTTTTTTGCCCCCACCCAAAAAACTTTTTCCTTAAGGCATAGCCCTTAGCGTGCAATTACTTTTTGTGGAACATTTCATTTCGATATCTGTTATAGTTTCCGAGATATAGCGTATCGAATATTTGATAATAATTGTCGATTTGTATGGGAGCTACCCCTTTTTTTGCCCCCACCCAAAAAATTTTTTCTCTAAGACGTAGCCCTTAGCGTGCAATTACTTTTTGTAGAACATTTCATTTCGATATCTGTTATAGTTTCCGAGATATAGCGTATCGAATATTTGATAATAATTGTCGATTTGTATGGGAGCTACCCCTTTTTTTGCCCCCACCCAAAAAATTTTTTCCTTAAGGCGTAGCCCTTAGCGTGCAATTACTTTTTGTGGAACATTTCATTTCGATATCTGTTATAGTTTCCGAGATATAGCGTATCGAATATTTGATAATAATTGTCGATTTGTATGGGAGCTACCCCTTTTTTTGCCCCCACCCAAAAAACTTTTTCCTTAAGGCATAGCCCTTAGCGTGCAATTACTTTTTGTGGAACATTTCATTTCGATATCTGTTATAGTTTCCGAGACATAGCGTATCGAATATTTGATAATAATTGTCGATTTGTATGGGAGCTACCCCTTTTTTTGCCCCCACCCAAAAAATTTTTTCTCTAAGACGTAGCCCTTAGCGTGCAATTACTTTTTGTAGAACATTTCATTTCGATATCTGTTATAGTTTCCGAGATATAGCGTATCGAATATTTGATAATAATTGTCGATTTGTATGGGAGCTACCCCTTTTTTTGCCCCCACCCAAAAAATTTTTTCCTTAAGGCGTAGCCCTTAGCGTGCAATTACTTTTTGTGGAACATTTCATTTCGATATCTGTTATAGTTTCCGAGATATAGCGTATCGAATATTTGATAATAATTGTCGATTTGTATGGGAGCTACCCCTTTTTTTGCCCCCACCCAAAAAACTTTTTCCTTAAGGCATAGCCCTTAGCGTGCAATTACTTTTTGTGGAACATTTCATTTCGATATCTGTTATAGTTTCCGAGACATAGCGTATCGAATATTTGATAATAATTGTCGATTTGTATGGGAGCTACCCCTTTTTTTGCCCCCACCCAAAAAATTTTTTCTCTAAGACGTAGCCCTTAGCGTGCAATTACTTTTTGTAGAACATTTCATTTCGATATCTGTTATAGTTTCCGAGATATAGCGTATCGAATATTTGATAATAATTGTCGATTTGTATGGGAGCTACCCCTTTTTTTGCCCCCACCCAAAAAATTTTTTCTCTAAGGCGTAGCCCTTAGCGTGCAATTACTTTTTGTGGAACATTTCATTTCGATATCTGTTATAGTTTCCGAGATATAGCGTATCGAATATTTGATAATAATTGTCGATTTGTATGGGAGCTACCCCTTTTTTTGCCCCCACCCAAAAAACTTTTTCCTTAAGGCATAGCCCTTAGCGTGCAATTACTTTTTGTGGAACATTTCATTTCGATATCTGTTATAGTTTCCGAGACATAGCGTATCGAATATTTGATAATAATTGTCGATTTGTATGGGAGCTACCCCTTTTTTTGCCCCCACCCAAAAAATTTTTTCCTTAAGGCGTAGCCCTTAGCGTGCAATTACTTTTTGTGGAACATTTCATTTCGATATCTGTTATAGTTTCCGAGATATAGCGTATCGAATATTTGATAATAATTGTCGATTTGTATGGGAGCTACCCCTTTTTTTGCCCCCACCCAAAAAACTTTTTCCTTAAGGCATAGCCCTTAGCGTGCAATTACTTTTTGTGGAACATTTCATTTCGATATCTGTTATAGTTTCCGAGACATAGCGTATCGAATATTTGATAATAATTGTCGATTTGTATGGGAGCTACCCCTTTTTTTGCCCCCACCCAAAAAATTTTTTCCTTAAGGCATAGCCCTTAGCGTGCAATTACTTTTTGTGGAACATTTCATTTCGATATCTGTTATAGTTTCCGAGACATAGCGTATCGAATATTTGATAATAATTGTCGATTTGTATGGGAGCTACCCCTTTTTTTGCCCCCACCCAAAAAATTTTTTCTCTAAGACGTAGCCCTTAGCGTGCAATTACTTTTTGTAGAACATTTCATTTCGATATCTGTTATAGTTTCCGAGATATAGCGTATCGAATATTTGATAATAATTGTCGATTTGTATGGGAGCTACCCCTTTTTTTGCCCCCACCCAAAAAATTTTTTCTCTAAGGCGTAGCCCTTAGCGTGCAATTACTTTTTGTAGAACATTTCATTTCGATACCTGTTATAGTTTCCGAGATATAGCGTATCGAATATTTGATAATAATTGTCGATTTGTATGGGAGCTACCCCTTTTTTTGCCCCCACCCAAAAAATTTTTTCCTTAAGGCGTAGCCCTTAGCGTGCAATTACTTTTTGTGGAACATTTCATTTCGATATCTGTTATAGTTTCCGAGATATAGCGTATCGAATATTTGATAATAATTGTCGATTTGTATGGGAGCTACCCCTTTTTTTGCCCCCACCCAAAAAACTTTTTCCTTAAGGCATAGCCCTTAGCGTGCAATTACTTTTTGTGGAACATTTCATTTCGATATCTGTTATAGTTTCCGAGACATAGCGTATGGAATATTTGATAATAATTGTCGATTTGTATGGGAGCTACCCCTTTTTTTGCCCCCACCCAAAAAATTTTTTCTCTAAGACGTAGCCCTTAGCGTGCAATTACTTTTTGTAGAACATTTCATTTCGATATCTGCTATAGTTTCCGAGATATAGCGTATCGAATATTTGATAATAATTGTCGATTTGTATGGGAGCTACCCCTTTTTTTGCCCCCACCCAAAAATTTTTTTCTCTAAGGCGTAGCCCTTAGCGTGCAATTACTTTTTGTAGAACATTTCATTTCGATATCTGTTATAGTTTCCGAGATATAGCGTATCGAATATTTGATAATAATTGTCGATTTGTATGGGAGCTACCCCTTTTTTTGCCCCCACCCAAAAAATTTTTTCCTTAAGGCGTAGCCCTTAGCGTGCAATTACTTTTTATGGAACATTTCATTTCGATATCTGTTATAGTTTCCGAGATATAGCGTATCGAATATTTGATAATAATTGTCGATTTGTATGGGAGCTACCCCTTTTTTTGCCCCCACCCAAAAAATTTTTTCCTTGAGGCGTAGCCCTTAGCGTGCAATTACTTTTTGTGGAACATTTCATTTCGATATCTGTTATAGTTTCCGAGATATAGCGTATCGAATATTTGATAATAATTGTCGATTTGTATGGGAGCTACCCCTTTTTTTGCCCCCACCCAAAAAATTTATTCTCTAAGGCGTAGCCCTTAGCGTGCAATTACTTTTTGTAAAACATTTCATTTCGATATCTGTTATAGTTTCCGAGATATAGCGTATCGAATATTTGATAATAATTGTCGATTTGTATGGGAGCTACCCCTTTTTTTGCCCCCACCCAAAAAATTTTTTCCTTAAGGCGTAGCCCTTGGCGTGCAATTACTTTTTGTGGAACATTTCATTTCGATATCTGTTATAGTTTCCGAGATATAGCGTATCGAATATTTGATAATAATTGTCGATTTGTATGGGAGCTACCCCTTTTTTTGCCCCCACCCAAAAAATTTTTTCTCTAAGGCGTAGCCCTTAGCGTGCAATTACTTTTTGTAGAACATTTCATTTCGATATCTGTTATAGTTTCCGAGATATAGCGTATCGAATATTTGATAATAATTGTCGATTTGTATGGGAGCTACCCCTTTTTTTGCCCCCACCCAAAAAATTTTTTCCTTAAGGCGTAGCCCTTAGCGTGCAATTACTTTTTGTGGAACATTTCATTTCGATATCTGTTATAGTTTCCGAGATATAGCGTATCGAATATTTGATAATAATTGTCGATTTGTATGGGAGCTACCCCTTTTTTTGTAAGGCGTAGCCCTTGGCGTGCAATTACTTTTTGTAGAACATTTCATTTCGATATCTGTTATAGTTTCCGAGATATAGCGTATCGAATATTTGATAATAATTGTCGATTTGTATGGGAGCTACCCCTTTTTTTGCCCCCACCCAAAAAATTTTTTCTCTAAGGCGTAGCCCTTAGCGTGCAATTACTTTTTGTAGAACATTTCATTTCGATATTTGTTATAGTTTCCGAGATATAGCGTATCGAATATTTGATAATAATTGTCGATTTGTATGGGAGCTACCCCTTTTTTTGCCCCCACCCGAAAAATTTTTTCTTTATCGCGTAGCCCTTAGCGTGCAATTACTTTTTGTAGAACATTTTAAGTCGATAGCTGTTATAGTTTACGAGATATAGCGCATAAAATATTTCACCAAATTTGTGCAATTGTAGAAAAAATACCCCTTCCCCTGGTCCTATCTGAAAAAATATGTTCCATTATTTAGGTCCCTTCTTTAGGAGTATCCGTGCCAAGTTTTGTGGCAAGAGTAACTATACTTACTGAGATATATAGGGATATATGCACGGATTTTGTCCTAAAAAAAATGGGTTACTCTGGGTTTTCGCTTATATCTCGGTCAATAGTGAACCGATTTTATTGATTTTTAATAGCGATTGTCTCCAGGATATTTCTAATAGTTTGACACCATTAACTGGTCTGTATCTTTTTATTTGACTCCGGAAACTTGATTTCAACAGACGGACAGATGGACAGACGGACATCGCTAAATCGACTTCCCTATCTATAAGGATCCAGAATATATATACTTTATGGGGTCGCAAATGAATAATAAAGAAATTACAAACGGAATGACAAAGTGATATATACCCTATCACTATGTGAAGGGTATAAAAAAATATATCAAATACCGGTCTATTTATTTCCTAAGGAAAACGCAAAACTTTTTAAATTATGTTATCATCTTATATACTTCAAACGATAGTAGGTTACAGATTTTTCCCTATTTGTCCCCTTTTTATCCCTTTACTGGCCGAATTTTTAAACATTCATGTGTATTTAAACAAACATGGAAAGCTTAAAACGTGTTATAAATTTCATGTATTTAGCTCTACGCGTTTGATCAATATAGCCTTGGGTAATTTTGTTAGGCAATTCATAACCTGACCTTCCCACACAAATGGGCGTAGTGTGAGCGTGGCAACAAGTTTCCAAAAAAAGTAGCCTATTGTTCCTTTCAGACTTGAAGTAACTCCCTGTAAAAATTTCAATTTCAGCTAAAAAAATACAAACATACATACATACATACATCTTTATATAATAGATATATGCATGGTGAAAATATGTGACCAGGTGGTGTTACGAGCACAGCTGATCTACTTTTTTCATGCATAAATCAAGGCTGGGTTGTCAAAGTTGTTTACTTTTACATATCTTTTATTGCGCCATGAATATATGTATGTATATAACTATGGCGTAGTATAAATAGTAAGTGCCCCTAAAGTTCAATTATACGTGACTTACCCTAACGCCATAACCATAGCCGTTGCCCTAAAAACCAAAACTCAATTGGTTTCTATGGTTATGGTTATTGCGTAATGGTAAGTCACTTATAGTCAAATAGAGTGTTTTCCATATGTTTGATTCGAACAGCTGTTTACTGTAGCATGAGTATGTCACGTACATATAAATGAACCTTAAATCAATTATTTAAATTACAATATTTTTTTCCCGATTTCTTTATCGTTTAAGGCCATCCAAGTAATTTTAAAACTTTTAAAACCAATGTAATTTTTTTTGTAGGTACAGATTAAACACCTTTTTTAACAAAAACCTCAAAATATCGGGCGAACATTTTTAACAAAAACAACATTAATCTGCATTATTAATATTTTTGTTTGCTGAAACCCCCTTGTGTTGACATAAGTTGTTTTATCTGCACCCTTTTAATAGTCTCCTTATAACTTAGGTTTTTTAACCTTCCTCAAGATCTTATTTTTAAAGGATATGTGCCAGAAATTTTTATAAAAAAAATTGTAGGGCAAACATTAACATAATTAGAAAAAAAATTTAAAAAATTTAATACATCACTAACTGCTTAACCTAGAATAGTTTTTTGGCTCTCCTGAAAAATTTTATTTTTAGACACGCGGTTTTCAATGAAAACCACACAATTATGCACATCAATATTCAATTGACCTGTACTAAATTTGGAGACCTAAGCTATAATAGTTATTGAGATACTTATGTGCAAAAACTGTTAAATTTTTATGGGAGGTGGCACACCTAGTCCAAATTTCCAAAAAAAAAAATAGCCCATAGCCTTTTCCAATATACCGGGTATGCCTTTTTTGCAAATTTCATTGCAATCGGTCCATCCGTTCTTGAGTTATAAGTGGTGTAACTATTACGCAAAATTACTTTATTTTATGGGCATATAAGATACTTCTATAATTGTTAATTTATTAGTTTCATGGGGTACCCAGAAGTGTCAGAATATAGTTTTTACTTATTAGATGGGGCTGTTATCAAGGTATATTAAATATGTATTTACATTTTTAAACGGATTTCAAAGTACCTATGTACATTCTTATGTAAAACGAATGCAGAATTCACCAAAGTGCTTAAGACAAAAAAAGCTTATAAACAGGCAGGCATTGTAAGCAAAAATATCGGCGACAATCGCATATCATTTATCCCGCACTTCAACAAGTTATTCAGTTCGTTAAAGCGTAAAACATCTGTTTTTTACCAAAACACATTTAAACATTTTAGTTAAAGCATTCATCAATAAAATGTTCCAAGAATTAGAAATTAAACTACGGTTTAATTTCCATAATATGTGTCAATTAAGAGTGCGTGTTGGAAAAAAAATTATTGTTTTCAAGAAAAACGTTGATTCGAACATTAAAGTAGTTGCATCCGCCAATTGGAGTTTTTTTTTGCAAATGTGGACGTTTTTGTGTGGCATTGTGTGAGATTTTGTATAGAAAAGTGTTTTATGTCACTTAATTATGCAATAAATTTAATTTCTAGATCTTTCGATATAGGTAGGGAAGGGGGAAAATAAAATAAAATTTAAATTGATTATTGCGATCGATCTATAAACACAAAAACACTTAAGTAAATGGGACTAACACTATCTCACAATTATTACGACTTGTCAAATTTGCGTGAATTATCAGCAAAACACAATCTGCATAGATATATACATACATAAATACCTACATTCTTAAATACATAAATATAGGTACATACCCGGTTAATATTTTTGATCACATTCGAGCTTTTTTGGGTTATTTTGCACGATTTAAAAATAATCACTTATGCTATGCGTAGGTTTTAAAGTCAAAAATTATTGTTTGTTATGAATCGCTTTTCCGACTAATTTTTTAGAATTTTTTTTTACTCTGTGCTAATGTACGTACATTGAACTCGCGGAAACGAGAATATCCAAAATTGTGAACAACCCAGAAACGTGAAACCTTTATTTTTAGAGTTCCCGAGTCATGTTGTTTTTAAGCACACTACAGTGGACGTCCAATAGTACGTACTACCGCTACTACGAATGTCCAATAGTACGAGAGGCAAATATTTTGCATTGACGCTTCTATAGTACGAATTAAAAAAAATGTTTACTATTCGATAATACGAATATGTTTGTTTTTCCATATATGAATGAAATTTTTGTAACATTTTTTTATTACTTTTTAATTTGTTTTTTTTTTGCGGTCTACAAACAAATATGTAGTAGTCATTTGGTGCTTTTCGTTTGAAACATAAAAAATTTTTTAAATGAAAGAAGCCAAAAAGAAACAAATTTCTTTACAAAATAAAATAAAAATTATTGAAAATTGTGTCAGTGGAAAATCTCTTTATGATATCTCTTACAAATATGGATTATCTAAATTAACCATTTGCACTATAAAAAAGCAGAAGACGAAGCTTTTATCTGAAGCAGGCTCTATTAAATCCCGTTACCGAATAGAACCTGGAGAATATAAAAAAATGGAAGACGAGCTATACAAATGTTTTTTATGCCAAAGAAATTCATATGTCCCAGTAGGGAGTACGCAATTAAATGTAAGGCTCTGGAATTGCATAAAAAGTGGGAAAAACTATAGTCCAATACTACGAATTTTCTAGTATTACGAAATGGCCTGACATTATATAATTCGTATTATTGGACGTCCACTGTATTTTGCTTAAGCTATATTTACACTACCTAAGTTCTCATCTGAGTTGAGTGTCAAAAAAATAAGTTTAAATTTTTATGAGTGTCAAAAAACAAATTGAAATTTTTATTTTTAGTATTACATTACATCTGAGAAATTATAAGAAGTCCTCTAATTCTGAAAGTTGTTAAACTGGTACAAAGTGTATGGCAATACCAAAAGAAGCATTTAATCCGGTAACTTTTTAAAACTTAAATTTAAAACTTAGACGTTAAATAATTTAAAAATAGAAAACGTTCTATTTTCAACTGAGGTTAGACAAATATTAACAAATGAAAATAGACATGTTATTACACTATAAAAATAAGTCTCAGTTGTGAAACTCAGATGACAACTCAGGTAGTGTAAATATAGCTTTAATAAGCAGTTTTTAGTTTTTCTGTGTTGGCTGCAATAAAAGGATCTATAGGTGAATCAAAAACAATATAGATAATTATTTCCTTAAAATTACTAAAAATGTCTTCTAAAAAGCCAAACGTTTTAAGTAATTAAGAAAAAGCAAATATCCTAAAATTTCTACGAACTGTCAAAAAAGTATGAAGTAGCCAAGTCAACTATTTGTTTCATCAAAATAAAAAAAAAACAATATATAAAACGGTTAATAATACATTTTCGGGACCAGTTAAGCGCAAAACTTTTCACTCATCAGAACTTCCAAGAATGGAGAAAGCACTATATAAATGGTTCTTACTTATGAAAACGAAAAACTTGCCAA
This sequence comes from Melanophora roralis, assembly GCA_963583895.1. Taxonomy (NCBI): domain Eukaryota; kingdom Metazoa; phylum Arthropoda; class Insecta; order Diptera; family Rhinophoridae; genus Melanophora; species Melanophora roralis. The sequence goes on along the minus strand of OY757187.1, from coordinate 88,692,568 downwards.
TAAGCCGTCTTCTGATAAAAGAAAAAGTTCTTGAAATCCACGCAAAAATTAAAGAAAAAAAATTCTGGATTAAGTCCAAGCGACGGCTGGCTTCAGAAATTCAAGCAAAGATATGGCATTCGACTGCTCAAAATAAGTGGGAAAAAGCTTTCTGCTCAACCCCAGTTAGTGGATCCTTTCAAAGTGAAATTAAGAGAAAAAAATGGCAGATCTACAATGATAAAACGTATGCGTCGACTTTGGAAAAGTTGGGTCCAGGTGCTAAGATCCAAAAACAACGACTTACATTTATGTGTGGCTCAAATGCGGCAGGCACACAATGTAATTGGAAAGCCTTAAAATTCCAGAAGTCCTTAGAACTTTATGTGTCCTGTAAATTATAGGAGTTCTAAATCTGTTTGGATGACATCAAGTATTTCTAAGGTAAAGGTAAAGTTTATACATTACAAAAAATCATAAAACTTTATTGCTCCTATTTAGGTCAAAGATTTTTTAATAAAAAAATAGACAACCAGCAAAAGCTACTTTGCTTGTTGATAACGCTCCATCGCATCCTTCTGAAAGCGAACTTAAATCTGACACTGGTTTAGTTTGTGCAATGTTTCTGCCACCTAATGTTACATCTCTCATATAACCGATAGATCATAATGTACTAAAAATTACAAAGCTAAATTACAAAAATTGTTTTATGGCCTTAATTGCAGCAAAAGAATCAGATTTACTTGAAACTATTAAGCAGATCATACTGAAAGACGCCGTTGATCACCTAAAATCCGCTTGGATTCGTATGTCTCAAGATACCTTGTCCAGTTGTTGGAAAAATATCTTAAGCTTGATATCAGACCATAACGACTCTGATGATAACATTCCTTTGAATATACTTAAAACACCTGGGATAGGGAAGCACGGCAGTTGAAAGAAAGAGCGGTTAAGTTTCTGAATGTACCGCATCTATAGTAGAGAAATGGAACAAAAACCCGCACGAAGATGCAACAGAATGTGATGTAGTTGAAGATGAAGATAAATCTGAAGACGATGACTGCATTTTTGAAGAGACATTAATTCAAACCAAACCAAAGAAAGTTATTAAGGCATTTGATAAGGACTGAAATGGGCCAAAAGTGAAATGATATGATCAAAACGATATTAGAGTATTGAAAAATTTAAAAGAAGAGGCTATCTATAAAAAAGTTGAGCAAAAGAAACGTCAACAAAAAATTTCTTATTTAAAAACATTATTTTTTTTCCAAAACTTTCCATCCATCATACAGTTTAATATGTTTTAGTTTACGTATGGCCTTTTTTTCTTTTTTAAGTGAACTCTTGTTATTTTTTGTTTATTCCTTTTTAATTTAATTTATGCTAAGCCAAAAAAATTTTAGTTTTTGTTATCAATGAAATAAGTTAAAAAATAGCTGAAATACATAGTTTTATTTACAGAAGGTTGATTTGTGCGGTCAAATTAATACAACAATAATGTATTACCCCAAAAACTTGGGATTTTCAAATTTTTAAATTGAACTTTTCTGGTTAAAGTATTGTTAAATTTAAACTAGGTGTGGATGTTTTTAAACTAGTAATAATAAATTGATAAAAAAACAATTTAAATTAATTAGAAAATAGTTTAAAAAATCCAATCGGGGAACGTGAAAAAATCGAAAACATGAACACACTTTGTAAAAATTAGTTCACTGTATACGTATATGTATAATGTTTTAGTAAAAAGTATTATGGTGTTTTCCATTCTAAAAAAAAATGTTACAATATGTATGTGTAAAATTTTTATCAGTTTACACACACACTTAAAAAGTTGTCCATTTTTTTTGTTTCAATGGAACAGAAAATTGCTTGATTTTAATAAAAACTACACTCTGCGTTAAAAACTCGCCTGCATAAAAAAGTATTTACATACATAACACAGCTGTAAAAAGTGGTACTTTATTACACTGCAATATAATTGGGGGTAAGATATGTTACACTTTTGCCAGTTATTTGTGCAACATGTTCAGAAAGGAACACGATAACTGTTTTCACTCTTGCATGTATTTTTAGAATGGAACATAAACCCGCTCGAATGGTAACATTAATGTAACATTTTTGCCAGAAAGGAAAACACCATTAGTTTGCCTTAACATCAGTACATTTGATTGTGACAATGGGCATGTTAAATTGTTCAATAAATTATCTTATTGATTTAATTCTTTTATTGAAAAATAATAAAATAGTTTTGTACAAACAAAATAAACAAATCAATTTAAAAATTGTACCCAAAATATATTTTTAGGCTTTTTATAGAGCAATCGTTTAACCTTGCGTTTTCTAGCACATAAAATAACACTCGAGCTTAAAACATTTGCGAATAGCTCATACTCACTCATTCAAGACTAAGCACTTTGCTACTCTCTTTAGGCCAGCTTATACAAGAAGTGTGCGCGCGTGAATAACGCGTTGCGCGTTAATTTTGAATATAATTTTTTTTGTTCGTAATCGTGAGCCAAAAAGACCTCACGCAGACATGTATAGCCATTAGAGCTGTGTAGCTCATGAACGAACGGGTCAAAATGAACGGATCACCGAATTGAACGAAGTGATCCGGTTATTTTACTGAGCGCTTTTCGTTCAATTGTGTTCCGTTCAATGTTTGTTTCTTCAGGTCTTTTTTATGTCACAATTTCGTTCGTTCAGATGTGTTTTTTATGTTATGTTCTTTTGTTTCAGTTGATTGTTCGTGTATTGATAAGAGTTGCTTTAAAAAGTTCGCGAATGTGCGTACATATTTCTTTTGAGCATCGCTGTGGCACTGCCATAATTTTTTTAAATTTGGTTTAACAGTCTTTTTCAAAGAAGTTTGATTTATTATAGTGTTTGTGTTTTTATGGATTACTATACACTTTTTACACAATTTTTATTTATGGATTATTTAAATTTTATTTCACAAAAAGTTTTTTCTATTTTGAATGTCAAAACCACAAGCTATGTCAAAACAAATCTTTAAAAAAACATGTTGCCGTACTGTCGTTCAGAAGTGAACGATTGAACGAACGGGTTAATTTTTGTAAATTGAACGAAACTGAGCGATCACTGAAATGAACGATTTGGCACAGCTCTAATAGCCATGCCTATGAGAGATTTTCAAGAGCAATATATCTTTGGGAGGAGGGCCAATATTGAAACGATCTTTTTAAAATGGAATAGTTGTTTTTGTTTTAAAACGTATGCGGAATTATATTTCAATACCAACATCTTTTGGCTTATATGTAATACAAATAATGCGAATTTCGGAAATAAAGCTTTTTATAAGCACTCAGCCAAGGTCCAATAATAAGATCTGTGCCAATCAGCAACAACAAAAAGGCAAAAACAAAATACGAACATTTTGTTTGTGTAAAACTTCACCATGATTGTCAAAAACAGCTGACTAAAATACCACTTTTGACACTGATAACAATGACACGGCACTTTATAAAATTAAGAATTATAGAAAAACAGCAATGGCGCCCTATATAAGCAAATTTTAACACTCAAGGTAAGTAAACACAAGGGAGCAAAATATGATCAGCTGGGCTAAAAATTTTACCTTGTTGAGTGTACCCTGCATTCAACTAAATCCTGTATAACAGTTGTTGTAATAAGGCCTTAAAAATGTTGTACCATCTGAGAGGGCTTTTGAATAGAAGCTTTGTAAAATAATGGACCATCAATCATCGTCGCCCTTATTTCTGTAAAATTTTATTGATTTTATTGTCAAAAATGATATCTAAACTTTAACTCCGAGAAATACGTAAACACTTGGCCCGACGTGTCGAAAACATGAACTAACTTCCCACCTACAAAAATTAATAGCTTTTAACCAAATTTAATAGCATCCTTTTCTATATGAACCGCAAGCATTTTAGATCTGAAAGTTTTACTGGGAGTTATTTTATTTTCTTTAATTGGAAGTTGTTTAGTTTTTATTAGGAGTTATGATTACATTATTGTTAAGGCAATTGTATTATACAGTACTTTTAGTTTTGTTTCAAAAAGAATTGTAGATTGCGGCCTTCGGCAAATAAAATATTTAATTAGAAATTTTGGGACTTTTAAAAAAAAAAGTCGTGGACAATCGGCCTTCGTGCGCAAGAAATTAATGCTCTGGTCTATATCATTTTATTACATTATTTTACACATTTAAAGTGATCATAGTATTCAACTAAAAGTTGAAAACCTTACAATTGTGTTATTTATTTATAAAAATATATATTTTTCAATTTACATACACTTACGTTAAAAGTATTAAAAAATTAAAAAAATTAGCTAAAAAAGCATAACAAAAAAAAAACAACAACCAAAAAAAAACGCAAAAAATACCTTCTCTGTATATAAGTTTACAGGTATATTACAATCTAACTACATAATTAGAGCGCCCGCTTATATCGTTATACTGCCGTCATTAATGATTATTTTAAATTATGTAAGTACTTTGCATGGTATAATTATCCTACAAGGTATAAGCGATTAAACAACTGACTATTTTTTGGTCGAGTTTGTTTACGATTTGAAACTGTCAAAGTAGTATGTTTTCTTATATTATCGAAGGTATTTGGCATCGTGTTTGTTGTAGTTTTTGCCGTACTAACCATAAATTGTAACGTAATTGTGCCATGGTACCTTACTTTATTTACCGCTGGGGATTTTCGACCCATCGCGCTGTCAAACTCTATTTATTTAAATCCTCTCCCAAATGATTGCACCTTTTTAAAACCACTTGGTCAGGTAAAGTTTTTAGCCAAAATAACATGCGTTAAATATTGAAAGTTTATCTAATCCTGTTTTAAATTATTTTCCGGCTTGAATATGTTTTTTTCAAATTTAAACGTGTAACTGAAAAAAGGGTGCGCGACGATGTCATGACAATAACAGTTTACAAAAAAATTTTTTTGAGGGTGAAGTTTATTGTAAAATTATACAATAAAACTAATGAATGAAATGTTGGTTAAAGAAAGAGAAAAAACAACCACGAAAGTAAAAAAAACTTTTGGTTTACTTTAATGCTTCATCTAAATAATAATTATTAAAATTTTTTTAAATGAAACTATGAAAATGCAATGTTACGGAGAAGCAGCAAGACTATTTGTAAAACTTATTTGCTTTGATGATTTGTATTAGCACATACTAAATGACTCAGAGATAAACTTTTAATGTTATTGTAACAACAAAGAAAAATTAAATTTGTTTGATAGGTAGTGGATGATATTTTAAATACCCTAATACCTAAAAGGAAATTAATTTTTTTTTTAATTTATTTATATTTGCTTCTTCTACTCTACTTAAAGGTTCATTTATACGTGACTTAACCATATCACAGTAAACAGCTGTTCGAACTAAACTTATGGGCAGCACTGTATTTGATTATAGGTGACTTACCATTACGCCATAATCATAACCTTAGAAACCAATTGAGTTTTGGTTTTTATTGCAACGGTTATGGTTATGGCGTTATGGTAAGACACATATAATTGAACCTTAAAGATAGTATCCGTTTTACAAAAACTTAACGATATATGTATATTATATATAACTTTGTACATACATTCCTTTAGTTAAAATTTAATGTAAATTGTTAAAATCTGTTACACATATAAAAAAGAAAGATTATTTTTAAATAAAGGTTGCTATAAGAAGGGTGTTGTAATAACTGGGGGTTGCACAAATCGAGTTCACAATGTATTACAATAGAAACATTGTGTAGATTCATCACTACCACCTAATTTTGTAGGGCATTTGCGAAACAATATCTGTCGGAGTGAGAATAAGAAATTGTTTTACTTTATTTCTAACCACCGCAATGAATGGTGGCTTCGCTCAAATTCGGTTCTTAATTTTTGTTATTTTTTTCTTGTAATAAAATTATTATAAAAATTTAATAAAAAATACGTAACCAATAACTTGAAACGGTTTTTAATAAAGTGTCAGTTGGTATTATTTTATTTTTAATTTACACCTCAAAAAAAAAAAAAATAAAAAGAAAAGAAACGGAAAACAAATTGTGTAGTCTATTTATAAATAATCTCAAGCGTTTTCCTCTATTTTTTTGTTTATTGTTGTGCGAGAGAAGTTAAACAAAAAATTAAATAAACCAAAAAAAAAAAAAAAATACATACAATAATTGTAATATTTCGTATTCAAGGTTAATATATTAAATTTAAAATCAAACAAAAATCTAACAGAACATTGAAAAGAACAAAAATAAATATGTATACATATCAATAAAAATAACTCGCAATTAAAGTTCAGAAAAAATTGATTCCTTTATTCTATTTTAAACAAAAACATTGCGGTTCAATTCAAAAAGAAATTGAACGCGTTACCAATTGTGTAAATTAGCAAGTGAGTGAGAGAGTGAATTGTTTAAGAGTCCAATATAGAGAGTGAGTAATGTATAACACGTGTTTTTTTCGTGCGACTATATCGTACACTAAATAAAAAAAAAACAGAACTTAAAATTATCAGAATCATTCCTTTTTCCTAAGCTAGTTCCGAAATCAAATCTTAAGCGACCACGCTTTTTTTCAAGACGGGATTTTACTGTTGAACTAAATTTGGTCATACAACTAGTTTTTTAAAAGCAGAAAATAAGACTTGTAAAAATAAACGATTTTGAGTTGAGAATGTTTTTGATTTTTTATGAATTTGATATAAATATGGGATTGTACCCTCAAATAACATTACTTACGTATGTACATATGCATGCAGTTAACATTTAAAACCAGGGACCGTAATAATTATGCCAAATAATTAAAATAAAAAAATTGTTATTGTGTTTTGATTTATCTTTATTTTTTTTGCAGGAATAATTATTATTTTCTGATGTTTTTTGGCAAAAATAGTTATTATTTTTTGATGTTTTTTTGGCAAAAATAATTGTAAATTTTTGATTTTTTTTAGCCAATAAATCCTTTTTTGTTTGTACATATGCAAAATAAAATCGGCCGAATAAATGTAAATAGTCCCTACGTGCTTACAACTTGCATGCACTTTTTTAATTAATTAACATTTTAACCAATGCAGCTGCAGGGTACACCAAACAAGGTAATAGCAAGGCAAATTCAAAAAATTCGCCCTCTGCATTTCCTTTTTGTGTTTGAACGGTGGAATGTCAGAAAAATTAAAAATTTCATAAAAAATTAAATATTTATTACGCGAAAATGTCAAATTTATTTTAATCAGCTGGGCTCTTAATATTAACTTGTTGAGTGTGCCCTGTGCAAAAATGTTTACCCAATTTTTAAGTATAATAATCGACTCAGCATAACTTCCTGAGTGTCCATGTTTTCTTGTGAACAAAGTACAAGTCGAAATTTTAAAGATATTTGGATGAAATTCGGCACTGAACAGTTCTTTGGCACTAACCCAAAACGTATTTTTTGTGGTGATGTTGATATAGCCCCCATACAAATGCCCTCCCGGGATAAGCATTTTGGGCTTTAATTGCCTCGAATAACACTTAATCTTCACACAATTTTGCATTTAAACTATTATAAGAAATAGAATACGCTCCAATTTTTGCCATATCCCCCATACACATGCCCTCTCGAAATAAGCATTTCAGTGCTAAACTCTCTCGAATATTACTCTATCATCACAAAATTTTGCGTATACATATTGTGAACACGTATTAAAATGAGCTAAGAACTCACCCAAATCCGCTTGCCCGAAACATCTTGCAACATAGTGGACATACCCGTCTGAAAAGGAGGGATACTATTGCGTGACCATATATTTCTGGATCGAAATCAGTCAGCTTTTAAGTTTTTATAGTCTAAGTACAATCTTCAATTAAAGCAATCGAACTTAAATTTCTTCCTGAGTTAATTTTAGCATACCCGCTGTCCGTCTGAATATCTATCTATTCTTCTCAGTTAAGAATAGGCCGCAGATATTTGATTAAAAATATAAATTTTCAGATAAATTTTGAAAAAATCAGCTCAAAACTATACCTAAAAGATTTGAATTACATATATCAATCCACTTTCTGCTGCTGGAAAAATTGTTAATTATTAGGATTTGCTTTTACTCAATAATTTTTTTGAGGGAAAAGTATTGGAAATATCAAATTATTTTGAAATATCAGCAATTTAGTACTTTTTAGTATCCAAGTTTTTAATCAGTACACCAAATGAAAAATCCCACAAAGAACCCTTAAGCCCTTATGACACTTGCTTTTTTTTGCATTTTATAAACTTTGAAGAACAGTACCTACTTATAATATAGGAAAATTACACTAAGTGTGAAGAGTTAAGCTATATAAAGAAAAATACCAAAACGTCAAAAGCTCCCCAAATGCAATTGATAAAAAAGCAGAAGCTGTCAAAAAAAATGTAAAAATTTTTAACTTAAACTTGACGTTTTAAGATTAAAACTCTAAACATGTTGTCAATTTGATCAGTTTATAGTTAAAAAAGCGATTTTTCGCGCGTTTATTAAATTTTATTTCAGATTTTCCGCTCTGCAACAAAATATTAAGTGGGCAGCATTGTTTCGTTTGTTTACTTTTTATCATAATACATATATATTTTGTTCTATCTAACATTTGCTATTTCGTTCTTTCAATCCAAAAGCAATCAATTAAGAAAAAAGCAAGTGTCATAAGGGCTTTAATCTGATAAATTGCGAACATAAATAATAATAATTAAAAATATATAAATATACATATGAATAGAAATTAGTCAACAAAATCTTGCGTAAAGGGGTCCATTAGAGCGCGTACCTCCCGTAGTTGGCGTTTTCCCGAAAATCAAGTTAACCCCACTCACAAAAACCACCTTGACCTGCGTACACGCTGTGCATTCGGTGGTACTTAACATAAAATAATTGAAGTTTTGGGTATAATATGGTCGGGTTTGACCGACTATAACTTACCTACCTTACATACCTTCTTATGTTATTTTAAATAAATGTCTAATAATTTATAAGTACATACCTAGATTTTTCTAATACGGACTCTTTATTGGTAATATGAATACTTTTGTATTTTTTTTTTTTTGCATATTTTTTATTATTGAATCTTCGCTTTAGCGAACTAACAATAAGTTTTCAAATCTTAAGACTAAGATTTTTGTAATACAAATACACGAATAGAACTTAGCTTTTAAAAGTATTAAAAGTAATTTGAATTTAATTTTGTAACCGTTAGCTAATTTTTATTTCTGCTCAAAAAATAAAAATCAGAAAACAATTGTTATTTCTGCAGAAAAAAAATAAAAATCAGAAAATAATAATTATTTGTTGAAAAAAAAAAATAATAATAAATAAAAATCAAAAATTAATTAATATTTTAAAAAAATAATAAAAATCAAAAAATTATTATTATTTCTCTCAAAAAATAATAACTAAAAATTTAAAAAGCACTTGATTTTCAAAAAATTTAGTTCAATGCCATCAAGTCGGTGTACTTTACTTGACTCTCAAAAGTTTTTTTAGGACTGCTTTTTTCCTTTAAAATTTCAAAAACAGTTACATATTATCTTCGGTCCCTGTTAAAAATATTAAATTGTTAAGAAAATTTTTAAAAAACGTAAAACAACCCCTCTGTTCAAGTTGGAAAAGTGCAATTATGCATTTTGTTAACGTTGTTATTTAACTTTGATGGTGTCGGGTTAATTTTGTAAAACTGACAATTTTTTCAAGTCGAGTTAAAGCATTTATTTACATTTTGCGGAATAACATTTTGGAAAATGGGTAAGGTGTATTAATTAATCAATATTTATTTTTTTTCTAACAGTAAATAAGTACATACAGATGTACATTAGGTTGCCCGACATTTTTTTTATTTAATTGCAAAGTTTGCCGGCCGGAATATTGAGACACTAGATCTAAAGGTTGAGCAAATTTTACTGTTTATAGCGAGCAAACTTGTAAAATTCGTTAATTTTATACACAATTCTAACACGCTTTAGAAGTTTATTTGTTTTAACAACAAAAACAATAAAACGGTTTATTTAAAAATTAGCCCTGGTAAGTCATATGGGCCTAATTGGCCCTCCAAACTATTTATTGCTTTATTCGTAAATATTCTTCATTACTCGGTGTAATAGAAAATTTTTTTGAAATCTATTATATATAAAAAAAAAATAAAAAGCACTTAAAAAAATTTTTATACACGAAAGTCGTTTTTAAGAGTTTAACCCGATATTAACGAAAAATAGTACTAAATGCGAAAGAGTTCTGTAATCATAAAAAAGTAAAATTTACATGTTTTTCTCTTACAATCTTATACCAGAATCAATATTTTTATGATTCCGACTTCAAGCATTTAAAAAAAGTACCAGAAATGTGGAAAGTCTTTTTACCATCTAATTGACTTTCATAATATTTCTATTTTTTTTTTGTTTTGTTTAAAAGCTACAAAATGGACCCACGTACCCAAGTAGTATCAAAATGTAGTTTCTATCCTGTCTCTCCCCTTAGAGTATTTTAAAAAGTACCAAAATCACATTTATATTTTTCGAGACCTGTCTAAAGCAGTTTGAACTTTATCTATATTTTTATTCGTTTATAAGTTACAAAAACGGTCCTAATAGTAAAGAAGGATAAAAAGGGGTCTAAATGCATACTAACTATGCACGCAAATAAGAAAAAAACTTTGGGCTTTCAACCAAAGGTGGTTGTTTGTTGCGACGGCTCGTTTGCCTCGCTTTTGTAAATGGGATTATTCTGGTGGTACACCAGAATAACTCAATGCTTTGAAATTTCTGTATATTATTATCCTGGTAGTTCACCAGAATAAGGTTATAGAAATTCTAAAGGAGTTCTCAAGGTGGTACACCAAGAGAAGCCGATCACTAAGTTAATTAACAAGAACAGTCGTAAACGTAATGATCGCATTTATTAAAAATGTTCATGCTTATATACTAAATAATTTACAAAAACAAATAATTAAAATAAAATTAAAAAATAAAAGAAATTATATGTAAAGAATTTATGTGAGCCGGAATTGCTTACATTTCATTAAAATGTTTTCCCACAGATAGCCAGGGAAAGCGTTGGATTTCATACTGTCTGGCTGGTAATTTGAATAGCACCTGCAAAATAAATATTTTATGTTTGCATGTGCAGTCAAAACGAAAAGCTGACACATCAATTCTCACGCTTTGGCTGACTAGACTGTGGGAGAATCAAAACAGATTTAAAGAACAAAAATTAAGGGAGTTTATTAAATTTCAATTCTATTAAGATTTGTTTTATTTTGTTGCAAAATAAAAAAAATCATACAGAATTAACATACTGCCCCCCTTAGGAGGACCGGGAAGAATAGTTAAACAGCTCACATAAATCAATACCGGGAACCTAATCTAAGCAGTGTCAAGCTGATGAATCCACTGAAATGTCCCATGAGGACCTTGGAGCAGGCTGCGGCACTGCACGGTGAGCGTTGACCTTCTTCTTTCGTATGTAGTTTCTTAGTAGGATGATGAATATAATTAAAATGAGCGCCAATCCAAAGTAACTGGCTGTCAAACTATGTATTTCATGATGGCTTGTCGTTACTGGGATATCGCGTAGCTGTGCTTTCACTTCTGCCTGTAATCGGTTCATTTCCTCAATACTTGAACGGTATATCAAAGATTGCGTCAGGTTGTCCACATCATGCAATGAATTGAAAAATGACATCCCGTTGGATGTATTGGATTGATGGAGAGTTGATGTGATGGTTTGATAACTGCTAACCGTGATCATCTCGTTTTTTATAGTACACCCTGCTGGGAGTGTTATTAACCCCGTACCTTGCACAAGCTGATAGCTGCTCTTTCCATTGCAAACTGTACTTAATTTGAGTTGTTGATGGGTTGCGACGAGCCATTGATTCCTTTCAAACAGTTGATGCCATACGTTGTTGTTAGCTATTACTTCTATATTGCAGCTTGAATCAGATTCATTATTGAATAAATGTATCTCGCAGCTGCATAGTGGTGCACCCTTGTGGTAAGTAGCTTGGACATTTGGGCACAAAAGGGTATTGCGCTCCAGTGTATTGCAGCCAAGAAGTTTGCTGTCATCTGTTGGGAAATATATATCACGATGAGCATTAAGGGCTATCATTTTTGATGTCGGTATGATAGCTACTAATGAATTGTTTATTATTTGTGGGACTGGTGTAAGGTAGAATAAATCATATTCATTTTGATTTGACAAGGGAATAAACAAGGTGCAGATGATGTGCTCATTGGAGATTGATGCATGAGCTGCCGCGATGCCATATATATGAATGATATCAACTACTGGTAATGTTAAATCTGTTGGAAGATTAGCCTTTATGTTACCCACTTCAGTAGCAAATTGTTGTGGGGTTAGCAGAATAGGGCTGATCCGGCCATGATAAGTATCAGCCAACAAGTTAATCATAGAGGTGTGCATTTTTTGAACCTTGTCCGCTATTATAACTAACTGGATGCTTAGGGATAAAATGAGCTGCGAGCGTTGGTCATTGTCTGTGCGGTTCATGAGTTTGATGATTTTAAAGTTGATTTTTTCAAAACCATTTTGAGTCTGAGCATCAGTCTGCTTCATTAGGTTAACGGTAGAGTCCAAGAATGAAGTTTGATTCCGCAGGAGCTCTTGTAGACGGGCTTCATCGTTTTTGATACCGTTGATGGTGTCGGACATTTGCTCAGCATATTTTGAATCCAGAACACCGAATAAGGAGTTTGCTACGTTGCCGACAATATCTATTGCGCCTCGTTTTTTTCGTTTAGCAAGATTTTCTAGACCAGCATGCATGTCGTTCTGGATGTTGCGAAAATGGTTTATCAGTCCGGTACATTGAGTGTGGATATATGAGTAATTACAGGCCTTCGTCAAGGCATTGGTCCCGTTAATCAAAAGCTGTAATTCATTATGAAATGGTGCCAGCTCAAAATATATCAGAAGTTTCCACTCTGAAAGAACTGGTTTGATTTTACCAATATGTTCGAAGTGTATACCAGGGTTGCCTTTAATCTGAGTATAAGTGATTTGTTGGCACGTCACTAGTGGAAGAAACAATGCTAGGATCACGAGCATGCCTGTTGTGGTCAAGTGGCCACGTTTTGGAGGTGGAGAATTTTTGTTAAAGTCGCTGGGCGCGCCGCTTCGTTTGAGGGGTTGTGAATTATCTCTTCCTTCATCGTCATCTGGTTCTATCGGAAGAGGAGCGAGTAAGTGGATGGCTCGCTTAATGACCCCAGTTGATGTTTTTACCGCCGCTGTCCTGACCAAGCCATCGGGTCCAGGAAATGTTTCAACTACTTTTCCGAGTCGCCAGTTCATGACAGGTAAATTATCTTTAATTACGACAATGGTGCCGAGCTGTAGATTTTGTGATTTAGTTTGCCACTTGCTACGCTGTTGGAGCTCATTGAGATACTCCTGTGACCACCTTTTCCAAAACTGATGTTTTATTCGGGAGACTAATTCCCAACGTTTTGCCAAGGTTGAGGATGTTGTTTGTGCAGTCGCGTCAACCTGGGCCGTGAGAGGCTCCCCAATCAAGAAATGGCCCGGTGTCAATGCAGCGTCATCATTCGGATTACTTGGTAATGGTGCAATTGGCCTTGAATTCAGGATTGCTTCAACCTCTATGACCACGGTTTCCATTTCCTCATAAGTCAGGGATGCGCTTGATATTTCTTTGACCAAAAGACCCTTGGCGGATTTTACAGCAGCTTCCCATAATCCACCGAAATGCGGAGATCGCGGAGGGATAAAATGGAAATTAATGTTTTTAGTCGCGCATTCTCGCTGGATATTTTCCTGAGCTGTTGTAGAAAATACAGCAGTTGACAATTCTGCAAGTTGATTTCGCGCTCCTATGAAGTTGGTAGCGTTATCGCAATAAAGGTTTTGACAATGCCCTCTTCGACTTATAAATCTCTTGAGGGCTCCAATGAATGCATCGGTTGTGAGATCCGTTACTAGCTCTAGATGAACTGCCTTTGAAGAAAAGCAACAAAAAACCGCAATATACGCCTTCTGAGGTCGTTTTCCTCTAGTCTTGAAGTGTACCCATATTGGGCCGCAATAGTCAACTCCTGCGTTGATAAAAGGCCTTGCGGGTGTCACCCTCGTCTCTGGCAAATTTCCCATGATTTGTTGAAGAAGCCTTGGTTTTGATCTTGCGCACTGTATACATTTATGGACAGCTTCCCGAGCCAAGTGCTTTCCCTTAATGGGCCAGAAGCGTTGTCTTACGGTTGCAAGAAGCGCAGTAGGACCGCAGTGTTTATTCTCCCTGTGTATGGATTCGAAGATTAATCGGCTGATTATGTCATTGAACGGCAAAAGCATGGGGTGTTTGGCATTATAACTCAATGCGGATTCTTCTAGCCGACCTCCGACTCTTATGATATTATTCTCATCTAGGAATGGTGATAAGCTTTTAATCTGACTCGATTTTTTCAGTTCCTTCTGCCTTTGCAAATCTTGGATGTCTTCCTTGAAGTTCGAATGTTGTGTAGTTCGAACGATGATAACAAGAGCATCGTGAAGCTCAAAAGGGGTAAGAGTAGGCCTGTTTTGTCTTTCTTCCTTGCTACTTTTGGCGTTTTTGACAAATCTAAGAACATATCCGATAATTCGTTGAAGCGTTTTCAATGAATTCCTGTGGTTTATTCTGTGTAGCAAGTTTTCACTATCAATCGATGCTAGTAAGTTGTGAGGGATTTGTTTCCTTTCAATAACGGCTGAGTCAGAAGTTGGACTAAAGGCTGAAGGCCAATGTTTTTCGTCTCCGTGAAGGAAAAATGGCCCGTACAACCAGTGGGGTGTCTGTTGTAGTTGTTGTGGGCCTAAACCTCTAGATATGATGTCCGCTGGGTTGTCCTTGGAACTCACATGTCTCCATTGTTCAGGTTTCGTGCTCTCCTGAATAGAAGCTATTCGATTTGCAACGAATGTATGAAGGGAGGATGATCTCGAGTTTATCCAGTTCAACACTATTGTTGAATCAGTCCAGTAGAATGTTGGTGTTGTAATCATGTCCAATTCGTGTTTAACTTTTACCGCCAAATTAGCTCCTAACTGGGCAGCACATAATTCTAGCCTTGGAAGCGTTTGTTGCTTAAGAGGCGCTACCCGAGATTTTGCACATAACAAGTATACCACTATCGTTTTGTTTGGTAAAAATGTTCTAATGTATATTGCTGCCCCATATGCCTTTTCTGACGCATCGCAGAAGACATGAAGTTGTGGTTTGTGTGAAATATTACCCTTATATACATGTCGCTGGACTTGAAAGTTTTCGAGTTCTTTGAGATTGTTCCGAAAGTTTCGCCACCGAGAGTCAAATTCGGAAGGCACGGCTTCATCCCATGAAAGATTCAGGCTCCACAGCTCTTGAACAAACATTTTCGCTCTGACAACGACAGGAGATAGGAGACCCAGTGGGTCAAAAATGCGTGCCAAATCTGAAGTGACTGTCCTTTTGGTTACAGCTTTGATTGGTTGTACGTTGACCTTGATTTTAAGTTGGTCACCTTTGGGTAACCAGGCCAATCCTAATGTTTTAGTGTAGTTGGTTTCCTCTGCGGAGAAATCGAGGCTGACTTCTTGATCACATTCTGGGATATTACAAAGTAGTTGAACGTGATTGGCGCTCCATTTTCTCAAGTTAAATCCATACCGCGCCATGACTTGCTGCAGTTGGCGTTGGGTGTCCAAGGCTATACTTAAGCTGTCAGCTCCACCCAGCCCATCATCAACGTAAAAGTTCTTCTCCAAAAAATTGGCTGCTAAGGGAAACTGGAGTTGGTTCTCCCGGCTTATTTCTTTCAAACATCTGATTGCTAGATAGGGTGCTGGCCTAGTTCCATAAGTAACGGTATTTAATGTGAAATAGTTGATGGGCTCGGTGATATCCGGTCGCCATAGGATTATCTGGTATGGCCTATCCTTGGGATGGATCGAGATTTGGCGAAACATTTTTTCTATGTCTGTTGTGAATACGAAGCGCGGTAATCGAAAGCGCAGCAAAATAGTGAATAAGTCATTTTGTAGAGGTGGTCCAGTATGCAGAATATCGTTTAACGATTTTCCGGATGACGTTTTAGAAGAGGCGTCAAACACAACTCTAATTTTAGTGGTACTGCTTTCGGGTCGTAATATGCAGTGGTGGGGAATAAAGTATTTTGCCCCTTCCACCTTGTCTATGTCGACCTTGGTCATGTGGCCTAATGCTTCATATTCCTTCATGAATTGTGTGTATTGATGCTTTAACACAGTGTCTTTGGATAATCGTCGTTCCAATGACAGGAATCGATTGAAGGCGATACTATGTGACTCTCCTAAAGAACTTGGTTCAATACAAAATGGGAGTCTTACTATGAATCTTCCTTCCTTGTCACGTGCAGAGTGCTGGTTAAAATGCGCTTCACACTGTGCATTTTGCGCTGATAATTGACGGTGTGTGCTATCGACTTCTTCCAGTTTCCAAAATCTCTCGATTGCCTGGCTCATCTTGTCTTCTTCAGTCAGGACCCCACATAAAGCTGTTGGTAGATGCTGGCCAGCCACTCTTCCGGATACCAGCCAGCCTAATATTGTATTTTGCAAGACTGGGAGGTTATCGGAAAGTTTAATCTGTCCAATAGCAAGTAGTTGATGATAATATTCTGCTCCTAAAAGAATATCGACTTTGTCTGGACGATTGAAGTTTGGGTCTGCCAGTGCTATATTGTTGGGAATAGGCCACCTGTCAATATTAATATGCTGCGAAGGTTGAGGAGCAATTATTTGTGGCAACACAAATGCCTCCAAACGTGCTGAAAAATTGTTGAGTCGAGATTGAAGTGTAATGTTGACTCGGTTTTGAACATTGGTCTGGTTTTTTCCGATGCCATTTATGGAGATAGATGCAGGCCTAGCAGGGAGTCCAAGCCGGGTAACTAATCTTTCTGTAACTAGGTTGACTTGCGATCCTGAGTCGAGAATCGCCTTGCATTCGGTTTCCAGACCATTTGCCTTAACTTTTACCAATGCTGTTCCCAGTAAAACATAGGGCCTGGGAGTTGCAGAATTCACAGCCCTGCCTTCTACTACAACTGCTGGTGTAGTGACGAGGGAAGCCGCTTGTTCCGATAATTGATTACTAGTCGTGGCTGGCTCAGTACAAGGTTTACGTTCGTCTTTGGTTGATTTAATTGGCAGATTAGAGGAATTTCCTTGTTCTGCTGATTTCGCAATCTGTCGTGAGTTAGGTTCAAGGTGAACCAGCGTATGGTGCTTTTTCCCACATTTTTGGCAGCGGCCTGCGATCGCGCATTGTTTGGTGGAATGACTATTGCTAAAGCAGTTTACACATAACCTTTGCTTCTGTACCAGGTTAAGTCGCGTATTTGGGCTAAGCGATAGGAATTCCTTGCATCGATATAATGGATGATTATCTTTCTTGCAATTAATGCATTGCCTGCTTTCGAGTTGGGGTTGTGTAGTAAGCGCGCAAGTTTTAGGAAGGTTGACGGCAGCTTTCTCCTTATATCCCATTGCTTCAAGAGTATGGAAGTAGTTCTCGATGAAGCTTAAAAAATCGCTGATTTTTTGTAGCTCCTTAGGCCTGGCAATTGTTTGTTCATATTGACTGTGTACGGGTTTGTCCACCTTTTTAACTAAAAGGTGGATTAGAAGTGGATCCCATGACGTAGTCTCGAGACCCATGTTGGATAGAGCTGCTAAGCACTGCTTTGTTGTATCATGTAGTCGCTTAAGAGCGTTCAAAGAGCCAGCACCAGATGGCTGATCTAGTAACCTTTGAATTGCTGTAGCCACCATAACCCTTTTGTTATTATAGCGGTTTTCCAGCAGTAGCCATGCCGCTTGGTAATTTTCTCCCGTAATCGCGAAATGAGCAATGATATTAGCTGCTTCACCGATTACGTTATTCTTTAAATACCACATTTTGTGAGCGTCGGATATGGGTTGCTCATGGATAATTCTGGTAAATAGATCAGAGAAGGAGGTCCACTTCATATAATCACCATCAAATTTGGTGATGTCGATTGTGGGTAAGGGCAATGACGGTGATCTAGCTACAATGCCCGAGGTGGCGGAGTGGAGGTGCTTAGTAGCACTTGTGAGCTGGATGATTGCTGTTTGGGCTTCTTTTTCGAGGTGCACATATTTCGTTGAATTATAACCAACTTGACCTGGATCAGGATATTTGTCCAGTACCTCGTCGTTAAGCTGTTCCACTTGCTGCCACAGGTGGGTAATTGTGGCCTTTTTTATCTCGTAGTAGGTCATTTCTTGGTCGCTCATTTGAAGCCCTTCTAGTTGACGGGTTAGAGCCGCCATTTTTCCCAGAGACCGGCTAATGAGGCCATCATGACCCTCAGTTGCACCACCACTTGATCGTTCAGTGTTTGAGGTTGAGGGACCCTGAGGTTGCTTGGTGTCTGATGCTCGACCTTGAGTCTCAAGCTCACGTTCTATCAGTGTGATATACTTTGTTGCCATAGACCTTACTTTGGTGTAGTAGTCAGAAACAAAGTATTCGTCAGCTGTGTCTACATCCTTCGAACTTCGTAGATTGTTGTCCGCATCCTCGAACTCTGCCCAAGCAACCTTGAGCCTGGCCAGTCGTTCTTCATAGTAAGCAGTCGTCTTGCGACTACTGGAATCCTTGTTGAGGTTCCTTATTATGATGGCGATGCTTTCGCCGATTTCCTTCAGCTTCTGGAGAAGCTTTTCTGAGGGTTCCATGGTATGGAAATATTGCAGGTTGGGTTCCTGTCAAATGTTGAGTAAATGAACCGAAGGTTGCAGGTCCTGTCACGGTCGCCAATGTTTGTTGCGACGGCTCGTTTGCCTCGCTTTTGTAAATGGGATTATTCTGGTGGTACACCAGAATAACTCAATGCTTTGAAATTTCTGTATATTATTATCCTGGTAGTTCACCAGAATAAGGTTATAGAAATTCTAAAGGAGTTCTCAAGGTGGTACACCAAGAGAAGCCGATCACTAAGTTAATTAACAAGAACAGTCGTAAACGTAATGATCGCATTTATTAAAAATGTTCATGCTTATATACTAAATAATTTACAAAAACAAATAATTAAAATAAAATTAAAAAATAAAAGAAATTATATGTAAAGAATTTATGTGAGCCGGAATTGCTTACATTTCATTAAAATGTTTTCCCACAGATAGCCAGGGAAAGCGTTGGATTTCATACTGTCTGGCTGGTAATTTGAATAGCACCTGCAAAATAAATATTTTATGTTTGCATGTGCAGTCAAAACGAAAAGCTGACACATCAATTCTCACGCTTTGGCTGACTAGACTGTGGGAGAATCAAAACAGATTTAAAGAACAAAAATTAAGGGAGTTTATTAAATTTCAATTCTATTAAGATTTGTTTTATTTTGTTGCAAAATAAAAAAAATCATACAGAATTAACAGTGGTAAACTGGATTTACACAATTCTAACGTATGGTTGCACTGTATAGAGGAAGGCGGCAGAAAAAAGCTGCTGTAGGAAGTGTCTTGCTAAGGTCAAAATATGTGTTTCACTTGGCATTACTGGTGCCACAAGAAGTACATTTTAAGCGGCACTAGACCCCATTTTCCACTCGGTATCTATTGAGTTTCATCAGACTAGGTGAGTCAGGATTGGGCAAATTTTTAAATCCTGGATCTCTAGATCTTAGTTTAGTCCGGAGATTTAGGATCGACTATTTGGTCACGTAAGTGAGTTTTGAGAGAACATCACCAGTAATAATCCCTAAAAGAGATTGTTGGCTGGGATCCGATAGTCTGTATAAGGAGTATGAAATTTTTACTGACGGATCTAAGAGCGATATAAGCACCACAGAGAACATGGTTGAGAACATCAGATTGACCTACAGACTCTCTGATGAGTTAAGTGTATTCCAGGCATTGATACTGGTCGTTTTAAGGGCAATAGATTTTATAGTGGAACATGTTCTATGGGATAGTGAGGTCACTATTTATGTTGACTATCAGGCGGCCCTTAGGGCCTTTAAAGCAGATTGCTTCAGGTCTAAGCCAATCCTTGGTGGAATTAGGGACCCGTTCAACGTCAAACTCTGTTGGGTTCCAAGATATTGCAATATAGCTGGCAATGACATTGTCGACGAGCTCGCTCGTATTGACATAAAAGGGGAGAAGCTATGAGACCACCAATGGGTCATTTCTATGCAAAGAGTAGGATATTGATGCTTGACATCTTCAGTTGGGGAACAGAAGTGACTGCGGAATCGCTAGGTTTCGCATGGTTGTTTGTATTGTTTTCTTCTTTTTGAGCCCCTTTCTTTCTTGTTGGTCTTACTTCTTTCCTTTCTTTTTAGTTGATGACTTATTTTTTCCTTGAAGGGATGCACAATAGACCCAGAAGGTCTCCAAGTGCTTTTGTATGAGTAGGTTAACCTATTTTCGTTACCATTGGCAACCTGACCTAACCTTACCCTAAGTTGGCAAGGTAGTTTGAGCACAATACGCTGCATTTCTTCGTGCTGGGAATATTTTTGAATTATCAAATTGGTTGGTAACATGCAGATCCTCGTGGTGTGGCCATATTTCTAGCGTTTAAAGCACTGTACAGGACCAGATCGTTTATGTGGTTCTTCCACTGTAACTCTACGGTGCATAATATATTTTTTAAGTTATATTATTTTATAATTAGAGTTTTTTATATATACATATGGAGACTATAAGCAGGTCTACCTTAATCTACAAAAAAAGAAAAAAAATGGTTGTTAAGAAAAAAAATTGAATTAGATTCTTTCTATATTAGTGAAAGGATATGTACATATTTAAATGTGTACTTAATAAGTAACTAATTAATTGTTTCTAATTTCTAATGTAAATGTTTGAATATAATAAAATATCTTCTCTCCTAACTATTTATTACGTTATATATTTTAGTCCAACATTTCCATTAAAAAATATTGCGAAATAAAAATACAAAAATGACAGAGAACGAACCTCTTAATGAAAAATCCTCACATCTTAATGGACAAATCTTGCATACTGATCAGCACAAAAGATTAAACAACATCGTTAGTCAGTCAGTGCTAAATGGTGAATATTCCAAGGAAACCGCAAATGCAGCCCCTCGCCATGAAGTTTGCAGCAATAAAAATTGTAAAATTAGCAAAAATTTGTCATTGGAAGTACATATTGAAGCACCTTGTTGTCGAGACATTCATGGCAAGGAGCCGCCGGATGGAGGCATGAGAGCGTGGTTGGTTATGATAAGTGCATTTCTTTGCAATGGTGTAATATTCGGTATCATAAATACATACGGAGTCATACATTCTTTGCTGACAGATCGGCTGGAAGAACAAGGCGATAAAGATGCGTCCAGTAAAGCTGGTAAGTGAAAGTAATATACATTCTAGAAATTAAAATGTAAGGTGTATGCTAGACTTCAAGCTGGTAATGAAAAAAGGGTTTAATTGGAAGTTACACTATTACAAAGCATTTAACAAAGCATTTAATTGCAGAAAAATATTAATAAAACATCCATGGTTGATAAGTTTTTGTTGTGGCAACACGTTTGATTTATGTTTAAAATTTTCCCTGTAAAACAGCAAAAGTACAGAAAATACTGTTCTTCATCATAATGCGGTAACTGAACTGTAGAAAAAAAGGTTTTCATTTTTTTTTATATTGTAATTGACAGAAAAAGCTATTTTAATGGACAATTTTTAAAACCACTAATGTAAGGTCACTGTGAAATAGCTCTCAGCCGAAAAGAAATCAATGTATTTTAATTTAAGGGAATTAAATTAAAGAAATAGAACCAATACAATGAAAATAATTTAGAATATAATAAACGCTATTTAAAAACAAACTTTTTAACGATATAAATTTTAACACTTACTTAAGTAGTCATTACAGAACGTTTTCTTCTTTAGTTAAACGTAGAGCCGATTTCCGAGCGCTTCTTCTTCAATTTCTGCCGCAAAATTTCAAAATGTCTTTCTTCGCTTGATGCTCTATCGGAGTTCGGTTTTCCTTTTCTGAATCTTCATTAATTCTCACAACATGACCTAACTATGTATGTCAATGTCGGAAAACACGTCATACGGGTCATGATTCATAAACACCCAAAGCATTGCCTCGTCAGAGCCAAAAAAAAAAAAAAAAATCACGGGTAGTATCAGTACCTTATAGAAATTGATTTTATTTGTCGGGAGGTAGCTTTACTTTTAAACTGCGCACTTAGTCCAAAGTAGCATCTATTAGCCAATATTGATCCACTTTTAATCTCAAAACTGATGTTGTTTATTTTATTTATGGCGGTACTGAAGTAGATAAAATCGTTAACTATTTTAAAGTTGTAGTTTTCAATTTCCACCGTCTATCCGAGTATACTGGACGTCTTTTGCGTTGATCCCATAAAATGGGGTTTACCTTTCTTAACTGCCAGGCCTACTTTGGTTGATTTTTTTAAAGGTGGCAGTCGTCGGCGCGTAAGCAAGTTACATGTGCTGCTTCCTGTAAAGAAAAATATTAATTCCCAGTTTAGCTGAGGATTGTGTATAAGTTAAGGTCATCGTTAAAATCGTATTAGTTTTGCAGGGATACTAAGCTCAGACATAGCTTTTAGCCCCTTTGAAGGCTTGGGGCAGTCGAAAGTGGCCTTAAAATCGACATATAGATGCGTTTTTCTAGGATTTGGCGTAGTGTGTATATCTAGTCGATGGTATATCTGCCATGTCTAAAGCCGCATTGATATGGTCAAATTATCTTGCCAACTTTAGATTTAAATCTTTTACGCAATACGTTGGATAGTTTTTTGTAACCAATGGAAAGGAGACTTATATCTTTATAGTTGTCACATACTCAGGTATTCGTTCTTCTAGCCAACAAACAAGCTAATGCTTATCAGTAGGTTGCCTCAGGTCTTAAAAAGTGTAGCTAGAAACTCATCGGCATTTGTTGCCCTATTATTCTTAAGCCGAGATTTAAAATTCGAACTCATTCTGGCTACGCGGTATGAACTTAAAACTGTCTTAATAATTATTTTTTGGTATCTTCTATTGGAAACCAATAGCTGTAAAAAATTATATTTCCATATCCTTAGCACGCTATCTGTTATAGGCACCAGATTACCTTCTTCAACTCTGCAGGAGAATGTGCCTTCTTTTACCAAAGCCTCCAGCTCGGTGTTTATTATTTTGGCAGAATTTTTGGATTTTATTCTCACTCTTAAATATCTAGATATGCTCAAACTCACTCCTTTTTATTTCCCTCTTGGAATTTACGTTTCTTTTCTCTTCTTTTCCTCTGATACCTTTTCTTCGCAAGACGTGCTGCTACTGACTGCAGGGCTGCCCTGTACGTCGCATTTCCGCCTTTGTAGTAAAACGACACTCCTGGTCATACCATTGGCTCAGTTGGGAAAGGCTTCCGGCCAACAAGCACGAATAAAAACAACCAACCAAATAAAAAATATCTTAAAAATCAGAGATTTTGGTAGGGATAATTTTGCTGTCCGTTTGTTGAAGTCAACTTTCCGAAGCTAAACAAAGTCTTATAGTCCTTATATTGGGGGTAAGGTTTCAAATATATTCCAAAGGCAGTCGCTATATGAAATACTTACACGCTTGTTTTTTTAACCAAATAACTAAGTATGTATAAGTTTTCTATATAATTATAAGTATGTATACCTAACATCTCGGTAACTTTGATCAATAATTTTTATCCAAAAAAAATGGTGTGGAGAATTTGATATTATCCGGAGAAGAAACAATTTGGTGGTGCTATCTCCTACAAAAACAGATTCATTTTACGAAAAACACGTAATAAAACAAGAGAGTAGGTGGGACAATCTATTTCAAGTATTTTAGAATATTTCGGAAGGGTTTTTTCCAAGGCGTATTTATATCAGGTAGCCTTAGGTTATCAGCTGGTTAACAGTGTTTCGTTATTTAAATTCCAAAATTTGTTTATGTTAATGCATTTTTTTTTGCTTGTTTACTAACAACAACTGTAGTATTCTAAGAAAAGCTCAAAGAAAAAATTTGTGAGTTTTTATTATCTGTCTTTGACATTTAAATGACGATTTAATTGTTTTTGTAGAACCAAGGCCATCTGATATGCATGCGCCTTGGACCTTTCCTGTTTCAAAGATAAGTTTTAATTTAATTTTGTATATGAGAATTTTTTTGGCCTTTTTTGCCGACAGTTCTCTGAGCATTTTTGCTATCAATCCTTAAGTCTCTGATCTTTTAGGAAAATATTTTAAATGGTGAAAGTTCCAAAATAATATGGGAACAAAAGATAATTTTATGTTTTATTAAGTAATTCCCACGGTAATTCTTATTTCGATTGTATTCATATAATTGATAGACTTCTTTATGACATATTAATAAACAATTTTTTTTTAAGTGGTACTATTAGCAAGAGTACTTGTTCAAACACCTTTATAGTATATACTTTACACAAATATGAATGTACATATGTATCTCGACACCATCGTTATTATTATACCCTTCACATAAGTGATAAGGGTATATATAAGTTTGTCATTCCGTTTGTAATTCCTTTATTATCCATTTGGGACCCCATAAAGTATATATATTCTGGATCCTTATAGATAGGGAAACCGATTTAGCGATGTCCGTCTGTCCGTCTGTCCGTCTGACCGTCTGTCCGTGTTATGGTTGAAATCAACTTTCTGAAGCCCCCCGATATCGCATAGACCCGAATATGGTATCAAACTGTCACAGATAGTCTCGAGAAAATCGGTATTGAAATTCAGCAAAATCGCCCGATAAATAACCGAGATATAAGCAAAAAACCACGACTACCTCGGTTTTTTGAGTCTACAACAACAACAAAGAACATACTTTTACATGTAATAATAAAAAAACAACAAAAAAACAACAAAAAAAGAAAAAAACAGAATCAGTCATGTCTATATTATTGAAACACACCCAAAACAAAAATTTTATTAGTATTAGTGTTCATACATATAACAGCGTTGCCATACAAAGCTTAATTTAAACATTTTTAAAATCGCTCCTACGGCTTCCAGGGTTCTCCTACAAAGGTAAAATGTAAGACCGACCCGAATTATTTTTTCCATCCAAACATTTTTGTGGAACATACTTACCCTCTATCTCTAGCCCCTGACATGGTTGCCATACAAAATTTTAAAAAATAAGGTAAAAACCGCTATAACTTCCCCGGACTTGCCCGTAGAGGAAAAAAATGTATCACAGACCCCCATTAATTTCTACTCCCAAACATATTCCTAGAATATACTTACCCCCTATCTCCACGCCCTGAGGGGGTTGCCATACAAAATTTACAAAAATGATATGAAAATGCCCACAACTTCTTCAGAGTTGGCCTTAGAGCAATAAAGTGTAAGACCGACCCCTATTAGTTTCTTCTCCCAAACATATTCCTAGAACATACTTACCCCCTATCTCCACCCCCTAATGGGGTTGCCATACAAAATTTACAAAAATGATATGAAAATGCCCACAACTTCTTCAGAGTTGGCCTTAGAGCAATAAAGTGTACGACCGACCCCTATTAGTTTGCCCTCCAAAATATATTCCTAGAACATACTTAACCCCTATCTCCACGCCCTAATGGGGTTGCCATACAAAATTAACAAAAATGATAAAATGCCCACAACTTCTTCAGAGTTGGCCTTAGAGCAATAAAGTGTACGACCGACCCCCATTAGTTTGCCCTCCCAAACATATTCCTAGAACATACTTACTCCCTATCTCCACGCCCTAAGGGGGTTGCCATACAAAATTTACAAAAATGATGTAAAAATGCCCACAACTTCTTTAGAGTTGGCCTTAGAGCAATAAAGTGTCCGACCGACACCTATTAGTTTGCCCTCCCAAACATATTCCTAGAACAAACTTACCCCCTATCTCCACGCCCTAATGGGGTTGCCATACAAAATTTACAAAAATGATAAAATGCCCACAACTTCTTCAGAGTTGGCCTTAAAGCAATAAAGTGTACGACCGAACCCCATTAGTTTGCCCTCCCAAACATATTCCTAGAACATACTTACCCCCTATCTCCACGCCCTAAGGGGGTTGCCATACAAAATTTACAACAATGATGTAAAAATGCCCACAACTTCTTCAGAGTTGGCCTTAGAGCAATAAAGTGTACGACCGACCCCTATTAGTTTGCCCTTCCAAATATATTCCTAGAACATACTTACCCCCTATCTCCACGCCCTAAGGGGGTTGCCATACAAAATTTACAAAAATGATGTAAAAATGCCCAAAACTTCTTTAGAGTTGGCCTTAGAGCAATAAGGTGTCCAACCGACCCCTATTAGTTTTCCCTCCCAAACATATTCCTAGAACATACTTACCTCCTATCTCCACGCACTAATGGGGCTGCCATACAAAATTTACAAAAATGATAAAATGCCCACAACTTCTTCAGAGTTGGCCTTAGAGCAATAAAGTGTACGACCGACCCCTATTAGTTTCTTCGCCCAAACATATTTTTAGAACATACTTACCCCCTATCTCCACGCCCTAATGGGGTTGCCATACAAAATTTACAAAAATTATAAATACCCACAACTTCTTAAGAGTTGGCCTTAGAGCAATAAAGTGTACGACCGACCCCCATTAGTTTGCCCTCCCAAACGTATTCCTAGAACATACTTACCCCTATCTCCACGCCATAATGGGGTTGCCATACAAAATTTACAAAAATGATAAAATGCCCACAACTTCTTCAGAGTTGGCCTTAGAGCAATAAAGTGTACGACCGACCCCTACTAGTTTGCCCTCTCAAACATATTCCTAGAACATACTTACCCCCTATCTCCATGCCCTAATGGGGTTGCCATACAAACTTTACAAAAATGATAAAAAGCCCACAACTTCTTCAGAGTTGACCTTAGAGCAATAAAATGTATGACCGACCCCTATTAGTTTGCCCTCCCAAACATATGCCTACAACATACTTACCCCCTATCTCCACGCCCTAAGGGGGTTGCCATACAAAATTTACAAAAATTATGTATAAATGCCCACAACTTCTTCAGAGTTGGCCTTAGAGCAATAAAGTGTACGACCGACCCCTATTAGTTTCTTCTCCCAAACATATTCCTAGAACATACTTACCCCCTATCTCCACGCCCTAATGGGGTTGCCATACAAAATTTACACAAATGATAAAATGCCCACAACTTCTTCAGAGTTGGCCTTAGAGCAATAAAGTGTACGACCGACCCCTATTAGTTTGCCCTCCCAAATATATTCCTAGAACATACTTACCCCCTATCTCCACGCCCTAATGGGGTTGCCAAACAAAATTTACAAAAATGATAAAATGCCCACAACTTCTTTATAGTTGGCCTTAGAGCAATAAAGTGTACGACCGACCCCCATTAGTTTGCCCTCCCATACATATTCTTAGAACATACTTACCCCCTATCTCCACGCCCTAATAGGGTTGCCATACAAAATTTACAAAAATGATGAAATGCCCACAACTTCTTCAGAGTTGGCCTTAGAGCAATAAAGTGTACGACCGACCCCTATTAGTTTGCCCTCCCAAACATATTCCTAGAACATACTTACCCCCTATCTCCACGCCCTGAGGGGGTTGCCATACAAAATTTACAAAAATGATATGAAAATGCCCACAACTTCTTTAGAGTTGGCCTTAGAGCCTATTTAAAAATTAGGAATGTTTCATAAGTAAAAAAAATGGTTAAAAATAAAAAAAGTTTGGGATTGCGAAAGGTCAATGGGAAGGGTATATAAGATTCGGCACAGCCGAATATAGCGCTCTTACTTGTTTGTTTTCAATTAAAACATTTACTACGCTTTTTTTGTTGTTCTTTGTGATATAGAAAACGTTGTCTATTTACAAGCAATAAAATCAAATAGTTCCGCCAATTTCTTTGAGAATTGACTTTGATATAAAAAAATGTAATTAAATAAATTTACACATAGTTTCAGAGGGGCTGTCGATGGCTTTATAAAGCAAGGCAGAATGCCACAATTAAATAAACAATTCGGATGCGCCATTTGCACTTCCTTATTTACAAGTTTTTAATTTTCTCCCTTATCATCATACAAAATTTTTGTTCTTTAAAATCGTATTTTTTTAAGGTTAAAAAAGTAAATGTTTTGCTTAAAATTTATATTTTGTTTTCTTAAACTATGTAGTTGGTTTCTAATTGATAACAAGCCTATTTAAATGTATATTTTTCTAGGTTTATTGTTTGGGTCGCATAGATTAAAACATATAATAAGTTTAAGGTTGCCACCCGTTCCTTTATTCCCGGGCGCCGTTAAATGTAAATTTGATTATACACAATATATATTTATATAAAAACGAATGACAAATAAAAATAGTATGAAAAAACAAAAGGTTTTAGTGTTATGCAATCGATGGCGAAAAAAATAAAAATAAAATTAAAGTAAAAGAAGTAACTAGAAAAAAGCAAATACGATCATAATAAGAAAAACAGCATTTCTCCAAACTAGGCTCAGCCTTTTTATTCAAATATATACAAATTCTAGTGAATTCGTAAATTAAATAGAACAAATTACAGTAGTTTTTATTTATTTATTGAAAATGCTTTCTTCTACTCGCCAATCATTTTAATACTAAATATTTATTCTTAGAAATTTACCCACTCTTAGCTTTCAAAAGTATAAAAAATACTTTAAGCCCAAAAAAGAAAGAAAATATTGTACGAAATAAATTCTCATATAAAAAATTTTATTTTTAAGTATATTTTCAATTTTGTGATTGAAAAAAAAAATAAAAATATTGTTTTCTATTTTGGGAAATATGTTCTCCTTTTTTGAAGGTTGCCACCTTTTTTTCACGGAATTAAAATGGAAGCCCTTTTTATGTTGAAGATTTGACATACAAAACTGATACTAACCCAAGAAAGGAATAATTGCGTATTGCGACAATTAGTACTTACGCAATAGTATGTATATGTGTATATCGTCGGCTGATAACTTCTATGCTTCACAACACATTTTCAAGAAATCTAAATAGAAATTTATTATGTATGGATAAAATGCTCTTTTTAATAATTAATCCATTTTCGGTATCTCGAATACAGTCGATTATATCAAGCTACAACTTTTCTTCGAATCCACAATTTCACAGTAAACTTACTATGGTTTTGCTTATTGATTCACTTTTTTGATTCGTATATTCAAAGAACGTGGATCAACACAAAAAAAAAAATAAACATAGATGTAAGAAAAAAATTTGGTGAATGAAATTTTCGTTTATGTTGTAGTTTTCGTTGGCTCAGTTGTCAAAAAAAGTAATGTAAAAGTAAACAACTTTGACAACCCAGCCTCGATTTATGAATAAAAAAGTAGATCAGCTGTGCTCGTAACACCACCTTGTCAGCAAAATTGCACCATGGTCATTGGCGTAGGAAGGCCATTCAAACAAATTTAAGAAATGTTCTAAATACAATTCACCCGACCATGTGTAAACATATGTATGAAAATGTGATTTTGATTAAGAATAATAAAATATTCGTGTAAGATTATAATCATAAAACTTACTTAACAATTAAGAAATCTATTTGTAACCTTCACCGTTAATGTTAAAGTTGTATATATATATGTGCATAAGTTTATATTTTTTTAACTTTCAATGTTAAGTTCATATTATTTTGGACTGTGAACCCTTCAATATACCCTGAAGACCAAAAACACAAGCATTATTTAAGTGTATAGTCTTTGAGATAACATATACATTGCAACAATTAAAAGTTTAAAAAGGTCAACAACATTTTATACAAAATAAAAACAATACAAACAACAAAAACCTCTGCGGCAATTAGAAGTCAAGGTTTCCGGCAGAAATCTGATAAAAATCTCGCTAACATTTTTGGTAAAGCGTGTTATAACTGGTTATATTTTAAACATACTTGGGTGATTCCTTGTTTGCCCCAGAGCAAACTAAAAGAAAATTGAATTAGTCAAGCTCTAACTTTTCTTCATGTACTAAGCTTGATTGCTTTTTCACTTTTTGCGACATTTGCATTTAGGGATGTAAGTGAACACAAAAATACAATAAAATTAAAATATACGGCTCACAATAATGAAATTCCCTTTGTACAAAAAATGCACTTGTTATTACTTTTTTATAAGAATTTAAGGTTTTATTTGAAACAAATGTCTAAAACAATGTTTTTTTAAGGTTCAATTATACGTGATATAAACATAGCCACAGAAAGCAGATGTTCGAACCAAACTTGGTGGCAACACTGTATTTGATTATAGGTGACTTACTTTTACGCCATAACCATAGAAACCAATTGAGTTTTTGTTTTCTGGCAGCGGTTCTGGTTATGGCGTTATGGTAAGTTACGTATAATTGAACCTATAAAGAGAAATCCTACCAAATATTCTTTATCGTTTTTTCTTCGCAATCACTTTGCTGTGCTGTGTGGCAAACAAGTAATCATCCGACGAAACGACTACATCATCAAAATTTTGCGCATGTACATGACCTAATGCCATCAACTGCCACACTGAGTTTTAAAATGATCAGATCATTAGAATCCATTGGTCCAGCAGAAATTTTTTGCAGATGGTATTACTTAGTACAAAATTAATACTGGTGTTGGGTATTATATAATCGACCATAACTTTTTTACTGGTTTATTATTTGGATTTAAATTTGTTGATAAACTAAAATCAAACTTACTTATAAAATTAGTTAACACCTGTTATCTTATCGAAGGCCTATGTCGACTAAAAAACATATATTCGAAGCATACAGAAAAACAATATTTGATTGCAAAGGAATTTTAATCTTATCTATGTAGCCTGGGAAACTTTTTAGTATATAATAGGTGTGTTCCAAGTAACTTTGGGCATGTTTGTGCACATGAGAATAAAAACAGAATTTACTCTCTCCAACTATTAGTGTTACCCAAAACTTATGGAACAAAAAAATGTAATATTGGGTTTGATGTTGCTTACTTTTTATTTTTAACTCAATTAGGCGGTTTAACTCGTTAAAAGTCAAAACCAAAACAATTTTATTACTGGTAACACATGCTATCAAGGCGAATTCATAGAGAAGGTGGTCTCAACAGATCAGCTGACTATATTTTGCTCGTGCAATTTTCCTCACAATATGTCAAAAGTTTGTCTATGAGCTTCTTCTTGATTTAAAAAAGATTACGCGTCGGTTAGATTTTTAAACTAAAAATTTAAAAAAGTGTTTTTAATTAACAAACATTAAAACCAAATGATGCATTCTTGTGCTTTGTGGAAAAAAATGGTTTAAAATTAGTTTTATTTACGTTTTTCTTCTGCAAATAATTTGTGTTTTTTTTAATCATGCCATATACAAATAATTTGTGTTTTACATTATAGGTACGAATTTTTCGCCCTGCGTTCACCTTGTATGAATTCGCCTTGACATGCTATCTTTATTAAGGCGGTGGCACATACAATCCGTCATACGTCATACTTCGTCTTTTTTAACTGACGTTAACGTAACAACGCAAGAGGTTGTCACATAGAATCCTTTATAAACGGATGTTAAATTAGCAGGTGGTAGTGGTTCTACAACAAAATTTGGTGAATATAATTATTGTTTTTGTAGTAGTTTTCGTTGGCTCAGTTATCAAAAAAAGATATGTAAAAGTAAATACCTTTAACTACGCAGCCTCGATTTATGCATGAAAAAAGTCGATCAGTTGTGTTCGTAACACCACCTGGTACACATAATTTCACCATGCAACTTGTCAAAGTACTTGACGTACGTTGAAAGTTAAAAGTTGCCCAACTTTAGTACGTTGCGTTGACGGAGACGTACTGAATGTGACATTGTTCATAAGAAACCATGTTATTCAACTTAGCTGTCAGTTAAAAAACGCGACGTATGACGGATGACGGATTCTATGTGCCACCGCCTTTAAGGCGGAGGCACATACAATCCGTCATACGTCATACTTCGCCTTTTTCAACTGACGTTAACGTAACAACGCAAGAGGTTGTCACATAGAATCCTTCATAAACGGATGTTAAATTAGCAGGTGGTGGTGGTTCTACAGCAAAATTTGGTGAATATAATTATTGTTTTTGTTGTAGTTTTCGTTGGCTCAGTTGTCAAAAAAAGATATGTAAAAGTAAATAATTTTGACTACGCAGCCTCGATTTATGCATGAAAAAAGTCGATCAGTTGTGTTCGTAACACCACCTGGTACACATAATTTCACCATGCAACTTGTCAAAGTACTTGACGTACGTTGAAAGTTAAAAGTTGCCCAACTTTAGTACGTTGCGTTGAAGGAGACGTACTGAATGTGACATTGTTCATAAGAAACCATGTTATTTAACTTAGCTGTCAGTTAAAAAAGGCGACGTATGACGGATGACGGATTCATTGTGCCACCGCCTTTAAGGCGTATGTATTAAAGCTGTATTTACACCACCTGAGTTTTCATCTGAGTTAAGTGTAAAAAAAATAAGTTTAAATTTTTTTAAGTGTCAAAAAACAATGTGACTTTTCGTTTTTAGTATTCCAATACGTCTAAGGTATAAGTCTAACTAACTCTTGCGGCTTGCTCTGTGGGGGGTGTTCTCAACCCTAATGTTGACCACAGCTCGAACAAAAATTAAAAACACCTTTTATCTGACATTGTTTGTCTGAAATTGTTCCTATAAACACAATTATGAAATCAGATAAATAATTTTATTGTATTTAAAAAAAAATAATTTAAAAAAATGGCTTCCTTTTGCAACAAAAAAACTTTATGCTAGTGGAAAATTATTTATTTTAATTTCTCGTTTTTTTTTTGTTTGACATATGTACATGAAAATCAGATAACAATATTATTAGGGCCTTTTTAATATTTTTCGGTAATATGTAAAATTAGCGAAAACGACATTTTTGTAATAGAACACAGACTCTTTTTTAGAAATTCCTACAATTTTAGAAAATTATGTGTAACCCTGTTGTATAAACTTTAAATTATTTGGCATAACAAAAGGAAAATCTCCTGAACGTTTTAAGGGTGAAGCCATTTGCAGTCTCCACCAAATTGCTTCTAGTAATTCTTTCTTGTTTAAAAATTTTAGGGAAAAAAACGTCATAACAACTTTTTGAAACCATCAAGAATTGTCAACCCTAAAATTTATGTTTTTATAATTTTTTACTTAATAATAAAAGAAATTGGGGTACAAAATGTTCAAAGAGGTGAAAATTTAATAATAAAAAATATAAAAAAAGGTTTTTCATTGACAAATTAAATTTTTCGATAAAAGGTCATCGCCCTTTATAAGTAGAACACGATCTGTATAAAGAAAATTCTGAAATGAACAATATCTAATTACTTTTAAGTTCATTTAAGTACAATTTTGGGTTTAATAAAATTTGCGCTTAAAAAACATTTTTCCGAAACCATGAACTCTAGTGTAATCATATACTTCTCACATTGTTCACGTGGTTTAATAGAACAATTCTTTGCATTTAATTGAATTACAAAGGAATTTGGAATGTTTGCAAAACAAAAAAAGCACTTACGATACAAGTAATGCAAGAAATTTAAATATATTCGTTCTTCTATGGATATTAAATAATTTAAAATTTGCTAAGCATTAAAAACCAGGGACTGTAAATTATAATGTACATGAAAACATCTGAAAGTCAAGTGAAGTACACCATTTTGATGGCATTAGGCAAGATTTTTGGACAATTAAGTGCTATTGAAATTTTTAATTTTTATAATTAAAAAAAGGTTTTTCATTTATTTTTTTGTCAAGAAATAATAATGCTTTTTGAATTTTTGATTTTGAAGTGTTTCTCCACAAGTAAGACATTTTTGAAATTTAATTTATTTTGGCAAGAATTTAAAATTATTTTTTTAATTTTAACTTTTTTTTGCAGAAATAATTGCAATTTTTTTAATTAATACAAAAATAAAAAATTACAATTAATGCTATCATATTTTTTTTTTCTTAAAAGCTATAAAAACATATTGTTTTTTTTAATTTTACGCTGTGTTTAATTACACAGTTATAATTCACTTTTATATGCAACTACTTATTTAAAAAACAAGTAAGAGCGCTATATTCGGCTGTGCCGAATCTTATATACCCTTCACATTGCTCTTTAAATATACCCAGCCGAGTTATTTTGTACTGCAAATAGTATAATAAAAATACCTTGTGTGAGTTTTAAAGTCCATAGAAAACTTTACAAAATGTTAACGTTCGTATGGATAATAGAAATAGATGAGGAACGTTTGAGGTCGACAGTAATAAAAGTTTTTGACATTATTTATAATAAAAGGTTAATAAAAGTTGTTAGATTTTATGGGATGTTCTAGTCCCCCTGCTCCTCTCCAATTTTTATCTAAAATGTATGAATTATTAGATTATTACTTTTTGTAGAACATTTGATTTCGATATCTGTTATAGTTTCCGAGATATAGCGTATCGAAAATTTCATAAAAATTGTGAATTTGTATGGGAGCTACCTCTGTTGACCAGCCACCCAAAAAATTTTTACTTCAAAGCGTAGTTTTTGTTGTCCAATTACTTTTTGTAGAACATTTTATTTCGATATCTGTTACAGTTTCCGAGATAAAGCGCATAAAATATTTCACCAAATTTGTGCAATTGTAGGAAAACTACCACTTCCCCTGATCCTATCTGAAAAAAAATTTTCCATTATTTAGGCGCCTACTTTAAGAGTATCCGTTCCAAGTTTTGTGGCAATAGTGACTATACTTATTGAGATATATAGGGATATATGCACGGATTTTGTCCTAAAAAAATCGGTTGCTTTGGGTTTTCGCTTATATCTCGGTCAATAGTGAACCGATTTTGCTGATTTTAAATAGCGATTGTTAGCGGGATATTTCTATTCGTTTGACGCCAATAACTGGTCTGTATCTTTTTATTTGACTCCGGAAACTTGATTTCAACAGACGGACAGACAGACGGACAGACGGACATCGCTAAATCGGCTTCCCTATCTATAAGGATCCAGAATATATATACTTTATGGGGTCGCAAATGGATAATAAAGAAATTACAAACGGAATGACGAACTGATATATACCCTTATCACTATGTGAAGGGTATAAAAATGAATCTCTTATTTCAAAAGAATTATAAATCAGCTTTTTTTACAGAGTTTTAAATATATTTGATTTTATTTTATCAATTGAGCAATTTTTCATATTCCCTAAAAATCAATAATATTTTATAACTTTATTTCTTACTTGTCGCACTTTTGCCATCGACATCGTTTTTAAGTTTAAAAAAATGTTTTGTCGGCAGAAAATTGTAAGTACTCTACTCTCGACTATTTTAAATGAGTATTTTGGGAATCGCGCTCCTGTCTATTATTAAGTTTATATTAAGGTGTAGCTAAATCCCAGTTAAAAATATGTATAATTTACTTATTTCTGCATACATTCTGGAAAATTTTTTGAGCTATTTGCTTTCTAAAAATTTTTAAGATTTATTTTCGAATTACATATTTAATTTTTAATCATCTTCATTTATTAACATGTAGGGCGAAATATGAACCCCCTCTTTTTAACGCAATGAGAGTGGCCCAAAGTGATAATGAAAAATGGTCTCAAAATGTAATTTATATTGAAAGCAACAACACGAAAATTTGCGGCCATTTTTCATTTCTGAAATCGAGGTGACTACTTACCGTCGTCAAAAATCCCAACAAATGAATTATAGAAAAAAATAAATTCGTGTTTATGACTGATTACGATTCGTTAGGTCAATTTACATGCCTCTACCAATTTTAAAATCTCTGAGAAAAAAAGTTGTTTTTATCGAAATAAAGTATAAGATACAAAAAAAATTCTTTAAGCTCCCCAAATAATTTAACATTTTTAGCCCGTTTTTAAGAAGAGGAAAAATGTTGTGTAAAATACGTTGCGTTTTAGTTTCTTCTTATCCTGTAAAATTTAAGTAGATGACGTTACCAGTTTTTGGATTTTCGGCGGCGATAAAAAAATAGTTACGCACATGCATACATTTTTAAGTGTATGAGAGGGGAGCCAACAATCTTCAAAGAACAGTCCGATTTTAACGCATTTTTTATCAATGTAATGAATCTTAAATACTTTGTAGGAAATTAATACCAAGTGGCTTTATATATTACAGTTTTAGAGAATAACATCGATTTTTTAAAAAACGGGATTTCCCAGTATTTTTAGAATTGAATCTCGCGATTTGGGATTTATCAGTTCCGAAAAATTGATTTGGGAAATGGTTCTAATATGTTTGATTGGTAAATAAATAAAATTAATCATTATTTTATCGTTTGATTAAATTGTAAAACATACATATGAACATTTTTGAAATTCCACATCAGAATATGAGTTTTATTTGCACACAAAAAACTACAAAAAAAATTTTTCAAACAAATTCTTGTTCAAAATAATTTATTTTTTTAGTCAATTTATTTAATAGTCTCTAATAATATTTTTATTTGAATTTTAAATCAAACAAAATTTTCGCCTAGACAAATAAAATATTTAACCAGCTCAGCTAAATTTTTTAACAGAAGCTAAAATTCTTGCAAAATTGTTTGTCTAAATTTACAACTTTCGTTTTAGGTCCTCAGCCAGACAAAATATTTACTGATTCTCTGAAAATTGTTACTGATTCTACAACTCAGTTTTTTCTGTGTAAAGGATGCCACACAGAAAAAACTGAGTTGTAGAATCAGTAACAAATTTCAGAGAATCAGTTAATATTTTGTCTGGCTGAGGACCTACAACGAAAGTTGTAAATTTAGACAAATAATTTTGCAAGAATTTTAGTTTCTGTTAAAAAATTTTGCTGAGCTGGCTAAATATTTTATTTGTCTAGGCGAAAATTTTGTTTGATTTAAAAATCAAATAAAAATATTATTAGAGACTATTAAATAAATTGACTAAAAAAATAAATTATTTTGAACAAGAATTTGTTTGAAAAATTTTTTTTGTAGTTTTTTGTTTGTTATGTATAATTCACACATATACAAACATACAAAGTTTTAACGGTCATTGACCATTGGCTTGCATTATTAAGATTTATTTATTTGTTGAAAAATTAAAAAAAATCTGTGGTTATAGTAAATAAATATACAGTTAGCTGCAAAATTATTCTTACAGCAAATTTCAAATAAATACTTAAACGCATACGCATACGAATTTGGGCAAAATGTTTTTTACCATAAAAGTCACGCTGCTTAATGCAGTTATAAAATAGTATCTATTTCATTCTGACAGCGATTTTTCTTATGTTCTCATTTAAAAAAAGAAATTTTCCTTACAATATTGCCACACTTTTGTTAAATTTCATACATTTTTTAAACAAGCCAACTTGTTTTGGAGAAGAAAATTAAGCAAAAAAAAAAAACATTAAAAACTGCAATTAAATTAAAAATTTTGTGAATTTATGAATGAAATTACTAATATTGTTGAAAAACTAGGAAAAGAAGAACAAATTCCTGACAATATGCAGTCGCCAATGTACAAAAACTTTTGTTTAAAATAAAAACCAGAGTTAAAAATTGCTCACTCACTTCTCATTCGTGAGAACGAGTGTGAGCGCTGTGTTTACTGCAGCAATTTTTCATTAATGAATGAGTTTTTAAAAAACATTTTGTGCCTTCTCACTCTCGAGCGAGAAAAAAAAAATTTTTTTTTCACCAGTCATAAATGAGAAGTGAAGAGAAAAAATATTTTTTTCTTTTCACGAACATAAATGAAAAGCATCAAATTCGAGTACTTCTCATAAGTGAGAAATCATAAATGAATTTTTTCGCGAAGCATTCATAAATGTGTACACATAAAATTTTTTGGTCATGTTACTGGTGCTGCCATATGTAAAAATTTGTTGCATAGTTTTTGAAATGCTTAAAAAAAGTAGGAATAATTTTTTTTTTTAAAAACATGTTTTTAATAAATTAAAAAACCAGGCACTGTTATACGTTGTGGTTTATTTGCATTTATTTAACTTCATTTCATTTAAATTTTTCAATGAATTTGATTTAATGATTTTAGTAATAAAAATATGCGGTTAAGGTTTCACAAAAAGGGAAGCATTACTCCAGTGACAAACAAATGCATCGTCACCATTACTTTGTATATCTTGTTTCTGAAGTAGTTTGTAATGTCTTTTGATATTTCCCTTCACTTTCTAACTAAGTTCCTTTTTGCACGATTCTATTACGCAAATACTTTTTTTGAAGATGCATCGTACAACACATATTTTTCAAAATTAAATTGTCTTTTAGGCATTGTTTGTTATTCACTTCACGCTATTTAAAATCCAAATAAGGAGCTTTTAAAAACGTTTAATGTTTATATTGCAAAAAACATAGAGCTGTTACACACACTCATGCAAATTTTAAAAGGATTGGAAAAAATTGCATTCGGCTTTACCACCATTAGAGATAATTGTTCATCATTTAATTTTGTTTGGGATTTTTCACTAATTTGGAAAGTATTTAGTACCTGGCTGTCTGTCATCCTTTTAGGTATTGGGTGTATTGTTACAAAAAATTGTGGTGGTTATTATACAATACACACGCAAATCTTTTTATGTACAACAATTTAAAACTTTACCTTTCAGGTCAATTAAATAGAACCTAAGAGTTTGAAGGAGTTCCATTAGCAAAAGTAAGGTAAATTAAAAAGAAAAAGCAGTTACGACCTTGAACACAATACACAAGAAATACTTTTTTTTATTAGAAAACGTCAATTAAAAATTTAGGAAAACAGTTCAAAAATATTTTTAAAGATTGCTATGAAAATTTGTGTCAGTGAAGACTATAATATTTCTAAAAAATCACAACATAAAATATACTGTATTATTTAAGTTTCTTAACAAAAACAATTTTTTTATAAATATGACTTTTTCACAATAAATACTGCTATAAGTAATCCTTTATGTTAATATTTATTTATTATTGTTTATAAACCTACATATCGATTCCTCAGTAAAAAATGAAGTAACGCAATTCTTTTAAAATAGCTTTTTTGCCTTAAAAAAAGTAGGAATAATTTTTTTTTTTAAAAACATGTTTTTAATAAATTAAAAAACCAGGCACTGTTATACGTTGTGGTTTATTTGCATTTATTTAACTTCATTTCATTTAAATTTTTCAATGAATTTGATTTAATGATTTTAGTAATAAAAATATGCGGTTAAGGTTTCACAAAAAGGGAAGCATTACTCCAGTGACAAACAAATGCATCGTCACCATTACTTTGTATATCTTGTTTCTGAAGTAGTTTGTAATGTCTTTTGATATTTCCCTTCACTTTCTAACTAAGTTCCTTTTTGCACGATTCTATTACGCAAATACTTTTTTTGAAGATGCATCGTACAACACATATTTTTCAAAATTAAATTGTCTTTTAGGCATTGTTTGTTATTCACTTCACGCTATTTAAAATCCAAATAAGGAGCTTTTAAAAACGTTTAATGTTTATATTGCAAAAAACATAGAGCTGTTACACACACTCATGCAAATTTTAAAAGGATTGGAAAAAATTGCATTCGGCTTTACCACCATTAGAGATAATTGTTCATCATTTAATTTTGTTTGGGATTTTTCACTAATTTGGAAAGTATTTAGTACCTGGCTGTCTGTCATCCTTTTAGGTATTGGGTGTATTGTTACAAAAAATTGTGGTGGTTATTATACAATACACACGCAAATCTTTTTATGTACAACAATTTAAAACTTTACCTTTCAGGTCAATTAAATAGAACCTAAGAGTTTGAAGGAGTTCCATTAGCAAAAGTAAGGTAAATTAAAAAGAAAAAGCAGTTACGACCTTGAACACAATACACAAGAAATACTTTTTTTTATTAGAAAACGTCAATTAAAAATTTAGGAAAACAGTTCAAAAATATTTTTAAAGATTGCTATGAAAATTTGTGTCAGTGAAGACTATAATATTTCTAAAAAATCACAACATAAAATATACTGTATTATTTAAGTTTCTTAACAAAAACAATTTTTTTATAAATATGACTTTTTCACAATAAATACTGCTATAAGTAATCCTTTATGTTAATATTTATTTATTATTGTTTATAAACCTACATATCGATTCCTCAGTAAAAAATGAAGTAACGCAATTCTTTTAAAATAGCTTTTTTGCCTTACTCTGGGAAACAAACGTAATTTTTATTATAAATTTGTGGTTGTTATTTTATTTAAAAATATATTTCTTTTTTTCAAATAGCATTAAAAGTCACTTAATTAAAAATATACTCAAAAGACTGATCAAAATATAGATGTGTAGTATTTTTTAAATTTAACAACATATAAGTATATACAAGCAGCAAAATAAAAAAAAATTATGTAAATGCAAGAATTTTTTTACCCTTATTGGGAGTACAAATTTCACACGCTTAAAAAATTATTTTCCGGCAACTCTGTTACAAAGCGTGAAAAATATTAAAGCAACACTCGCACTCATAAAAGAATGAATCGAAAGTGAAAAGAAGAAATTTCTCATTCATTTGTGAGTGAGAAATAAAATTTGGTTTTTATTTTTCATTTGTGATTTGTGAGCGTGAAAAAAAAACGACAAACTTCTCATAAGTGAGTGAGGGTTGGCAAAAATTTTTTCACGCTCTTTTATGAACGTGAGAAGAAAAAATTTTTTTTAGGATTTTTCGCTCTCGAGATTTTTCATGAATGGTGTTTTTTTATCGCTCACTCTTGAGAAAATTTGTACTCTGATAAAAACTGTAAATGAAAATTGGAAAAGTTAAATGTGGGTTCGTGAAGTTGCAGCTGACGTTTCAATAATGGGTCTGTTTTCTCTGAGAGTCGTTATTGCTTAAAGTTGCGTGCGTGCTCCCTAGAGTTGGCCTAAGAGAAATAAAGATCACGACCCTCATTATTTTCCCCTCCCGAAGATATTCCTACAACATATTTACCCCCTATCACCACTGCCTATGGAGGCTCCCAAACGAAGTTTGGAAAATCGTAATAAATCCACCTACAGCTTTCAGGGTGCCAGGAAGTAGATCGAATGTAGGGCTGATATCAACTCATTTTACCTTGCAAAGATTTTCTCAGACATACTTATCCCCTATCTTTACCCCCTAAATGGGTTAATATACACAATTTAAAAGTAATTAGGTCTAAAACTTCTACATCTTCCCCGGAGTCACCCTTAAAGGAATAAAATGTATTACAGACCCCCATTAGTTTTCCCACGCAAACATATTCCTAGAATATACTTACCTCCTATCTCCATTACCTAGGGGGGTTGCCATACAAAACTTACAAACACGATTTAAAAACACCAATAAACTCCCTAGAGTCGGCATTCGAGAAATAAAGTTTACGACCGACCCCCATTATTTTCCCACCCGAAACAAATTTCTACAACGTACTTACCCCCTATCTTCATCACCATCGTCATCAAAGGGACATCCAAACTATGTTGGAAAATTGTAATAAATTCCTCTACAGCTTCCAGTGTGCTCGTGAATAGGTCAAATGTAGGACTGACCACAACTTATTTTTCCTTTCAAACATTTTCCTAGAACATATTTACCACCTTTACCCTAAGGGGGCTGCCATACAAAATTAGAAATGATTACCTATCTGCTAACTTTTTAAATAAAATTCAATGTTTTCTTAACCCTTCATGTATCGCTTTTAGTTTAGATGACACAATGTTACAATGTTTTCTAGTTCTACCACTTTTTTATATTCCATAAATATAAGATTTCTAAAAAGTAAAAAAAAAATAACAATAGCAAATGGAAACGTATTATGTATTTGTTTACTTTTTCTCTTTTTTTTTGTTTTATATTTTGTATATTTTGCCATCAGAGAGCACTTCATAAATGTCTACTACTGACCCAGTTACTGTGTCTGTTGCTTAGTCTGGTGAAGTCTATTGTGACTGTGTAATGAAGACCCTCAAGTGCTCTTGGTTGAACAACATATTTGCCACTTACTCTTACAAGTTCCGCAAAATGATATTTATTCAAATGTGTTTGATGTATTAAATTTAAGATATTCAAGGAATTATGATTAGTTTTTTTCGCTTTTTATTAGATGTGAGACCTTAGAATGGGAAACTTTAAAAAAAATTTATTTTGAAGGGATTCATTTTGATTTTATTGACACATGCCTATTAAAACAAAAGAAAATAGAGATTAAAATCATATAAAAAAAATTTATATAAGTGTTAATGGGTAATTTTTCGTAAAAAATCCTGAGTTTAAAATTAACATTTTACAAGTGTAAAGTAGAAATGTATGTACATACATATGTATGTACCTAAAAGTCACATTTTCAACCAAAATTCGGTAAAAGAAAAAATATCTTTTGCATTGTATAAATAACTTCTACAAATTAGTCTTCATATTATTCAATCGTTTAAAATATTGCATCATACTAGAATACTCGTAGTTTTTATACAGTTTTATAGAAAATCAAACACAAGAATGTACATTCATACATATATGTTTGTATATTAAGGTGGGTCAATTTGTATGGACGAAACAAAACTGTTAAACTGTAAAGCAAAAATTAAATCTAAGGAAAATTCTAAGAAAATTTTGCTAAAATCAAATCCTATTCTGCGCAAATCCACATAAAGATTTGAAGGGACACTAATTAATTAAAAAAAAAAAAGAAAATTATAAATATATCTGAAAAAATTTCCATATATTTATAGGTATATCTTTCCTTTTTTAAAATATAAAAAAATATTTAGAAAGACCAGGTACCTAACCTGCTTTTAAAACTCCAAATTGGTTAAAAAAAATAATCGAGTTACAAATGATTAAATATAGCAGTCGCAAAAAATACACTGTTAAATGAATCAAAGTTGTTTAGAAATAGTTTAGTCATTTCTAAACAGTTTATCCTTTTAGCTTAGGGGCAGCGCTCTGAAGACGCAAAAG
The DNA here is from genome assembly GCA_963583895.1 of Melanophora roralis. Classification (NCBI taxonomy): domain Eukaryota; kingdom Metazoa; phylum Arthropoda; class Insecta; order Diptera; family Rhinophoridae; genus Melanophora; species Melanophora roralis. The sequence goes on along the minus strand of OY757187.1, from coordinate 88,649,666 downwards.
TGAGCAACTTGGACATGAGAAATTTCTCAACGCTTGAAATTTCTTTTCAAAATTTGTTTTTCAAACAAAAGCTTGTATAAGGTTCTACAAAAAACATGCTAACATATGGTTTTATAATCAGAGAGTTGTACCTTTTTAAAAAATATTATTTCAAAATTTTTTAATATGCATTTATTCATTACCGATTTTCCTATTCACTTTATGATAAAAAACCCAAAAAATAGTTCTGAAATTTCTGTTAGGTTTTTTGGGCATTGTAGCATTTGCCTTTTTGCAAAATTTTTTTCTAGTTTTATTTTTGCTATTTTAACTGCATATATCTACAAAAACTCGTCTTGATATCATTAACAATAAATACTCTGTAGCAAGTTACATGTTTTTGCTTCCCCAAAAAGTATAATTTTTACAAAAAATTTAGAATTATCTTCCTATATCGGGAAAACTTGGGTCAGATTAAAAAAAAAATTATATTTAAAAAAAATTCTTTGAGAATGCAAAACGAATTTATATTTTTTTTTCTGACAGGTATCTTAACTGGCAAATTTTTAAGTTCATAAGTTGTTAGTATATGACTCCAGGTCCCTTGGAATTTTACCTATTTTAGATAAAAAGTTTTAATTTAAAATTTGATTTTTTTTAAATTCCAAGGCTGCGATTAAAAAAACTCGGTTTTATAAACCCCTAATCAAATTAGTAATGTATTTTGACAGCGCTACCTAGATTGTGGGTGTTATGGCAAAAGTTTCAAAAAATGTCAATTTTAGGATTTCTGTTAGGTTTTTGGGAATTGTGGGATTTTTTTTTAATTTTTTTCTTATTCTTTGGCCCTTTTGTGTGGGTAGGTTAGGCTGAAGGTAGGCTGGGTGGGACTTTTTAAGAAATTTTTCCTAAAATTTTGCATAGATTAAGTTTTTGCTATAAAAATTTTGACAAAAAAAAAAGACAAACCCTAATGTACTAATATATACAAGATAACATTAATGGCAAGATTAGATGACATTTGAAGAAGGGAAATATATATTTGTATACCCCTTCCTATTGTGATATGGATGTACATAGTTTGTTATTCCATTTGTAATTTCTACAATATTCATTTGCGACTCTATAAAGTAGAAAAATTGCCTTACAGATAGAAAAGTCGATTTTTCCCATTCCGTATGTTAAAATCAAGTTTTCGGAGCTAAGACAAATCATACAGACCGAGGCTTGCTTTTCGAAAACATTGAGATCGGTTAACTTGGAATCAAGATATAAGCAAAGTCCTGAAACAACCTACAATTTGGACAGCAAACTAATTTGTGAGCTTTGTTTTTGATAGGAGAAAAGGTAGTGTAGGGCGGATAAATGCACCAAATTACATGAAATTATTGGAAACTGTTACTAACAGCTATCAATTTTACACTTACTACAAAGTTGGACAAGAGCAAGGGAAATTGGGACAGCTTATGCAATTTCAATGCGTTCCATTTTGGAAACGATTACAGTTTTCAGCCTATTTGAACAGCAGCAAAAATAACTGTAACTCCTATAGAAATTGACTTAATTTATAAAAATTTATATATCTGAAGCTGTTACATCTTTCTTACTCAAACCTGCTACAAGGTAGTTAAAATAAAATGCCTTCATTCTTAAAAAAATATAGTTTTTTTTAGGAGCAGGGGGAATAGTAGCCTCATTACTGACAGGCAATTTTATAATGCGACATATCTCGGAAACTATTAAAGTTATCGACTTCAAACCAAAGTAAATCGAGTATGAAGTACACGTTTTGCAAGAAAAAATAAGCTGGATGGGATAATAGTGTGTTCAGATATGCAGTTTTAATTGAGTCAATTATGCGTTAATTAAAAAAATTTATTAAGTGTTCACACATACTTAATATTGCTAATGCAATTAGCGTTTGACAACAACTGACAAAAAAGTTGTTTATATTTTTATTGTAAAAATTTATTTTAATAATTTTTAAAAAATGGAAAGAAATCCGACATATGACAAGATTTTGCTTCAATTTAATTCAAACATTGAAAAAAAACAAAAGGCGCGATTGAGCTTTGACTCGAAGTTAATATTTATTAAAAAAAGAAAAAACAAAAATTTGGAAATTTAAAAAAATTTGCGGAAGCGACAAGCTCCTGCTTCTAGCAATATTGAGGCAACACGCAAACCAGTGGCACAGTGGCATAGTGTGCCGATGTTAATGGTGATCCACCAGATACACCCGTTGCAACTTTCTCTTTTCTATAAGAATAAAATATTTAAAGCAAATTGTACACATTTTCGGATGACTAGGTACTGTTTTGATTTAAATCTGCAGAGGAAATTATCCAGTGAGCACTTTTGGTTAATACATTTTGTGCTTGTTGTCCACCTTTAATTTTTTCCTAGCATTTTTAAATGTATGCTGCAGTGACACCCGGAAGGTAATTTTCATAAAATCATTTGCGTACTTACCTGTACCGCTGTGTGAAATTCTGCAGTTTCACTTGGATATCCCGTGAACTAAAGAAATATACCCCTTGATTTATTTTATCTGCCATTTCGGCTGGGCCATATATCCAAAAGGGCTGCTTCGGTCACGTCATTCCACACGACCCTCTTTTTTCTCGCCTTTACACACGATGCTGCAAAAAGAATCGTATTATCAATTTATTTTTAATTATTTTACAAATTTTATATATAAAACTTACCTTCAACTTGACTTGCCATTTTTCGTTTAAAATTTGTTTACTTTCGAATTGTCAAAATTCAACAGAGTGTGTTGATTGATTATTATTATGCTAACTAAACACAACTGTCTAAGGGTTGTATATTTATTTTTACTAAATATTTAAACAATTAACTGTTAATTAACAATTAGTTAATTGAAATTTTGTATGGATAATTAAATCCAATTAGGGCTTTAATTGGAAAATCTCAATTAAAAATGCATGTCTGAACACACTATAAGATAGGGGTTTCTTTTTTCCCGCCTCGAAAATTCCCGGGAATTTAATTGTTTATATTTTCCGCTCCCCCGTGTTTTTTTAGCAATAAAAAATAAAAATTTTAAGCAATTTATTCTGTTATACTTTAAAAAAACACGGGCATTTTTTTTTTAAATTGCACAGGAAACCAAAAGTGCGAGAAATAAAAAAACATAGAACAAGGCGAATAGTTGCCTCTATACAAATAGACAATTTTAGAAAATTTTTGATGCTCTACATCTTGAAAACTTTTACAGCTACCGACTTCAAACTTGTTCCAAAGTTATTCTTTTTAATGCCTGCAATTAAAAAAATTGTTGGGTAGCCTCCACATAAACATACCAATATTATGAAGTTTTCGATACGTCTTATCTCGGAGACTATAATAGCTTTTGACTTTAAATCTGCAACAAGGTAATTTTTCGTATCACTTAGGATACAAAGTAAAGAATTGGAAGGATATGAGATTCGGCGCAGCCGAATATAGTGCTCTTACTTGTCTTTGCTAAAGTTTTATTACAACTTAAAACCGAAAATTTTAAGCCAATAAAAAACTTATCCTTTTCAAACGGTTTGGTAAAAGGGTATTGGAAAAAATTCGCTAAGCTTCAATGAAGAATTTTGCGTTAATTTAAATATTGTTTCAGAAAGGTAAGGTTAGGTTAGGTTGCGAAGGAAAGTGACGTATAATATTCGCCACCTTCACCCAGAGGCCTGTGGGCCCATTGTGAATCCCTTTAGATACCCTGCAAAAAATCTTGGACCACATGGTCCGTTTTAGCTGGAATGGACTAGTTACAACATGGTCCTTGTGTAATGCAGTCATGGACCATGTCATTGTCAAACAAGAACTTGTAGTTACTTAGTGAAATGCGTTCGTGTTTTAACGATTGCGTACCGAGTTGTCGTTGCTTGTAGGTAGGATAGAGTAGTTTTGAAACTACTCCGACGTAATGCAAATCTGGGTTAAGTGGTCCGGCCCTAGCACATCATAATGTTAAAAAGACCATGTTTTTTACATGCATTTGGGTTAGTTTTGGAGTAATCCTACTCCTTTATGGACTAGTCCATACACGCATGTATGGACTAGTCCTGGTTTCTGCAGGGAAAGAGCAGCAAAGAAAAAAAAAACAAACACGAAAATGTAAGTGGAATTATGAAATTGCTTTAAGAAACTTTAAAAAAAAAATATTGCATATTTTTAATGAATTTTTGTTTCGTTTGCCTTCTTAGGGTAAGTTAGAATCCGTCTCTGCTACATAATTTAAAGTTCTGGTATGTTTTATTTTGTGAATGAGTAAATTGAAAATATATTTTAATAAAAGAAAAACAACAACTTTCTTTTATGTTGTGTGTGAATACTTAAAAAAATTTTTAATTGGCAAGTTTCCATCCGACAAGCTGATTGTTTGTCAGGGATGGAAAATGGAACACAAATATATATTAAGAGAAGAAACAAGAGTTTAGCTATAAAATGATAATCTTTTTAATAAACTACTTACATAGTTTTTATGTGTACATATGTAACCAGTACCAGACAATTACAGTTTCTGCAGCCACTAAATCATTATATAGGAAATAAGTAAAGCCTGGGCTCGAATAATAAATGCTTTATTGTGGCGTCTTATTTACATCATTATTTAAATGCAGTTGCTACGCTGCTATTTTTTTGATTTACTCTGTACGTACACCGAGAGCATGTTTATTTTGCATTTTTGTTTGTTTTTGTATATAAATAATACAATTTTTGGTCGTAAATATTTTTTGCATGTTGCCTTTGGGTGGGTATGCTAGTCTGCGTCTATGGTCAAGGACTACACTGACATTGACCATTAAATTTAAAATAATTTTGTATTTTGGTTGCAAGTAAACTGCAAAGTTGCTTTTTATTTACACGTATAATATATGAGCAGTTTTTTTTTGTTTATTAGCAAAGTGTGCACCAAATAAATTAGATATTAAAGAAATTTTCAGAAATGCATATTTAAGGTTTTAACGAAAACTCTCTGCGGCTTATTAAAGAACTTCTTAACAGATTTTTATCTTTTTACTAATTGATAAACATAATTTAGAGTCCGACAGTTTAATGGTGGTCTAGTGCCAAATAGAAAAGTTACTTAGAGCTGTGGATTAAACTTTCAATATATACTCGAACTACTTTATACATAAACTGACTAAACCGGAACTGTTATAATATCATTGAAATATTGTTGTTAAACCTATTTCTAAAATCATATCCAAACATGCCTACTTATTTCTAATTGAAAGTATTTCTAACCTACCTTTGTACTTTTGTTTTACCGCTATCCTTGTTTCAATATGCTTACTTACTTACAGCGTTGTCAACTTTTTGAGATGGAAGCGCGCTGTTCACCTTATTTAAACGCGCCAAAAAGCGCTAAGAAATTTATTTGCAAGCTATTTAAAGCGAAAACGCGCTAAATAAAAAGCGCTAAAAATGAAAAAAATCAATATGCACGTAAAATTTTTTGATCAACATCATGTTTTTTTAAGTTTACACATATTTATGTACATATCCCTTTTTTAAATCGCCACAAGTCATGTTTGGTTGCAAATTTACCAAAAAATGGGATATTTTTAAAATACCAAATACCATTTATATTCTGTTAAAGTCTAAATTTTTTTGAAAATGCTTATCGCACTTGTGTAACAACTGTTGTAACTCCAAATACCTACTAAAAGTTTTTATAAGAGGCAAAACACAATTTTTCTTTATGTTTCATCAATATGTCAGAAAAATACTCCGTGATTTATTGGTTATCTGTGGGGAAAGATTTTTAAGTTACAATTGCTTTTCTTTTAAACTTGCTCAGATTTACATAGAGATAAAAAAATTCCATGAATAAAGCCTTACCTTTGAAAGCACTTTTAGCTCAAATACGCACATAAATGAGAAACGATTATAAGGTAATGCAGAACTTTGCATAAAGTTACATTATTTCGAATGTACAGTGATATAAATAAAATAAATTTTTGTTAACAAACCAATATCTTTATTTTGAATAAAATCGATTTTCATGCAGTATTAAGTTATCCAAATGTTTTAAGCATTTAAATGATGCAAAAAATTAAGTTGTGCACAGAAAGAAAAATCATATTTTATAAGCAAGAATTTTATTCTTAAGTTTATCCAAAATCGCACTTAAAAATGTTTAAGTACGATTAGTACTTGGGCTTTCTAAAAATCAAGTCTATTGGATTTACTTAAAAATTAAGCAGAAAAAATTTGTTTTTTAATATATTTTTACATTTTACATCTCGGTAGCCCAGATGGTTGGGTGCTGGTGTTGCAGTTCGGAGAGTTCCTGGTTCAAATCCCAGCTACAGCTTAAATAAAGTTCCTTTAGTAAAAAAAATAAGTTTTCATATTTGGATTCAAGTACGTGTTTGGCTTAAATGTGGTTAAAAGTAAACAATTCGTACTAGATAAATCGTACTTGGTGTAAGAAAATCCGTACTTGGCTTAAGCCTGATTTAAGTAAAGATCTACTGAAAGAAAAAAGTAGTAAAAACATCTGCTTGCAAAAGTTAGAAAAAACTAAAAGTTTATATTTTTGAGCATAAGTTTATTTAAAAAATATAACGTAAAACGCGCTAAGGAGTAAAAATGCGCCTTTCGGGTTGTTAAAAAGCGCTAAATCTAGCGCGAAACGCGCTAAATTGGCATCGCTGCTTACTTACATGGCTTTTACAGAACATTTGTTCCATTAGCCGAACTTAGAGTCGATTTCCAGGCGCATCGATCTTCTGCGCTTCTTATCCGATTTCTGACGGTACCGTGAAATAACTCCCAAATGAAATAACTCCCAATGAAAAAATGAAATAACTCCCAATTTTTTTCCATACAAATTGGGAGTTATTTCATAATGAAATAACTCCCAATGCGTTGGGAGTTATTTCATTATTTTTCATTGCGAGTTATTTCATAATGAAATAACTCCCAAATGAAATAAATCCCAATGAAATTTTGTTGGGAGTTATTTCATTTTTTCGAAGTGTTGGGAGTTATTTCATTCTTGTTGGGAGTTATTTCATTTTCTATCATTGGGAGTTATTTCATTTTTATTGGGAGTTATTTCATTTTTATTGGGAGCTGTTTCATTTTTGTTGGGAGTTATTTCATTTTTATTGGGAGTTATTTCATTTTACTAAAAGCAAGTGTATATACCAGAGCATTTAAAAAAATTTAATCACGCTTGTATAAAAGGTGACATTTATTTAAAAGTTTTGGGGTTTTAAAACCGTGGGTATATAGCCGGCCTTCGGCCGGGCGCAAGAAAAAAAAACTCCAGTGGATTCGATCCGCCGGCTTCGCAGTATCCTTCGGCCGGGGAATATACTTTAAACTGTAGTGCATCGGAAGTATTTGCAGCTTCATAACAAAAGTGTCAGAAAATTCATGTTCAATTCATGTTTTATTTGGCGAAGCTTTATATGGAAAGCAATAGAGCTTAAAGTCCATTGCCCGGCCGAAGGCTACTGCAAAGCCGGCGGATCGAATGCACTGGAGTTTTTTTTTCTTGCGCCCGGCCGAAGGCCGGCTATCTAAATCACTCCTTTTTATTAAAAAAATTATTTAACCAAAAAGGTGCCTAAAGTTCACGCGCCTGTCCTAAAGCTGTAACGAAGCTGGCATATATAGCCGGCCTTCGGCCGGGCGCAAGGAAAAAAACTCCAGTAGATTCGATCCGCAGGCTTCGCAGTAGCCTTCGGCCGGGGAATATACTTTAAACTGTAGTGCATCGGAAGTATTTGCAGCTTCATAACAAAAGTGTCAGAAAATTCATGTTCAATTCATGTTTTATTTGGCGAAGCTTTATATGGAAAGCAATAGAGCTTAAAGTCCATTGCCCGGCCGAAGGCTACTGCAAAGCCGGCGGATCGAATGCACTGGAGTTTTTTTTTCTTGCGCCCGGCCGAAGGCCGGCTATCTAAATCACTCCTTTTTATTAAAAAAATTATTTAACCAAAAAGGTGCCTAAAGTTCACGCGCCTGTCCTAAAGCTGTAACGAAGCTGGCATATATAGCCGGCCTTCGGCCGGGCGCAAGGAAAAAAACTCCAGTAGATTCGATCCGCAGGCTTCGCAGTAGCCTTCGGCCGGGGAATATACTTTAAATTGTAGTGCATCGGAAGTATTTGCAGCTTCATAACTAAAGTGTCATAAAATTCATGTTTTATTTGGCGAAGCTTTATATGGAAAGCAGTAGAGCTTAAAGTCCATTGCCCGGCCGAAGGCTACTGGAGTTTTCTTTTCTTGCGCCCGGCCGAAGGCCGGCTATCTAAATCACTCCCTTTTATTAAAAAAATTATTTAACCAAAAAGGTGCCTCAAGTCCACGCGCCTGTCCTAAAGCTGTAACGAAACCGGCGGTTCGATCCACGAGAGTTAACTTATCCTGCGTCCAGACGGAGGCCGGCAGTCATTTGGTTTGTTTGTTTAGAAAATAATTTTACGTTAGTAACATCTTATTTATGGATACAAAAGGTTTTCGCATTATATATATTTAAATTGGGAGTTATTTCCTTTTCGTTGGGAGTTATTTCATTTTCGTTGGGAGTTATTTCATTATTGTTGGGAGTTATTTCATTTCCGTTGGGACTTATTTCATAAAACAATTATTTTTTTTGTAATTGGGGGTTATTTCATTTTTGTTGGGAGTTATTTCATTTGGGAGTTATTTCACTTTTTTGTGACTTTTATGAAATAACTCCCAAACATTGGGAGTTATTTCATTTTTACCGTTGGGAGTTATTTCATTTTTTTCGATTGGGAGTTATTTCATTTTCGTTGGGAGTTATTTCATTTGGGAGTTATTTCATTTTTTCCATTGGGAGTTATTTCATTTGGGAGTTATTTCACGGTACCGTATTTTTTTATTTTATTAAAAATAGTTTGCCTTTTCCTGTTCAAAAATTGACACTTAATATGATTGTTAACTTTTTATACTACTGAGTTATGTACAGATTAACATTTGCTCAGTAGTATAAATAGAGGTGTTTTTATTTCTATGACCAAAAATTAAATGAGCAAAATTTGAAACGAATTAAATAAGTTTAAATGAACCCTGAAACAATCTTACTGGGGGTCAAACCTTATAAAAAAAAAGAATGAAATATTTGTTTTAAATTTTTTTTAAATGTTAACTAGAATTAATAAAGCCTATGGCTAAGTTTTAATGAATGAATGAATAAATAAATAAATAAAATAGAAAAGGAGATTTTTTACCCTTCCTGATTATACTGAGCATTTAAAATCGTTTCCGGGCCCACTTAAGCTTATCGGATCTACCAAAACTTCAATTTATTTGCTTACTAAATACAAGACAAAAAAAAAATCTGTCCGGCAGTATATAAAATTCTGATATATAAATATATGAATATCTTTAATGTACATATTGTTACCATATTAAAGAAAGAAACCTAACTTGCATATTTTAAAAGGCGACATTTTCGTTTTGTTTTGATAAATGGTCTGCTAATATATCACAATTATCCAAAAAATCTTGGCTTAAAGAATGTGAGTTAGGGCTTTTCTATATTAAGGTAACCATATATATGTATGTATGCATATATATGTGTATGTTTATGATAAAAAATCAATGTCCTTTTAAAAAACAAACAATATTAAAAGTCTGGCATAACGAATTAGCAATTCTTTTATTAACCTTACATTAAGAACGATGAATGCTTTTGCTCCCGGTTTAACGAATGCTTAGCAAAAAGGAAAACGAAAAGCTAAAGGGAAAAACGTTCTGTAATTTTTGCTTAAGCAACTACAAAGACACTCAGATATAAAAGGATTTAATACCTAAATTTTATGGTGTGATCGAAATAAAATTGATTTCGCTGAAGGAGTTCGTTCGACTTAGCGAAAATTTTTTTTTATATATTGCGTTAAATCGAGTTCCGACTGTCAATAAATTAAACCTTTAGCTTTCTTAAAACTACGACCTATATGAAACCACTTGCTTAGAAGAAATTTGGTTATTCATACTAAATACAAACACATGTGAGCACATTTTTATTTTATGATTAGAGCTTTTTATACAACAAAAGCAACTGTAACATGATCAAGAACTTCAGGGACAATAAAAACTCAAACATTGCAAAATTGCATTCAAAATGTATTCATGTGTTTTTGGTTTAAAAATTTCCAAAAGGTTTATATATTTATTTTCTGTAATTTTAAAAAGAGACAACAGAGAACTTCATATATGTACATAGATATTTGCATTGGGGTAGTTCTTATTTTTCAAGCTATAAAAGAATGACGTGCTACCTTTTTTTTTGGCTATAAAGTTTTACTTAATTTTCAGACCAGATTAAGAGATCGCATACAGTGATCAAGTTTTTCGAAAAATATTATATTACTTTTTAACTCTAATGGCCCTTTTCACAAAGTGCGACTATAATTTAACAGGAAGTTTAACCGTAAGTTAGGCAAGGTTGCATTTCACAAAGTACGGTTAGCATTCAACCGGCAGAAATTAATCAAAAAGTCTCTGTTAAATTTAACTAAACAAAATCTTCCGGTTAAATGCTTTTACTACATTTACATTCTTGTAATGTTTTCAATATTACAAGCTTTAAAGACTGTATAAAATATTTTTTTATTTTCTACATTGAATACACTTATATGCATGCACATTTAACAATTTATACTTACCAAGGAACTGTATGTAAACTATTTTAAGTAAAAAATTTATTTTGAATATATATTTCTCTTGCATCAAAAATTGCTAATAGTTTTTGTATAACTTTTTTTGATTCTTTTCTTTCATTGCACGATTTTTCTTAAATAATAAAAACCAGTATTACCATACTTTTGTTATTGTTAACTAACCGAAAGATGGTGCAACGCAAAACACTAACCGTATGTTAAATAGTTTCGGTTAACGATATAGGCGGTTTGTTAATGTTCCTGTTAAATTAAAACAATCACAGATTGTGAAAATGGCCGTAAGTCTTAATTGTCTATTTAGAATAGTATTTATTTTAAATTGGTTATTTCAATCACGCACCAGAGACTTTAGTTGAAATTTTTTCAAAGATGAAAAAAATCGGGCTTATTTTTTAAGAAATATGCAAACTTTCAGTGGTGTCAAACAGTAGAGTATTAAAGAAAAAAGAACAAGAATTGCGATAAATTACAGAAAAAATTAGACGATTATTCAATACTGCTGTTGTAACGCTTTAAATAATAGCTGTGTTCCCGTAATAAACATTGGAAGCCCGCGGGATCTAAATTTTACCCAAAAGCTTTTCTGTACACAAAAAATTTGGTAAATAAGATGGATTTTAAGAGAGAAATATTCTTCTTCTTCTTCAATGTTCCAAATGCATTTTCAAGTGATCAGCTGTTCAAAAAAAAAAAACAAAAAATAACAAATGGAACGAACAAAAAAGCGTATTAAATACTAAATGTTTAAAAATGTTAATTCCTAAAAGACTTTAATCTTTATTTCCTTAAAATTTAAGTTTTTTTTGAAAATATTCAAAGCATTTTATATTGCTTGTTTGTGCTCCCTTACTTTTGTATGTTGTCGTTATTTTGGGCGAGTAAATGTTAACTATTTATTCTCATTTTATCCAACTTTACTCAAAAAGTAAAGAAACACACCTTTTATGACCCTTGATCAATTTTAACCAATAGTGTCTTTGGGGGGCGAACATTTATCGGGTTTTCACAACACGCAAATGATTTTCTTGGTTTAGTAAAAAAATAAAGAAAAACGACTTTTAAGAGCGTGAATGTTTTTCCTCTGACAGAAAAACGATATATTTGTTTTGTCTTTATCTATAAGTATCACCATGTTACCCAAAAGTAAGTTCTATATGACATAATAAGCAGTCATTTAGCTTCTAGCCTTGATGTCTCTAAACTTAGTGGCAGGAAAACGGCATCTGCAACATCTTCTTTAAAAAAAATGAGGATAGGGTCTATCAGAACTGGCAGACATAGATTTTAGATTTTTACGATTTATTGTCATTTTGACTACTAATAAAGTAGTAAAAACTAAAAATATTAATTTCTTCATTTTCAAAAATTGAGAATTTTGTAAGTATTGAACTTAAGCCTAAATAAAGAAAATAAAATTGTCTTAAAACAAATAGTTCAACTATAAATAAATAAAAAAAACGCAATATATTTATTTCTTTAATTAAAACTTTTTAAAATTTGTAATTAAAGTTGTTAGTTGAATGTGCTAATTTCCTGATAGGTTGTAATCTAAACTTTTTTTAATCAAATCAACAACATTTTTAAGTGAAAATGATTTTTATTTTTTTCTGTAAAGTAAGAATACTTGTAACGTGGTTTTGTCGTCGGCTGAGGTAACTTAGTCGTGTCCAGGGTCTACTTACGGGCTCACAAACCTCAAGTAATAAGACGATTATTTACCCTTTTTCGGGGGTTACAATATTCTTTTGCTTTATTAAAATTACTTTATCTTGAATACAACTACGATATATTACGATAGCAATGAATCAACGATAACTTAGCCGGCTACCAACGATGCTCTACAAGTACTCGGATGGTGCTCGCGACCTTACTCGTTCTGGTATTTCGGGCTATGCAGGATCGGTGATTTCGGTGTCGGTTCGGCTTGAAGATCGGTAACTCGGGTGTGGACGTTGATAGCTCGGGATCGTGTATCGACGCGTCGGTTGTGCTCGTATAATGGTGCTTAATGCTATCGGCTAAATACGTACAATGGTACTTAATGCTATCGGCTAAATACGTACAATGGTGCTTAATACTATCGGTTAAATACGTACAATGGTGCTTAATACTATCGGTTAAATACGTACAATATGAGAACAGTCAGCCGAAGCCGCTGTGAGAACAGTCAGCCGAAGCCGCTGTGAGAACAGTCAGCCGAAGCCGCTGTGAGAACAGTCAGTCGAAACCGCTGTGAGAACAGTCAGCCGAAGCCGCTGTTAGAACAGTCAGCCGAAGCCGCTGTGAGAACAGTCAGCCGAAGCCGCTGTGAGAACAGTCAGTCGAAACCGCTGTGAGAACAGTCAGCCGAAGCCGCTGTGAGAACAGTCAGCCGAAGCCGCTGTGAGAACAGTCAGCCGAAGCCGCTGTGAGAACAGTCAGCCGAAGCCGCTGTGAGAACAGTCAGTCGAAACCGCTGTGAGAACTGTCAGCCGAAGCCGCTGTGAGAACAGTCAGCCGAAGCCGCTGTGAGAACAGTCAGTCGAAACCGCTGTGAGAACAGTCAGCCGAAGCCGCTGTGAGAACAGTCAGTCGAAACCGCTGTGAGAACAGTCAGCCGAAGCCGCTGTGAGAACAGTCAGCCGAAGCCGCTGTGAGAACAGTCAGCCGAAGCCGCTGTGAGAACAGTCAGTCGAAACCGCTGTGAGAACAGTCAGCCGAAGCCGCTGTGAGAACAGTTAGTCGAAACCGCTGTGAGAACAGTCAGCCGAAGCCGCTGTGAGAACAGTCAGCCGAAGCCGCTGTGAGAACAGTCAGTCGAAACCGCTGTGAGAACAGTCAGCCGAAGCCGCTGTGAGAACAGTCAGCCGAAGCCGCTGTGAGAACAGTCAGCCGAAGCCGCTGTGAAAACAGTCAGCCGAAGCCGCTGTGAAAACAGTCAGTCGAAACCGCTGTGAGAACAGTCAGCCGAAGCCGCTGTGAGAACAGTCAGCCGAAGCCGCTGTGAGAACAGTCAGCCGAAGCCGCTGTGAGAACAGTCAGTCGAAACCGCTGTGAGAACAGTCAGCCGAAGCCGCTGTGATCGAACGGGCATGTATTAAGTAAAGTGTCCAATATCTATACAGATATTGATTGTTCCCACTCGCAGGTCTCGAGTGTTCTTGAATCGGTGGTAGTGCAAACCGATTGTCTCTCCGAACTACGTCTTCGAGACTTGATTGGCGTATTTCAGTCGGGTCTGAATCGCGCCGATCTTTAATTCAATCTTGCATCTTATACTAAATCTTTTTTTTTTTTTTTTTTTTTTTTTTTTCATATATTTTATTATTGGATCTTCGCTTAAGCGAACTAAGAATAAGTATTCAAATCTTAAGACTAAGTAATTAATATTAGCCCAGCCAGTGCCAGACTAAAATTTAAGTTCTCATAATAAAATAGTTATCTTCATCTAAGCGCAATAGTATCCCTCTTTTTCAGACGGGAGTGTCTACTATGTTGCAAGATACTTCGAGCGAGCGGATTTGGATGCGTTTCCAGCTTATTGAAATACTTGTCCACATATTTCAGGATTTCGCTTTTAACTAGTGGAACTTCTAGATCCTTATGGATGTTGCTGTTTTTCACATACCACGGAGCACCAGTTATCATTCTTAGGATTTTATTTTGACGGCGTTGTATTTTTTCGATGTTAGAGGCGGAAGCAGTGCCCCATAATTGTATACCGTAGCACCAAATTGGTTTTAAAATCGAGTTGTAGATTAGAAGCTTACAATCAAGACGAAGCACAGAGTTTCTACCAATTAGCCAGTGGGTTTGAGCAGCTTTAAGTTTCATTTGCGTCAGCTTAGCATCTATATGAGGCTTCCATGTAAGGCGGCGATCTAGGTGAATACCAAGATATTTTGTCTCAGATCGTTGAGGCACATTATGGTTGTTGATAGTGATTGGAGGGCACGTTTCTTTGCATAAAGTAAAAGTTACGTGGGTACAGTTTTGTTCATTTATCTTTATTCCCCATAACTTTGCCCATTTCTCGACTTGGGTTACGTGCTGTTGCAGCTGGTTCGAAGCCTCTTTAGGGTCTTTGTGAATACTAAGAAAAGCAGTGTCGTCAGCAAATGTCGACGTGTGTGTGAAACTATTGGTTGGCATGTCTGCCGTGTAAAGCAAGTACAAAATTGGTCCTAGTATACTTCCTTGAGGTACACCAGCGTCTATTGGTTGGGAACAACTTATTTGGTTTCCCTCTTTAATCATAAATTGTCGGCCTGTTATGTATTTTTCTAAAAGGTTGAAAATATTAGTTGGAAGGTTGAGCTTTAGTTTGTTTAGAAGGCCTTCATGCCATACTTTGTCGAAAGCTTGTGAGACATCGATAAAAAGCCCGGAGCAGTACTTCTTTTCCTCAAAGGCTTTTCTTATAACCTGTACCAATCTGTGAGTTTGTTCGATGGTACTATGTTGACTTCTAAAGCCAAATTGGTGATTTGGAATGCAGTTGTTGTCATTCAGGATCGGATTTAGCTTGGTTTTTAACAGTTTTTCGAACAATTTTGACATTGTGGGTAACAAACTTATGGGCCTATAGGATTCTACCTTCGAGGGATCTTTGCCAGGCTTAGGAATCATCTTTACTAAGGCAACTTTCCATATAGGCGGAAAATGTTCAAGCCGAATTATCGCGTTAAAAATAAAAAGAATGATTCTTTTAGCAGTAAGAGGCAGCTCTATGAGCATTTTGTTGCTTATTTTGTCAACGCCAGGAGCTTTTTTACCGTTAAGGTTAGCGATAGCCTCTACAACATCTGCAAATCGGAAACGTATTTCTAAAGGACGTCTTGCAACAACAGGCGGTAATTCCCTCACGTCAGTGCATGTATTGGGAGTGAATACGTTTTTGAAGTGATTTGCGAACAGATCGCATTTTTCTTCATCATTTCTAGCCCAGGATCCTCTTAGATTGCGCACATACTAAATGAGAATTATATCTAACTAGTTAAATCAACCTAAACGAAATATACTAAAGCTACGCCTACACTATAGGAAAAAACGATGAGGCTGGTATTACACTATTTAATAAAAGAAATAAAATATGTAACGTAGAAATATTCTACGTTACATCTCCCTCCCTCTTCGGGGAATGATAGTCGAAGACGAGTTTTGGTCCGAAGACCCACACTACCCTTATGGTAAATTTTAACCTCCCGAATGGGAGACTCGGTTCTTCGACTAAAATTCCTGACGGTTGTCCTATATCTTTGCTCTCTACGTACCCTTACCTTATAAACAAAATCAATTATACTGGGCTACAGCTTCACCTCGCACTTAAACTTACTTTACAAATATACTATACTACGGCTGTCCTACAGTCTTATTTTTTTTTTTTTTTTGTTTTTTTTGTTTTTTTTTTTGTTTTTTTTGTTTTTGTTTTTGTTTTTTTTTTTTTTTTTTTTTTTTTGGCAGAGGATACGCATCGGGTTCTGTTACGGCATTCAACTGTCGGTAATATATGCACCTTCTCCACCCGTCCTGTTTCTTGCGAGCCAAGACAATCGGAGAACTGTATGGACTGCGCGAATGTTCGATGCGTCCTTCGTTCAGCAGTTTATCTACTTCGGTGTTTATGACCTCCATCATTGCTGGGTTTCTTGGCATGTACCTTTGTTTTATCGGTTTTGGGTTTTTGAGGCGTATTTCGTGCGTCGCGACGGTACACAGCCCTTTCGCCTGAGCAAACTTGGACTTGTGGGCTTCCAGCAACAGTGTCAGTGCATTGTTTTCTTCGGAGAGGAAGTCACGACTAACCAGGGAGTGCAGACATTCCTTGGTGGCTGTGTAGGACCTCACCAGTGTCTTGCCGTTTAGCCGCAGTTCCAGGTTGCGGGTGTTTAAAAAGTCCATGCCTAGTATAATCGGTTCGGCCAGGGTGGGTATGACCGACGCACGCAGTTTCACTGCATTATCCTTATAGGCGACGTGGATTGGGAATGTGTCCAAATAGGTTGCAAGCGATTGGTCGGCCGTCTGGACCATACCCTGGCTGCTTATCGGGTTGCTCCCCTGCGCTATTAGATACTGTTTCAATGAATCCCCGATGTAAGTGCGGGATGCCCCCGTATCGATTAGCGCGCGGGTAGGTCGTCCGCATACCTTCATGCTGATGTAATATCGGCCGTCGTTCTCCGTAGGCGCCTGTTCGGGGGTGATGGGACGGTGGCTCCTGCACGGGCATGCACGGGAAAGCATACCATCGAGTCCACAGTATGAGCAGAATAACCTTAAGGGACGACTACACGTCGTACGTTTATGACCCGGTTGTTTACATCTCCAGCAATGGGTATCACGTTCGTATTGTGCCGGTACTAACATGTGAGATGTCTGGGGTCGTTCTTCCCTTTTTAGAGCCTCAAACTCATCCGTGAGCAGTGTGGCCATATTAGCTTTTTAAGAGCTAAATTTAGCTTTAGTTTTCTTCATTTAGTTCGAAATATTTACATTTAGCCTTTAGCTTTTTTTTGGTTTTTTTTTCGAAATTGAATTTAGCTTTTTTTACTAATTTTTAGAGCTAGATAAAAGGTTAAAAATTTGTCGTATTATATTTTTTGGTATATATCTCAATTATACTGAAGGGTATCAAGCTCCAAATTTTTTTCGAATTTACAACATTACAGTTTCCGAACCATGTTTTGTTTAATAATTTACTTCTTAGCGACATTTAAAAAACGTGAAACAGCACAAAACTTTAATAAAACAAAGATATAAAGAAGGTATGGTATTACAAAAAAAAACGTAAGAATTTGTTTTTCCAAAACAAATACTTTTATATGGGGCAATTTTAAAGAAAAAATCCAAATGCGACACAAACAGTTTTTCCGTTTTTTGGTTATATCATAAAATCTTTTAATATATTGCTCAAAAATGTAAAAACACGTATGTCTTTCGTTGAAACAAATTAAAGTATATTTTTGTCAAAAAATCAAATCAAACAGGACCGAAATAATTTGTAAAGAAAAAAGCAGGCACAATGAAACATCGTAGGGTCAAGTTAAGCTCACCATTTTGATAGTATTAAACTATATTTGTTGAAAATCAAGTTCTTTGTAAATTTTGTTTTTTTTAGCAGGACGGTAGTTTTTTTAATTTAAATAAAAACGGTTAATAACGATAAATAATATTTTTATAGATAGGCTTAAAAAAATTTAAATATTTTTTATTTTTTGATTTTCATTTTTACAGTCATTGGTTTTAAATACTTATTGAGACACACATGTACAAATAAAAATACTTTTGAAAATGCTTTCTTACAATGTAACTTTTTACATTAAAATTATCTTTTTTTCTTTTCCTGAACAAAATTTACATGAATGCATTTTTCATGATATAAGTACGTATGTACTTATGTAATTTGAATGAAAATTTTCGATTTTTAACGAACTGTGTAAAAAAGTAGGTCTTTTTCTCGGTTTGCCAACAAACAAAATTTCATTTAAGGAATATTAAGAAAATTGCATCGTGGAAATGCAATCTTATAGTTTCGATTTTTTTATTGTTTTCATGTGCTTGTATTTATGAAAAAAATTTTGTAAATAAATTACTAAATTTTACGTGTTTTTGTAAAAAAAAATGAACGAATTGTGTGTGAGTACTTATGTTTAAAACAAATTTTCGTTTTTTTAAATATACATATGTAAAAATATCTTACAAATTATTTTTTTGCTTCTAACAATTTGTTTTAAAAGCTCTTGTATATGTACATATATGAACACATATTGTTTTTCTTCTTACTTAAGGTATGGATCTACCAAATTTTTGTAAATAAAATCAAAATTTGTAAAACAAATTTTCTTCTTAAATATTTTTAGCACACAAACGTTTCGTTCATATTATGAGAAATATCTAAATAACGAAGAAATTTTGTAAAAATGAATTAAAAAATTTAACTTTATTTTTTGGCTTTAAGTTTTTGTTTTTAGCTCTTTTTAGCTGTTTTTTAAACGTGATTTAGCTCTAACTTTACTTGAAAATCTGGTCACACTGTCCGTGAGGGAGATAAGCTCGTCGAGGCTGCCGAAGTCCCGTCGGCGAACGTAATGCCGGTATTCGGTTCGTAGCCCATCATAAATTCGATCGAGGTGGTTTTGCTTTCGGAGGAGCGGGTGTTGCCTTGCGAGAGTAAGCATACACAATATAAAGTCTTTGGCGCGCTCACGCCCGCCCTGCCTTCGGTTGTAGAACTTCTGTTCAAGATGTGGCAGGTAACGGTTCGGCAAGAAGAATTTCTCCATTTCTCGTCGGAATGCTGACCACGTGCTGATCGTCTCTCGTTTTACTCGGTACCATTTGAGAGCGTTGCCCTGCAGAACGCTCAGCATTGATGGCAGTAACTGGCTAGGAGCTATATGGTGGCTCTCAGACAAATCCTCGCAGCGTTCGAGAAATTCCATAAGGTCCGTCTCTCCTGAGTAAGATAGACTCCATCTTTGCACTGCCGTCATTACTTCGTTGTCGGTAATATCACGTCTGTACGCCTGGGGTGGTACTGGTACTAATATATCCTCCTCATTTACCACACTCTCCTCGGCCGATCGTACCTCTTCTTGCAGTTGCATTAGCAAGTTTTCCGTTGAAGTTCGCAGCTTCTTTGACCGAAGGTTTTCTGCTAGCTGCTTGCGTAGATGTTCTACCTTGTAGCCGGTGGTGGGTATGCCGACATTTCGGCATTGCTCGATTAACTGCTCCTTTCTAAGTAGATAAATCCATCCGACGGAGTCTGTTTGTAGTGTGCGGCTTGTAGATTAAGTTGTTTTGTTTGTAGCTGTGTTATCGGAATTGCTATTATCGTGATGTTGACTCGATTCCTCCTCGTTGGCGGCGGTTTTTGATTTTTCGCAATGCGACTTGGAATCGGGTCCCTGCTCGGGCGCCATTTTGTAACGTGGTTTTGTCGTCGGCTGAGGTAACTTAGTCGTGTCCAGGGTCTACTTACGGGCCCACAAACCTCAAGTAATAAGACGATTATTTACCCTTTTTCGGGGGTTACAATATTCTTTTGCTTTATTAAAATTACTTTATCTTGAATACAACTACGATATATTACGATAGCAATGAATCAACGATAACTTAGCCGGCTACCAACGATGCTCTACAGGTACTCGGATGGTGCTCGCGACCTTACTCGTTCTGGTATTTCGGGCTATGCAGGATCGGTGATTTCGGTGTCGGTTCGGCTTGAAGATCGGGAACTCGGGTGTGGTCGTTGATAGCTCGGGATCGTGTATCGACGCGTCGGTTGTGCTCGTACAATGGTGCTTAATGCTATCGGCTAAATACGTACAATGGTACTTAATGCTATCGGCTAAATACGTACAATGGTGCTTAATACTATCGGTTAAATACGTACAATGGTGCTTAATACTATCGGTTAAATACGTACAATATGAGAACAGTCAGCCGAAGCCGCTGTGAGAACAGTCAGCCGAAGCCGCTGTGAGAACAGTCAGTCGAAACCGCTGTGAGAACAGTCAGCCGAAGCCGCTGTGAGAACAGTCAGCCGAAGCCGCTGTGAGAACAGTCAGTCGAAACCGCTGTGAGAACAGTCAGCCGAAGCCGCTGTGAGAACAGTCAGCCGAAGCCGCTGTGAGAACAGTCAGCCGAAGCCGCTGTGAGAACAGTCAGCCGAAGCCGCTGTGAGAACAGTCAGTCGAAACCGCTGTGAGAACAGTCAGCCGAAGCCGCTGTGAGAACAGTCAGCCGAAGCCGCTGTGAGAACAGTCAGTCGAAACCGCTGTGAGAACAGTCAGCCGAAGCCGCTGTGAGAACAGTCAGTCGAAACCGCTGTGAGAACAGTCAGCCGAAGCCGCTGTGAGAACAGTCAGCCGAAGCCGCTGTGAGAACAGTCAGCCGAAGCCGCTGTGAGAACAGTCAGCCGAAGCCGCTGTGAGAACAGTCAGTCGAAACCGCTGTGAGAACAATCAGCCGAAGCCGCTGTGAGAACAGTCAGCCGAAGCCGCTGTGAGAACAGTCAGCCGAAGCCGCTGTGAGAACAGTCAGCCGAAGCCGCTGTGAGAACAGTCAGCCGAAGCCGCTGTGAGAACAGTCAGTCGAAACCGCTGTGAGAACAGTCAGCCGAAGCCGCTGTGATCGAACGGGCATGTATTAAGTAAAGTGTCCAATATCTATACAGATATTGATTGTTCCCACTCGCAGGTCTCGAGTGTTCTTGAATCGGTGGTAGTGCAAACCGATTGTCTCTCCGAACTATGTCTTCGAGACTTGATTGGCGTATTTCAGTCGGGTCTGAATCGCGCCGATCTTTAATTCAATCTTGCATCTTATACTAAATCTTACACATACTAAATGAGAATTATATCTAACTAGTTAAATCAACCTAAACGAAATATACTAAAGCTACGCTTACACTATAGGAAAAAACGATGAGGCTGGTATTACACTATTTAATAAAAGAAATAAAATATGTAACGTAGAAATATTCTACGTTACATACTATACACATATAACAGGAATTGGAAATAGGATCATTAAAAAATTATTTCTGTAAGAAAAAATTATTTGTTTCGAATTAAAGTGTTTTTAACAAAATAATAACGATAAAAACAAGCTAAGATACTACTTGTAAGCACTTTGTTTCCCCGTTTTTATTTTTATTAAGTTAAAAAGTAATCAAACCAATCAATTTTAATGCTGACCATTCTTTGATTATATCAAAAACTTGTTTTGCCCTTGTATGTTTTTAAAGTCCTTAAGAAAATTCTGAATATTTTGTTAAGTTTTCATATTGTAGAGTGCCCCGCAAAATAAAATAATAATTCCTTTTGTTAGTACTAAGGACAACCCTAATATACGTACTTATACTCACATGTTTATATATACATATATGTACATGTGTACATATGTTTGTATGTATGGTTCCTGTCTTGTTTTATGTTAATACTAGCTAAGCCCCGGCGTGCTTTGCTACACCAATCATAGTAAAATTACCAAAATAAGTAAACAAAAGCATTTATATATTTTTTGGAGATATTCAGAAAGCTTTAGTAAGAAAAAATTCTTGTACAAACTTCTAAGAAGTACCAAAATATAATTCTAGCCCCTTAGTACCCCTAAGTGTCAAAATTTAAAAAAATGTACCAAAAAAATATCAACATATTTTGGTAACCTGGCAAATGCAATTTAAATTATATTTTAATCTTAATTGGTTTTAAAGTTACAAAAAGTACTAGAACATAATTTTAACCCTTTTTTCCCTTAGGGTCCAATAATTAAAAAAGGACCCAAAAACGTACTAATATTTTTAGGCCTGTCTCACGCAATTTGAATTTTGTTCCTATCTTTATTGGTTTAAAAGTTACAAAAAACGCCTAAAAAAATCAAAATATATTTTTAACCAATTTTTTCCCTTTTGGGTTCCAAATTAAAAAAAATACGAAAAACGTAATTATATTTTTTTAAGACCTATCCAAAATTAAAAAAAAAACACCAGATATACCTGTCTGTTTATTTCTTAAGGAAAACGCAAAACTTTTGAAATTTTACTTCTACCTTACATGCATCAAAAGATAGTAGGTTACAGATTTTTCCCTTTTCGTCCCCTTTTTATCCTTTTATTCGCCCAATTTTTAAAAATTCATGTGTATTTAAACAAACATGTAAAGCTGAACAGATGTTATAAATTTCATGTATTTAGCTCTACGCGTTTGATCAGTATGGCTTTGAGTAATTTTGTTAGGCAATTCATAACCTAACCTTCCCACACTAATGGACGTATTGTGGGCGTGGCAGCAATAATTCGATCGATCGAGTTGTCAATGCTTTGAGTATAGGAATTCTAAAAAGAATTTTTAAATTTCGATTCGAATCGAATGCGACGATTTGGCCCCAGATATAAAATACAAACAAACATACATATATACAACCCTTCCTTATATAATAATTGTAAACCAAGATTGAATGTCAGACAAATGAGTTGATGAACTCATAACACATTCTTTAAACTTCAACAGACTTTTAGGTGTTTTGGTTGCACATTAAATAATTTTCTATGTTTTTAGGCCAAAGAATACAAGTTAAGAGATACAATCTGTTAGTCACATTGTTTACGAATAAGTTAAGAAAATGTGAATGCAAATATCGTTCTGTTGCATTGTTCTTCTTATCAAATTTCAGTGGGCAAGTAAATAAAATAAATAAATAATATTTAGTAGGCCAAATATACTAACGCATTGTGCGCCTATTCAAACGATAGTTAATTAAGACAATTCTATTGCAGTCAAATATTAAATGCTTTAAAAACCCCTGTCAAAATAAATCTAGCAAATGCAAACCGACAAAGTCTATTCAAACAAGATTACAAGTAAAAAAGTTAACCATAATTCTACTGTAAATACAAAATTTTTCTTATGTTTGTATGTTTTTATATTAGGGAAGCAAAACGGGTCTAGCTTTTTAAATTCTGAGATCTGGGATTTTAAAACTTGATATAACGATGTCCCGGGAAAAAGTGAATACATAACATTTACAATTTATTAAATTGTTGCATATGGAAATCCAAGTAATTTATATTTAATTCAAATATACATACATATACATAGTTATGCACATGCATAGATACATATTCACCAGTGTATTAAGAATTTTCAGAGATAAGTTTGATTTAAATGATTCCATACAAAAGTATCTAAAATATCTCATACAAAAATTGCACCAGGAATTTATTAATCCCAAAAACTCCCTGGATTTTTAGGAATGGGGTCCGGGGAGGATAAGCTTTTCTAATTTAGACACATGCATACTTACATATATTTGTTATGCAAAAAAATAAATAAATAAAATAAAACATATTTGTTAATTGCTTTAATCACTTTAAGATTAAGAAGATCTACGCTGACATACTAACTTCCACTGATCTTTTAAAACATAATTAATTTTCTTTATGAGTACATAAATTTGACGCAAATATAATAGTGCCGTGCTACACGCCACTTTCAGTCGGTTGTGATAAGTATAATTTATTAAATGATTTTTATATTAATGTGCTGTTTATAGAACACGAAACGTAAAACGTCTTGGACGCTTAGTGTGTATTTTGTTATTGTAATAAAAACAAAACACATACAAAACGTCCAATAGGTTTTGCCTTTCGTGTTCTATAAACATCATGTTACTTTTGTTCGTTTATAGCTACAATCAGCGTTGCCGTTTGGTTACATTTGTTAAATTTTATGTGACTTTTTGACACTCTATGTTACATGTATAGCTTTAACGGTTTTGGTATAATTTTCCTAGCTTTTTGAACTAGTCGTACAATAAGGTATAAAATTTGTTGTAGGAGATATTTTTAAGATCTGATAATGTACATTATTGATTATGAGGACGTTACTAAATCATATTAAAGAACTTTTTCACATAGAGCAACCTGAAATGGGTAGCTTAATTGTTACGGGTGTGAGCATTTTATTCACATTTTTTTGTTGAAAAATTAAAAATTTCAAATTTTTTATTATAAAAAGGCAATATTTTCTAAGGATGGTTGAAAAAAGATATTAAAAAAATGTTTTGTTTCAGTGGTTTTGATCCAGCTGCCTTATGTTTATTTAGGTGCACTTTTGACTTATCTACACAAAGTTGTTTATGTGTATCACTTTTATTTGAAAGGCCATACAAATTCTATTTTTGAGTGCGATTTCTACGCTGGCATTTTAAAACAAATTAACATAGAAACATCAACGTTATCTGCACTTTAATTTAATTGCGCAAATTTTTTTTCGGTAACTGCTCGTCAAAATCAATTCAAGTGTACTTTGTATGCCTGCACATTTACCATATTTGTTGGCAGTTATAATATATACTTGGAATATAAAAGATCAATTACTCTACAGGCTAAAACCTATAGTAGCCCTTTTTCGACAAATCTCTGCATGTTTTCCAGCACTCCCCTGCTATTTTCTTGCTTCCAATATAGTAAACTTCCTTTGAAAATCTTTTAAAAATGCGACGAGAAGAACCCCCTTGCTTATTTTTTTAATTGGAATGTCTTTGTAAGATCAACCATTTGAAAACTAAACAAGTATGTTAAGTGATTTTAGGGGAATATCACTTTTGATTTAAATAAAATTAATCAAGGTTAAATATGTATCTAGTTTAATGAACTTTATTAAAATTTGTTTTCCAAAAACAAAGATCTTTATGATTTAGCTTCTTTTCCTTAATGTAACTTTTTATGAAAATATTTAACTTTTTGAATGAAAAAACGTAAGTTTTTGCTAGCTACCCTGGCAACGCTGGTTATAATAAATTTTTTGGCACATACTTTTACACACACATACATACGTTTGTGGCATATTAACGACATTGTCAGCAACGCGTCCAAAATTTTTATACTTGCTCTTTTTCTTTAAAAATGCAAGGATAGTTATTATTTGCAGCCCCCGTTTAAAATTACGTAACAGCCAATATGGTAGTAATAGTAAGGCGGGTATGAATTTTTATTACAGTACACAGAAAAAATTACGTAGTAAATGCAGTTTTTCTGAATATTTATTGGGGTTTTCGAAACCGAAACGCTCATAAATAAAAATTGAACATGGCGTTTAGCTTTATGCTGAACGCTGGGTTTGTTTTATGCTATATAAGGTTCAGTTTGGGCAACAGTAAATGTGTGTTTAGTAATTACTTACACTTAACTTTTGCTTTACTTAACGTAAGTTTACATTTTTATATATATGTACATATGTAGGTTTGGATAATTGAAAACAAATATACATATATATATGTATATTTATGACATGAAAAAATTATAAAATAAAATAAAGATGTTTTTGCTTATTATTCTTCATTAAAACTCATTGTTTCTTAAGACAAACTTTGCTTATTATTTTTTATCTTAAGTTTATTTTTATCCAGTCTTTTTTTACTAAGAATTAAATATTAATTCATAATTTTCATAACAGTTAAACTAACTTATCCCTAAATCCGAACTTTCTAACCAACACCAGCTAAGTAAAATGCATTTTCGAAATCAGACACAAATTTTCTTATAGTACCCTTTGAACGGCAATAGTGATTGGCTGTAAAAAAAACGTACATGCTTTTAAAAAAAGCAAACGGGATTGCTTTTTCTTTGACTGAAAATCAAGCTACCCATTTTTTCAGAACTAACTGAAACTGATCACTCTTTCAGCGAGGTGTTCAGTATTGCATTAGGCTTAATGTGTAATTTTATATTTCCCTTACAGAAATTTATTGAATCTTACATTTAATTTATTTAAATGAAAGTTCATCCCAAAATAATAAAAAAAAATAAAAAAATTAATTAATTAAAAATAATTTCAAACATAATCGGCTTTGTTGAGTCAAATGTTTTTTTTTTTTTATTTTTAACAGCTGAACTCCGCATAGTAAAATACTGAACGCGCGTTTGGGCTTAAGATTTTTGAATGAAACCTTAAACAAGAATAGTAAACTTAACAACGGGCATTGAGGGGAGGCAGTAGCCTCAATAAAAATTAACAATTTTAAAGAAAGTTGTGATCCGCTATAACTCGAAAAGTTTTAGAGCTATCGACAATATTAGAAAAATAATTTGTTGGTTAGGAGCAGGAGGTGTGGTAGTCGCTAACAAAGGAATCATATATAAGAAATTTTTGATATGCTGTATATGGGAAAATATAACTGTAACAGTTTCTACAGCAAACCTCTTTAAAAATAGTTCTTGTACGATACGTACCTTTAGGAAAATAAATTGGTTGGATAGAAGTGGGGAAAGCGGTAGCCCCCATGCAAACCAGGCATTTTAAATTTTCCTGTTAAAAAATTATTCCCTGTTTTTAGAGTAGCCTATAATTAACCGTTTTTTTCCCTTTAATTTCAGCACTTGTTGGTTCACTGACAATTGGTACAACATTTCTGATGTCGCCTGTAGCCGGCTGCTTAACAGACAAAATTGGTTTGCGCCTAACAACACTAATCGGTGGTATATTATCGTCAGGAGGTCTGTTGCTTTCTTCATTTTTTACGGAAAGCATTGGTGCTCTTTACATCACCTACGGTCTTATGTTTGGTTTTGGCGCTGCCCTCGCTTATACTCCAACTCTTGCCATTTTGGGACACTATTTTAAACGCTATTTGGGCAAAGTGAGTGGATTTGTAACAGCTGGATCTAGTGTGTTTACTGTCGTCCTTCCCCCTGGCCTAGATTATTTAATAAAGGACTTTGGCCTCGAAATAACCCTAAGAATAATGAGTCTAATATCTGCTTTTATAATCGTTTGTTCCTTTGTCTACAAACCATTGCATCCACCACCAGAACCACCAAAGAAAAAGCCGGGGCGATCCAAAGCCAGTTTAATATTTCGATCCATAATAAATGTTGATATTTGGAAGAAAAAAAAGTACGTTATATGGGCCTTGTGTGTACCACTCGCCCTCTTTGGTTATTTTGTGCCTTACGTCCATATGATGAAATTTGTACAGACTGTATTTCCCGGCAGAAGTGAAAATTTGCCGGTAATGTGTATTGGTATTACATCTGGCCTTGGCCGTCTAATGTTCGGAGCGATAGCTGATATGCCTGGGGTTAATAGAATTTATTTACAACAATTGTCATTGGTTTGCATTGGTCTGGTAACCCTGCTTTTGCCACTTACGAGTTTCTACATTCTTTTAATCATCTTTAGTTTATTAATGGGCTTGTTTGATGGTTGCTTTATTTCACTGCTGGGACCTATTGCTTACGAAATATGTGGTCCTTCGGGTGCCACACAAGCTATTGGCTTTCTTCTCGGCTTAAGTTCATTGCCATTAACTGTGGGCCCACCTATTGCCGGTAGAATTTACGACGAATCAGGATCGTATACGTTGCCATTAATGTTGGCTGGCATACCGCCAATTGTGGGTTCAGTCATCTTATTCCTAATACGTTTTGTCAAAGATGAAACACCATTAAACGGAGTCAATGGAATTGGTGATAAAGGGGCAAATGGTACAAATCGTTGTCAAAAAGTCGAAGATGTGGAAAATAATTTTGGTATAAATTTTAATAAATTTGCTATTAATTATAATTAAATATTAATATTTTGAAAATCTGTTACTTCCCTTTAGAATCCAAACAAGTTGTGCCTTTAATGAATGGACATTCCAAAGTTAGTATTAACAGCAATTTCCAGCCCAACCACGAAACGGCAACCGCAAATGGATTAGCTAGTCTGGCCGATACAGGTATTGAAACAAATCCATCTACAGCTTTTAAACGTTTTATTTCCGGTACTAATTGCTTGAATATGTTTAAAAATAATGCTTATGTTTCCCAAACTAGTCTAAGACGTGATAGCTCTAATTGTAGAAGTTGTTGTAGTGTTAATTGTAAATCTAATGCTAGTAATTGTAAATATAACAGTTTGTTTACTAACAATGACTTAGATGCAGATGCTCGTACTGTCTTAATACCAAACAGAGATTGCATGTCAAAATCACTTGATCACTGTTGCCATGACTCGATTAATTTTTATAATTCCCAGCTAAGTAAAAGTGATACATCACTAACCCAGCGACAGCAACGTCAATACAAATATTCGATTTACTAATCATAAATTCCTTAAAACACACTGGGTTAAATTGAAATGAAAAATTGTAAAGTACAATTAGAAAATTTTTAAATTCAAATGTAAAGTTCTGAAATATAAACAGAAATTTCTAAAATTGAATCAGAATTCCTCAAATCTTATTAGAAGTTCCCAAAGCTTAATTAGAAAATTCTAAAATTCGAATTAAAAATTAATTACTAAAAACACACACGTGTTGAAGTTGGAATTCAAATGAAAATATTCTAAAATGCAATTAGAAATTTCTGAAATACAAATAGAAAATTCTAGATTTGAATAAGAATTTTCTTGAATTAGATTAGAAATTTCGGAAATTGAATGAGAAATATCTGGTATCTAATAAGTGATTTCCGAAATTTAATAAGAAAGTTCTGGAATTGAATGTAAAGTTTCTAAAATACAATAAAAAATGCCTGGAATTCGAATTAAAAAATAAATAATTAAAAGTCAAAGTTGGTAAAATTTGAATTCAAAAACGAACATTTTGAAATACAACAAGTAAGACCGCTATATTCGGCTGTGCCGAATCTTATATACCCTTCACATTGGTCTTTAAATATACCCAGCCGAGTAATTTTGTACTGCAAATAATATAATAAAAAACCTTGTGCGAGTTTTAAAGCCCATAGAAAAAATAACAAAATTTTAACGTTTGTATGAATAATAGAAATAGATGAAGAAGATTTGAGGTCGAGAGTTTTTAAAGTTTTCGACATTATTCATATTTAAAGGTTAATAAAACTAATTAAATGTTCTAGTCCACCTGCTCTTCACCAACTTTTTCACCAAAATGTATGAATTATTTGATTATTACTTTTTGTAGAATATTCGAAGTCGATAGCTGTAATAGTTTTCCAGAAGTAGCGTATCGAAAATTTTATAAAAATTGTTAATTTGTATGGGAGCTACCCCTTCTTCACCCCCCATCCGAAAATCTTTTTCTTCAGAGCGTAGCCCTTAATGCCAATTACTTTTTGTAGAACATTTGATTTCGATATATGTTATAGTTTCTGAGATATAGCATATCGAAAATTTAACAAAAATTGTTAATATGTATGCTACCCCTTTTTCTGCCCACACTCAAAAATATTTGTCTTTGAAGCGTAGGCCTTATTGTTCAATTACTTTTTGTGGAGCATTTGATGTCGATAGCTGTTATAGTTTCCCAGATAAAGCGTATTGAATATTTTATAATAATTATTAATTTGTATGGGAGCTACCCCTTTTTTTGCCCCCACTCGAAAATTTTTTTCTTTAAAGCGTAGGCATTCTTGCCCAATTACTTTTTGTAGAACATTTCATTTCGATATCTGTTATAGTTTCCGAGATATAGCGTATCGAATATTTGATAATAATTGTCGATTTGTATGGGAGCTACCCCTTTTTTTGCCCCCACCCAAAAATTTTTTTCCTTAAGGCGTAGCCCTTAGCGTGCAATTACTTTTTGTGGAACATTTCATTTCGATATCTGTTATAGTTTCCGAGATATAGCGTATCGAATATTTGATAATAATTGTCGATTTGTATGGGAGCTACCCCTTTTTTTGCCCCCACCCAAAAAATTTTTTCTTTAACGCGTAGCCGTTAGCGTGCAATTACGTTTTGTAGAACATTTTAAGTCGATAGCTGTTATAGTTTACGAGATATAGCGCATAAAATATTTCACCAAATTTGTGCAATTGTAGAAAAAATACCCCTTCCCCTGGTCCTATCTGAAAAAATTTTTTTCCATTATTTAGGTCTCTTCTTTAGGAGTATCCGTGCCAAGTTTTGTGGCAAGAGTGACTATACTTACTGAGATATATAGGGATATATGCACGGATTTTGTCCTAAAAAAAAATAGGTTACTCTGGGTTTTCGCTTATATCTCGGTCAATAGTGAACCGATTTTATTGATTTTAAATAGCGATTGTCTCCAGGATATTTCTAATAGTTTGACACCATTAACTGGTCTGTATCTTTTTATTTGACTCCGGAAACTTGATTTCAACAGACGGACATCGCTAAATCGGCTTCCCTATCTATAAGGATCCAGAATATATATACTTTATGGGGTCGCAAATGAATAATAAAGAAATTACAAACGGAATGACAAAGTGATATATACCCTATCACTATGTGAAGGGTATAATAAGAAAATTCTGAATTACAGAAGTAAAATTCTGAACTGCAAATAGAAAATTCTGAATTTTAATTAGATATTGCTAAATCCAAAGGCAATCAAAAATGCTTTATAGCATATTTGGGCGTAGTGTAGTGCTAAACAATTTTTGCTGAAACCGGTGGGAATTCGTACCGAAAGTCTGCACAAGTTTCCGATTTGGTATCCGATGTCGGTACTAAAAACGTACCCGAATTTGTATGAGTGGTTGATAAGAATTCGGATCTATTAGTCTGAGCACATTCAAAAAACTTTGCAGATTCATCTTACAGATATTTTTACGAATTCTGGAAAAAATTCTTTGGGAATTTCTAAAGGAATTGTAGACATTTTGGATAAATGTCGAAAGGAAATCTGAAAAAACATCATACATTGGTCAGAGAGTTCAAAAGAGAGTCTAAAAGAAATCTTGAAAAACATCAGACATTGGTCGGAAAGGTTTTAAAGAAATCTTTAAAAAAACATCAGACAATGGTCAGAAAAGTCTAAAAGAAATCTTAAAAATCCTACTACCAAACTATCTTAAAAATAATTATAATGCGATCTTAGAATTTCAATGTACATATTTTATTATATTTTTAAAATATTTTTATATATTTTTTTAACCTTCTATTAATTTCACTGACACTTTAACGCACAATTGAATTAAATAAAAATTAAAAGAATGCAAATAGAATGGAATTGTTAACAGTTACTTTTTTTTGCTTTCAAAAAAATAACAAAAAAAAAACTGCTCAGGGAATACTTATATGCGGACATTTCTGATAAAAATCCCAATAATACAAAAAAATACCAAATAGGTTATTTGTTAATGTATTTTGTTGTTAAAAAAGAAACCAAAGTTCCCTTTAGATTATATACAGAAATGTTGGTCTTATTTCTTACGTTGAAACCGGTTAATGTCCAGAAAATGTGCAGAGTTTTCTGTTCTATTTTTGAAGAATAACATTGAACAATGATCTCCGACAACATGCAGACAAGTCGCCAAATTATCGTAAGACAAAAAATTCCCTTCCGACATTGTCTCATAATATTCGCCAATTATACTAGAGAATATGCAGACAAGTCTTAACAGAAAACTGCCGATCTATCTGTTAAAAGCCAAAAAGATATTTAGACAGTTCGGGTAAAATTCTGGTAAATCGTCAGAAATAATTAAGAAATATCTGACATCAGACATTCCCGCAAGAATTGTAAAGTAGGATAGATACATAACGCACACTAAGTCACAAAAAGCCAAAACCTAAAGTTATTTAAGACCATTTCTTCTTTTATATATCAGTTTTTAGATTAAAAGTAAATTTTAGTTAACTTTATTCTTAGATGGGTTGTTTACTGCTAAAATGAATTTGATTTTGAAATTACAGTAGAAAAAAGGCTTTCCTGAAAACTTATGATTTTGAGATGTGACTGTTTGATGATATGATTCCCTTAAGAGTACCTTAACTTTGTGATTAAAAAAAATTTTAATGTTTTAAATTTTTTTTGAGTTCGAAATTAAATCAATTTGTGCAGATTTTAAAAATTGATTTAAGAAGTATTATTTTGTAAAGATTTAATGTAAGTCTCTATTGTTGTACCTTTTGACGAGACAAATTCATTGCTAGACAAACGTCAAACTCAATATATAAAAAAAGTATAAAAATGCCGTATTTTTTAATTTTGGGTTATATTTTCTTGGCCCTTTAAGATGGAAAAGTCAATTTAGGGATGCCCGTTTGTCCGTTTGCCTGTCTGTCCGTGTTATGGTTAAAATCAACTTTTTGAAGGCCCCGTAAGTGGTTTCAAACTATAAAAAAATATCTGCGAGCAGATCGCTATTGAAATCCAGAAAAATCGTCTATAACTGACTGAAATAAAAGCCAAAAACCAAGACTACCTCTGTTTACTTCTCTAAAATTTTTAAATAAAATCTTCTACAACTGCCCCGGAGTTGCCCTGTACAATCCGCAATGTAAGACCGATTTCCATTAATTTTTCCCTATGAACATTTTTTTAAAGCATACTTTCACCCTATTTCCGCCACCTAACAAGGTTGCCATAAAAAATTTCATTTTAAAAGTTATTTTTAATGGCTCCCACAGCTTTAAGGCTTCTCCTACAAAAGTAAAACGTAAGACCAACCCCAATTAATTTTTCCTCCCAAACATTTTTTTAGAGCATACTTACCCTCTATCACCAGCCCCTAACATGGTTGCCATACACAATTAAAAAAATAGGGTAAAAACCCTTACAACTTCTCCGGAGTCGTCCCTGGAGGAATAAAATTTTATCCAACCCCCATTAGTTTTCCTCCAAACATATTTCATATTTTGTTATACAAAATTTAAATAAAATAGGGTAAAAACCCCCACAACTTGTCCGGAGGTGCCACTAGGGGAATAAAATAAATCACGGACCTCCATTAGTTTTCCCCCTTTCTCCATCACCTAAGGGGGCTGCCATACAAAATTTACAATAATTATGTAAAAATGCCCACAATTTCCCAAGGTTCGGCCTTAGAGAAATAAAGTGTACGACCGACATCCACTAGTTTCCTCTCTCAAACATATTCCTAGAACATACTCCTTATCTTCATCGCCTAAGGGGACTCTCACACAAAGTTTGGGAAATTGTAATAAACCCTGCCCTACAGCTTTCAGGCTGCTCGTAAAAAGGTCAAATGTAGGACTGACCCGAACTCATTTTTCCTTTCAAACATTTTCCTAAAACATACTTACCACCTTTCTCCACCCCCTAAGGGAGTTGCCATATAAAAGTAGAAGAATAAGGGTTAAACCCCTTACAACTTTCCGGTAGTCACCCTAAGAGAGTTAAAATATGATACCAACCCCTATTTAAAAATTAGAAATATTTGATAAAAATAAAAAAAAAAGATTGGGGTTTCGAAAGGCCAATGTAAAAAGTATCCAAGATTCGGCACAGCCGAATATAGGGCTCTTCCTTGCTTTATATACTGAATCTAACATTTGTCAAGACAAGAATTTGTCTAATAAAGACCGTAGGTTGTGGGTCTTTAAAGCCTTAAAGTCGATTAATGATTTTTGATTGTTTGTTTATAAAAAAGCAATATTTTCAATAACATAATGAAAAATCTATTTTAAATGTAATTCTATGTAAATTATTTAAATAAGATAATATAAACTTTCTGCTATTATGTTGCTTTTTAATATTAACATATTTGTTTAATGTTTGCAAAAGTGTCTATAAATAATATTATCAATAACTACTTAATTTTTATAATTTTATCTATTTGTAAAAATATTTAAATTAAATAAAATTAAAGCTTCAACTAATGCTCAGTTTTGGTTAATTATGTATGCAGGTGTGTAGAGGCTTTGTAAATATGTATAATTAATTAATTTTAAAATCTATTCAGAAAGTAAGTGCTTTTTAAAACAAATTTGTATTCTGATTCCATTTTCTTTTCCCTAGCAAAAAGGTTGCCCTTTTTCTATTGCCGTTTGTAGAAAACATTTATCTTATTTGACCAAAATAAAAGTGTTTTTAATAACCTTAAAACACCTTAGATAAGAGAATAAAAAAAAAATTTAATAAAAGTCCATTCAACTTCAATATGTTTTTAACCCAATATGATTGTTTTAAATTTTATTGCGGTTGATCCTCGAAACATTTTCAATTGTATATTCAAATTGTAAAAGAAATTTTTAATATATCAAGGGGCAAAGGGCAATGAGCAAATGGAATACGAAAGTGTTTTGCTGTGAAATTTAAACGTTTTAAAAGTTTATTTTATATGTTTTTAAATTGTTCTTCTTTCTTTCAGAATCGCTAACGGATGCATTACCAACATATAATGAATGTGTTAATTAATAGAAATAACTAAAAAGATAAACTATTTTTGATAAAACTATATTGTTTTTAAGACTTCTTACATTTACATATACAACTCGGACCTTCTAAAGGGTGTTAAAATCTACTTAACTTAAGATATTGTATTTAGTTTTATATTTGTTTGTTAATAATTAACGATTTTCTTTTCATTTTGTTTGGCTTTTTTGAATATATATGTATATAGAGTATAAAAAGACAAACAAACGGACAGACAAAAAAAAAATAATTAAGATAAAAATGTATATTTGAAAAATCTATTTGTTATTGATTAGCAAATACATTTCTAGGATAAATTTTTTAATACAAATAAATTTTTGGAATAAAAAACAATAATGATATACATATTGGTTTTTTTATTTAATTGAAATTTTTAAATTTAAATTGAGCTTATAAAAAGAAAAAAAATTGGTTTAAAATTCCATTAAAGTAAGTGCTGCACAGTGTCTAAGTTTTTAAGAATAACAACCAAAACCATTCAAAATAATATAAAATTTGGAACGGCAATAAAATAGCTTTACGTTTTTTTTAAATATAAAAGGTGGAATGTGTTTTTAACAGAGTACAAATTTTCTCAAGAGTGAGCGATAAAAAAACACCATTCATGAAAAATCTCGAGAGCAAAAAATCCTAAAAAAAATTTTTTCTTCTCACGTTCATAAAAGAGCGTGAAAAAATTTTTGCCAACCCTCACTCACTTATGAGAAGTTTG
Source organism: Melanophora roralis (assembly GCA_963583895.1). Taxonomy (NCBI): domain Eukaryota; kingdom Metazoa; phylum Arthropoda; class Insecta; order Diptera; family Rhinophoridae; genus Melanophora; species Melanophora roralis. Next base: position 88,614,681 of record OY757187.1, on the reverse strand, counting down.
TCGTTTTTTTTTCACGCTCACAAATCACAAATGAAAAATAAAAACCAAATTTTATTTCTCACTCACAAATGAATGAGAAATTTCTTCTTTTCACATTCGATTCATTCTTTTATGAGTGCGAGTGTTGCTTTAATATTTTTCACGCTTTGTAACAGTGTTGCCGGAAAATAATTTTTTAAGCGTGTGAAATTTGTACTCCCAATAAGAGTAAAAAAATTCTTGCATTTACATAATTTTTTTTTTTATTTTTTTGCTTGTATATACTTATATGTTGTTAAATTTAAGAAATACTACACATCTATATTTTGATCAGTCTTTTGAGTATATTTTCAATTAAGTGACTTTAAATGCTATTTGAAAAAAAGAAATATATTTTTAAATAAAATAACAACCACAAATTTATAATAAAAATTACTTTTGTTTCCCAGAGTAAGGCAAAAAAGCTATTTTAAAAGAATTGCGTTACTTCATTTTTATGCTGAGGAATCGATATGTAGGTTTATAAACAATAATAAATAAATATTAACATAAAGGATTACTTATAGCAGTATTTATTGTGAAAAAGTCATATTTATAAAAAAATTGTTTTTGTTAAGAAACTTAAATAATACATTATATTTTATGTTGTGATTTTTTAGAAATATTATAGTCTTCACTGACACAAATTTTCATAGCAATCTTTAAAAATATTTTTGAACTATTTTCCTAAATTTTTAATTGACGTTTTCTGATAAATAAAAAGTATTTCTTGTGTTTTGTGTTCAAGGTCGTAACTGCTCTTTTTTTAATTTTCCTTATTTTTGTAAAGGAACTCCTTCAAACTCTTTGGTTCTATTTGGTTGACCTGAAAGGTAAAGTTTTAAATTGTTGTACATAAAAAGATTTGCGTGTGTATTGTATAATAACCACCACAATTTTTTGTAACAATATACCCAATACCTAAAAGGATGACAGACAGGCAGGTACTAAATACTTTCCAAATTAGTGGAAAATCCCAAACAAAATTAAATGATGAACAATTATCTCTAATGGTGGTAAAGCCGAATGCAATTTTTTCCAATCATTTTAAAATTTGCATGAGTGTGTGTAACAGCTCTATGTTTTTTGCAATATAAACATTAAACGTTTGTAAAAGCTCCTTATTTGGATTTTAAATAGCGTGAAGTGAATAACAAACAATGCCAAAAAGACAATTTAATTTTGAAAAATATGTGTTGTACGATGCATCTTCAAAAAAAGTATTTGCGTAATAGAATCGTGCAAAAAGGAACTTAGTTAGAAAGTGAAGGGAAATATCAAAAGACATTACAAACTACTTCACAAACAAGATATACAAAGTAATGGTGACGATGCTTTTGTTTGTCACTGGAGTAATGCTCCCCTTTTTGTGAAACCTTAACCGCATATTTTTATTACTAAAATCATTAAATCGGATTCATTGAAAAATTTAAATTAAATGAAGTTAAATAAATGAAAATAAACCACAACGTATAACAGTGCCTGGTTTTTTAATTTATTAAAAACATGTTTTTAAAAAAAAAATTATTCCTACTTTTTTTAAGCATTTCAAAAACTATGCAACAAGAAAAAAATATTTTTTCTTTTCACTTCTCATTTATGACTGGTGAAAAAAAATTTTTTTTTATTCTCGCTCGAGAGTGAGAAGGCACAAAATGTTTTTTAAAAACTCATTCATTAATGAAAAATTGCTGCAGTAAACACAGCGCTCACACTCGTTCTCACGAATGAGAAGTGAGTGAGCAATTTTTAACTCTGGTTTTTAAGTTTTAAAGAAACAGCAGCTTTAAAATGGTGGATTTTTTTTTCAGATGCCCATTCGTTTTTTCGAAGGTTGTTCCTAAATAAAAAAAACCAAAAGGCTTTTAAATATACACAATAATAATAAAATAGTTCTGGACCTGTGCCAAATATATCTACCCCTATCACATATATACGTAATAGGAGTATGCGTTTGTGCAGATGCTTGTCATGCCCAAATAGTCTAAAATGCACCTTCGATTATATCTTTCGACCTAGAATCATTTTCTTATCCCATCCATATGGGTGTCCATGAATTTCTGTAATTAAAGAAGATAAACTTTGGCACACATATCGAGCCTTTGGTGCAATACCGTAGTAACTCAAAATTTGAATTTTTTTAGCTGGGTATGCAGAAATTATCTTTGGGGAAATATCTATCTAAAGAAAAAAGATTATGATTCCACCTCTAACTGTTCAGATTCTACAGCTAAAAATGTCTTTATTGCGTCTAGGTATTTCCAACAATATTTATTTGCAATAATAAAATATTTCCTTTATGACATGAAATTTACTAACAGAAAGCAATTTACGAAAAAAGTATAAAGCAATTTTATTTTGGGCTACGTTTTAGGCACAGAAACACAACTGCATAATTTGATTTCTTTTTTACTTGTTCGTAATACAGTGAACTCGCGGAAACGTGAACTAATTTTTACCAAGGGTGTTCATGTTTTCGATTTTGTTCACGTTTCTGATTGGATATGTTTTAATTATTTTCTAACGAATTTAATTTTTTTTTTATCAATTTATTGTTACTAGTTCAAAAACATCCAAATCTAGTCAAAACTTAACAACGCTTTAACTCGAAAAATCCAATTTAAAAATTTTAAAACCTAAGTTTTTTAGGTAATACATAATTGTCTTATTAATCTGACCACAAAAATCAACCTTTTGCAAATAAAACTATGTATATCGCTTATAGATCCATTTATTGCATCATTCGGGAACTATCAAAACTAATAAAATTAATGTAAACAAAAAAAAACCTCAGAAAAAACTGTTCACGTTTTAAAGCTTTCAATGTTTGTTCACGTTTTAGAGTAGTTAATGTTAAATAAAAAGTGTTCACGTTTCTGGATGTTCACGATTCTGGATATTGACGTTTCCGCGAGTGCACTGTATTTCATATTACAACTTTGTTAGAAAAAAAATAGTTAAAAGTTTATTTGCTATAACGATATATTTCGAATTAATTTTTAAGTTTGTCATAGGTTTTGTGACAATAACGATACATTATTGATAGGTCGATACAAAGTACTTAAATATAAATAAATATTTCATATTTTTAATAATTTTTGGCCTTTTTTTATTTAAAAACATTCCTTTTTATTTAAAAACTTGTAAAAAAATAACTTTAGTAAACGAAAATACCATCAAAAAGATGGTTCAAAACTTCAAATGCATTTTTCTCAGTTCACGACTTTTTGAATTACTACGGTATTGCACCAAAGGCTCGATATGTAGGTTGTTTATTGTTGAGACAAAGCCTATTGTACGTCAGTCCATTTTTTTGGCATTACTTTTATAAAAGTATTTTTCCTAAACTAGTTTTTTGTTTCGAGAAAAAATTTCGCGTAGTTTTGGATCTCAAACACAATTTTTTAGGTAAAATCTTATAGACCTGTAATCACAAAAATAAGTTCTAGTATATTAAAAAAAAAAAACAGAAAATTGCTGTAACGTTAAGTTCCGGAACTCATATGACATTTAGAAGCGTGTTCCAAATAAGTGGTTACACTTTTAACGATAAGAAAAATCCTAGAATTAGAACTTGTCGTCGCTCTGCTATATTGATCAAATCAAGCATCAAACATAATTCGACAACTATTACCATATCAAATAAATTTTCCAAAACGCTGCGTCCCAATTTTATATGTAGCTGATTGTTACTATAAGGTAAAGTATACGTAATGGGGCTCCCACCTTATTAGATCTAGATGTCGCATTTTTTGTGATTTTGCATCTAAAACGGAACTTTATTTAATTTCAACTCGACAACTATCTTATTGGCCAACTAAATAACATAAAATTGCAGACGTCATTGATGTCGGCGTTACAAGCTTTTTGAGATTCAATCCTCATTGGATTTATAACTATTTTTAGTCCTCATCAAATTTTTTTCTTATCTCGAAAAAGTAAATTGGTTAAAATATAAAAAAAAAATTATCAGCACGCACTGCTAGGAAAACCAACCGCTAAAAGCGGTCTTTGCCTGAGTAGCTTTAATGAAAACATCAAAGAAGCCGTTGAACACGCTTCTTCTACCTACCGTGAGACTTAATACAACACAGTTTTTCTGCCGATGAGGGAACGCTTTTGTCTAAAAAAAGTAGAGCTCGAAGAGAATTGCAAAAGCATAAATCGCCCAACTTAAATCTAAGCCGTTAAAAAACCTTCTGGAAATACACAGAATGTCAACACTAACTGATCACTTGGAAGGTCTTGACCCGAATTCTCTAACTAACTATTCGCTATCGCAATCAGCCAAACGTCCTAGAAGACCCGTTATCAAAAAACCACCCCGGCGTAATCTGAGACGTTCCTTGGCAAAAAAGACAAAGGGAAATGCGATCTACTCACATGTCATTCAAAGAACGTGTTTACTCCAAACTGACGTGAGTAAATAGCCACCAATTTGCTGCCAGACTTTCTTTATAGAGATACGTTTCGAATTTCTAAATGTCGTAAAAGCTATCGTTAGTTTAAATTGTGAAAAAGCAACAAAATGCTTTTAAAGCTACCTTTTGCAGTGAAAAGAATAATTCTTTTTATTTTCAACGCCAAATTACAACTTGAGCCTTAGTAGAGATGATTCCTAAGCCTGGAAAAGTTCCTTCGAAGCTGAAGTTTTACGGGCCTATAAGTATGTTACCAACTATGTCAAAAGTGTTTGAGAAACTGCTTAAAAACCAGCTGACCCTAAACCTGAATGCCAACAACTGCATTCTAAATCACCAATTTGGCTCTGGAAGTCAACAAAGTACCATAAAACAAACCCACAGGTTGGAACAGGATATAAGAAATGCTTTTGAGGAAAAGAAGTACTGCTTAGCGCCTTAAATTAATGTCTCTCAAGCTTACGATAAAATATGGCAGGAAGGCCTGTTAAGTGAAATAAAGCTGAACTTGCCAGGTTACCTCTTTACCTATGTATTACCAAAGAGGGAAACTACTTATGTAAGTTGTTGTCAGTTAATAAGGGTTGGTGTAACTTAAGGTGGTATTCTAGGTACAATTCTGATATACGATTATACCAACCAACAGTCTTACACACACGTCGACATTTGCTGATGATGCCGCTTGTTCAGTATTCATAAACAACTTAAAGAGTCCGCGAACTAACTGCAACATCACGTAGACCAAGTAGAGAAATGGGCGAAGTTATGGGAAATAAGATTTAATGAAAACAATGTATCTACGTAACTTTTACTTTACGCAAAGGAATGTGCTCTTCAATCCTTATTAACAACCATATAGTGCCTCAACGGCTTCAGAAGAAATACCTTGGCATTCAGATGCGAAGTTGACCCAAATGAAACTTAAAGCTTTAAACTTTGTGCTTCGTCTTGATTGTTTACATCTACTCTACAACTCTATTTTAAAACCAATTTGGTGCTACGTTATAGCATTATAGGGGGCTGCTTCCGCCTCGAACAAAGAAAAAATTTAACGCCGTCACAACAAATCCTAAGAAGGATTATTGGTTCTCCTTGGTATATTAAAAACAGCAACATTCACAAAGAAAATACAAGTTCCACTAGTGAATTGCCTAAACCTAAACTATGCGGACAAGTATTTTAATAAGCTGTAAATACATCCAAGTCCGGTCGCTCGAAACAACTTGAAACATAGTGTGCGCACTCCTGTAAAAAGAAGGGATATTATTGCGCTTCGATGTAACCATTTAATATAATTAACTTTATTTTGAGAATACAAATTTAAGTCTGGCACTGGCTAGACTAATATTATTTACTTAGTTTTAAGATTTGAATACTTATTTTCAGTTCTCATAAGCGAAGATTCAATAAAAAATATGGGAAAAAAATATTTTAGGAACTTTCTTGAGGCACATAGAACAGAATCGCTGAACACTGACTTAGAAAGTCAAGATAAGACTCCTCGGACAGTAATTATCTATGGCAATCACCCAAAGGTCTTAGAAGGCACGTTATTGCAAATAATCCAATGCGTCACCTGAGTGGCTCCTTTGCGAGAAATGACGAAGAAAAATGATACCTCTTTGCTTATAATAATTAAATGCCAAAAGCGTATCTGGGTTTGGAAAAAATTACCAACAAAATGCTTCTATAGCTACCTAGCACGGCAAAAATTATTTATTTATTTAAATTTAAACGCCTTATTACTGCTTGAATACTTTTCGCCAAGTTGTCTTCTTGAAGGCCTATAATTTTTATGTCGAAGTTGTGCAAAAATTGTTTCAAGTCGAGTTGACTTCAATCTTAAGTGACAACAACTGAGGTACTCAGCTTGGATTTAGATAACCACAGATTGAAAAGCCTTGAAGTAAAAAAAATATTTTTTCGCGCTTTTTATCAAGATTTCCATTAAGTCTGGCATGAATATTTGTTATCCAAACTAAAGCTAATCTTTGCAGTAAATCTCTATCGCCTGATAGAAGCGTACATAACCAATTGACTGTTTATCATAAAAAAATATAACCTTTTAAGTTATCCTTTAACAATAGAGGCGGGTGTAACTCAAAGTACAATTTTAGTACCATTTTTGTACCAACCTCTTTACACAGTAAATATGTCAAACACCTGCTGCATTTACTGATTATACCGCTTTTTCAGAACTATTGAATATCGTAATGAGGCTTCGAACAAACTATATAGCATTATAAATCAATAAAAGTGCACCGACAATACTTTAACTTTACGCAAAAAAACGTTCTCCCATTTCATATTAAATAACGAATTGTACCCCAACACTTTAAAGCAAATACCTGGGCATTGACCTTCCATCGTCACCCCATATACATATGTATGTATGTATAAGTCACATATATAAGTATGCGAAATTGATCCATTGAAACTGAAAACAGCTCTAATTCATTGGCTGTAAACTTCTTCTCTACTAGTAGCACGAACTTCGCCTCCAACAATGTCGTCAAAACAAAATCGTACGAATGATTTCTTGGGCGTTTCATTTAATAAAAATAACAACAATGCGAAGTTTCAAATTACGTGAACAAGAGTTTAAAATAAGTTGGAAACTTATTCAAATCCACTCGATTGAAACATTTTACAACACGGCCGACACTCTCGTTCGAATAGTGGGGACACTATGGCCCTCAGGCGAAACCATCGGAATTGACGTTTAAATTGAAGACAGAAATTTTGGTTGGACTAATATAATTATTGAGTTTTAAGATTTCAATTCTTTTTGTTAGGTAGGGTGCATGGTGAAATTAATTATCAGGTGAACGCATCCGGGAGAGAACTTTTGACTCTCTTACTTTTTTCTTTTTATACCCTTCACATAGTGATAGGGTATATATCACTTTGTCATTCCGTTTGTAATTTCTTTATTATTCATTTGCGACCCCATAAAGTATATATATTCTGGATCCTTATAGATAGGGAAGCCGATTTAGCGATGTCCGTCTGTCCGTCTGTTGAAATCAAGTTTCCGGAGTCAAATAAAAAGATACAGATCAGGTAATGGTGTCAAACTATTAGAAATATCCTGGAGACAATCACTATTTAAAATCAGCAAAATCGGTTCACTATTGGCCGAGATATAAGCGAAAACCCAGAGTAACCCATTTTTTTTAGGACAAAATCCGTGCATATATCCCTATATATCTCAGTAAGTATAGTCACTCTTGCCACAAAACTTGGCACAGATACTCCTAAAGAAGGGACCTAAATAACATAAAAAGTTTTTTTCAGATTGGACCAGGGGAAGGGGTATTTTTCCTACAATTGCACAAATTTGATTAAATATATTATGCGCTATATCTCGTAAACTATAACAGCTATCGACTTAAAATGTTCTACAAAAAATAATTGTACGCAAAGACCTACACTGTCAATAAAAAATTTTTTGAGTGGGGGCAAAAAAAAGGGGTAGCTCCCATACAAATCGACAATTATTATTAAATATTCGATACGCTATATCTCGGAAACTATAACAGATATCGCAATGAAATTTTCTACAAAAAGTAATTGGGCAAGAATGCCTACGCTTTAAAGAAAAAATTTTTTGAGTGGGGGCAAAAAAAGGGGTAGCTCCCATACAAATCGACAATTATTATTAAATATTCGATACGCTATATCTCGGAAACTATAAAAGATATCGAAATGAAATGTTCTACAAAAAGTAATTGGGCATGAATGCCTACGCTTTAAAGAAAAAAAAATTTCGGAGGGGGGTGAAGAAGGGGTAGCTCCCATACAAATTAACAATTTTTATAAAATTTTCGATACGCTTCTTCTGGAAAACTATTACAGCTATCGACTTCGAATATTCTACAGAAAGTAATAATCAAATAATTCATACATTTTGGAAAAAAAGTTGGAGAAGAGCAGCGGGACTAGAACATTTAATAAGTTTTCTGAACCTTTAAATATGGATAATGTCGAAAACTTTTAAAACTTTTGACCTCAAATCTTCTTCATCTATTTCTATTATTCATATGAACGTTAAAATTTTGTTATTTTTTCTATGGGCTTTAAAACTCGCACAAGGTTTTTTATTATATTATTTGCAGTACAAAATTACTCGGCTGGGTATATTTAAAGACCAATGTGAAGGGTATAAAAGATTCGGCACAGCCGAATATAGCGCTCTTACTTGTTATATATAGAGTTTGACAACATGGTGGTGAAATACTTAAAACCGTGTTGTTAAACTGCAATAATAAAAATACTTTAATTTAAATTTAAAGAGAAATTTAAAAACAAAAAATTAGTAAAAAAGGTGTGTTGGTTTTTGGAAGTATTTATGGAAATTTTTTGTTTGTTTTTATAAGTCTCAATAAGTAAGTTGAGATTTTTAAATATAAACAGATATTTCGAAATATTTTTGAAAATTTGGTGGAAAGTCTACTGAGAATTTGGTGCAAGCAAGTAAATTGAAGTTTATAAACTTTAATCTCTTTAAAAATTATTGCCTAATGTAATAGACATGGGAAAGGTGTAGATATACAAGGTGGCCGCAAAAGCGAATGGACATTTGGACTCTTAATATTAATTTTTTTTAATGTTAATAGAAAATTTCTATTTTAGTTTCAAAAGGAAAGAGTACAAGAATGACTCACTTTATTTCGCCTTGCAATCACCTTGTATAGATACACATTGGACATGGGGGTTTTCTATTATTATTTAAAATTTGCATTTAAAATAATGTCAAATTTACATACTGGCGTACGGTATATCACTCGAATATATATTTAACATTTCTCTTTAAATTTGTTTGTATTAAGTAGAATTGGTTACATTAGGTAAATTTCGTATATTTATTTATAAATACTCTTTTACTTAGTGAATAATTTAATATTTCTTTAATTGTATGTACTTGCCTATGTTGATCGTCTACTAAAACTGGTATTTGCGGTGGTAGAAGTAAAACTTTTTAAATGATAGGACGATTCCCTTTTGAGAAAATTTGACTGACCACTACACACTCAAATTTTTTTATAATTCGAAAACTTAAAACTTGTACTTAGTTAATAAAAAACCTGTGGTTCCTAGAAATTATGAAACTTTAACCCACTTATTTCCTATAACGCAACGCCCTTAAACAAAAACAAAATGTATGGAAAAGTTTTTAAACTCTTATTTTTTTCCATACAATTGATTGCGTTATTATGCGTTGCGTTTTACGTAATTAGGCCCTAAATGTTTAGACAAGCACCGAACGAACGGAGTTCGTTAAAAAGTAGTGATCGGCATGTGTTTGGGGTTTGGCGGTTTAATAAATTTCTCTGTTACATGTTAGCTAAATAGGTGATGTTTACAGCCAAAAGACACTACTACCGTTTAAAGAGTACTGATGATGAAATTGCGTAGCTGCTTGCGAAAATGCATTTTACTCGGCTAGTATCGGTAGAAAAGTCTGCTTTTTTCAAATTAAAGTTTCTTTCAACATTAACGGAAAAATGTTAATTTCTTCTAATAAAAAAGAAATTATATTAAATTTAGCCAAATTAAGAAAGCAAAAATTTGTATTAAAAACAATTAGTTCAACAATTAATAAAAATCAGCTTAAATGCATTTTTATAAACTGTCGAAACAAATAAAGGGTTATAAAACAAGGTGCTCTAAAGTAATCTCACGCAAGTAATAAATTGTTAAATCATTTGATTTCTGCAATCTGTTATTGCCAGCATAATACACAAAACCCTAATTAGGGCGTTGAAAAATAATTTTAGCAAATAGGCTTATTATACAAATTGCTTAAATTGGAACCAAAATACGTTTAAGGCTTTGTAGATAAGACTTATTTGGCCATTTATAGCAACCCGTGCGGGTCATTGGCCGAACTTAAAATGGATGTGAGATAAGACATGATGAATAAATATGTTCAACTTTTTGCAATGTTCATAACAATAAAGTGGATTTAAAATTATATTGAATTTTGTAGATAAGTCGATTAAACAACATACATTGTAGAAGTTATTCTCTAATTGCGGTTTCAAATTTTTTTTATTTGTCTGAAAATGTCGATTAATCGAACGATTATCGAATCGAGTATAGTCTCTAACACCGACTCTTAAAGAACATAATTGCTGTCTAGAAGTCTAAGTAGAAGACTGCGACGACTGTGACCTTATGAACTTTAGCTTTAGGGAACTTTGACTTTATATATTGTAATTTGTAAAATATTTGAGAAAAAGCCTCCAATTATTTTGTTTAATTTATTGTTTAATGTAGCGATCAATATATTCGAACAAACGCAATTTTTGTATACAATGTTTTGTCTGTCTTTTTGTTTATTTATTTTCTTGAGTATAATATTTACTTAGTTTAACACAAAACTCAGTGCGAGTGGTTTATTTTCTATGGATTGTTGTCGGCCGTTTGTATTAAAAATTGATATTTAAACTAAACCATTCTTAAAAAAAGAAGGCTTCTTCTTTTAAAAATGTCAACACTACGAACGAAATTGTCAAAACTCTATACTAGTTTTTCGAATTATATAAAAACAAACATGGATTCGTTGGTGGAAATAACAATTATTGCATTATTTTTTGGTGCTGTACTTAACAAGTATTTAATATTAAATTAATTATCTGGCGAAAAAGTATACATTTAAAGGAGAATACCTAAAATGGAGTGCAACATTGGTGGTTCTAAATAAACAAAAAATCTTCCTAATTATTATTTAAGCTGTAATACTTTTAAGTTTTTGTTATACGAATGAAAAAATAAAACGTCAAAAAATAAACATGTAATTGAATAAAAAATAATAGAAATTAATTGTGTAAAACCATGGTGGATTTATATAGGTGACCTCACTAGAGAAACTGTTCGGTAGCTGATACTCTCTTAATGTCAGAATTTCATATATTCATATTAAATGAATTTTACCATAAAATTCTATCCGAACTGCAATTATCTATAATTATTCCAATATGTGTGAAACATAATGTAAAAAACATTGAGCGTTTGGAAAATTCTTTAAAACACTAAAACAACACCGAAATAATCTAGTACAAGTGCTACTCACAGCTGCCAGATTTAAAAGTATGTCGTAATTTTGACGATTTTTGGTGGCAAAAATAGGCTTTTGACGTTTGGATGATTTTCGCCCTGAGTTTGACGATTTTTAAATATTAAAAATTTGCGACTTTTTAAAAAAAACCCAAGCCAGAAAAAAAAAATTTTATTTTATTTTTGCTTATATAAAATCACTAAAAAAGATTTTGATAAAAATATTTTTTTTAATTATGACAGTTATAAATATGTAGTTGCAAGAGAGCCCCTAAAAAATTCTATCTCTAAAATAAATTTTTCGAAGCGGTCGTTATTATTTCAAATAAAATTGTTTTAACATAAAACTGATTATTTGTGACCAATAACAATAATATTTGAAAAAAAAACTAATATATTTATACAGATTTTCTATTTTTTATTTGCAGCTTATTTTGCTTAAAATTTTAAATGTTGCTTTAAAAGAAAGTACTTGTGGGCAATTTGTATGCCGAGTTGTTCTCCTATTAAGTGAAAAATAGTAAAAAAAACTTAAATGTTAGGGTTGCCGAATTTTTGACGATTAAAAAAAGGTGTTTTGAATATTTGTTTTAAAAATTTGACGATATTGAACAAAACATATCTGGCAGATATAATGCTACTATCAGCTATGCTTAGTTGTCTGTACCTTTTACAAGAAGTACCTTTAGGCTTGTGTACATTAGGGGCATTCTAATTTTGAAATAACGGCCAGATAAAAAAATAATAATAAAATTTGGCTAACTACAATCATTTTATCAATTAATTTCATTTGTTATTTTCGAATTTTCAAAGCAAGAAACAGGTATATACACTATTGGGGAAACGTGCTAAAATCAAGATTTTATGGGTTGAAAAAAAAAATAAATATGTATTAAAGCCAAAATAATACCAGCAAAAATTTGTCCTAATAATTATTTCTGCCAAAAAATTTTAATAAAAAAATTATTTTTTCAATAAAAAAAGTAAAAAAATAATTATAAGTTTCTGCTATAATAATTACGGTACCTGAGAAAAAGGAAATTTTGGGTAATTTTTTTAACTAAAAAAAAAACCAAAAGTTTATGATGTGTTAAACATCTGTTTACGAGAATAATCAAAAAACGCTATTTGGAAAAAATCGAGTTAACCCCTTTCTATATGAAGCCATCAAAATACTAAGAAGAAAAACTTTTTTTGGAATCCAATTTTTTGTTCAATATTATTTGGTCAAACCCCAATTTATTACAACTCAATCAAGAGTATTAACCAATGACAGCAATTAAAACAACTGTTTACGTTGTTAAAAATTCTATTATACAATAATTCGGATCGAATCCACAACTGAACTTAAAATTTTTTTTGTAAGTATATTTTGTATTATACCCACATAAGGGATAAGGGTATATCGTCACAGAAAATGAAAAACACCCTATCTAACAAACAATTTAAAATTGACTTTTTTTCATTATAGGTTTAAAATATGTACGTCATCTCGCAAATTTTTTCAGCAGAAATAAATTTGTTGATCCTTTTTGTGTTATTTGCAAATGTATTTTTTAGTTAATCAAAAATGCTTGCCTCTTCTAAAAATGTTTAAATGTAAGACAGGGCATTTTGCATTTTCTGTGACGATATATAAGTTTGTCATTCCATTTGTAATTTCTTTAATAACCATCTGCGATCCCATAAAGTATATATTTTCTTGGTCCTTATAGATAGGGAAACCGACTTAGCCATGTCCGTCTGCCTGTCTGGCCGTCTTTTTGTGTTATGGTTAAAATCAACTTTTTAAGGCCCCCCGACGTCGCGTAGACCCGCAAGTAGTACTATCAGAAATATCTGCAGGCAAATCGCAAAATCACCCGATAACTAACCGAGACTTAAGCCAAAAACCAAGACTACCTCTTTCTTTCTCCAAAATAAAAACTGCCCTGAAGTTTTCCGGTATAATGTGCAATGTACGACCGACAAACATTTTTGTGGAGCGTACTTATACCCTATTTTCGCCCTCTAAGAGGGTTGCCAGACAAAGTTTAATATACCCCTAAATTTTTTTAAACATAAGACCGACACCAAACATTTCTGTGGAACATACTTACCCCCTATCTTCAGGTCCTAAAATGGTTGCCATACAAAATTTAAAAAAAGGGTAAAAACTCCTACAACTTCTGCAGAGTCGTCCCTAAAGGAATGAAATGAATTAAGAAAATTGATGTAAAAACACTCATAACTTCCAAAGAGTCGGCTTTATAGGATAAAAGTGTACGACCAACACCCTTTAGTTTCCCCTTTCAAACATATTCGCAGAATATACTTACCCCTTCTACCGTCTCCTAAGGAAGTTGTCATACAAAATTTACAAGAATGATGAAAACATAACATAACATCCTCATAGTCGGCTGTAGAGAAATAAAGTGTAGGACCGATCCTCAATAGTTTCCTCTCCCAAATGTATTCCTTGAATATAATTACCCCCTATTTCCATCACCTAAGGGGGCTGCCATACAAATATTATGTAAAAACGCCCATAACTTTTCCAGAGTCGGCCTTAAATAAATAAGAATTCGGGGTTTCGAAAGGTGAATTTGATGGGTGTATAAAATTTGGCACAGCTGAATATAGCGCCTTACCGGTTTTTGGTTTTTTTACACAAATAATAAATTATTTGTTTTACAACTTTTTTCCTTTTTTTGAGTGTAGGCGTACAACACTGAAGTCGTTTTCGGGTCTGTTAAAACTTATTGGAATCGCTTTAAGTTTTACTTATTTAATTTTTTGTAACGAAGAAAAATAAATTGAAAGCTACGCAAAATAAACTACCTAAACATCAGCTGATAAATCAGTAATTACTAAACAACTTCTTAGTAACACAGAATCGATGTATAGTCATAGAAAAGTATAGTATTTAGTAATGACAAGACATTATTAAGTTTTGGCTAAAGTTATACCCTAGTATTAAAACTCTAAAAAGTTAAATGAGGGCTTTTCAGCAGAAATGATACGTTTTTGTCCCGTAACGTCAACAAGCCATTATTTTTTATATTTACACATAGAGACATTAACATTAGAAGACATAAACCGATCACCAGATTTTATGAGCCTGGCTCGACGAGGTTTCCTCTTTCTTTGCGAAGGATAGATTGCACACTCTTACACCTACGGAAAATTCAAAGCAATTATTTACCTTATATTGTTTTTTTACAACCTCATTGGTAAAAAAAGGTTAAAAATAAAAATAAAGCTTAGTGTTATTTTGTTGGTGTCTACCAACGATAATCGTTAGATTTTTTATGAAAAATTAACTTAAAAAACTAACTTCACCTGGAAACTATTTAATTATTTAAGTGCAGTCGCTGTTGTGAGTAACTGTTCAAACCAGTTAAAAAATTTTGTTACTACAATTTGCTTGTTCATTCAAAAGCAACTTTACGGAATACGGATAAACTAAAGTCAGTTACTGTAATAATTTTTGGGCGTAATAGGGATAACAACAGCTCATTGTTGGACAGCTATTCATGCCCATAAGAGCAGGATGACTGGCCGGCGATGATTAAAAGTTCTGAAACGAAACGGGGGATAAAGAGAGAGAGAGTGTTTAGCATATTTAAGTACCTGTCAAGGGTTCGTGTACTTCATAGGAAACCATTTAGGGTCCAGTTCATTCAAAACCTTTACAAAATATCTGCCATTGCACATTGGTCAAAAATCCATTTTTTCTGGCCAAAATGTATTTTTTTTATTGTCTTGTTTTTAGTTTTTCATGACATTATAAACACTTTAAATCACCAAAAAAATATTTTGTTTTTATATACTGTTATTTACTGTTAATGTGTACAGCGACAAACGTACAAATTTTCGATATTGTTGAACAATTTATAGCGAGCAGTGCATTTGAAGTGTTTGGTCGAAGAATAATTTAGAAACAAAAAAAAGAAAATTTTATTAAAATATTTATGGATTATCAAGTTAAAAGTAAGTATTTATAATATATCTAAAGAATATTTAAAAATATAATAGCTAGACTTAAAAAAACTTGCATTTTCTGAAGGCATATAAAAAAATATTAAAAAAAATGTTTTTTTTCGAATTATTTATAACATTAAAAAAATGTCAGAATTTGTCCGGTGCGAAACAAAATATCCGAAAATACTTATGGTCTATAGAGTATTAGTATGTAAATATATCCTTCAATTTTTTTCAGTTCTTAAAAATAAATCATTTTTTCTTAGGTAACGTTAGCATCAAAAATGCCAATCTTTTTAAAATATGGCTGCAAATTTTTCAAAAGAGGGAAAAAAGAGAGCTCTTTTGAAAAATATTATTAAAACAATCGGCGGAAATACTCTTCTGATGAGTATAATAAATACTTACAAAAAAATGCGCCTTTTTGAAATAAGTTTGGGCAGAAGTGGCGAGAAAGTTACAGTTCCTTCCATCATTAAAGCAAAATGAGACAGATTTAATAATAAATGCGGCATGTATCTCAGCTCGAAAAAAGGGGAAAAATGATTTAGCTGCTCTTTTAAAAAGAATTAAAAGTTCAACGAGTCCATCTGGAATCATAAAGGTATGCTGTAAAAATTCCAAAGATCCTGTTTAACTTTCTGACTAGGAAGCTCTTGCATTTCTTTTTGAAAGCGACTTCTAATATTGGCATGGAGAATATAGATACAAAGAAATTGCAACATATTTCTACCCTATTATAGACTTTTGGCAGTGAAAGTGACAAAGTTGCAAAAATACCTTTACAAATGATGTTGCAACATACTGCTGCAAGAATTGTAGAATCGCAAAAAGAAGTAATTTTAGGTGTAATGAATATTGAAAATAGAGCACTTATTTCGTCAGAATTAATCTTAAGTTATGGATTTGAAGGAAGTAGTGGCCAAGCTCAATTTAAGCAAGGTTTTAAATATTCAAGCTTACCTTAAAATACTGATTACAATCTCTTTGCAACCACTGTAATACCATTAAGATTAATCGATACTTCAGGAAAACCTTTATGGTGTAATATTACTCCGCAATGAACTAGATATTGCAGGCCATTAAAGCTAGACTATTTAATAAGTATTTTATTTAGCCTTAAAATTTTTTTTTAAATTTTTATGTATTGTATTGACTAAAACATGTTAATCCTATCTAATATATTTTCATTTGAAGCAAACAAATATGTCTGTCTAAAACAAACTTGAAGGTCCATAGGCATACATAGGATTTTAATAATTTTTTTTAATATTTAATGCATAAATTTCATATATTCGATCAAACATTGTTCAGTAATTCACAATAACTAATTTATTAATAAAATAAATTGATATATTTTACAAAAATATTTTTGGCCAAAAAAAATGTATTTTTGACCAACGTGCATTGTAAAGGCGAGACTGTCGGAATTGGCCAAGAGAGTGGGGAGACCTTGGAGTTTGTTATTAAACTAGTAAACTTGAATCACCTGGCTATCGTTTCTCTTATGTGTAAGCATTAAGAACTTGAAGAATCTATATGGGGTCTTCGGGGACGTCCAAGTCAACCTTACTTAATATTAAAAGAGGGGGCAACGAAAATGCGACTTACAATAATATATCTTTTTTATATGAGCAATAATAATTTCTTTATAACTACGGGACAAAAAGCTGAATTTTTTTGGAGAAACCCATACGTAATACATATATACATATTCACTAGGTTACAGATTATGAAAAAAAAATATTTTTTTGTCTTATTATTACCAAACAAAGACGCTTTGAATTACCTCTATTTAAAAAAGAGCAGTCTTAGTTTACGAAAGAGTTTTATATTCTTAAGACAAAACAAAAATTTAAATATATTAAAGTGAAACAAACTTCTCATTTTTTCATTTATATTTACATAAATATATGCTGAATTTCTTTATTTACTTTCTTTACTCAATTCAAGTTCTTTTCAATTAAATGAATATAAAAAGCGGGATTTTTGACTACTGCAAGATCCTTAAAATCGCCAAATAATTGATGTTTTGATTGGTGACCAAAAATTTCCTTAAGAATATTTGTAAATCTCTTTAGTTCATGAGGATAGTAGGATAAACGGAATTCACTGCTCAAGTTGTTGGCTGCAATTAAGTAGTCCATTGCGACCATGGCTGGCTTGCCGCAATAAAATAAGACTGAGGTCTTGATATCAGCAGTATGGGATGTCTAAAAATACGCAATCGGATATACATACATAATATAATTAAAAACAAGTAAATAATAAATTTTATTTTTAAAGCAAGGAGAGCTTGAAATGCATTTTATTTATAATACATACAGTTAGGCGGGAATAATATTTTATTTAAGGTCAATAGTTAACATTGATAAGCAATAAAATACATATAAAAACGCCTTTATATGGTAATAAATGTATTACGACATGGCAAAAAAAATTTTGGAAACTTATTGTACGTCCTGACGAGACACAAATTATTTGTAGAAGAAAAATTTGAGTAAAACATATTTTTCCCTTTTTTTACACAAAGCACAAGAACGCGTCATTTGGCTTTACTATTTGTCAATTAAGAACACTTTTTTAAATTTTTAGTTTAAAAATCTATCCGACGCGTAACTTTTGACATAATTTGAAGAAAATTTTACGAGCGAAAAATAGTCAGCTGATCTGTCCAGTCCACCTTCTATATGGATTTTGACATTTGTCTAGGCATTCATTTTTCTCGTCAGACGTACAATTACGTATTTTCATCACATCAGATGTGTAAACATTGGCAGCACTAACAACATCTAATGAAGTTGGCTACATTATGTAAAAACAAAACTCTTATAATTGAAATCAATGTATGAATTTTTCATGTTGTTTTTGTAAATGTTGTAGAACTTAAATCATCTGCAGTTACCACAAAATACAACAAGCAATAAAACAATAGCTTTTGATTTTACCAACGCCATCCTTGTAAACTTGAAAAATACTTCTAACCGGCTTTTATTCTCTTTTCTTAAACACGGGGAAAATTTTAAATTTTGATTCTACAAAGTGTAAATACTTTGTATTACCATGTAAAGCCACCTTAAGTACGTACATATAGTAAGCATTTTTAGTTAAAAAACAAACAACAACCAGGTTATAAAGTTTAAGGTTCAATTATACGTAACTTACCATAACGCCATAACCAGAACCGCTGCCAGAAAACAAAAACTCAATTGGTTTCTATGGTTATGATTATGGCGTAATGGTAAGTCACATATAATCAAATACAGTGTTGCCCATAAGTTTGGTTCGAACTGCTGTTTACTGTGGTGTGGTGAAGACACGTATAAATGAACCTATAAATACTGCAAAAGATACTTACGTGTGTACTGTTATTGTGCAGCATATACAAATATATTTAAGTAAATATTTATAATCATAATTAATTTTCGCTGTGACATTAGGTAAAAGACCTTGATTGTAATATGAAAAGTTTTTATGACTACAAAGACTCTTTTTAGAGCAGTTTTTATTTTGTTTTATAAAAGTAATTACCTCTTGTTAGGTCAGTGTCAATTAAGTGACCTAACTTGATCAGCTGGACGTCAGCTGATACTCCCAAAAACTCAGAACTGCAAACATTTTCCTTTTACCATTTTCAAAAAAAAAGTGGTCGAATTTCATTTATTACAAATATCTGCAAAAATACTATCTTTGAACTACCATCACCCATACTAGTTACACCATGCCTGTTTCTTTTAAAATTGTGGTATTTTTTTACAATTTTTATTTAAATGTGAATAAAGTTTAAAAAATTTTTTTTTTCTAAATTAAGTGATTATTAGAATAAACTGATATGCATATGTAGATATGCTTTTGCATATCCTACTTATAATGCTGTTTTCTTTTCTACGAAAAAATGTTTCCTACTCTACCCTTTCTTATTAAACTCGTAAGGTGTGATGGCAAAATTCTGCTGATGGTCAACTCCAATGTAAGATAAAAAATTTCGGAACACGTATTTTTCAATAAATCTGTGCAATTTCCAAATTTTTAATATATACATGCTTGATTCTGAGATTAAGAGCAAATTAGGGCATAATTTTCAGCCCTGAAATTTTTTAAAATATTGCTGCATTCATTTAAATAATATCTACTCATTATATCAATTATGGAAAATTTTTAAAAAATGTCCCCAGTCAAAAAGTTTAACCAATTTTTTTTCTTTATGATCAATTGTTTTAATTCAGTTTATTTATGAAACCTTTGAAAAAATTGGCACAAAACGGGAGCTAGTATTAGAGATCAACTCCCAAAAAATAAAAATAAAATTATAAAATATATTAAAGAAATTTTTTAAAACCAAACAGGGTAATGACCACTGGAGCCCAACGAGAGAAAATGATTTTTGAGAATGCACCAATGCTTTTTTACTGTCTATCAAAAAGCTATCTTGGAAACTTGCAGCCAAAGTAAGCTAAATACAATTTTTTTATTTAACGAGATTTTCATCTCGTGTGCGTGTACAACTTAATTAGTGTTTTCCCCGGAGGAGTCCTTGGCCATCATTGGTAATGACGAACGTAAGCGTAAACGCTAAGTTAAAAGGACAAAACGCGATTGCCTAAATTTTTTGGTATCGTAATACTTTTGCAAAATGTTGAAATTATTGCATATAAAAAACTCTGAGTTATAACGCATATATGATTATAGAGAGGGAACGGCATGTATTTTCAGGGACAAAACATAATCATTCATACACTGGCTCACAGCTTATTTTACGCAGTGCAATACCAACGGGAATTTTGAAAAAAATTTAATGTCATTTAAAAGAGAAAACTTTGTTGTTTAACAAATGAAAATCACATATTGCAAAAACGTTAAAAACTATTTAAAAGTGTAAAAACAGAAAATACTCAAATATTTATCTCACAGCTTATTTTATGCAGTAAATTTCTACTGCAACAGTACCTTAATGCAATGTTGTTCGTTTTTTCGTGTTTCGTATTTCTATTTCTAGGAATGATTTATTGTGGAATTGTTAGTCTAATTGTGTTACATCAAGTCTCTACTTACAAAAATTCAACTGAGTGCGCGTACAACATTACAACAAAGGGAATTGGTTTTAAACCACTTTAAAAATGACCATTTACAGCGATAATTAGCAGAAATGGTAAAAATTAAGGCTTCCGCAGTCCAAAAAATCATTAAGCGTTTCATTCACGAAAATCGCGTTCATAACAAAGGCAGAAAGGCACCTAATAAAATTTTTAGTAAGCAGGACTAGCAATATATTTTGAGGAAAATAAAGGCGAACTCAAAGCTTTTGGCTCCAAAGCTGGCCTCAGAGGCTGCACCTGACCTTGGCAAACAATGCTGCGCCGAAACTGTTTGCCGTGTCCTGCGCTTACATAGTTTTATTGACCATGTTTTACGTAAGAAACAGTTTATAAGCCCAAAAAATTAATTTTGTACGCTAAATTTCGCCAAAGAACATGTTTCCGAGAAATCTGGGTTTTGGAATTCGGTCATATCCGCTGATGATACAATATATATACGAATATTACCGAATTCCAAAACGCAGATTCCTCAGAAACATGTTGAAAAACAATTTGAAAAAAACCTAAGTACGGATCGTAGTTAAAAATTTCAAGAACGATTTCGGCTAAATTCGAGAATAAAATTCTTGATTTTAAAATGAAGTTTTTTCTGTGTATGTTTTCAATTTTAAATTTGTGTTAATAAAGTACCCGTAGGTCTTTGTGGATCTTTTAAAAGCCAATTTACGGATAGCCGGACATTGCTAAATAGGAAAGAACCAAAATAAAAATATTCTATATGGTCACCGATATCAAACTTACTCTTTGTTAAATTAATTTTTTTTTAATTTTTTAGAAATAAGATTGCTGGGTAATTCCATTGTGACGGGTTAGTAACTTTTTGCTTATAGCTCAAACATTTAACAATTTATATACAAAAATAGGCCATGATTTCAAAGTAAGGTTTTTTTTAAGAGTTTAATAGCAGGCAGTTACCAAAACAACATGATTTCTGCTCATAATGGCCACTGAAAGACCTTGAGTTGTTTGACCTCTTAAATTTTAATTTAAAGAAATTTTGGCCCTTAGATCATTATGTGTATAATAGTATTGAGAACGGACTTGATTATTTAATTAACTTTGTGGTTTAAAGTGCATTTATTCCTATTTAACACCTTATTTTTACAAAAATTTATTTTTCTTAAGGAAAAATCTTTTAAAAAGTATGACGGGTGTGACATTTGGTACAAAACGCAAGAAAAGAAGAACCGATTATTCGTTACCCGATAATTTTAAATTTTTGCCGAAGTATAAATTTGTTTATATTTCGATCATTTTCATTGTCCTTTATCGTCTTTTTTAAAAAAGAATTGTTTCTTCTACTACTGGTTCTTTTACGTGAAATTGCCAAACTGTAACTTTTAAAATTTCTTCAATGACTATAAATTTTTTTTTAATTACTTCAGGCTAAAATATTAAAAACTTTAGTAACGCAATTTTCTTGTTAAAGTTTTTACTTTTAAAACTTATAATAAATTAAAAAAAAATCAGTATAAGAAGATAATGAAAGCATATGATTCCCGCTTATAATGGTTACTTAATAACTGTAACGGGTGTAACTTTACAAATTTAAGTGTTAAGGAATTTTAACTTGTTACATAGAACCGCCCATATGTCTCTATTTTAAATTTTTCTATAAAAAATTTCTCTAATAAAACTTATGTAAGCAAAAAAAAAGCCAGAAAAGGAGTAAAATTTTTCCAGAAAAAAGGGGCGTCCCCGGCTTTTTTCCTTACACAAGCATGATAAATTTGGTAACATTTCCTATTTTTTTTTTTTTTTCAAATAAAAAGATTTATTAAATTCACTTACATTATAATAAATACTCTTAGCGGGGGTGGAACCAGTCTCTAAAATATTGTCATAGTTTCGGTGATCTATCAATAACATGCCACCAGGCTTCAAGCACTTTTCAAAATTCTTAATGGCCTGTTTGTGTAATACTTGGTCGGGCGAAGAATCCATTAAATGGGCGAATGAGTTACCCAAACAAACGACAGCATCAAAACCAGTCTTTACAATGTCCTTGATATCATCATAAAGGCTTAGCCAGTTGGCTTCTTCAATGACTACAGAAAAAACATTATCATATTGATATACAAAAAGATAATACAAAACAATTGTATCGCACACTTAATCAAAAACAGTATAACTCAAAGCCATTATTTTTTATGAGAGCCTTTTTCCGCTTTTCAACACTAAAAAAATTGTCTTGAAATGAAGATTATTGGAATGCAAACGAGATCCTAGTGTTCTTAAAGATTCATCTAAGAACTGTGTAAAGCTGTGTTGTGAGTTGTGACAGTTTTTAAATTAGTGTGCGTTAAGTGTCAAAACCACTTGCCCCATTTATCAAAGGCAGCTTCCTTGCGACGGCTCCAACGTTCCTTTAAAGCGTATTTTAACATTTTGTCAGAAGCATCTACGGAGACAACTTCAAAGCCTTCCTCTAACAACATAATAGAGTCGACACTAAAAAAATAAATAAATAAATAAATTCACTATAATTTAAATTCCTTGGAAACAAAAAAATTGTTATATCTAAAACAAGGTAATTAAAAGAAGGCTTTAATTAATTATTAGAGTAGGGCAAAATAAGTCCCACTAAATTTAAAAATGTCTTAAAACAAGTAATTTTTCTCGTCAGGGGGTTTGGTCAATATTTTTTTTTTAATGCGCCTTGTAATTTCCTTCGTAATTTTAGTCATTAAAACTGAAGTAATAAAATTTTAAAAGGATTTTTATTTAATTCCAATGGTTTTATCTAATCGCAGTTGCATCCCTTCTTTTCAAGCGAGGAGATTTGAATATGTTTCCAGCTTTTTTTAAATACTTGTCCACATAGTTTAGGATTTCGCATCTTACTAGTGAAACTTGTAGTTCCTTG
Organism: Melanophora roralis; assembly: GCA_963583895.1. Classification (NCBI taxonomy): domain Eukaryota; kingdom Metazoa; phylum Arthropoda; class Insecta; order Diptera; family Rhinophoridae; genus Melanophora; species Melanophora roralis. The sequence goes on along the minus strand of OY757187.1, from coordinate 88,591,255 downwards.
TGGATGTTGCTGTTTTTAATATGCCAAGGAGCGCCAGTTAGTATTCTTGAGATTTTGTCTTGACGCGGTTGAATTTTCTCTATGTTGAATGCGAAGCAGTGCCCTACTATAATTGTATACCGTAGCACCAAATTGATTTTAAAATTAAGTTGTAGAGCAGAAGTTTACATGTGAGGCACTATACATTTCTTTGCGTTAAGTAAAAGTTACGTAGGTACCTTTTTGTTAATTTATTTTTATTCCCCACAACTTTGCCCATTGCTCTACTTGGGCTACGTTATGTTGCAGTTGGCTTAAGGCCTCTTTAGTGTATTTGTGATTACTCAGAAAATGTCAACGTGTGTGTAAGACTTTTGATTGGCAAGTGCCTAAAATCTTCTATATTTTACCTATTTGCGGGCACACTGGAAGCTGTAGGGAGGGATTTATTACAATTTCCCAAACTTTTTATTGGAGCCCCCTTAGGTGATGGTTGAAGGGTGTAAGTATTTTTAAGGAATATGTTTGGGAGAGGAAACTAATGGGGCCAGGCCTACACTTTATTTCTTTAAGGCCGATCCTAAGGATATTATGGGCGTTTTTACATCATTAACGTAAATTTTGTATGACAATGTGATAGAGGGTAAGTGTGTTTTAGAAACATGTTTGGGAGGGAAAACCAATGGTGAACTGTAATACATTTTATTCCTCTAAGGGCGACTTCAGGGAAGTTGTAGAGGTTTTTATCCTAATTTTGTTCAAATTTTGTATTGCAACCCTTTTATGGGCTGGAGATAGAAGGTAAGTATGTTCCACAAAAGTGTTTAAGGGGAAAAAATTGTGGGAGTCGTACTTACATTTGGCCTTTGTAAAAGCACCATGGAAGCTGTGGAAGCAAACTAAAAAGTATTAAAAAAAATAATTTGTGTATGGCTGCCCTGTTAGGCGGGGAGATAGGATGTAAGTTTGTTTCACAAAAATGCTTGAGGAAAAATAAATGGGAGCCATTCTTACGATGCATCCGTGTAGGAGCAAGTGCGGGACAGTTGAAGAGGTTTAAATGTACAAATTTTAGAGAAATAAACAGAGGTAGTCTTGGCCTTTGGCTTATATCTTGGTCAGTTAACAGGTGATTTTTGATTTTAATAGCGATTTTTCCGCAGATATTTTTGATGGTTTGATACACAAAAAGAAAATTCTTTTTCTAAAATCAAGAATTTAATTCTTGAGTTTATCCAAAATCTTCCTTGAAATTTTTAAGTACGATCCGCACTTACATTTTCTTAAATCAAGCCTATTCGGATTGCTTCAACAAATCAAGCAGAAAAAAACTTGTTGTTTTAATATATTATTTTACATTTGAAAACAAAGTGTCTTTATGGCCTAGAGGTAACGCGCTTGTACTGCAGTGCGAAAAGTCCCTGGTTCGAATCTCAGCTTCGGTAAATACAAAAAATGAAATTTTTAAATTATAAGTTTTAAGTATCTATAAAATAAAAATAAAATATAAAACTCTTATTCTTAAATAAAGCTCCATATGTCAAAAAATTACATATTATTTTCGAATTAATCCCGTGTACGGCCTAAATTAATCCGTTTTTGGCTTAATTGTGACTAAAAGTAAGAAATTCGTACTAAAAAAATCGTACTTGGAGTAAGAAATTTCGTACTTTTTTCAAGAAAAACCATACTCACCGTACTTTTGACCCTATGGCTTGATCTAAGTAAAGTTTACTTAGTTAATTTTTTGTGTGTACTACTTATGGGCTTATCCGACATCGATGGGCTAAAAAAGATGATTTCAACCATAACAGGGACAGACGGACACCACTAAACCAACTTCCCTATCTATAAGGAACAAGAAAATATAAACTTTATGGGATCACAGATGGATATTAAGGAAATAACAAACGGAATGACAAACCTATAGGGTATATATAGGTCACTTATGTGAAGAGTATAATAACAAGTTTTCAAATTTTCGTAGCTGTCGGGTTGTCTTAGCTTTGCTTGGAAAATGCATTACAGCAATATTTTAACAATCGAAAACAAATTAAAACTCAGTTGCTTACATCTTAAAGTTCAATTAAGATTTTAATATCAATGAATGTACAATACAAGCACTCCAGTTTGAACATTCGAATTTTACTTACCCAGTACCGCAGGCAACATCTAAAATACGTTTGCAATTTTTGGCCTTTAACAAGTTGATTAAAAACTGTTTATAGTTGTCGGTACGAGAATTCTTGTCGCCAATAAAAATTTCCCAAACTTTGGCGGCTTTACCGTCAGCATACTGATCACGGATACCTTCGGCTGAAATACCTTCGGAACGGGACACAAAAACGCTATCGGCTGAATTGGCAGTCATTGCTGATCGTGGTTGTGATTAACTTTTAAATTAAAGCGGACTTGATTTGACGAAGTTAATTGTCAAACTGAATTTACATATAAGCGTTACTTAGCACAAAACTTTCCTCTTAATCAAATATCAACAAATAAACAAAATACAGTGGGGCAAAGGAGGTAAAGACAACAAATTCTATAGAAAGACTAATTTAAATTATAAAAATGATTATGAGCCCACAAAACAAAACAATTTCTCATATCATCACAAGCCAAACAAACCTACATAATTATATTGTGCATCACAAACGTTTTTTTTTTGGGACCATTATACTATTTTTTGATTACCCTACTACGAAGGCATTTCTATTAGGCGTTGCATATTTCATGATTATTTTAAACTTGCCAACGGCATTGCGTAGTATTTTAAAATATTCCACGTAATTTAATGTATTTCGATGAAGAAGGCACGAACCAAATTAAAGATTAGTATTGAGTCTTATCAGAAAATATTTTTAAAACTGAGTGGTGGTCCTATAGATAGATGTGTTTCTTAGGTGAACTTATATGACAGTGACCTTAGAATAATGATCTGAAAATATATTTACGTACGTGCTATAAATATAAAGATTTATATATTAGCAGGGCTTGGGTTTCAATAAAAATGCATTTGGTTTTGCAGTTGTTTATAAGAATGCTTAGTATTCGTAGTATAGAGAAATCACATACGAATGATTTTTATTTAAAAAAAACAGGTTTGAAGACTTAAATGTAATTCTTTAATATATTGAACTTCCTTTTAGTTCTTGGATAAAATTGCATTATTTAATTTTTTATTCTATATTTTCAGTTTTTATTTGAGAAATATTGTTTGTATGGTCGCACTGCCAGTACTTTTAGCTCGTGGTTTGTTGTTTTTTTTGGGCATTTTTTTGTTGCTTGATCATTGCGAGCCCTGCTTTTTTAGCAAATTAACTTTAAATTTTATGTTAAAAATATAAAATTAGGAAACTGGAAAAGATAAAATAGGTGCGATCTTTTGGAAATTTTGTTTATATCAAATTAAGGTCCAGGGATGGACAAATGCGAAAACAAAACTCAATTTATGCAACTGTTTTCAATTTATTAGGAAATTGGAAAAGATAAAATAGGTGCGATCTTTTGGAAATTTTGTTTGTATCAAAATTAAGGTCCAGGGATGGACAAATGCGAAAACAAAAATCAATTTATGCAACTGTTTTCAATTTATTGGCTTAAAAAGTTTCGAAAAATCAGTGGAATATGCTTTTAATATCATTCAAAAATAGCATCGAAATTTTATTATTTCGTCTGTGTATTTTTTTTACTGTTGCACAGTCTTTTTTTAGAAACTAAGAAAAAATAAGAAAATCCTTATCCATTTGCCAAAATTCAGGACGAAAGCTTAAAAATTGTTGGAGATACACAAATAATTCCAGGTATTTCTCGTTTTTTTTTTAAATCGTAATCTAAAACAACAATTATTGGCCGTATTCATAATTTTTATAATAGGTTTATTAAGGTTTAGTAATTAAGAGACATCTATCAAATAAGCCAATATAAACCTACTATAAATACTTTGAACATGGACAGAAGAATTTTTGATTAGAAATTTGGTGAAATTTGTAATTTGTTAGTCCAAGGGACTTTTAAAAAAATATATTTGTTAGTCAATATCTGAGAGAATTATTATTGTCAAAGTTATGTTGTAAAGCTTTGTGGGTAGTATTTCAATGAGAGATCTAAACATTTTAGCACCTCTCTTTATGAGCCAAATTGACCCTTTTTTCGAAAAAATAAAAAAATACTTTAAAGAAAGACTTACAAAATAAAATATTCTACGAAAATTTTAGTCCGAAAATTTCAGTAGGGGCTACCAAAGTTATCAAAGTTGTAAACAGAGCTCGAGACGCTATACTAAGTGGTACATACTTGTTTACATAGGAACATTAAAATACTTCCTGCCTTGTTGCTAGAGTTTTGTAGTTCATGAAGGAACTAGTCTAACTGAACTATTTCGTAAAAGGAATTATTTATTTATTTATTTATTTTATTTATTTATTTCTTTTCGATGTCCCATACACAAGACTTAAGTCTTATATTGCAGTATGGAACTGAGCATGTGTAAATACAATAATTACAAACTATTACCAAAAACTTGTTATACTTAAATAGATTTAGAATAAACCGTACATAAGTGTAATTAAAAATTAAAAAATGCAAGCGGGTTAGTTCCATGAGGGTTTTTATCCTGTAGTTCACTATTTGCTTTTCTTTTTTGAGTCTTCTTGTTAATTTTTCTTTGAGTTCATTTTCTTTTTTGCTTACCCTTAGTACTAAACAATTAAATACTGCATCGTTAATGTATCTTTCTGTCACTGACAAGTACCCTTATTTAGTCAGGCGTTATGTGGTGGTATTACTTCAAGGATCACCATTTTCTGCAAAAATTTTACAGTTTTTATACCCTTCACGTAGTGATAATGGTATATCAGTTATTCGTACCGTTTGCAATTTCCACAATATTCCATTTAGGCCCCATAAAGTATATATATTCTGGATCCTTACAGACAGGGTATATAGCAATGTCCGTCTGTCTGTCTATGTGTCTGTTAAAATCATGTTATCAGACTGTAATAACGTCGCACAGAAAACGTTTTGTAATCAGACAATCAGAAATATTCCTAAGACAATCGCTTTTTAAAATCAGCGAAATCGGTTAACTCTTGACCAAGATATAGGTGAAAACCCAAAATAACCCATTTTAAGGACAAAATCCGTGCATATATCCCTATATATCTCAGTAAATAAAGCCACTCTTGCCACAAAACTTAGCACGGATAGTTTAAAGATAGGCACCTAAATAAGGCAAAAACTTTATACCGATATGAATAGGGGAAGTGGAATTTCCCCCTCAATTGCACACATTTTGAAAATATATTATGTACTAAGTCTAAAACAGCTATAGAATCCAAATGTGCAACAATTGGAAAATAAGGTCTACTTTTCGAAAAAAGTTATTTGGATAGAAGCAGAGGAAGGTGTAGCTTTAATACAAATTAAAAATTTTTATGAAATATTCTATACGATATATTTTGGAAACAGTAGCAGCTACGGACTTTAAATGCTCTACATTTTGAAAAAAAAAATTGTATAGGAGGTCGGGAAGGGGAGCCCACCATACAAATGAAAAATTTTAATTGAACTTTTAATACGAAATATGTCAAAAACTTTTATAACTCTTGACCTCAAACCTATATAGTTCCTATTGTACATATAAACTTAAAAGGTATTTTCATTATAATATTTGCAGCATGAAATAATTTGGCTAGATCAGTAGTGCGATTCAGTAACTTTTAACTTTTCGACGTTCGTCATATTTATCGACAGAAATTATTGTTTGCTGCTACGGTTAAGTGATTCACTAAGACGTTTTTAACGATAGTGGATAAGTTGATTTTTGTTTGTATTTTATTAGTTGTAAAATAAATTTTAACAAGCGATAATCATAAATATAGTAAAAATAATATATAATATACAAAATAACCTTTTGTCGACACAACTAACAACAGAAAAATTATTGCCGTTAAATTACTTAACAATAACAGCTGACTTTAACGGAAGTGAATATCGTTAAAAACTTTACTGAATCGCAAAATCGTTATATTTATTGTTAACTTATTTTAACAATACGAATATAGTAAAAATAAGTTACTGAATCGCACTACAGATGACTGGGAGTATAAAAAAAACAATGTGAAGAGTATTTAAGATTCGAAACATCCGCATATAACGCTCTTGATTATTTTAAAACAAAAATTGAATATTTTTCGTTTTATTGGCAAAGTTCACATAATTTGAATATTTCACGATTTTAACACCGTTAATATACATACTAAATTTAATTTTCTCAGACAGGGTTGTGGTAAAAATGCCAACTAACTAAACTACTGAGTTTATTGAACCACTGAACTCATAAAGAGACCTAGTTCAGTTAGGTGAGATAAACTACACTGCTGCTCACTTGAAAAGGTTCACCATTTCACAAATGTTTCTTTCCAGCACGTTGAACAAATATTAATTGTTTTGGTTTAATTAAAAAAAGCATTTATTATGTAAATTCTGTGTAAAAAAATGTACGGAAATGTATTACTGTTAACAAAATTCTTTCTTTCAAACAAATTTTGTGTTAAAGTAAAGCAATTTTTTGCCCATTAGAATAGGTTCATTAGTTAGTGAAATGGTTTACACTATAACTTTGCCTCAAATATAATTTTTGATTTTTTCTGCTTTTGCTTTTTTTAACTGTTTAAAATGAACCAATGTGCTTACGCTTATAAAAAATCGCAGTCACAGTTCGGGTTCTTTCTTTTCTTTTGCTTTTGAAAAGTTATAAAATCATAAGCAAAAGCATTGTTTTAATTTTAAATTTTTTTAACAGTCCCAAATTGGAATTGACGGATGTCCTTTAATATTGGCAAAAAATGGAGCAGTAAAAAAATACAAAAAATCGCAAAACACGCAAAACAAACGCTTTACTATTCCCATAGACTTACCAACTCGATCAAGAAAGACAACAAAGCACCAATATTACAAAAAAATTTATCGTTTGCTAAAAAAACCAGCAAATTTTTTTAAAAAAACATCATCCTAAGCGTAATGCTAGTTTGCTGAAATCTCTGGGTACAAAGTTGTCTCCATTATGTGAAACAATTTGCAGTAACAATACAGCACATAATAGAGGCATTGGAAAATATATCCGGGTGGAAAGATAGGAATACGTCTTCAATAGCCTTATTATTTGGAACTTCCCTAAGCACTTTGGAACTTATTTGCAGATTACATATTCTAAATGATATACTTACTGTCGCACAGCCGCTTAGTGCAATTCTATAAAAGCAGGATATAAGTAGATTTACAAAAAGGATCATCTTATATATAAAAGAACAATTTTTTTTTGTTAGTGACACCGCTTATAACTCAAGAACGGCTGGACCGATTTTAATGAAACTTGAAAAAAAGACATACCCGATATCTGGGAATGCGTTTTAGGCTTATTTATTTTTTTAAATTCCGACTGGGCGTGGCACCTCCCATACAAATTGAACAGTTTTTTCACATACCTCAATACCTATTATAGCTGAAGTCTCCAAATTTGGCATAGGTAAGTTATTTACTGATGTGCATAATTGAGTTGTTTATGGGCGGAAACAAACAAATGGGCGTGGCACCTCCCATACAACAAAAATAGTTTTTTGTATATATCTCAATAACTGTAACAGCTGAAGTCTCTGAACTTCGTATGGATGTTTATAGTGCTAATATGCTTAATTAAGCTTTGTATGGGAGGGAAGAAATAAATGGGCGTGGCACCTCCCATACAACGAAAATAGTTTTTTGTATATATCTCAATAACTGTAATAGCTGAAGTCTCCAAACTTCGTACGGATGTTTATAGTGCTAATATGCATAATTGAGCTTTGTATGGGCGGGAAAAAATAAATAGGCGTGGCACCTCCCATACAACGAAAATAGGTTTTTGTATATATCTCACTAACTGTAATAGCTGAAGTCTCCGAACTTCGTATGGATGTTAATAGTGCTAATATGCATACTTAAGCTTTGTATTGGCGGGAGGAAATAAATGGGCGTGGCACCTCCCATACAACGAAAATAGTTTTTTGTATATATCTCAATAACTGTAATAGTTGAAGTCTCCAAACTTCGTACGGATGTTTATAGTGTTAATATGCATAATTAGGCTTTGCACGGGCTGGAAGAAATAAATGGGCGTGGCACCTCCCATACAACGAAAATAGTTTTTTGTATATATCTCAATAACTGTAATAATTTAAGTCTCCAAACTTCGTACGTGTGTTTATAGTGATAATATGCATACTTAAGCTTTGTATTGGCGGGAAGAAATAAATGGGCGTGGCACCTCCCATACAACGAAAATAGTTTTTTGTATATATTTCAACAACTGTTGTAGCTGAAGTCTCTAAACTTCGTGCGGATATTTATAGTGCTAATATGCATAACTGAGCTTTATATGGGCGGGAAGAAATAAATTTGCGTGGTACCTTCCACACGACGAAAAAAGTTTTTTGCATATATTTCAATAGCTGTAATAGCTGACGTTTTCAAACTTCGTACGGAAGTTTATAGTGCTAATATGCATAAAAGAAATAAATGGGCGTAGCACCTCCTATACAACGAAAATAGTTTTTTGCATATATTTCAATAGCTGTAATAGCTGAATTTTTCAAACTTCGTACGAATGTTTATAGTGCTTATATGCATAATTGTTCTCTGTATGGGCGGAAAAAAAGTAATGGGCGTCGCATCTCCCATACAAGGAATTTTTTTTTATATATATCTCAATAACTGTAACAGTTGAACTCTTAAAACTTTGTAAAGATGTTTATAATGGTACAATGCATAATTAAGCTGTGTATGGGTTAAAATCTCCAAATTTTGTGCAGGTGTTTACGATGTTGATGCTTACAATTAAGCTGAGTTTGGACGTGAAGATAATAATAGGCGTGGCACCTCCTTTACAAGAAAATATCTTTTACATTTATATGCCAATAAATGTAACAGCTGAAATCTCCAAATTTAATATGGGTATTTATTATGTTAATATGCATAACTAAGACGAGTATAGGCAGGAAGTGAATTGTGGGTTTGGAACCTCTAATAGCATGGAAATATTTATATGTGTATCTCAATAACTGTAACAGCTAAGGTCTCCAAACTCTTTGGTGTGGCACCTCCCATACAATTGGAATTTTTTTTACATGTACTTCAATAATTCTTATACCTAGAGTCTCAAAATTGTCTATGTATGTTTATGTTTATGTGAGTATAGGAAAAAAGGGAATAATGGGTATGGTACCTTCAATACAACAAAAATGCTTTCTTATATAAGCCTCAATAGCTGTAAAAAAACTTCAAAAACGTGTTCATATTTTTTTAAACCAGTTGAACGCAATTTAATTTATTAGTTTAAAAGTAACAGAAATAACCTAAAAATTGCCACTAAATGTTTATCCCTTTTTACCCCTTAGGATCAAAATTATCAAAATTTTATATTCATATTTTTCGAGATCTGTCGAACGCAATTTCACAACATAATTTGAGCCCCTTTTTATATTTTTCCGTTCCGAAGGTACAAAAGTGGATATAGGCCGTTTCAAAATATGTCTCGCCTCTGGTGGTCTAATATTTCAAAAAAAGTACTAAAAAGGCATTCAAAACTTTGAAACCTGTCGAGCGTAAATTAAATAACATATATTTCTATCTTTTTTTAGTTCAGAACCTACAAAATTAACCAATACATAGTTCAAGCCTTGCCCTAAGCATTAAGGCTATGCAATGATGAATATGTCTGTCAGGTAGTCATTAACGCAATTTTTTTCTATACATTGTTTTGTAATCACAACAAACATTTAAAAAAATAAAAAATATATTTAAGTGGCGGATAGGGCTACAAAATAATGAAGCCATTATAAACTGAACTGTTTGTGAAATTCTTCTTGGTAATAGCTTCCCATCATAAAATATGCGATAGCCTCAGCTTTTCTATTCACGCTTTATCAGCAATTTTTAGTACTTATCAAAGAAACAAACAGAACATATTTATACGTTATTGACACGCTATTAAGGATAATTTTTTGTGAATTATGTGTGTTTAGGTAAAAATTCGTTTGCTGATTATATATTGTTAGGCAATACGTGTTCGGAGATACCCGATGCTGGATGTATTCAATAGAATGGCAAAAACGAGGCTTGCCGCATGCACACATTATTATTTGGTTAGTCGAGAAGTTCGACCAGACCAGAAAGATGATATTAAAAGTGCCGAGATCCCTGATCTTAAAACAGATCAAGAACTACATGATGTTTTAATTACATATATGATTCATGAACCGTGTGGCACCTTTAACCCCCGATCTCCGTGCATGGTCGACGGCAAGTGTTCCAAACATTATCCACGAAAATTGACGGCGGAAACTATCACTGGCAATGACGGTTATACACTGTATCGGCGTTGATCGCCCAATGACAACGATCAAACTATTACAAAGAAAGTAAAAGAAAACGGTTTTGTGATTGACAACAGTTGGACTGCGCTATATTTGCCACTTCTTTCCAAATCATTTAAGACAGTTTGCAATGTTGAATATTCTAATTCAGTGAAGTCGATCAAGTACATCTGCAAATGTGTCACGAAAGGTAGCGATTTGGTTGTTTTTAGCATCCAAACCTCCAATGGCAACGATGAAATTACGCGTTATCAAGTTGGGCGGTTTGGCGTATAGTCTCATTCCCTATTCACGAATGTCATCCTGCTGTTGCACATTTAGCAGTGTATCTGGAAAATTGCCAACGATTATATTTCACTGCGGCAAATATTGTTCAACGTGCTGAAATGCCTCCAGCGACAACATTGACAAGTTTCTTTGCTGTTTGTCAAAGCGATCCGTTTGCACAAACTTTATTTTACTCGGAGATGCCACGGTATTACACTTGGAATGCTTCTTCAAAAAATTTTAACGTCGAAAGAACGGCACTATGGTTCCTGGGCATCCGGATGTGCGTTCAAGTGATGCTCTTGGTCGCATTTATACAGTTCATCCGAAGAATGATGAATGCTTTTATTTGCGGTTGTTGCTGGTGAATGTTCGTGGTCCAACATCATTTGCAGCATTACGTACTGTTAATGGTATAGTCTGTCCAACATTTCGTGCTGCATGTCAAGAACTCAATTTGCTTAAAAACGATACTCATTGGGATACGATAATCGATAATCGCTGAGGCATATACGAACATTATTTGCTATTGTCATTATTTGCTATTGACATGCTTTCCGTCAAGTTAAAGTCACCTGTGGAACAAATACAAGGACAATGTGGCATTTTACATCAATATCGTGTCAGCTCGAGAAATCCAAATCTTGAAGTCAATGCGAAGATGCATAACCTTATTTACCTTATTATAAGAACCTAAATTTTGGTCTGGTTCTGACTGGACTAATATCAATTACATAATTTTAAGATGTGAATACATATTGATAGTTCACATTAGCGAAGATTCAATAATAATAATATGGAGAAAAAAAGATGCATAACCGGGACTTGCTCTTAATTGAAGACATGTGTTACCTTATTTGCGGCAGTTTGTTAGTCAGGTTAGGACTACCAGCACCAGAACATGAAATGAATGAGCTACTAAATCGAAAATTGGAGCGTGATCGTGAATACGATCGACATGAGTTGAACCAATTAGTTTAAACCAATGTTTCCCTCTTAAACCTCCAACAGAAGGAAGTCTATGATATAATATTGAAGGCAATTGATAACGGAAATTGAGGTTTTTTTTCTTGGATGCCCATGGCAAAACTGGGAAGACATTCCTCATGTCATTGATTTTAGTCACTGTTCGTGCGAGATCCAACATTGCTGTAGCGGTAGCTTTATCTGGAATAGCGGCCACATTGTAAGAAGGGTGCCGCACAGCTCACTCAGCGTTAAAATTGCCATTAAACCTTCAAAATAAAGAGCAACTGACACGTAACTTTGCGAAAAACTCCTCCATATCCAAAGTTTTGGTAGCGTGTAAAATCCTTATCTGGGACGGCTGCACAATGGCACACAAGCGCGCAATAGAAGCTCTTGAAAAAACACTAAAAGATCTGCGCAGTGACTCAAGATGTTTTGAAAGTGCAATGATTTTACTGTCTGGTGATTTCCGCCAAACACTGCCAGTCATTCCAAGATCGACGGCTGCTGATCGAAAAAAAAATGTCATATAATACAAGGTACTGCACTGCAGGGAGTTAACCTCAAGCACTAAAATACAGAGCTTCCTTACTTTTATAATCTTTTTGAATTTTTGTTTTCCTTATAATTATATTCCAATAAACTATTTGACTAAATAAGCTTTGTACTCCTTTTAAAAAATCCTTATATTTAATAATTGTTAGGTGGTACGAAGTTCACCGGGTCAGCTAGTCTTTAATAAAAACCCTGATAATGTGTCTTAAAACTAAAAGGAATGAAGCCCAAACCTCTGGGGCCAATTTAGCGTTCGGCAATCGTTACTTATGGGGTTTTCCTTTTTGGCAAAAATGTTACATTAATGCTACCATTCGAGCGGGTATATGTTCCATTCTAAAAATACATGCAAGAGTGAAAACAGTTATCGTTTTCCTTTTTGAACATGTTGCACAAATAACTGGCAAGAGTGTAACATATCTTACCCCCAATTATATTTCAGTGTAACAAAGTTCCGTTTTTTACAGCTGTGTTATGTAAGTAAATACTTTTTTATGCAAACGAGTTTTTAACACAGAGTGCAGTTTTTATTAAAATCAAGAAATTTTTCTGTTCCATTGAAACAAAAAAAAGGACAACTTTATAAGTGTGGGTGTAACTGATAAAAATATTACACATACTTATTGCAACATTTTTTTTTAGAATAGAAAACACCATTAAATTAAAATTTACCAGATTTTTAAACAATTATTTTTTTATTTCGTTATTTCTAATTCTAGTTGTTATATAATAATATATATCGTCGACAATAAGGACAAATACCAGATAATCTATAAATTACTTAATTATTAGTTGGCTCTACAATCTGTTGTTGGTCTTGGCCTTTTTAAATTTATAGTTAAAAAAATCAAAGTGAAAAATAAATTGCACATCAAATATTATGTTTAAAAAAAATCACGTATTAAAAATATAAAGAATAAATTCTAATCTTGGTTTTCTTATTGCACATTAATTTATATGAAACTAGATAATTATTTAAATTAAATACTAGATTTAAGTCGAAAAGATTTGAATCCGTCAAGGCTTAGATAGTTACGTAATTGTGTGCTTACGTTTTGCAAAGGAATTTAATCAGAATAATTAAAAAATTGTTATTCCTTTGAAAAACGTGAGCATCTTGTTTATTAATTAATATGTTCCCCTAAACTAAATTTATAAGTCTTATTTAACAAATCAAATAATAAAAATAATAAATGCACCTTAAGTTTATATTAAGAAAAGTTAAGATAATTTTTTTATTTTGAAAATCGGTGAAATATATATGGGTTTATGGCAAATATCCTAAAGAATCCTCCATGGAAGCACTTACAGCTCGCATCGATTGATAGTTATTTTGAAAATTTTCCCTTAAAATAATATCGCGTGTTTTACCTTTACCACTATGTACCGATGCGGCACGAGACATATTTTTTTCAATATATGTCAATTGCTTCAGCAAGTCATCGGCACTGCAAGATTTTTGTGATGCCAAAGTGTTGGATGATAAATGGTGCATTGGTGCTAAGTTTCGCTCATTTCGTCTGCCTATACTAAATGATTCTCGCTTACGATATGACTGCGTTTGCTTGCGAGCAGCTACCGAATAGGAACGACAACTATCAATGTTTTTAAGATTTTTAGAGCCTACGGAACACAGGCTTTTTATGTCTGTTGTCTGACTTAATTTTACATCCGCAAAGATGGCTGCCGCTTCCACACTTTTCTTGACACTTAGTGCCTCATGAGGCTTTATGGGCTTATTGCTGCCATTGACATTAAATAGTTCATAGTCAACAGCCAGTGCGTCGGTTGCTTTACGAGTACTTGAGCGTGATTTACGATTTTGAGACTTGGTTTTGTTTTCCAATTGTTTAGAAGCAATACGTTTGCAGTAACACTTACTGGTACTTATGCAGCTATCGGTATCGCACCAGGTTGTATCAGAATGTGCGTTGGATGTTTCATTATCAGCTGTATTGGCTATTTCTTCCTCTACCATTGAGCAGTAGCATTTATCGTCCGATTGGCATGAAATCAAAGACTGGCGATTAATGTTGTTCACATTTTTAGTTTGTCGAGGATTTCGACGCTCATTTCTTTGCCTTAAATTATGGTTGTTAAGCTCATCTGTACGCAGGCTGCAATAACAACGATCAGCTGATGTGCAAGTACACGATTCCGAATCGTAACTGCACTCCGAACACGAGACATATCTGAAAGACACATTAATATTCATACGTTTATTGGGATATCAAGCTAAGTTTTACAGAGTTAAAAGAAATTAATTTATACTGGTGGTCGCCTAGGGGTCAAAGATCGAAGTTCGACCGTTATTTGCTTCACGTTGTTCAAAAATATGTTTAAATTGTTGACCATATGTATAATCAAAGCATTTATTTACAAATAACATTACTAAAATCACAAGCCTTTATTGGTATAAATACATTTTCTACCATTTTATATATGTACATATTTATAAATGTTTATACATTATTCCCAAATAAAATTTTATACGCGTTAAAGTTCAAAGATTTTAAAGCATTTTTAAATTTAATAACATTAATATATAAGAAGCCTATATAAACTGCGTTTACATGTTGCAGGAATTTCACCAAAAACATTTTCAAAATGAATGCAGTTGCGTTTTGTCCTTCCTTATGAACGTTTACACTTACTTACATTCGTCCTTCCCCCGTGTGGCTTTTAAAAAGTACCGATTTACACTAATTTTTGAAAGGTTGGAGCTTATATTCTCATTGTAAGTAGTTTTGTGTATATTTGTCATTCCCCCTGTCAACAAAAGTAGTCAGGCGCGTGACGATTAACAAAGAAACGAAAGATAAAAATAAGTTGATAAAGTGCATTTTTTAAAGCTTCATAATGGAACTGATATATTTGAAAGGAAAAAGTATAGTTTTGCTGGCCGAATAGGGACATGCTTAAAAACATTTTTATAGTTCGGTTTACAAAATTTTAACCTTCGTATATAAGTATAAAAAAAATACCATGTAGAAGGTTTGAGGTCGAGAGTTTTAAAAGTTTTTTAAATTATTCGTACTAAAAGTTTAATAAAAGTTGTTATTCCGTATGAGAGGTTCTAGTCCCCCTGTTCCTCTCCAACAATTTTTTTTTTTCAAAATGTAATAATTATTCGATTATTACTTTTTGTAGAACATTCGAAGGTGTTAGCGGTTATAGTTTTTCAGATATAGCGTATCGAAAAATTTAATAAAAATTGTCAATTGCTTCAACCGAAAATTTAAGCCTTATGGACAGATTACTTTTTGTAGAACATTAAAAGCCGATAGCTATTTTGTTTCTGAGATATAGCGTATCATATATTTCAGAAAAAATTTTTATTTATGTGGGAGCTACCCCTTCCCTTGCTCCCACCCAAATTTTTGTCAAAATATATGTCGTTTTGTCCAATTACTTTTTGAAAACGTTTAAAGTCGATAGCTTTTAAAGTTTCAGATATAAAGCGTATTGAAAATTTCATAAAAATTATTTATTTATATGGGGAGCTACCCCTTTCCCTGCTCCTACCCAAAAATATTTTTCCAAAATGTAGGTCTTATTATCTAAATGTTTTTTGCAGAACATTTGAAGTCGATAGCTGTTTTAGTTTCTAAGATTTAGCGCATGAAATATTTCACAAAATTTGTGCAATTGTAGGGGAAATATCACTTCCCCTGATTCTATCAGAAAAAAAGTTTCCCTTGTTTAGGTTCGTATTTTCAGGGCATTCGTGGCAAGAATGACTATATTAACTGAGAAAATTGGTTATTTTGGGTTTTCGCTTATATCTCGGTCAATTGTGAACTGATTTTAAATAGCCATCGTTACAGAATATTTTTAATAGTTTAATACCAATAACTGGTCCGTGTTACTTTTTTTGACTCGGGAAACTTTATTTCAACCGACGGACAGATGAACATGGGTACATCCACCTGCCTAACTATAAGGATCCAGAATATATATACTTTACGGGGTCTCACATGGATAATAGAGAAACTACAAAAGGAATGATAAACTGATATATACCCTTATGTAAAGGGTGTAATAATAACATAAAATTTAGCAGAACCCTGCTACAAGTGGCATCCCTGCGAACGCGTGCCAATTGATTAACCAGCCTACATAAAGAAAACTCTATATAATTATTGTAGTTGTTATTTGCAAGCAGAATCAAAGTATGTTTTGTTTATGTTATAACTATGTTGAAACCTTATGTTTAATGCAACATTCAAGCTACACGAAAACACGACTACACGAACACAAATGCTGCTTGCTACATTTGTGTCCGTGTAGCTGCTACTGAAATATTTACTAGACTACCACTACAATGTTATTTGAAGAATTTAAACAAAATACTTATTTGATTCTAATTGAACCAAACAAAACACAAACAATAAAAAAGAAGTAAAAAATAAAAATTAACTAAAACAAACAACTCTATTATTTTGCAAAATGTAAGCAGCTGCTTGCTACCTTTCAGTGGTGTCACTTAAAGTCTTTTTGTGTTGTTTAAGCTATTTTTTTGCATCTTACTGTATTGGCAGCACTAACCTGTTAATTGTCGACCACACCACAAAAACATTTATTCTCATAAGCACAAGTGTATTCTATTTTTAACTGCTTGTGTTCGGTAGCCTGTAGCGAGAAATGTATTTAATGCATTACTGATTAAAGCTAAAATTATACGTGCCATAACATAATGTTATGGTTATGACCGTTGCTATAAAAACCAAAGTTCTATTGGTTTCTATGGTTATGGTTATTGAGTAATGGTAGTCACCTATATTCAAATACAGTGTTGCCCATAAGTTTGGTTCGAACAGATGTTTTCTGTGGTTATGTCTATGCCACGTATAATTGAACCCTTAACATAAATAAACATTCGTGGGATCTGTAAAAAAATCTCTTTGGTATATTATATATTTTCTGTCTAAATTGGGCAGATATTGTGAGGGCAAAAAAGTATCTTTACGTTTTAACATATATGTAGATTTAAATAGTTTTCCTAATGAACTCCAACCTGCTTTGTACATACCCGCTGCTACTATTTCGATTTAAGCCTTGAAATGCATTTTCATGACGGATAACGGATACATCTGATCCACTAGTAGCCAGACGATTACGTTGATTTTGTTGGTGTTGCTGATGATTATGATAATGTCCGTGTAGGTGGCGGTGATTGTGTTGGGGCGCTATTATATGTGGCTGCTCAATGATTAGCGGTGGTTTAGATTTTCGATGATTTTCCGAGCCTTTATTACGGGGTAGTTTTGGTTTTGGCTTTCCGCGACATGAACGAAACTGGCCTAACTGAAAAACCTTCTTCAAACTTTTTGTGGCAAAAATTGAGGTTTTTGTTTTTTTCTACGCAGAAAGAAAATAACAAACTTAAGAAAAGAAAACAAGGTTCTTAATAATATTTTAAATCATACTTGCGAGCCACTTGAATAAAGTTTACGTTTTAGTTTCTTTTTGTTTTGGCGGCGCATTATGTTCTTTGATCTTTGAAATAACTCATCCTTTGTTAGGGTTACTGCTAGTTTAAGGAGAAATTCCTTGTAGATCGGCTTTAGATCATTAAACGACATACCGTCTGCATCAATAATTGCCGAAAGGATGTCATCAAGTGAATGTAAATTCTCGTGCAAACGGAACTCGTTAAAGAGTTCGCTAAAACCAAGTGGTGAACTATAAATAAAAATTTAAACAAATTAAAAAAAGTGTTAATTTCATATCTGTTGCATTGATTTCATATTAATTTAAAATTTATTCTTTGTTAACACGACAAAATTAATTGAATAAAATTTTATCGCAATTATGAGCATGGAAAATTACGTCATAAGACATTCTTTAAAAAATAAATCTGCCATGGTTATGATTAAATCTTAAAATCTTTAAAACGAATCAAGCTTTATCTGATGTGTGTAGTGTTTTAGGTACTTACCCGCCACCACCCCCGCCATTCAAACCACCAACTTTTCCAGAATTACGACGTGCTGCTCTGGATTTGTACCGCGAAAGGCCTCCTGTATTTAGGAAGCTACCAGATCTAGGAATGGCAACGCGCGTAAATATATCTCCACTATCACCACTACGTAGTCCCATGTTTGATGAAGCTATTGCTGCCGCCACCACAGCTGGGGCCATACCGTTGCCAATTAGTTGCGATGCTTTGTAAACACTATCACCCGATGATTTTTTTGAATGGTTCATATGAGAATGATGTGAACTTCTAATACTCTTTTCTGCTTTATCTAGATACGGCCGACACGATGAATCACAATTATCACTAGAGTTTTGATGATTATGTTTTGATAAATGTAGTTTTCGGTGCTCATTTCCTGGCACGGTGGTTGGTATGGGCGGAGCTCTTTTAGTTTTGTGCGATTTTCGTTTTCTTCCCTCTGACGAAGTCTCCGCCGTCTCATTGATAACATTACTGCTTGAACTAAGTGAACTATTTGAAACTCGTTTTCTGCGACTTGAACGGGACGCTGCCGAGACACCGACGGTGTTGCCGGCACTACTGCGAAATGAACTCTTGCGCCCAGCTGCTACCATTTGTGACCTCGAATGATAATTTGAGCCGGTCACTGCCGAACTACTTGCAATGCTAACACAACTGACACCGTTCTGATTACGTGGTGTACGTCGTTTAGTACTTCGGTGAGAATTTGAATTGACATGCGCCATCAGACTCTGATATAGAGTGGCCGCAATGACGATGGCATCTTCAGTATTTTTGCAAATAAAACCATGGCACTCTAGCACTTTGGGCATACCATTAGAACGCATAACTACTGCAAAAATTGGTGCATGCTGATTGTTGGCAAGACGTTTTTGATCAGAGGGACTGAAATGAAAACGTAAAATATGTTTAAAAAATAGTTGTAAGTGACAGGAAAAAGGGGTTAAAATTTTTTATTGCACCTAAATGATGAAACGGAACACCGGCATGTCGTTTTTTTCTATTCAATTTGACGTAAAATCACGCTGCTGAATGCAGTTAAAAATATAATCTATTTTATTAAGACAATGAGTTTTCTTGAAAAGGAAATTCTCTCAACAATATTGCCGCCATTTTAAAAAATTTCGTAAATTTTGTAAACTAAACCACATGTTTTGGAGAAGAAAACTAAGGACAAAAGAAAATATAAAAATATTTAAAAATGCAATTATATTTAAAATTTTGTAAGTGGGTGAATTAAATGACTTATATTGTTCAAAAATTAGTTAAAGAAGTACAAATCATGACTTGTAAATAAAAATGGGAAAAGTTAAATATGAGTTCTTAAAGTTGCAGCCGCTTTTCAATTATGGGTCTGTTTTCTGTGAAAGTCGTTTTTGCTTAAAGTTGCGGACGTATTCTGTTTCATCATAAAAACTAATTTATTAAAAATAACCGAAAGTGTTCACTCGCGTGACAAAACTTCAGGACAAAGATATCTTTTCAAATGCCTCTATTATGTTCTTAAATTTAAATTGCAGAACTGAGTCATGACCACCCATCATGTTTCGCATAATGAAAACAGCTTTGTACCTGGATATTTCAAAAAAACTGCATTACGCTTGGGATGATGTTTTTTAAAAAATTTACTGGTTTCTTTGACAAACGATACATTTTTTTCTATTATTGGTGCTTTGTTGTCTTTCGTGATCGAAATGTTAAGTCTATTGGAATAGCAAGGAGTTTGTTTTGAATTTTTTGCGGTTTCTTGTACTTTTTTTACTGCGCTATGTTCTGCCAATACCAAAGGACACCCGTCAGTTCCAATCCCTACAAAATTTTTCAAATCAAGGAACGGTTTTTAAAGCTCTTAAGACTACTGATGATAGTGTGTTTCCATTAATAGACACTTCGATGTCATCGCCAATATTATTTAAAGTCTCTTCAAATGCGTCGATAAACTCGATAAATTATTCTTTTACTAACTTTTCGTTTACGTTAAAGCACCTTAAAGGTACAAAAATTTGGCGTTTTCCTGATAAATCAGCGGTTTTGTAAAAAATAATCAAATAATAATTAGTGTCATAAATATTTTTAGTATAATTTCTAAAATAAGAATATAGAAACTTTTATTTATTTTATTTTGAATTATTTTCGAAAAACTAAATGAAGTATCTTAAGGGGAAACTTGAAAATGGTGGCCTAAAATTTCATCTGCGGCATCTATACGAAATCGCAGAAGTGAACGAAAAATACCTGCCGAGCTTGTATGTTTAGAAGATAGCAAAGAACCATCATCTCGATGCCCACGGAGAGGTATATTATGCCTTCCGAGGAAAATTATATTTTTTTTAATGAGCAAAAAACGTTTTCGATTTTTAATTTCTTCTTAAAGTTAATTTAATTTAAACGAAAGTTTTCTTGTGTTTTCAAAAACATTTTTCCAAAAGCAACAGCATCTTTGAATATGCAGTACATTTGCTTAATAAAATATATGAAACGTTTGTTTTATGGCTACAAATATTTTTATTTGTTAAATCAAATATGAACTTTGAATCCGCACCTGAATCGCCAGTTTCGATAGTCGTATCTCAGGGCAACTGTGTTTTGTGATGTTTAGAGCGAACGGATTTGAATGTGTTTAGGCTCATTTTAATACTTGTCCAGATTGTCTAATATTTCGCATTTAACTAGTGGAACTTGAAGATTCTTATGGGCGTAAGTTTTCGTATAGATTGTTTTCAAGACGTTGAATTTTCTCTATGTTGGAGACGGCGCACAATAAAAAAAAATGTTTTATATTGTAGATAAAAATATATAGGTCGACAGATAACAATAATTTTTAAATAAATTTTAAAGAATTTTTTCGATTTAGCTCTTTTTGGTGGCGCTAGAGGGCGCCAAAGTCAAAGAATTTTAAGTAAAAATGACTAAACAAATACCCGCGTTTTACATGCTTCAGGAAAACAGTTTTAAAAAATTTTTTTTTGGAGTATGAGATTGAAATTTTTTTCTGTAGTAAATAACTATATTTGCAACTAATTGTCAAAAAAAATTTTTGTGATTTCTTTTTTTATAAGTATTTCTTATTGCTTTGAAAAATGCTTATTATTCACTTAAGCTCAAAAAATTTTTTAACTTTGATGAAAAATTAAAAAAAAAAGAAAAATATGGTCTATGTGTTTTTTTCTGTTTTCAAAAATCCATACTGTTTTCTAATAACTACAAGAAAAAAATTTTAAAAAATTTAACCACAACTTTAAAAAAAAATTATTTTTAAAAATGGCTATTTTCGTGATTTTTTCTCAAATTTCGACAGTTTTCTGGAGTTAAAAAATAAAAAAAACTAACAATATAATAACTTATAAAGCCAAATTGATACTATTAGATTAGATTAATTAACGAGATAAATTAAAAAAATAAGTATAAAATTGTGTTTGCCTCTTTTTAACGCTACAAGATGCCGCTAAATTAACAGATTGACGTTAGTGATTCATTGTTTACCTCCCACCACTGTTGCTAACATTTTTCCCAAAAATATAGATAAGTTAGTATAAAAAATCGCTAGAAGTTAGCTAAATTTTTAAAATGTTTAAAATGTGAGCTATGAATTGCCAAAAAATTGATTTTTTCCAGTTCTGTTGTGACTATTTATAACGAAAACTAGATCAAAAATTTAATGTCTTTCATAACTCTTTTAAAACTTTGCATCACAAGAATCTAGCAATTGAAAATCGCTAGATTTGACTCCCACCTACAAATATTATTTGCCGTTACCTTTTATTTAAATTGGAGACGAGTACGTGACAGCAGTTTTTTTTTGCAACATCCTTTGTTTGTAGTAAGCAAAATTGTTTGGTGGAGTGTTCGCAAATATTGCACACAGACATTTCAGTTAAAGAAAAAAATTAAAATTTTTTTAAAAAAAGGTTCAATAAATTTATATGCTTATAATTAATTACTTTTACAAACGAGTAAAAGTGAGGGCGAGTGGTTTACTAAATTAACGTGCACATCTCTAATCATAGTGTAAACAACGATTTTAATAAAACATCAAGTAATTGGTCAAAACAAATAATTTAAAGTGATGGATTTTATTTTATATAATTCAGATATAGTTGACTGCTGGATAAAAGCAACTTCTGAAGATAAAGAAAGAAAAAAGGCGAGTCATATTTTGACAAAAATAAATTATTACAAAGTGTTTATTTCTTTCACATCGAAATGATAAATTTTTGGAAAGAAAGCAGGGGCAACTTAATGCATTTAAAAAGGAAATATCCTTCGTGGGTAAACAATATTTTTTTAAGCTGATGATGTAAGTTTTATAATTTTTAATTGATATTCTAAAAAATAAAGATATCATATTAAATATATTTAATTTAAACTCTTAGCAACCAAGCACGAGGAAAACTGCTTATGAAAATTTGCTACTTCCAACTCCAGAATGTGATAGTACAGTGGCTTTACATGCAACAGAAACCTTATGTAAAAAACGTGGTAGACCGACGAAAAATTTTAGTAGCACTACAGTCAAAACTAGACACCGAAGAGTGGCAGAGTTAGTATTAAAATGTTCCCTTGAGGAAGTAGAATTTGCAGTGGAAAATTTAAGACGGGAATCTTATTCTGTTTTGCAAAGCCTAATGTCGAATTCAAAATGCTTACCAGCAACAAAAGCTTTATATATGAATTTAGATTTTACCGAAAGAAAATATAGTGTCTTATGTAACACAATAAATGAAATACACCCAAATTGTTTTCCGCCTCTGTATGCGTTACAAACTGAGAAAAAACAATTTATTCCGTCTTTTGTGGTATCTGAAAAAAAAAAATTCAGGGTGCTTGTCTTAAGAAGCATTGGAAGCCATCCACAAAATCGTGAGAAAAGCAAGACTGTCCCATACGAGGAAAACGTCATGAAAATACACTCATAAAGATTTAATAACTTATTTAATACTATCTTTAGAGCCGTTTTTGACTTCAAAAAGGAATCCAAAGACCAAAAAAAAAATTATTATTTGCAGAAATTGATAAATATATACTTAAGAGAAAATGCTAATGAGCCAGTTGAAGACGACGAGACAAATGTTTCATTGAGCGGCAATATTTTTTGGGAAGAGTCCAATACTGAAGATGTTTTCTTGTAAATTAAAATATATATAAATTATTAAAAACATAAAAATTATAATTCAAAAACGCACTTATACGTATTTTAAATTTAATTTTAATTTAGAAACATTGTAATTTTGTACTTTCACGTTGTCGTCCAAATTATAATGTAGAAGATTTTTAGCCAATTTGTTTTTTATTTTCTATTTTTATAAATAAATTTTAATGAAATTTGGCACTAACAATTGTTTAACACATAATAATAACCATACCACCCAATTTAATGAGAATCGGATAACCTTTGTAACAGTCTTGGCATTTTTGCGAAAAAGGATATATGACAGGACCTAGAGTCCTTGCGCCAATCCCAATAAAAGTTATCACACAAGTTACTAGCACGGGATGTAAATGATCTACGGACTATTGTAACTTTCTGTGCAGTTATGTAGTCAAAATTGAAAATTTCGTCCTTTCTATATATGGGCAGTAGGCGTGTCCTTTGCCCGATTTTTTCAAAAAATTGATTTTTTCTTAATTTGTGTATTTATACTAATGTACCAAATTTCAAAGCTCTGGGACCACTCCTTCTATTTTTGTCCCATCACTATATGGGATCAAAGCACTGTGCGGCGGCCGTAGCCGTATTTCGTAGCACTAAAATTGCTAAAATTTACAATCTTAGCAAAGCACAGAGTTTCTAACAATTAGCCAATTAGTTTTAGGCTGCTTTCAAATTCATTTATTAATATTTCTTTGCAACTATATGTGACTTTCATGTGAGGCGAAGATCCAGGTGAATTCCAAAGTCTTTTACCTCAATATGGTGAAGTATTATTTGGTTATTAATAAAGATGGGTAGCCAATTTTTCCTTTTCCTCATACGATTTTATTATAACCTGTAACAACCTGTCGGCTTGTTTGATATTACAGTTTTTATCTAAAGCCAAATTGGGAGTTAGGAATGCAGCTGTTATTATTGAGGAGTGGATATAGCTTGTTTTTAGAAAATGTTTTGCACCATTTCGATATTTGTAGTTGCTAACAGAGCTATAGGCCTGTAAGACTCCAGCTTCAAAGGCTCTTTCCCAGGCTTATGAATCATTTTTACTTAGGCAAATTTCCATAATTGCAGAAAGTATTCAATCCATAAAGGGGAACTAAAAAATTATTATTTTTGCTATGAAAGATAGCTCTTAAAACTTATTCTAAAAAACTTTGGGGCGTATTTAGCATTCAACTCATTAATAACCTCTACGGCATCTAGAAATTGGAATCGCTTTTCCAAAGGTCAATAGGCAATAATTCACTCATGTTAGTACATGTTTTGAAAGGGAACACATTCCGCAAATGATTTGCTAAAATATCAAAAATATCCCAGGATTCTCTCCGAATACGCAGAGGTGTTTGTGCCATAAGGGGTAAACTAAGGCTGATCATCATAGAGAATTATTTGTCTAAGGAGTCGAGTCTGTCTTTGTTAACTTATAATTTTTTTTTAATTAAGTTTGAGGCTAGGGTGACCTATGCTCTTGCCTTCTCTTCCTTTTTAAGACAAAACTATTCTTTATCGGAAGAAAAAAAACTTTTTCCATTTAGGCTACTTAGACAGTCATCAATGCCTTCCGGGATTTTTAACAGGAGGATTTCCGAGTAGTGGGCGCTAATATATTTTTTATATTTTACTGATTTTGCTCGTTTAGATAAGAAAAAGTTTCTAGTTGCGATTTGGTGACGACTTGAAAAGTGGAAAAGCGTTCCTGTAGTGGTACTTTTTGTAACTTCTAAACCAATTAAAATAGAAAGAAATTCTAAATGGGTTCGGCTGTTTGAAAAAATTATGAACATATTTTTGGCATTTTTCGAAATATTAAACCGTGAGAAGAAAGACAGGATAAACACTAAATTTTGATACTGCTCAGGTCCATTTTGCACCTTTGGACCATTTGTAATAAAGCACAAAGTTTAAATTGCGTTCAGAAGGTTTTAAAATTAGTAGAATATGTTTTTGATACTTTTTTGAAATATAATACCCAAAGGGGCAAGACAGGGTGATTTTGATACTCTTCTTTGTAAATTATGAACCAATAGAGGAAGAAGCAAAATTTTAATTGCGTTTGGCGGGCCTCGAAAACATATGATGTAATTTTTGTTACCTTTCTAAAATATTGGATCTAATTGATAGGGACTTAACCACGTTAGTACGTCTGCCTGTTTAAATCAATCTTTCAAACACCAATCACGTTCTACACATACATTTACAATTCACAAACATGCCTATAAGTCAAAAATATTCCTAGGAAAATGTTTAACAGAAAAAGATCTTGCAGAGAAAACTCTGAGCCAGAATTAATCAAGAATTTAGCGAGGAGATAAGGTTGAATACGAGGAGAAGAAGAAAAACTTTTTTTCTTTTTGTAGTTTTTTTAAATCCTTAATTTTTCTTTAACGCTATAAGAGAAAATCGTTTTTGTACCGAATTATTATTTGCAATAAAAATTGGATAACCGAAATCGTAAGTGATCGTATCTAAACTTTGGCCAACCAGTTAAATCTAGAGTCACATATTCATAGCGCTAAAGGTAATGATTTGTATATGATGGGACTGAAATGGTAGAATTTAATAAAGGCGACTAAAGTTTGGCCAGGCTATAAGAGACAACTTGTACCATATTTTAATGTTTAAAGTTACAACTGCATTAACTGAAAACGTCCAGAACTTGGGGCTAAATAGAAAATACGCTCCCGTTAATAGCTAAAGTTTTTTGAATTTTCCAGCTATTTAAAAATCTTAATCGATTATTCGAGTAAAGTCAAAATCCCAAAATCGATTATCTATTTGATCGAACGCAAAATCAAAACCCGATTAAATGAATACTCTAGTTCGTATGCTAAGCGTTATAGTCGTCAGCAGCTATAAAGCGGTGCACTGATCGCTTATTATTCAAAACTTAGGCGGGCATAAACTGACAATTTGGGAACTTTGGTATCGTAAATAAATCCAGAAATAAATATTACATTTATTTTTACTTTTAACTTTTACTGCTTGTTGTACTTCTTCCCATTTAGTGCTTTTTATACCCTTCACATAGTGATAGGGTATATATCACTTTGTCATTCCGTTTGTAATTTCTTTATTATTCATTTGCGACCCCATAAAGTATATATATTCTGGATCCTTATAGATAGGGAATCCGATTTAGCGATGTCCGTCTGTCCGTCTGTTGAAATCAAGTTTCCGGAGTCAAATAAAAAGATACAGACCAGTTAATGGTGTCAAACAATCAGAAATATCCTGGAGACAATCGCTATTTAAAATCAGCAAAATCGGTTCACTATTGACCGAGATATATGCGAAAACCCAGAGTAACCCATTTTTTTTAGGACAAAATCCGTGCATATATCCCTATATATCTCAGTAGGTATAGTCACTATTGCCACAAAACCTGGCACGGATACTCCTAAAGAAGGGACCTTAATAATGGAAAAAATTTTTTCAGATAGGACCAGGGGAAGGGGTATTTTTCCTACAATTGCACAAATTTGGTGAAATATTTTATGCGCTATATCTCGGAAACTATAACAGCTATCGACATAAAATGTTCTACAAAAAGTGATTGTACGCAAAGATCTACACTTCAAAGAAAAAATTTTTTGAGTGGGGGCAAAAAATGGGTAGCTCCCACACAAATCGACAATTATTATAAAATATTCGATACGCTATATCTCGGAAACTGTAACAGCTATCGACATAAAATGTTCTACAAAAAGTTATTGTACGCAAAGATCTACACTTCAAAGAAAAAATTTTTTGAGTGGGGGCAAAAAAAGGCGTAGCTCCCATACAAATCGACAATTATTATAAAATATTCGATACGCTATATCTCGGAAACTGTAACAGCTATCGACATAAAATGTTCTATAAAAAGTGATTGTACGCAAAGATCTACACTTTAAAGAAAAAATTTTTTGAGTGGGGGCAAAAAAGGGGTAGCTCCCATACAAATCGACAATTGTTATAAAATATTCGATACGCTATATCTCGGAAACTGTAACAGCTATCGACATAAAATGTTCTATAAAAAGTGATTGTATGCGAAGATCTACACTCCAAAGAAAAAATTTTTTGAGTGGGGGCAAAAAATGGGGTAGCTCCCATACAAATCGACAATTATTATAAAATATTCGATACGCTATATCTCGGAAACTGTAACAGCTATCGACATAAAATGTTCTACAAAAAGTTATTGTACGCAAAGATCTACACTTCAAAGAAAAAATTTTTTGAGTGGGGGCAAAAAAAGGCGTAGCTCCCATACAAATCGACAATTATTATAAAATATTCGATACGCTATATCTCGGAAACTGTAACAGCTATCGACATAAAATGTTCTATAAAAAGTGATTGTATGCGAAGATCTACACTCCAAAGAAAAAATTTTTTGAGTGGGGGCAAAAAAAGGCGTAGCTCCCATACAAATCGACAATTATTATAAAATATTCGATACGCTATATCTCGGAAACTGTAACAGCTATCGACATAAAATGTTCTATAAAAAGTGATTGTACGCAAAGATCTACACTTCAAAGAAAAAATTTTTTGAGTGGGGGCAAAAAAAGGGGTAGCTCCCATACAAATCGACAATTGTTATAAAATATTCGATACGCTATATCTCGGAAACTGTAACAGCTATCGACATAAAATGTTCTACAAAAAGTTATTGTACGCAAAGATCTACACTTCAAAGAAAAAATTTTTTGAGTGGGGGCAAAGAAAGGGGTAGCTCCCATACAAATCGACAATTATTATAAAATATTCGATACGCTATATCTCGGAAACTGTAACAGCTATCGACATAAAATGTTCTATAAAAAGTGATTGTACGCAAAGATCTACACTTTAAAGAAAAAATTTTTTGAGTGGGGGCAAAAAAGGGGTAGCTCCCATACAAATCGACAATTGTTATAAAATATTCGATACGCTATATCTCGGAAACTGTAACAGCTATCGACATAAAATGTTCTATAAAAAGTGATTGTACGCAAAGATCTACACTTTAAAGAAAAAAATTTTTTGAGTGGGGGCAAAAAAAGGGGTAGCTCCCATACAAATCGACAATTATTATAAAATATTCGATACGCTTTATCTCGGAAACTATAACAGCTATCGACATAAAATGTTCTATAAAAAGTGATTGTACGCAAAGGTCTACACTTTAAAGAAAAAATTTTTTGATTGGGGGCAAAAAAAGGGGTAGCTCCCTTACAAATCGACAATTGTTATAAAATATTCGATACGCTATATCTCGGAAACTATAACAGCTATCGACATAAAATGTTCTATAAAAAGTGATTGTACGCAAAGATCTACACTTTAAAGAAAAAATTTTTTGAGTGGGGGCAAAAAAAGGGGTAGCTCCCATACAAATCGACAATTATTATAAAATATTCGATACGCTATATCTCGGAAACTGTAACAGCTATCGACATAAAATGTTCTATAAAAAGTGATTGTACGCAAAGATCTACACTTCAAAGAAAAAAATTTTTTGAGTGGGGGCAAAAAAAGGGGTAGCTCCCATACAAATCGACAATTGTTATAAAATATTCGATACGCTATATCTCGGAAACTATAACAGCTATCGACATAAAATGTTCTATAAAAAGTGATTGTACGCAAAGATCTACACTTTAATGAAAAAAAATTTTTTGAGTGGGGGCAAAAAATGGGGTAGCTCCCATACAAATCGACAATTGCTATAAAATATTCGATACGCTATATCTCGGAAACCATATAAGAGATCGAAATGAAATGTTTTACAAAGAGTAATTGGGAAATAAGGCCTACGCTTTGAAGAAAAATTTTATTAAGTGGGGGCAAAAATAGGGGTAGCTCCCATACAAATCGACAATTGTTATAAAATATTCGATACGCTATATCTCGGAAACTGTAACAGCTATCGACATAAAATGTTCTACAAAAAGTTATTGTACGCAAAGATCTACACTTCAAAGAAAAAATTTTTTGAGTGGGGGCAAAAAAAGGCGTAGCTCCCATACAAATCGACAATTATTATAAAATATTCGATACGCTATATCTCGGAAACTGTAACAGCTATCGACATAAAATGTTCTATAAAAAGTGATTGTACGCAAAGATCTACACTTTAAAGAAAAAAATTTTTTGAGTGGGGGCAAAAAAAGGGGTAGCTCCCATACAAATCGACAATTATTATAAAATATTCGATACGCTATATCTCGGAAACTGTAACAGCTATCGACATAAAATGTTCTACAAAAAGTTATTGTACGCAAAGATCTACACTTCAAAGAAAAAATTTTTTGAGTGGGGGCAAAAAAAGGCGTAGCTCCCATACAAATCGACAATTATTATAAAATATTCGATACGCTATATCTCGGAAACTGTAACAGCTATCGACATAAAATGTTCTATAAAAAGTGATTGTACGCAAAGATCTACACTTTAAAGAAAAAATTTTTTGAGTGGGGGCAAAAAAGGGGTAGCTCCCATACAAATCGACAATTGTTATAAAATATTCGATACGCTATATCTCGGAAACTGTAACAGCTATCGACATAAAATGTTCTATAAAAAGTGATTGTATGCGAAGATCTACACTCCAAAGAAAAAATTTTTTGAGTGGGGGCAAAAAATGGGGTAGCTCCCATACAAATCGACAATTATTATAAAATATTCGATACGCTATATCTCGGAAACTGTAACAGCTATCGACATAAAATGTTCTACAAAAAGTTATTGTACGCAAAGATCTACACTTCAAAGAAAAAATTTTTTGAGTGGGGGCAAAAAAAGGCGTAGCTCCCATACAAATCGACAATTATTATAAAATATTCGATACGCTATATCTCGGAAACTGTAACAGCTATCGACATAAAATGTTCTATAAAAAGTGATTGTATGCGAAGATCTACACTCCAAAGAAAAAATTTTTTGAGTGGGGGCAAAAAAAGGGGTAGCTCCCATACAAATCGACAATTATTATAAAATATTCGATACGCTATATCTCGGAAACTGTAACAGCTATCGACATAAAATGTTCTATAAAAAGTGATTGTACGCAAAGATCTACACTTCAAAGAAAAAATTTTTTGAGTGGGGGCAAAAAAAGGGGTAGCTCCCATACAAATCGACAATTGTTATAAAATATTCGATACGCTATATCTCGGAAACTGTAACAGCTATCGACATAAAATGTTCTACAAAAAGTTATTGTACGCAAAGATCTACACTTCAAAGAAAAAATTTTTTGAGTGGGGGCAAAGAAAGGGGTAGCTCCCATACAAATCGACAATTATTATAAAATATTCGATACGCTATATCTCGGAAACTGTAACAGCTATCGACATAAAATGTTCTATAAAAAGTGATTGTACGCAAAGATCTACACTTTAAAGAAAAAATTTTTTGAGTGGGGGCAAAAAAGGGGTAGCTCCCATACAAATCGACAATTGTTATAAAATATTCGATACGCTATATCTCGGAAACTGTAACAGCTATCGACATAAAATGTTCTATAAAAAGTGATTGTACGCAAAGATCTACACTTTAAAGAAAAAAATTTTTTGAGTGGGGGCAAAAAAAGGGGTAGCTCCCATACAAATCGACAATTATTATAAAATATTCGATACGCTTTATCTCGGAAACTATAACAGCTATCGACATAAAATGTTCTATAAAAAGTGATTGTACGCAAAGGTCTACACTTTAAAGAAAAAATTTTTTGATTGGGGGCAAAAAAAGGGGTAGCTCCCTCACAAATCGACAATTGTTATAAAATATTCGATACGCTATATCTCGGAAACTATAACAGCTATCGACATAAAATGTTCTATAAAAAGTGATTGTACGCAAAGATCTACACTTTAAAGAAAAAATTTTTTGAGTGGGGGCAAAAAAAGGGGTAGCTCCCATACAAATCGACAATTATTATAAAATATTCGATACGCTATATCTCGGAAACTGTAACAGCTATCGACATAAAATGTTCTATAAAAAGTGATTGTACGCAAAGATCTACACTTCAAAGAAAAAAATTTTTTGAGTGGGGGCAAAAAAAGGGGTAGCTCCCATACAAATCGACAATTGTTATAA
The DNA here is from genome assembly GCA_963583895.1 of Melanophora roralis. NCBI lineage: Eukaryota > Metazoa > Arthropoda > Insecta > Diptera > Rhinophoridae > Melanophora > Melanophora roralis. The sequence continues at coordinate 88,559,886 of OY757187.1, read as the reverse complement.
AATATTCGATACGCTATATCTCGGAAACTATAACAGCTATCGACATAAAATGTTCTATAAAAAGTGATTGTACGCAAAGATCTACACTTTAATGAAAAAATTTTTTGAGTGGGGGCAAAAAATGGGGTAGCTCCCATACAAATCGACAATTGCTATAAAATATTCGATACGCTATATCTCGGAAACCATATAAGAGATCGAAATGAAATGTTTTACAAAGAGTAATTGGGAAATAAGGCCTACGCTTTGAAGAAAAATTTTATTAAGTGGGGGCAAAAAAAGGGGTAGCTCCCATACAAATCGACAATTGCTATAAAATATTCGATACGCTATATCTCGGAAACCATATAAGAGATCGAAATGAAATGTTTTACAAAGAGTAATTGCGCAAGAATGCCTACGCTTTAAAGAAAAAATTTTTTGAGTGGGGGCAAAAAAAGGGGTAGCTCCCGTACAAATTAACAATTTTTATGAAATATTCGGTACGCTATATCTCGGAAACTATAACAGATAGCGAAATATAATGTTCTACAAAAAGAAATTGGGTAAGAATTCCTACGCTTTAAAGAAAAAATTTTTTGAGTGGGGGCAAAAAAAGGGGTAGCTCCCATACAAATCGACAATTGTTATAAAATATTCGATACGCTATATCTCGGAAACTATAACAGCTATCGACATAAAATGTTCTATAAAAAGTGATTGTACGCAAAGATCTACACTTTAATGAAAAAATTTTTTGAGTGGGGGCAAAAAATGGGGTAGCTCCCATACAAATCGACAATTGCTATAAAATATTCGATACGCTATATCTCGGAAACCATATAAGAGATCGAAATGAAATGTTTTACAAAGAGTAATTGGGAAATAAGGCCTACGCTTTGAAGAAAAATTTTATTAAGTGGGGGCAAAAAAAGGGGTAGCTCCCATACAAATCGACAATTGCTATAAAATATTCGATACGCTATATCTCGGAAACCATATAAGAGATCGAAATGAAATGTTTTACAAAGAGTAATTGCGCAAGAATGCCTACGCTTTAAAGAAAAAATTTTTTGAGTGGGGGCAAAAAAAGGGGTAGCTCCCGTACAAATTAACAATTTTTATGAAATATTCGGTACGCTATATCTCGGAAACTATAACAGATAGCGAAATATAATGTTCTACAAAAAGTAATTGGACAAGAAGGCCTACGCTTTAAAAAAAAATATTTTTGAGTGGGGGCAAAAAAAGGGGTAGCTCCCATACAAATCGACAATTGTTATAAAATATTCGATACGCTATATCTCGGAAACTATAACAGCTATCGACATAAAATGTTCTATAAAAAGTGATTGTACGCAAAGATCTACACTTTAAAGAAAAAATTTTTTGAGTGGGGGCAAAAAAAGGGGTAGCTCCCATACAAATCGACAATTGCTATAAAATATTCGATACGCTATATCTCGGAAACCATATAAGAGATCGAAATGAAATGTTTTACAAAGAGTAATTGCGCAAGAATGCCTACGCTTTAAAGAAAAAATTTTTTGAGTGGGGGCAAAAAAAGGGGTAGCTCCCGTACAAATTAACAATTTTTATGAAATATTCGGTACGCTATATCTCGGAAACTATAACAGATAGCGAAATATAATGTTCTACAAAAAGTAATTGGACAAGAAGGCCTACGCTTTAAAGAAAAAATTTTTTGAGTGGGGGCAAAAAAAGGGGTAGCTCCCATACAAATCGACAATTGTTATAAAATATTCGATACGCTATATCTCGGAAACTATAACAGCTATCGACATAAAATGTTCTATAAAAAGTGATTGTACGCAAAGATCTACACTTTAAAGAAAAAATTTTTTGAGTGGGGGCAAAAAAAGGGGTAGCTCCCATACAAATCGACAATTGTTATAAAATATTCGATACGCTATATCTCGGAAACTGTAACAGCTATCGACATAAAATGTTCTATAAAAAGTGATTGTACGCAAAGATCTACACTTTAAAGAAAAAAATTTTTTGAGTGGGGGCAAAAAAAGGGGTAGCTCCCATACAAATCGACAATTATTATAAAATATTCGATACGCTTTATCTCGGAAACTATAACAGCTATCGACATAAAATGTTCTATAAAAAGTGATTGTACGCAAAGGTCTACACTTTAAAGAAAAAATTTTTTGATTGGGGGCAAAAAAAGGGGTAGCTCCCTTACAAATCGACAATTGTTATAAAATATTCGATACGCTATATCTCGGAAACTATAACAGCTATCGACATAAAATGTTCTATAAAAAGTGATTGTACGCAAAGATCTACACTTTAAAGAAAAAATTTTTTGAGTGGGGGCAAAAAAAGGGGTAGCTCCCATACAAATCGACAATTATTATAAAATATTCGATACGCTATATCTCGGAAACTGTAACAGCTATCGACATAAAATGTTCTATAAAAAGTGATTGTACGCAAAGATCTACACTTCAAAGAAAAAAATTTTTTGAGTGGGGGCAAAAAAAGGGGTAGCTCCCATACAAATCGACAATTGTTATAAAATATTCGATACGCTATATCTCGGAAACTATAACAGCTATCGACATAAAATGTTCTATAAAAAGTGATTGTACGCAAAGATCTACACTTTAATGAAAAAAAATTTTTTGAGTGGGGGCAAAAAATGGGGTAGCTCCCATACAAATCGACAATTGCTATAAAATATTCGATACGCTATATCTCGGAAACCATATAAGAGATCGAAATGAAATGTTTTACAAAGAGTAATTGGGAAATAAGGCCTACGCTTTGAAGAAAAATTTTATTAAGTGGGGGCAAAAATAGGGGTAGCTCCCATACAAATCGACAATTGTTATAAAATATTCGATACGCTATATCTCGGAAACTGTAACAGCTATCGACATAAAATGTTCTACAAAAAGTTATTGTACGCAAAGATCTACACTTCAAAGAAAAAATTTTTTGAGTGGGGGCAAAAAAAGGCGTAGCTCCCATACAAATCGACAATTATTATAAAATATTCGATACGCTATATCTCGGAAACTGTAACAGCTATCGACATAAAATGTTCTATAAAAAGTGATTGTACGCAAAGATCTACACTTTAAAGAAAAAAATTTTTTGAGTGGGGGCAAAAAAAGGGGTAGCTCCCATACAAATCGACAATTATTATAAAATATTCGATACGCTATATCTCGGAAACTGTAACAGCTATCGACATAAAATGTTCTACAAAAAGTTATTGTACGCAAAGATCTACACTTCAAAGAAAAAATTTTTTGAGTGGGGGCAAAAAAAGGCGTAGCTCCCATACAAATCGACAATTATTATAAAATATTCGATACGCTATATCTCGGAAACTGTAACAGCTATCGACATAAAATGTTCTATAAAAAGTGATTGTACGCAAAGATCTACACTTTAAAGAAAAAATTTTTTGAGTGGGGGCAAAAAAGGGGTAGCTCCCATACAAATCGACAATTGTTATAAAATATTCGATACGCTATATCTCGGAAACTGTAACAGCTATCGACATAAAATGTTCTATAAAAAGTGATTGTATGCGAAGATCTACACTCCAAAGAAAAAATTTTTTGAGTGGGGGCAAAAAATGGGGTAGCTCCCATACAAATCGACAATTATTATAAAATATTCGATACGCTATATCTCGGAAACTGTAACAGCTATCGACATAAAATGTTCTACAAAAAGTTATTGTACGCAAAGATCTACACTTCAAAGAAAAAATTTTTTGAGTGGGGGCAAAAAAAGGCGTAGCTCCCATACAAATCGACAATTATTATAAAATATTCGATACGCTATATCTCGGAAACTGTAACAGCTATCGACATAAAATGTTCTATAAAAAGTGATTGTATGCGAAGATCTACACTCCAAAGAAAAAATTTTTTGAGTGGGGGCAAAAAAAGGGGTAGCTCCCATACAAATCGACAATTATTATAAAATATTCGATACGCTATATCTCGGAAACTGTAACAGCTATCGACATAAAATGTTCTATAAAAAGTGATTGTACGCAAAGATCTACACTTCAAAGAAAAAATTTTTTGAGTGGGGGCAAAAAAAGGGGTAGCTCCCATACAAATCGACAATTGTTATAAAATATTCGATACGCTATATCTCGGAAACTGTAACAGCTATCGACATAAAATGTTCTACAAAAAGTTATTGTACGCAAAGATCTACACTTCAAAGAAAAAATTTTTTGAGTGGGGGCAAAGAAAGGGGTAGCTCCCATACAAATCGACAATTATTATAAAATATTCGATACGCTATATCTCGGAAACTGTAACAGCTATCGACATAAAATGTTCTATAAAAAGTGATTGTACGCAAAGATCTACACTTTAAAGAAAAAATTTTTTGAGTGGGGGCAAAAAAGGGGTAGCTCCCATACAAATCGACAATTGTTATAAAATATTCGATACGCTATATCTCGGAAACTGTAACAGCTATCGACATAAAATGTTCTATAAAAAGTGATTGTACGCAAAGATCTACACTTTAAAGAAAAAAATTTTTTGAGTGGGGGCAAAAAAAGGGGTAGCTCCCATACAAATCGACAATTATTATAAAATATTCGATACGCTTTATCTCGGAAACTATAACAGCTATCGACATAAAATGTTCTATAAAAAGTGATTGTACGCAAAGGTCTACACTTTAAAGAAAAAATTTTTTGATTGGGGGCAAAAAAAGGGGTAGCTCCCTTACAAATCGACAATTGTTATAAAATATTCGATACGCTATATCTCGGAAACTATAACAGCTATCGACATAAAATGTTCTATAAAAAGTGATTGTACGCAAAGATCTACACTTTAAAGAAAAAATTTTTTGAGTGGGGGCAAAAAAAGGGGTAGCTCCCATACAAATCGACAATTATTATAAAATATTCGATACGCTATATCTCGGAAACTGTAACAGCTATCGACATAAAATGTTCTATAAAAAGTGATTGTACGCAAAGATCTACACTTCAAAGAAAAAAATTTTTTGAGTGGGGGCAAAAAAAGGGGTAGCTCCCATACAAATCGACAATTGTTATAAAATATTCGATACGCTATATCTCGGAAACTATAACAGCTATCGACATAAAATGTTCTATAAAAAGTGATTGTACGCAAAGATCTACACTTTAATGAAAAAAAATTTTTTGAGTGGGGGCAAAAAATGGGGTAGCTCCCATACAAATCGACAATTGCTATAAAATATTCGATACGCTATATCTCGGAAACCATATAAGAGATCGAAATGAAATGTTTTACAAAGAGTAATTGGGAAATAAGGCCTACGCTTTGAAGAAAAATTTTATTAAGTGGGGGCAAAAATAGGGGTAGCTCCCATACAAATCGACAATTGTTATAAAATATTCGATACGCTATATCTCGGAAACTGTAACAGCTATCGACATAAAATGTTCTACAAAAAGTTATTGTACGCAAAGATCTACACTTCAAAGAAAAAATTTTTTGAGTGGGGGCAAAAAAAGGCGTAGCTCCCATACAAATCGACAATTATTATAAAATATTCGATACGCTATATCTCGGAAACTGTAACAGCTATCGACATAAAATGTTCTATAAAAAGTGATTGTACGCAAAGATCTACACTTTAAAGAAAAAAATTTTTTGAGTGGGGGCAAAAAAAGGGGTAGCTCCCATACAAATCGACAATTATTATAAAATATTCGATACGCTATATCTCGGAAACTGTAACAGCTATCGACATAAAATGTTCTACAAAAAGTTATTGTACGCAAAGATCTACACTTCAAAGAAAAAATTTTTTGAGTGGGGGCAAAAAAAGGCGTAGCTCCCATACAAATCGACAATTATTATAAAATATTCGATACGCTATATCTCGGAAACTGTAACAGCTATCGACATAAAATGTTCTATAAAAAGTGATTGTACGCAAAGATCTACACTTTAAAGAAAAAATTTTTTGAGTGGGGGCAAAAAAGGGGTAGCTCCCATACAAATCGACAATTGTTATAAAATATTCGATACGCTATATCTCGGAAACTGTAACAGCTATCGACATAAAATGTTCTATAAAAAGTGATTGTATGCGAAGATCTACACTCCAAAGAAAAAATTTTTTGAGTGGGGGCAAAAAATGGGGTAGCTCCCATACAAATCGACAATTATTATAAAATATTCGATACGCTATATCTCGGAAACTGTAACAGCTATCGACATAAAATGTTCTACAAAAAGTTATTGTACGCAAAGATCTACACTTCAAAGAAAAAATTTTTTGAGTGGGGGCAAAAAAAGGCGTAGCTCCCATACAAATCGACAATTATTATAAAATATTCGATACGCTATATCTCGGAAACTGTAACAGCTATCGACATAAAATGTTCTATAAAAAGTGATTGTATGCGAAGATCTACACTCCAAAGAAAAAATTTTTTGAGTGGGGGCAAAAAAAGGGGTAGCTCCCATACAAATCGACAATTATTATAAAATATTCGATACGCTATATCTCGGAAACTGTAACAGCTATCGACATAAAATGTTCTATAAAAAGTGATTGTACGCAAAGATCTACACTTCAAAGAAAAAATTTTTTGAGTGGGGGCAAAAAAAGGGGTAGCTCCCATACAAATCGACAATTGTTATAAAATATTCGATACGCTATATCTCGGAAACTGTAACAGCTATCGACATAAAATGTTCTACAAAAAGTTATTGTACGCAAAGATCTACACTTCAAAGAAAAAATTTTTTGAGTGGGGGCAAAGAAAGGGGTAGCTCCCATACAAATCGACAATTATTATAAAATATTCGATACGCTATATCTCGGAAACTGTAACAGCTATCGACATAAAATGTTCTATAAAAAGTGATTGTACGCAAAGATCTACACTTTAAAGAAAAAATTTTTTGAGTGGGGGCAAAAAAGGGGTAGCTCCCATACAAATCGACAATTGTTATAAAATATTCGATACGCTATATCTCGGAAACTGTAACAGCTATCGACATAAAATGTTCTATAAAAAGTGATTGTACGCAAAGATCTACACTTTAAAGAAAAAAATTTTTTGAGTGGGGGCAAAAAAAGGGGTAGCTCCCATACAAATCGACAATTATTATAAAATATTCGATACGCTTTATCTCGGAAACTATAACAGCTATCGACATAAAATGTTCTATAAAAAGTGATTGTACGCAAAGGTCTACACTTTAAAGAAAAAATTTTTTGATTGGGGGCAAAAAAAGGGGTAGCTCCCTCACAAATCGACAATTGTTATAAAATATTCGATACGCTATATCTCGGAAACTATAACAGCTATCGACATAAAATGTTCTATAAAAAGTGATTGTACGCAAAGATCTACACTTTAAAGAAAAAATTTTTTGAGTGGGGGCAAAAAAAGGGGTAGCTCCCATACAAATCGACAATTATTATAAAATATTCGATACGCTATATCTCGGAAACTGTAACAGCTATCGACATAAAATGTTCTATAAAAAGTGATTGTACGCAAAGATCTACACTTCAAAGAAAAAAATTTTTTGAGTGGGGGCAAAAAAAGGGGTAGCTCCCATACAAATCGACAATTGTTATAAAATATTCGATACGCTATATCTCGGAAACTATAACAGCTATCGACATAAAATGTTCTATAAAAAGTGATTGTACGCAAAGATCTACACTTTAATGAAAAAATTTTTTGAGTGGGGGCAAAAAATGGGGTAGCTCCCATACAAATCGACAATTGCTATAAAATATTCGATACGCTATATCTCGGAAACCATATAAGAGATCGAAATGAAATGTTTTACAAAGAGTAATTGGGAAATAAGGCCTACGCTTTGAAGAAAAATTTTATTAAGTGGGGGCAAAAAAAGGGGTAGCTCCCATACAAATCGACAATTGCTATAAAATATTCGATACGCTATATCTCGGAAACCATATAAGAGATCGAAATGAAATGTTTTACAAAGAGTAATTGCGCAAGAATGCCTACGCTTTAAAGAAAAAATTTTTTGAGTGGGGGCAAAAAAAGGGGTAGCTCCCGTACAAATTAACAATTTTTATGAAATATTCGGTACGCTATATCTCGGAAACTATAACAGATAGCGAAATATAATGTTCTACAAAAAGAAATTGGGTAAGAATTCCTACGCTTTAAAGAAAAAATTTTTTGAGTGGGGGCAAAAAAAGGGGTAGCTCCCATACAAATCGACAATTGTTATAAAATATTCGATACGCTATATCTCGGAAACTATAACAGCTATCGACATAAAATGTTCTATAAAAAGTGATTGTACGCAAAGATCTACACTTTAATGAAAAAATTTTTTGAGTGGGGGCAAAAAATGGGGTAGCTCCCATACAAATCGACAATTGCTATAAAATATTCGATACGCTATATCTCGGAAACCATATAAGAGATCGAAATGAAATGTTTTACAAAGAGTAATTGGGAAATAAGGCCTACGCTTTGAAGAAAAATTTTATTAAGTGGGGGCAAAAAAAGGGGTAGCTCCCATACAAATCGACAATTGCTATAAAATATTCGATACGCTATATCTCGGAAACCATATAAGAGATCGAAATGAAATGTTTTACAAAGAGTAATTGCGCAAGAATGCCTACGCTTTAAAGAAAAAATTTTTTGAGTGGGGGCAAAAAAAGGGGTAGCTCCCGTACAAATTAACAATTTTTATGAAATATTCGGTACGCTATATCTCGGAAACTATAACAGATAGCGAAATATAATGTTCTACAAAAAGTAATTGGACAAGAAGGCCTACGCTTTAAAAAAAAATATTTTTGAGTGGGGGCAAAAAAAGGGGTAGCTCCCATACAAATCGACAATTGTTATAAAATATTCGATACGCTATATCTCGGAAACTATAACAGCTATCGACATAAAATGTTCTATAAAAAGTGATTGTACGCAAAGATCTACACTTTAAAGAAAAAATTTTTTGAGTGGGGGCAAAAAAAGGGGTAGCTCCCATACAAATCGACAATTGCTATAAAATATTCGATACGCTATATCTCGGAAACCATATAAGAGATCGAAATGAAATGTTTTACAAAGAGTAATTGCGCAAGAATGCCTACGCTTTAAAGAAAAAATTTTTTGAGTGGGGGCAAAAAAAGGGGTAGCTCCCGTACAAATTAACAATTTTTATGAAATATTCGGTACGCTATATCTCGGAAACTATAACAGATAGCGAAATATAATGTTCTACAAAAAGTAATTGGACAAGAAGGCCTACGCTTTAAAGAAAAAATTTTTTGAGTGGGGGCAAAAAAAGGGGTAGCTCCCATACAAATCGACAATTGTTATAAAATATTCGATACGCTATATCTCGGAAACTATAACAGCTATCGACATAAAATGTTCTATAAAAAGTGATTGTACGCAAAGATCTACACTTTAAAGAAAAAATTTTTTGAGTGGGGGCAAAAAAAGGGGTAGCTCCCATACAAATCGACAATTGCTATAAAATATTCGATACGCTATATCTCGGAAACCATATAAGAGATCGAAATGAAATGTTTTACAAAGAGTAATTGCGCAAGAATGCCTACGCTTTAAAGAAAAAATTTTTTGAGTGGGGGCAAAAAAAGGGGTAGCTCCCATACAAATCGACAATTGTTATAAAATATTCGATACGCTATATCTCGGAAACTAAAAAAGATATCGAAATGAAATGTTCTACAAAAAGTAATTGGACAAGAAGGCCTACGCTTTAAAAAAAAATATTTTTGAGTGGGGGCAAAAAAAAGGGGTAGCCCCAATGCAAATTAATAATTTTTGTTGAATTTTCGATATGCTATATCTCGGAAACTATAACAGATATCGAAATCAAATGTTCTACAAAAAGCGTAGCCCTTGATCTACGCTCTGAAGAAAAAAATTTTCGGATGGGGGGTGAAGAAGGGGTAGCTCCCATACAAATTAACAATTTTTATAAAATTTTCGATACGCTACTTCCGGAAAACTATTACAGCTATCGACTTCGAATATTATACAAAAAGTAATAATCAAATAATTCATACATTTTGAAGAAAAAGTTGGAGAAGAGCAGGGGAATAGAACATTTAACAAGTTTTATTAACCTTTAAATATGAATAATGTCGAAAACTTTTAAAACTCTCGACCTCAAATCTTCTTCATCTATTTATATTATTCATACGAACATTAAAATTTTGTTATTTTTTCTATGGGCTTTAAAACTCGCACAAGGTTTTTTATTAAATTATTTGCAGTACAAAATTACTCGGCTGGGTATATTTAAAGACCAATGTGAAGGGTATATAAGATTCGGCACAGCCGAATATAACGCTCTTACTTGTTTTATTTAATTTTGTAAAACCTCTAGTCACTATATAAAGGATGTAGAATTTTCTAAATATTTTCTCGTCTTGAGTTAATCACGAAAAAGCATGTACTTAAATTTAAAAGAGCATATATTGTAGAGTGGCACGAAAGAAATATTTATGTTTTAATAAATATTTGAGTAAATACCTTAAAGGTTGAAATAGTGAAGACTTGTCAATATTCTCAGGTGAAGTAATAAGCGGAAGGAATGCAGCGCCTCCATCTTCTTGTGACACAATGAATTTAACCGCAGACCAAACGGCAATATTGTGAAATGGTGTAACACCACTCTCGGTACTTGAATTTTTATTGCCGTTAGTATTAATTTTCACTCTTAAGCCAGTAGCACAAATTTCTAACGTGCCAAAATTTTGCCTCTGGAATAATAAAAACCCAAATTAATTCGTTTAAGATAACTTTAAAAGCTTTAAGTAAGTTCGTATGTTAGTACTATTAAAAATTTACCTCGTCATAAATTTCTTGTAAATAGAGATCTCTTAGCGGTTGCTGTAAGCCCTGTAAACTCGTTACCTTGTCTTTCAGTGGAAGAGAACCCAAACAGGTAACGGAAAAGCTACTTGTTGCGTCCTTAGCGACATCCGTAAATAACTGTTCAATCTGCGCTTGAACGCTATTGCTAATACGTTGAACGTCCTTTTTTGCATTATCGGCTAAAAGTTTTGCTGTTTCATTGCTTTCATGCAGGTAACTGGTAATCGAACGTGAGCTTTCACAAGCTGTACTAGCTAATTCGCTACGGCCATACATAATAATCGAGCGAGTTCGATGAGATCCATGGGGATCATCTAGGCGATGGCTGCGGGTTGAACGGCTGTGGGTAGAGAAATAAAAAAACTTTTTAATGCAAAAGCAGACCACAATATTTAAAGGGGGCTTAATAAGCTTGATAAATTTTTCAAATAAACTATGCATTATAAAAATTAGGTTTATAAGTAGTGTAATGTATTTATTTATTTTTAAATTTACAGAAAGAAGTTACTTCGTCTTGAGAAGGGAAATCTAATACAAATATCTGCACTTCAATGTAAAATAGAGATCGAGAACGTTTGTTGTCTATTATAAAAACTATAATTTTCTTTGGAAGGCATAATATACCTCTTCGTGGCCATCGAGAAATAAAATTTAGGCCCCTGTTTCCTAGTTTTCTCTTTAGAAGTAAATAAAAGTTTCTTTAATCTTATTTTAGTAATTATACTAAAAAATATTTATGAGGGTCAATACTATTCGATTATTTTTGACGAAACCATTAATTTATCAAGAAAAACCCAAACTTTTTTAGCTTTAAGATATTTTAACGTAAACGAAAAGTTTGCAAAAGAAGAATTTAAAGAGGCTTTAAATGATATTGGCGACAACGTCAAAGTATAAAATAATGCAAACATACTATCCTCAGCAGTTTTAAAAGCTTTGAAAAACATTTCTTGATTTGGAAAATTGTGTATGGATTGGAACTGACGGATGTCCCTTGGTATTGGCAGAACATGGAGCAGTGAAAAAAGTCCAAGAAACTGCAAAACAAACGCCTTGCTTTTCCCATAGACTTAACAACTCGATCAGAAAGACAACAAAGCACCAAAAATAGAAAAAAATGTATCGTTTGTTAAAGAAACCAGCAAATTAAAAAAAAATATAATTCTAATGGTGTTTTCCTTTCTGGCAAAAATGTTACATTAATGCTACCATTCGAGCGGGTATATGTTCCATTCTAAAAATACATGCAAGAGTGAAAACAGTTATCGTGTTCCTTTCTGAACATGTTGCACAAATAACTGGCAAGAGTGTAACATTTCTTACCCCCAATTATATTGCAGTGTAAGAAAGTACCACTTTTTACAGCTGTGTTGTGTAAGTAAATTCTTTTTTATGCAGGCGAGTTTTTAACACAGAGTGCAGTTTTTATTAAAATCAAGCAATTTTCTGTTCCATTAAAACAAAAAAAGTGGACAACTTTTTAAGTGTGTGTGTAAACTGATAAAAATGTTACACATACTTATTGTAACATTTTTTTTTAGAATGGAAAACACCATAAGCGTAATACAGTTTTTTGAATAGCCAGGTTCAAAGTTGTCTCCATTATGCGAAATACGATGGGTGGATTGTCATGATTAAATTTTACAATTTGCAGTAAGAATAAAGCACATAATAGAGGCATTGGAAAAGATACTCGAGTGGAAAGATAGGGATACGTCTTCAAAAGCCTTATTATTAAAAACTTCTCTGAGCACTTTCGAATTGATTTGCGGATTACACATTCTCTATGATATACTTACTGTCACACAGCCGCTTTGAGTAATTCTACAAAAGCGGGATATAGATTTATCAAAAGGATCATCTCTTATAAAACCCCTGATAATGTGTTTTGAGACTAAAAGCAATGGAGCCCAAACAGCATTTAAAACTATTTTTGAAGAGGCAAAAAATATTTGCATTGCTATGGGAATTTTAGTTAAAAAGCCTAGATTTAAGAGAAAACAATCATTTTGAAGATGTCGAAATATACTATTAAATCAGATGCTACATACTCTTAATTGAATATGTTTTATAAGTCTTAAAAAGACGTTCTTTATTTGTTAAACATCCCTAAACTTTTGCCTCAGAATACTTGAATATTGATAATTTAATAATTTTATTTTCATATCTTGCATATTTATTAAAATTTTAAAAAAATTGTTAAAGAAACTGTTTATACGGAATTAAAGGCCAACGTTTTGCATTGGAAATAAAAATGGAATATTTATAATCGATGTTTTAGCAAGGTGTTCCCCAAATATTTACCCAAATTTGCGAAAAATATTCATCATTTTTGTTTCAATGCCGGTCAGTAATGCTGCGGATGAAATGTTATTTTCCACCCTTCGCTGTAATTAAACCTGGCTGAAATCAACCATGACAAAGGACAGGCTAACGGCTTAGCAATTTTGCATATATGTACATGAAAAATAAAATTAAAATTGACGCACATGTCGTGCTTAACAAATTCGCTTCAACAGGAAACCATAAATTATAAATTAAAAAAAATTTGTCTCTTTGCCTTTTATGTAATTATAATTATTTAAAATAAATTAAACTTTTTTGTTGAGGTTTTGTTTTAAAAAACCGCTAAATGCTAGTTTTTCAATTGTGTGCTTCATTTAGGATTTTTCATTGCTAAACACCTAACTATGAGAAACAGATAGTCACTACACATAGAATGCATACATATGTATGTATGTATATGAAAGTTATACGTTATATTACACAGTGCAACACGAAAAAAAATAACCATATACGGACATCACTACGTGAAAGAAGACCAAAAAAGAAAAGACCCGTGTCTCCCAGTTTTGCCCAAAGTCATGCACTTTTTTTGTTATGGGCCCCCAAAGATTTGGGGCCTTGGTGTCATTTTTGCCAAAAGTGATAATTTTCTCAGGCTCATATCTTGCAAACCGTTCGGAATTTTAATTTACTCTTTGGGACAAAGTTGTAGCCCTTTTTATAAAGAACAAAAAAAAAATAACATAAAAAATAAAAAACAAATAATTTTAGATCAAAATCGCCAAAAACTTTAAAAAAATTCAATTTTTTTTTACCTTTTTCCCCCTGTTTAGGTCCATAGGTAGCAAACCGTTCAAAATTCAAGGAAACAGTGAACTACAAAAATTTACCTAACATCCCAATAAACAACTTTTTAGAACATATAAACTTCCCAGGAATGATTTTTAACAGCGTTAAGGTAGCGCTTAGGTAGCCGCAAAAGTTAAAAATTTTACGAAAATTTTTGAATTTCACTTGTTTTTTATTTTCTTCAACATTGAGATACTGTGCTGTCTATTACAAAAAAAATTAAAAAAATATTCGTATTATTTTTATAAAGTTGATGGCCCTGGACTTGCAAATCGCGCTCTCTTAAGTTGAGGATCTAAATCGTCGTCCGAATCTGACTCTGATTCAGAACTTACAGTGTCCACAGGCACGTTGCTTCCAGACTGCCTTCCATCATTAGCTTTTTCTTTTTCACACACCTCATTAACATCATAAAAGGTTATCTTGTGACTCCACCAACATACCTGAAATGAATTAGAAAAGAAATCAAAAATAAAGCAAACCATGCAATAAGAAAATTGATATTACCTCTGCAAGCAATGCGTCGAATTTTTTGCCTTTGTACCGTTTTTCCATTTGATTTTTTATTAGTTATTAGTTTTGGTCCATCTCTTCCCTGTTGGGGCTCATAGTCGGTATCAAATCGATCTCGATTAGTAACACCACTTACTGTAGTCATTTCTGTACATTTTGTCCTACGATCTGGAGTTTGCGGCCTTGGGAATACAAAATTTTCAGGTGCAAGCACTGGTAGTGTGGCTGTTACAGTTGCTTTATAAATTTTGTTCTTCTCATCACGTCTATTTGGGTAATTAACGCATGCATAAGAACTGGTTGCATCATGATCACCTGGGCGATTAATCCAGTTTACCGGCTTACAATATTTCATACTATGTTTGCCTCCATTCAACCATGCTATGAGATTATTATAACATTGGCGACACACTACGTTAGGTGTGTAATTTTCACTGATCAAATCTATTTCGTCGAAAAATGACTTATATGCTCTTTTAAATTCACTAGTTAAAAGATTCTTTTCCTTTTGTAATCTTGTAGAATTATTTTTTCTGATTTGATGACCGCAAATGTAGCAAAAGAAATAAATATTTTTACACTGCATATTGAAATTGTCAGTTGTCAATGTTGTGTGCGAATTATGCTGTAGAACTTTTACCGCTGAGATCACGTTGACGTCGCGCTGTGTAATGCCTCGATGTGAGAGTCGCGTCGCTTTTATATTGTGATCTGCGTTCCTTGATGCGTGTGCGATCGGTGCGTGATCGCGTGAGCTGTTTACTGAGATCTTAGGTAAATTTTTGTAGTTGACTTCTTGATAAGTTTGGGTGCAATAATTTCTACTTTTTAAATTTATCCAATTGCTATTTTATTTTGGATTTTCCTCACTTATTAAAAAAATTGGTAGTAGGTACATATGTAGGTAATTTATTGTTGGTATAAACTATAACTATTAAAAAGTAATAACAAAGCAATAAAAAAAGTATGTACATAATTTAATTAAAGGCCGTTAACGATCATTATTGCGATTTGTGTATGATGTATTTTGTTGTTTAGGGTTTCCAGCAATTTTAATGTTTGCCTACCTGTTTAAGTTCCAAGACTTTTCGCGGCTATCTCACATGCATATACACATATTTATATGCACTAGAGTTCTCTATTACACGAAAGACAGATACAATATATGTAATTAAGGCAATTTGATTAAACGTAAGGAAGAGATAGCTTCATAACTACATGTATGTATATATGTACATTTTGGGGAAATTTTTTACTTTTGCGGCTACCTAAGCGCTACCTAAACGGTGTTAAGAATCATTTCTAGGAAGTTTATTTGTTCTTAAAAGTTGTTTACTGGGATGTTAGGTAAATTTTTGTAGTTGACTGTTTCCTTGAATTTTGAACGGTTTGCTACCTATGGACCTGAACAGGGGAAAAAAGGTAAAAAAAATTTGAATTTTTTAAAGTTTTTTGCGATTTTGATTTAAAATTATTTTTTTTTTAATTTTTTATATTTATTACTTTTGTTCCTTTTAAAAAGGGCTACAACTTTGCTTCAAAAAGTAAATTAAAATTCCGAACGGTTTGCAAGATATGAGCCTGAGAAAATTATCACTTTTTGCAAAAATGGCACCAAGGCCCCAAATCTTTGGGGGCCCATAACAAAAAAAGTGCATGACTTTGGGCAAAACTGGGAGACACGGGTCTTTTCTTTTTTGGTCTTCTTTCACGTAGTGATGTCCGTATATGGTTATTTTTCCATGACTTAAAAAATTACACACAGTGTTATGTTACCCATTCCTGATTTTATTTCCAATGTGGTTCTTTTAGTGTATATAAAGGGATTTTCGAAGGTATATTTCAGTATGTAGACAGATAGATGTTGCTTAATCGACATCCTTATGAAAAGAACCAAGCGGTCCTTACTACCAACAAAGTTTTTTTTCTTTTTTTTCATTATTCTTTTATTATTGAATCTTCGCCTGTGGCGAACTAACAATAAGTATTCAAATCTTAAAACTGGGTTATTCATATCAGTCCAGCCAGTGCCAGACTAAAATTTAAGTTCTCATATTAATTAACAAGCTTCATATAAACGCAATAGTATCCCTCCTTTTCAGACGGGTGTGTCCACTATGTTGCAGGATGTTTCGAGCGAGCGGATTTGGATGTGTTTCCAGCTTATTTAAGTACTTGTCCAAATAGTTTAGGATTTCGCTTTTTACTAGTGGAACTTCTAGATCTTTGTAGATGTTGCTGTTTTTAACATACCAAGGAGCACCAGTTATCATTCTTAGGATTTTGTTTTGACGGCGTTGAATTTTTTCTATGTTAGGGGAGGAAGCAGTGACCCATAATTGTATACCGTAGCACCAAATTGGTTTCAAAATCGATTTGTAGAGTAGAAGTTTACAATCAAGACGAAGCACAGAGTTTCTGCCGATTAGCCAATGGATTTGTGTAGCTTTAAGTTTCATTTGCGTCAACTTCGCATCTATGTGGGACTTCCATGTAAGGCGACGGTGCAGGTGAATGCCTAGGTATTTTGTCTCAAATCGTTGAGGCACCATATGGTTGTTAATAAAGATTGGAGAGCACGTTTCTTTGCGTAAAGTAAAAGTTACATGAGTACATTTTTGCTCATTAATTTTGATTCCCCATAATTTTGCCCATTTCTCTACTTGGGTTACGTGTTGTTGCAGTTGGCACGAAGCCTCTTTAGGGTCTTTATGAATACTGAGAAAAGCGGTATCATCAGCAAATGTAGACGTATGTGTAAAACAGTTGGTTGGCATATCTGCCGTGTAAAGCAAGTACAAAATTGGACCTAGGATACTCCCTTGAGGTACACCAGCCCCTATTGGTTGGTAACAACTTATTTGGTTTCCCTCTTTGATTTTAAACTGTCGACCGGTAAGTACTTTTCTAGTAGGTTGAAAATATTAGCTGGAAGGTTTAGCTTTAGTTTGTTTAACAGGCCTTCGTGGCATACTTTATCGAAAGCTTGAGAGACATCAATAAAAAGCGCGGAGCAATACTTTTTTTCCTCAAATGTTTTTCTTATAACCTGCACCAGTCTGTGAGTTTATTCTATGGTACTATATTGACTTCTAAAGCCAAATTGATGATCTGGAATGCAATTGTTTTCATTCATGATTGGAGTCAGCTTATTTTTAAAGGGCTTTTCGAACAATTTTGACAAGGTTGGTAACAAACTTATAGGCCTGTACGACTCCACCTTCGAAGGATCCTTACTAGGCTTAGGAATCATCTCAACTAAGGCAACTTTCCATATTGGCGGGAAATGTTCAAGCCGAATTATGGCATTAAAAATAAAAAGAATAATTCTTTTAGCGATAAAAGGTAGCTCTAAAAGCATCCTGTTGCTTATTTTATCAACGCCAGGAGCCTTTTTATCATTTAGGTTAACGATAGCCTTTACAACATCTTAAAATCGGAAACGTATTTCCATAGGACGTCTAGCAATAATAGGCGGTAATTCCCCCACGTCAGTGCATGCATTGGGAGTAAACACGTTCCTTAAGTGACTTGCAAACAGATCGCATTTTTCTTTGTTATTAATAGCCCAGGATCCTCTCAGATTACGCAGCGGAGGTTTTGCGATAACGGGTCTTTTTATACGTCTGGCTGATGGCCATAGAGAATAATTTGTCTGGGGAGTTGCGTCTAGGTTTTCTAAATATTTATTCAGTGATGCCATTCTGTGCACCTCCAGCAAGTTTTTAAATTGGTTTGTGCGTTCTTTCAGTTTATTTTCAAGTTGAGGCGATCTATGCTTTTGCCATTCTCTCCGGGTTCTCCTATTTTCAAATAAAAGCTTTTCAACATCTGCAGAAAAAATTGTGTTGTACTTGGCCTGACGATAAGTAGGAGAAGCATGTTCCACGGCTTTTATTATGTTTTCATTAAGGCTGTTCAGACAACCATCAATGTCTCCAGGTGTTTTTAGTGGTTGGTTTTCCGAGCAGTGGGCACTAATATATTTTTTATATTTCAATCAACCTACTTTCTTTGTTAAGAAAAAATCACAAGTTGCTATTTGATGAGGACTGCAAATAGTGATTATTGTTGGTGAGTGGTAAGAAGATAGATCCAAGGAGGCTTGGGCCTCAATAAGCTCCGAGGATATACCTTTTGCTAAGACAAAATCTATTACGTCTGGTATTTTATTGTGGTCTGTTGGCCAATATGTTGGTTGCCCAGTTGAAATAACGTGAAGTCTCATTTCCGATACAGAATCATACAAGACGCGACCTCTGGGACTTATTAGGCGGGAGCCCCAGTATGTGTGTTTAGCGTTATAGTTTAAAGTTTAAACAAATTGTTTTATTCTTATGTATGATTTTCTACTCTTGAAGATCATTTCGGTTGTTGTAAACTTAAATATGTTAAAGCAAAACTGTTATACAATATGACTCTATGCAGCAAATTCCAACTTTTGTTGTGACATTTTATGACAACTATATGTTTTTGACACAAGTGCAAAAGCAATTGAAATTCAAAATTCTATGGAGAATTTAAAAAAAAAAAAATTTTTTCTAAAACTATAAATTGCGTCATAGTTTGGAAAGGAGGAACCCGATTTTTCCTAAGAATTATTAAAGACTTGCATTAAAATTATCTTTCAGTCACTATTTTGGCCAACAATTTTTTGAAAACTAAGAAAAACTAGAAATCAATAAAACTTGATATTTTATTACTTAAACTTAATTTATTTAAAGTCATATAAACATTAAGAAAAAGCTAGTTAAATGTCAGTTTTTTGCATAATAAAATATAACTACCTGCATTTATTAAACTTCTCCATCGATGTAATTATTATGATTTGTAAGGAAATAGTCCGATTTTGCCCAAAAATACTTTGAGAGTTTAATTTAAGCATGTTTACTTCGCGTTAAAAAGTTAAGTTTCGAATGAACGAAATGAAAAAAAATTATTTATTTGTAAAAATCGGAAATATTGCATTTTTCTGAAAAGTATTAAAAAAAACAAAAAAACTTTTTTTATTACAGAATAATAAAACAACTTTAATTCCAAAAACAAAAGCTGTGTTTTACAAAATACTTAAATAAATGGTGGTTTTAAGAATAATAAACTGGATTTACCTACATAATTGTATTTTTAAACTTAATACTTGTTTTAACAAACACCTGTTTTTAAAAGGAGTACTTTTAGATTAATTCAACGAAAACAGCATTTAAAAAAATCTAATATTTTATAGAAATATAACTTATCCATAAAAGTTGAATATCGACTGTTTTGTAGTATAATATATTTACAAATAAATATAATAATCATTAAAGGTCACAACAATAGCTAAATTTGTTGGACAGTGTTATTAAACTTTATGATAAAAGTTAAAGGTAAATGAACTTCCCTTTAGCTTTTTGAACAGTAAAAACGAACTTTAATACTAAAATTTAAAATTTCAATACCGTTAAAAAACAAAAAATATTTTGACTTTGTAATGCTCCAAAATGTTTAATCTATTTAAACACCTATTTTGTAGGTTTATATAATATATAAGTCTTAGCATACATAAGTAGATATAAAAGGAAAAAAATGTTAACTTGTCGCGAATGGAAATGTTAATACATATTGACAAAAACAGATTTTGATATGAATACATGTATATGTATATGTATGTAAAGAATTGTAAAACTAATATTTTATTTTAAATTAACCGTAATAAATAAATCTGAAAAAACCAGAAGGGGTTTCTTGTTGAAAAAAGTAACAACTGCAGACTCTCTACTTTTATTAAAAATACCAAGATTCAATTTGAATACTTACTAACAAACGGGGAAATAAATTATTCTATTGTTTTGCCAATTTATTTATCGAATACCGCTATGTGACACAAAATCCTATCTAAAAAGATACAACTTTTTAGAAAAAAAGAAAAAGAAAAAAAAGGTAAAAAAATATACAAAAGCAATTCAATACAAAAGTGAATGAATGAGCTGAACCAGCATTTACTTTGTGATGCTTTTCCGATATTAATATGAATAGGTTTAGTGTAAACGCCTTATTCAAATACAGTTTAAGTTTAAAACAAATTATGTATGGAAATTTCGTTAAATGAACCTTTAATAAGTTTAATAATCGCTTATGAATAAAACCTTTAATATATTATGTATTTGAAAGGCACTTTTTCCACTCTTGCATAAGAAAACTAAGTTCGATAATAATCTGTAAGTCTTATAATACAATATCTTCTTAATAAATATGTTCATACATACATTGGTATTTTTGAAAATAAAAGGCCTTAATTATGGTAATTATTAAAGAATATTTACATAAGTATAAGAATATAATAATTTATATTCTTGGAATTAAAAAAGTTTGTTTATTGGACACAGCGTTCTACATTTGAACCCCAGAGTTATATTTTGAGTACAAATATGTGTTCACATACATCCATACTATATCTGTATCTACAGTAGTTTGCATGTGCTTAAAATGAAAAAAAAAAAAAAAATAAATAACTAAAAAATAATCACCACTCGTTAATATATTTCCTCTCGAACTTTTTTCCTTTTCCCAAATCACAAATAATATTTATTTTTGTTATACCAAAGAGAAGATGATATCGGCCAAATGAGCACCATCCCAATTTATTGCTATATGGGCTCGTTTTATGGAATTTTTCATCACTTCGGTGAAAACTTCAGGCGACAGATTCTTGCACTCGTGTCGAATGTTGTCCTTGAGGGGTTTCAGGGTCTAGGGCTTGTTCACGTAAACACGCAACAAAAAACCCCACAAAAACGCAAAAACAAGATATGAGGCGACCCGGGAATGCCGCCTTCAGAATATCGGTTATGGCTCGGGCAGTGTGTGCCGTTACAATTGAGGCAGAAAAACCTCCTCGTGCATCACTCGTGGATTTTCGGAGCCCTAGAAGCGATAGATTTGGTTGATCCAGTGAAAATGAGCCTCATCGCTCAATTTGGTTTTGGGCAAAAACGCCCACTTTGGCTTCGTGATTGAGGATGGTTTGGGCGTTGGTTTTACGCGTGTGGCGGTCGACAGGCAGCAGCTGATGCACGGACTGGACTTTGTTCGGTAACATGCGCAGATGTTTGACCAAAATTCGCCTTAGAGACGACCGGTTGATGGCTTGGCATCTGGTCGATGTTTCTGGCGACACGTCGACATCCTCGCTAACAGCGGTGAATGGGCGCTCCGGGGCTGGCCAATCTTGGCAGCGTCTCGTGTGGTTCTAAACTCTTCAAGGTTGGTGGCCAAGTCGGTGCAGGATGACCGAGGAATAGGCGACGGAATTCGATTTGCGCCAACACCACAGACGAATTGTTACGGAAAAAATAGACACGGTTATTACTCGTTTTTGGGGAGTGTATCGCTCC
Organism: Melanophora roralis; assembly: GCA_963583895.1. Classification (NCBI taxonomy): domain Eukaryota; kingdom Metazoa; phylum Arthropoda; class Insecta; order Diptera; family Rhinophoridae; genus Melanophora; species Melanophora roralis. The sequence goes on along the minus strand of OY757187.1, from coordinate 88,538,007 downwards.
ATGGCTTGTTCACTTGTATTCCAAACCTGTCTAGTTTTTAAATGTCAAAACAGATTTGACATTGGCCGCCATTTGCAAAAATAAAAGCATCTTCCAATAGGGGTATTCCTTTTATTTCCAAAATCATTTTATGACAATTTGACGACAATTAGAAAAAGCAAAAACGCAAACATATTCATCGTACATGCACAAACCAATATACGTATGCATACGTATGAATAAAAATATTACTTCATGTTTTTCGCCCTTAAATAAGGTTTTAAGGGTGACGCAAAAAATAAAATTGATTATAATCAATTAATATTTTATTATATAATATAATTATTATTGTACCCTTCACGTAAGTGATAAGGGTATATACGTTTAAGTTCGTAATTCCGTTTGTAATTTCTTTAATATCCATCTGCGATACCGTTATGTATATATATTCTTGGTCCTTATAGATAGCGAAGTAGATTTAGCGATGCCCGTCTTCCCGCCTGTCCGGGTTATGGTTCTTGAAGCCCACCGATTTCACATAGATTCGTAGGGGGTATCAAGCTATTAGAAATATCTGCAAGAAAATTGCTATTAAAATCCAGCAAAATCGCCAAAAAAACTGACCCAGATATACGCTTAAACCCAAAACTACTTCTGTTTATTTTTCCAACAATTTGAAAACAAAAACATCTACAGCTGCCATGGAGTTGCCCCACACGGGTGCAATGCAAGACAGACTCCTAATAATTTTTCCTCAGGAACATTTTTGTGGAACACAGTTACACCCCATCTTTGCCCCTAACAGGGCTGTAATACAAAGTTTAATTAAAAAAAAATTTTAAACCACTCCCACGGCTTCCAGGGTACTCCTAAAAAGATCAAATATAACGCCGACCGTAATTAATTTTTACTCCCAAACATTTTTGTAAAACAAATTTACCCTTTATCTCCCCCTCTAATGGGGTTCCCGGACAAAATTTGAAGAAATCAGCGTAAAGCACCTAAAACTTCCGCGTAGTCACCCTAACAGGGTTTAAATATGACACCGATCCTCCCTGTCAAAAATTAGAATTACTTCATATACAAATATGGATAAAAATAAAATATAAGTTGAGAACAGCCGAATATAGCGCTCTTACTTGTTTTAACACTTTGTACATATATTTTCCTCTAGCGCATTCACAACTGTAGAGGGAGAGAGAGTTAGAGTATCTCACTTAAATCGATAACGCCATTACAACTTGGTAATCTTTGGAATCCTCCTTCTGCAAGGAGCCGTAAGCAGGCACTAGCTTAGGGTTTACTAGAATAGCAAACGAGTTTTTCGGAGGTGGCAAATCATCTTCCAGTGTTTGCAGAATAAACCGAAATATTTATTTATTGATTCTGTAATGCTTAGTAAGTCTGGAACAAAACTTTATTCAATCTATTAAACTCAAAAAAGATCGGGTAACTCTAAAAGATTGAAAGCATCTCAAAGGTGCCTTTATACAAAGTGATGCTATTTCGTCAGCTGATTATTTTTTATTTCTTTTTGCTCTAACACTTATGTAGGCATTAAAAGCTACATACTATACGCTTGTTCTTGACATCTAGGTTTTTGTCCCCGGATTTTGAATGTAAAAATACTATATGGTAGCTCGTGGTGTATTTTTAGTACTAGTGATACAACCTTAAAAGATCCACCTTCATCGAAGAATTCGATTTCCTATAATCTTTTATTCTTGCAATACAGTAAGTATTCACATAATTAGTAGATAGATTTTTTTTTGTTAAACAACAAATCGCTGACCACATTGGCGTGCGAGGAACCCTCTACCTAGTCAATTGTATCAGAGTAGCTAGATGGGGGTTAATACGAAAACCGGGAGGTTTTGTATGATCATAGCCTTCAAATATCAACTCTATTAACAATGCAACTACAGCAAGTGCAGCTAACTTCGATAGGGAAGTGGTCGTTTTGGGCCTTTCCAATTTCAAGCAAACAAAGTATCACCATAAGGCGAGAATAAAGGCTATGTATTATGGGTACAAATGACGGCAGCATCCCAGGGGAACAAACCAACTAGATGGCATCCGAGCTAAAAGAAACATCGAGGTTAGCTCGGACCCACAATCCCCTACTGGTCACGTGAAGACGCACGCTAAAGTCAGTGTTTGGCGGCCAATGGAACATCTAGCTGGCCGATTAAATCGCGTCATTAAAACACTTTCGTTTGGTGCGGTCATACAAGACTGCCGTTTAGGAACCTGAAACCAATACCGGTAAGTCAACAAAACTAATTAAGTACAAAAATAATTGCCGGCTAACAAAAATTGTCAATGCCGTGCAACTTGATACCCAAACCGTCAGAGGTTTGGCCTGAAACATTAGAAAAGTCAGCAGTAAGTGATCCAAACTATACATCGAGTCACCTTTAACCCACCAAATCAGCAGTAAATCTTCTAAACTTTACGTCAAGTCACCTTTAGGCCATCGAGGCAACAATGTGCCCATCTAGACCGTACATCAATTCACATAAAGTCCGCCGAGTCAACACCTATACCAGCTCAATCGTAATGTCAAGCCTCTAAGTATTTAATTCACAGGTGAGGTATAGACTTGGTAGCACATACATTACGGGGTAGCCAAAATCAGAACAGCTACCACGTCTTGGGATGGGGTTGTAATTTGAACCGATACTCTCCAAACTGTAACACCACCGCGCTACCTAAATGCCACCAAGACACTTTGTTTTTTAATGTAAAAATAAAACAAGTTTTTCTGCTTGGTTTTTTGAAGTTATCCGAATTGACTTGACCTAACAAAACCTAAGTTTGGATCGAATTATATTCTTGATCTTAGAAAATGTTACTTTTTTATGTGTACTGAAGCGAGGATTGCTGCGAACAGCGCAACACTGCAGTCAGTAGCATCAGGAGAAAAGGAGAGAGGAAAACGTTTATACCGCAGAAAAAAGAGAAAAATGTAAAGGCTTAAGTGTAAGCGTATTCGAGATGTTCAGCAGTCAAACGTAGACCGAAAACTTTACCAAAGAATAAAACATCAAACTGAAAGAATTGGTATAGGTACATTCTCCTGCAAAAAGGAAGATGGTAATATAGTGACTTAAAATGATAGTGTGCTGGTATTTGATAAAAGCAACAAACCAATCCCACACAGAACCAATCCAAGAAGACAGTATTAAGTGCAAACCGCCTAGCCAGAATGAGGTCGAAATGGCAGTTACCCGGCTTAAAAATAATGAGGTAGCAGGAGCCGAAGGGTTTCAAGGCGTATGCATTAGCTGGTTTGTACAATCTGTCTAAAATAACGCATACCCGCAGACTGGAACATCAGTATTTTATGTCCTATGCACAAAAAAGGTGACAAGGCAGTATGTGCCAACTATAGAGGAATAAGTCTCCTTCTCATTGATATTAAAGGTCGACGAGATAATTTGGACATATGGACGTGGCCTTAGACCTGGATAAGTCACTATCGACCAGATATCCACACTACGCCAAATCTTGGGAAAGACCCAAGAAAGACAGATCGACACAAAGCGTCTATTTGTCGACTATAAGGCCGCTTTTGATAGCCTCATACGTTCGGAGGTATTTCAAGCTATGCCTGAGTTTGGTATCCCTGCAAAACCAATATGACCGTGGAGGATGACTTTAGCAGATACGCAATCCCCAGTTAAAATAAACATGAATATCCCTGAGCCTTTCAGCAGAAAACGAGGTTTCAGACAAGAAGACAGCCTTTCGTGTAATCTTTTTAACGTCCTCTTAGAAACGGTTATATGAGACGCAAGTGTGAATGGAACTGGCACACTATTCAAAAAGCAGCCCATGTTACTCGCTTACGCCGACAGTACCGACATCATGGGGCAAATATTGCGAGCAGTAACTTCCACCTTTGAAAGGTCGGGAAAGAATCAGGCAAAATGGATCAGATAGTAAATGCAGATAAAACCAAGTTGATGGTATTAACGCACAAGATGTCCAGTAGGCTTGGGCAAACGGTGGAAGTTGAGAACTATAACTTTTAAATGGTCAGCGATTATCTGCCTCGGCATCGCCATAAACAAAATAAACAACATCAGTCTTGAGATAAAATGAAGAACAATATTGGCTAATAAGTGCTACTTTAGACTAAGATAGCAGTTTAAAAGCAAAGCAACCTCCCGCCAGACAAAAATCACTCGCTACAATTCACTGATACTACCAGTGTTTATATTTACATATATGGTCCTTAAGCATGGGTTCTTGCGCAAGCAGATAAGGAGTTTTAGAGAGAAAGATTCTTTGGAAAATCTTTGAACCAATCTACGTTGACGGAGAATACCGCTGTCGTACTATATGAGCTTTTTGCCGACATTGGCATAGTTGCGCGTATCAAATTTTAACCTTCACGTTGGCTAGTTTATGTTGTGAGAGCGAATTAAGATGTTCCAGTTGAGAAGTAATTTGAATGCAAACCTGGTGACCGATCACGCAGAAGACTGTAACTCCTATAGTTTCTTAAATAAGGGCTGACAAAAAAGACTTACTATTATAACAAATTTGAGGCGGCTGTGAGCAGTGAGAACATATAGAGGCACATAAATGACATAGAAGTTGGCAGATCATTTGTTTAAACAGCGAATGTTGCCATTGATTTGTTGAATAACGAATTCGTAAAAGTATCTTTTGCTAATGTATACAAGGATTTTACTAAGCGCGTATCATCTGATAGCTAAGCCACTAGAGATTTTGACTTCCAATGTTATGATGGTCTAAAGGTAGTTGAGGGTTTCTATGTGACTAAATCAATGTGAGCCAAAAGTGTCTCCGGGGGACGAACACTGATCGGATTTACATGTATAGAACACGAGTACCTACAAAAAGTAATAACAAAGGATGGATATATTGCATGATTATTTTTGAATAATAAACACAGTGAAAAGGCACTCATAAATTCAAATAAATCATCCTCTCTCGTTGCGCAACGTTGAATTAAATTAAATTCAATAGGTTTCGACAACATAGATTTGAAATTCTTTAAAATAATTTTTCCATGATTATTGAAATATATAAGGTACATTACTAACAGGATAATTTTAACAAGCACTTTTCATTGAAGCATGAGCGTTTCGATGTCAAAAATGTGAAATGATTTTCGTCCCATATCCATTTTATATTACATCTCAAACGTATGGTCAATAAAAAGATATACAAATATGTCAATGAAAACAATATGTATGTTGACTGGTCACCAATCTGGCCTTAGACTTTTAGATAAGCTGTATCATGGTAATATATTATGTAAAAGCGGCTTTTATAGGTAATTTAGATAATAATCAAGTTACTTTCTAAGTACTACTTGTTCACTTAAGGGCCTTTGATACGGTTAATCACTCTGTACTTTGTCTTAAACTCTCAAAAATACTAAATTTTTGTCCTAATGCAGTGAAACTAATGGCAAATTATCTTTTCGAGATAACATAATTAATCTCCCTCAAAGGAAGCGTCTCCCGTCAATTGAAAAGAAAACATGGTGCTCCATAGGGATCAGTCCTTGGCCACTCTTGTACTCCTTGTATGCTTATGACCTTCCACAGCATCTGCTTTATTCGAAAGCTCAAATGTACGCAGATGATGCTTAGCTCTACCCCTGCTCTCTTAAAGACTCATATCGGACAAATATTGATTTTTTTAATTCTCGTTTGGACAAAATTACTAATTAGGCTACATACAGCCAATGGTTTTAAGCTACATCCACAAAAATTAAAATGTTTAATGGTAAGCAAAAAAAGTGTAGTAATAGAAAAAGGTCTGAATAAAGATATTAGAGGTGCTAAAATCAAAATTGTTACTGTTGCCAGGAATTTAGAAGATACAATGCCGGTTCATTTGCCGGATTTTTTGATACTCCGCACAGTGCTTTGATCCCATATAGTGATGGGACAAAAATAGAAGGAGTGGTCCTAGAGCTTTGAAATTTGGTACAGTAGTATAAAATACTTAAATTAAGAAAAATTGAATTTTTTGAAAAAATCGGGCAAAGGACACGCCTACTGCCCATATATAAAAAGGACGAAATTTTCAATTTTGACTACATAACTGCACAGAAAGTTACAATAGTCCGTAGATTATTTACATCCCGTGCTAGTTACTTGTGTGATAATTTTTATTGGGATTGACGCAAGGACTCTAGGTCCTGCCATATATCCTTTTTTGCAAAAATGCTAACATGTATAGGCTTACTTTACCAAAGAAATTGACTTGTGCAGACCTTTGGTACACTAGTATAAAATACTTAAATTAAGAAAAATTAAATTTTTTAAAAAAATCGGGCAAAGGACACGCCTACTGCCCATATATAGAAAGGACGAAATTTTCAATTTTGACTACATAACTGCACAGAAAGTTACAATAGTCCGTAGATTATTTACATCCCGTGCTAGTAACTTGTGCGATAATTTTTATTGGGATTGACGCAAGGACTCTAGGTCCTGCCATATATCCTTTTTTGCAAAAATGCTAAGACTGTTACAAAAGTTAGCCGATTCTCATTAAATTGGGTGGTATGGTTATTATTATGTGTCAAACAAATGTTAGTGCCAAATTACATTAAAATTGATTTATAAAAATAGAAAATAAGAATTAAATTGGCTAAAAATCTTCTACATTATGATTTTGACGACAACGCGAAAGTACAAAATGACAATCTTTCTAAATTAAATTTAATTTAAAATACGTAAGTGCGTTGTTTAATAATAATTTTTTTTTTAATAAACTATATATGTATATTTTATTTTACAATAAATCTTCTTCAGTATTAGAATCTTCCCAAAAAATATTGCCGCTCAATGAAACATTTGTCTCGTCGTCTTCAACTGGCTCATTAGCATTTTCTCTTAAGTATATATATATCAATTTCTGCAAATAATGGATTTTTTTTGGTCTTTGGATTCCTTTTTGAAGTCAAAAACGGATCTAAAGATAGTATTAAATAGTATTAAATCTTTATGAGTGTATTTTCGTGACGTTTTCCTCGTATGGGACAGTCTTGCTTTTCTCACGATTTTGTGGTTGGCTTCCAATGCTTCTTCAGACAAGCACCCTGAAATTCATTTTCAGATACCACAATAGACGGAATAAATTTTTTTTCTTAGTTTGTAATGCATACAGAGACGGAAAACAATTTGGGTGTATTTCATTTATTGTGTTACATAAGACACTATATTTTCTTTCGGTCAAATCTAAATTCATATATAGCGCCAAAGCTTTTGTTGCTGGGAGGCATTTTGAATTCGACATTAGGCTTTGCAAAACAGAATGAGATTCCCGCTTTAAATTTTCCACTGCAAAATGTAGTTCCTCAAGGGAACATTTGATTACTAACTCTGGGAGTCAAATCTAGCGATTTTCAATTGCTGTATTAGTTTGTTGTGATGCAAAGTTTTATAAGATTTATGAAAAACATTCAATTTTTGTCATATTTTGATCTAGTTTTTGTTATAAGTAGTCACAACAGACCTGGAAAAAACAAATTTTTTGGCAGTTCATAGCTTACATTTTAAAAATTTAGCTAGCTTCTAGCGATTTTTTATACTAACTTATCTATATTTTTGGAAAAAAAAGTTAGCAGCAGTGGTGGGAGGTAAACAATGAAATACCAACGTCAATCTGTTAATTTAGCAGCATCTTGAGCGTCAAAAAGAGGCAAACACAATTTTATACTTATTTTTTTAATTTATCTCGTTAATTATTATAATCTTATGGTATCAATTTGGTTTTATATGTTATTATATTGTAAGTTTTTTTTATAGTTTTAGCTCCAGAAAACTGTCGAAATTTGAGAAAAAATCACGAAAATAGCGATTTAAAAAAAAAAAAATTTTTTAAAGTTCCGGTTAAATTTTTAAAATTTTTTTTCTTGTAGTTATTAAAAGACAGTATGAATTTTTGAAAACAGAAAACAACCCATAGACCATATTTTTCTTTTTTTTTTAATTTTCCATCAAAGTTAAACAATTTTTGGAGCTAAAGTGAATAATAAGCATTTTTTAAAGCAACAAAAACTATGTATAGCAAAATAATAGAATGAAAATTTTTGCACAGTTGGTTTCGAATATAGTTAGCTATTACAAAAAGCAATTTGAATTTCCCAGTTCAAAAAACTTAAATTTTTACAATAATTTTTTTAAAACAATAAAAAACCTAGGTAATTTGGGGTTTTAGTGTCATTTTATAGCGTAAAATACATAGAAACGCAAAAATTTTACTATTATGCGGTTTTTTTATTAAACAATATTAATTTAAATTTATATTTTTTAGTATTTGTAGTTTGTTTTCTTTTAAACCTTAGAAAACTGTCGAAATTTGAGAAAAAATCAGGAAAATAGCCATTTTTAAAAAAAAAATTTTTTTAAAGTTCCGGTTAAATTTTTAAAATTATTTTTCTTGTAGTTATTAGAAAACAGTCTTTTTTTTTGAAAACAGAAAAAAACCTATAGACCATATTTTTCTTTTTTTTTTAATTTTCCATCAAAGTTAAAAAATTTTTAGAGCTTAAGTGAATAATAAGCATTTTTCAAAGCAATAAGAAATACTTATAAAAAAAGAAATCACAAAAAATTTTTTTGACAGTTAGTTGGAAATATAGTTATTTACTACAGAAAAAAATTTCAATCTCATAGTCCAAAAAATAATTTTTTTATAACTGTTTTCCTGAAGCATGTAAGACGCGGGTATTTGTTTAGCCATTTTTACTTCAAATTCTTTGACTTTGGCGCCCCCTAGCGCCACCAAAAAGAGCTAAATCGAACAAATTCTTTAAAATTTATTTAAAAATTATTGTTATCTGTCGACCTATATATTTTTATCTACAATATAAAACATTTTTTTTTATTGTATTTTTGTCTATGGGACACAGCACTGTGCGCCGTATTTCGGGATCGATATTAGCTAGCAAAGCTGATACAAAGCAATTATATTTCAAGTCTCCTTTTTTTATAACAACTATACGATTAGGTTTACCACCTTAACAAAAGGATTATTTCTATATATTTGTTATAACACTTAGATATAGCGTTGGAGTCATATGGACTAAAATAGATATATAACTATTACAACACATGTGTAATTCTCGAGCATCCCGTTAAATTTTTTATTCGCAAGAAATTAGCTCATACCACCCTAGTAGCACTGCTTCCTTTAAATTTTCCTTTTTTAAATAACGTCCGCTTTTAAATGTTACGTGCGAAAGTATTTTAGTTTTTATATTTTTGTTTATTTTGTAATTTTTTCAAGTTTTTTTCTTACCTTTTAATAGTCAAAAATTGACTGCATGTTTATAGGGCTTAAAATTTATTGAGTTTGACATCATCGTCATTGTCTTCGCCAATATTATTATATATTTGTAAAACATGAATCATGAATATTATTAAGTTCTATTTAATTTCCACTGACTATTTCGTCCTCAGTAAATACAATTTTTTTGCTTAGTTACATTTTTTTATAATATTTTATAAAATAGTAACACTTTTAAAGCTTCAAAAATCCAAAACAAGAAGAAACCAAAAGAACTCGGCGTATCCAGAGAATTTAACAATATACCGTGGCCAATTCATACACATTTGTTGTCAAATTGTTACCAAAGGTTATCCAAGAAAAGCAACAACGTACGGTGTTAAAATGACCAAAACCATTTTGATTTCGCAACGTAATTTTTCTGTGGGTGTGCCTGGATATGTATCAGTACAAATCCATTTAGCCTTTCCTCGTTTGTTATTGATCTTATCCAAGTTTTTTATCTTCGGAGGGTAGAAAAATAACCCTTCGCTTTTGGCATTGCTGATAGGCAATGAAACAAATATTTCAAATATTTCCGTAAATTTTCGAATCGCAATTAAATTAAAACTTCTATCAAATTTTTGGGGCAATTTTTTGAAATATGTTTTTCCATATGTAATAATTTGATCACACAATCGAAATATCAGAGTACTTATATTTGGTGATGATGATGATATATGTATAATAATTAGGGATATGAAACAAATTGAGAACGTCATTCGAGAAATTTGTTTTATAATCTTCTAAAATAAATATAATTAGAGAAATATAGGCCACAGTGTTTTGAATAGAATGTTTTCTTTGAAGCCTTGGCTCTTTAAATGGAATTTTAATTGTATCGGACAAAGCAACCGTTGTTGCCAAGGCTTTAAGTTCCCTTAGGTTTTTATATCCTCTTTCGTTTTGCGTTACAAAAATCATTCAAAATTTAACAAAAAGTCCTTTTTTAACATCTGATTAAACAAGACACGTTTTAACCAACAACGTTGAAAATAACAAAATTTCTTTCCTTTCAAAAATTTGTATACTAGAAGATGGTTGGTTAATAATTTTTGCTTAGTGTCATCAATTCGATTAAGGAGGATTGAACTATCGTAATGCTCCCCTGGGTCCGCGACTGTATTGGACACATATACAAAATCTTGTAAAGATACTAATAATCGAGGGAGAACATTTTTAATATAATAATCACCATAAACATAGGCTTCGTGCCGAAAACCTTATTGGTTCCTAAGTTCATAAAAGTATCTTAAAAATTGCGACATTGATCAGTAGGATACATGAACAGTGTTTATGACGGACAAACATATAGGCAGCCGATCGGTACACTTGAAGGCAGGTCTTGGAACACCCTTTTTGGGCGTTGCAAAACATCTGCGCAAGCGCATAAGGGCACTATCACGTTTGTAGTGTGATATTAAAACTTATTGGCACTTGTAGAACTATGGAAGTAATTTATTACGAGTAGTTAGCTTAATATCAAAACCATGTAATTACATTTTTCAAAAAAGGCTTGTAAATAAATTTTTTTCGGCTTTCTATCTTGAGTTTTGTGTGTAAAACTGAATAAATTTATTGTCATGTGCCTTTTAATAAAGCATATTCAAATATGTTAAAATATCGATTTGGAATTTTTTGGTAAATACGTGGTTTTGCATTTCAGCTGACGATATATAAAGTCAATAGAAGTGAAATCTTTCTTTCGTAAAATGAAATATTTAATGAATTTTAACTTCGTTCGAAATCGAACAAATATCCTTTTCAGTATAAATGGATTTGAGGGTCTTGTGCAAATAAAGGAGTTAAAAAAAACAAAATTTATTTACATATAAGAGCTGGTTATTTATACTTTTTAAATGCATTTGTAAAGTACAAGTATATAAATAAATATAAAAAATAATAAATTGTTTTCTAAAAAATTATTTATAAAAGGAATTATAAGAAAATATTTTAATTTAACATACCCATTGTCGTCAAACATTAGATCGATTTTCAATTTATAGACGGAATTGCGGCTAATACTGGAGGAAGATTCCTGATGATCACTTTCTAATAAGCGGATGTTAGATGAATTACTACCATTTGCTTTGCGGCTGCGAACTGAGTTCATTTTTGGTATTGCAGCAACTTGATTATCTGATTTGCATGTAACCATTCTTAAAATTAAACTTTTTTTATTTTTTATTTTTTTTTAAGTTTAACGTAACGTTTGCGATTGTTTGGTTTAAAATTTGTTTGTTTTATGGCCAATACATTTAAGTTATTTTTTAGTTATCCATTAACGTTGTTTTCTTTTCTTTGCATTTACTAATAAAACAAAAAACTTTTATTGCAAATTCTTGTTTAGATGGTGGTAAATATTTTCTGTATTTTTTAACAAAGTTGTTAAAATTTTACATGCCAACATGTAATTAGTTGTTTTATATGGTTTTTTTGTTTGTTACTCTGTTAAAAAAACACAAATAAAATAAACATATTTTAACATTATTAAAAAAAATATCTATTTGTTACTTGTTACTTTTTGCATTGAACCATCGATGGCAAAAAAAAGCATTTGATTTAGTTTGTAAAACAAAACTGTTAAAAGGAATTCATTTTTATGTATTTTCTGTTTTCTTTTTTAAACTTTTTTAAACATTTTTTTATATTTTTATTTAAAATAATTATCTTACACTTTGGTTTGATTTTTTATCTTTTTTTTTACTTCATAATTTTCACACATGTTCATATGTGTATGGGCTTATTAACTGGTAAATACTTTTTGTTTGTGAACAAAATTTGTTCATAATTTACTTTCACTCTAAACTACATACCTTTACACAATCTTATATTTTGTTTTATATTTCATATTTTTACACAGGTGTACGTACATACATACACACAAATATTGCTTAATATATATAATAGATTTTATTACAATATTTATGCAGTTTACCTGAAAACTGCACTAAAAACTTAAAACGACTCTAATTGATCAGTGCATGTACATACGTTTGTTTTTACAGTTTTAATGCATCAAATATAAATATTATTGACCTCCTGAAATTATTTTATTTATTTTGTTAATAGTTTAAATAGCCAAAAAATATTTTTTTTCTATTTCTTATATTAGTTTTGCAATTAAAATCAAGTTATACTTTGTTTTTCGTTGTGTATGATTTTTTCAATATTAAATAAAGTTCACTATTGTTTTAATGTTAAGCCAGCATTTAGAAATGACTCTAATTAAACCGTTAACAACCATTTGTTTAAATTTTCTTTGCTTTTTAAACCGAATAAAAGCATTAAACCGATCTTAAGATAAACACGTTGTTTTCTTAACCGCGGCGCACGCACAAATGTCGATGAGATTGAACAGAAAACCACATGAATTAACTTAAAAGTTTAAACTTAAAAAAACGCAACAACAAACACACAAAAGCATTTAAACAACGAGTGATATAAATAAAATTGAAGTTCAAATTCAAACTGACTCAATTTTGTTGACCAACATTAGTGGGGTGTGCTTCGTATTCGCTGAGCTGACTAGCAAAAGTTTAAAGTAAAACAAATTATAAGAAAAACACAAGCTAAAAGCTAAACACGCAACAAAGTTGTTAATTAATTTGCCAAATGAAGAATTTCTAAGCTCTGTCTTTTGTAGATGCACGTGAATTTGTGTGATAAAATGTAGTATGTGTGATCACTTTCATATGTGAATTATGGGATCAATCTCAAATGGTTTTGCAGTTTTTTTTTATTATTAGTGATACGGGTATACAGTATACCAGTATCAGTTTGTCGTTTTGTTTGTAAATTCAACAATATTCATTTGCAACCCTGTAAATCCCTATTTACATATATTACAAAATCAAGGTGTAAGTTTGTTTGTTTGTCACACAAGCACGCCTAAACGTCTAGACCGATTTTCATGAAATTTAGAACATAAATACTTCTAGGCATTGAGTATGCGACAGGCTATACTTTTTGGAAAAAGGGAAGGTGACACGCTCACATCACCTAAAATCTAACTGTAAGACTGGTGCATTTGCTGCACCGATTTTCTTAAGATTTTGTACATATACATTAGGCCTCTAACGGAAAAAAATTTTAAGGCAAAAAAATTGACGGGACCACGTCCCTAAAACAAAAATCATATTACAGGTACTTCTGACAGATTGATTTTTTTCGAAATTAAATCGCATATTATAACGGCTTTAAAGCAAAAAATTTTGAAGGTAAAAAAATGGGCGATGCCACGCCTACAAAAGTTAAACTTTTAATGCTGGTACTTTTAATGCGCCGATTTTTTTAAAGCTTTGCATATATATAGAAGGCCTCTAAGTCTAAAATTCTAAAGCCAAAAAGTTGGGAGTTGCCGCGCCCAATATTATTAGAGCTACAATACTGACGGGGTAGTCCGCAGGGGAAGATATTTTCAAGCCCATTATACCAATTATTCCAAAGGGGTTGCCTTTTAGTTTTTAGCGCTTGCAGTTTCCAGCATTTGCTTAAACAATTAATAAATCCCAGGGTCAAGCTCTCCAGGTTGGTGGTTTGCACTTGAAAACCTCTGCTTTTCTCATTGACAGTTGTATGTCGCCTGTTCTAGGGTACCAAGTGGGTAAAATTTACACATTTTTGCACCAAAAGGAAAAACTATCAACAGAGTGTATAATAGCGTTTTATCAAGTAGATAACCACCCGTTATTCCTTTATAATAAGCTACAAACTTACCTATAAATATTTGTATGTATATTAATTTCAAATGAAATAATCTAGGTTTATTTTGTTAAGTTTAACGAACGCACGCATATGTTTATGGGTTAAATGTTTATGTTTAAGTTTTAATAGCAACACTAGAGGGTATTTCATATTAGAAAATTCTATATTAAAAGCATTGACAATTCATTGGAACAAGCTAGATTTAGATTTGAACTAAATGCCTTTATTAACCCCCAGCTTTTATGGCTTAAATTTAAACCAGCTGTTATTTCAAATCAGGCAATACTTATGTCATTTTGTTCTGTCACAAAATATAGTACATTATCTCCGCTGAACGATATGAATCGAATATCGCTTGAGCAACGTTGGTAGATGGGCCAAGTAGAAACTGCACGATTATGTCAATTTTGCAAAAATAAAACTAATTCGTTTAGATGGAGCTTTGAAGCTTATTTTCATCTTGGTGGGTACGTTAACAAGGAAAATTTCCGTTTTTGGCGCTGAGAAAACCCAAACGTGGCCTTACAGAGGCCAATTCACAAATTACGAGTGATTGTTTGGTGCGGCTTGTGGAGCGGAAGCATCATTCTTTAAAAATGAGGACCATGATAAACGATTTTCTTGTGTCCACTCTTCATGCTATTGATGTGAACGATGTTTGGTTTCAACAGAATGATGCAACTTCCCACACATCTTATGACACAATCGATTAATTGCGTAAAACGATTGATGGCCATTTATTTAGCCGAATTGGTAAAGTAATCTGACCGCCACTATTTTCTATGAGGCGCCATTAAACCCAAGTATTATGCCGACAACTTATAAAAAATTTAGTAGTTGAAGGCCAATATTCGTGATACCATTGCCAAAATACAACCCCATACTTACTAATAAGTTCTCGAAATAAATTTTGAAAATTTTCAAATCGTTTTTATTTATTGCATTTTGAAATTAATACTTTTAAATGCCACACCCGGTCTGACGGCAATCGATTTCAAACCTACTCAGAGATTATATTATTACATTCACATTATGAAAAAATTAGTTTGGTGGAAGCAGCGTTTCAAATTCTGCCATTTCCTGGTCATTTGAGCACGTTTGGCCAGATAGATTTGAATTTAACCATTAGCCAATTTTCTAACCATTTTGCAAAAATATTGAACCATTTAAATACTTTTAATTTTTTCGTTTTTAGTATCGTTTTTTTCTCTTGACAAAGGGTCAAAACCTCAAAAAAATGTAAGGTACTGTAAAAAGGATAAAGGATATTGAAATGAAAAACTGAGTACGCAGATTTACCACATTTGATCTGTAAAATCCTGGGTATATCGAATTTTTTATATCGCAAAAATTTTGTTACGCGGTGTGATTTAAATAATACATAAACTTTTAACTTCAAGCATAGTAAGACTAATCGTATTCAACATGTCGCCTTGTTTAAAACTATACATATAAAACACAAAATATATGCACTAGTTCTTTGAGTAAGTTTTTAAAACTTTTTTTATTAATTTTTATTTTTGTTGTAACTAGTTTGAGAAGTACCTAATATGTAACCCATGGCCTCAAGTTGTTGTAAAATAAAATATTTATTTGCTTATAAGATTTTTGTTAATACAATTTACTCATTTTTTATTCTAATTTAAGCTATTTTTGGTTACCAGTTTCTGACAATGCTGGTTAGGAGCAAGGTAAATAGAAGCTCTTTAAAAAACGGAAAAATTTTTACTTTGAAGACTATAATAAATAATAATATTTACAATTTTAAAAACACTTAGGACGACTGGATATAAAAAAAACAGTGTAAAGGTATAAGAGATTCGTCACATACAACGATTTTCTTGTTTAAGACGTTTTTATTTTCAAACATGATTAACTGACTATTCGTACAACATCCTCGTCAAGTTCATTTACACCTTATAGACATTTAACCATTCAAAAATAGTCAGTTAGTCAGGTAATTATGTAGATTGTGTACATTCGTGTATGTACATATATACAACAGCATTGAACCATGATAGCAGAGTTTAACTTTTCTTGTTACTATATTTGTTGCTGTAAAGATACAACAAATTGTGTTCACCGGTCTCAATAAATGCAACATTTTGTTGTTTATAAAATTTAAGGAATTTTCTCTTTGAATTTATTTCTTCAGAAACGTAAGATAGTTTTTATTTTAGTAAATGCATGTGACAAAGTTTTTACCATCAATTTTAAATTTATTGCAGTATGTTTTACCTGATACTAACTAAGCAGATAGTGAAATTGTGGAATGGTTCAGAGAAGACTACTTAGAGGAAAATGGACCTTAAACGTTTCAGATGAAAAAATTGTAAAAACTGAACAAACTGAATCAAAGCAAAAAATAAAAGAAGATGAGGTCATTGAGTCCCTTAACATTTGTATGGAGTGGGACCAGCATATTACATTTCTTATGACAAATTGATCGCTTTTCAAAAAATCAAGGAAGCTGCAATTTCCAAAAAGGCAAAAAATTCTAAAACTTAAACAAAAATTTCAACATTCTGTCTCTCAACATAAACATATTTTCAAAATAGAACTCATCTATATACATATATACACTTGCCACGGCGGAATAAGAAGGTTACCTCGTCCCTAAACCAACAATTTCCTGTAAAATTTAATCATGTATTTTGTTGTTGCTCAATTCCAACTTGGTTGTCAAAAATTTTGCGATCACACATACACACAGTATACACAACCATTACTGTACGTCTTGACGAGGCAAATTCATGCCTAGACAAATGACAAATGCAAATGATAAAAACCCGGTATTTTTATATTGGGTTTTTTATATACTGAGTTAGACGTTTGTTTAGGCATGAACTTGTCTCGTCAAGACGTACAATCATAGAACATAAAAAATTTGCCAAGCTAAGTTGAAAAACATATGGCGGCAATAAAAGTCAGCTGATCAGTTACTCCTACCTTGTTTAATATACCTTGTACACTTGTAAAATACGTAAGAAGATTATTTGTTATTTATGTATAAAACGTTAATTTAATTAAATTATTTAGCTTTTTAAGCGATTTTCACATATAAAAAAAAAAAATTGAAGGAATTTGTGTTAAATAAGATTTTAAGTGGTCAGTTATCACAACTTTCCGGTAAAAGCAACAACCCCTTTTGAAAACGCTCGTGCCAGCTTTGCGGCAACAGTGATCACACTCAATGAGATATGGCATATTGAATGAATTTTGTCCTTTAACATGGGTTATTTCAGAATTTTGCTTATACAAATCTACCTAGTTTCCCTATTTTTCTGATTTTTTTATCCCATTGGCTAATTCTAGCATAAGCCGGAACGTGTCCAGTAATAACTCCAATCGTGATCCCCACACAAAATCCCCCATAGTTCATGCAAAACCATGTATTTATACGCTAAGTTCAGCCCCTTCCTATAGCTCTAGTTAACCTACAGTCATTCCTGTTAATCAACTGAAGATTCGATTTAAAATATTTCCGTACAATGACAAATCGGGGGTCTCACAGTATCCTTCTAATGAGTCTACTGAAAGGCCGAGTTACTACGAGCCAGTTTGTTGGTAATTTCATTGCTGCGGTGCTTCGGTTCCTAAATTTCATCAAGATCCCCTCTACAATCCGTTATTAATCAAGACATGGCGCAGTGGCCCTTCAAGGCCCTAAAGGCGGTCTGGCTGTCCACATAAATAATGACCTCACAATTCCTTAGAAAATGTTCTGCTATTATATCTGTTGTCCTCAAAGTGGCCATCATTTCTGGCTGAAACACACTGGACTCATCAGACAGTCTTTTGGACAATCTGATGTTTTCTCCTATGATATTGACGTCGTCTCCTGTGCCTATCTGTCTTAGATCCGTCAATGAAAACCGTATACTACTTATGTGTTGTTTTGATTTCTTAATAAAACTTTTGCAGCATTTTCCACATTTGTATGAAATTACTTTAGCAGGTAATTCGGATAATTAATTAACAATCTTTGGCAGTTTGTTTTTGTTTCAATGCTTCACTTGTACTCGTTAATTGTTTTACAGTTATTTTCAAACATTATTGCTAATATTTTATTAAATGATTACTTTTAATATAAACATGATAGTGTAAATATTTTTTATATTTAAGCTGTTTTTAAAAGCTGTTTGTTTATATTAAGTCTTTTTTGTCTTGGTTAATCTGTTGCTAATTTTATTTAGAGATTGACAACTGAATTGCACTGTTTTCTTTCTTTTGTTTGTTTATTGTTTTATTATAAACTCTTCTTTGTTTTCCTTCATTGTTGGGCAGTGGCTCATAAGTATAAACTTATTTACACAGTTTTCAGATACATATGTATTTGTTGGAAAATCTTTCAAATGGACACAGTTTTTTTTAGTGTATTAAATCATACAAGTGAGTTTATTTACGACATTTTATTAACTGAATTAAATGAATGATCACAGCAAGACTGACAAACCTTAAAAAACGTGTTTTAAAAATTGTATTTTGGTCTCCTAAAGAGTAATGTGGAGAAAAGACGTAAAGTTTTCTTTCTAAACTGATAACTGTGGTGTGTTGAGGTGCCCAGACGTGTACAAAATATTAACTTGAAAATGTTTAAATGCATATTCATTTAACAAGGGAATTTATGGCGAACTATTATGATGTTTTGATAATAATATTTTAAAGAAAATGTAAAATAAGTATCTAGCTAGGGTTTTTACAAATTGTAATTCTAAATAACATACCGTTGGGTGGTTACTGGCATTTGGCGGCAAGCACGATAGCAACATATAAATTAAAAATGCAATTCTTTTAACAAGGACCCGAAAAATATATATTTTTAATTAAAAATACATAAAAGCTGCATCCATTTTATAAAACTGTTAACTTATTTCCAAATGGCATAGTAGGATTCACTTGCGACCCCATAAAGTATATATATTCTGGACCCTTATTGATAGGGAAGTCAATATAGCCTTGTCCGTCTGGCGGTCTGTGTGTCTACTTAAATCAAGTTTCCAGATTAAAGTAAAATACTAGGCACCAAGTATTAATATCAAGCTATCAAAAATATCCATGCACATTTACCACATTATTCTCATAAAAATATCAATGTTCGTTGCACCGTGGCCAGAACTATCCCATTCTCCTTTTTTCATTCAAAATAATAAACCTCTTATAAAAATTTATTAAAATAGAGCACGTTTTAAATAGGGCTGCTTTACTTCTTTTTTAAAAAAGTTTTGGTTCTTTTTTCGAATATAAAATAACCACACTTTTGACTTACCTGCACAAAAAAGTTGTGCCAAGTCGATTGTGCCGCTTAGCAAAATTACTGTGCAAAGGAGTTGAAATACTCGTATGATGATTTTGGAAAATAACTAGTTGTTAGGACCAAGGGGAGCACTTCTTCCATACAAAAACCGACATGCTAAATTTTGTAAACTGTTATCTAAGCAACCGACCTCAAACCATACAAACGGGCATATTTCTTGAAGTTTTCTTTTTCAAATATAGAATAATGATCGACTTTAAACCCGTATAAAAATTATTTTATCATAATAGTTACGGTTTGAAAATAATTTAGCTTGGACAGATGACACAGTGGAATATAGCGCTCTTAGTTCTTTTTTATATGTTTATTTACACAATATTTCTAGTATTTGGGCCCAAATCGTTGATCGATCGGGTTGTCAAAGCTTTTAAAATTGGAGTTCAATTAAGATAATTACACCCAGAACACATACATATGTACTTTGTAGGGGCATTATGCGTTTGTGCAGATGTTTGTAACGTCCAAAAGTAGAAGTCTGAGACCCACTTTCAAGTATATTGATCCACTCAGAATAACTTCCTGAGTCGATTTAAGCATGTTTGTCCGTCCATCCGTCTGTCTGGCTGAGTGTCTATGTATTCTTGTGAAACCGTTACAGATAATTTTAAAGATATTTTGATAAAATTTGACATTGGAACGAGGCCTGTTGTTTTATTTATTTTTAAATACAAACAAAGAAAGAGCCATTTGTTTCGAATAAGACCAAAAGATCTTATTAATTTTGAAACATTATATATAAGCTACTAGGATTTAACCACAGTATTTGTGCCGCATTTGCTTATTTTGAGCACTTACATTTTTTAAAATGCGGCAAAAAAAATATATTTGTTTTGTTCCAACAAAATGTTTGTTTTTTTTATTATTATGCGCCGTATAAATTGGTTGTCATTGAGTTTTTGTGTTGATTTACATTTTTAAGTGAAAATATCGCAACACTTAATAATTGAAAAATTTTGTGTGAAGTTGTTGAAATAAACAAGTTTGAATCTTGACATCTTCCAACATAAAGATGAAACCAAAAAGTGTATTATGAATTTAAAAAAAGAACTACATAAACCAATTACCAATTGAACCAACTCCTATGTCTGTGCTTATTTCGTTTCTGCTTTTTTATGGTCACTTTATTATAGTTTTAATGGAAGCAATATTCACTTTAATGAATTACTGTGTATTTTTTGGAGTGAATTTAGATACAATGAATGGTCAAGATTAGAGTACATATGAACATTAGACCGTATCGGCCAACAAGCGAAAAATAGGGAACATCTTTGAATATAAAATGTATTTAAAAGGGAATTTATGAAATTTATTTTATTTAAATTGGGATTTATAAGAATAATGTTTTCATGTTTTTGCTTTTGAGGTCATTGCCACATAGTACGCCGTTCAAGTTGCTTAAATCAGATCGCAGTTTGTACCACCTTTATTTCTGAAAATAAAAGCTAGAATAATTCGATAAGCTTTTATTAAGGAAGTAATATTCCTATAAGAAGACATAAGCTCTTTTTCAAGATTTTGGAAATTACCGTCATAAAATACTTAATATTCGAAGGTGTATGGCGAACTTTTTTAGAGATGGCCTAATGTAAATATGTTTACGAGTTGTACATATCTAAAGCAGAATACTCTTTTTTGTTGTAAAGTTTCCAAAACTCTTTCATGGTAATATTTTAAATCCATTTAATTTCTTTTTATACCCTTCACATAGTGATAAGGGTATATATCAGTTTGTCATTCCGTTTGTAATTTCTTTATTATTAATTTGCGACCCCATAAAGTATATATATTCTGGATCCTTATAGATAGGGAAGTTGATATAGCCATGTTCGTCTGTCCGTCTGTTGAAATTAAGTTTCCGGAGTCAAATAAAAAGATACAGACCAGTTAATGGTGTCAAACTATTGAAAATATCCCGCTAACAATTGCTATTTAAAATCAGCAAAATCGGTTCACTATTGACCGAGATATAAGCGAAAACCCAAAACAACCCATATTTTTTAGGACAAAATCCGTGCATATATCCCTATATATCTCAGTAAGTATAGTCCCTCTTGCAACAAAACTTGGCACGGATACTCCTAAAGAAGGGACCTAAATAACGGAAAAAGTTTTTTCAGATAGGACCAGGGAAAGGGGTATTTTTCCTACAATTGCACAAATTTGGTGAAATATTTTATGCGCTATATCTCGTAAACTATAGCAGTTATCGACTTAAAATGTTCAACAAAAAGTAATTGTACGCTAAGGGCTACACTTTAGAGAAAAAATTTTTTAAGTGGGGGCAAAAAAGGGGTAGCTCCCATACATATTAATGATTTGTATGAAATTTTCGATACGCTATATTTCGAAAACTATAACAGATATCGAAATGAAATGTTCTACATAAATAAATTGGGCAATAAGGGCTACGCTCTAAATAAAAAATTTTTTGGGTGGGGGCAAAAAAAGGGGTAGCTCCCATCGAAATAAAATGTTCTACAAAAAGTAATTGGGCCATAAGGGCTACGCTGTAAAGAAAAAAATTTTTGGGTGGGGGCAAAAAAAGGGGTAGCTCCCATAAAAATTAATGATTTGTATGAAATTTTCGATACGCTATATCTCGGAAACTATAACAGATATCGAAAAAAAGTGTTCTACAGAAAGTGATCAGACATCAAGGGCTACGGTCTTGAGAAAAAATTTTCTGGGTGGGGGCAAAAAAAGGGGTAGCTCCCATACAAATTAATGATTTTTATGAAATATTCGATACGCTATATCTCGGAAACTATAGCAGATAACGGAATCAAATGTTTTACAAAAAGTAATTCGACGACAAAGCCTACGATTTGAAGAAAACATTTTTTGGGTAAGGGGTGAACAAGGGGTAGCTCCCATACAAATTAACAATTTTTATGAAATTTTTGATATGCTATATTTAGGAAACTATAACAGAAATTGACTTCAAATGTTTTGCAAAAAGTAACAAGATAAGACCTAAATTCAAAAAAAAAGTTTTTTTGGGCAGGGGAAGGGGTAGTTCTAATACAAACTAAGAATTTTTATGAAATTTGCGATACGCAACATCTGGAAAGCTATAACAACTATCGACTTCGAATATTCCACAAAAAGTAATAATCAAATAATTCATACATTTTGGAAAAAAACTTGGAGAGGAGCAGGGGGACTAGAACATCCCATAAAAATTAACAACTTTTATTAACCTTTTAATATAAACAATGTCAAAAACTTGCATTACTGTCGACCTCAAACGTTCCTCATCTATTTCTATTATTCATACGAACGTTAAAATTTTGTAAAGTTTTCTATGGACTTTAAAACTCACACAAGGATTTTTATTATATTATTTGCAGTACAAAATTACTCGGCTGGATATATTTAAAGACCAATGTGAAGGGTATATAAGATTCGGCACAGCCGAATATAACGCTCTTACTTGTTTTTATACAAAATTTCCTTAAAGTTTGTTTTCTCTTAGTAATATATTAAAAGAATATTTTTAAAATAAAAACAAGTTAGAACATTGTAGTTGGTCAAGCCTGACAATATTGTTAGTACTTAACAAGTCTTTTCATTTTGGTATACGTAGGAACTGGTACATGATTAAAGTAGGAATTATATTGGACCGATGACAAAATTTGGTTTCGATTCCAAAATACATAAGATATTTATTAGGGAAATAATATTTTCCAGGTAAATCTCAATTATAGAAGGTAGAACCAATAATCAACTTTTGATTAATTTTCTGGGCAGGTATTAAACGCCACAAAGCATTTGCATTTATTTATCTACATATTTGACTAGTATATTAACCGATTAAAATATGTATGTTCGAGATTGTAAAAGGTTTTTTATATTCAATATTTATGTAAACAATAGTTAATTAAGTAACAATTTGTATTACTCGAATCTTTATTATTAAAAGTTCACTGGTACACTTAAGATAAAAAAAGCTATTAATGTTAAATGTTTGTCATTTCTGAATAAAAAATAAATTTGTTAAAGTTAATTTAAAAACATGACCGTCATTAAAGATAAAATACAAATATAATTGTCTGGTAACGATTTAATAATAAAATATAATTATTTAAATGAATTGTATAAAAAATAGATAGAGATTAAAAAAATCGTTTTATTTTAGGCAAAAGACGTTTAACTAATCTTATAATAATAACCTTTTAACACATAAAATACAGTGTAAGTCTGATGACATTTATTAACTTGGCAGCCACACGTTCAAGTTTTGCTTTTCAAGTTACGATACACTCAAATTTTTTTACTAACCCACTAACACTTTTTGAACTTCAAGGCGTCTTTATTATCTATCAATTTCTTTATTTTGTTGTTGTTTTTCGTAAATGTTCGTTTTTTCATGTGTTTGCTTGTACACATTCTACCGCAAATAATTTTAACCAAATTTTTTGTGTATTTTTCCTATATTGACATAAATAATTAAATTAACCTGCAAAAAATATATGCTCTTAAAGGAAAATTATGCTAAAATATGTTGTTATATGCAAAAATATGCCTTAACAAATTAATGCCAAAGCTTTACAAAAGTTCCAAAACGAATGATAAAAAAAATTATAGGTTCCGCTTCGAAAAAGAAAGATTCTGTGTTAGTTTTTTTTGTTTAATTATATATAAAAAAATTCAAACAATGCTTTAATAACAGGTTTTCTTATCAAATATGCTTTTAGGGGATAAATATGCTGTTATATGCAAAATATGCAAAAAGTGTACAAGAGTTTGGCTTTTTCCTAAACGCAATATACTTTGCATCACGAAATTTCAAATTCTTTCTGACAGCAAAGCTGAAGGTTTCGATAATATCTTCTGCTCCAAATGAGTGCCTAAAGCCATGTTAATGCTTTGGAAACACAGAAAATTGTTAAAACTGTAAGTTGTGTGAAATGGAAGATGTTGAAATTTCGTGATGCAATGCACACTGCGTTTAGGAAAACGGCCTTCTAAACCGGATGAATAGTTAATTCCTATTTTTGGTTGCTTTGGTAATAAGTATAAATTTCAGTTTGTCATATTAGTTGCTTCAAAATTCATTTGCGACACATTCAAGTTAGGGAAAGTTGAACCCCCTTACTACAATGTGTCTCAGGCAATCAGAAATATCCTTGTGATGAACGCTTTTTAAAATCATAAGTATAAGTAAAAGACAGTAAACTAGTATAGACAAGTAAAATCTTTACATTTTTATATACTCTTCACATTGGTCTTTTGGTAGACACAGTCATACAGTGATCTGAGCCGGCTAAGTTGTTTTCAAACTGAGAATATTGCACTAAAACTACTTTGTGGGGGTTTGAAGTCGATGTCCATTATTGTTTTTGAAACAGAAAACATCATAAAATTTGCCCGTTTGTACGGTAGAGAAAGTTTTTGTTTTTTTATCCAAGAAATTTTGTTTTTTAAAGTAAATTAATCACAATACAATTACTTTGTTACAGGCTTTGGGTCGAAAGATACAGCACGCAGAAAAATTTACAATTTTCGTTGTAGGTCCTCAGTCAGAAAAAATATTTACTGCTTCGGTGAAATTCAGACAATATTATTATTAATTCAGGTTTATTCTAGCAAGTTTTAGTATACATACATAAATACATGCATACATATGTACATACATACATACATACATACCCAGGCAGAAATATACGATTTTAAAACGATGGTCCAAAAATGTTGCACCACCATAGCCCTGTAAACACAAAATTTCGACTCTTTTAAAATATTGTACCATTACAGTACTGTATACACAAAATCGCAACCCTAGTTTGCAAATGTCAAATTTGCTTTCAAAATAAAAAATGTTTATATTTTTCATTTAAAAAAATGTATAAACGTAAGAAAAAATTTAAAAACTCTTAAGATGCGTTAGAAAGTCTTTTGCATGTTTTATTTTGCTACATATAAACATATTTATTTAAGGAAATCTCTTATTTAAAAGCCTTAAGTAGCAATGTCCACCATTTAAACAAAAGCGAGTCGAACTCCTAAGACACAAAAGATAAAAAATGTTATTCTAATACCGGAAATTTAAATTTACAGTATTGCTACAGCATAAAAACCAAGAGTCG
The DNA here is from genome assembly GCA_963583895.1 of Melanophora roralis. Taxonomy (NCBI): domain Eukaryota; kingdom Metazoa; phylum Arthropoda; class Insecta; order Diptera; family Rhinophoridae; genus Melanophora; species Melanophora roralis. The sequence goes on along the minus strand of OY757187.1, from coordinate 88,512,591 downwards.
AAAGACGCCCATTTGGCGTTATCATTTTAACATCGAGACAGCATTGTTAACTTGCTAAATTTACGTTATTTTGATATTGAGAGTCCACTCTCAACGTCGGGACAGAATCGGTTTGATTGTCTTTTTCTGCCTGGGTACATACATACATACATACATACATACATACATACATACATACATACATACATACATACATACATACATACATACATACATACATAAATACATACATACATAAATACATACATACACACATACATACACACATACATGCATACATACATACATACATACATACATACATACATACATACATACATACATACATACATACATACATACATACATACATACATACATACATACATACATAAATACATACATACATAAATACATACATACACACATACATACACACATACATGCATACATACATACATACATACATACATACATACATACATACATACATACATACATACATACATAAATACATACATACATAAATACATACATACACACATACATACACACATACATACATACATACATAAATACATACATACATACATACATACATACATACATACATACATACATACATACATACATACATACATACATACATACATACATACATACATACATACATACATACATACATACATACATACATACATACATACATACATACATACATACATACATACATACATACATACATACATACATACATACATACATACATACATACATACATACATACATACATACATACATACATACATACATACATACATATATAGGTTTTATTAGAAATTTATCTAATTCATAGTATAATAACCAAAAACTTGTTGATAAAGAAAAGGGAGAAATTCTATATAAATTTCTGACATACATATCGAGCCTTTGGTGCAATACCGTAGTAACTCAAAATTTGAATTTTTTGAGCTGGGTATGCAGAAATTATCTTTGGGGAAATATCTATCTAAAAAAAAAAAGATTATGATTCCACCTCTAACTGTTCAGATTCTACAGCTAAAAATGTCTTTATTGCCTCTAGGTATTTCCAACAATATTTATTTGCAATAATGAAATGTTTTCTTTATGACAAGAAATTTACTAACAGAAAGCAATTTACGAAAAAAGTATAAAGCAATATTATTTTTTGCTACGTTTTAGGCACAGAAACACAACTGCATAATTTGATTTCTTCTTTACTTCTTCGTATTATTTCATATTACAACATTGTTAGAAAAAAAATAGTTAAAAGTTTATTTGCAATAACGATATATTTTGAATTAATTTTTAAGTTTGTCATAGGTTTTGTGACAATAACGATACATCATTGATAGGTTGATACAACGTACTTAAATATAAATAAATATTTCATATTTTTAATAATTTTTGGCCTTTTTTTATTTAAAAACATTCCTTTTTATTTAAAAACTTGTAAAAAAATAACTTTAGTAAACGAAAATACTATCAAAAAGATGGTTCAAAACTTCAAATGCAATTTTCTCAGTTCACGATTTTTTGAATTACTACGGTATTGCACCAAAGGCTCGATATGTAAAGTATCATCTGACGATCAGCGGCTTAAATAAAGAATATTTGTTGTTATTTTTAGCTAAAGCAAAAACAAAGCAAGTTAAGTTGCTGTGGTAATTAAAGAATATAGAGAAAAAAACACAAAAGACATAAGATTAAACATATTAAAAAATATTTCAAGCAAACCAATTAAGAATTTTAAAACAAATGGTGATATTAAGCTATTTCTATTATGTGGACATTGATATCTTTAATCAATAATATTTGTTTTAGGAAAGAAAGAAAACCGATTTACATAAATGGTTTTTTAATGTTAAAGGTAAACACATGTTTTCACATTATTTTATTTGTACTAGAGCTTAATAAATATTTTTCATTTACAACTTGATATAATCTAATAAACAAAGTTGTAAAATGATTTTATTTAAAATAAAATAATTTTTTTATTTTACAAATACAAAGAAAATTAAGTATATGTAATAGTAAAAAAATAATATACATAAATAAGTATCTGTAGGTATAACAAACATTTAAGTTTACAATTAATTTAATGGTTATTAAATTTATATAAATGTTTGATCGTAAACAGGAAAATAAAACAGTTTTTGTTAATACGATTTTATTTCACTTTCTTGTAAAAAAGTATTGCTTTTTTTTGTAAGTTTACGGACAGACATAAACACATATGTACATGCATCAATGCATATTTATATACATGTAACATATATATTTACATATATATTGGTTATTTAAAAGGTTTAACGATATTCTTCAAAACCACAATTAAAAACTAATACCCGAAACAGTTAATGACTTTAGCTTTTTAAACTCAATTCAAATAGTCCCGATTTATTTATGTTGTTTTAAAACGTTTGATTTTATTTTTCCATCTGTATCAGTTCTATTTAAGTTATTAAAAATTAACTTTCATTGCGAAAGCAAACCAAATATCAATAAACATGGTAATGAAAAACGTCATACAAAGCCAAATCGTGTGTGGGTAATTCCACGTAAAATGGCCTAAACCGGTTTCTTTTAAAAAAAAATCGATGAATTTAAGTCTAAAAGGAAATAAAAATTATCGAAATACAAAAAAGTTAGTATAAATTTTAATTTCTTTTATTTGGCAAGAGTTCAAAATGATCATGTTCCTAATAGCTGGTTCATATTTTCTACAGTTTTGATAAAAAAAAGGTTATATCCGTCGTCACATTTTCTAAAGGGGTTTCTGAAGGAGTTTTTTGGAGAAATAAAGTGTCAAATACAAATAAAAACATTTTAAACAACAAAGTGAAATTAAAAAAATAATTGAGGCCGTTCTTAAAGAATATTTTATGCAACAAAAACTTAAATTCTAAATTCATTAAAATTTTAATTTCAAAAATCACACCCGCCACAGTATTTAAGTGTTCATTAAGAGAAGAAATTATGCTCTTTCATTTAAAAACCACTCGATTTAACAATATTTTGCATTACCTGTCAGACAAATACCACGGTGCATACTTATGTATATCTTTTCTGAAATTTCGTTTTATTTTCACAAACGCATGCGTGTAACTTAATCAAAATAAAAGTTTTATGCCATCTTAGCAATACTTAAGACTAAATAAGTCATAAAACTATTAAATATGACAAACGAAGCGCATTACTTATTTAAAATTAAACGATTAATTTATTGTTACGAAACATAAGCAAAAACATAAACTTAACAGGTGCCAACTTAAAATAAAAACGACTGTAAGCAATCATTAAGTTTGTGCAAGTCTTAAGTCTAAATGAAGTTGTAAATATAAATGCATTTTTTGCTTAAGTCAGCAACTGTATAGGGTGACGAAAGAGAAGTATGATACCAAGTAAGGGCTCTGATTGGTTTTAACCCAGACCAATCTTGGTTCCCCATTCACCTCAACTGTAGACACTGACCACCCCGTGATTTCACCTGGGGTAGCTGCCTTTAATACGCATTCAAGGCAGTAAGCTAAAAAAGCTAAGCGTTCACCCATAATATCACTAGAATTTGCTTAAGGCGTTGGGTTAGTAACCCACGCTTGTAAAAGCTTGCCTACTTTGAAAAAACCAAGAAGAAGATTAATGAATGTTGACGAACAGATAAAAAAAGAAAAAACAAAAATATTTGCAAAAGCAAAGTATTTTATTCTTTTATAATTAAAAAAATATATATTCTATGTGTAAAATGTACGTTCAAAATATTAAACAGATGAAAAAACAGCTAAGAAAGCAAACACAGCTAAAAAAAAAAAAAAAGCGAAGAAATAGCAAAAAAGCAAAATTAGCATTTTTAGTTATCTCTGGTTATGAATTATGGAATTTTTTTCGTATTTATTATTAACATTAAATTTAACTAATTTAAAATGCACCCAAACTTTTTTACGTAAGTATAATAGTTCTTATTTTTAAAACAAGCGATTAAAAAAAAATATTTTGAAAAAAACACACACAATGCATTAAAACTTTAAACAGTTATACTTGAAATTATGTTTTTGGAGCTATGACACTATTAAAGTAAATGCGGTGTGTAAATATATGAAAACATAAAGCAAACTATTGAAAAACGTTAAATAACAAATTATGTAGCTCTCATCACAGCCATTACCTGCGGAGCAAAATTTTCCTACTATTAAACAAGAGTTCGTGTAAATAATTAATAGTTTTGTTGCATTATTGTAAAATTACAATTTTTTTTCAACAAATTGTGTCAGTAACAATATTTAAAAAATAAAAACAAAAACTACGCAAAGAAATAATTATTTCAAAAAATATTGACTTTCCTAATGACAATTTTATATGTACATATCGAGCCTTTGGTGCAATACCGTAGTAATTCAAAAAATCGTGAACTGAGAAAATTGCATTTGAAGTTTTGAACCATCTTTTTGATAGTATTTTCGTTTACTAAAGTTATTTTTTTACAAGTTTTTAAATAAAAAGGAATGTTTTTAAATAAAAAAAGGCCAAAAATAATTAAAATGATGAAATATTTATTTATATTTAAGTACGTTGTATCAACCTATCAATGATGTATCGTTATTGTCACAAAACCTATGACAAACTTAAAAATTAATTCAAAATATATCGTTATTGCAAATAAACTTTTAACTATTTTTTTTCTAACAAAGTTGTAATATGAAATAATACGAAGAAGTAAAGAAGAAATCAAATTATGCAGTTGTGTTTCTGTGCCTAAAACGTAGCAAAAAATAATATTGCTTTATACTTTTTTCGTAAATTGCTTTCTGTTAGTAAATTTCTTGTCATAAAGAAAACATTTCATTATTGCAAATAAATATTGTTGGAAATACCTAGAGGCAATAAAGACATTTTTAGCTGTAGAATCTGAACAGTTAGAGGTGGAATCATAATCTTTTTTTTTTTTAGATAGATATTTCCCCAAAGATAATTTCTGCATACCCAGCTCGAAAAATTCAAATTTTGAGTTACTACGGTATTGCACCAAAGGCTCGATATATACAATTAAAAGACAATAACACTTTTTGTTTGAATTATAACGTTTATAATCAATTCCACGTAAAGCAGCTCAAATTAGCTAAAAATGTCTCCCAATATTTTTTAAAAAGTCGTTTAAATAAAAAGAAATTGTTTGCTTGCTTTTTGTTAAAAAAAAATTAAATTTAAAAAATAAATAAGTTTTAGTCCGTCACACAAAATGTTCTTAGTTTAAGGCAAGTTCTGCTAACATAATGTTTGGTAAACGCCCACAATGGACCAACTTTTACATAATTTGTTAAGTTCATTGCTGCGCACATTCAGTGGGGCTCTAGTGAAACTCATAGTTGCGACCACAAGTGCATTAACTTTTAGCTTCCCTGAGTGCATTTTCGTAGATATTTCTTTTCGACATGTACTGTGTTCAGAAAAATACAGGGACACCCAGCATGCCGGGCGCTCAGACACGTTTAAATCCACTCAGGAAGTGCTTCTAAGTCGATTGGTATGCCTTAAGGTAAGTCTCAGTCCAAAAATAACATTAACTTTTTGTGTTTTTTCATTTTATAAAAGATTTACATAACTGGTATTTAAATACTAATTTAAAGTTAATGCAATTTTTTTAGGAAAAGGTTATTGCGTTATATAATTTTTCTTTGATTTTTTAGTGGTAAATTATTTAATTTTTGTTGTTTGATTATTTAATTCCTTTTTCATAGTTAAAGAAAGATGTTCAGACTTTAATGGTTTTTAACTTTTATGCCTTTTGTTGTAAATATGTATATATTTTTACACATTTAAAGTGTGCACATTAAAATAAAACATATATATGTACTTATTTGGCAAACTTTTTTGCACAAGTACAAATAAATATGCTACGTTTTTTGAACCCAAATTAGTTACATACATAAGAAATTGTTAAACCATAAAAATCCGTCTTTGATACTTATTAAAAAGATGTTTAAGACAAAGAGAAACATAAAAACTAATAAAAATTTTTTTAATTACACACATAAATAGGGAGATAGTGGAGAAAATACATAAACTAGTAAAAATATTAAAAACTATACCTAATATACATACATACCTACAACTTTTTTTTATTTATTGAGGTTTTTTAACTATTTATTTCAATTATTGTACCGATCCTTAAGGCTTTCATACATATACATAAATATAAAAATTGAAGTTTTGCCCTAACAAAAAAAAGGAGGCAGTTTTGGCGTTACGTTACTTTTTCCTGGAATTATCCATATATAAGTTTGTCATGCCGTTTGTTTTTTCTTTAATATCCATCTGCGACCTTATAGATAGGGAAGTCGATTTAGCCATGTCCGTTTGTCCGTCTGCCCGTGTTATGCTTGAAATAAACTTTTTGAAGCCACCCCAACTATCACAAATATCTGCGAGCAAGCAAATCGCTATTGAAGTCCAGAAAAATTTCCCAATAACCGACCGAGATATAAACCAAGACTCTTTTTATTGCTCTAAAATTTTTACATAAAAACCTCTACAGCTGGCCCGGAGTTGCCCCGTGCAATGTAAGACCAACTCCCAATAATTTTGCCCACGAACATATTTTTGGAAAATACTTACACCCTATATCCGCCCCTAGCAGGGTTGCTATAAAAAGTTTAATTTGTTTTAAATCGCTCTCACAGCTTCCAGGGTGCTCTACAAAGGTAAAATGTAAGACCGACCCCAATAAATTTTTCCTCTTAAGCTATTCGTGGGGCATGGTTACCCCCTATCTTCAGCCGCTAACGTGGTTGCCATAAAAAATTAAAAAAAAAATAGATTAAAAACCCCTACAACTTTGTCGAAATCGCCCGTAGAGAAATAAAATGTATCACAGACCACCACAATTTTTTCCTCCTAAGCATATTCCTAGAACATACTTACCCCGTATCACCTAATGGGGTTTCCATATAAAATTTACAAAAATGTTGTAAGACTGCCCAAAACTTCCTCAGAGTCGGCCTTAGAGCAATGAAGTGTACGACCGACCCCTATTACAACCTCGCCGGAGTCGCCCCTAAAGGAATAAAATGTAAAGCAGACCCCAATTAGTTTTCCCTCCTAAACATATTCCTAGAACGCTTTTGCCCCCTATCACCATCTCCTAAGGGGTTGCCATGCAAAGTTAACATAAATGATGTAAAAACGCCGATAACTTTTTCAGAGTCAGCCTTAGAGCAATAAAGAGTACGACCGACCCCCCTTAGTTTTTCCTCGCAAATATATTCCTAAAACATACTTACTCCCTAACTCCACGACAAAATTTGAAAAAAATTGGGTAAAAACCCCTACAATTTCCGCGTAATCGCCACTAGAGGATTAAAGTGTATCACAGCCCGCATTAGTTTTCCCTCCAAAACATATGCCTAGAACATACTAACCCCTATATCCATCACCTAAGAGCATTGCCATACAAAATTTTAAAAAATTTGAGTAAAAGCCTACCAAATTTAAAAAAATTAGGGTAAAAACCCCTACAGCTGCCCTAATCACCTCAAAATTTAAAAATTAAAAATATTTCATAAATAAAAAACCGAATATAAATAAAAAAAGTTTCTTTGTTTCGAAAGTCCAATGGGAAGGGTATCTAAGATTCCGCACAGCCGAATATAGCGCTCTTACTTGTTATAAGATATAAACGTAACAAAAAAAAATAATTAAATAAAAAATTTTGTTTTCTTTTCTCTGTTATTTAACTGAAAAATTACAAAAATTTTTTTAAAAAAAGTAGTGGGTTTTTAATGGTAAATATATAAAGGATTTGGGCTAATTTTGCACCTTATTTGTTTTGGTTTCTTTTTATTTTGGTTTTACGGCCCTTTTTTATGGATTTTTATTAAGTTTGTAGTTTTTTAGGTAAACTTAAAAAAAAGATCAGTCAAGTTTGAGATCTCATTTTGAGTCACCAATTTGGCCTTAGAAATAAACACAGTACCATCAAACAGGTTGTAAGAAAAGCCTTTGAGGAAAAAAGTACTGCACCGAGCTTTTCATCGATGTCTCTCAAGCTTTCGATAAAGTATGACACAAATGCCTGTTAAGAAAACTAAAGCTAAACTTGACAGTTAATCTCTTTAGCCCATCAGAGAACTACATGACCGATCGACAATTTATGACTTAAGAAGGAAACTACTTTAGTTGTTATCAATCAATAAACGCTGGTGTACCTCAAGGTAGTATTTAAGATTAAATTCTGTACTTGCATTACACAGCAGACACGCCAACCAACAATTTTACACACACGTCGACATTTGCTGATGATACCGCTTTAAGAAGTCTCGAAACAAGGGCAAAACTTTGGGGAATAAAAATAAATAAACAAAAATATACTCATGTTACTTTACGCAAAGAAATGTGCTACCCAATCCTTATTAACAATCATGTGGCACCTCAACGATTTGAGACGAAATACCTTAGCATTCACCTGGATTGTCGCCTTACATGGAAATTATATATAGATGCGAGGTTGATGCAAACGAAACTTAAAGCAGAACAAATTCATTAGCTAATTGGTAGAAACTCTGCGCTTCGTCTTGATTGTACACTTCTACTCTACGATTAGATTTTAAAACCAATTTGATGCTACGAGCACTGCTTCTACCTCCAACATAGAAAAATTTCAACGCCGCTAAAACAAAATGATAACTGGTGCTCCTTGATAAATTAAAAGCAGCAACATTAACAAGGATCTACAAGTTTCACTAGTTCAAAGCGAAATCCTAAGCCATGTGGACAAGTATTTAAATAAGCTAGAAACACATCCGAATTCGCTCGCTCGTAAAATTCATAATTAAAATAATCAATGTAAAATTCATAATTAAAAATTTGTCACTAAAAAAGATTTGCTGAACATTAGTTTTCTTCACCTTGTACAGCAGATTACAGATTAAAATTATTGTATCTTAAGGTCATTTATTCAAATTAGCTTATATTTATTTATTACAGAGATTAAAATTAGCTGATTAATGCGCTGCTGAGAGAAAACAGGTGTGTGTCTGCTTTTTAAAAAGCAGTTTACACGTGCTTTGTTTCGTTACAATAAATGAAATTCATAAAAATGTTTCGTTGGCCTTAACCGATTGTTTTCGAATCTTAAAAGATTAAACTCATAAACCTCGCATCACATCAGTTAGGTCGGTCAACAACGAACAAAAATAAAGAAAAGCAACAACAAGAAAAATAAATAACATTTAAATGTAAATAATAACCTTAACAATAATGAGCTTCAAAACAAATGACCCAGTTTTAGATTTAGTTGTATTTTATTAAGAAAATTTAAATAAACCAATTTTAAATTTGTTGATTGTAAATAGTGGGCATATGTATGTACATGCATATATATGTGGGACTAAAATATTTTCATCGCAATAATAATATGATAAAAAATTTGTACTTTGTAGAGGTTCCTGTTCTATTTATATACGTTTGATTCTGAGATTACGGGCTTTTTTTAGCTCTCGAAGTTTTTTGTAAAATAACGTATATAAATGGGCTACAGCATTCATTTTAATCACTTAAATCACAACTATTCAATTGAAACAGACGAACATAAGTTTTTTTTTTACTTTAACCGAATTATGAATTTTTTTTTAAATACTTCCCCAGTCGACCAGGAAGTTTATATTTTTTTCTTAAAAATAAGTTGTTTAAATTCATTTTTATTCTGAAACTTTAAAATAATTTACTTCTTCAACTTATTGTTTATCTTTTATTTTTGTGATAATCGTCAGCCCAGGCCATTTTTATAGATGCAAATAAAATATATGGTTGAGGTAACCATAGTCAAGAGCATCATACTAAGATTGGGTTGTATGATTGTTAGCAAACAAAGTAATGATTAGCTGTAGTCATAGTTCGTTTAATGAAAATAATGAAGAACTATTATCATAGCGTTGTATTGCAGTATCACAATATGGTTTCACAGACCCATAAATTGTATTGCTCCATCATAATATGGTTGCACACAACTGTTTTATGATCCCATATAATCCTTATATTTTCCTAGATGACCAAGTAATTTTTCAGATATTCATAATATGGCTCTATAAAAGTGCTATAAAATATTAAATTTAAAAACACTTCTGAGTATGGCCCAGTTAACAACGGACCGAGATATAGGCAACATACTACGATTACCCAGTTTGTTTAGGAAAAAATCCATACATGAGGAGTCACAGAAAAAAATTTGATTTTTTGACTTTTTTAAGATAATTAGGGGACTCACAAGGTGCCCTATTGCCATATTGTTATAAAATGCGTTTTGTTTATGTATAGTTGAACAATTTTAAGACAATTTTTAATTTTTATTTAGGCTCAAATTCAATACTTACTAAATTCTCATTATTTTGAAATTGAAAAAATTCATATTTTAGTTTTTACTCTATTAGCGTTAGTTAAGAAAGGAAAACTTTAATGAAAAAACCTGTTTCTTTTTACCGATACAAGCCGAGTAGAATGCATTTTCAAAAAACAGCTACGATTTTCATCGTCATGATTAAAGTTCTTAAGTGTTGCCAACTATATAAGGTTACAAACTACTTTACGCACAATTATTACATTTTATGTGAGATTTTCCGCCTTGCAATCAGATATCAAGTAGGTAACATTTGCTTGTTTTCGCATCCATGTGTTTAATAGCATTCAATGTATTTTGTTTCTCTTTTTTAAACTTGATATTTCCTTCTTTCAATCCAATAGCAATAAAATTGGAAAAAAATCAGAGTTAAAGATTTAGAAAGAAATACAAACAAGGTATTCATATTTTTTCGAGACCTGTAAAACGCAATATGATATTTGCATCTTTGAGCAGAATACGATAGTGAATCTAAACATCGGAAGGGGGTCTGCGCTTGATCTGTAAGTTCATAAGTCACTCAGTCATTCCGTAATGTTATTCCTTTATGTACCTATTTACATACATACATAGATATAAAAAATTTATGTTGGTCATTTGAAACAAGATCAGCTTATATTTCAATTTGAATTTGTAGAAAGTAATATTGATGAGATAAGAAAATATTTGAGCTTGATAATTCTTCTTAAGACTACAATAATAACAAATAATTTTATCACAATCGGTCCATTTCCCTTAAAAGGACAACAAATTTTTGAAATTACAAACTATTTAAACATGCAAAACAATAACCCATTTTTCCATTAATTTATCAATATGCGTGATAGGTTTCAAAGGCCACAAAATAGATCAACAATAAGAATCACTTAAGCAAAGCTGTCATGAAAACATTTCTAGACTCACAACAAGCAAACTTTCCACGCAAAATAAAGAAAAATAAAAAAGAAAAAGCCAAACACGTTGTTTTGCATCCAGTTCTATTGGTGGGCCACAACCACACACAAATAGTATCTGCATGATACTGCTGTAGTGTTCCAAGCAATAATACAACTGTTGATTTTTCTATGACTTTCAAAAGTTTATCAGAGGCGATGAACGTACGAGGCACCACATACCAAATCAATAAATAACGGCTTTGGAAACTGTAACACTTGCCTTACAGGTTTCCTGCAACATGCTGCAATTTTTTCTGCACCAGAATCTTAACAACAAATAAAGCGTTTTTTTTTTAATATTTTCTTACAATTTTCTTCTTTCTATAATATTTTTAAGATAAGTGTATTTGGAGCAATTTTTATTAACATTTTTCTATGCGATACTTAAGCTATTTGGACACATGAAGACGTGTATGTGTGTGTTGTATGTATTGGAAATATTAATGTTGACTTGCTTTTCCTGTTGTTTCTTCAATATCAGTTTGTTTTATGAACACGATTTGAGTTTTTCAATTTTAAGAAATCTAGTGCAATTTTTTTAACCTATTTTGCATTTATTTATATCTTTTATTGCGCTTGACCTAAACTGAAAATGTACATAATTGTGCATTTTTGTGTAATGTTATGTGTATAAACATATGTATGTATACTAATTTACTTACATATTTGTTAGATTTATATTTGTTGTTTGTGATTGCACCGTTAAAAATATTTTTCTTGGGGAAAATCATGTTATGTTTTTTTTTATTAATTGGATACATCAACACAGACTTTGTCCTCAAAATCGGAATATAAAAAAACAATTATTTAGTAATAAAAAAAAACACTGCAAACCCTTCCAACTACGTGTTATAGATATCACAAAATTTGCATAATAAGAACTGAGTAAAAAATGTTTTTTAAATACTAAACTATACAAGAAGAAGATACAGGGTTTGTTTACCCGGAATTTTTTTGAAAATTAAGTAGTAAATTTTTAACGTGGGCATAATGTGTATCATTTTCCTAACAATTGGTAAAAATTACCTAAATAAAAAAAAGCAAAAGGACTAATGAACAATTCAATTGTAATGTATCTTTAATTATGTTTTAGATTATAACTCAAACATTTTAAGTTTTTAACTTAAAAAAAAGGCTTTAATTCTTAAGAATGGTTTGTTTTTTAATGAGTTATCTTGGATACACGTAATTAAAAAGAACATAACTTCTGCACATAGTGCCCACTCGATCTTGTGTGGTCTTATACATTTGATATTTAAATAATTATGACTTTAAAATCTTATCATGAAAATATTTTTGAGAACGGGCTTAATAACTTTAATTTAATTGATGGTTGAAAGTATTTTTAATCGAACAAAAAATTTTACTACTACAAAGAACGATTTCTTCTTAAAGAAAAACCCTTTAGAAAATATGTACCAGTATATTTATATATCCATCCTTCTTCTTCCATTTTGCACCTACTTGAGTGAATCGATTTAAAAAAAATAAAAATACTTTTCTCCATTTTACGTGAAATTGTCCACATTTAATTTTAAAGGACTAAGAACTAGAAGTTCAGACGGTCACCTCTTTTTGTCCCACATATATATGTGTTTTATATGGGGGTGTACGCTTTATTAATTTTTTTCACTACCACGCACGAATCACTCACGATGTTACGCCTCAAAATGCTTAATTTGAAACCACATTTGTTTTGCGTCTATGTAAAAAAATTAGCCGATCATCACCAGTTCTTACAAACTTTATCCTTACGCCAAACGACTTATTTACATATATAAAATTTTACCAAAATAACGGGCATTTGTTAATCGACTAAGGAAGTGATTCTGAGTTAAACGATACAACGTGTACAAAACTTGCACATATAATTCATATACTCACACCATATAACTACTTGTTAGGGGTAAAGGTATAGTCGATTCAACAGCTGACTACTTTTTGCTCGAGTTTGCTTACGCGTTCAAACTGTCAAAGTAGTATGTTTTCCTTACATTAACCATGTTTTTTTACAACAACTTCATAAGTTTGGTATTGTGTTTGTTGTAGTTGTTGCCGTAGCGACTATACCTTGTAAGGTAATGGTATCATTGTAGGGGTATTATGCGTTTGTGCAGATGTTTGTAATGCCCAAGAGTAATGGTCTAAAACCCACATACAAGTATACCGATCGACTCAGAATACATGAACACTCAGCCAGACGGGCGGACGGACTGAAATGATTTTAAATTGATCTGTATAAGTGAGAATGAGCCTTTGACTATTATATTGTACCATTACAATTTTATGACATTTCTGTTAAAGAACTTTCCATTTTAGATTTCAACGAAAATTATTTTATACAAAATAAATTGTATAAAGTTTGCTTCCATTTATCGTACCAATCTACCATATTTAAATATAAAAGTTCCTTTATATTTTTTAATTGTATGAATAAAATAAACAATTTGCAATAAAATATCATATAATCCATGACCTAAAAATCCAAGAAGCTTGTTTCTAAAACCTCTAATAAGAAGAACTAACAAAAAGAATGAAAGTCGTTCTTTAATTTGTTATTCGAATAATTGACGGTGTTCGGTGGTGGTATCTTAAATTCTTTTGTATTTTTGTTTTTTAAATTTTATTTATGAATAAATCCTAACGGTTTCGTATATGAATCAAACAAATGTGTACTATTTAGGTTTATTATTTTTAATATGTAAATTCCTATATCTCTGTCTGTATAATAGTTGATGTTTATTCATTAACAATGGTCTCATAAAATTTAAATGGTAATTTTACAGTGAAATTATTATATGAAAGCAGATAACATGAGCCATATAAGAAATGTTTGGTCGTTTTCTAAGAGTAATTTAATTAATGCATTTTGTGTTTTTTTTTTTTTGCTATAAATTTAATTTTCTTTTCTAATTCAGCAATTTCAGAAAGTCCATAGTTTAGTGTGTGGTGCCGTAAAGTTACTTACTCATATGATGGTGTCTAATTTGCAGGTGCTTCTTATTTCATTTAACTTTTTATTTTAGTTTATGGAGTTGTTGTTGATATTTTTATTTAAACAAAGTTCATGTACCCAGTTGATTTTGGTTACGGATTTTTGAACATTTCAAATATATATGTACATAAATGTGAATCATTATTTATTATGTATAGGTACATACACATTAGAGACCTGCGCCAAGTCATATTCAAGCTAATTCAAGAACCGCATAATTTTCTAATTCTTGTGTTATTGTGCGGTTAAACGGTTTAAGTGCTGAAATGTAGAGTAGCTAAAACAGTTTTTGTGCTGCAGTGTAGAGTAGCTAAGAATAAAGAGTGGTGTCGAGACTGTGGTCGATAAAAAAATTACTGTGCCTATGGTGTGGCAACAACAACAAAGACTTGAGAGTTATGTTGTTGTTATGTTAACAAATAATAATACACACAATGTTGAGTGGGTACATACACAAGCAAACATATACACAAGCAGGCAAATCAATATAAAACTCATGCGTAATTACATTACATTGCATACATATGAACATTCAAAATCAACCCCCGTTTTTTATAACTATCACACCAGGAACATCCCGCCAACAGTAAAGTTTCGAGACGAATTGAAATGGAAGTGTGCGATCATGATGACTCGATGTTCCGTGGTTGTTTGCTTAATTGTGCTTAACTGTGAATATATTTTTCATTTAAGTTAAGTTAAGTAAACAAAAGAGATGGCGAACAATACAACGCAGTACTTATTTTTGTGTGTGCACACGTAAGGTATATGAAATGAATTGAAAATTCGGGATGATGCCTTATTTAGTGTCGTCTTGGGCTGGACTCTAATACACATGTACTTTAACATAAGTACTTATGTACATACATGAGTTCATACATGGATTACCTTTTTCTTTGTTTTGCACTTAAGTGAAATGAAACTTGGTTGTAAAGCAGTCATTTATGTATTTTATTTCAGAGTACAAATTTTCTCAAGAGTGAGCGATAAAAAAACACCATTCATGAAAAATCTCGAGAGCGAAAAATCCTAAAAAAAAAATTTTCTTCTCACGTTCATAAAAGAGCGTGAAAAAATTTTTGCCAACCCTCACTCACTTATGAGAAGTTTGTCGTTTTTTTTTTCACGCTCACAAATCACAAATGAAAAATAAAAACCAAATTTTATTTCTCACTCACAAATGAATGAGAAATTTCTTCTTTTCACTTTCGATTCATTCTTTTATGAGCGCGAGTGTTGCTTTAATATTTTTCACGCTTTGTAACAGAGTTGCCGGAAAATAATTTTTAAAGCGTGTGAAATTTGTACTCCCAATGGGAGTAAAAAAATTCTTGCATTTACATAAATTTTTTTTATTTTGCTAATATAATAAATAAATATTAATATAAAGGATTACTTTTAGCAGTATTTATTGTGAAAAAGTCATATTTATAAAAAAATTGTTTTTGCTAAGAAACTTAAATAATACATTATATTTTATGTTGTGATTTTTTAGAAATTTTATAGTCTTCACTGACACAAATTTTCATAGCAATCTTTAAAAATATTTTTGAACTATTTTCCTAAATTTTTAATTGACGTTTTCTGATAAATAAAAAGTATTTCTTGTGTATTGTGTTCAAGGTCGTAACTGCTCTTTTTTTAATTTACCTTACTTTTGCAAATAGAACTCCTTCAAACTCTTAGGTTCTATTTAATTGACCTGAAAGATAAAGTTTCAAATTGTTGTACATAAAAAGATTTGCGTGTGTATTGTATAATAACCACCACAATTTTTTGTAGCAATATACCCAATACCTAAAAGGATGACAGACAGGCAGGTACTAAATACTTTCCAAATTAGTGGAAAATCCCAAACAAAATTAAATGATGAACAATTATCTCTAATGGTGGTAAAGCCGAATGCAATTTTTTTCAATCCTTTAAAAATTTGCATGAGTGTGTGTAACAGCTCTATGTTTTTTGCAATATAAACATTAAATATTTGTAAAAGAACCTTATTTGGATTTTAAATAGCGAGAAGTGAATAACAATCAGTGCCTAAAAGACAATTTAATTTTGAAAAATATGTGTTGTACGATGCATCTTCAAAAAAAGTATTTGCTTAATAGAATCGTGCAAAAAGGAACTTAGTGAAAGACATTACAAACTACTTCACAAACAAGATATACAAAGTAATGATGAAAGTAATGGTGACGATGCTTTTGTTTGTCACTGGAGTAATGCTTCCCATTTTTGTAAAACCTTAACCGCATATTTTTGTTACTAAAATCATTAAATCGGATTCATTAAAAAATTTAAATGAAATGAAGTTAAATAAATGCAAATATTTTATTATGAAAGCAAGAAAATTAAAAAAAGTAGTTAAGAACCACAACGTATAACAGTTTTTAATTTATTAAAAACATGTTTAAAAAAAAATTATTCCTACTTTTATTAAGCATTTCAAAAATTATGCGACAAAATTTTACATATGGCAGCACCAGTAACATGACCAAAGAATTTTATGTGTACACATTTATGAATGCTTCGCGAAAAAAATTCATTTATGATTTCTCACTTATGAGAAGTACTCGAATTTGATGCTTTTCATTTATGTTCGTGAAAAAAAAAGTAAATTTTTCTTTTCACTTCTCACTTATGACTGGTGAAAAAAAATTTTTTTTTTCTCACTCGAGAGTGAGAAGGCACAAAATGTTTTTTAAAAACTCATTCATTAATGAAAAATTGCTGTAGTAAACACAGCGCTCACACTCGTTCTCACGAATGAGAAGTGAGTGAGCAATTTCGAACTCTGTTTTATTTATTAAAATCAAAAACTATTATGAATAGCTTTTACAAATTTTACACAGAAAAAATTTAATGTGCTGTTTTTATAAGCCAAGTAGTGATCATCTGGGTACGAATTATATGTATTTTGTTTTTGTTTACAACAACAAAACAGCACATTAATTTCAAAAGCAGCATAAGTATGTATGCTAGGCTTTATGTGTTTGTTTAAATACACATGAATTTTTAAAAATTGGGCCCATAAAAGGATAAAAAGGGGACAAAAAGGGAAAAATCTGTAACCTACTATCTTTTGATGTATATAGGATAGAAGAAAAACTTCAAAAGTTTTGCGTTTTCCTTAATAAATAAACAGACAGGACCGAAAGGGGGGAAAAAGGGTCAAAATTATATTTTGGTACTTTTTGTTACTTTTAAACTAATAGGGGTAAAAACATTATTTAAATTGCGTTCGATAGGTCTAAAAATAGATATGATTACGTTTTTTTAAATTTTGGACCCAAAGGGGGAAAAAGGGTTAAAAATATATTTTGAATTTTTTATGCGTTTCTTGTAACTTTTAAACCAATTAAGATAGGAACATAATTCAAATTGAGTGCGACAGGCCTAAAAAAATATGAGTAAATTTTTGGATCCTTTTAGACCCAAGGGAATAAGGGTTAAAATTATGTTTTAGTACTTTTTGTAACTTTAAAACCAATGAAGGGAGAAACATAATTTATACATCATTCGTCAGTTTACCAAAAAATTTTAATTTGTTAATTAAGGGCTAAAACTGTGAACCTGGTAAATTCCCAATTTTATATGTTAAGTAAATATTAGAGCTGACATATAATTTATTGCAACTTATGTGGGGCAACCAATAAATTAAAAAAATATATAAATGCTTTTGTTAAAATATTTCGGTAATTTTACTATGATTAGGATAGCGAAGCACACCGGGGCTTAGCTAGTACTTTATATTTCTAATGGTGAGTTATTTTTTTCTGAAAAAAATACAGAAAATAAATAAATATTTTTAGAAGTATATATTCCATTGTACAATATTTATGTGTTATTAACAAGTTTCCTCAAAGTCAATAAAGCAAAAATTTAAAAAATTAAGAAGGCAATTTATACTCGTGTGATTGTCTTCTGCCATAATAATGAGTGCTTCGTTGCATTCCGTTGTATTTTCTGTGCAATTTTATACAAAAACTAAGCAAAGGAAATGATAAAAATCGTCAATATCGGGGAGGGTAAGATATTGTGCAAAAACCTACATATTTTCCAATTTATTTGAATACATACGTTTTTAAATATGTCCTTGTAGTTATTTAACGCAGTTTTTAATTATCAAATAATTGTGAGTTTTTTGCAAAATGAGTTTTTCCTTTTAAAGGACCCTATGCTTATTGGGCAACTTTATTACTATTATTTTAAAAGCTTACAGTTACCGAAAAATTAAAAACATTAGAAGAAATCGTTGTTTGCTTGTAAAATTTTATCCTTCGTGATTTCAATACTAGACGGATATGACACTGACCACGATTTAGATGCTAGTGACGATCAGCACCAAGCGAATCTAAATCATTTTGGTCCTAAACTGTTGAATACAGAATGTGAAAATCAACGTTTGGAAAGTTACTTTAAAATGAAAACTTTGCAATTTAATATTTTCGGAAAAAGTATGCTTATCTGAAAACCAATAAAGGAAAGTCAAACCGAAAAATTTCCCCTTTAAACTGCTTTTGAAATAAAAAGAGAGCCACGAGGAGCCAGAGGCTACCCTTTTTCTGAAAATGACAAAATATTGCTCGTTAGATGGGGCAATACCAAGGTAGTAACACTACGAACCAAAATCGACAACAACAAAATTGGGTCATGTAAGTGTGATCAAAAAGAAAAGGTGCTATACAGATAATGCAGCCAAAAGAAATTAAGAGAAATAATAAATGAATGGGTAGAGTGGCTAAAACGGATAAGCTCATGGTTGGATACAAATTGCAATTTAAATAACCTAAGTGGTGGTGGCCACTTTTTGCGTATTTGTTGGATGCATTTGTGGTAAATGCATATCTACTTATAAGAAAATTTCAACCCATTACAAAAATTGTTCTAATTTGTTATTATTTGGACGCGATATGGCTACTTCGTACCTAAAAAAAACATGGCAAGCCCTCCGTTAGAGACTCATAGTGTATAAGACAGGTACTAATGTGTAGTTTGATGGCAAAAAAAACTAAACGTACTTCTCCATAATAGACAAAATGTTTTAAAATTGTGAAATTAAGTTAAACTTTATATGCACAAAATGCAACAAAGGTTGGTTGTACAGTGGACCTGATGCAAAATGTCCCTTATAAGGGACACCTCTTCAAACGCATAATATAAGTTTCTTTAAAAATAAATCAATCGAAAGTGTTTTACTAGGTGATTTTTGTAGGTAGTTAAAAAAAATTGTACGAAATTGCTGGGAAACCTTATGCACTGATGGGTTAACATATAAATATAGATTTTAATAAACTATATTTATTAAAAAACATTAAAAGCAAGAAAGTTATAGTAGGTCAAGCAAGACAATATTATACTTAACACCATATTTGTGTGGCAGCTTTACGAAATAATAGATAATATTTGTATTTAGTTTACTAGTTATTGGTATATAGTTGGACACATGTGCGAATTTTTATCAAAATAGAGCAATAATTGAGCCATTTATAGCCTAAAATGCTTATTTAGGAAGGACATCTGTATTAACTGAGCGTATCCAAAAACAAAAGGCTTCGTGTCAGGGCCAAACTTATCTGCGCAAAATTTCTTGAAGTTTTCTTCAATATTGTAGCGTGTTCACAATAATAGATGGTAACCCAGCCAGACAGGCATACGGGCATGATTAAATCGATTTAGGAAGTAATTCCGAGTCGATAGGTATACATAAGGATGGATCTCAGACCCCATATACGTCGTAACATTATAATAAAATGATGGGCCACGTAAATAAAGGAAAAGAAAATTTTGTTGATTTTACAGATGCATTTGAAGAGTCTTTCAATGTTTCCAAAAGTGCCTTAATAACTTTAATTGATTTAAACAAGCTACCTACAGTTGTTGTAAAAGCTATAACAAGGTTTGGCTAAAATTTTAGATATTGAGTAGGAACTGGAACAGATGCTATCTAATACAAGCGAAAAATGAATCCGGGCGAATAAATGAACGCCAGGCTGCTTCCACAAATTTAATACATAATTGAAAACAAAACTTTCTGTCGCAACAATTAAATACGCAATTATTTACGGACCTGACCCGCGCTTGGTCGTTTTCAAATTATTTTTTACTGCAGCACCGTTTAATTTAAATTATGAGACTAACAGCTCAACAGTATATGATTTATTTTTTCTAATTTTTGGACATTTCGGATTTTTCACTTCTGTCAAAAAATATTGATTCAGGACCAGGTTGCGTGCACTGGCTCTATTTATAGTGATTCCTAACTACAATGAAAACACAGTGTTTTTAACTCAAACCACAAACCTGGAAGGCCTAATAAGTGTTTGGGCAGATGTTTGTAACGATCAAATCAAACACCTTTAATTACTTATACAGATAGAATCTAAATTACTTTCTAAGCCAGCTAAAGTATTTATATCCGTCCGTCTTTCTTTTGAAGATATTTTAATAAAATTAATCACAGGCAAGTTTTTGGTATAGGAACTTAGTCTAATTATAGTGGTTATGAGCCCTCAACATTTTGAATTAGCACAAATGTCCCTCAGGAATAATCGGAATTAATTTTTAGGGCTACAACTATCGTCAATATTACTCAATATACACACAATTTTGCATATGTACTACACAGAAAGAAAACTCGCTTTCTAAAATCAAGATTTTTATTCTTGAATTTATCAAAAATTTTTTTAAGTACGATCCTTACTTACATTTTCAAGCCAAAAAAAGCTTGTTGTTTTAATATATTATTTTACATTTGAAAACAAAGGATCTCGGTGGCCTAGAGGTAGCGCGCTGGTGCTAGAGTGCGGAAAGTCGTTGGTTAGAATCTCAGCTTCGGTAAATACACAAAATTTAATTTTTATATAATAAATTTTAAGTATCTATAAAACAAAAATAAACTATAAAATTCTTCTTTTTTAATAAAGCTCCATATGTCAAAAAAATGACATTTTATTTTCGAATTAATCCCGGTTTCGGCTTAAATCAATCTTTTTTTGGCTTACATCAAGTACGGTTCCTAACTTAAATCAATCGTTTTTTGGCTTAATTGTGGCTAAAAATAAGAAATTCGTTCTAAGATCAAGAATTTTATTCTTGAATTTATCCAAAATCGTTCTTGAAATTTTTAAGTACGATCCCTACTTACATTTTCTTAAATCAAGCCTATTCGGATTGCTTCAACAAATCAAGCAGAAAAAAGCTTGTTGTTTTAATATATTATTTTACATTTGAAAACAAAGTGTCTCGGTGGCCTAGAGGTAACGCGCTTGTACTGCAGTGCAGAAATCTCTGGTTCGAATCTCAGCTTCGGTAAGTACAAAAAATGAAATTTTTAAATTATAAATTAATTATAAAATAAAAATAAAATATAAAATTCTTCTTCTTTAATAAAGCTCCATAAGTCAAAAAAGGACATTTCACTTTCGGAATTAATCCCGGTTTCGGCTTAAATCAATCTTTTTTTGGCTTACATCAAGTACGGTTCCGAACTTAAACCAATCCTTTTTTGGCTTAATTGTGGCTAAAAGTAAGAAATTCGTACTTGAAAAATTTTACTTGGAGTAAGAAATTTCGTACTTGATTTAAGAAAACCAAACTCACCGTACTTTTGACACCGCTATGGCTTGATTTAAGTAAAGTTTTCTTAGATAATTTTTTGTGTGTACACATATGTATACCACTTTGTTTTACCAACTTCCATATCGAATGTAAATGGGAAGAGTTAACTTTTTCTATTCAAATTTTCTCATGGAACAAGAATTTTGAGTCACAACTCTCTTAAATATTTCATTATTTCGACAAAGTCTTGCATACTAGGTTTACCTTATGTCACCAGTTTTTAAAAAGAACCCATAGGAAGCTCAGTCCATAATTTTTTATAGGTCTTATGTTAGTCCAACTCTTCAAATTACATTTATCCCAATCGCGAATTGTGAATAACTAAACACAGCTCATTAGACACAAAAAAAATCCATAAAAAAATAATACAAATTTTATTTCTCATAACCCCATAGCTTCGATTAAAACTTAAAGAAATCGCATAAAGGTTCTAATCATTGGCTCTGTCTTTAGGGACTTTAAAAGCCAATAAATAATAAACAATGGTACATGATAACAAAATCACTTTTTTTTAATGTTACGGTTGGGTTAATTTTACAATATAAGTCCTTGTTGGAATTTTTCATTGTGTTAATGTTATTCATAGTCAAAAGCTGTTACTATCCTTTGATTCGTTATAATTTTTTTTTAAACGAATGATGTTAAGTTTTCAAGCATTACCACTTTAAATAAATTTTTATTAAAATCCTGTAAAATTTAACACATTTGTGAAAGTTTTTTTTTTTAAATTGTCTTTTCACGTTACCTGTTACTACTTATTCTTTAAACAATTTTTTATTTTGAGTTGAAAAAAAAATTGTTTACTTTTTTGAAATAATAAATGTATCGTTATTTGTTGTTCTTATAATATTTAATTGTATCGTATTACTACAACTCATTTATTGACAACACGAGAGTTGACCAACCGAACCGTTTGAAATCAATATTACAACTATGAAAATGCATAATCGTTTACTTTTCTCAAAGTGACTGAAAAAGAAATTTTCAAGTTGTTTGCCACACATGATTGCAACTTACATTCACTGTCAATGTGGATTTGAGTGCATAAAAAACAAGTAGTTTTTCCTCATTTACTTCTTTTTAAAACATTTAGTCCGAACAACAAGAAAAATACACATACTCTTCGAATACAATAGTGTGTGTGTGTGAATGAAATCATATTGCCTTAAGTCTTCAGAATTGTGTTCTAAAGATCAGGTTAAATAAATCTATTGAATGCTGCTAACTTGACGTGGTCAGCAAAAATAGAATTGATGTAAAAAAACACAAACAATTCGAATGAATGCAGCATAAGTAGGGTGACCATTCGTACTGATTTCATCAGTACATGTACTGATTTTTTATTTGGTGTACTGATTAAAAATTTGTTTACTGAAATGTACTGATTTGTTAAAAAAATATACTGATTGTACGTATTTTTCAAGATATATAAAAATTAATTTTTTTTTCTCAAACATAGGTTAAGTATAGAAAACTAGAAAGTTCGGTATTTGTATAGCAGCAAAAAGTGTATAAAAATCATTTTATATCTTGTTTTGAGTCGGTCAACAGGTCCCCAAAATTTATTAAAAATATTTTGAGAATTTATTTTTTGAATCAAATATTTTCTTTACAAAAATTCAAAGACACCCAGACGGACGGAAAGGCTTTAATCGACTCAGGAAGTGATTTTTTTAAAAACTGAAAAGCGTGATGATTTCGGACCAGAAATAAATGGTCACCCTAAGCATAAGTAAAAAAAATAAAGAGCGCTATATTTGGCTGTGCCGAATCTTATATACCCTTCACATTCGCCTTTCGAAATCCCGAACTTGTTGTTTTTTTTAAGAAATATTTATAATTTTTAAATAGGGGTCGGTGTCATATTTTAATCCTCTTAGGGTGACTACGAGAAAATTGTTGGGGTTTTACCCTTTTTTCAAATTTTTATAGCAACCGCCTTAAGGGATGGTGATAAGTAAAGTAAGTAAATTCTAGAAAAAATGTTTGACAGGAAAATGTGTTGCGGTCAGTCCTACATTTCACCTATCGACGGGCGATAGTGATAGGAGAAGAATGTTCTAGGGATATGTTTGGGAGGGGAAACTAATGGGGGTGGGTCGTACACTTTATTTCTCTAAGGCCGACTCTGGGGAAGTTATGGGCGTTTTTAAATCATTTTTGTAAATTTTGTATGCCATCCTTCCTTAGGGGATGGTTATAGGGGGTAAGTATGTTTCAAGAATATGTTTTGGAGGGAAAACTAATGGAGTTCAAAAATATATTATATTCCTCTAAGGGCACTCCGAAAAAGTTGTAGGGGTTTTTACCCCAACCCTGTTAGGGCCTGGTGATAGGGGGTAACTATGTTCCACAAAAATGTTTGAGAATACAAATTAGTTGTTTGCGATCTTACACTTGACCTTTGTGGGAGCACCCTGGAAACTGCGGAAAAGATTTAAAAACAAAAAAAATTAAACTTTGTATGGCAGCCCTGTTAGGGGGCGGAAATAGGGTGTAAGTATGTTCCACAAAGATGTTCGCAAAGAAAAACTAATGGGACGCGGTCCTGCATTGCACCTGTGTAGGGGCAAGTCCGGGGCAGGGTTAAAGGTTTTTTTGTGCAAATACTAAAGAAATAAACGAAAATGTTCTTCGTTTTTGACTTATACAGGGTGTCTGGTGGCAGAATAATATTTTCAAGTTTTAATAAAAAAACGTTATAATTGATACAAAGTCTTATAAGAAGTATATAACGATAGAATGGAAATGCGGATTTTATATTTTTAAAGAGTATGCCATCCAGAAGCCTTCTGCCGAGTTGAGCACTATGTTCAAGTCGGAGCCTTGTATTCTGCACCACACGCTGCAGTAAACTTGGTTCAATTGAGCTAATTTCCCGACGAATATTTTCCTTTTAAGCCAAAAGAGATTAGGGATTGCCATTTTAAACCCTTTTTTTGAGGTAGCCCCATATAAAAATCCATATGAGTTGGATTGGGCGGTCCCAAACCAGCTGAATTGTTTTTTAGAAGAATTTTCCGTTCGTCGTCTGGCCTCGAAATTTTCTAAAATAAAGTGGTCCAATTATCTTATGCTTGGATAGAGAGCACCAACCAGTTACTTTGGGGCAATGCAATGGTTTTTGATGTTTCCATCTAGGGTTGCGGGCTTGTGGAGACCTGTTACGGCAGTTTTGCTTGTTGACGTGGCCGTTTAAGTAAAAATGGGCTTCGTCGTTTCAATAAATGGAGTTTAAAGTGCAAAAACACTCCATTATTGTTTTATTAAAACTTTGGCGGAAATCAAAATCACTTTTTTTCAGTTCTTGAATGATTTGAATTTTGAATTGAAAGTCGCGGATTTTCCGGCAAACTGCTTTCAACCAGTTCAATGGTTTTGGGAGTCTTTGAAGATCGACTGGGCTGTGGCAGTGGGTCGCAAATGGACATTAAAGAAATTACAAACGGAATCACAAACTTGTCACTGATGTGAAGGGTATAATAAAGCAAAAATCTAAGATTTATATCTTAAGCAACGGTTACTGTCAACAAAAAAAAAATTACTTAGAAATGCAAACAAATGACTATTAAATAATAAATTTGCAATTAGAAATTTAAATTGACTATGTTTGTTTATTATTCAATGCATTAATAAATAGTCCGATAGTTTTCATTGCTGACTTTAGCAAAAAACAATTAAAAAATTGCATTAAATTAAATGAATAATAATTACCGATTACATCGGTCACAAAATAACTGCTTTTAATACAATTAATTTAAAAACTGATTACCGTGGTTTCTGATTTATTATTACATTTTACATTTATGTTTAGTAAAAAGTTTTAATTTAAAGTTTTTCAATATTGACCTAAAATAATACACTCAATTAAATGTGCCAATCACAATAAAAGGAAAAACTTCATACATAGGTACATATGTATGCATCTGCATCCACAGCATATTTTAGTGCTAGTTTCTGACTGCCATCCAGTTTTTCCACTGACCTACTTTACGATTTGGTTTTGCGGTCAATATACAGTTTGATCAAAACTTGTTCAAATTCAATGCCTTCTAACACAACCACTTGCTGACTCAACTGCATCCAGGAAGAAAATGTGTCAATGTGCGTATACCATTCATATTTGTACATTCAATAATTTTTTATTTAGTTTCTTATTTAAGTGTGAAATATCTGCTTTTAAAACTTTGTGTTACAACGAAAGATGTTTAATTCTTAATTTAAAGGAAAAGAATAAGACTTTATTTATATTTAAAAAGTCAAATGTGATCTAATTTTGTATGAAAGAAACCTACCAAAAGAAATGAAAAGGTGGGGATGACGATGTTACGGCTCTGATTGGCATGAACATGGCAAGGCCTAGACCAATCTTGGCCTCTTCTTCATCTCGACTATAGACACTGACCTCCCCGTAATGTCACCTGAAAAAGCTACTTTAAACGCCCACTCTTGTTAAAAATTACTAACAATAAAAAACGTAAACGCAACCCGACCCAAGGGCAAGACAGCAGCCAATGGGCTGTTAACTGAATTGCTTAAGACCGGAGGCTAAATGCTAATAAGGTGTGTATCTAAGCGTGTTTATACAATCTGACTAGAAGAATTCATATCCGATATATGCAATATCAAGGTATTATATGCCAACTGCAGATAAAAAAATCTGCTTCATATTTTTCGGTGTATTGTGTGAAAGATTAAAATCTTAATTCGGTGAGTAATTGTACTATACAAATGCGGCGTAATACCTGGCAAATCCACCACAGACAAGATACACTATGACAAATTAAAAAAAAAAGCAAAGAAAAACAGATCGATACATACCAACATACTTTCAAGTGTATGTCTATGTAAGTTTGGTATCCCTACAAAATTAATACGATTTAAAATGATTACCTTAGCTGGCACATAATCTTCAGTTAAAATAAAAAGGAATATCTTTGAGTTTTTCATTACTAAACGGGCTTTTAGACATGGAAACTGTTTTCCGGTGATATTTTAAATATACTCTTGGTAAAGGTTGTACGAGACACAAATATATACAAATAGAACTGGCGCCCCATTCACCAAACAGCAGAAATAACTTACTAAAGCTAATGTCATCAAAATCAGGGTCGAACATTGAGAATCAATTGTCACGTTTGAAAATGGGTTTGCAGTAAATGAATATAAAACCAAGTTGATAGTATCAAGTTGATACTATCAACACACAAGACGTCAAGTAGAGTTGGAAAGACAATGAAAGTGACAAGATACAACTTTAAAATAGTCAACGATTTTATCTACCGCAGTACCCCCATAAATCAAACAAAAATTATCGGTTTTGAGGTAAAAAGAGGAACAGTATTTGGACTAAGCTGGGAGTTTAAAAGCAAAATCAGCTTCCGACCCATGCTTTTTTGTGGCTTTAAGGCATTGGTACTTGTAAAAGTAGAGAGGTAGTACTTTGAGTAACTAACGAAGAATAATAGTGCCATATGAACCACGAGCTAAATAAGTTATATGGCAACCTTGATGTAGGCACGCATATCTAAATTCAACGTTTACGTTAGACTGATCATCAGAAAAGTCATTCGAAGGCGAACCTTCTTTTAGTCAGACGCAGTCCCCCATAGTTGTATGCCGTAGCACCAAATTGGTTGCAAAATTGAGTTGTAGATAAGAAGTTTTCAATCAAGACGAAGCCCATAACTGCTACCAATTAGAATTTTTGCTGCTTTAAGTTTCGTTTGCGTCTGCCTCGTATCTATATGTAAGCTCCATGTGAGGCGACGATTCAGATGAATACCAAGGTATTTTATCACAAATCAATGAGGCACCATGTTAGTGTTAATAAGGATTGGGGAGCTCGTTTCTTTGCCTAAAGTAAAAGTTACGGGGGTGTATTTTTGTTCACTTATTTTTATTCCCCATAATTTTGCCTATTTCTCTATTTGGGATACGTGATGTTTCAGTTGTTTCGAGGCCTCTTTAGGGTCTGTTGGTTGGCATGTCTTCTCTGTAAAGCACGCACAGAATTGGGCTTAAAATAATTCCTTGAGGTGCACCAGTCTCTACTGGTTGAGGACGACTTAAGTTTAGGTTTCCATCTTTGATCATAAATTGTCGTCCAGTAATGTACTCTTCTATTAGGTTTAAAATATTAACTGGAAAGTTCAGCTTTAGTTTGGTTAACAGGCCTATATGCCATACTTTGTCGAAAGCTTGAGAGACGTTATTGAAAGGCGCGGAGAAGCACTCAAAGGTTTTTCTTATCACCTGTACCAACCTGTGAGTCTCTTCAATGGTACTTGTTGGCTTCTTAATCCAAGTTGGTAATTTGAAATGCAGTTATTATCATTTAAGATCAGAGTAAGTTGGCTTTTTTAACAATTTCTCGAACCATTTCAACATGGTTCCTAACAGACGTATAGGCCTGTAAGACTCCACTTTCAAATGCTCCTTGCCAGGCTTAGGAATCATCTTAACTTGGAAAGCTACCCCTTTTTTTGCCCCCACTCAAAAAATGTTTTCTTTAAAGCGTAGGCATTCTCGCCCAATTACTTTTTGTAGAACATGTTGAGTCGATAGCTGTTATAGTTTCCGAGATATAGCGCATAAAATAGTTCACCAAATTTTTGCAATTGTAGGAAAACTACCACTTCCCCTGATCCTTTCTGAAAAAATTTGTCCATTATTTAGGAGCCTACTTTAAGAGTATCCGTTCCAAGTTTTGTGCAAAATAGTGACTATACTTACTGAGATATATAGGGATATATGCACGGATTTTGTCCTAAAAAAAAATGGGTTGTTTTGGGTTTTCGCTTATATCTCGGTCAATAGTAAACCGATTTTGCTGATTTTAAATAGCGATCGTTAGCGGGATATTTCCAATAGTTTGACACCATTAACTGGTCTGTATCTTTTTATTTGACTCCGGAAACTTGATTTCAACAGACGGACAGACAGACACACAGACAGACAGACAGACGGACAGACGGACAGACGGACATGGCTATATCAACTTCCCTATCTATAAGGATCCAGAATATATATACTTTATGGGGTCGCAAATGAATAATAAAGAAATTACAAACGGAATGACAAACTGATATATACCCTTATCACTATGTGAAGGGTATAAAAATCGCAAATTTTCATTTGATGAGGACTACAAATGGTGACTGTTGTGGGATTCTGAAGATAGACCCAAATAGGCTTGAACTTTATAAAAGTTCCATTCCTTTTGTTACGTAAAAATCGCTAACACCTAGAATTTAATTTAATTGTGGTGAAAAAAAGGTCAGACAAATTTAACGGTCGATAAAGTTAATTTTAAAATATAATGGGTCAAGAAACTGCTTTGCGACAAATTTGATTAAATTATCTCTTAAACTGAGACTTGAACTTTGATTTTAAGAAATAAATACTTGAACACCCAACTAAAAGGTATAATGAAAGGTGACCCACCTATTGGCCTGATAACTGTGGGAGTTCAAAATAGCCTAACAAGAGCGTAGTATACCCCCTCAACCTTTCACCCTTTCACGTATTTTGTTTTCGTATTACAACAGTTGTGTTTTAACTTTTTTATTGACAAAATTTCCTTGTGCAGAATCAAGCTAAGCAAACTGTCAATGTACTTTTACTGACCACTACTCGTGTAAAAATAGGTCAATAGTGCTTTTAGCAAAGGTGGACAACTATGTTTGTTGCTTGTTTTAAACTTGTGCACATAAAGAACAACAGCAAAATGTATGAAAATTGTTCGGTGCATGATCTTTGTAAGAGATTGTTGCAACTACAGTTGCCTGTTAATGTCTATTATATCAGAACTTTTTTTAAATTTTTTTTATTGCCAATGATTATTGTTTAAGGAATTGTTAAACAAACGATGATACTATTTTGAGATAGAACGAATCGTAAACCTGAAAAATCTATGCCTTGGCTGTCATTAACCCAAAAAAGAAAACAGGAATACGAAGATTTTTATTCCACGCAAACACATAAACACAAAGAAGAACTTCTTTTTCTCCATGAATTTAGACCAAAACTATCTAGAAGTCATTGGCAGCTGCAATGGGGAATAATTTTTTTTTAAATGTGGGTCATTTAAAATGTTCTATTGAATTTTTTTCTTGGCTGCAAATAAGAAAGAAGTAATATAGAAATGAAAGTACGTAGTAACATTCAGAATATATACATAAACATCGTTATATTAATATGGAAAGGAACTACAAAACTTGTATTTTTTTTATAAGCCCAGTTTTTTGCTTATTTCGATAAATGGTCTGCTCATACATATGCCACAATTAGACAAAAAAATTTTAATACAAATCACGTATCGTTTTCACACCTTCACCCAATGTGTGGTAGGGGGGAAATTTTGACAGTAGTGATGACCAGTAAATTTTTTGACATAGCGCCCACACAAATGTACTCCAGGAATAAGCGTTTTAGACTTTACTCTTGTGACTACACTCAAAAAAGTATTTATGTAAAATTTACTGGAAATGGTATTTAGAATAACTGGATATTTATACCCCTCCAACAAAATATTCATTAAATTTATCAAAATATTTCATTAAAATTTAGACATCACAAAATTAACACAATGTATCAGAAAAAAAAATAAAAAAGTTAAATATTACTAAAAAATAACTGAAAAAATTAGCTTCAACTAAAAATCAGGGGCCAAATCGTCGCATTCGATTCGAATCGAAATTTCATTCGATCGATCGAGTTGTCAATGCTTTGAGTATAGGAATTCTTATAAGAATTTTTTTAATTTCGATTCGAATCGAATGCGACGATTTGTCCCCTGTATTTTTGTTTAGTTAAAACTTGAAATAACCCTTTAAACCAGTTTAAAAATATATCGTATTAAAATTTAACTGGGCCAAATCGTCGTTTTTTCATTTGAAAACATTTTTACGGAAAACTTCCTAAATAACTTACAATCAGTTACTGTAATAATTTTTTAAGTGTATAGACTATAGTCCTTAGTCACAAGACTTTGCGAATCTGTAGTATCTAAAGACATTAATTACTCGTACTTAACTGAGTTCAAGCATGATCGGTATATCCTCATACCATTCACTTAACTATAAGGGTATATATCAGGTTTTTATTTCTACAATATTAATTTGCGGCCCTTCAAAGTATAAATATTCTGGCTTCCTTAAGATAAGAAGCTAGATTAAGCCATTACCATCTGTAAGTCTATTTGTCTGTTTGTCTTTTGGTATCAAGTTTCCGGTTCTAAGTCAAATCTGACTTATCACGTTTTGGTGTTAAACTATACATGCTTGTAGGCAGATAGCTATTTAAACTTAGCAAGATCGGTGAACTAAGGAACGAGATATAAACAACCACCTTCATTAACTCATTTTCGGAAAAACCAAGAATATTAGAGCTTTGGGTCATTTTTTCGCTATTCAAATTGACTCAAAAATTTTGAATATATGTAAGTGCGTATAAGTGGTTGCAATTTAACGGAGCTGACGTACGCGTACTCTCACAAAGAACAAGAGTTCTTTATCGTACTCATACTTATAACGTCCCATATATTTTTGCTTCGCAAAAGCACCCACGTTAATTCATATTTTTAAGAAAATATTTATATAAATAGAGTGATACAAGTTGATTCAACAACAAAAACCTTAACAGCTCTCATTTAAGAAGAATAAACAATGCTGCCAAGCCTATATATTTTTGAGCTGCGACAA
Source organism: Melanophora roralis (assembly GCA_963583895.1). Classification (NCBI taxonomy): domain Eukaryota; kingdom Metazoa; phylum Arthropoda; class Insecta; order Diptera; family Rhinophoridae; genus Melanophora; species Melanophora roralis. Next base: position 88,480,950 of record OY757187.1, on the reverse strand, counting down.
CTTTTTTTCAAGTATAATTTTTTTTTTCAAGTTCCATCGTCTAAATAAACGCTTGCTAAAATTTGTCACAAATCCTTAAAAAACTGTTTGTATTTTAGCAATGAAAATGTCGCCAATATGAAACTATATCAAGATTTTGATGAAAAAGATTGTATAATAATCTCGTTTCTTAACTAACGCTAATAAAGTAGTAAAAACTAAAAATATTAATTTCTTCATTTGCAAATAAATGAGAATTTAGTATAGTATTGAACTTGAGCCTGATAAAGAAAATAAAATTGTCTTAAAACAAATAGTTCAACTAATAAATAAAACGAAAATAATCTCGTTTTTTAAATAATTTTAAAAGAAAAATTTTGTATTGGAAATTGAAAAACAGAAGGAACCATTTATCAAAGAAATAGTTTAACTTAAACAAATAGCTCAGAGAAATATGCTAAAAATTTGGTTGAAATCGTTAGTAGATTTGGTGTTTGGTAATTGAATAAGGTTTTTGTCTATTCCGTAGTCCTTAGATGTACAGCCAGTGTCAACCAAAGGTTTGCCAGTTTTATTTAAAGGAAAAAAAACAAAAAAATAAATAAATAAAAATAATAAATTTAATATTGAGCTTAAGCCAAAATAAGGGGATTTTGAAAATATTTCCGAAGATCATAAAACTAAAAAGAAAATTTTGAATTGTTACACGATTTTGTGGTTAAAATTAAAAAGATCATATTAACAATTCATGTAATAAAATTGGGACACCAAATATTTCGCCATTGGCTTAAAAATTGCCAACAAATGTCGCCAAAACTGAATTTCAACAGCGCCAACAGCGTTAAAATATCGCCACGCTTGGCGTAAAATCGCTTTACCTGACAGTCCTGGATATATCTCGGAAATTGTAACAGCATGTCGGGTTGTATTTTATTTGCTTAATGGCTTATTTTCAACAAAATTGAGTTAAAACTTTATTATATATCACCAATGCGTCGTTTTTCCAAATTTGCAGTCTATTTGTGGTATACGTACTATTTTCGGTATATTACCTATCCCAATCTTTGTATTGGAGCCCCCCTAGGCTATGGTGAGAGGTGGTACGTATGCTCTAGGAATATGTTTGGCGGGGGAAACTAATGAGGGCCGGTCGAAATAAAGTTATTTCTCTAAGGCTGACTCTTGGGACGTTATAGGCGTTTTGACATCATTTTTGTGAGTTTTGTATGACAACCCCCTTAGGTGATGCAAATACGAGGTAATTATACATTTTATTCGTCTAAAGGCCACTCCGGGGAAGTTGTAGGGATGTTTGTCCCAGTTTTTTCAAATTTTGTATTGCAACCCTGTTAGAGGCTGGAGATAGGAGGTAATTATGTTTCACAAAAATGTTTGCGAGGAAAAATTAATTGGGGTTGGTCTTACATATGACCTTTGTAGGAGTACCCTGAAAGCTGTGGAAGCGATTTAAAAAAAATAAACTTTGATTGGCAACCCTGTTAGGGGGCGGAATTAACAATAATGTCAAAAAGGAAAAATTACTTGGAGTCGGTTTCACATTGTAGGGGCAACTCCGGGGCAGTTGTAGAGGTTTTTATGTACAAATTTTAGAGAAGTAAACAGAGGTGGTCGTGGTTTCTGGCTTATATCTCTGTTAGTAAGAGGGCGATTTTGCTAAATTTTAAAAGCGATATTTGTGATAGTTTGATACCACTTACGGGTCCATGCGACATCGGGGAGCTTCATAAAGTTGATTTCAACCATAACACGGACAGATGGACATGGCTAAATTGGCTTTTCTATCTATAAGGACCAAGAAAACATATACTTTATGGGGTCGGTGATGGATACTAAATAAATTACAAAGGTAATGACAAACTTATACATATATACCCTTATCACTTATGTAAGGGGCTAAAAAATTCGTTAAAATTGTTCAAAAAACTTAACCAAATACTTTTTATTGTTTTTCTCAAAAAAATTTTAATATGCCATGAAATAAAAAAAACAACACGACGAGGTGTCGACTTTAAATTCACTACAGAAAAATTGTACAACAATACATACACTTTGGAAAAAAATAATTTAATAGGAGCTCTTACTTTGGATCCTTATCGATAGGAAAATCGATACAATTCTTTCGAAATCTATGATAGATATGTACTTAAAGCCCACCACAAATAATTATAATATTTACGGTTCGAAAAAAACTTGCCTAGATCAGTTGACTCGATAAACAAAAGGACCAATGTGAAGGGTATATAAAATTCGGCAAAGCTGAATATAGCGTTCTTACTTGTTTTAGCTCTTTTAGTATTAAATTAAACATTTTAATGGTTTTTTTGTTATGTAAACTTGTAGCAGTTTCCTCTCCAGTGGAAAGGAGCAATGAAAAATAATTAATGCTCCTTTCTGAAGTATAAACCAAGCGACACAAAACTAAAATTTACTAATACGTCGATATGTGACTAGAAATACATAACTTAGAAATGCTAAAAAAAATTCAAATTTTAAGCGAAAATAGTTTCCCTGATTCATTGTTTTAATTTTTGTTTTTTAACATTAAGTTTAACTTAAGCAAATTGCCTGCGATGTGCTTAATATAAATATAAAGTCTGCAAGTAAATAAAAAAAATTTGTTTAAAATATATTAAATGTTCATTTTGAGGTACGTCACCTGTCAATTAGCTACCATCGTTAAATCATTATCACAAGCATAATAAATACACAATCTAGAGCATAAAAAATATAAAGAAAATTATATTAAAAATTTGACGTGTTTAGCTTCTGTATTGAAATAACAATAAAATTACTTAAACTTGACGCGAATGCATAATCAATTTTAAAAATATTTTCATCCTATTCTTTTGCCTTTAACAGAGCGTGGTAACAAAGAGGAAGAAAGGACTATAAAAGATAAAGGATGCTTCAACTAACAAAGTAGTCAGTGTTCAACACTTAATAACTCAACAATTTTAGTAAAAGAAATGTTTCAAACTCAACAGAGAGTACTTAGTTCTATGCTCTTGGTTTGCTTAATTGGCACTGCGCTCTCTATATTTTGGTTACCAGTAATCTTAGCCAGGAATTTGGATAATACAAAAAATGAGTTCCTTGATAATGGGCTTGGTGATGGTAGTCCCAGTAACAGCAAGATAAGCAATCAATACCACAACGGCCCATCCTCTGCTTATTATACTGCCAAACACAATCTTCGTTCAATGATGTTGGCGCCCAAGGACTTTCAACAGAAACTGCATTCTAAAGAGCATTCTAACATGGATTTAATGGATTTTCTTTTAGAGTACGGAGATGAAGAACGTTCAAAGCGTTTTGATGATTATGGTCACATGAGATTTGGCAAACGCGGAGGCGACGAACAATTCGATGACTACGGTCACATGCGTTTTGGTAGAAATGTTTAATATAATTTATCCTTTTAATCGTTGTATCTTTTATTAAGAAACTTTTCGAAATTGTTGGGAATAAGTAGAAGTAAGTAGATATGTATGTATGTGTTAAATCATTGTTTTTTTATTATTGTATTTATTGGGGGTTTATAGAACAGTATATATATAAATTCATGTACAAAGTTTAAATTTAATACACTCATGTATGTATGTATGTATTAATCTAAAAAATAATTATTTATATATTTTTTGTTACTTTGTGTAAATATTATTGAATCAAAACAACAAGTGTGAATGTACATTGTACAAACTGAACATAATATGCAGACAAAAATAAATACAAATTAAGTGCATAAAGGAGTAATTATCTCTAATCAAAAATTTTTCCCTTTTATTTCCATGTCATTTTAAACTTTTTTATAACTGTGTTCTTCAAATTGAATTTTTTGCAGCAAAGAAAAGGTTGCAAAACAAAGGGTTAATTACGTTTCATCCTTAAATTATGCAGCATGAAAAAAGTTTTTTTGTAGCAAGTAAAATTTAATAATTTCCAGCCTATTTTAAGGTAGCTGTTTAAATTAGTCCTAAAAAATGTTCTTAAAATGGAAGAGTGAATTAATGAAATAAATACCCAAAATCTTTTTACAATTAAACACGTCAACAATGACTTTAAACAATATAAGTTTCTTATGCAATATAAGAGCTGTTTCTGTTTTTTGACATAGTTGTATGTTTTTAAAAATAAAGTTAACACTGATTTTATTGTAAGTGAGCTCTGCAATGTTATTTTCTTTCAGTTTAAAAGCATAGACAAATAAATAGCGCCATCTATGAAAAATAACGATAAATCCTGATTTGCAGTGTCTTTGCTGATTCTTTAATGTGAATCTTTTACTCAAGAGTGCGTTGTCTAGTTTAATTTATGCATGAATGTGTTTTACGGCTACTTTCACGATGTTCGGTAGAATCTTTACCAGAATCGGGTAACCCTTAACCAGCACTATTTAAACAACTATTTTATCTGTTGGCTTATCACTAAATAAAACTTAAACATTGTAAATTATCAAGTAAATATATTAAAACCGCAGTTTTTTTTCTTTTCAACGTTTTTAATATAAGTTATAAGTAGTAATATACATAATAGAGAGCTGCAGCGGATAATTTTTAAATAACTCTTGAAATTTGATATAAAAGAGAGTATGCACTTGTATTTTTTCGCAGTGTGAGAGTACGGAACATAACTTAAACGTAGTTTGATAAAAACAAATATTTATGAATTGGGCACAAAAGAAATACCTAAAAAAGTTTACGTAAATAAGAAAATAATACAAATAAGGTATACACGTTCTTGTGCCAATGCTTGTTGGCACAATATGTATTTTTTTGGGGCACGTACAAGTGGGCCAAAAGAGATCACCCTATTAGAAGATGCTCTTATTTTTGCAAATAGTGGCCAATGTCAAATCTGTTTTGACATTTGTGAACTAGACAGATACAAATGGACAAGCCATGGAGCGATACACTCCCCAAGAACGCGGAATAATCGTGTCTATTTTTTTGTGTAACAATACGTCTGCGGTGTTGGCGTAGCGCGCATTCCGTCGCCGATTCCCCGGTCGTTTCACACTGACTGCCCAAACACTGCGCCGTTTGGCCATTAACCTTGAAGAGTATGGGATCACACGAGACGCTGCCAAGAGTGGCCGGCCCCGGAGCGCTCATTCTGCCGAGAATATCGGCACTGTTGGCGAGGTCATCGAGCTGTCATTTTGGCGATTTACATTGGCCTGCAAGATCATCCGATTAAACCGTTCCAGACTTTTTTGTGGGGTTTTTTGAAGGGTTTACGTGAACAAGCTCGAGACCCTTAACGCCATCAAAGACGGGTATGATGTTCATAGAAAAAGTTCACTACGAATAAGACTTTGGCATTTAAGACTCTCAAGTATACAATAAGCTCAAGTATATTCATGTAGCTCTCTAATACAAAAATAAGACCACAAATAAAAAAATTCAGATAATTGTTTTACTTGGGATACGTGATGCTGCAGTTGTTTCGAGGCTTCTTAAGGGTCTTTATGAATACTGAGAAATGCGGTACCATCAGCAAATGCCGACGTATGAGTAAAATTATTTATGGGCATGTCTACTGTGTAAGGCAAATACAGAATTGGATCTGGTATATTCCCTTGAGGAAGCCCCGCCTCTTTTGGTTGTGGACAGCTCATGCAAATTTCTTCTTTTAGTTTAAATTGCCGGCCAGTTATGTAATTTTTCAAAATGTTGAAGATATACACCGGTAAGTTCAGATTTAGCCTTTATGCCAAACTTTATCAAAGGCTTGAGAGACATCTTTAGCAGTTTCTCAAACAACTTCGACACAGTCGGTAACAGACTTATAGGCCTGTAAGACTCCACTTTAGAAGGATCTTTTCCAGGCTTAAGAATTATTCCTACCAAAGCAGTTTACCATACTGGCGGGAAATGTTCGAGCCACAATATGGCGTTTATTATAAGAAAAATTATTCTTTTTGTTATGCAGGACAGCTCTAAAAGCATTTTGTTGCTTATTCCACCAAAGCCAGGAGCTTTTCTAGCATTTAAATTAAACGATAAATTAAACGATATGACTTCTACACACAAAAAATTATCTAAGTGAACTTTACTTAAATCAAGCCATATGGTCAAAAGTACGGTGAGTACGGTTTTTCTTAAATCAAGTACGAAATTTCTTACTCCAAGTAAAATTTTTCAAGTACGAATTTCTTACTTTTAGCCACAATTAAGCCAAAAAAGGATTGATTTAAGTTCGGAACCGTACTTGATGTATATGCCAATGTTGTTACTAAGACTCTATTTAATCAACATTTTTTATATTTTGTTAAAAAAATTTTCTGGGCTTTTTATTTAATGTTATTTTAAAAAATGTAAGAAAATATAATTTTTGCCCATATACAACAATAAAAAAGTCTAGGTAAAACATTTATTTTTGATTCTGTAAAAGTACTTAAAAGCACTGTAGGAGATCGTTAAAAGCACTACAAATTCCCGCTTTTCAAAAACGGGTTGTGAACCAAATTTCGTATTGCATAAGAAAAAAACACCAAAAAATACCCGAAAGGCACTACAATGGCAACACTGGTTTAAAGTAATATTTGGAATCTACATATTTGCTAATGTTTTTTACTGTAAAAACTGTTAAAAAAAACAGGTTGACCAGTTAAAAAAACAGCCGGCAGCTCGAATTCTTCAAAACCCGGTTTGTGGAAAAAGTTGACAAATCGAACTTTGGCTAACATTGCTTACTTTTGCACTTTCACATTAAAATCAGTAAATAAAAAAAGGATTATTGTACAACAAAAAAGAAAACCAAAAAAGTTTAAAAAGATTATATTAAAAAATTTGAGATAAGCAATGAATCTAACATTTCGTACGATTTTTGTTAAATTAGTAATTTAAAGTTTTGTTTTAGATTCACATGTAACACAAATTATCAATTTTTACTTTAGCAGGCTTAGCGACTTGAGCAAGGCAAATATATTAAAAGAATCCATCCTTCGTTCATGGCAGGTTTATAGAAAAATAAGAAAACTTTCTCATAAATTAAATTCTGCAAATTCTTTTGTCTTCGAATTCGTTTAATTTTAAGTACGAATTTAATAAGAACTTAAAAAATATCATAAAAAAAAACTAAAAACAAGTTTAATATAAAATATCATATTTTCATATAAGATATGCTATTGATTTCATTATTAAGCATAATTAATTATACTTTTTTACAAAGTGTACTTCCTAATATATAGGAAGTTAAACAAAAAGAAAAATAGTGATTTTGTGGAAGAAACACGTTTGGCATAAATTAGTTTACACCTCGCAAACATACAAATTAAAAGTTCAAAAAGGGGCCATTCCCTTTCTGTTGTAAATCACCTGCTCTCACCTAAAATACATATTTATTGAAATATTATTTAAAGTGAGTTGATGTAATTAAAAAAAATATCAAACTAAACCGCACCAAGCGAACAGGTTAATATATGTCATGTTTAGAGTCACAAAAAGTCAATTATCTTTAAGTTGTACGTTCATATCTTAACGCAAATACACATCTAGACAAACACACGTGTATTAGCAGTCGAATTACTTAAGCCAATTTATAAAACAACTGACTTGACTGACTGACTTTCTATAGATGGCATTCATAACTTTTGGTAGCGTAAAAATTTCATTGTTGACCAGATTGTCCGCATTCCATCGATCGATTGCAAGAAAGAAACAAACCAGTAAAAAGGCATTCAAACCCACGATATGTATGTATGTGTTTGTTGCTTGTGGACTTAGACAGGCAGCCCCAGCGGCAAAACTGATCAGGCCTTTTCTTTTCTGGCTTTTCGCAATGTTATTACATTCATTGAGGTCTCTGATTTCTCTTCTAAAATATCCGATTTACATTCCAATCGCAGTTTTCTAGGAAGCCGAAAAGTTGTTAGATTATTTGCATGCTTTCTTGTTTCCTAGTGACATAAAAGACATTCCAAATGCCCTTCTTCAAGAGGGAAAAAGTGATGTATATATGTACATGAGCATTTTATTTTAGTTTTTAGAAGCCTCACCAAAAGAAGCTAAAGTTCTTGTTCATATATCCTAACGCGTCAAAAATATTCTTAAATATTGAATGGTATTTGGAGACCTTGTGTTTGCTTAATAGGGCTAAATAAGGCCTTCAAAAGGGACACCTTATACCTTCTTGTAACCGCTGGGGCCGTTTGTACATGTATTAAGTAGGAGACACTCATTTACACACAAAAAGGTAGCGCAAAATCATACATACATGCACGTAGATGTATGTGTATATATGCATTAGGGTGACACCTATGTGCATATTACACCAGTTGATGATTTTAAATGAAACCACGATCTTTGCAGTCGCTTATGATTTCCAAGACGTATGACAAAATCTAAAAGGTAGATTTGCTAAGAATAACCAACATTAATTTCTAAATTGACATTGCTAGAGACGGATCTAAAAGCTGTAATTCTACAACACTAAGGGTCAAAAAATTTTTCAGGTCGTATCAGCAAGAAAATATAGTTTAAGCCTTTCTTACTTTTCTTAATATTCCCTTCACATGTTGATAAGGGTATACATATATCAGTTTGTCATTCCATTTGTAATTTCTTTATTATCCATTTGCGACTCCATAAAGTCAATTAAAGTACTACGGACCAGGTATTGATCTCAAACTATCAGAAATATCCCTAAGATGATTGCTTTTTAAAATGAGCAAGATCGCTTCCTCACGGACCTAGGCAAAATACTACAACTGTCTCAGTTTTCTTAGAGCAAAATCCATACAATAGGTTTTTGTATGTATGTTGGTACGTAGGTATGTCTGAACATGTGTGTTGTTGACTTAGCAGCCATTTGACAATTCAAACGCAAAAAGAGTGAATACTGTTTTCATGAAATAAGTTTGACAGACATTGTTTACTATCGCTCTTAACACTTTTGCAAGGAAAATATATGTTTTTGCTTAATTTGTTTTCTGTTTATATAGTGGTAAGGGTATAATCTCGTACATCAGTTTGTCATTTCGTTTGTCATTCTTTTAATATCTATTTGCGACCCCATAAAGTATATATATGCTGCATCCCTAAAAATAGTTAAGTCGATGCAATTGTTCAAATGTTTTGAGTTTTTTATTTCGAATAGCTATGTACTTTAAGCCCACCACAAATAATTATAATATTTACGGTTCAAAAAAAATTTACCAATCTAAAGGGTTAATAACATTCGGCGTAGAGAATATAGCGCTTTTGCGTGTCTTTTATATGAATTTTGACACACTAACGTTTGGATTTTTCTCTTTTATGACCAGTTAAGTGCAATCTTCATAAATAAAAAATAAGCAACTAAGAGAGGCTTAACCTATATTTGTTCAGTTGAAGTCAGGGAAATTGATGTAGTCAAGTCCGTCCGTCTGCCTGTCTGCAGTCTGTCTGTTTGTCCGTCTGTTGAAATTAAGCTTCCAGTGTGAAATTAAGTCAGACATAAAGTTTTTTGGCATAAACTATTAGAAATATTCGTATCAGCAATATCATTGGTCTACGGACCGAGATACAAACAAAAACCTAAAATATCCAATATATATCCATATATATGATAGCGTATGAAAAATCTTTGATAAATAGTTAATTCTTGCGGGGGCTACCGCTCCTACGAATCCTAAGCAACTAATTTTACCCTAATTTAAAGTAGATAGCTGTTATAGTTTCTCAGGTTCGTCGAAAAAAAATTTAGATGTGTTTCCAGCTCATTTAAATACTTGCCCAAATACTGGAATTTTTAGACCCATGTGGATGTTGTTGTTGTTAATACATCAGCTATCATTCTTAAGATTTCGTTTTGACGCCATAATTGTATCCCGTGGCACCAAGTTGGTTTTAAAATTAAGTTGTAAAGCAAAAGTTTCCAATTAAGACGTAGTACAGAGTTTCTACAAACAAAAAATTAACTAAATAAACGGGTTTTCGTAAACCAAGTACGAAATTTCTTAAGCCCAGTACGATTCTGATAGTAAGAATTTCTTACTTTGAGTCACATTTAAGCCAAAAAAGGGCTTAAAAAGATTGATTAAACAGAATTAATACCAAAATGAAATGTCATTTTTTTTTGACTTACACAGCTTTATAAAAGAAGAAGATTTTTATATATTTTTTTTGTTTTTATTTTATAGATACCTGATATTTAAATTTAAAAATTTTCTTTTCTGTACTTACTTTGCCGTAACTGGGATTTGAACCAGGGACTCTTTGCAATTCAGAACCAGTTGTCTGAAGATATATCCAACAAGGCTTAAACTCCAAAAAGCTCCGTGGCTAGCCCTTTTGCAACACCGAAATCAATGACGTCTGGAATTTTATTTTGGTCTGTTGGCCAGTAAGTTGGCTGTCCAGTTAAAATTACACTCAGTCCCATTTCAGACACGTAATCGTACAAAACGTTACCTCTAGCGTTGTAATCGCCAGCAGCTATAAAGCGGGGACCTAAAGATTTATAAAAATTGTTGTGCTGGCCTTTTGTTATTGAAATTCCAGGCAGACAACAAACGGATGAAATTTCTAAGTTTTAAAAAATTTTCTTCGATACGGATATTAGTTGCTTGAATATAAGGCTCAACGAGGCCAACCATCAAATGGTGTTTTATTTAAAATTAAATCAATAAAGCCGAGCTATCTGGAAAAACTGAGAACAATTTGTTCTCAATTTAACGCCGGCCGTGCATGATTTTAGAACCGTAATTTTCCTATATGTATATATACATAGATATTATAAGAAATCACGTAAATAAAAAATTTAAAAAAAAATTGCTGTGGTACACGAAACAATATTTTGGGGAGCCCTATTGTTGTTTATTCATATAAAAGATGTCATATACAGTACAAATACAGTTTCTATCTAGTAGATAGCCATAGCGTTGTATATAAACGACCAAATTAACAGCTATGTTCTAAGTAGTCTTTGCATATTAATAAGTAAACATGTAGATAACCATACTACGACTAGGTATAACGAATATCTGCAGGTTTAGGTGCTAAACGTTAAATACCAATAGAGGCAATCGACCGTGAAATTGATGCTATTATAACAAAAATATCTCTTTACTTTTGTTGTATGAGAGTTGATATTAACACATCAACCTCAACGGCTTATTACAGTTTAATAAAAAGAGGCAGGTGTGGTCAAGAAGAAGCTATCCATATCATTGTCACACATTAATTTCTAAAAAAAATTTGATTTGCAATATCTAAGTATCCGTGTAAGTATATTTTAACTATTTTCGTCATAATAAACGAAAACTTGGTTGTAAACACATATGACTGTTTTTAGAAATGATATGTTTTTTTTTAGTCACAAATTTATGAAGACAGTTTCCGTAAACCTTATTTGCTCCTCAATTGTTAAGCCCTGCAAGAAATCCATTGGAAGCTATGTTCCGGGAGACAAATGCACATCTACTGGGTTCAGGTGCAAAGGGGAAGAGATGGCCGACTAGCTGGCGAAGTAAGGAGCCCATTTGCTTACGGAAAGAGCAATGAACTTTCGTGCTTCAATTCAGTTCTACAATAGGGGTGTAGACTCTGCGGTGAGGGAATCTTTCCATATCAGCGGGAAGTGCTCAAGCCGTAATGTGGCTTTGCAAGGTAGCTCTGAAAACATTTTGTTACTAATTTTACCAAATCCTGGAGCTTTTTGAATGTTTGAATGATAAAAACTATTAAAAGCCTTAACGGCATTTAAAAATTAAGTTCGTATTTCTAACGCAACAACAGACAGTAATTTACTTGCACCAGCAGGTATATTGAAAATGTTCACGTTCCTTTAATTATTTTTGAAAAGTTCACGTAATTTTCTTTTTTTAGACAAAAGCAGTTCGATATGTGTAGAAAAAACTTTGTTGTACTTACACAGAAAAAAATGCAAAGTTTATTTCTATTAAGAATCTCTACGTGCAAACAAATTGATAGTATCAATTAATGGATTTGTAAATTAAAAAATCTGCCCCTTTTTAAGATTCAATTAATAAATTTAGTTAAAATGCAACAAAATTATTAATCAGACTTTCCATTAATCTAATTAAAAATATTGGTTGAACTATTTTAAATTAAAAAATGTTTAATTAATTTATCTATTATATATTTTGATATAATTTACAAATAAAACTAATTTTGGTGTACATTACCAGTCTTAACAGCGGCTCAAACCTAGGACCTTATAGTTGCAAAGCGTACGATTTACCATTTAACAAAGCATTCTGCTTTTAAAAGTGTTAATATTACTTTTATTTACTTACCACCATATTTAAAACTTAACTCAACACAACTGCTCTAAGATCAACACACCTCAGTCATCCTAAGAAACAAAGAAAGTTGATTTTGTAGCATGTAACGTTTGGAATTACATTTTAAAAACAAAAGAGTTGATTTATTTAAAGTAGTAAAAAGTAGTTGTAGCATGCATCTTTTCCTTCCGGCTTCTGTCTCGTCGGCGAATGGGTGAGTTCTTCACTAACTTACTCTTTACAGCCTACCAAACTACAACAAGGGAGAAAATTTTACTGTGCATGCTAATTTACACATAAAATGGACAGGATACGACAAGGATTGCGAAGATATTAAGTCGATAAAATTTAAGGGGGGGGAAAGAAAATAAGTCTGTTGACAGAGTTGTGAAAGGTGTAGTCACAACAAATATACCCCTCCCAGCCATGATCATGTATACGGTAGCAAAGCAAATTTTTCATGATCCCAAATATACTTAACCCATACGATCAGTTGCTTCAAAATCAACCAAAAAAAAACTTAGTGACTTATCATTTTACCAATATTTATTAGAAAAATTCCCAAACCGAACATAATTAATTTATGTATCAAAAAAAATTTACTCAAGTTATAATTATATTATCCATTTTAACAAAAATATTTACAAGAACTAAAGCAAACAATTTAATGTCGAAATTAACCTAAGGATGTAAAAATCACAACACTCCTGAAAAGAAAATGTTACATAGGCATCCAATTCGGTTACCTTTATTAGTTGGGAAAAAAAATTATGTAAAGTTATATACAAAAATTATATAAAAAACTTGCATACCTATTTAGGCACATATTTGTTAAAAAAAATAAAAAATCTGTGGCAAAAATAAATTTAATTATCGTTTTGGAATAAAAAAATAAAAAAACTTTTAAAAAGAGCAGATTAGTTAACACTAATGGCTGTTTCGCCTTTGTAGCTCTTCTTCTTATCTTTGGGTTTATTTGAAACAAAATAAAAGAAGGTAATCAAAAGTTGAGCACGGTAACTCTAATAATTCATCGTAATCGCTCAAAACAGTTCTCTTCTCTCTTAAGATTTTTGCTTCTTCTTGGTTTCCGCTATATTGTTAATTTCGATTAAAATCTTTATTCATGCTTTTCCCGATATCTTCACTAAATGTTAAGCGATTTTAAAGGTATTTACACTTATTTTTCTCTTTTTTTTATTTCCGACACGTTTAATTAATTTATTTTTGCATATAAGTTACCGAAACGAATTTAGGTGCGAACCTTTTATTAACACCGTAATACTCAAACCCGTCTAACAGCGTTAACGAATGTTATTAACATAGAAACTAGCGAGTACTTTATGTTAGTATTAGTTTCTTGTTAACAGTGAAGTTATTATTTTTCAAATATACATATGTAGGTCAAGGTTATAGAATAATAAAAATTGTTAATACAAATGACTTACATTTCATGCCAGAGCTGGAACTCCCTCGATGAAAGATCTTTCAAAGCGAAGTGGTGCAGACTGGTTGAAGTTAGTTCAAATCTCAGATTTTTATGGGGATTAGGAGAAACATTTTGCGCGGTTTTTTTTTATAAAAATCTGGAATCACTTAACCTTATATTTTTTTTCTTTTTACTTTCTTTTTTTTTTAATTTCTACATGTTTTCCCCGAAATTTTTATTTTTGAGCTACGTGTGGTTACTTTTACGGTTCACTGTATTTTTTCCTTTTTAACAAATATTAAAACGAGATTTTTGCTAGGTACATACATATATATTTTAAAGTTTGTATATAAATTTACACCTCTGACATTAATTATTTTTTTCCTCTGTTAGTTTTTATACACTTTTTCTTCGTTTTTTTTTTATATTATTGGCCGCGTTGGTTGTGATTTTTACATGAACACATTATATTAATAATTAATAGAAATTTTATATAAAAACGAAACAAACATTTTTAAAACAAGCTAAGTTTAAAATTCGCAAAAAAAATTTAATCTAGATTTATAAACACATTTTCTTGTTTCTTTTGTTTTTTTGTTTATATCAAACTGGTAAGTAGGTATATTCTTTTTGTTATTTTAATTTATATATGCCCTTTTTTCCCCCAGGCATTGAGGTTAGACACTCTGCATAAAACTTCCCTTTGGTGCCTGATTGATTTTGGGACTAAAAGTTTATACCCCAACTAATTTCGAACACTATCCTTATGTTACCTGGTAAACTGGTAAGTCTCACAAAATTTATCTGGCGTAGTTTTGATAGTTGCCCTCCTGAATGACCCACAGTAATTGGGTTAAGCTCCTCGAGCACTTTTGGAGTGGATTCGAAACCACCCCGAGTTCCACCTCCTTGGGATTGTCGCCGAAAATACCCACAAATTTGTATTTCCCTCCAACTTGTTCCCTTTTCCCTTGAAGGAAAAATGGCAACCAATTTGCGGAAATTCTGTAAAGCCACAACACCATTTTATAAAGAAACTATGAAATTTACAAAATTTAAGAAAAACCCTCAAAGGTATAAAAGAAAGGAACTACTTTATTTAAAAAACTTCAAGTTTAAATACATAAAAGAACTACTACGAGTAATAAATTTCTTTAAGGCACTTTATTAAACTTTATAATTTAAACTTTCACAATACTTACATCAAACTCCGGCTGATGATGTAATAGTTTCACCAATACAAAAAAAATAAGTTTAATAACTTTCACTTTAATATTTTATTTTTAGATAAAATAATTATTTTAATATTTCCCAGGCTGATGATGCTGATTGGTAATTCGAATGAAAAAGGAAGATTCTCGATCGAGTTAGCCCTTTTATACCCCCGTTTTTCACACATTCCTGGAAAATTTACGCTAACACCAATACATACATACACTGGCCTAAAATCCAAACGGCCAACTCTACACCAAAACCCTAAAACTGCATTACCCTTATGTCGAGTGCATGACGAAAAGTTAGCTGGTGTTTAAAGTTTGTTATGCCATAAATTCTATATATAAGCCTATATATTCAGTTATTTTCTTATTTTTAATTATTTAATTACTTATTCATTTGTTTATTTTTTTATTTATTTATTTTTTTATTTATTTATTTATTTATTTATTTATTTATGTTTATGTGTTTATTTATTTAATCCGTATGTAATTTATTTATATGTAGATAGGTTTTATTTTATATGCTTTACTGTTTATTAATTTCATTTGTATTTATATTTATATTTATATTTATATTTATATTTATATTTATATTTATATTTATATTTATATTTATATTTATCTTTATATTTATATTTATATTTATATTTATATTTATATTTATATTTATATTTATATTTATATTTATATTTATATTTATATTTATATTTATATTTATATTTATATTTATATTTATATTTATATTTATATTTATATTTATATTTATATTTATATTTATATTTATATTTATATTTATATTTATATTTATATTTATATTTATATTTATATTTATATTTATATTTATATTTATATTTATATTTATATTTATATTTATATTTATATTTATATTTATATTTATATTTATATTTATATTTATATTTATATTTATATTTATATTTATATTTATATTTATATTTATATTTATATTTATATTTATATTTATATTTATATTTATATTTATATTTATATTTATATTTATATTTATATTTATATTTATATTTATATTTATATTTATATTTATATTTATATTTATATTTATATTTATATTTATATTTATATTTATATTTATATTTATATTTATATTTATATTTATATTTATATTTATATTTATATTTATATTTATATTTATATTTATATTTATATTTATATTTATATTTATATTTATATTTATATTTATATTTATATTTATATTTATATTTATATTTATATTTATATTTATATTTATATTTATATTTATATTTATATTTATATTTATATTTATATTTATATTTATATTTATATTTATATTTATATTTATATTTATATTTATATTTATATTTATATTTATATTTATATTTATATTTATATTTATATTTATATTTATATTTATATTTATATTTATATTTATATTTATATTTATATTTATATTTATATTTATATTTATATTTATATTTATATTTATATTTATATTTATATTTATATTTATTTTATTAACTTCATTTATATAAAAATTCATTTGTTAAGTTATGTATATTCCTATATAACTAATTTATTCAAATTCAATTATTTGTATAGGAACCTATTTACTTATTCCTCTATTTATTAATTCATTTTTTTTTTTTTTATTTGGTTTCCTTAATCATCCTAATTTAATGTAATAATATACTTTTATTATCCCTATTTTCCTTCGACTATAAGGAAAGAAAAAATAAAATTTAAATATAAACTGATATATAATGTTTTTCATTTCAAAAAAAAATTTTAAGCTCTAACTCAAGGAAATTTGTGACTTTTACAAAATTATTTGTAGGTATATAAAGGTAGAAAATGCGGTAAAATAGAAGATTTTAACTTTTACTTTTATATCATTTTCTTGCTACAAGCGCCCCTACAATTTCAACCATAACACTGACAGACGAGCATTACGGACATTGCTAAATCGACTTCCCTATCTATAAGGACCAAGGAAATATATACTTTATGCGGTCGCAGATGGATATTAAAGAAATTTCAAACAGAATCACAAACCTCTAAATACCCTTATAACTTATGTGAAGGGTATAATAACTTTATAAAGAACGTGCTGTGCTCACTTATAGAAAATATTACGCCATGAAAACAATTACGGCATCGTCTTCGCCTAAATTTGTAAGTCAAAGACATTTTAAATACAAATTAACAAGTAAGAGTGCTATATTCGACTGTGTCGAATTTTATATACCCTTCACATTGCCCTTCGAAATCCCAAACTTTTTTTATTTTTAACCATTTTTTTACTTATGATATATTTTTAATTTTTAGATAGGGGTCGGTGTCATTTTTTAACGCTCCCCGGATGACAACGGGGAAGTTGTAGGGATTTTTATCCTAATTTTTTCAAATTTTGTATGGCAACCCCTTTAGAGGGTGGAGATAGGGGGTAAGTATATTCTAGTAATATGTTTGGGAAGGGAAACTAATGGGGGTCGGTCGTACACTCTATTGCTCTAAGGCCAACTTTGAAGAAGTTGTGGGCATTTTTACATCATTTTGGTAAATTTTGTATGGCAACCCCCTTAGGGCGTGGAGATAGGGGGTAAGTATATTCTAGGAATATGTTGGGAGGGAAAACTAATGGGGGTCGGTCGTACACTTTATTGCTCTAAGGTCAACTTTGAAGAAGTTGTGGGCATTTTTACATCATTTTGGTAAATTTTGTATGGCGACCCCCTTAGGGTGTGGAGATAGGAGGTAAGTATGCTCTAGGAATACATTTGGGAGGAAAAACTAATGGAGGTCTGTGATACATTTTTTTCTTCTACGGGCGACTCCGGGGAAGTTGTAGCGGTTTTTACCTTATTTTTCAAAATTTTGTATGGCAACCATGTCAGGGACTGAAAATAGAAAGTAAGTATGTTCCACAAAAATGTTTGGATAAATAAAATAATTCGGGTCGGTCTTACATTTTACCTTTATAGGAGAACCCTGGAAGCCGTAGGAGCGATTTTAAAAAAGTTTATATTAAGCTTTGTATGGCATCCCTGTTTTATGTATGAACACTTATATTTATAAAATTTTTGTTTTGGGTGTGTTTCAATAATATCAACATGACTGATTCTGCTTTTTTCTTTTTTGTTGTTTTTTTGTTGTTTTTTTGTTATTACATGCACAAGTATGTTCTTTGTTGTTGTTGTAGACTAAAAAAAAACGAGGTAGTCTTGGTTTTTTGCTTATATCTCGGTCATTTATCGGGCGATTTTGCTGAATTTCAATACCGATTTTTTCGCGGCTATCTCTAACAGTTTGATACCACACTCGGGGGGCTTCAGAAAGTTGATTTCAACCATAACACGGACAGACGGACATCGCTAAATCGGCTTCCCTATCTATTAGGATCCAGAATATATATGGGGTCCCAAATAGATAATAAAGAAATTACAAACGGAATGACACACTTATGTATACCCTCAGCACTTATGTGAAGGGCATAATAGCAAAAAAAATAAATTATTAAGGTTTTCCACAAATATTGTTTTATATAGTAAATTTCACTTTGAACGGCCCAAAATGGCCAAAAACATAAACCTAAACATCTAAAGGATAATGCAATTGATCGAAACAAAAATAATTTGGTGCATATTTTTTTTGCATGAATTGAAAATTATAACACTGAATAATCGGATCTTATTTTATTGCCTTTTAATGAAAATGTCACACCCTGCATATTTTCTAAAAGGGGTTTCCTTAAGCCAAAATTGATTTTGTATAAATAATGTATTAAATACGATTAGAAGGACTTTAAACTACGGTAGAATATGTTTATAAGTACAATGTACAAATAGCTAGTAGCTAATTTCTTTAAGGAAAAAGTTTTATGGAAATGTGTTCGAAACGCTTCATACATTTTGCAAGAAATGTGGAGGTTGCGTTGAAAACAGCATTATATGTGTGACTGTCCTAGTTCAAAATTTAACTCTAAGCTTTTTCAGTCAATGATAAACACCATAGTTGATTAGATTTGTAATTAGTTAATGCAAAACATGCAAGCCCACGTCATTGAAGTTAGTGCAAATAAATCGAATAACAAATGAAAACTACAGAATAACAATTTTGAATATAAAGTTTATCTAAAGATTATTATAATTTTTATTAAAGGCAGTGATATTTTTGTTGAAATTAATTTAACTACAACATATACTGCGAGCCAGTAGGTGTATATTTATTAAAAAAAAAATTTGTCGAACAGTAAGTGATTTAAACACAAGACATGAAAGATAGATGAATAATAGAGTTGGGCAAAACCGTTCTCTAAGTTATTGGTCAATTTTGGTTAGAACAAATTAAAGAGCTAGTTTGTTCTTTTTGTTAAATTGTTCACTTGCTTTTGTCAGTTACTGAACATTTTGCAAACTTTTTCTTAACGTTCATCATGTATTGCTGTATGACTCAGTGAATAATATGCAGATGAACAGTTTTTACTACAGAGTTGTTGAAAATAAACAACAAACGTATTGCAGTTTTTATTAACTTGTGTATGTAAATTTTTTCAACATATTTATTTTATTATGTAAAATGACTTAAGAATTAATATAGATTTGTTTCGAATATGTTGAAATATATTTAAAAAAGGGGTTTTTCTAATTATATTATATTAATTTGAGTTTTGTCTTTGACACAAAAAAATCCTCAGAGTTGCTATCAACGTAAAAATTAGCACAAAAATAAAAATGAGAAGGAACAAAGTGAATAAAACAAAACAGAACGAGTGAACAAGTTCACATTGTTCACATTGTTCATACAGCTGAACTATTTAATTAATCAAATTCGTTCAAAAACAACCCAACTCTTATGTATAAGCATGTACACATTCAAATATTTTTTTTTTTTTTTTTTTTTTTTTCATATATTTTATTATTGAATCTTCGCTTAAGCGAACTAACAATAAGTATTCAAATCTTAAGACTAAGTAATTAATATTAGCCCAGCCAGTGCCAGACTAAAATTTAAGTTCTCATAATAAAATAGTTATCTTCATCTAAGCGCAATAGTATCCCTCTTTTTCAGTCGGGAGTGTCTACTATGTTGCAAGATACTTCGAGCGAGCGGATTTGGATGCGTTTCCAGCTTATTTAAATACTTGTCCACATATTTCAGGATTTCGCTTTTAACTAGTGGAACTTCTAGATCCTTATGGATGTTGCTGTTTTTCACATACCACGGAGCACCAGTTATCATTCTTAGGATTTTATTTTGACGGCGTTGTATTTTTTCGATGTTAGAGGCGGAAGCAGTGCCCCATAATTGTATACCGTAGCACCAAATTGGTTTTAAAATCGAGTTGTAGATTAGAAGCTTACAATCAAGGCGTAGCACAGAGTTTCTACCAATTAGCCAGTGGATTTGAGCAGCTTTAAGTTTCATTTGCGTCAGCTTAGCATCTATATGAGGCTTCCATGTAAGGCGGCGATCTAGGTGAATACCAAGATATTTTGTCTCAGATCGTTGAGGCACATTAAGGTTGTTGATAGTGATTGGAGGGCACGTTTCTTTGCGTAAAGTAAAAGTTACGTGGGTACATTTTTGTTCATTTATCTTTATTCCCCATAACTTTGCCCATTTCTCGACTTGGGTTACGTGTTGTTGCAGCTGGTTCGAAGCCTCTTTAGGGTCTTTGTGAATACTAAGAAAAGCAGTGTCGTCAGCAAATGTCGACGTGTGTGTGAAACTATTGGTTGGCATATCTGCCGTGTAAAGCAAGTACAAAATTGGACCTAGTATACTTCCTTGAGGGACACCAGCCTCTATTGGTTGGGAACAACTTATTTGGTTTCCCTCTTTGATCATAAATTGTCGGCCTGTTATGTATTTTTCTAAAAGGTTGAAAATATTAGCTGGAAGGTTGAGCTTTAGTTTGTTTAGAAGGCCTTCATGCCATACTTTGTCGAAAGCTTGTGAGACATCGATAAAAAGCCCGGAGCAGTACTTCTTTTCCTCAAAGGCTTTTCTTATAACCTGTACCAACCTGTGAGTTTGTTCGATGGTACTATGTTGACTTCTAAAGCCGAATTGGTGATTTGGAATGCAGTTGTTGTCATTCAGGATCGGATTTAGCTTGTTTTTTAACAGTTTTTCGAACAATTTTGACATTGTGGGTAACAAACTTATAGGCCTATAAGATTCTACCTTCGAGGGATCTTTGCCAGGCTTAGGAATCATCTTTACTAAGGCAACTTTCCATATAGGCGGAAAATGTTCAAGCCGAATTATCGCGTTAAAAATAAAAAGAATGATTCTTTTAGCAGTAAGAGGCAGTTCTATGAGCATTTTGTTGCTTATTTTGTCAACGCCAGGAGCTTTTTTACCGTTAAGGTTAGCGATAGCCCCTACAACATCTGCAAATCGGAAACGTATTTCTAGAGGACGTCTTGCAACAACAGGCGGTAATTCCCTCACGTCAGTGCATGAATTGGGAGTGAATATGTTTTTGAAGTGATTTGCGAACAGATCGCATTTTTCTTCATCATTTCTAGCCCAGGATCCTCTCAGATTGCGCAGTGGTGGTTTTGCGATAACAGGTCTTTTAAGACGTCTGGCTGATCGCCATAAGGAATAATTTGTCTGAGGAGTCGCGTCTAGACCTTCCAAGTACTCTTTCAGTGATGCCATTCTGTGAGCCTCCAACAAGCTTTTTAGTTGGGTTGTACATTCTTTCAGCTTAGTTTTAAGTTGGGGCGATCTATATTTTTGCCATTCCCTGCGGGCTTTTCTTTTTTCAGATACGAGCTTTTCCACATCTTCAGAGAAAATTTTGTTGTACCTAGCCTGGCGGTAGGTAGAAGACGCATGTTCAACGGCTTTTTTAATGTTTTCATTTAGGACGCTCAGACAATCATCTATGTCTCCGGGAGTTTTTAGCGATTGGTTCTCCGCGCAGTGCGTACTAATTTTTTTTTTATATTTCAACCAATTAATTCTTTTAGATAAGAAAAACTCACTAGCTGCTATTTTACACATACAAATATGTTTAGCATAGATTGATAGAATACTTTCAATTTAATATAAACAATTTACATATACAAATGTAGTTATAGGTGAAAAACTCCTAAGTCTTATTTATTTGTTTTACAGGAAGTTTTAGTTTTTCAGTCACCGTCTTTCAAATACGCCAATGTTAAATGAATAGCACCTCTATCGTTTCTGTGCTGAATACGACAACATTTGACATGACAACGCTTAACTTAATAAGGCTGAGTATCTTTTTTAAATAGTATAAGTCATTTACAATAATTATTGTGGCCAATTATTTACCTTTGACCATCTCTTAATTAAGGAAAAAACAATCTTCCACTTTTTAATAATAGTAATATATAATTTAATTGTTTTTTTTTACATGATGACGAAACAAAAGTGCTTTTTTAATTAATATATTAAATATATAAGACCCGTGTTTTTTAAAAAATGCACAAAGTAATTTTGCTATAAATATTTGAAAAGTCAAAAACAAAATCATAGTAATTGAAACCTTTTTTACTAAAATAAGGATATGCAAAGCGTCATTAATTTAAACTTTTCTAACTCGACATAAGCCTTTTATCTCTTTTGCCACAGATGAACATATGTAAGTTGTAAGTATTTAAAAAAAAATCATTTATGCACGTAAATTTTGTACATTTTTATACCTACACGTAGGCACCTTGGAATATTAAAAGTATTATGAACCAACTAACTCTTTAATGTTTGTTCATAGTTAATACATTGCGACAAAAAGTATAAAGAAAAAATCAAAAAAAAAAAAGGAAATAAATACTATTACTATTCATAATGATTACAACAATATTGTGTAGAATTTTAAATATTAAAGAAAAATTAAAGAACGAGTCAATAATCTTTTAGCTCAAAATGTGTTTGTATTAAGAATAAATAAAAAGGAGAGGTGTTCGTTCAAACGCTTGAAAAGGCCCGTGGCGCTTTTGATTTTAGTCTAAATAAGTGGATATGTTTTCTTCAAATTTCTTAAATATAAAACGTAGTACATATTAATTTAAGGTAAATATGTACATTTTTGGAGATTAGTTGAATGCCAACTAAACCATTTGAAATTAATTCTACTAACTCTTTCGCACTCATTGCGAGAAATTTTCCTATGCGCCACGATTTCCTCTCAAATGCTATGCAGAATTTATTTATAGTCGGACCACACCACATACGTGGTAGGGGTATTATGCCGATGTTTGTAAGGCCCAAAAGTAATAGAACGAGACCAACCCGATCGACTGAGAACAATTTTCTGAAAGTAAAGGTCGCATATTTGAAGATATTTTGAAAACATTTGGCATAAATATATTTTCCAGCATATAAACCAAGCCCATTATTTGTTGTGATGATCAGTTTTTTTTTTACTTGTCTCCATACAAATCTCCTCCCGGAATAAACATTTTGGGCTAAAATTTGGTCAAATATTACTTCATTTTCACAAATATTTGCATGTGTGCTAATCGTTATGTCTTTTGATTATTTACTGAATATCAATATGATCGATATGACCTCATAAATTGCTCAAAAAGTAATGCCACCTTAGTATCTATATACTAAAACATAAAGCGAATTTTTGCACTCATTTTGTGCTCACAATATTTACAGGGTGTTCGCCGGCAACGTATACTACTTTACTTGTTTATAAATTTTGATTAAATGAAAGGGGATGGATCTCACATTAAAAAATGTTTATTTAATGTAGGCAGGTGACTGATAAATAATTTGAGGGGGTTTCATTGCCAAGAACCGACCATTCTGTTTATTCACAATAAAATTTTTTCATGAAAATCGATGATTGATTTTGATAAACTGTTTCAACGAATTAAACACGTTGGTTTACCGAATATTTTTTCATAATAAATTTGCCACATCTCTACTTCACGACTGACAAATATGCACTGTCAAGACTATTGTATATCAACATGGCGGCAAAACAAAGTAGTATACCTTGCCGGCGGACACCCTGTATATACCCGATTTAGACAAAAACATGCCATTTGAAAGGGATTTCTATACAGATCCCACAAATATACATCTTTAGCTTATCTGTTTTGTACTCACGTCGCTATAATCGTTTAAATTTTTTTCGACTACAAATGAAAACGTGTACGTTATTTTTGGGCGTAACAAACATTTGCACAAACGAATATTTCCCCTACCATGTATTTTATGTTGGGATAAATTTTTTTTACTATTTTTTAGCGTTTTTTTTTAATGAAGATTAGAAAAGCAACAATTGTGATGAGTCTTAGAGAAAAAATTAACTTTTTTGCCTTTGACTGATTAAAAAGGTTTTTTTTACTAATTTTATAAGATAATCTATGGCCAAGAGAGTAAAAGCGGTTTATTTTAAATGAAATCTTTAATATAATTTCACAATTGTCATAAATAGCTTTAAATCTTAAAGTATACCTTGGAAGACTACTAACATGTAAATACAATTGAACCAACTTTATCATTTCTGCCAATGACTATTAGACGATCAATAACTCTTGTTTCGAATTATGATTAGCTACTTAGAAGCTACTAGTAAACATATGTCTAGTTAATGGCCATCATAATTTCCAAAATATTAATTTGCTACCCCCTAAAGTATATTTTTATAGTTAGGTAAGTCGATTTAACCTTGTCTGTATGTCAAACTGTTAAATTTGAGTGCTTGGAGCCAAGGCAAGTTCTACTAAACAGAATTTAGTGCAACGGTATCAGAAATATCCCGCTTTCAAAATGCAGCAAAATCTGTTATATAAGGATCAAAATAAAAACAAATACCTTAGGTTCTAGCTTTTTAAAGATGAAATTTACGCTATTTTTGTAATTTATCTTGGTTTCTATGGTCTTTGTTATCATAAAACTAAGAGTGGAGACTTCGAAGATAATTAGCTCATTAATGAAAACTGTTTTACCCCCCCAGATCTCAATTCATACATCCCTTGTGTCAAACAAATAAAAGCGTGAAAAGGGTCATTAAACTTTCATTAAGAAATTTTTTTATTATCCGTATCAGAATACTTATAGAACATATATACTTGGATATTTCTTGGCCTAGCGTAGGGGCTGTCTACATAGCTCGTACACATATACATATAAACACCAAAATAAATGGTAAATATATACGGTTCTATTTAAACATAATTAAAAATGTAAACATTCAAATACTTTAAGCTCAAATAAGAAATAGACAAAGCTACTTCAAATAAATTCCTTATTTTGGCACTAAAACACAATTTAATTTTTATATTTTGCCGCAGTCATGCTGCGCCAACTTTTTGACAGCTTTCAAAGTCTGTTCTCTTTAATACCCAGCAAAAACTGCTGCTTCGCCGTAGGTAGGTTTGTAAGGGAATATCAAGACAGCAAAGCTTACAAACCTGCCTACGTATGGCATGATATTTGTTCGCGATGTCCCACTTAGTTGCATTTCATGTTAAGTGCTTATTTTGGCGCTATGAATATCCAGTTAATTCATGTAATTTTGGGGCTTCTTTAGTAGCTTAAATTTATTGCGTCATCGAAATAAATGTTTTGCCGTGTTATTATGTTCGTTACTTGACCAAAAACGAATGTTTTTTTTACTCACTGCCTTACAGTAGTGCTTCCTAGTATGCACTTGAGTAAGCGAGTGTGTATAACAGTAAAAATTTTACATTTACTGCCATACACTATTGAATTTATTAAGGGAATAGATAAGTGCTTGCTGCGAAGCGCATTAGTATACTAGAAAAAGTATTTACTGCTTACAAAATCTCGATTATTTTTTGCTGGGTAGATATTGACAAAAAATTAAAAATATATGGCAGCAAGTTTGACTAGAAATTAATTCTCGTTTTTGGCACCAAAAACCCCACTGTGCGACGTAATAAGCCCTATAAACATTTAACAAACAATACTATTCCAACAATACCTTAATAATAAAGCTTGACGATTAGTTAAGAATTTGCAATAAAGAACGTTTTTAGCTCAAAACTTTTTTCAAAGTAACAAAGAGCCATCAAAAGATTAAGGCTATTTAAGTTTGCGATTAGTAATTAGGAATCTATCGTTCATGTTAATGTAGTTTTATTTGAAAAAACCGTTATAAAGAAAAAAAATGTCTTTTTTGTATGCTTTTATGCCGTAAAAACAAAAACATAATATTAAGGGTTAAAAACGGCACACATAAACCAATTGCATATTTACGGTTTCCCTGGTTATAAAATATAAAATTTTTTTAAAAGAAACGTTGCCATAAGCAACAGTATACACAACACAACAAAGTTAATACTTTTTTTAGTTTCTGTTATTGTTGGAAAAGAAATAATTTTATTTTAGTTTTAGAGATAATTAAAAAAGTAAAGAGTAATGGCAGATGAGGTAAATCTTGATGTTATCAAACATACTCAGGAAACATTAGGGAAATATGTAAAGAAGCCTGGTTTAACAGAAAAACTTTTAAAAAAGCCTCCTTTTCGCTTTTTGCATGATGTCTTTAGTGTTGTAAGCATTATATTCCACTTAACTACAAATTGAAAAACATTTTAAAGTAATTTTAAAAAATTTTTGTTTTTTAAGGTTATAAGGGACACAGGATGTTTTGCTGGTCTTTATACTGCCGAGGAACTATCATTTGAAAATATAAAGGATCGTGATGATAAAATGAAATTTTTGCAAAAAATGATTGATGTGGTTAGTAAGTATCTAAAGTTTTATTTAGTTAAGAAGCTATCGTTAAGCTCTGCAGTGAAGATAATTAGGAAACTATAAAAATTAATCTTCCAGATTCGGCTTCATGAAATACACAAAAAGTTGTTAAGTTATTTGATCAAAAAATTGCTGTCTTGTCTATAAGGATAGCTTAAAATTATGTTATTTTTATTTTTCTATTTAAAAGGGTAAAATACCTTTCAGGGAATGCCAACCTAAATTAAAAGTTTTTTGCGTTTAGGGTGCTTTCAAGATTAAAAATTGTTAAGGAGCAAAAATTGGGGGTAAAAAATGTGGAACGGGACAATTTTTATACATAGTTAAATTATTTAGTAAGTATTTCTATTTTACCTGAAATATTTTTTTTTGATGAAGTTTCCTTACAGCATTTTATAATTCCTAGTAAAAGTCTAATAGAGCTAGAAAAATGGTAAAAATAAAAGAGTATTATACTTTTAGAAACCTTAGAAAAAAAGAGGAAGTGACAATGATCCCATACCTGCTAAAAAAAAATTAAGAAACAGTCAAACTACTTTTTAGGGTTTTTCGAATTTCACTTGGCAACACTGTTGTGTTGTTGATTTTTTTTAGTAATTGCATGCTTTTTTGTTAAGTAACGTAACCCTCTGTTCCTCAAACGTCCTACAGGATATAATATATATCTGTGCAGTTTTACATGAAAGTGTGAAAATTTAAACTTTCGAAGTTTTTCTTTTGACATTTTTGCAGCTTAAAATACTGACTTCGTTGATTCTTAAACTTACACCACAAACGTGGTTGGGGTATTATGCGTTTGTGCAGATGTAACTCCAAAAAATTATAGTACGAGACCCAACCTTACCGGTCGATTTAGAATCACTTTTTCAATCGATTACATAATATCCGTCCCTCCATCTATTTGGCTGGCTGGGTTTTTATAAATTTTTGTAATCAAAATTAAAATGGTATTTGCGAAAATACATAAACCAAAACTTCATAAGTCCCCATACAAATTTCCTTCCAGAATACAAATTTTTGGCCACATCTGTCATGATCATAACACCTTCCCCCCGATTGCTTGCAAATAAGTAAGATATGATACTATTAACTGTCAAACAGAAATTCATCATAATTTGTTCTTAACCTTCCGGGGCCTCGTATAATTTTTCTCCCGAAAAACGACCTTATACTGCTCAAATTTTTTACACATGCTGGTACATAATATAAAATAAATATCCGTTTAGGGTAAAATATGATCGGACTTGACCGTCTATAATTTTCTTATTTGTTTGTTTTTAAGATCTTGATTTTTTAAATACCACTATAAGATATTTTTAACCGTAAATTTAATTTTAAGAGCTGTGTACAGGGAAACCTTTAACAGTCCGCACTTCAAAAATAGTGGCTGGTCATGAGCCAGAAAAAACAAACGAGCTTTTACAACTTATGGGTGAAATAATTGGAAAGAAATTGGATTGGCAAGCGGCAGTTGAGCAAGTTTTAACCGGTAAAAGAGAACAAAAAGAACCGTTAAGAACACCTAAGGAATCTACGAGCAAACTAGTGAAAGAAACTAAAAAACCTAAAGACAAACATCATGAAAAGTCTAGAGAAAAAGAGTCCAAGACAAAAGAACAGAAGTCAATGAAAACTCCGTCTACTAAGCCTGCAACTGCAAGTCGAGGAGATGAAAAGGCTAAAATAAGCAAAATAAACGATAAATCCAGCGAAAAACCAACAACTAAAGAAAAACCTTTTAAAAGCAATAAAGACCCAGACAAGCCATTAAGGAAATCCTCTAAAGATATAACTAATGCAAAGCCAAAACCAAGACCAACAAAATCCGAGTCACTGTCAAGCAATAAAGGTTCCCCGACCCCTAATACAAAAGATGTTAGTAATAAACCCCCATCTTTACAAAATGACACTGAGTGTAAACATGAAGAGCAGCTTACAAATCCAAAAGAAAGTGACAAAAATGAAACATCTACAATTGGATCTGAAACGACTGCTGGAAATCAAAAGGACTCCTTGAAATTAGATCTCTTGGAAAAAGAACAATTGTCAGCAGGAAAATCTAAAAAACATTTAGCAAAGTCGAGAAAACGTAGTATCGACAAAAACGATTTTGATGAAAAGGCCTTTAATACAGAAAAAAACAGTTTAGAATCTGTTAATGGTTTAAAATCTTTTGCAGAGAACTTAGAAAAAACTCAAGCGGTTGACTTAACAGCACAGAAGCAAGAGTTAGAAAAACTCTCTGCATCCAGCAGTAGTCAAAGGGTGTCCAATGGTGAATCTAGACCACAAATCCAAAAACAATCATCACCTACGAATGAAATGAAACGAGAATCAACTTTTACACGTGAAAATTCAAAAGAGTCATCATCAAACCAAAGTTCCTTAGCAAATCGTCCAAGAACCTCTCTAAGGCCGCCCAGTGCTCGGCCACCTTCTGCCCGTCCTGGTGCACCTAGGCGTCGAGATAAGAATATTGAAATAATCTTACAGCCCAACGAGCAGATAAAATTGTCTGGAATAGAAGTCAAATTGGAAACTTTCGGAGATCTAGATGATGATGGCGAGAACTTGGTTATTATTGAAAATCCTAACACAAATGATGTAGCAATAGATCAACAGCTTAACCTAACCGAAAGCCAGAAAAATATGCCAGACGAAACTCTCGAGCAGGGTCATTTAGTGCAGCAAATTTTGGAAACACAAAAGGAGTTAGTTCAACAGCAAAGTAATGGCATAAGCGAGCAAAAGCCTGATAAGGTAAGTAGTAAGGAGAAGATTTGTTTTCTTAACCGAACATTTTTTAGTCTAAGCTTGTAACTTGGTTGATAAATTGCTTTACAGGATTCCACTAACGGTTTAACAATTAAACAAACCTCTGCTTGCCACATGAATAATTTACGTGATGTAATACAAAGTCTAACAAAATCCGTAAATCCTTTAGGTAAATTGATGGACTTTATACCAGAAGATATTGATGCAATGCAATTGGAATTTACCGTTTGGAGAGATGCTTATACTCAAGCAGCTATTGAATTGAAAAAGGAGAAAAAGTAATACTTGAAAACACGTTTATAAAAGATTTAATAATTGTAAATATTTTTTTTTATGTTCATCTTCAGTCTTACGGAGTCAGCAACTGAACCTATGAAAAACCAATTAGTACAAATTGAAGCAAATATAACAGAATACAAGGAAATGATTGATGCAAGTCGTCTTAAAATATTACAGAATTCCGAAAAAATTTCCAAAATGTTGACAACATAGTAAAGGGAAATATGACAGCAAAAAATTGTAAATGCACATTGTTGATTGTTTTTGTTGCTTAAATACATTCAAATATTATACATACATACATGTGTATGCATGTACACACGAAAGATAAACCTAATAATGTTTACTTAAATCAAGCCATAGCAATGTCAAAAGTACGGTGAGTGCGGATTTTCTATTAGCTACAATTAAGCCAAACAAGTAAGAGCGCAAAATTCGGCTGTGCCGAATCTTATAATATATCCTTCACATTGTCCTTTTGATATACCCAGCTATCTGGTCTAGCCGAGTTATTTTGTACTACAAATATTGTATTGAAAATCATTGGTGCCAGGTTTGAAACAGAAAGCTTTACAAAATTTTAACGGTTGTGTGTATAATAGAGAGGTTTGAGGTAGAGAGTTTTAAAAATTTTCGACATTTTTTGTATTAAAAGTTTAATAAAAGTTGTTTATTTGTATAGGGGGGTGTGGTCCCCTCCCCCTAGTCCTATCCAAATATTTTGTTCAAAAATATAAGAGTTATTGTATCATTACTTTTGTAAAACTTTTGGAGTCGATAGCAGTTATAGCTTCCGAGATAAATCGCATGAAATATTTTACTAAATTTGTGGAATTGTAGGGGAAATACCACTTCCCCTGATCCTTTCTCAAAAACATTTTTCCCTAAATTAGGTCCCTATCTTCAAAGTATCCGTACCGAGTTTTGTGCTAAGAGTGACTGTATTTACAGTGATGTATATGGGGAGTTTGTCCTAAAAAATTGGTTATTTTAGAATTTCACTTATATCTCGGTCAATAGTGAACTGATTTTGCTGATTTAAAAAAGCGATTTTTTCAAGGATATTTTTGTATGTTTAATTTCAAAATGTTTTTTGTGCGATTTCACTACGTGAAGAGTATAATAAGATTGATTTAGGTTCGAACCCATACTTGATAAAGGCTTTAAAAAAGAGTGATTTAAGCGTAAACGGGATTAATCAAAAAATTAAAACCCCAAATTTCCAAAATCCTGACTGATTCGATCCACACATATGGAAATTCACGTCTGAATTTTAAACCTCTCCTTGTCGTTAATGTTGTTTCTTTATATGCATAAAACGGGAGATAGAGAAGAAGTTATTGAATATCATTTTATACAATTATGTACGACTAAAAAAACACTTATCCGGCAAGTAAGACATATGTAAGTTGCCATTACATTACCTAAGATTTTGCTGTTGTATCAAGATTTTTTCAGGTTTTGCTTTTTTTAACTTTATATCTTGAAAAAGTGCATTCCATGTACGCAAGTGAAAAAATTTATTGTAAACCCTTCAAACAATTTTATTTAAAACGACACTTATTCGAAACAAAAGGAAGTTTAGACTCATCGAATATCATTTTCTTGTCTAAAAGGTGTCCCCGCTCGGGAAAAACGTTTCACTACTTTTATACTTATTTAATGAGACTATTTAGTCTCTTTCTTAAAGGCAGTAATTTAAAAAAATGTGAATATAATTTTTTTTAAATAACAATTTCCAAATTTTATTCAAAATATGATCCCAATTTTCTTGGTCTATTTATAGGGTTTGTTGTAGGTTAAGTTTGTCCATATGCATTTCATTGGTTATTACACCAAATGGTTACTAAGTAATCAAAACTTATCTTCTTTTGTATCGATTAAATTATCTCTTTTTATACTTTGAATAAATTAAAGTTTTAGCATATTTTAAACATATTATAAACTTAAATATCGAAAATGCTGTTATTTGTTTTTGTAAAATGTGTACCATTAACCAGTCGAGCAAAAAAAGTGACTTAGTAGATACTTTTATCCAACAATGAACTTCCAATTGTTTAGAGGGAATTTGCAGACTTTGTGTTCGTGTTTGTGTGTGTAGTAGGTTTGTTCAATCAAGTAAGCATACAGTATTGCATATAAAATTAGCATATCAAAAGGATTTATCATCTACAAAAGTTTTTTTAAAGTCAAAATATTGTTATTGATAAGTTGAAGTAAATTTTCTTGTAAGTCTTCCAAGTTTCCCCGTTATTACTTTTTATTAAACGACTTGACATTTTAATAAAATCACTTCAGCTGAATTATTTTTTTGCGCAAATAAAAAAAAATTCATCTGTTTATTTATATTCACAAAAAAGTGATAATATCTTTTCGTTTCTTATCCTTATCTTGTTTTACTACACAAGAGATGTTCATATTTAATCTTTTTGTTTTTGAAGACATGTTGTTCGGGTTCTCTATTTTTGGTGGCCTGTGATTGCCGCAGTTATGCTCCACGAAAACTTGAAAGTGTGGTCCTTAAAAACAAAGTTTGAGACCAAATTTAAGCTGATAAATAAAAAGTTATTTTTAGAACTCGTCTTTCCCTGAAAAACAAAGCTTAGGAAATCGAGAATCTAGTGGGTTTTTACCGGCATAAAAGTCAAAAAGTTGACATATTCAGAACTACAATATAAGGCGGTGTACTGTGTTGATTTTTTTTTGTAGTCCATAGAAATTTTTTTGTTGGAAAATTATAGAATATAAAAGTTTACCTAATATTGAAATATTGAAATCAATTTCCTGTGACTTTAGTTTCAAGTCAGACTTCCCAGCTCTGATAAAGTGTAGACCCGCTTGTACACGTCTTTCATAGAGTGAGACAACACCTTTTTTTTGCAACTCGTTAACCCTTGCACGTGTCTTCTAGGAGCTTTAAGTCATTTCCGGCATTTAGCAATTGGACGATTAACAGCCAACATTTTTTCCTAAATAAGTTCTTACTTTGGTTGAAAGAAAATTATAAAAATATATTAAGTTGAAAAGGGCACCACTTGGATAATACCCGTAAAGAAGATAGAGGAAAAAAAATATTCTTGGCTTGTTACGACACGTAAGTAATTAAATATTCGGCCAAGAAAGTGAAACAACTTCCAATTATTTTAGAATATTTTCAATAACGTGCTGCACCGTGAGAAACCTTACGATAGCCCAGCATTTGCCATCTAGGCAAGGGACTATCACTAACGTCCGCTTTTATAAGAGACGACTTCAAAACGATTGCAAACGTTCTCCAAAAAAAAAAAAATTCGCAGTAATTTTATTAAAGCCGTATCAGCCTCATAAATACATATTTTCCTATCGTTAATGTTAGGTTAGGCCTCGTGGTCCCCTAGTGTTTGTTTAGTTTTAGTTAAATTTAGTTAAATTTTCAAGACTTAAAGTATTTAACTCTTGTTTAAATTCTTATAAGCTATACATTAAACCTAAATATATGTAATATTGTAAAATTGTATAGTTTGTCCCCTGACCTATTGTACTTACGATATTTCCCCATTCATATAATTTTTTTTTTAATTACTATAACTACAATTAGTTTCTAAAATTTTACTATTATCTTTCCTTGGAATAGCATTTTGTAGTACTACCGTGTAATTCCCTATTATTTTTGTACTTTCCATTATTATATACCTATAAATTACGTTTGTACTGGGTTCTTGCAGTATATGCTGATTGTTTTATATTTAGTATTAAAAAAGTATAAAGAAGTGTATCAAGTGAAAAAGTGTAGTCAGCAAATAAGAAGAAATAATTTAAGGTATATAAGTAGAAATACGAATTTATATATTTTTGTATAAATTATAACGAGTTGAGAAATTAAAAAGCAAAAAAAAAAAAGAGAAACAAAAAAAAAAAAAAAAAATATATAACAAATTAAAGAAAAGAAGAAGCAAAAGAAAGAAGAAAATCTAAATTTAGATCTTAGTATAATTTAGACAAATTGTAATATCTTGATATGTAGTATATATAAAATTCAATTGATACCAAAAACCCCTTACATCGACGGAGGAGAAGGCCTTCAATCCCGGTACGAGAAAGGATAAAGTAACCCCAAGATCATGTGAGTTTTTATAATTTTTTTGCTTTGTTTATATTTTATCTTTAGTTATCGATTCATAATTTTATTTAATTGTTACTTATTTAAATTAATAATGGGGAACTTAATAATGAAGTTACCTAGGTAAAATTTTGTTGTAGTAATTGTCCATTTCAATAATCATACTTTCTTTAAAATATCATTCGCTATTTACTTTTGTTTGTGATATATACCTACGTATGCTTCAGTTACATACATAGGTACATATATAACGAATTTTTCTTTAATCGTTATTTTCATGGAATCTGTTTTTTTTGTTTCTTTTGTTTTGATTATTAATTTAGGTTCAAGTTTTATTTTTCGTTTCACTAAATATATTTAGTTTTGCTATGAATCATACACTTAGCACTCTTGTTACGAAAAGTTTTTTTTCATAACTCATAAAACTGTTATACTGTATACATTTATATAAACAAATTTTGATACATTAGTATTTCTAATTAGTAAGATGTTGAAATATGCATTGAACTAAATAAATTTTTATTGGTTCGAAACTATTTAGAAGCTTCGTTGTTCTGATTTCTGCATTGGGTCTTCTATGACAGCTGTGAAGACAAGGTAAGGGCTGGGTCAAGAGCAGACTGAAAATTTGTACTGCTACACAACGTTTACACCAGAGGTCCGTCCGTTCATAATTGTTTTTTTAGCTGTAGTATTATACCTATTCCTTCCTTTTTATGTGTGTACAATTTTTTTTGTTATATCTGGTAAATGGGATCGACTTAACGTGAATAATTTTGAACCGCGACAGACTGAAGCAGCTGGTAGTAACTGAGGTACACACCTTCACGAGAGTCAGATAATTTCATCTTATCCTCCACACACTATTCAAAACCAGGTACATAACAGAATGGCGCCCAACGTGGGGCCCCGATGGATTCGTGGGTCCTATTTTTTTCAACTTATCGTTTTGTGGGTACCGATGACTTTGGATTGCAGAAAGTTTGGTTTACCCTAGACCTTCTGACCAGGTTAAAATTATACCCATTTTTCTTTTCAAAATATACCGCCTTCGGTTAAAACTGTGTGATTTTTTTTTAGATTCGTGAAGAGTTTAAACTGCACCGGTTTAATCTATACCGAATAAGTGACATCTTGGGAATTTTTTTGTATGGAAATTTTACTGGATTCTTTTGAAACTTGATACCTTATATTCAAAGTGGATCTGTATCGTATTAGAAGACTGAGAGTATATATTGGTTTCTTTTGGAAAAAACCCATTTAAATTTCTGGTGATAAATGTTTAAATTAATTTTCAGAACAACATAAAAGTTTCTAATTAGAAGTAGAACCAAACTTAAGACTTAATATTGAATAAAAAGTAAGAAATTTATTGAAACAAAGTACTTAAAAATATTACAAAATTACACAAAGGGAGAAAATTTTTTTTTTATCTAGTTAACCATTGTTAGTTACTTTAATATGTCTCTTCGTCATAGTACTGAAGATGTTAGTATCTGCACGATATGTAGGGAAATGGTTGACGCGGACATTAATTGTCTAAGGACCACTTGTGGTCATAAATTTCATAGAAACTGTTTAATTACATGGCTAAAGAGCAATGCTACCTGTCCTCAGTGCAGGACCTTTTGCAACAGCAAGGATTTTGGTATATCCAAAACGCCTAACAGGGGAGCTCGTACTAGATCTCGAGCCAATATCTCTAGTAATAACATAACAATTCATCCTGTTACAGACAACAATTATAGTCTATCACAAACTGATGGTCGGAATCCAAATCAGACCACATTAGCTAGTACCACAAATGTTATTCCAGCACGGGAGGATAATGAATTAGAGGGGGCCGTGGGTATAGATGACTCCGGAATTCAGAATATAGTTACGCGTATAATAACTGACAGACAAGCTACAATTTTTAACGACATGGAGAATCGGTTAGCTCGTACGCTTGAGGACCGTATTGGATCTGTCTTAACGGATTCATTGAACAGACTGAATTTGAATGCGCCGATTGTAAATCAACAGGGTCATAATAATTCCAACTACGAATGGCCACAGGATATGCCTAGCTTTTCAAATAGCCGACAGAGCCGAAATTTTCCAAATAATTCTGAAGTGAGAAATAGTCACCCTCCAAGTATAGCAAATGCGGGAAAGATAACTAGTTTAATTAGTAACTGGGACGTTAAGTTTGACGGTTCGCCAAAGCTATCGGTAGAGAATTTTATTTACCGAATTGAGACATTAGTTTTAGATACGCTAGGTGGCAACTTTAACGCCTTGTGCGATAATATTCAGTGTTTATTTTTGAATGAAGCCAAAGATTGGTATTGGGGCTTCCGGCGGTCAGTAGAAAGAGTTACATGGCCTAATCTTTGTGAGGCACTTCGAACAAATTTTGAGGAATACCGCTCCGATGCCGAGATCAAGGAGGACATGCGTAGTCGAAAACAAGGCTTAAACGAATCGTTTGGTGATTATAAAAACGCGATATTTAAGATAGCGGAAAATTTGCATACGCCATTGAGGGAAGATGAAATGGTGGAAATTCTTCAACGCGGTCTTAGACCCCGAATACGGCAACAACTTTTGTATGTCCCCATTAGTTCAGTAGCTCAGCTACGAAAACTGTGTATGAAAGGGGAAAATCTTCTTAGCGAGGTATCAAAGATAAATTTGACTGGTCACAATTATAACCAAGGTTCAGGTACACGTAGAGTCGTTAGCGAACTTACAGACGATTTCGAGGTGGTAGATGACATGGAGGCACCTACTGAACTTAAGGTTGAAGAGCTGTCTAAACGAATTAACGATAAAATCACTTGTTGGAATTGTCGTAAAGACGGACATCGCTACTTTGATTGCATGGAAGTAAGATCTATCTTTTGTTATGGCTGTGGATTAGTAGGAGTATACAAACCAACATGCCCAAAATGTAATTCGGGAAACGGAAAGATGAGCGGAGGTGCGAACGGGAGCCTGCGCAAGGATCTGAACATGAACAGCTATTAACCCCCCTAAAGTCACTACATCTAAATAGTTTTTCATCACCTAAAATAAACCTTAAAGAGATTGTACCATACGAAGTTCGCTTAAAATTATATAATGAGAAACGAAGGGAAATATTTGGGCCTAATCAAAAGCCTAGCCGCTCAACTATCAGGCAGAGAGAGTACTGGAACAAAATAAAAGCTGACAATAAACGTGTTAGTGCCCTAATTAGTTCTGAATCTGATAAAGACAATGACTTGAGACCCTATGCGAAAATACAGCTGTTAGGTAAAACCTGTTTGGGACTGTTGGACAGTGGAGCCCAGGTTTCGTGTATTGGGGGTTCGTTAGCTAAAGAAGTTTGTGGAATGGAAAATTTTAGAAGCTATAAAACGTATGTTAAGACTGCTGATTCTCGCCAGCAGATAGTTTATGGTAACTTGGAGACGACTGTGAGTTTCAGGGATAAAGTCGGGCAAGTAAACTTCTACATTGTCCCATCCTTATCTCAGGATATTATCTTGGGAATAGATTTCTGGAAAATTTTCCAAATAGCTCCTAACGTGATTTGTGAGATTGACATTGGTTCGAAATCTGGAGGTGATTATCAAACCGTTGCTTTATCTGAGTTACAAAAGTCCCAACTAACAAGCGTCAGAAACAGTTTTCCGTCTTACGAGAAAGAGGGATTAGGAAAAACGTGGCTTATGGAGCATGTGATTGAGCTGGAACCAAATGTCCGTCCGGTGAAGCAAAGATATTTTCCCATCTCGCCAGCAGTAGAAAAATTAGTTCACGCCGAAATCGATGAAATGCTTAAACTTGGAATAATTGAAGAAGCCCCTAATAGCCCCTGGTCCAGTCCAGTTGTGTTGGTCCGAAAGGCAGACAAAAATCGTCTTTGTTTAGATTCTAGGAAAGTTAATAGTGTAACCATCAAGGATGCTTACCCCTTACCCCATATCGATGGGATTTTGAGTAGAATACCCAAGGCACAATACATTAGCTCTTTAGACCTTCGTCGAGCCTTTTGGCAAATCCCCTTAGCGATGGACTCAAGGGATTATACATGTTTTACGGTACCCAACCGACCACTTTACAGGTACTGTGTAATGCCTTTTGGGTTATGCAATGCCCCCCAGGCACTTTGTAGGTTGATGGATCGGATAATTCCAGCTGATATGAGGGACGAAGTTTTTATTTATCTGGATGACCTTCTGGTCATTTCAGAAACGTTTGAAAAGCATATTTCAATTTTGTCCAAGGTTGCCTTAGCTTTGAAAAACGCTGGCTTAACGATAAACGTTCAAAAGAGTAAATTTTGCATTAGCGAAGTTAGGTATTTGGGTCACATAATTGGCCATGGTACGCTGCAAACCGACCCGGAAAAAATTTCAGCGGTAACGGACTTTCCACCACCAACGTCTGTAAAGCAATTAAGAAGATTTTTAGGTATGGCTGGGTGGTATCGCCGATTTGTGGAGAACTTTGCGTCATTGACGGTGCCACTCACGGAACTTCTTAAAAAAGGAAAAAAATTTATTTGGACACAAGACGCCGATAGAGCATTTGAACTCTTGAAACACAAATTATCTTCCGCGCCTATATTGGTGAGTCCAAATTATTCGAAGCCCTTTGTAATTCAGTGCGATGCGAGTAAGTTGGGAGTCGGAGCCGTGCTTTCCCAACTCAATGACGATAACCAAGAGATGCCAGTAGCATACTTTTCGAAAAAATTAAACAAGGCTCAGTCCAACTATAGCGTCACGGAGCTGGAGTGCTTGGCCGTGATGATGGCTCTTAAAAAATTCAGACCCTATGTAGAAGGCCAGGATTTTACTATCGTCACTGACCACGCCAGCCTTCAGTGGCTCATGAAACAGCCTGACCTCTCTGGCCGTCTTGCTCGTTGGTCCTTAAAGCTCCAAGGCTTCCGTTTTAAAATTGAGCATCGTAGGGGTAGTCAAAATATTGTTCCTGATTGCTTGTCAAGACCAAACGTGGACGAAATATCCGAATTGGAGCTAGTGCCACTTATTGATTTAGAGTCCGTAGAATTTGAGTCGGATACTTATGTTGAGATGCGAAGGAAAATTGAAGAAAACCTAACAAGATTACCCGACTTACGTGTGCTAGAAAATAAGATTTACAAGAGGTGTGATTTTGCAAATGGAAACGAAGATGACGAAATATTTTCATGGAAATTGTGGGTGCCAGAAGGGCTTGTAAACTCTGTTATAGATAATGCACACTCTCCACCAAACAAATGCCATGGAGGAATTCATAAGACCCTAAAAAGATTGCGTCAAAATTTTTATTGGCCCTCCATGACTAAAGACGTCAAGCAATCTATTTCACGTTGCGAAATTTGCTGTCAATCAAAAGCACCTAATGTCCCCTTAAGACCCCCAATGTTGAACAATTTTAACGTAGAACGACCATTTCAAAATATATACCTTGATTTTATAGGACCGTATCCTAGGTCAAAGAGAGGATATATTGGGGCTATTATCTTATTGGATGGCTTCACGAAATTTCCATTTATTAAACCAGTAAGAGCATTTAATACAAAGGTGGTGATCGACTTCTTAAGGGACGAAATCTTACCAATATTTGGAACACCACAAAATATCGTAAGCGATAATGGAAAGCAATTTAAAAGTACCCAGTTTGCTAACTTCTTAAAGGAACGTGGTATTTGTCATCTGCTAACAGCCTTATATAGCCCACAGGCCAATGCAAGCGAAAGGGTCAACCGCTCTATTATTGCTGGAATAAGATCATACATTTCAAAAGATCACACAGAGTGGGACAAACACCTAAATTCTATCGGAGAAGCACTACGTAGCTCGCATCATCAAACGATTGGACATAGTCCATACTATGCACTATTTGGACAACATATGATATCTCATGCAAGCGATTATGCATTACTTAAGGACCTTCATACA
The DNA here is from genome assembly GCA_963583895.1 of Melanophora roralis. NCBI lineage: Eukaryota > Metazoa > Arthropoda > Insecta > Diptera > Rhinophoridae > Melanophora > Melanophora roralis. The sequence continues at coordinate 88,441,268 of OY757187.1, read as the reverse complement.
CTAGACTGTGAAATTTTGGATCGAAACGATAGACTAAAACTGGTTAGAAATGACATTTTAAGGAATATAGACATTGCTTTTGAGAATGCGTCAAAAAGGTACAATTTGAGAAGTCGCCCTATTAAGTTCAATATCGGAGATACCGTTTATCGCAGGAATTTTACAGCCAGCAATGCTGGAAATAATTTTTGCGCTAAGTTTGCACCGAAATTTATACCTTCGATTGTAGTAGGCATCAAGGGTAATAACATATACCACCTGAAAGACAAAGGCACTGGACGAACCGAATTTTACCATGCTAAGGATATCCGCAACAAAGCGGTGTAATTCAACACTTCTCATGTTTGGACGTCTAAGCCGCAAAACATGTTTTGTACTGTGTTGATTTTTTTTTGTAGTCCATAGAAATTTTTTTGTTGGAAAATTATAGAATATAAAAGTTTACCTAATATTGAAATATTGAAATCAATTTCCTGTGACTTTAGTTTCAAGTCAGACTTCCCAGCTCTGATAAAGTGTAGACCCGCTTGTACACGTCTTTCATAGAGTGAGACAACACCTTTTTTTTGCAACTCGTTAACCCTTGCACGTGTCTTCTAGGAGCTTTAAGTCATTTCCGGCATTTAGCAATTGGACGATTAACAGCCAACATTTTTTCCTAAATAAGTTCTTACTTTGGTTGAAAGAAAATTATAAAAATATATTAAGTTGAAAAGGGCACCACTTGGATAATACCCGTAAAGAAGATAGAGGAAAAAAAATATTCTTGGCTTGTTACGACACGTAAGTAATTAAATATTCGGCCAAGAAAGTGAAACAACTTCCAATTATTTTAGAATATTTTCAATAACGTGCTGCACCGTGAGAAACCTTACGATAGCCCAGCATTTGCCATCTAGGCAAGGGACTATCACTAACGTCCGCTTTTATAAGAGACGACTTCAAAACGATTGCAAACGTTCTCCAAAAAAAAAAAAATTCGCAGTAATTTTATTAAAGCCGTATCAGCCTCATAAATACATATTTTCCTATCGTTAATGTTAGGTTAGGCCTCGTGGTCCCCTAGTGTTTGTTTAGTTTTAGTTAAATTTAGTTAAATTTTCAAGACTTAAAGTATTTAACTCTTGTTTAAATTCTTATAAGCTATACATTAAACCTAAATATATGTAATATTGTAAAATTGTATAGTTTGTCCCCTGACCTATTGTACTTACGATATTTCCCCATTCATATAATTTTTTTTTTAATTACTATAACTACAATTAGTTTCTAAAATTTTACTATTATCTTTCCTTGGAATAGCATTTTGTAGTACTACCGTGTAATTCCCTATTATTTTTGTACTTTCCATTATTATATACCTATAAATTACGTTTGTACTGGGTTCTTGCAGTATATGCTGATTGTTTTATATTTAGTATTAAAAAAGTATAAAGAAGTGTATCAAGTGAAAAAGTGTAGTCAGCAAATAAGAAGAAATAATTTAAGGTATATAAGTAGAAATACGAATTTATATATTTTTGTATAAATTATAACGAGTTGAGAAATTAAAAAGCAAAAAAAAAAAAGAGAAACAAAAAAAAAAAAAAAAAATATATAACAAATTAAAGAAAAGAAGAAGCAAAAGAAAGAAGAAAATCTAAATTTAGATCTTAGTATAATTTAGACAAATTGTAATATCTTGATATGTAGTATATATAAAATTCAATTGATACCAAAAACCCCTTACATCGACGGAGGAGAAGGCCTTCAATCCCGGTACGAGAAAGGATAAAGTAACCCCAAGATCATGTGAGTTTTTATAATTTTTTTGCTTTGTTTATATTTTATCTTTAGTTATCGATTCATAATTTTATTTAATTGTTACTTATTTAAATTAATAATGGGGAACTTAATAATGAAGTTACCTAGGTAAAATTTTGTTGTAGTAATTGTCCATTTCAATAATCATACTTTCTTTAAAATATCATTCGCTATTTACTTTTGTTTGTGATATATACCTACGTATGCTTCAGTTACATACATAGGTACATATATAACGAATTTTTCTTTAATCGTTATTTTCATGGAATCTGTTTTTTTTGTTTCTTTTGTTTTGATTATTAATTTAGGTTCAAGTTTTATTTTTCGTTTCACTAAATATATTTAGTTTTGCTATGAATCATACACTTAGCACTCTTGTTACGAAAAGTTTTTTTTCATAACTCATAAAACTGTTATACTGTATACATTTATATAAACAAATTTTGATACATTATTATTTCTAATTAGTAAGATGTTGAAATATGCATTGAACTAAATAAATTTTTATTGGTTCGAAACTATTTAGAAGCTTCGTTGTTCTGATTTCTGCATTGGGTCTTCTATGACAGCTGTGAAGACAAGGTAAGGGCTGGGTCAAGAGCAGACTGAAAATTTGTACTGCTACACAACGTTTACACCAGAGGTCCGTCCGTTCATAATTGTTTTTTTAGCTGTAGTATTATACCTATTCCTTCCTTTTTATGTGTGTACAATTTTTTTTGTTATATCTGGTAAATGGGATCGACTTAACGTGAATAATTTTGAACCGCGACAGACTGAAGCAGCTGGTAGTAACTGAGGTACACACCTTCACGAGAGTCAGATAATTTCATCTTATCCTCCACACACTATTCAAAACCAGGTACATAACAGCGGACCAAAAGAAGTCATCCGATGCTGTTTGCGATGCGTTTGACGGTCAACAGGCAGCAGCTGATGTAAGGACTGGGCTTTGTAAGGGAGACATGCACAGGTCTTTTTTCAAAATTCGCCTTAGGGATGACTGGCTGATGGCTAATTGCGAGGCACAGCGTCTGGTTGATGTTCCTGGTGACAGCCCGACAGACGAATTTTTACGCAAAAATATAGACACGATTATTCCGCGTTCTTGGGGACTGTATCGCTTGTTCACTTCTATTCTAAATCTGTCTAGTTCACAGATGTCAAAACAGATTAAACATTGGCCACCATTTGCAAAAATAAGAGCATTTTAAAATAGGGTGATTTTTTTTGCCGACCTTGTATGTCCTGAATTGGATGTTATTAATGAGGAGTGCAGGCTTTTCCAACAAGGTTGTGCACCCTGCCAAATAACAAACGTTTTCAGTTCACGTCATTTCTAGTTTTGAATATCAAAATTGGCCTCCAATATTATGCGGTCTTACTACGACCTAGTAAAAAAATATTGGAGGTCGTTTTAAAAATATTGCATTTTTATTGAATACCAAAAAATTTACATATATAATTTTTTTAACGTTAGTTTGAGGAAAAATGGTTTTGACGTTTCTATATTAAGCCACCGATGTGCAATGCGAAGGTTTTGTACACATTTGAAAATATTTTATTGCTCATAAAAAAGTTATTTTTAAACATTTTAGCCTTACGATATAAAAAAGTGCAACAAAGATTGTCATTTCGGCAAAAAATTTTATAATACATTAATAATTCATGTCTGTAATTTAATTGTAAGTTTTTAAACTTTTCATTAACTATAAAACTTAAAAAAAAATGAATAGGACGTTTTTCTTTAATTTAAAATATCTACACCAATACCAATCAATAAATACAGTCAAATCCCGATAATTCGTAATCGCAAGGGCCCGGTAATTTCGGTAAACAAAAGATTATTCTTTCCATGTTTCTGTTATTTTTATTACGAATTATACGTGGTAGTTACTAACTACCACGTATAATTCGTAATAAAAATAACACAGTTAGCAAATAATTACGATTTATAAGGGGCAAAGAAGATTTTATTTGAAAAAAAAAATAGAAATTAGCGAGGGGACAAAAATGTATGGAAAGTTTACGAATTAACGAGATTTTTTTAAGGGACCGACAGCTTAAAACGAATTATACGAATTACGATTAATCGGGGTACGAATTTTCGGGATTTAACTGTATAAGAAATTATCAACTTTTCTATCCCCGTGAAGAATGAAATAAACGAGATCATGATAAAAAAATATTATAACGTATACATATTCTATACCGTTGAAAACACCAGGTGCAACTAAACCTAAAGACACTTGGCGTTAGCATGCAATAATCAGATGTGCTTTAGGTTAAAATATACCCCCGGGTTATAATGGGAATGTAAAGTAAGTAGGAAAGTACAACATTTAGGCACATTTATGGTTTTGTAAAGGTTAAATTATTAAAGTTAAAAAGTATGTTGAATGTGTGCTATTTATATGCCTGCCACTGTCTTGATAATGTAAGATTTTGTTTTCAGGCTTACGCAATTTTTGTTTTTTAAATCTGCAATCGTTTTGCACTACCAAAAAAGTTATAAAAAAATGCTTTGATATCTCACTGAAAAACGCAATTTTCGTACTAAACACCGACCGACGACTGATGAAACTGTTAAATATTTTTCTGAATCTATCGACAAACAAGTTTTGGAACAAAACTTTTAGGTCAAACAAACTACTCGAAAGTTATTTAATTTTTGTTGTGGTTTTTTTTAAATTTATTAAACATTATTTCGCATTGTAGTTTACTTAAATGCTGTTTTACTGCTGCCTTAATCTGTATCTTTTGGAATGGTCAGGTGGACGTTTAGTAACAAAGACAAGAAACCAGAAATATGTAACCTAAAAAACTTTAAGCAGTCGGTCACATGTAAATGCATACGTACATATGTGTTTGCATAGACAGGAATAGATGGGGGGGGGGGGGGGGGTGGGGCGGTAGAAAATTACTCCCCCCAAAATAGTTAAAACTTCATATTTTATTTAATAAATAAAAATATTTGTAGCCATGATACAAACGTTTCAATGTATTTTATTAAACAAATGTATTGCATATTCAAAGATACTGTTGCTTTTGGAAAAATGTTTTTGAAGACACAAGAAAACGTTCGTCTTAAGGTGGGAAATCAAATAGAAATATCTGCACTTCAACAAAAAGGTGAGAATCGAGAACGCTTATTGTCTACTATAATTTTCCTAGAAAGGCATAATATACCTCTCCGTGGACATCGAGATGATGGTCCTTTGCTATCTTTTGAAAACACAAGCTCGGGAGGTATTTTTCGTTCACTTCTGCGATTTTGTTTAGATGCAGAAAACAAAATTTTAGGTCACCATTTCCTAGTTTTCCGTTAAGATGATTCATATATATCGAAAACAATTCAAACTAAAATAAATAAAAGTTTCCATAATCTTATTTTAAATATTATACTAAGAAATAATTATGACGCTAAATACTATTAGATTTTTTTTACGAAACCACTGATTTATCAGGAAAAAACCAAACTTCTTTAGCCTTAAGGTATTTTAACCTAAACGAAGAATTAGAATAAGAAAAATTCATCGGCTTTATCACACACATTTGAAGAGGGTTTAAATGATATTGGCGATGGCGTCGAAGTGTCAGTTAATGCGAACACACTATCATGAGTAATTTTAAGAGCTTTGAAAAACGTTGGTATTGATTTGGAAAATTGTATTCTGATTGACTGGTGTCCTTTAATGTTGGAAAATGGAGCAGTAAAAAAGTATAAGAAACTGCAATAAATGCAAAACAGCCGCTTTGCTTTTCTCATAGACCTAACCACTCGAAAGGCAACAAGGTACCAATAATACAAAAATTTGTATCGTTTGTTAAATAAACCAGAAAATATATTTCATTTAAAACATTATGCTAAGCGTATTGCAGTTTTTCTAAAATACAAAGTTGTCTCCATTATGCGAAACACAATGGGTGGTCGCAGTAAAAATAAAGCACATAATAGAGGCATTGGAAAAGATATCCGAGTGGAAATACGTCTTCAAAAGCCTTATTTGTAAGAACTTCTCTGACCACTTTAGAATTAACTTGTTTGCGGATTATCTATTCTAAATAATATAATTACTGTCGTACAGCCGCTTAGTGTAATTCTACAAAAGCAGGATATAGATTTACAAAAAAGGATAGGTTTTTATAAGAATAAAAACCCTGATTATGTGTCTCTAGACTAAAAGGAATGAAGCCTAAACAGAGCTTAAAACAATTTTTTAAAAGGTAAAAAATATTTGCGGTGTTATCGGAATTTCAGTTCAAAAGCCCAGAATTAAAAGAAAAAAATCATATTTAAGATGTCGAAGTATACTACCGCATCGAGGGCTACATAACTTTAATTAAATCTGTTTTACAGGAATTAAAAACAAGTTTCTCAAAGGACGTCCTTTAATTGTTTAACATTACTCAACTTTTGCCTCAGAATATTACTGCATTTATTGATTTAGAAATTTTAATTTATTAAAACCGCTAAAGGCTAATTTTCAAATTGTGTGCTTCATTTAGAATTTTCCCCCGCCAAAAGCTTGAGCTGGATCCGCGCCTGGTATAGATATCAGTGTTGCCGTAGATTTTGTGTAATTTTAAATATTATTACCATCTGCCATGTCAAACATGTGTTAAATTAAAAATCGTTTTGGTTCCCTTAACGTAGAAACTTGTTTTTTCAATAAAAATTTTCCTTTCTTTTCTAACGTTAATAGAGTGGAAACTGAACAAATTGTAATTTCTTCATTTGCAAAAAATGAGAATTTAGTAGGTATTAAACTTGAGCCTGAATGGGAATGAAGTTGTCTTAGAAACAAATACTTCAACTATAGGTAAAGATGCATGAAACACACATTGGCACGGTGATGACAATTTGAGAATTGTACATACACGTACAACGAAGCCTTCAATACCAGTCTGATAGAAGTTAAAAAAACGAAAAAAGAGAAAGCTTTGTTTTAGTTAGTTTTATATATTGAAAAAACTTCGTGCTGACTCACTACGGCACAATAGGCCAGTGGGTTAAACAGCTGATGTTTACAACCAGAGAATACTAACCAACAATCGAACAAAGAATACTAATGATGAAAATTGTAACTGTTTTTCGAAAATGCATTCTACTCGGCTAATGTCGGTTGTTTTTCAATAAAATTTTTCCATCCTTAACTAACGCTAATAGATTGGAAACTGGAAAAATATAAATTTTTTCGTTTGCAAAAAATGAGAATTAAGTGGGAATTGAACTTGTCATGTAGTATACATATCATTATGTCAATACATATGTAATTACTACAAAATCAACTTTTTTTTGACTTTTTGAAAAATGTGACGGTTGTAATATTTCTATTGAACGTATAAAAAAGAGTACCAGATTATTCATTATCTGATTATTTTTTAACTATTGTAATGAAAATACTTTGTAGCGGGTTTGAAGTCGATTGCGATCTTAGTTTTGTAGGGGAAACACCACTTCCCCTAAGCCTATCTGCAAAAAAGTCTCCCTAATTTAGGTCCCTTGCTTCAAATTATCCGTGCCAAATTTTGTGGAAAGAGTGGCTGTATTTACTGAAATATATAGGGATATATGCACAGATTTTATCTTAAAAAAAGGGTTATTTTTGGATTTTGTTAATATCTCGGTTAACAGTAAACCGGTTTTGCTAGCGATTGTCACATGGACATTTCTGACATGGCAATATTGAAGAATATATATGCTTTATAGGGTTTAAAATGGATATCTTAAAAATTACAAGCGAAATGACAAACTGATATATACACTTTTCACTATGTGAAGGATATAATAAGAAAATAATTTTTACGTGATTTGGCCCGTTACACGTGGAGTTACTAACTTAAAATCAATACAAAATTTGTTTTAAATTATCGTGTAATTTTAAACTCTCTTGATAATTTTGAGGCTGGGCTGTGTAAAATAGAATTTGAGTTTTGGCAACACTGATAAATATACATGTTTAACAGAATTCATCCTGATAATAACTTTAACTAAAAAGCATTTACCAAAACTGATGTTAAATTGTTTTATACAACTATATAAGTACGTAAATGTTTATTAAGATTTGAGATTTTTGTGGTGATTTAAGGTCAACAATTTTCCCATCACTCAACGGAATTGAAATATGATGCTGTATGAAAGTAATTTAATTTAAACTGAATATCGCGATCTTAACTATATAATTGGTTTTCATTACAAAGAGTTATTATTAAACGGCAAAACATTTCTTAAAAGAAAATAATTATTATTTCTTAAAGTCAAAATACTTATTTAAAACCTTAAATTTATTTATTATTTTTTTTTTCATTAAAAATTTTTACTTTTTGAATATAACCAAAATTTTATGATAACACCTATCACACAAATTATTTTAATTAAGATACATCCGTATTTGTGAAAAATATAAAATATCGGGACAGAGCTTAGCAGTTTTATATGTAGATAATAGGTGCGTTCAATAACTTTCCAGTAAACATTTGCAACAAAAAAGAAAACTGAAATTTGAAAAAATTATTCTCAAAAATATAAAAAAGTAAATGAACGCTTTGCCAGTCAAAATTTAAAGCAAAAGTATTTTGTTATTGTGAATTATTTTCAAAAACTTTCTTGTATGGATATATACTAAACAGCTGTTTAAAAAATTGATGCAAGTAAAAATTTTACTTGTAAAAATTGGTCTTAATTTTTTACTTCTTTTGACGCTCTCTCCATGCAAGTTTTTTGTGTGTTATTGAACACACCTAATATTTCATTTAATAATTTTTTTTCAATGCATGCTCATTGCTTTTTACAGATAATGGAGGTGGGTTGGTTATTCCCACTACTATAGCTGTGTCACGTTTCTTCAATTGTATAATCCTAATTTAAATCGCTCAGGATACTTGTTCTTTCTTTAAATGTTTTGCTGTTTATGTCTTCACATAGAGATAAGGTTTTATATCAGCTTGTTAAAATCAGCACTTAAAACCGTGATATAAACAAAAATCTGAAATAACGTATTTTTTAGGACATAATTATGTATATATCCTTAAAAAGATCAGTAAATATATTTACTGTTGTACAAAACTTGGAACGAATACCTTATATAATATACAACGTAAAATCATATTCATATGTACATATGTATGTATATGCGTTCGGCGAATTGTAAGTTTTAACTTAAGCCGAGGTACAGCTAGAACTGACAACTTTTATAACGCACTGCCTAAGTAAACGAACAACAGGGAGCTTATATTAATATCTATAACACTGCGAATGTGGTGCAAGATTTTTACAGGGCATATACTAGTCTCTATTTAAAGAGCTTTGAAATTGGTTTTCCTCTACATGGACTAACTGCAAGTGTTTTTTTCGTCGCATCGACGAAATCTACTTATAATCCGCTTCAGATCCAACAGAATATAAGAAAATATATTTTTTTATTTTTGTTCATATAAAGAAAAAAAAACTTAACTTCGATATATTTTGATTTTTAGGAAAAAGGAGTTATAGGGAGTCCTAAGAGGCAGTATTTCAAATCACATAGTGTTCAGTTATTTTAGGTATTCTTAAAATAGTTACTTAAAACTAAAAAATCAGATCAGTCTTGTTTAATTTGGACGTTTTTTATTGCAAAAGGCACAGCCCAGCAAAACCTTTGCTTACTGGTAAGTTAGCAAGTAATATTGGAGAGGAACAAGCAATAGTTACCTTTTGGTCGAATAACTAATTATTTTTGTTTGAGTTGTCCTGAAATTCTCAACCCCTGCATACAAATGTTCTTACAAAAATCAATCAAGTGACTAGTTACCAATGATAACCTGAACAAAATAAATAAAAATATAAGGTTTTTAAAACAAAATTTTTATATTAAGACTGTTTCACAATCCTAGTTTTGCATATATACCTACAAATGAAATTATTAACGCCCTTACTAGCAGGTAGTTTTTCTGTCGCAACGACATCATTACCTGGAAGCCTATGAAGTAATGACAGCTTATTACTCAAATTTAAAAAGAATTTGATGGGGGTTATTTATTACAATTTCCCAAACTTTGTCTAGGAGCCCTCTTAGGCGTTGGGAATATGGGCAAGTATCTTCCAGAAATATGTTTGGGTGGGAAAATTAATTGGGGTCTGTCGAACACGAGATTTCTTTAAAGACGACCCTGGGGAAGTTATGGGCGTTTTTGTAAACTTTCTATGGCAAATACCTTAGTTTATGAAGTTAGCATGTAAGAATTTCGTAGGAATATGTTTGGGTCGGAAAACTAATAGGGGTCTGTGATTAATTTTATTCCTCCAAAGGTGAGTCCGGGGAAGTTGAAGGAGTCTTTTTTCAGTTTTCTTTTAAATTTTGTATGAGCACTTTGTTAGGGGTGAGTATATAGGGTTAGTGTGTTCAACCAACATCTTAATCAGAAAAAATTAATGGGTTACAGTTTTACATTTTACACATGTAGGGGTAGTTGTAGAAGTTTTTATGTACAAATTTTAGGTTTTTGGTTTACATCTCTGTCAGTTAACCATTTACGGGTCTGTGCGACATCGGGGGGATTCGTTAAGTTGATTCCAACCATAACACGGACAAACAGACATCGCTAAATTGACTTCCTTATCCATAAGGACTAAGAAAATATATACTTTAGGGGATCGCAGATGGATATTAAAGAAATTACAAATGGAATGTCAAACCTATATATATCCGTGAAGGATAATAAAGAGTAAAATTAATTTTGTTTTGAGTAGTCGATTTATCGATAGTAGGTAGATGAGAGATGGTACGCCAACATTGTTGGCATATAGTTACAATATTAAAGTATTTGGGAAGTTTAGTTTTTTATCTACCGTGGGTAAATAATAGATTTGATATCACAGAATGTCTACAATTTCCCTCTCTAGGCCAAAAGCGTTAACGCTATTGAAATCACGGAAGCTAAACGTATGCGTGTCGCTAGTAGTTTGTGAAATTGTGGCTTTTACAAGATGCCACCGTAAACAAACTTTAAAAAATAAGTTATCAGCTGCTGATATAACATCACATTGTACTATTGAAATTTAGAGTCAAACAAATAAAAGCGCTATATTCGGCTGTGGCGAAATCTATATACCCTCTATACCTTATATTATTTGTTCGTTATTCTATTTGTAAGCCCTGTCATCCGATAATTTAGCTACGCTGTTTTAAGCCACCCAATAAAATTTTTTTTTTGTAGTGGGTTTCATACAATTTTCCTGTGCTTTCATAGTTTTCAAGGTATAGTGCTTAAATTTTTTTATAAAAATAGTTTGCTTATTTACAGACTACCACTACCCTTGCCCCACTCCAACTAAATTTCTTTCCAAACTGTTCAAAAAACACAAAAGTGTTTCACAGCAGGCTTGAAATCGATAGCTATAATAGTTTCTATGATATACTGCAGAAAGCTGGTCCTAAATGTGTTCAGCTGTAAGGGGTGCCCCGGTAGGTCAGTGGGGTGCCCCGGTAGATCAGTGGTAAGTGCACGAGTCTACCAGTCAGGGGGTTGTGGGTTCGATTTCCACCAGAGACCCTGGTAAGTCTGCTTCATTTTTCTGTTCTCCAGGTAACACAATGGGACCGAACTAAGCGGACATAAGTGAGCTGTATCCTTTTCTTCCACGGCTGCCTGTGTTACCTAACCTAAGGGGCTACAACTTTCAAACTTACTAACTTAGATGGCTATAACAGAACATTTGTTCCTTCAGCTGAACGTAAAATTGAGTTTCACGCGCTTCGATCTTCTGTGGTTCTTCTCCAATTTCTGACACTAAGTTTCGGGATGTCTCTCATCACTTGATACATTCATCGGAGTTTTGTTCTTCCTCTTTTGCGTAATCAGTGAGCAGGTGCACATTTAAATAACTTCCAAGCTGGCACATATTTGTTCCTTTTTAGAACATTACCTGTTCAATAGATTATCCGAAAAATTTTCTTCTCAAACATTCCAAGCACTGCTCCATATGCCTTCGCAAGTATCCATGCTTCAGAGCCATATATTTATAAGCACGGGTAGCATCAGCGTCTTGTAACTTTTGTTTGTCTAGAGGTGGTTTTGCTTTTTAACTGCTTACTAAGTCCAAAGTACCAATATTCTTCTTCTTTTTATCCTAAAACTGATGTTGTTTGTTTTGCTAATGGCGGTGTCGAGGTAAATGAAGTAGGTGACCATTTCAAAGTTGTAGTTTTCAATTTCCACTGCCTGCCTAACTCTAAAGGATGATTTGTGCGTTAAAGCCATCAACTTGGTTTTAGGTGCATTTACTGCCAGCTCAACTTTGGTTAATTCTTTGTAGACTTTTTCAAAAGTGGAAGTAACTGCTCGCAATGTTCGCCCCAGGCGTAGACGAGTAACATGTGTTGTTTTGTGAATAGTGGGCGAGTTTAATTCACATTTGGAGCTTGTATCACTTTTTCTAGAAGAATGTTAAAAAGATTACACGAAAGGTTGTCTGCTTGTCTGAACCCTCGTTGGGTACTGAAAGGCTCAGAGATACTCCCGCCTATCTTTACTGAGGATTGCGTATCAGTTAAAGCTATCCTGCAAAGTCGTATTAATTTAGCAGGGATAGCAAAGCCAGGCATAGCTTGAAACACCTTTGAACTTGTGGGGCTGTCGAAAGCTGCCTTATAGTCGACAAATAAATTGTATGTATCGATCTGTCTTTTTTGAGTCTTTTCCAGAATTTAGCGTAGTGTTTATATCTCGTCAACGATAAAATTGCCAGGTCTTAAGCCGCATTGACATGTCCTAATTATCGCATCGCCTTTTTTTTAAATCTTTCACACAATACGCTGGATAGCATCCTGCAACCAATGGGAAGGAGATTTATTGCTCTGCAGTTGGCACATACTTTATTGTCTCCTTTTTTTGCTCTTACCAAAATTTTGCTTGCTGTTTTTAAAGTATACGTGCCAAGTTTTGTGGCAACAGTGGCCATATTTATCTGAGATTATAGGGGGATATGTATGAATTTTGTCCTAAAAAAATTGATTGATTATCTCAATTGTTTTTCCGTATTAAAATTATGTGCTTCTTAATATTAAAATTCTAAAAATAAAGTTTTTATTTCTGCAACTCTTTGATACAAGGTGGGTCAAAAGAAATCACTCTTTTGGAAGATGCTCTTATTTTTGCAAATGGCGGCCAATGTGAACTAGACAGATATAAAAAACAAGTGAACAAGCCACTGGGCGAAAAACTACCCAAGAACGCAGAATAATCGTGTCTATTTTTTGCGTAACGATTCGTCTGTGATGTTGGCGCAGCGTGAATTCTTCGCTGATTCCCCGGTCGTCCAGCACCAACTGCGCAAACACTCCACTGTTTGGCCACCAACCTTGAAGAGTATTGGACCACACAAGATGCTGCCAAAAGAAGCTGCCCCAAAACGCCGGTTCTGCCGAGAATATCGCCGCTGTTGGCGAGGATGTCAAGCTGTCGCCAGGAACATCGACCTGATGCCGTTTTTCGCAATTAGCCATCAGGCGGTCACCCTTAAGGCGAGTTTTGGTCAAAGACTTGCGAACGTTCCCGCTCAAAGTTTAGTTCGTGCATCAATTAAAGCCTTTCTACCGCCGAAGGCGTGTAGCCTTCGCCCAAGCTTTCCTCAATCTCAAGGCCGAAGTGGAGAATTTTTCGACTAAAATCATAATGAGCGATGAGGCTCATTTACACCTCAGCAGGTACGTAACCAAGCAAAGCTATTGCTTCTGCGGAACCGAAAATCCACAAATGATGTACGAGGAGCCTTAACACCAGCTCAAAGTGATTGCATGGGGTGCTGTAAACGCTGGAGGAGTCACCATTTTTTTCGAAGATGCCGCTGTTCAAACGATAACAGTGGATGCTGCGCGCCAAGCTTTTTCTGCTCCAATTGAAAGGATTACGACTGGCGGATATATGGTTGCAACAGAACGGAGCAACGCCATACACTGCGCGAGCTACAACCGATACTCTGAAGGCGGCATTCCCAGGCCCCCTCATATCTCATTTTGGCGATTTACATTGGCCCACAAGATCACCCGATTTAACTATTCCAGACTTTTTTTTGTTGGGTTTTTTGAAGTTCCGCGTTTACGTGAACAAGCCCAAGACCCTGGAATTCCTCACGGACAACATTCGACACAATCGCCAGAATACGTTGCCCGAAGTTCTCGCCAAAGTGATAAAAAAATGCCATAAAACGATCCCGTATAGCAATCAATGGCGACGGTGCCAATTTGGCAGATATTATGTTCCTAAATTGACCAATAAAATTATAGAGGTTCAAATAAACATAATCATGAAACATAATCGAAGTTTTACATTTAGAAAAGAAATAAGAGCCAAACAACATCGGTTGACTTCTTTTGGCCCACCTTATATATGCGTATTTGCATGCGGAATCGCAATCGAAACGCAGAATAACCCACAATAACCCCTTTTTGATATAAATTTTTTGGCTGAAATTATTCCTATTTTTGTAAGTTTTTATAAAAATCCAAAAAATACCGATTATTGTTATCATACTTGATTTTAATAAAAATTAAAAAATAAAAATTGTTTTATTTTAGCTTTTGTTTTGCTTCCTTTTCCGATAGCTGTTTTTATGCAAACAAATTAGAATTATTTTGTGAAAAAAATATAATAATAAAACAATAATATTTTTTTGAGTCCTATCTTCTTTGACGTAATTTTTACGATCAAAAAAAATATAATATTTAATGAAAAAATTTATATTTAATAAAAATAAACCATAATTTATTGTATTGAGAAATAAAAGTTTTCACTTGCAATACAAAAGCAAATTCAATACCCTCCTATTGTCTTCTTCAATAAATACAAAACTGAAAGCATCTTTGATTATATTGGTTTCAACTTTATTACATAAAAACTTATTCATAATTTGACAATATTTTATCTATTTTATAGTCTATTTTATACATATTTTTAAAATAAGTTGTTTATTTCTTCGTTATATTTTGATATTTTTTTTCAAATCGTTATTTGCATTTTTAAATATGTGTATATCTTTCTGGATTAAGTACATATGTATGTATGTATATAAATATAGGTATATATAGTGTTACTTTTTTTATTAATTCACACATAAAGATAAATGTATGTTAAATACGACAAAACTATATAATTCTAATATGGACAAACATACAAGCAAATAAGTTTATTAATTAACTACATATAAACTATAACGTTGCATAAAAGTATTGTATACATACGTATATAAGTATATACATATGTATGTGTATACATAATTTATGTATATTATATAAAGCATATATTTTAGTGTTTAAACTATACAAATTTTATTTTATGTTTTTCGTATTTTTAAAAAAGTGTTTTTATTTTATAAAAAGAAATTTTTCAACATATTTAAAAATTTTTGATAATTCGCAAAAAATTCTAATTTATAAACCTAATAAGGCACATATGATTAAATAAGTAGACCGCTTGAAAACACCGCTAAGTTCAAAAACCAAAAAATAAAAATCTGGTTGAGCACTCATTTGATTGGCTTTAAAAAAAGACCTTCACAAGTCCTTATCATTCTGAGGACTAGAAGTTCCTTTATTTTGTATCATTTATATAGCGGACTTTGCAAGGGGGCTACTCAAATGCATTTAGTTTTCGATATTTTTTTTGTTATTTTTTAACAGGATGTATTTTTAATAAATACGTATAAAAGTATTTAAATATTCTATTATGCATTTTTATATGCGTAAATAACTAATTTGCATATAATAAAAAATTACTTTAAATTTAGCAAAAGTTAAGAAAAAAAAAAGGATTTATAAACTTTTAATTGAAATAAAATTTAAGAAATGAAAAGCAATTCTATTGACCAGCATCGCTAAAAATGTATTAACAATCGCATAAACTCTTGGTCTTTGTATTACATAAGCACACACACTCACACATACATCTTACAGAGTAAGAGAGAAAAACAAACGATTGGATATTTAATTAATATATTTGTTTGAGTTCGGTTTCAATTTAATTGTTTTATTTTGTGCGATTAAGCTCAATTATCTTGGTATGCGATTTGAAAGTAAAATGCAAAAATATTTATACAACAAACAAACTATTTTAATGTTTTAGAGTTGAATGTGTAAGTGTGCCTAAGACAATGTTTTTGTGTAGATAGATCCAGCTAACAATGATATGCGATTATAATTAGAATAATACCAAAAAATCAAGATTTCATTTATACGATTTGAAGTTATGTTCTATTGATTTTATCTTCTTGGTTTACCAAAATTACTAGATGGTCCATTGCTATAGATGGCCTGTCCTCCACCATTGCCATAAATGGCCCCATTGCCATAAATGGCCCCATTGCCATTCATCATCGCGGCTTGCTTACGTTGCATTGGGGGTGGGCGCATAGATCGTGGATCCTCGGGACCGTCATTTAGGTCAAGACCAGCTACCATTTGTGCAATTTCACGTTCTTTCTTCATGTCGGGTGGGTTGAATTGCAGACTAGCAAGCGAGCCATGACTACGACTTCGATGTTCTTGACGTATGGAATAACTAAATGCACGTTCATTAAGATGACCCTTACGTCTATAAATGCCGGTACCACCAGGTGATTCTGCTCCGGAGTTACCCGAATCATCTAGGCCATTGCCCATTGAGGCTGCTAATTTTCGACTGGACATGCCTAAGGGTCTAGGATCGCCTATCATTGATTGAGCCATGACACTTTGTGGAGGCGGTGGAGGTGTTGGAGCACCCATAGCATGAGCATGATGGTAAGCATAAATAGGTGGAACAATGGGCATACCTACGGGAATACCTGTGGTTTTCTTATCTTTCTTTTTCTTCTTCGTAGAGTTTGAAGACTGCAGGGTGGCGTATTGCTGCTGCATCATTAAAGGTACTGGCATCGGTATGCCCATATGATGTGGCGTTGGGCCGTGTACCATTTGCGGATGCATTTGTGGTGGAATGCCAGGATGATGGCCATGGTGATGTGATGCTAAGGAAGGTCCTGGTGGGAGACCTCTATGGCTAATCGTATGATAATTTCTACCCATAAGAGCTTGTGGTGGTGGATGTCCGGGTAGTGCTCCATAAATCATATTTCCCGGTCCGGGTCCCATTGGTATACCATATCGTTGCATTACTGCCGGATGTATTGGTTTCGGTCGTATTAATGTACCCGATAGACTTTGACTGCTTGAAGATTTCGATGATTTCTTTTCTTTTTTCTTTTTGCTGCTCTCCTCTTTTATAGGCGGTGGTGGGACATCGATTGGTTGACTTATTTGTCGTAATCTTGCTGGGCGACTTAAAGTAGATGTGTTGCCAGAGTACATATCGTATGGACTTTCCATTACAATGCTGTCTAGTTGATCTTGGGAGCCGTTCCATACTTTATGATTTGAATCGCCGTTATAGAGAGATGCATCGCCATCATCTACTGCTACGTTAAGATCTGCACTGCTTCCATAAACTAAAATTAAAAGTCAAAAATAAAGACGTACATATATTACTTTTGAGAATTTTATGCTGCGAATACAAGAGTTGTATTAATATTAGAAATAATCGCAGACGAAATCGCAGCCAAATTATTATGTACTAGCTGTCATTAAAACAACCAAACAATGAAAGACATAAGAAAACTGCCAGAATCATATGGTAACTTAATTGTTATTTACATTTTAAGGGTTAGCCACTGAAGTTGCTTTTAAGTTTTTACTGAAAAACTTAATTTTGTAATAAAATAGAACCTAATGATAAATATTGACTTAAAAACTGGCCATAATTACTACCACAAAGAAAATTCAACGAGTAAGATTGCTTTTCCGATTTTATATATATTAATTTTTGTGAATAGAATTAAAAAAAACAAGTAAGAGCGCTATATTCGGCTGTGCCGAATCTTATATACCCTTCACATTGGTCTTTAAATATACCCAGCCGAGTGATTTTGTACTGCAAATAATATTATAAAAAACCTTGTGCGAGTTTTAAAGCCCATAGAAAAAATAACAAAATTTTAACGTTCGTATGAATAATAGAAATAGATGAAGAAGATTTGAGGTCGAGAGTTTTTAAAGTTTTCGACATTATTCATATTTAAAGGTTAATAAAACTTTTTAGATGTTCTAGTCCCCCTGCTCTTCACCAAGTTTTTCACCAAAATGTATGAATTATTTGATTATTACTTTTTGTAGAATATTCGAAGTCGATAGCTGTAATAGTTTTCCAGAAGTAGCGTATCGAAAATTGTTTAAAAATTGTGAATTTGTATGGGAGCTACCCCTTCTTCACCCCCCATCCGAAAATCTTTTTCTTCAGAGCGTAGCCCTTAATGTCCAATTACTTTTTGTAGAACATTTGATTTCGATATATGTTATAGTTTCTGAGATATAGCATATCGAATATTTGATAATAATTGTCGATTTGTATGGGAGCTACCCCTTTTTTTGCCCCCACCCAAAAAATTTTTTCTCTTAGGCGTAGCCCTTAGCGTGCAATTACTTTTTGTAGAACATTTCATTTCGATATCTGTTATAGTTTCCGAGATATAGCGTATCGAATATTTGATAATAATTGTCGATTTGTATGGGAGCTACCCCTTTTTTTGCCCCCACCCAAAAAATTTTTTCTCTTAGGCGTAGCCCTTAGCGTGCAATTACTTTTTGTAGAACATTTCATTTCGATATCTGTTATAGTTTCCGAGATATAGCGTATCGAATATTTGATAATAATTGTCGATTTGTATAGGAGCTACCCCTTTTTTTGCCCCCACCCAAAAAATTTTTTCTCTAAGGCGTAGCCCTTAGCGTGCAATTACTTTTTGTAGAACATTTCATTTCGATATCTGTTATAGTTTCCGAGATATAGCGTATCGAATATTTGATAATAATTGTCGATTTGTATGGGAGCTACCCCTTTTTTTGCCCCCACCCAAAAAATTTTTTCTCTAAGGCGTAGCCCTTAGCGTGCAATTACTTTTTGTGGAACATTTCATTTCGATATCTGTTATAGTTTCCCAGATATAGCTTATAGAATATTTTATTATAATTGTCGATTTGTATGGGAGCTACCCCTTTTTTTGCCCCCACCCAAAAAATTTTTTCTTTAAGGCGTAGACCTTAGCGTGAATTACTTTTTGTGGAACATTTCATTTCGATATCTGTTATAGTTTCCGAGATATAGCGTATCGAATATTTGGTAATAATTGTCGATTTGTATGGGAGCTACCCCTTTTTTTGCCCCCACCCAAAAAATTTTTTCTCTAAGGCGTAGCCCTTAGCGTGCAAATACTTTTTTTAGATTATCTCATTTCGATATCTGTTATAGTTTCCGAGATATAGCGTATCGAATATTTGAAAATAATTGTCGATTTGTATGGGAGCTACCCCTTTTTTTGCCCCCCCCCCCCCAAAATTTTTTCTCTAAGCCGTAGCCCTTAGCGTGCAATCACTTTTTGTAGAACATTTTATGTCGATAGCTGTTATAGTTTCCGAGATATAGCGTATCGAATATTTTATAACAATTGTCGATTTGTATGGGAGCTACCCTATTTTTTGCCCCCACTCAAAAAATTTTTTCTTTAAAGTGTAGATCTTTGCGTACAATCACTTTTTGTAGAACATTTTATGTCGATAGCTGTTATAGTTTCCGAGATATAGCGTATCGAATATTTTATAACAATTGTCGATTTGTGTGGGAGCTACCCTATTTTTTGCCCCCACTCAAAAAATTTTTTCTCTAAGGCGTAGCCCTTAGCGTGCAATTACTTTTTGTAGAACATTTCATTTCGATATCTGTTATAGTTTCCGAGATATAGCGTATCGAATATTTGATAATAATTGTCGATTTGTATGGGAGCTACCCCTTTTTTTGCCCCCACCCAAAAAATTTTTTCTCTAAGGCGTAGCCCTTAGCGTGCAATTACTTTTTGTGGAACATTTCATTTCGATATCTGTTATAGTTTCCCAGATATAGCTTATAGAATATTTTATTATAATTGTCGATTTGTATGGGAGCTACCCCTTTTTTTGCCCCCACCCAAAAAATTTTTTCTTTAAGGCGTAGACCTTAGCGTGAATTACTTTTTGTGGAACATTTCATTTCGATATCTGTTATAGTTTCCGAGATATAGCGTATCGAATATTTGGTAATAATTGTCGATTTGTATGGGAGCTACCCCTTTTTTTGCCCCCACCCAAAAAATTTTTTCTCTAAGGCGTAGCCCTTAGCGTGCAAATACTTTTTTTAGATTATCTCATTTCGATATCTGTTATAGTTTCCGAGATATAGCGTATCGAATATTTGAAAATAATTGTCGATTTGCATGGGAGCAACCCCTTTTTTTGCCCCCCCCCCCCCCCCCCAAAATTTTTTCTCTAAGCCGTAGCCCTTAGCGTACAATCACTTTTTGTAGAACATTTCATTTCGATATCTGTTATAGTTTCCGAGATATAGCGTATCGAATATTTGAAAATAATTGTCGATTTGTATGGGAGCTACCCCTTTTTTTGCAGAAAAAAAATTTTTTCTCTAAGGCGTAGCCCTTACCGTGCAATTACTTTTTGTAGAACATTTCATTTCGATATCTGTTATAGTTTCCGAGATATAGCGTATCGAATATTTTATAACAATTGTCGATTTGTATGGGAGCTACCCCATTTTTTGCCCCCACTCAAAAAAATTTTTTTTGAAAGTGTAGATCTTTGCGTACAATCACTTTTTGTAGAACATTTTATGTCGATAGCTGTTATAGTTTCCGAGATATAGCGCATAAAATATTTCACCAAATTTGTGCAATTGTAGAAAAAATACCCCTTCCCCTGGTCCTATCTGAAAAAATTTTTTCCATTATTTAGGTCCCTTCTTTAGGAGTATCCGTGCCAAGTTTTGTGGCAAGAGTGACTATACTTACTGAGATATATAGGGATATATGCACGGATTTTGTCCTAAAAAAATGGGTTACTCTGGGTTTTCGCTTATATCTCGGTCAATAGTGAACCGATTTTATTGATTTTAAATAGCGATTGTCTCCAGGATATTTGTGATAGTTTGACACCATTAACTGGTCTGTATCTTTTTATTTGACTCCGGAAACTTGATTTCAACAGGCGGACAGACGGACAGACGGACATCGCTAAATCGATTTCCCTTTCTATAAGGATCCAGAATATATATATATATGTATATCACTATGTGAAGGGTATAAAAACAATCAAAAATTTTAAAAAGGCGTGTGCTTGTAAATATATTTACTTGCAGCATTTACTTCTGTTAACGCCTGCAATTGTTTTCTACTAAATCATCAACATTGTTTCTCATTGTTTCAAAGTGTCTCATACTTAAAGACGTTCTGTATTTTTAAACTTATTGGCTTATTCCTTTATAAACAATTTTGTTTTCATGAAACATTTGTTTTATGTATGTGTAGTTGGGTTGTAAATAGATCCGTTAGTTGATAGGAAAGCTTTCAAATTGTGAATTCATCTTTTTACATATAACTCAAACATTTAAAAACTTTTATTTAAATTAAGGCTACGATTTTCAATAACGGTACACAAAAAGATAAACACATTTTAAAATCAAATTGATATTTTTAAATACGATTATTTAAAAAAGTAGTAAGCGGTGCGGAGGAAGGGTGGCAACGTTGGAATTATCGATTGTCCGGATTTTTCAGTCGAGGAAGCATCGTACGTTTGCTGTGGAGACATTTCTTAAGTGTTTTGATTCTTACGTCATTGCTCGTCAACAATTTTGTTCATTTGGACTTCATGAAATGATAACTCCCAAACTTTTGTGTCTCTAAGGGAAAATATTCGTCGGGAAACCAGCTCAATTGAACCAAGTTTATACAAGGCTTTGTTTTGAACAGTGTGTTCAACTCGACGTAAGACACCCGGATAACATACCCTTTAAAAAATCAGCTCTTTCATTCTATTGTTCAATGCTCATAATAAAACTTTGTTTCAATTAATACGTTTTTAATTAAAGTTTGAAAAAAGAAATTTGCCACCAGACACCCTGTATTAAATATGTATAAAGGAAAAATAATATACAAAAAAAAACTTATTTTTTAATAAAGCTCCCTAAGTAAAAAAAATTAGTTTTAATTTTTATATTTATCCCGTTTACGCTTAAATCAATTTTTTGAAGCTTGTGTCAAGTACGGTTTGGAACTTCGATCAATCCTTTATGTCTCAAATGTGGCTAAAAGTAAGAAACTCGTCATAGATAAATCGTACCTGGCTTAAGAAAACTCGTACTTTTGGCCCCGCTATGGCTTGATTGAAGTAAAGATTACTTGGTTTATTTTTTGTGTGTATGTTTTTAAACGACTAATCGTAAATAGGTACCGAATGACATGATTTATGCCTTTAATGACCACAAAAAGACTGTGGCCTTAGAAATTTAAATTTGAAAAAATGTTTACTTTTAGAATGTTTTGCGTAAAATATTTTTTTGAGCGGACTCAATTATTTTAATTTAAGTACTATTTTGTTTAAAGTGTTTTTAATCGTATTTGATACCCAAAACCAACAAAAAAACTTTCTGAAAAAGAAAAATTTTATAAATATGACAGGTATGACATTTTCATCAAAACATAATAAAAGAAGAGCCTGTTATTCAACATAAAACAACAAAAAACATAATATATAAACTAATTTTTTTATATTTCAAAATTTTTTACTTTTTTTAGACAAAAACAATCGATTTTTTGGAAAAAGAAAAAAAATGATTTTCACCACCCACAGGGGCGTCTCTAAACATCATTTGTAATAACAAGCTTCTACTGATATTTTTTTAATAAGAACTTAGAAAGTAAAAAGCAAAATTTTTGGTGGAACTTTGTAATTTCTACATCATGTTGTTGTTATTTTTGAATATTTCGTTAACTAACCTTCGATATAACTCTCAATGGAAATAAAAAAATGTGTATTTTGTAGGCCTGTGTATGTTTTACAGTTTGATAAAATTTTGTTATATTTTAATATTCCGTTAACGTAACCTTTAATTTAAGTATTAATTCGCTGCTTCGCTATAACGCTTAATGAAACTGTCCTTCAAAATAATATTGATTTCATTTGAATAACTTCATTAATATGGATGAACACATATGTATGTGATGTATGTGTGTGTGTACACGTTTGTAAATATATTAATGGAAATAAATATAATCAGTCTGTTATCATTATTTATACTTTAAACAATACTATAGCTTCTATTGCTAGGTTAAACAGTTATGCATATGCAATAAGTTAAATGAATGCCATCAAATTGAAATACTTTGATTCAAACGTTCACACAAACGCATACAAACATAAACATACATACATACATATGTATAAATCATCTACATGAGTTTTGCCGGAAACACAAGTTAAATTATTTTCCGTGGCAACTTTGGTTTCAAAGTGTTTGAAGTATTTGACCACATAGTACAAAACCGGTAAGATAAAAACTTAAATTTAATCAAACAAAAATTATTTCAGATACATTTTTTTCGTCAATTGGTTTCTGGATAATATCAGTTTTCAAACGATAATAAAAAAAGATTTAACAACATTGATATTTAAAAAGAAATTTTAAGTGATATCATAGAAAGCTTAATTGTGCACTTACATCTTACGAGTGTTAATGATTTCGAATCATATTGGGCTGACTTGAGTTAAAATTAAAATTAATTTCCGAGGCCTTCGTGCTTGGGGTGTCTCAGGATAAATGTATGTAAATATGCTACTGAATTTTAGATTTTGTGTATTTTTTAGAACCGCAGTTCAATGTTTAAAATATAAAAGCTTAAGTGAATTTTGTAGTAAAGGATAGAAATAAATTGAAAAGCAAGCTCAGGCTTGTGGGTAATTGTGACCAAAGAATTTTGGAACGTAGAAGTGGTCAGTTTCAGGGGTTTTTACCCTATTTTTTAAAAATTTTGTGTGGCAGCCATACTAGGGGCTGGAGATACAAAAGTTTTTGAAAAGAAAACTTAATTGGGGTCGGTCATATATTTTACCCTTATAAAAACACCCTGGATTTTGAGCGACTTAAAAAAAATTTAAATAATTGTATGGCAACTCTGTTTGTGGGCGAAGATAGATTGAAAGTATGTTCCACAAAAATTGTTTCTGGGATGAATTAATGGGAGTCGGTCTTACATTGCACATTGTACAGGGTAACTCCGGGACAGTGGTAGAGGTTTTTATGTACAAATTTTAGAGAAATAAACAGAAGTAGGTTTGGTTTTGGCTTGCATCTCCTTCAGTGGTCCGGCGATTTTGCTGGATTTAAAAAGATATTTTTGATTATGATATGACTTATGGGTCTATGCGGCTTCAGAGGGCTTCGACAGTTGAAATATATAAAATTAATGTAATAAGCTCTTTGTCTATTCGGTGGCCCTTAGATATACAATTAGTGTAATCCATTGTTTTCCAATTGTACATATAGAGGGGAAATATCAAAACAAAAACAAATAAAATAAATGGGATCGTTTTTTAACCAAAATTAAAGGTTGCATATTGTTTATAATAATTCGGGAGCATAAATAACAAAAAATGGGCAAACATGTTAAATACAACCTTGTAACATTGAGCAAGCGATATGTTCATAGATAAAAATGAAAAAATATATTAAAAATTCAAAACACCAAAAACTTTGCCATATACTTAAACAATTTTCAACAATACCTCCATGCTGCTAAACCTCAATTTCATATTCATATAAATCGCCCAATTTGGCGTAAAATCGCCATAACTGTTCGCCCTGGTAATAGAGATTTTCTTTAAAATCGTCCCTATTACTGCATGACCACAAGTGCATAGAAACAAACAGATTTTTCGCTTCACTCATTTTGTAATACAAATTAAAGGTGTAATATTCGAAATAATTATAACAAGTGAATTGTATTGCATAACTTGCAACAAAAGAAAAATTTCAAAGAAAAGAAGAAAATGGTAAACATGTAGCATGTATCTGTGTTAGTGAATGTTTGGCAAATATTGAATATCGTGGAAGTACGGGTATGCATGCGTGCGTGAATAATAAATTTCCGTGTTGAGTTTATAAAAGTTAATTTTTTATACATTTGATTTACATTCAAATATAAGGGTGCAACAAAAACAAAATAGTTTTTGAAGTATTATTCGTGTAGTTTATAAATTTGTAATTTAATCAATATAAAGTACAAATTATTTTAGGTTCTAATTAATATTTTTAATTTAAAAATTATTTAATTAAACTTTTGCTTTTATATATATGCATATGTTACTCCCTTACGCCAACGATATCGCCATCATGGGGCAAACATTGAAAGAAGTAACATCCACAGTTGGAAAATTAGATTTTATTTACCTCGGCACCACCATAAACAAAACAGAAGCTTATTTGCAAAGCAGTCAGCTCTATGCCATTGACTTTCTATATATGTATATGTTTTTGTAGTCAGAATCTATGCGAAACTGGTGGATTTTTTTGCTTCTTAGACATGTGTATATAATTCAACAGTTTTTATTAAACTAAAGTGACCGACATGCAAGCATCTTATTTACAACATGAAAAGAAAAACATGCATTTAAACAAAATTTACTATGAAGTTTGTATCTTGCAAAACAGTTTAACTTTTGGTTTTTAGTTCTGTTTCGCATTGTTGATTTTGAAAGAAAAAACTTTAAAAACATTTTAGTGTGCATGTGTACAAGTATGTATTTCGGAGTATCCTACTTTTCAGGTGAAATACTTGGAACTAGTTATTTACTAGCAAGCTCTTCTAGCCGATCTTTAGCATGACTAATAACATAATAAATTAATTCATTTTTTTTTATAGTGAATATTGATGAAATTGTCAAGTTAGGAAGACTAAGTAGCAAATCGTATTTAAGCCTGGTTTTCAAATCTATATTTCAGGCAAAAAATACCGTTATATGCGGATAAGCCTATGAATGTGTTTGGAGGACTCGTAGGGATGACTCGTAAGTATATTCTTTTGCACAGCCACGCGGCCTTAAGGGCTCTTGCGGCTCATGATATTAGATCCGCACTGGTGCAGAAGTGCGCGGACGCTTTTCATAAGCTCTGTGCGTGCAATGACGTGATGCTGGTATGGTTCCCAGGTCATGAGGGCCATGTGGAAAAGAAACGTGCTGACCGTCTTGCCAACTGCGCACTATTATTGGCCCGGAAACGTTTCGCAGTGTTTCTTGCGGCTATTCTCGTGGGAAGTTTGCTGCTCTAAGGGTCACTGCATAACATGCCCACTTGAGAGAGGCCAAGAGGTAAATATGAAATGCTTCTACCTGTCAAAAGAAGGATCTAAGAATCCTCACCGGTTTTTAACATGCCATTGTAATCTCTAATATAACACCTGCACAACATCGGCAGAGCCGATACTTTGACTTACCGTTTTTTCTGTATGGAGTATGAGACCTCAGAACATATACACTGCGAATGCCCGGCTCTTTGGCAGCAGGCTGTGTTTCCTGAGTGGCAGTTTTGCTACACCGGCGGGCGGTTTAATATTTAATAAAGTAAACGAAATTCCTTTTGTAATAATATGTAATTTTAGAATCAGGTATGTATATCGATAACTCAGATATGACGGGTTTGACCATATAAGTTTAATAAATAATTAGAATAAGGAAATAGGGTGGTAAGGCCTTACAATTCGTATAAGAACTAAGCGCTCAGATTATTCAGTAGGAAAGTGTAACGCTTGTGACTTTATAAATTTCATATCTAAAGAATTTTGAATTTGTGATTATAGTCCAAAAAACTACATTTACTAGTTTTTAAAAGCGGTTTAAATTGCATAATGAACATAAGAAGTTGCTTAATAAAGCAATTGTTCTCAAAAATAGGTTTCATGTAAAATTGATTCTGATTTGATTTTCTTAAATGCATAGAATACTTATACACATATGTATGAGTATTTATGTAGACAAATTAACAATGTATAAGTAAGTACATATGCATGTGCAACCAAATATATTCAATGTTTTTCTTGTTTTTTGGTATTAAAAGGAGTGGTGTTGTTGGCTGGAAAAATAAATATAAAACTGCAACATCAACAATACAAGTTACAAGCTAAAACCAGCAAATATTTTAGTGAATGAAACCTGTTTTTTTAGCCAATTTATTATGGTAAAATACTTTTTTAAATTTTTTTTCCAATAAATATTGCAAAAATGCAACACAAAATAACAAAATATGTATAAGTTTACATTAACCGAGGAATTTAACAAAAAAAAAATGGTTTGATATTTGTTGTCTTTATTGTTACCCAAAAAACAAAAACAACTTTAAGCCAAAAACTAAAGAGCACAAAGTGAATAAAGTCAAATATTTGCAGCTGCACAAACTTGAAAATATTATAAATGAATTTTAATTATACAAACAAAATGAAAAAAAAACTATTAAACAAGTAAAAAAATTTAAAAGTTTGTTATTCTATTTAAATAGGCCAAAAAAACCATAAAACTTTTCAAAGACATACTCGTGGTGAGACAAATAAAATATTTAGAGATTTGGAATGCTTAAAAATTTAGTATTTTCGTTTTATAGTGCTATGGAGATATGTATGTTTATTTCAGAGTTCGAAATTGCTCACTCACTTCTCATTCGTGAGAACGAGTGTGAGCGCTGTGTTTACTACAGCAATTTTTCATTAATGAATGAGTTTTTAAAAAACATTTTGTGCCTTCTCACTCTCGAGTGAGAAAAAAAAATTTTTTTTTTCACCAGTCATAAGTGAGAAGTGAAAAGAAAAATTTACTTTTTCTTTTCACGAACATAAATGAAAAGCATCAAATTCGAGTACTTCTCATAAGTGAGAAATCATAAATGAATTTTTTCGCGAAGCATTCATAAATGTGTACACATAAAATTTTTTGGTCATGTTACTGGTGCTGCCATATGTAAAATTTTGTCGCATAATTTTTGAAATGCTTAAAAAAAGTAGGAATAATTTTTTTTTTTAAACATGTTTTTAATAAATTAAAAACTGTTATACGTTGGGGTTCTTAACTACTTTTTTAATTTTCTTGCTTTCATAATAAAATATTTGCATTTATTTAACTTCATTTCATTTAAATTTTTTAATGAATCCGATTTAATGATTTTAGTAATAAAAATATGCGGTTAAGGTTTTACAAAAATGGGAAGCATTACTCCAGTGACAAACAAAAGCATCGTCACTATCACTTTTATCATTACTTTGTATATCTTGTTTGTGAAGTAGTTTGTAATGTCTTTCACTAAGTTCCTTTTTGCACGATTCTATTAAGCAAATACTTTTTTTGAAGATGCATCGTACAACACATATTTTTTAAAATTAAATTGTCTTTTAGGCACTGATTGTTATTCACTTCACGCTATTTTAAATCCAAATAAGGTTCTTTTACAAATATTTAATGTTGATATTGCAAAAAAAATAGAGCTGTTACACACACTCATGCAAGTTTTAAAAGGATTTGAAAAAAATTGCATTCCGCTTTACCACCATTAGAGATAATTGTTCATCATTTCATTTTGTTTGGGATTTTCCACTAATTTGAAAGGTATTTTATACCTGCCTGTCCGTCATCCTTTTAGGTATTAGGTATATTGTTACAAAAAATTGTGGTGGTTATTATACAATACACACGCAAATCTTTTTATGTACAACAATTTGAAACTTTATCTTTCAGGTCAATTAAATAGAACCTAAGAGTTTGAAGGAGTTCTATTTGCAAAAGTAAGGTAAATTAAAAAAAGAGCCGTTACGACCTTGAACACAATATACAAGAAATACTTTTTATTTATCAGAAAACGTCAATTAAAAATTTAGGAAAATAGTTCAAAAATATTTTTAAAGATTGCTATGAAAATTTGTGTCAGTGAAGACTATAAAATTTCTAAAAAATCACAACATAAAATATAATGTATTATTTAAGTTTCTTAACAAAAACAATTTTTTTATAAATATGACTTTTTCACAATAAATACTGCTAAAAGTAATCCTTTATATTAATATTTATTTATTATTTATTATATTAGCAAAATAAAAAAAATTTATGTAAATGCAAGAATTTTTTTACTCTTATTGGGAGTACAAATTTCATACGCTTAAAAAATTATTTTCCGGCAACTCTGTTACAAAGCGTGAAAAATATTAAAGCAACACTCGCGCTCATAAAAGAATGAATCGAAAGTGAAAAGAAGAAATTTCTCATTCATTTGTGAGTGAGAAATAAAATTTGGTTTTTATTTTTCATTTGTGATTTGTGAGCGTGAAAAAAAAACGACAAACTTCTCATAAGTGAGTGAGGGTTGGCAAAAATTTTTTCACGCTCTTTTATGAACGTGAGAAGAAATTTTTTTTTTTAGGATTTTTCGCTCTCGAGATTTTTCATGAATGGTGTTTTTTTATCGCTCACTCTTGAGAAAATTTGTACTCTGGTTTATTTTAATACTAGCTGACCCGGTGAACTTCGTATCACCTACCAATTATTAAATATATGGATTTTTTAAAAAGAGTTCAAAGTTTATTTAGTCAAATAGTTCATTGAAATATATTTATATAGAAAACAATTATTAAAAAGATTACAAAAATAAGGCGTTTCAGGTAAAAGCTGTTAAGGAAGCTATGTATTTTCGTGCATGGGTTATGTTTAGGTTAATTCCCTTCAGTGCAGTACCTTGTGATATACTAAGCTTTTCGTTTTGTTATTAGGCGCAAGTACAAATAAAGCAGATGGTTTGCCCAGACGTGAACATGCAACGTATATTTGGTCATGTGAAAAACATGTATTTTCTAAATAATGACTACAAATACTCAAGGATTGTCCTTGTGATTTGTTAATAGTCATTGCGAATGCAAGACGAATAGGAAATTGAATTTGCTTAAACTCAAAAGGCATATCGGTTGGTGTCATCGAAATTATCGGTATGAGAACTTTTTTCCCTTTGAATTTTCCTCTTAGCATAATTGCGTGTATAACACGGACCATCAGTTTCGAATTACCAAATGAGTTCCATTCCTAAGTTTTGGTTGGTTTAAATTTCGAAGCACGATAACTACCGAGCCAACCTTCAGTTGTAAGTTGTGCGGGGGTAAGAGTTCAAAGTTTATTTAGTCAAATAGTTCATTGAAATATATTTATATAGAAAACAATTATTAAAAAGATTACAAAAATAAGGCGTTTCAGGTAAAAGCTGTTAAGGAAGCTATGTATTTTCGTGCATGGGTTATGTTTAGGTTAATTCCCTTCAGTGCAGTACCTTGTGATATACTAAGCTTTTCGTTTTGTTATTAGGCGCAAGTACAAATAAAGCAGATGGTTTGCCCAGACGTGAACATGCAACGTATATTTGGCCATGTGAAAAACATGTATTTTCTAAATAATGACTACAAATACTCAAGGATTGTCCTTGTGATTTGTTAATAGTCATTGCGAATGCAAGACGAATAGGAAATTGAATTTGCTTAAACTCAAAAGGCATATCGGTTGGTATCATCGAAATTATCGGTATGAGAACTTCTTCCCCTTTGAATTTTCCTCTTAGCATAATTGCGTGTATAGCACGGACCATCAGTTTCGAATTACCAAATGCGTTCCATTGCTAAGTTTTGGTTGATTTAAATTTCGAAGCACGATAACTACCGAGCCAACCTTCAGTTGTAAGTTGTGCGGGAGTAAGCCAGGCATATCCAAGGAATTAAGAACTTCAGTTGGATAGTTTGTGGCTTCATCTTCGTTTGTTACACAATCAATAGATTTAAAAGAATGCAGAGTACCAACGATTTGATTCTGAACTATATAGTTTAAATCATCAACATCTATATTTTTAGCTGCTAAAATTGCCCGTTCACTCAACCAGTCATAATTGTTCCCGTTAGCAATTATGTTGGGGAATACTTTCTGGATGAGCTGTTATTTTGATGATACAAAATTACAAAAATTTTGAGGAAACGAAATCAATCCGTTTAATTCGTCGACAGGAATACGGCCATTACCGATAGTCAACAATTGGTTGGAGAAAGAAATCTTGAGGTGATAAATCGTTGAGCAATGTAACTTTCATGTTTTCTGTCATCTGCAGTATCTTTGGAAAACGCCACAGACTTGAGGATTTAACGCAAGCCACCGTCGATCTTAGAATGACTGGCAGACAGTAAAATTATTGCACCTCCAAAACATCTTGAGTCACTGCGCAGATATTTTAATGTTCTTTTAAGAGCTTCTATTGCGCGTTTGTGTGCCATTGTGCATTCGTCCCAGATAATGATTTTACACGCTACTAAAACTTTGGACATGACAAAGTTTTTCGCAATGTTACATATTGGTTGCTCTATATTTTGAAGGTTTAATGGCAATTGTAACGCTGAGTGAGCTGTGCGGCATCCTTCTTACAATGTAGCCGCTATTTCAGATGAAGCTACCGCTACAGCAAAGTTGAATCTCGCAAGAACAGTGGCTAAAATCAATGACATGACGAATATCTTCCCAGTTCCACCGGGGACCTCTATTGCCTTCAATAATATATCATAGACTTCCTTCTGTTGGAGGTTTAAGAGGGAAACATTAATTTGAACTAATTGGTTCAACTCATGTCGATCGTATTCACGTTCACGCTTCAATTGTCGATTTAGTAGCTAATTCAATTCATGTTCTGGTGCTGGCAGTCCTAACCTGACTAACAAACTGCCGCAAATAAGGTAACACATGTCTTCAATTAAGAGCAAGGCCCGGTTATGCATCTTCGCATTGACTTCAAGATTTGGATTTCTCGAGCAGACACGATATTGATGTAAAATGTCTTTTGACATATTGTCCTTGTATTTGATCCACAGGTCACTTGGATTTGACGGGAAGCATGTCAAAATGATAATATCAAGTAATGTTCGTATCTGGCTTGAATATGCAGATATAATTGCCTCAGCGCTTGTCGTATCCCAATGAGTATTGTTTTCAAACAAATTTAGTTCTTGACACGCAGCACGAAATGTTGGGCAGACTATACCATAAACAGTACGAAATGCTGCAAATAATGTTGGACCACGAACATTCACCAGCAACAACCGCAATAAAAACATTCATCATTCTTCAGATGAGCTGTATAAATGCAACCAAGAGCATCACTTGAACGCACATCCGGATGCCCAGGAACCATAGTGCCTTTCTTTTGACGTTAAAATTTTTTTGAAGAAGCGTTCCAAGTGTAATACCGTGGCATCTCCGAGTAAAGTAAAGTTTGTGCAAACGGATCGCTTTGGCAAACAGCAAAGAAACTTGTCAATGTTGTCGCTGGAGGTATTTCAGCACGTTGAACAACATTTGTCGCAGTGAAATATACTCGTTGGCCATTCTCGAGATGCACTGCTAAATGTGCAACAGTGGGATGACATTCGTAAATAGGGAATGAGAATATACGCCAAACCGCCTGATTGCAGTTCACATATCGCCCAACTTAATAACGCGTAATTTCATCGTTGCCATTGGAGGTTTGGATGCTAAAAACAGCCATATCGCTGCCTTTCGTGACATATTTGCAGATGTACTTGATCGACTTCACTGAATTAGAATATTCAACATTGCAATGTGTCTTAAATAATTTAGAAAGAAGTGGCGAATATGGCACAGTCCAATTGTTGTCAATCACAAAATTGTTTCCTTTTACTTTCCTTGTAATAGTTTGATCGTTGTCATTGGGCGATCAACGCCGATACAGTGGATAACCGTCATTGCCAGTGATAGTTTTCGCTGTCAATTTTTCATGGGTAATGCTTGGAATACTTGCCGTCGACCATGAATCATATTTGCAATTACAGCATCATGTAGTTCTTGAACTGTTTCGGGATCAGGGATCTCGGCACTCTTAGTATCATCTATTTGGTCTGGTCGAACTTCTCGAGTAACCAAATAAGAATGTGTGCATGCGGCAAGCCTCGTTTTTGCTCTATTGAATTTATCCATCATTGAGTATCTCCGAACACGTATTGCCTAACAATATATATAATTAGCAAACGAATTTATTTGCCTAAATACACACAATTCACAAAATATTATCCTTAATAGCATGTCAATAACGTTATAAACATGTTTTGTTTGTTTCTTTGATAATTACTAAAAATTGCTGATAAAGCGTGAACAGAATAGCTGAGCCTATCGCATCTTTCATGATGGGAGGCTATTACTAAGAAAACCTTCACAAACTGTTCAGTTTATAATGGCTTCATTATTTTGTAGCCCTATCCGCCACTTGTAAATATTTTTTTTTATTTTTTTAAATGTTTGTTGTGATTACAAAACAATGTATAGGAAAAAATTGCGTTAATTACTCGCTATCTGACAGACAGATTTATCACTGCATAGCCTTAATGCTTAGGGCAAGGCTTGAACTATGTATTGGTTAATTTTGTAGCTTCTGAACTAAAAAAGATAGAATTATAATTTAATTTACACTCAACAGGTTTCAAAGTTAAGAATGCATTTTTAGTACTTTTTTTTAAATATTAGACCACCAGAGGCGAGACAGGATAAATAATCATATTTTGAAACGGCTTATATCCACTTTTGTACCTTCGGAACCGAAAAAGATAAAAAGGGGCTCAAATTATATTTTGATATTGCTCGAAAAATATGAATATAAAATTTTGATAATTTTGATCCTAAGGGGCAAAAAGGGATAAACATTTAGTGGCAATTTTTAGGTTATTTCTGTTACTTTTAAACTAATAAATTAAATTGCGTTCAACTGGTTTAAGAAAAATATGAACACGTTTTTTGAAGTCTTTTTACAGTTATTGAGACTTATATAAGAAAGTATTTTTGTTGTATGGGAAATGCCATGCCCATTATTCCCTTTTCTCCTAAGTATACTCACCTCAATTATGTATGAGCATAATTAGCATATTAGCACTATAAACATCCTTACAAAGCTTGGAGACTTCAGCTATTACAGTGATTGAGATATATACAAAAAACTATTTTCGTTGTATGGGAGGTGGCACGCCCATTTATTTCTTCCCGCCCATACAAAGCTCAATTATGTATATTAGCACTATAAACATCCGTACGAAGTTTAAGACTGCAGCTGTTACAGTTATTGAGACATACACAAAAAACTATTTTCGTTGTATGGGAGGTGTCACGCCCATTTATTTCTTCCCGCCCATACAAAGCTCAGTTATGCATATAAGCATCATAAACATCCGTACGAAGTTTGGAGACTTCAGCTATTACAACTATTGAGATATATACTAAAAAAACTATATTCGTTGTATGGGAGGTGCCACGCCCATTCATTTCTTCCGACCCAAACAGAGCACAGTTATGCATATTGGCACTATAAACATCCGTACGAAGTTTGAAGACTTCAGCTATTACAGTTATTAAGAAATATATAAAAAACTATTTTCATTGTATGGGAGGTGCCACGCCTATTTATTTTTTCCCGCCCATACAAAGCTTAATTATGCATATTAGCACTATAAACCTCCGTACGAAGTTTGGAGACTTCAGCTATTACAGTTGTTGAGTTATATACAAAAAACTATTTTCATTGTATGGGAGGTGCCACGCCTATTTATTTTTTGCCGCCCATACAAAGCTCAAGTATGCATATTAGCACCATAAACATCCGTACGAAGTTTGGAGACTTCAGCTATTACAGTTATTGAGATATATTCAAAAAACTATTTTCGTTATATGGGAGGTGCCACGCCTACTTATTTCTTCCCGCCCAAACCAAACTCAATTATGCATATTAGCACTATAAACCTCCGTACGAAGTTTGGAGACTTCAGCTATTACAGTTGTTGAGATATATACAAAAAACTATTTTCGTTGTATGGGAGGTGCCACGCCTATTTATTTCTTCCCGCCCATATAAAGCTCAATTATGCATATTAGCACTATAAACATTCGTACGAAGTTCGGAGACTGCAGCTATTACAGTTATTGATATATAAACAAAAAATAATTTTCGTGGTATGGGAGGTGCCACGCCTATTTATTTTTTCCTGCCCATACAAAGCTCAATTATGCATATTAGCACTATAAACATCCGTACGAAGTTTAGAGACTTCAGCTGTTACAGTTATTGAGATATATACAAAAAACTATTTTCGTTGTATGGGAGGTGCCACGCCTACTTATTTCTTCCCGCCCAAACCAAACTCAATTATGCATATTAGCACTATAAACATCCGTACGAAGTTTGGAGACTTCAGCTAATACAGTTATTGAGATATATACAAAAAACTATTTTCGTTGTATGGGAGGTGCCACGCCCATTAATTTTTTTTCGCCCATAAACAACTCAGTTATGCACATCAGTAAATAACTTATCTATACCAAATTTGGAGACTTCAGCTATAATAGGTATTGAGGTATGTGAAAAAAACTGTTCAATTTGTATGGGAGGTGCCACGCCCAGTCGGAATTTCAAAAAATAAATAAGCCTAAAACGCATTCCCAGTTATCGGGTATGTCTTTTTTTCAAGTTTCATTAAAATCGGTCCAGCCGTTCTTGAGTTATAAGCGGTGTCACTAACAAAAAAAAATTGTTCTTTTATATATAAGAAGATATATGTATGTATACATTTTAAAAGATTCTAATATACATATTTCTTTAATTAAATCAAAAAATATATATCTTGAAAATTATTTTTATTTCTTCTGTGTATAGGCTCGATTGTTCAGTTAAAGAATGGTAAAACTATACACTCAGTTTGGCGAGGTTAGTGACCGTTGTTTTAACGGGCCTCAAAATTTCGGATAATAAATGGACCTCTTAAAAATGGTGTGTGTAACCAGATTTTTTTTAATTTAAATTTAGATACGACGCTGAACTTTATATTGTTCCCCCGACTAAAAAGTTTTGCTGTTTTCTTTACAATAACAGCTGACTTTAACGTAAGCGAATATCGTTAAAAAACTTTACTTTATCTTAAAATCGTTATATTAATTGTGAACTTATTTTAACGATGCGAACATAGTTAAAATAAGTTACTGAATCGCACTAATGATACGAGTATTATGCGTTTATGCAGATGTTTGTAAGGCCCATATGTTATAGTCTGAGACCCCCCTTCAAGTAGACCGATCGACTCAGGATCAATTTCTGAGTCAATTTAAGAATGTTCCTCCGGTTAAGTGTCCATGTAAACGCTACACGTTGCGATTTTCAAGATATTTTGATGAAACTTGGTACAGATACGTTTGTTGGCCCTGGAACAAAACCTTTATTAATGTCCTCCCGAAATGGGCTAAAAGTGGCTCGAATATTATTTCACCCTCTCAAAATTTGGCACATATAGTAATCCTTATTCCACAAACTCTTGAACAAAGCCCCCATACATATATGGTGTAGGATATAATATGATCGGGCTTAACCGACTATAACCTTCTAACTTGTTTCTACTTTTTTTTAGTATGAAAATTCAAAAAAAAATCCAGGAAAAATATAAAAGTGCATTGGTTTTTCTAAAACTTTTGGGACCATTAAAACAAATCTCGCTAAACTGAGAATATGATATTACTGCCTTTTAAGTATTTGTATAATCAAACCTATGCTATACTGGCTATGTAAATAATCAAACCGTTTTTTAATAAAAAAATTAGAGAAAATACATGTTATCAAACCTATACATTATATTTTGCAAATTAAAAAACCAGCAACCTCAACCAATGAGCATTCAATTAAAACTTAAAAAAAACAGGAAAAAGGAAGGTCTATATGGGCAGAAATACACAAGTATATTAATATATTGGATAATAAATAATATTCGTTTCACATATGTAAACATATTAAATTCGTTCAATATTATTCAGCAAGATAGGTCTTATCAGCATCGGGATCATTTACTACTTTACATTCAACTTGTTAAAGGCAATGTAGACTATGCGACTTATTTTTTTCTGAGAAAAAATAATTTTAAACTCTATCCGTATGTCAAAGGCCGTCAAAAGTAAAAAGAAGAAATATGTCATTTTACTATTGTTTGTGGCTGAAAATTTTAAAAACCATAAGAATGAATTGAAAAAAAAGCTTGATAACTGAAATAACCAATTAAAAAATTTGCAAAGCATTAACAATTTTCTAGATTTTTAACACCGAAAAAAGCAAAATAAATAATAATCAGCTGATTTATTGTTATTACTTATGTTTCCATCAATCGTGC
Source organism: Melanophora roralis (assembly GCA_963583895.1). Classification (NCBI taxonomy): domain Eukaryota; kingdom Metazoa; phylum Arthropoda; class Insecta; order Diptera; family Rhinophoridae; genus Melanophora; species Melanophora roralis. The sequence continues at coordinate 88,404,319 of OY757187.1, read as the reverse complement.
ACAGAAAAAATTTAAATAAGTTTCAATAAAAAAAAATTCTGCTATAAGTTAAAAATTTAATTGATTGCAGTTTTATACACATGAACATTGAGTGCGATCTTGCTAATAATATTGAATACAAACTTTGCTTTAAGGAGTTTCTTAATTTCAGTTTGATCCAGTAAGCTTTTTTTTTCTTTTTTATATAGATATAACTTTACCACAGCAGTCTTTATCAAATCTATGTATTCGTAAGACACGTGCATATGGATATACTGTTTACCACGGTCAAATGAACAAAAAAAAAAAACGTTTGATTTGGAAAAAAATAATCTGTATTAATGCAAATCTGTGTGCTTTTTTTAAGCTACAGTTAGCGAGTCTTTCTTAAAGTATTATTATTTTGCATCTTTCTGATAGCAAAGCAAATTTTTTTATATGGAACAGATCATGTCGCAATAATTTATCAGGTGGTGTTGATTTTACAACAACAAAATTTGGTGAATAAAATTTTCGTTTTTGTTGTAGTTTTCGTTGGTTCAGTCGTCAAAAAAAGATATGTAAATGTAAACAGCTTTGACTACCCAGCCTCGATTTATGCATGAAAAAAGTAGATCAGCTGTGCTCGTAACACCACCTGGTACACATAATTTCACCATGTAACAGACGAAAAACTTATTTATTATCCTCTTGTGTTCTTTTTCTTCTTATTAATTACCTTTTTAGTCTATACTATACAAGTTAGAGTTGTGGCTGCTTAACAAATAACTTACGCTCTCTAAAATAAAATTTCTTTCAAATAATACTTAAGTATGTCTTTAAATTTAAATAGAAGAAAGGCTTTCCATTATCAACTTTTGCATTAAATTAAAAGGTATTCCACTTGATTAGGTTAAATACATGTATGTGTAAATGGTATTTAAGTTAAACAAATAAAAAGTTTTTACAAATAATAATTAACACTCTACGACTATTAACGCTTAGATTTTTATGCATAGAAATAATAAAAAAAAAAAATTAAATGGTCTTCATTACTAAAATATGTACATGAGTATGAGGAAACTGGTACAAATATGTAAATAAAACTAGTTCTTTGTGCAAGTTATTTATTTTGAGTTCTGTTGGTCTTTAACTTTTTTCTTCTGTTAGCTTAGCATTGGATATATGTAAGTACAAGTACATAACTACATAGATTTCATATCGCATATACATATGTACGTATATGTGTATAGGTACATACATACGTACGTATGTGCAAAACATATATTCATACAAGTGTGTTTATGGCATAAACATAAACCTTATGCAAAAAAAGATATCGCTTGCTCAATATTACAAGGTTGCATATGTAAAAACATACATGTTAAAAAAATTAAATTTCAAATTTTAAATCTTCTTTTTTTAATTATTTTATTTCAAAATAAAATTTGGAAACAAAATTAAGCCAAATTTATTTTTTGTACAACAAAATTTAGTGGCATGTTTTTTAGCATAAAACTTTGATACTAAAATCTTCTACCGAAAACAGTTTTCAATGTAACATAAAACTTTAATATTCTAAAAAAAAGCTATATTTACACTACCTGAGTTCTCATCTGAGTTAAGTGTCAAACAAATAAGTTTAAATTTTTATGAGTTTCAAAAAACAGTTTGATATTTTTATTTTTGGTGTTACATTACGTCTAAGAAATTAGGTTTAGTCCGCTAATTATAAAAGTTGCTAAACTGGTATAAATTGTATTTCAATACAACAACAAGCATTTAATCTGGTAAGTTTTAGGAACTTACATTTATGACTCAGACGTTTATTAGTTTAGAAATAGAATATATTCTAATTTTAACTGAGATTAGACAAAAATATTAACAAGTTAAACCAGACATGGTGTTACACAATACAAATAAATACTAGTTGTGAAACTCAGATTATAAACCAGGTAGTGTAAATAAAGCTTAATCAAATCTTATGTTTTCTTTAACATATAGTGTTATTATGCAAAAAAAAAAATTCGCATTTGATTAGGAATTATTTATCGTAATAGACAATTTATAGCACTTTCGAAAAATTGATGGATGGATTTAATTAAAAAATTCTTAAATTCGTTTTTAAGTTGGATTACAAAGTTACATCGGCATCCAACCAGCAGGACGGGCAGACAGACAGTTATCGTGTTGGCGACTTATAAGGTGATTCTCGCTACATCGGTGTTTACTCCGCTACAAAGTCACGTTCATATAATTCGCTCAAACGTTTTATGGTTCTTACAACTTTGATGCTAAACTCTTGTACGCTTTGTAACATACGATTATGGAGCACTGCTGCTTTGTGGGGGTTAGGCGCACTTAACAACCTTCGGATTAACACTAAACTTTTCCTTTTTTACATACAAAACCTTAATAAATTTTATATGAGACCTTTTAATATTGAGCAAGCGATATGCTAAGAAACACACCTGTGGAAAGAAATTTGATAACTATATTTTAACAAACACATTCATATATACATATTCCTGCTTGTTGAACAAGAAGAGCCGACAAGAAAAGGTTTGTTCTTACGAAAATAAAAATTAATGGCATAAAAGGGAGAGAAAGAGAGTATCAGAGCTCAGAAAGATTCACAGAAGACAACTTTCTTAGCACATTTAAGAGAGACTTACTAACGTTCATCAACAAACTTTTCTACTAACCCGTTCACTTATCAGTTAGCCATACAAAATGGCTTATGTGCAAACACATATGTATGTATGTATGTGTGTGTATATAAAAATATTTGTTAGTTGCAAGAAAATAAACATATTTATAGACAATTATTTAAGAATTGATTTACATTTGTATGTAAGTAATAATGACCTTATATACACAAAAAATTTTTTATGAATACGGCTGTAAGACTTAACATAATTATGTATGTATGTATGCATACATATGCCAACATATTATGATATCGATACCAGTATAACAATTCCTACAAAGTTTACCTGAAACAACGATAAACTGTCACTTGAACATTTGTAAAATGTACCGTTGTGTAAATGACTTTTTGTTTTTTTTTTCTTTTAATAAGCTACTTAAAATTCGATTATGTAGTCATTATGCAGCTGCGAACTGAACTAGTTTTGAATAACAACAACATTTTTCAAATAAAAGACTTGAGCAAGAAACTTGCTTCTTTTGTGATTACAAAAACAAACGACATTTTCTGTCACTCTTTTTTTTACCAAATATTGCATACAAAACTTATGGAAATATTTGTGTATTAAATTGTTTAAAAAAAAAAAAACAATTATCATTTAATTTATTTGAAATGATTTTTTTTAAATCAATAATTAAGTTGACTCTTCACGTTAACGAAATAACCTTAATCTTGAAAATTGTGAAATATATTGGTGCTTTTTACTTTTTTTTTTCAAAGATGCTGTTGCTTTTGGAAAAATGTTTTTGAAGATACAAGAAAACTTGTGTGAAATTGAAAATCGAAAACGGTTGTTGTTTATTATAAAAACTACTATTTCCCTCGGAAGGCATAATATAACTTTCCGTGGACAGCGATATGATGGTATTTTGCTATCGTCTAAAAAGTCAAGCGCGAAAATATTATTCGATTATTTTTGATGAAACCTCTAATTTTTGATTGGAAAAATTGTGTAGGGATTGAAACTGACGGGTGGCCTTTAATGATGGCAGAAAACAGAATAGCAAAAAAATACAAGAAAGCGCAAATTATGCAAAACAAACGCTTTGATATTCGCATAGACTTGGCTACTCAGTATCGAAAGGCAACGAGATACCAATAATACAAAAAGTTGTATCGTTTGTTAAAGAAGCTAGAAAATTTATTTTATAAAAAACATTATCCGAAGAGTAATGCAGTTTTACTAAATTATCTAGGTGCAAAGTAGTCTCCCTTTTGCGAGAAACGGTAGGTAGATAGACTCAGTTCTACAACTTGCAGTAAAAATAAAGCACATAACAGAGGCATTAGAAAAGATACCCGATTGGAGAGATAGGGATAAGTCTTTATTCATTAAGAACTTTAATATTAAGAACTTCTCTGAGCACTTTATTTTATTTATTAATTAATTTATTTGCGGATTAAATATTTTAAATGATAAACTTACTGTCACACAGCCGCTAAGTGTTAGTCTACAAGAGCAGAATATAGATTTACAAAAAGGATCACCTCTTATAAAAACCCTGATAATGTGTCATGAGACAAGAAGGAATTAAGCCCAAACACAAGAAGAGGCAAAAAATATTTGCGTTGGTATGGCAATTTCAGTTTAAAAGCTTAAGTTTAAAAGAAAAAATCACTTTGAAAGTGTTGAAATATACTACCGCATCGACGGCTAAATACCCTTAATTGAATCTGTGTTACAAACTTAAAAGCACGTTCCTCAAAGAACGTCCTTTAGGTGTTTAACAACCCTCAACTTTTGCCTCAGAATATTACTACATTTACTGATTCAGAAATTTGAATTTCAAAAAATTGATAGAAAAAAAAATGCTTATATCGAAATTAAAGGCGGACATTTTGTATTGGAAACAAAAATGGAAAATTTATAAAGACCGCGCAGAAAATATAATAATTGTTTTAGCAAGGTGTGAAATAGATATTTCCCCAAATTTGCGAAAAATATTCATCATTTTTGTTTCAGTGCCGGTCAGTAATGCTGCGGCTGAAGTGTCATTTTCCACCCTTCGCTGTATTAACATATGGCTGAGATCAGCCATGACAGAAGACAGGCTTAACGGCTTAGCTATGTTGATATACATAATAAAATTGAAATTGCAAATGACGTGCTTAACAAATTTGCTTTAACAGGATATCATAACCTCTTAATTTGATAAATATGCTTTTTTGCCTTTTATGAAATTATAATTTTTATTTTATATGAATTATACTTTTGTTGTTGAGTTATTGTTTCAAAAAAATGCTTAAGGCTTGTTTTTCAATTGTGTGCTTCATTTAAAATCTACCCCCCCCCCAAAGCTTGAGCTGAATGCTTGCCTGCAACCACTTAAAATAAACTAGACGCTATTTTGATAAACACCAGTAATATACAAGCTTAAGACTAGGCAGAGATAATATACAGGCTGGTAGATTAATCATACATAGATCAGCAGTCTGTAAAACGGCACTTGACAATAACGGTGCCATATATTACACCCTTGAAATTTATTTATACACTCAAAAAATTATTACAGTAATTGACTGTAAGTTATTTAGGAAGTATTCCGTAAAGTTGTTTTTAAATGAAAAACCAGTTGAATTTTAATACAATATTTTTTTTAACTGATTTAAAGGGTCATTCAAAGCTTCAGCTAAACAAAAAACTGATTTTGAGTTAAAGTTATTTTTGTCAGTTATTTTTTGGTAATATTTAACTTATTTTTATTTTTTGATAGTTTGTGTTTTGCTGTGAATGACAGAAAATCTACTTAACTTTCGAGGAATATGTAAGTTAATTTTTTGATGTCTAAATTTAAATGAAAAATTTCGTTAATTTTAATGAATATCTTGTTGAACAGTTTTTAAATAAATATCCAGTTATTTTAAGTAGATTTCCAGGTGATTTTACCTTAATAATTTTTTGAGTGTAGCACAATGGTGTTAGGCCATCATAAAAAATAAGATAAGTAAGTGGCACCAAAACCAAATTTAATATATTTATGATTTTTTATTAGTATGACAGAAATACTTCGATTTGCTGTTTAAATTTGATATAATACGTTTATTTGTTTACTTAAAAATTTCAATAGTTTTTACTGGATTGCATTTGTTAACATAAAATAATAGCTGAAGAATAACAGTTGAAAGCACAAAGAAAAGGGTTATTTACTACTTATTTTTACGTTTTCACAGAACATTTTTTGTTAGGTTACATTCCCACATAAATTATTTGCAATTGTTTAAATAAACTTCAAAAGAAAAATGCAATAAAAATTTAAGAAAATATAAGATTTCAGGGTTTTTTTAAATAAAATTATGTTTGTATGGATTTTTAATATAAGTCTACATTATAACTTGTGCCCTTAGTCTTGCCATTTAAATTAAAAAAAAAAAAAACAAATAAATAAATTTCAAAGAGTTTTTTATTTTGCATTAAATTTAAAAAAAATAATCTTTATTTAAAACATATTCGACCGTATATTTTATTTATTATTTTTTATATTTAAAACGTGTTAAATGATGAGCCCCACCTTCAAGAAATTTTCTATTTAATTTTCGTTGTAGACGTCGTTTGTTTATTTTAAGTCTCTACCCTAAGAGAAATATGAAACGGCACCTCTTCTTAGTAAGTGAGTTGATGAATACATTCATTTGTAGAATATCACAACAACAATGCACACGTGTATCTTTCAAAAACAAGTGTAAACGTGTAAAAGACAGAATTTGAATCATTGGGTTAAATTTTTTTGTTGTTTTGCTTATAATAGCAAGTGTTTATTAAAAAAAAAAAATTCAATTTTGTTTGCCGTCATCAGTATATAAATACCTAACAGCTTATGGTTTAAAAACTACTTAGTAAGAATGATTGAACTCTTATTCATGTTAAGAGTGTTGTCGAGAAATTGACAATGCATTACACTCGGATAGTATTGGAATTACTTTGTTTTTAAAAATTTTCATTTTAAGCTATTAGAATTTCAAAAATTAACTTAAAACCAATTCAATATAAATTATTGAAAGGTTTAAGAAAACTTATAAAAAACATAAACATTTATTAAAGAGTTATCCAACCAAATTGTTATTTAAAACCTGATTTATAAATAAATAAAATAAATATTTGAAATTACTACCACATTTAACCCGGTGGTCGGCTGAAACTTATTTTTTTAAGTGATCTATTAAGGAATTTAAACTCTGTTTAATTAGTTAACGCGGATCAACACCTAGATGTCAAAATATACAAACAAACACGCAACCAATCAAACGTAAAGTATGTACCTTTTGACCACTAGTTGTTGAAGCAAGGCAAAGTAAACAACAATCAGCTGACGTTATGCTACCACCTTGCGTAGATACACCTTGGTTTTTGCCCCAAACTTTACAATCATGGTAGAATTACCTTACAAGATATAGTCGTAACGGACAAAATACAACTCTGTCTCTAATTTAATTCCTTTTTATGGTTAAACTATCCCGATGTTGCATAAATCCGTCAGTTGTATCAAACTATCTGAAATATCTACAAAATTAGTTCCTGTCGAAATCCAGCAAAACCGCCCGATAACGGACGGAGATATCATCCATAAACCACGACTACTTCTGTTTATTTCTCTTAAATCTGTACATGAAAACCCCTACAACTTCCTGGAGTTGCACATACATGGGTGCAATGTAAGATACTTCCACCGCATGGAACATACTTACATCCTATCTTCAGCCGCTATTAGGGTTAAAATAAAATATTAGGGTAAAAAGGGGTTTCCATACAAAATTTATAAAAATTATGTAAAAACGCCCATAACTTTCCCACAGTCAGCCATGACAGATAGAGTGTTCGACTGACCTTAATTGATTTCCCCTCCCAAATATATTCCCAGAACATACCCTCTATAACCATCGCCTAAGTGGGTCCCATACAAAGTTTGGAAATTTGTAAAAAGTCCTGCCTATAGCTTTCAGAGTGCCCGTGGATAGATCAAATGTGAACTAACCCCAATTCACTTTTCCTTGCAAACATTTTCTTAAAATATACTTACCCCCTATTTTCACCCCCTAAGGGGGTTGGCACAGCCAAGTAAAGCGCTCTTACTTGTTGTATTTAAAGTGGAGAGGAATGGATATTGATGCATTAGCTTAAAATGTGTACTAATCAATGCATTATAGCTTGTGTAAATTAAGGCATTAACATTTTAATTATAACAAAAAAATTGCAGTTGGCCAATGTTTATTTTTAAAAAAGTTCAAAAACGCTACTGGATAAAAAGCTTTTAATTTATATATCCTTCACATAGTTCAAACGGTATATGCTTATCAGTTTGCTATTTCATTTGTAATATGTACAATATTCATTTGATAAGTTATATGTAATCTGGATCCTAATAGATGATAAATTCGACCAAACAAATTTTTGTGTAAAATTTTCAGAAATATTTTGGCAAGAACGCTATTTTAAATAAGCAAAATCTGTTCACTACAAACCGAAATATAAACAAAAGTCCGAGATAAACCATTTCTTAAGAAAAATCAATGCATATGCCTTTGAAAATATCAATACGTATGGCCACCAAACTTGGTACGGATACTTTGAAGTCGTGTTTTTGGATAGAAGCATGGTGTGTGGTAGTCCCCCTACAAATTTAAAAATATTATGAAATTTTTCGTGCGCTTTATTTCGAAAACTCAAGCATCTGTCGAATTGAAATTTGCTACATAATAGTACAATACTTACATTCTGAATAGAAGAGCGGTAAATTTTAAATACGAGTTATCTCGAAAACTGCTAGAACTATCTTACTAAATTTTCCACAAAGTGTGAGCATTACTGTACAATTACTTCCTGTAGGATATTGAAAGTCCATAGCTGTTATATTTTGCGAGATGTCGCGTATCGAAAATTTCATAAATATTGTTCATTTGTATATAAATCATTTTTTTCTAAAATGCTCGTACTATTCTGGAACTACTTTGTAGTTATTTTTGATTCAATAGCTATTATAGCTTCTAAGATTAATCGCATGAAAAATTTTTTTAAAATGTATGAAATTGTAGGGGCAATACCACTTTCCCTGCCTCTACCTAAAAAATTTTCCTTAATTTTCTCAGATATATAGGGATATGTGCATGGATTGTTTCCCAAAATCTGGCTTTTTCTTCGCGTTATTTTTTGCCATATTTCTTATAGTTTGACATTAGCAGGGTCAACAAATTAGAACATAAAATTCCAAAAAATACGATAATTTTCAATTTAAACCACTAACAGCAAGTATATATGTATGTATATAATTATACAGCATTGCAGCTAATACGCCTGTAAAGACTGAGTTTCAATTACACAATTATTTTGTTTTTATTGGCATAACACAGAAAAAATGGCAACAAATATCAAGTAATTACAAAAAAATTTTTGACTAAGGCATACAAAAAATTTTTTTGTGCCAGTTGTCCTTGCAAGTATTTTTAAATTTTTCCATAGCTTTTTAAATTTTCACAAATCAATTAACGGCGGCTTGTAACAAAAATCTTTATTATATTTACAATTTAAGTTGTAAGTGTCAATTCAACAATAAAAAAACTTTATTTACTATTTGGTTGTTAATTTAACAATTAGTTTGTCGTAATTTTTTTCTGTGTAATTCTTTTTTGAAAAGAATTGAAACGGAAGCACTAACTCCTTTCGATAAATTTTCTGTATAAATGTTTAAGTAATATTGACCAACAAAGAAAGTTGTCTAAGTAAAAACCGTGATTGCTTTAAAACACAAACAAACCGTACCCATTTTGTACGCGCTTATATCCATCAAAAGGTTTGCTGTTAAATAAAAATAATAATAAGTAAAACACCAACTACTTACACAAAAAGCTTAAGCATTAAATATTAGTAAATACAACATTTTTGCCAACTTGGTAATCGCTGCTGTTCCATTTTTTTTTTTATTTTTTATTGGGAAGTTGAAAGAAAATACATTGTTATACGAGGAAATAAACACTAACTTAAACACATATTTTAGTATGTGCAATTTGAAAAAAATGCAATGTTTGCAAAAGTTTCATAAAAAACAGTGTCAAATTATAACTGCAATAAACATATACACTCAAAAAATTTTTTATGTAAAATCATCTGGAAATCTATTTAAAATAACTGGATATTCATTTAAAAACCATCCAAAAAGATATTCATTAAAATTAGCAAAATATTTTATTTAAATTCTGACATAAAAAATTATTTTATACATTCGCCTAAAATTAACTAGATTTTCTTTTATTTACAGTAAAACACAATGTATTAAAAAGAAAATAACAAATTTAAATATTACTAAAAAATAATTGACAAAAAAAACTTCAACTGAAAATCCGTATTTGTGTTCAATTAAAGCTTTGAATAACGCTTTTAATCAGTTAAAAAAATATTGAATTAAATTAAACTGTTTTATTGTTTAAAAATACTTCGCAAATAACTTACAGTCAGTTACTGTAATAATTTTTTAAGTGTACATTTTTAGCATGTGACAAGACCTAGATTTAAAAAAAAATCACATTAAGAGCAAGTGAGCAACAGAAAAATGCATTACTTCGAAAAATAATGGCCAAGTAGTTTCTTATTTGGTAGCTTAAATTAGTAGCAACTTTATGCTACGAGGGAATTAATTTAAAACTGATAAAAAAACTCTCATTAAATAATAAACTATACAAAAAATTCAAAGGTCCAGAAATATGTATGAAAGGCTAACATAAGGACAATAAATTCGACCTTTGCACTGCATTTGAAGTACATAATACTCGGTAATAGCTCAGCCTGTTTAATATACCCACACTGCATACGTGATAGATTGCGCGTATGAATCATTTCCTGAATAGATTAAAGCATGTTCCCTCATCTACTTGCCTGGCAAGATGTAAATGTTTTTTCTTGTTATCAAAGTACAGCTTTCAATTTTAGGAATATTTGAATGAAATTCGGCACTTTTTATTTTGAATTTACACTTCTACCTACATATATTCATAATAATTATAGGGGTTTAAAAAGAGCTTTTTTTGACAGATTTCTATGGAACAATTGATTTTTGTTTTGATTGAAACAGAATTTTTCATTGCACCCATACAAATATTCTGTCGGAGTAACCGGAGGATTCACTGAATTTTGTTACTATATATTTTACATGTACATTCATGGGAATATTTTCCAATCTCTACAAGACTTTGCTTACCTTGGAAACTTTATACCACTACGAAATAAAATTTTATCACATTGTAATCGATTGTTTTTACAGCATACCCCTTACAAATATTTCTATTTATCTGAGCAGAGATATGTTTTCACAATGCAATGGCTTAATTGGGGAAAAAGTTATTTTGGAAGGAGCAAGAAAAGATGTAGTCTCCTGAAATAAAAAATATTTCATAAAATTTTTCTCAAAACTATTATAGCTGTCGGTTCACAAAAAGACTAATGTGAAGAATATATTAGATTCATCATAGCCAACTATAGTGATTTTATTGTTTTTAAATGAGGACGACCTTACTTGATTTAGTGCAGATCAATCTATTATAGATGGTACGTCCCAAAATGGGCATTTACTAAAGATATTGTTAACCCCTATAAATACTTTACGCACTTCAACCCATAATAAAGTTTTAAATTATTTTTATATAAAAACAAAAATATTTGTACAAAATTTTTAAAGATCGGTCAATTATTAACCATTGGCCCTTTATTTACATTTTTTCATATGTTAGTACCTAATGAATAAAAGAGTGTGTGTAAACTACTTATAACTTTTATTAAATTATGTATTATTAATTTTCTAATTTTTTGTTTAAAAAATCTTTGGATTTGTATTAATAAACCCAAATTTAATATTCTTGGTAAAGACTTCTTTTCTCTTCTTTAAAAAAAAAAGTTTTTTGTCAAAAATAATTTTGCAAAGCAAATATAAAAATTTTTTAAGAAAGTCAAAGAACTTACTTAGCTTTACCCCAAAAGCCAATTAATGGAGCCTAACAAATTTCTTTGTGCACTGTGCCTTAGCTTAACAACAAAAGTTTAAACTATCAGAAAGTCAAACATGTGCTTAAATAAAAATTGACCGGGTGGGAAATTAAACTAATAATTTTATAAAAGCATTACATTGCCAATAGTTTTTACACATTTAAAAAAAAAAAATAAAAACCGCACGGTGATAACATTTTAAAAATTATACATTCAATATGGTAGCTTTTTAATACCAATATGATTGATAGTTGAAGGGCTACATATTCTAGATGACGTTAGCATGATGATAAAAAGAAAACACCTTTGGCTTGGTTAGTTAGAAGCAGGAAAGCTCCGTGCTGATTCACCATGGTACATAGGCCAGTGGGTTATGTAGCTGATGTTAGTAACCAAAAAAATTAACAACTGATCAGAGAGTACTGAAACCCGTAGTGAAAACTTACTCTTTCAATAAAAAGTTTCTTTCTGAAACTAACGCTTATAAAGTAAAAATAACAATATTAATTTCTTCCTGTGCAAAAATTAGAATTAAGTAGGGATCGAACTTGAGCAGAAGTAATAATAACAAAATTGTCTATAAAATTATAACAAAATATATTAACTGAAATCAGTAATGTTTTTCACATCCTCAACTAAAAACAAGTAAATAAATATTATGTATTAAAAAATAACAATAAGTTTTTATAGGGATTTTGCTTTAGTAATTAGAATTCAAAAGACTTAAGACACAAACGTGACACATACAGTTTGTCAAGTAATTCTTTTCATAGTTAAAACAACATTTAGGAATTCCAAGAACAAATTTATTTTGTATAGAAATTTTTTTTACACATTCCGTTACTCTGTCTTAAGCGGTGTCAACAGAATATTTTAATTTTTACTTGGGGTCTACACGTAGCAATATCTATTGCGACAATTGTCAAATTTGATAGCTTTCATACAAATTCCAACTTGTGAGTTGCAAGTTGTCACATATAGCAATCTATTGTGGAGTAATTGCTCTAGCAATAACATAAGCAATTAGCTCTCAGATCAGTGTTCCTGTCTTTTTAGTGTTTCCTTCTTGAAGCTTGTTGGCAGAAAAAGGTAAAAATATGGAAAATAAAGAGATTGTATTGGTTTAACTTATAAAAAAGCTCAATTAAAACATTTAATTTTATAAAAACAAATATAGAGAAAAAATAAAATTTGTTATTCATGTTTTTTTTTAACCGAAGCAATCAGCAATCGCTATACGGTTATTCTGTTGACGTATTTGCTTGTGCTCAGCAATAAAAATTGCTCCGTGGAGATGCCGCGTTAGGTAATGCAACAACAAAAGGGCAAATTTCCTTGAATTTTGAGTAATTGTTTTTTTTAATGTAAAATGGTTTAATAAAAAAGTTTAGGTAAACAGTTTGTTTATTTTGTTACTATAAGATCAACCAAATTGAAGAAATTGCAAATTTTTTCCTCTTAAAAGCATTATCAGGCAGACTAAAATAAAGGTACAACGCAAATTAAACGTAAAACATTAAACACAATTTACGATAGATTACAATCCAGTAGAAAATGAATATGCCCCTTTAAGTTTTGCATAAAACGACACAAAATTTGGTTAAAAAACACAAATATTCCTCATGAGTATCTAGGAAGGCAATTCTGCTTTTAGTGTAAAATATTCAAAAATGATGCTCCAAAGTCATAATGCACTACAAAGATGTTGCCAAAAAACTCTGACAGCACTTTAAAAATTCCAAATCTGCAGTAATATTTTAAAAATTGTCAGGTTTGCTGTTGGTTTGTATTTAATTCAAAGAAGATGGTAAAATTTAAATTATTCTAAGGTCTTGATGTTTACCATATACTGAAATTTGTTGGGCCCACCTTAGGTAAAATGTCGAAAAATAAATAAGAATTGATTTGGGAAAAGTAAGAAAAAAATACTATTGGAATATGGTATTTGAACTAAGAGTAATTCTTGATGCTCAGACAATTTTAGCAGCCAAAACATTGGAAATGTGAAATAAACAAAATATTTTGTTTAATGTGAAAACATTTATTTTACAGCCCAAAAATATATCTGTAGTTTTTTAGTTCTCATATTTTTTTGTTGAAATTGAACCTTTTTTGTTGATTACTGCATTATAAAACATATAAATGAAAAATATATATTAAAAAAGGTACGAAAAAAGTTAATTTTTTTAATTCAAAGTCTTGGTTTTTTAAGGTTTTTTTAAGTAAGAAGATTTTCTTAACAAACTGTATGTAAGTGTGAAGGTGCAAATAATGTTAATTTAATACTTACAATTTTTAACAGATATATATCCTTCGGCTCCACTACTGGCATTGTCACCGCCACCACCATTCATTAGATGACCATTAGACTGACGTCCTACGCTATTTAGGGTAGTGATGCTGCCAGTCCTTGAACGCCAGCCCGAATTGCTGGCTGACGATGACTGTTGAAAATGATGATGATTTTTCCCATTGGAAAGACCCACACTAGTTAAATCTCCATTTGATTTGTTATCCACATTACTTTTAAGGGTTCCGTACATGCTGCTTCCTGTTCCACCGCCTGTGCTACCCGTCTCCAATTGACGAGCGTATGAATTGTCGGCATAGGCGTGAAAACAACATCTGACTAGAGCATTTGCAGCTGCCTCACGCTTACAAATAAACACATGACATTCCAGCACTTTAATGCCAGTAGTGCGTCGTAAAATGGCTGCAAAAATGGGTGGATGTTGCGCGCGCGGCATGCGAGCAAATGGGGAGTCGAGAGGCAGAAATTTTGGCTCTGGATTTGAGTTACCACGTTCTGGTATAAGAACCTGGCGTACGGCTGCACAGTAGTGCAAAGACTCGATGGGAAAAAATCTTGTAATTTCCTTAAGATTTTCGTCTACATTTTCAAGAAGTATACCATTTGACCATACACTTAGCCAAGAGTCTATACCTTTGGCACCAACAGCTCCCTCCGAGGGATAGAGGCTACGCAATGGTTCTTGAATACCTTGAAGGCCATCTTTACTTTGCCTGGGTACAGCGCTACCCAAATACAAGACACGACAGCGACAAATTGGTGTTGAGTCAACCATTTCGATTTTGTTACAATAATAAATGCACTATACCAGCAAAGAGGAAGTAGTTGCAGCGGAGTTGAAGGGGATATGTCGAAAGAAGATTAAAAAGAATGACTAACTTAACTCTCGAAGTATTACTTTTTTTCTTTTGCAATAAATTACTTCCTTGAGAACACGTTTTTAAGCACTATTTTTGTTGTTGTTGCTTCACTTGAATCAAGTACAAGAATAAAGAACTCAATAAGTGGTAGTAGCGATGAGAAGTAAGAATTGTTTAAGCAACTTAAAAATAAATAGAAAATAAGTAGCAACAAACCGAATATGTAACACAATAAGATTAAGACGGCGATGATGATGATGATGACGCTGATAGTGTATAGTAGTAACACATACGTTGTCTTAAAAATGTGACAAGAACGTATAACTTAGAAACCAAACGATCACGTAAATCCGACTCAACAACAAAGCGACAAAATTATAATTAAACATAAAACTAAATGGAAGAACGAACGACCAACCGCAAGCCTAGTTCTTTTCTAGTTGAATCTGATATTTCTTTTTTTTTAGTTTTTGTTTTGTTGGCAAAAAGGTTGTTTTTCTGGTTTAAAATGTAGTAGAATTTCTAAGTTTCTTAGAGAGCAGAATATATGTAAATTTTTTTCATAGAATTATTATACATACATAACAATCTACATTCATATATTTTTTATTATTTCTTTGATTAATATTTTAAAATTCTGGTATTTCTTAAAAAGTTGTTTTTGCACTGGTTCTGCCAATTAATTCGCATTTTTGCACAAATCTTTTAATAAATTATTAAATCCACAAGCCGTTAAGGAATTTTATATTTTTCGGATACTTGGTACTCGTGTTATACATGTCGTATAAGATTGGGCTGGTTTTCTAAATTTTAATATTAAAATATTTATGAAATTTCATTTTATTTTCATGCTTTTTTTATTACAACTTGAATCTTTTTTCGTGGAATTTTAACGATTTCTCTTCCAAATTTTTTTTTATTTATTCGTAAATAAGACAGTAGAAAACAAAATAATATGTATTTAAATTTGCACTTTTCACTTTGATAATCACATCACATCGTCTCGTCACCAATTCACATACTTGAAGACGTTTTTTTCTTCCATACACACATACAAATTCACTGTACCCCTGGTATATGTGTATACTTTTTGGGTATGTGTGTGTGCACAAATCAATATAAAATGCTTACGTATGTGCGCGTACGCTTCGTGATGGTATTTGTAGTACCTACTTAACAAAAAAATCTTTTTGTTTGTTAAATTTTAAAAGTTCACAACCGAGTATCAATGAATAGAATAAATAAAATATGAAGTAAAAAAATGTCAGCGTTTTTATTGCTTTTTTTAATTTATTTGTATGTGTGCGTGTAAATGTTGAACATGCCCGCTTAATCCATCCGTATGATCGTTGTTAACGCGGCACAGATATACTCAAGAATACTCTATTCAATGTTGTGTCTTAAAGCAATTTGTTACCGTCTAGAGTCTAGACTTAAAGCCTGACTTGCTGAGTTGTTTAACCACTTTATTCAATACGATTTTGGCCTTTTATGAATAAAATAGTGTTGCCAGGGATCTAGTTATATACTAATGTATTTAAATACTTCCTTGGAAGTTTTGCATTTGTATATACAAATAGTTTCACTTTAGTTGGAAAAATTTAAACGATCCTTTTTTTTAAATTTAAATAGTTGTAAAAACTCTTGTTTTTTAGATTTGTTACACATTCAAAAAACTCCTCAAATAGAAAAATGCTTTTAAGACCTAAATAAAAAACAAAGGCTTAAAATAATTTAATGAACAAATTTTTACATTAGTATAAACATATAAAAACATATACAATTGCTAAAAAATTATCCGTTAAGTATATCCGGAAATTATTTTTATTAAAATTAAATTACATTACACAAAAATTACAAAAAATATAGAAAGCGAAACGTCCTGGCTTTGAGAGGAAACTGTTTTGAGTTTTTTAATAACAAAGTTACAAACTGCCACAACCTAGTAACATAGGTTATCTCTGTCTTGTTTCTCTCTGAATTACTGCGATTACAAATATGTAACCGAATGGCATCACTGAAATTTCAATCTGACGCAAAGAAACATTATACTCTCTTAGCTTGAACCCTAAAGATACCAAGTAAGAGTATAAGTAATCAGGGATGGAAAATGGTTGTTGTTAATTCGGATTTGTTGAAATACGTATGCATGTGTGAATAGTTTAGATAAACAACAGGCGCTCATGGTTTTTTTTCTTAATTAAATAAAATACTCTTTTTTAATTCCTAAATATGCTATTTTGGGCTAAGCCAACAATTTAAAACAGGCGCCTTAACCGGAGCACAAAACTCAAAATACACAAGACTAGTGATGGGACAAGGGTAAATACCCAAATGGTAAATTGGGTATTTAAATGTAAGTACCCAGGTATTTGCCCAAGCGCCTGGGTATTTACCCAAAATGTGGGTATAAATCAGAATAAAGAAAAATTTAAATTAATTAAAAGAATTTAATTTTTTATTATGAATTAGATTTTTTAATAACAAATGAAATCATTTCGTTTCGAAACTTTAATCTTTCTAGTTGCTTCAGCACTGTTGTTGTCATCGCTCCCACTCATTACATTGAAATGCCATAAGCACGCTGATTAGCGGTTCTTATTAAGAATTGTTGTTGTGTTTGATGCAGTCAAAACTGCCTTATCTGAGCAAAACGCATTAAGAATTGTAAAAACAAAATGCACTTAAACAAAATATGTTCAAAATAAATTTGAAAATGCGTAAAATATGTAACAACGAGTATTTGTTATTCAAATGAGTATTTACCCGAAATTAGATAAATACCCTGGTATGAAAATGGGTATAAATGGGTAAATACCCAGCGTAGGGTAAATACCCAGGTCTAAACCCATCTCTACACAAGACACTTAATTTACCGGTACTACTATACGGTGCGGTGCGCAGGCATGGACACTTGCTTAAGCATATGAACCGGTTCTTAGAGTTTTTGAGAGAAAATTGCTTTGCAAAATATATGGACTAGTCTGCGTAGGCGGAAAATATCAGCATCGTATTAACCAAGAGCTGTATGAGTTATATGCTGATATCAATGAAGTGAAGCGCTTGAGAATCCAAAGACTTTGCTGGCCCGGACATGTTGTGCAAATGAATTAAGGTGCTCCAGCGAAAAAGTCGTTTCAACATGATTCGGTGGGAAGTCGCCAAAGGGGAATACAAAAACTCCGTTGAAAAGACCAAGTCCGAGAAAACCTTTCTAAGCTCAACGTGAGAATTTGAAGAAGAAATACTGGGCACCGAAATAAAAATACATTCTTAGTTCGGCCAATGACTCACACGGGTTGTTATAAACGTCCAACTAAGTAAAGAAAGTAAGTAAATGAAGCACGTAAATGGGTTAACTGTGCGTACTTTTAAACACGAAATGGTACAAAATATCTTATTAAAAACAAGAAGAAGAGTAGGGGGGAATTACATTGAGAAGAAATTTTCAAGAAAAAACCGTCTCTATGGCAAAAACAACTGAGGGAGCAAACCCCCATAGGGAGGATTTTGCCTCCTCAGTTCCCCCCTACTAATAAGTAAGAGCACTTTACTACCCTATGCCTAATCATATGTAACCTTCACATTAGCTTTTTTGCATCCCCAGGGAACCGAATATAGAAAATGTATATAAACAAAATTAGGTTGTGGTCAGTTTATTAGAGTCTCTGTGCCCATAAAATTGTACTTTTTTATTAGGGGCATCTGTCCCATTGCTCTAACATAAATATTTTTTTCCAAATTCTATGCTTGTAACAAGTTTAAAGTCAAAATTGTCTGTTTTTATACTAAAATTTTTTGAGCAGGTTAATGGGTTAACTGTGGTCAAAAGATGAAATAGTTTTCGAGTATCAGCATATAGATAATTTTGTAAAATTTATGCAATTATAGCTAAGCTACCACTTTTCTTGTTCCTTTCCAAAAAAACATTTCCTTCAGTAAGTTTGTTGTCTTTAAAGTATCCTTGCCAAATTTTGTGGCAACGGTGGCCGTAGTTATTAAGATAAAACAGAACGAAATTAACAGATTTTGTCTTGAAAAATAGGTTGTCTCAAACTTTTGCTTATATTTCGAGCCTTGTTTTGCCGATTCTGCTGGTTTTAAATGCCTACCAAGTTAGGAATATTTCTAAAATTTTGACACCAAAACGCGCTTCGTAGAATTGGCGTTTCAGCTTTTCCAGTCCTGGTACAATATTAACACAATTTTCGAGGAATTTTATATATTTCTCTTTCTCTCTTCGAAAACAGACACTAAACCCGCTTATTCAATGTAACAGGTAGTATAAAGTGAATTAAGAAAATATTGCATTTTCTTTTTACTTCTCTCTTTATGTAAGGGTAGTTAGTAGGTATTAACAAACTTACTATCTTCTGTGTTTATTTGTCTTTAGTTTTTAAAAATCTTTTATTTGCATTTGTTGCTTAGTTTACACATTTTTTAATGCACTTACTATATAAACACATACATGCATAATAAGTATACACACATATACAGACGTATATTAATACACAGTTGCACTTACTGATCTACTGAGAGTTAATATTAATTATTTCAGCAACATTTTACGACTTGTTGAAATACCGTTGATTACCGTAAATACCAAAAAATATACTCTAAATAACGTAAATAAAACAGAGAACAAAGTTTTCAACAAGTTACATTCCTGTCAAAATTATACTCAAATATGAATGCATGTCTTGTGTAGGTTTTGTTAAAATTTTTTTTTATTTGTAATAACAACAATTCTACTCATTGTTTTAAAATTTCATAGCTCTCATATTTTTTTCATATACATTCTTATATATGTACCTGTTGAACAATCTGATAAATACTTTTCTTTTTAATTTAAAAAGTATTGAGTTTTAAGTTTTTCTTACTTCTACACCATTTCCAATTGTATTTCATATTTTTTTAATTTATTTTCAGAAATTTTTCAGTTTCAGAAATTTCTAAATCAGATTTAGAAATTTAGAAATGAAATACGGGTAAAATATTTCGAAACCCACATGGCAAAATCTAAAATACGAATTTTAAAATACAATTAAAGCATTCTGAAATTCCATTAGAAGGGTTTGAATTAAAAAAGGAATTTTTAAAACTGAGAAAGAAACTTTAAAAATTGAATTATAAAGCTCTCAAACTAAATATATATGTTTGAATTTGAATTAAAAGTTTCTGAAATTGGATTAGATATTTCTGAAATTAAATTAGAAATTTTCAAATTTAGTAAAAATTTTCTGAAATCGAATCAGAAATTTTATAAAAACAGTTATAAATTTCTAAAATTAAACTATAAATTTTTAAACTGTTATCAGAAAATTCTGTAATGCTAATGAAAGTAGTGTAGAGCTATAGATTTTATTTACAGAAGAAATTTTTTGATTTATAAACAGGATTTGCTGGCTTGTTCAAGTAATTTCGAATATCTTTATTAATCTATTTTCTTATCATATGTGGATATGGGTGGGAAAACATGTATGTCTATCAATTAAACCTTCGAACGAGGAAATTTTGTAATGTGCAAAATACCACGGCAGAGAACGCGAATAGATCATTCGCGCGTGCATTGAGCAGCCCATAAAGGAGTATAATTGCCCTAAAGGAAACCCTATTGTATGTTAAAAACATGGTCAGTTAGACAATTGATATCCTAGGGCCGACCATATAACTTATCTTTGCATTACATCGGAGTATAATTGTGTAACGTAGCACCAAATTGGTTTTAAAATCGAGTTGTAGAGTAGAAGTTTACAATCCAGACGTAGCACAGAGTTTCTACCATTTAGCCAGTGGATTTGAGCAGCTTTAAGTTTCATTTGAGTCAGATTCGCATCTATATGAGGCTTCCATGTGAGGCGGCGATCTAGGTGAACACCAAGATATTTTGTCTCGGTTCGTTGAGGCACCATATGGTTGTTAATAGTGATTGGAGAGCACGTTTCTTTGCGTAAAGTAAAAGTTACGTGGGTACATTTTTGTTCATTTATTTTTATTCCCCATAACTTTGCCCATTTTTCAACTTGAGCTACGTGTTGCTGCAGTTGGTTCGAAGCCTCTTTAGGGTCTTTATGAATACTAAGGAAAGCAGTATCATCAGCAAATGTCGACGTGTGTGTAAAACTATTGGTTGGCATATCTGCTGTGTAAAGCAAGTACAAAACTGGACCTGGTATGCTCCCATGAGGTACACCAGCCCCAATTGGTTGAGAAAAACTTTTTTGATTTCCCTCTTTGATCATAAATTGTCGACCGGTTACGTATTTTTCTAAAAGGTTGAAAATATTAGCTGGAGTGTTGAGCTTTATTTTGTTTAGAAGGCCTTTATGGTATACTTTGCCGAAAGCTTTTGAGATATTGATAAAAAGCCTGGAGCAGTACTTCTTTTCCTCAAAGGCTTTTCTTATAACCTGTACCAATCTGAGTATTTTTTCTATGGTACTATGTTGGCTTCTAAAGCCGAAATGGTGCTTTGGAATGCAGTTGTTGTCTTTGAGGATCGGATTCAGCTTGTTTTTAAGCAATTTTTCAAACAATTTTGACATTGTGGGTAACAAATTTATAGGCTTATAAGACCCTACCATCGAAGGATCTTTGCCAGGCTTAGGAATCATCTTTACCAAGGCAACTTTCCATATAGACGGAAAATGTTCAAGCCGAATTATCGCATTAAAAATAAAAAGAATTATACTTTTAGCTGTAACAGGTAGCTCAAAGAGCATTTTGTTGCTTATTTTATCAACGCCAGGAGCTTTTTACAATTTAGTTTAGCGATAGCCTCTGCAACATCTGTAAACCGGAAAAGTATTTCTAAAGGACGTCTGGCAATAACAGGCTGTAATTCCCCCACGTCTGTGCATGTATTGGGGGTGAACACGTTTTTTAAATGATTTGCAAACAGATCGCATTTTTCTTCGTCATTTCTAGCCCAGGATCCTCTCAGATAACGCAGCGGGTGTTTTGCGATAATGGGTCTCTTAAGACGCCTGGCTGATCGCCATAGAGAATAATTTGTCTGAGGAGTCGCGTCTAGACCTTCTAGGTACTCTTTCAGTGATGCCATTCTGTAAACCTCCAGCAAGCTTTTTAGTTGGGTTATACATTCTCTCAGCTTAGTTTTAAGTTGGGGCGATCAATGTTTTTGGCATTCCCTGAGGGCTCTCCTTTTTTCAGATTCAAGCTTTTCCACATCGTCAGAGAAAATTTTGTTGTACCTCGCCTTCCGGTAGGTAGAAGACGCATGTTCAACGGCTTTTTTAATGTTTTCATTTAGGACGCTCAGACAATCATCTATGTCTCCGGGAGTTTTTAGCGGTTGGTTCTCCGAGCAGTGGGTACTAATATATTTCTTATATTTTAACCAATTTACTTTTTTAGATAAGAAAAATTCACTAGTTGCTATTTGTTGAGGACTGCAAATAGTGATTATTGTGGGTGAGTGGTCAGAAGATAAATCCAAGGAGGACTGAGCCTCAATAACCTCCGGGGATATACCTTTTGCTACGCCAAAATCGTTGACGTCTGGAATTTTATTGTGGTCCGTAGGCCAGTAGGTTGGTTATCCAGTTGAAATAACGCAAGGCCCCATTTCAGACACGGCATCATACAAGACATGACCTCTGGGACTAATTAGACGGGAGCCCCAGTACGTGTGATTAGCGTTATAGTCTCCAGCAGCTATGAAGCGGGGACCTAAGGATTTGTAAAAACTGTTGTACTGATACCTCGTTATGGAGAATCTAGGCGGACAATAAACTGACGAAATAACTAGGTTATGGATGAATTCGTCAATGCAGACGTTTGTTGCTTGGATGTAACATTCGGATAGGCCACCCACCCATTGGTGCTTAATTCTTGATTTATTAATAAAGCAGATCCATCACAGGATCTATCCCTGAGATCCTTTGAATCATAAAAATTATATCCACTTATTCTAAAGCTGCTTCTAGATATCAACTTTTTGAGTTGAATTTTTAAGACAAATTTTCGCGTTTTATTAGTGCTTAAGTTAATTATTTAAAATCTTTTTATTTTAAGAAATTAATATTAATTTCTAAATATTATTAAGGATTTGACACAATTTTTTTAAGTTTGCTTAAAGGACTTGTTGTAGTTTAACTTTGCTTACATTCATTTTATTTGTTCTTACACTAAGTCACCAGTAGACTTCAACTAATTTTTGAAAAACCTCATGAATATTTTCTGCCTTTATGTAGTAACTTCAATAAACTTATTGAGAATTACTATTAACAAACCTAAACATTTAAGTGTTTCCTTAAAAACCCAAACAAACCATTTATCGCTATTAGCTGTTTTGATTTTCTTTTTTCTTTATACATTTGGATAACCATTGATATTCTAAGGACTACCGGAAAACAAAATACTTTCGTATTAGAAAATTTCCAAATGTTGTTCAGGATTTGATTTCAATTTTCTTAGTTTATTATAAATGAAAACATTAAAAAAGCCGTTGAACATGCGTCTTCTACCTACCGCCAGGCTAGGTACAACAAAGTTTTCTCTGACGATGTGGAAAAGCTTGTATCTGAAAAAAGAAGAGCCCGCAGGGAATGGCAAAAACATAGATCGCCCCAACTTAAAATTAGGCTGAAAGAATGTACAACCCAACTAAAAAGCTTGTTGGAGGCTCACAGAATGGCATCACTGAAAGAGTACCTGGAAGGTCTAGACGCGACTCCTCAGACAAATTATTCCTTATGGCGATCAGCCAGACGTCTTAAAAGACCTGTTATCGCAAAACCACCACTGCGCAATCTGGAAGGATCCTGGGCTAGAAATAATGAAGAAAAATGCGATCTGTTCGCAAATCACTTCAAAAACGTATTCACTCCCAATACATGCACTGACGTGAGGGAATTACCGCCTGTTGTTGCAAGACGTCCTTTAGAAATACGTTTCCGATTTGCAGATGTTGTAGAGGCTATCGCTAACCTTAACGGTAAAAAAGCTCCT
Organism: Melanophora roralis; assembly: GCA_963583895.1. Lineage (NCBI taxonomy): Eukaryota > Metazoa > Arthropoda > Insecta > Diptera > Rhinophoridae > Melanophora > Melanophora roralis. Next base: position 88,380,542 of record OY757187.1, on the reverse strand, counting down.
GGCGTTGACAAAATAAGCAACAAAATGCTCATAGAGCTGCCTCTTACTGCTAAAAGAATCATTCTTTTTATTTTTAACGCGATAATTCCGCTTGAACATTTTCCGCCAATATGGAAAGTTGCCTTAGTAAAGATGATTCCTAAGCCTGGCAAAGATCCCTCGAAGGTAGAATCTTATAGGCCCATAAGTTTGTTACCCACAATGTCAAAATTGTTCGAAAAACTGTTAAAAAACAAGCTAAATCCGATCCTGAATGACAACAACTGCATTCCAAATCACCAATTCGGCTTTAGAAGTCAACATAGTACCATCGAACAAACTCACAGGTTGGTACAGGTTATAAGAAAAGCCTTTGAGGAAAAGAAGTACTGCTCCGGGCTTTTTATCGATGTCTCACAAGCTTTCGACAAAGTATGGCATGAAGGCCTTCTAAACAAACTAAAGCTCAACCTTCCAGCTAATATTTTCAACCTTTTAGAAAAATACATAATAGGCCGACAATTTATGATCAAAGAGGGAAACCAAATAAGTTGTTCCCAACCAATAGAGGCTGGTGTCCCTCAAGGAAGTATACTAGGTCCAATTTTGTACTTGCTTTACACGGCAGATATGCCAACCAATAGTTTCACACACACGTCGACATTTGCTGACGACACTGCTTTTCTTAGTATTCACAAAGACCCTAAAGAGGCTTCGAACCAGCTGCAACAACACGTAACCCAAGTCGAGAAATGGGCAAAGTTATGGGGAATAGGGATAAATGAACAAAAATGTACCCACGTAACTTTTACTTTACGCAAAGAAACGTGCCCTCCAATCACTATCAACAACCATAATGTGCCTCAATGATCTGAGACAAAATATCTTGGTATTCACCTAGATCGCCGCCTTACATGGAAGCCTTAACTTAAAGCTGCTCAAATCCACTGGCTAATTGGTAGAAACTCTGTGCTACGTCTTGATTGTAAGCTTCTAATCTACAACTCGATTTTAAAACCGATTTGGTGCTACGGTATACAATTATGGGGCACTGCTTCCGCCTCTAACATCGAAAAAATACAACGCCGTCAAAATAAAATCCTAAGAATGATAACTGGTGCTCCGTGGTATGTGAAAAACAGCAACATCCATAAGGATCTAGAAGTTCCACTAGTTAAAAGCGAAATCCTGAAATATGTGGACAAGTATTTAAATAAGCTGGAAACGCATCCAAATCCGCTCGCTCGAAGTATCTTGCAACATAGTAGACACTCCCGTCTGAAAAAGAGGGATACTATTGCGCTTAGATGAAGATAACTATTTTATTATGAGAACTTAAATTTTAGTCTGGCACTGGCTGGGCTAATATTAATTACTTAGTCTTAAGATTTGAATACTTATTGTTAGTTCGCTTAAGCGAAGATCCAATAATAAAATATATGAAAAAAAAAAAAAAATTATAGAGGAAATTAATATTTTCCGTTAATGTCGAAAGAAACTTTATTTCAAAAACCAAGGATTTCTTCATTTAATTTACATGTTATCTAAAAAGGTAACAAAATAATTCAATTTTAATTGAATAGATGAAAAGTGAAGTTAAATAAAAATTATTTTTATTATTAGTTTGGCGCATTTTGCACTTTTTTAAAAATTGCAAATTAAGGATTGAAATTTTTATACTCAAAGCACACTTTTGCATTTCGTACCTTGTTTTAGTTAATTTTCAAAACTGCCTTTACTAAGTATCGGGTTAAATGTTAGTATAATTTACCAATGCTCCCTATGATCGATGGCAACATATATACATACATACGTACATATATATATAATATACCCAACCAAGTTACTTTTTACAGTTTGTTAGGTTTTGTAGTTTTTAAAAGTAAACAGAGGGGATACCTTCTCTTTTGTTTTCTTCTCATATAAAGTAGGTATACCTGAAGGAACTTTTAGCTTAGCCGAAAAAGTCTTAGAGATAATTCTTCAATCTATTTTACCTTCTTTTTCTGTCTTCAAGCATAATATAAAATTTTTTATTACTTAGACTAGTTTTTGTTTTGAAATGATTGTCGAAGAATGTTGATTGCCCACGTAAAATATTCTAGCAAATGCTGAAACTATCATATGCATACAAACCAGAATCATTGGTATTTGTGCAAATTTAAGCAAATAAATTAAAAAAGAATTATAATAACAAATTTAAAAAGCACCAATTTAACTTGGTTAAAAATTATTTAAAAAACTGACATAAGCTAGTATCTATGTTTGCCACACATTTGCATATATCGTCACCTTAAAAGCAAAATACCCATCAGCACTTCCAAAACGTTACAGGCAAGATGAAAATGAATGTGAAAATTTTGTATGTTTTGCATTTTAGAAATATACATATATCATCACCTGAAACGAAAAACGCCTTAACTAATATGCAAAAAGAGTTAAGGATAACCATTAGGGCAAAGGTAAATTTTTATTAATTAGGCGTTTTGCGTTTTAGGTAACGATATGTAAATGTTAAAAATATGTGAAAACAAAATTAATGTTAAAAAAGAATCTGAAATCCTTGGAGTTTTTTTTTATATAGCCAAAAAATAAAAATTAAAACAAAGTTTAAGTGTGCGAATATGTGTGTACATTTTTTATTTTGGTTATTTTGGTTGATAGCCTAAGTAGCTAGCACTCAACTTATTTTATGACTTTATAATAATTTATTATTGTTAAGTTATCAAATTAATAAATAAATAAATATTTTGGTTGTCAAAGAATTAATATTTTGACAGTAGAAAGCCATTATTGTAAGTTGTTTATTAAGCGCGTTCTATCTAAATATGACCCGAACCAACCTATCAATCAATTATACACGAAAGAAAATACGAGAACGCGTTAATACACTTACACTTTTTAAGTAACGCACTTTTATTTTCCACTGAATTCTTAATGATTTTTTCAAGAAAGTAGTTTTAAAACTTTTTCAAACAGGACATTGACAACAGGTAAGTAAACGCTCCTGCCTACTTAAAAGGTTTTTAAAACGAAAATTATTATTGTAAAATAGTACGTATACGTAAATTTAATATCTTTCCCATAGGTAAACAGTATCAAGCAAAACTAATTAAACAAAACACCAATGCTTTCTTTCATATATGTATATAAAATTTTTCTTGTGTGAAAATGTCAAAACTATATTTACTGGGTCCTGAGTAACGTTAACACAAAACATAAACTAAGTAAACTTTACTTAAACCAAGCAATAGATATGAGAAGTACGGCGAGTACGGATTTTCTAGTACGAACTTCTTAATTTTAGCGACAAAACAAACTAAGCAAACTCTTGATATTAATACAGGGTGTCCGGCGGAAAGGTTTACTACTTTGTTTGCTTATAATTTTTGATTAAATAAAATAATAATAAATGTTTTATTTAATGCCGGCAATTATGTATAAAATACAATATCAGATAAATGTCTGCCTCTGTTAGCCACACAACTGCGAGCTCTTTTGAGTACATTTTTCATTACATTCTCACACATTTTACGCGGTATTTCATTAATTTCGTCACGAATATTTTATTTGAGCTGCTCCAGCGTTTCTGGTTGGTTTGCATAAATCTTGATTTTCAGATATCCCCACAAAAAGTCCGGAGCAGTCAAACCAGGCGACCGTGGAGGCCACCATTTCTTGAAATAACTTGTTGTGGAAAGAGGTCTCGGAGTAATTTTATTGTAATCCTGGCTGTGACGATGTGGCATCGTTGTGTTGATACTACATTTTAACCAAGGTCAAAGCATGCACTTGTGGCATTATAAGGTTTTCAATCATTTTACGATATCGATCCCCATTGAATTAAAAAAAGGTACATACGTACATCCATATGACAATACATATCTACGTCCAAGCATACAAGAAACTTTTTTGTGTATTTTTTTATGCCCATCCATTTACATATACATACATGTTAAACAGTGTTGCCAGTTTTCATTTGTTACATATTTTGTATGGAGTTTAAACAAAAAAAATTTAAGAAATTTTAGGTAATAGTCATACAATTTCTTGTAAAAACTTTATATATGTTATAATTTTTTTTTCTGTGTACAACAATTAAAAGAATTTTACAACAAATTAGAAAAGCTATAGTCAGTCAAGCCCATCCAGGTTATACCCTACATCAAAATTTAATTTATATTAAGTTCAAGATGTATGCAAGATAATGTGATTTTCGGTAACTTACATTGAAGAGTTGGTGGCATAAGTTTTTATACAAAAGAAAATGTTGTGGCGATAGAATAAAACTTGTTGCATTTCCAGCCCCAAATGCTTTCTCCGAAAGAATATTTGTATGAGAATAAAAACTCACTAAAAAAATGACTATTTTAGCACTAAATAACGTTTAAAATAACTAATTTTTAGTTTTCAATAAACTTGCAATTAACGTGCAGTTTATTTAACGAAACTATTTTAAAAAACAGAGCACTAAGTGCGAGAGAGTACTACGAGAAAAAAACGTAAACTCTTCGTAATTTTCGATACAATCTTAGTTTAAAAATTTGAGTTTTCTTTTCTTTTTATCTAACTGTGTAATTTTTTACCTCAATCTGGCTTAAAATAAATATTACTCTTTTATTTAGTCATAAACAAAACAAAATCAAAAAGGGTCAGTTAATTTAAATGGTGCATATTATCCTCCCCTTGATTCTCCAACTTATTCAAATCAATTGCCCCTAATTTTCTAAAAAAATTCAAAAACGTACAAAATAATAGAAAGACTACGTTTTGACCACTAAGTGGCCTTTTTAGGGGTTAAAAGCTCTGAATTTTATATTTCTAGAGTAATGTCTCAAAAAAGGCAAAAAAATATAAAATGGAAGAAAAATACTTTTTGTCAACTTAGCTCTGAACTTCAATTTTTGTTTGAGGCAAAAAATATATCAAATATTTTTTGAAAGCGGTCGAATGCAATTTGTATATTGTTTCTACAAATAATTGGCTTAGAGGTTACAACAAGTACCCAAAAAGGTACGAAAATATAATTTTTTTTGGTTTTATTACACTTAGGTAAGCACTGAGCGAAAATTGCGAATGTTAAAGAGTTTTGACTTTAGGATTGTATTGTGTAAAATATTTTTGAAAACTGGCTTACATATTTATTTTATTTAAGTTGCTGGTTTTGAGTATTTTTGATCGTATTCAAAACTTTCTTTGAACAAAATGTCAAAAAAGAACAGCAGATTATTTTGTATGTGATCGTTCAAAATCTTGCTGAACCAATAAAAATAATATTTGCACTAATTTATCTATTTTTCGATATTTTTGTCCACTTTTTTAAATTAATATATCGATTTTATTAATAAAGGTGCGATTTTTATCCGTTTTTAGGCGGCTTAAGTGGAGTTGCCCGTATGTTTCTATTTTTCATGGTTGAAAAATTACAAAAAGTATAAAAATATAATTTTCACCCCTTTATACCCTTTAAGGTTCAACCTTTTAAAAAATAATGTTTCTATCTTTATTGGTTTAGAAGTTCAAAATGGACCCAAAATGAATAAAAATATATTTTTCCCCCATCTTTTACGCCTTAAGATCTAGTCTGTCATTAACGTTGTTGATTTATAAACAAATACTTATAGATATGGTGTGAAGTATAGGTAATTAGTGTTCCTTCCTTAATCAATTATTTAAAATTAACATAAATTGTTTTATTTGCACACATTTTTAGTCATCCTATAACTTAGGTTTTTTTTCGCAAGGATCTAATTTTTAAAGGATATTTGTACGAAATTTTGATGTAACAAATATAGGGCATACATTTACATATTTATTTAAAATATTATTATTTATATTATATTATATTATTATTTAAAAAACAATACCTCATTAATTATATTTTGGCTCTTATAAAAAATTGGATTTTTAGACATACGCGGCTGCCCATGAAAACCACAGAATTAAGTTGCAAAACATACGGTTAAAATTAGAGACTTAATTAAAATTCAAATTCACAAATTTAACAAAATATATACATATGCTTTATTCATATAATTTTTTAAAATGATTTTTTAAGACTTACTTGAAAATATTCCATAAGGGGTTTCCCAAACCCCCTTAATAAAAAAGTTATTTACTAACTAAGGCCGAAGTACTGTGCTTAAAAATTGGTATAATCTATTACATATATTGGCTTAGGTAGTAATAAAGAGCTAAACCATTCCAAATAAAATATAACGAGGACAAAAACCAGGACAAAATATTTTAATGTTCGAAAACGCCTAATGAATTTATGGCGGATAGTGGCAATAAATGAATCCCAAAATTCATTGTGTATTGAGTGGATGCCATGGATTGTATATTATAGCAGGACTCTCAAACTAAATTTCTTATGGTTGTTGAGTTAGATATGTATAAAAATTTAGCGGTAGCTCCACAACTATTTTGTGGTAGTGTGAGTTGCTTGGCTAGAGAATTACTTATTGGTTTTTTTTCTCATGAACAGGGTGAAAAGTTGTTGTCAGATATGTTTTTTGAAAATATTATTTAAATAATTTATGTACTACCTAAGTCACACTGTTATTAACAGGGAGAATATTATAATTTTAAGTGGTTTCGCTGCAAACTACAGGGGTGCAGGAATAGAGTTCTAATTAACTTGTCCAAGTCACTCTGTACTTTTGAAATTTAAGGTTAAAAATTTGTAGGAAAACTACTTGTATTTGTTGTGCTTCTTGGCAAAAGGTGTAGAAAAGTAAAAGGGCATTTTCATTACAAATATTTTATGAAAATAATTTTATAAAAAATTTCATTCAAGTACGTTTATGAAGTTAAAGTTGATACGCAAATCTATAAACGCACGGGAAAAGAACTTGTGATTTTAAACGATACTAAATATTATTAACATTTCGCACACAGATAATTCGTTTGCAGCTGTGATAACAAACAATAAATGTCTAATTGAAGATTGCTAGCTTTCTTTCGTGGATAAGCTTTATTTTTTTGTGACCCATGCTGATTTGTAATGACTTGTTAAACAAGTAAGCGGGCTATATTCGGCGAAGCCGAATTTAATATACCCTTCACATTAGTATTTTTGTATACCGAATGAATTAAACGCCATCAAAACAAAATTTAAAAAATAACAATTGGTGCTTCTTGGTTGCTATACTAAAAGCACATTCAAATTCGCTCGGTCAAAACATCTCACAACATAGGGTATACTTTTGTTTTAAGAGAAGGATACCGCTACCACAGATGCAACCTTCAGAAGTGTTAAATTTTATTTTGGCAGTGGCTAGACTCATATAAGTTATTAATTTTAAAGACTTAAATACTTTTTGCTCATGCTCAAAGGCAAAGATCCAATAAAAAAAATATTAAATGTACTCTGCGGCAGGCTTAATTTCGGAAGCGTTTATAGTTTCTGAGTTATAGCTTATCGAAAACTTCAAAAGAGTTTTGTGTTTGTATGTGGGCTTTAGCCTTCATTACTTAAATCTTGCCATTTTTGCAAAAATGGGCACATTGTACTAAAATAACTTTATAGCAGGTTTAAAACAGATAAATGTAACAACTCTCGAGATACAATGAATTATCAACTTCAAAAAGTTGCCCGTTTGTATGGAGGCTACTATATTTAGTAGAAACAGTTATTTTTTAATAAGAAATAAAATCAAAAAAAAATTGTTATGTATTGAGAAAAATTTTAAAAATTTTAATTTTCCAGAAATATAGTTTAATACCATCAATATGGTGTTCTTTGCTTGACTTTCCGAAGATTCCTTTTTACATAATTTTTTTCATTGAAAATTCGATAATTATTTTTATTTAGGGACTGTATTTTATGTTAACAACTTTGTAGTAGGTTTGAAGAGGGAAGATACATATAATAGCTTCTGAAATATAGGTCATTAACAAGTTTTTTTTTTATTTGTATGGTGACTACTAACATTCGCCTTGCTACCATCCAAATAATTGTTTTATCGAATCGTAGACTCTATTTCAGAATTAAATATTACCCTGTGGCAGATTTAAAGTCGATTTATGGCGCATCGTAAATTTTATAAAAGTTATTAAATTTAGAGGTCTAAAGTTTCACTTCTTCCTAACAAAAATGATTTTACCAATTTAGCTCGCCGTCAGTGCCAATCCAAGGTTCTGTCGCAGCAGTGGTCGTAGTTACCTGAGTATATAGGCATACATACATACATATATGCATGGATTCATTTCTAAGAAAATATTATCTAAAATTTTGCTTTGTCTTGGCTAACTGGCCTTCCTTTTTTATAGCGATGCAGAATGTACATATATATTTTTTTCGTACCGAATATGTAGTATTTTTAAGCATGAACACTAGTTACCTGCTTCGTTCTTCAAATTCCCAAATATTAGTGCTTACATTACGAATTCGTAATTAGGTTCGGCAATTGTTTGCTTATATTGCTGGGTAGAAATATGTTTAAATGTTTCTTTAAATTTGTTTAACTGAAAACTAAATAAATAAGGAAAATAGGCTGTATAAAATAATTTTAAAGGCGTGATTGCTTTCGTAGTAACATTAGGTAGGATATTTGGTAAGAAGCGATTTTGAAACATTCATTTGATTATTCGATTATATTTTTGAGTAAGAAATAGCACATATTCTACAATAATTAAGAATATTTTTTCTTATTATTTCCTGTAATGTGCGATACGATTTTGGTAACCCAAACAGATCGCATTTGAAGGACGAAATTGATGTGAATCACTTTAGACGAATTATTTTTTCAGCGTACCACGAAAAGTGTTCCGTAGACGGAATAAAAGCTGTTAAAAAACCTGGCAAATAGTTAAAGCTTTAAATTTTATACCAAATAATTCATACGAGTAAAAAATAGCCAGTTTTAGCTAGCATAAAGGGCACTCCCGGAATTCAAAGGACCTGCTATAGCCGAGTCACTATTTTTTTGTAAGTAACTTTCTCTTCTTTTCAAGTATTTGAAAGGCGCTTTTTTAGCATTTTCTTAATTGGAGCTGAAACAGCATAACTAACTGGTTAATAATAATCGTACCGCCCACGGGATAAAAATAGGCAAAATGGGGGAAAAATCAGAAAGGTTATCGGACTCTACTCAAAAAGTAACCGGACTGGTAGCTGACATTTTTTTGAAATTTTTAACCCTAAGTGGAAAAATGCGGTAAAAACTGTATCTTAATTCTGCTCAACTTTACTTTGAAACTTTTAAACCAATAAAGACAAAACCATACTAGAAACTGCGTTCGACAGGTCTGGAAAATACAAAAAAATTGTTTTTAGGATTTTTTAGGCACTTTTCATAGCTTCTAGACCAAAAATAATAGAAATGTAATTGGGTTGGAAACGTCACGAAAAATGTATGGATTAGTTTTTTTTTTTGAGATTAAGAGTTTGGATATAGTATAAAGTAAAGTTATTTTGACACTGAGTGAGACCAAAGTTAAAAAAAAAAATCCTTTTTCAATTTTTGGCCGTTTTTTGCATTTTTTTTGATTTTGGTTAATTACTAATAATGTTATAAGTCATAGCTTGGATAATTATGTTTGGTAACAAACATAAGGAAATCTGGTATTACCGACACGTAAATGGAATGTAATTAAATAAATACTCGTTAATCCTTTCGCAGTTCATCATATAAGCCATAATGGCTTAATCAATTAAGAGCAATATCCTTCTGTTTTATTAGGTCGTGATAAACCTTAAAAACTTTTAATCCATTCACTTGATCTAAAAACTAAAAAATTTATAAATTTTTTTTGAAGTAAATTTTTAAACTAATGCAGACTTAATCAAAGTATTTATATAGAAAAGCGTGTTTACAAGTTCGTAATAACGTCTCATGTATTAAATAGATGACATGACACTACGTTTAGCATGAACAGAAGAAAACCCAAATGCGACAACTGATATCATTTCAAAACCAGCCGGATATCTTAAAAATATTATTCCCGCAACTATGCTCAAAAGCAGACGTTTCACAACTTACAACCCTTTTCAAATGTTGGATTAACCTGGACGAACTTTAACCAAAAGAAAATTAAAATTGTATTTTACAATACGTACACATGTAGTATATGATTAACTCTAAGCTGATTTTATTAAGCCAAAGCAAATAAAAAAAAATTATAACAATTATAAAAACCCATAAGAAGTTTTTGATTAAAAAATATCGCATTTGAGATATTTTTTCAATTCGTTTATATTATTATTAAATCTTACAATAAGTATTTAATTCTTAAAAATAAATAATTAAAAATATTATTTTAGCCCTAGCCAAAGCAAAATTTAAGTTCTCAAACTACAGCTCCATCTGAAGGCAGCCGTCTTCTCTTCTCTCTAAACGCGGGTGTCCCCTATTTGCAAAATATTTGCAGGAAGCGAGTTTGGATGTGTTTCCTGCTAATATGTATTAATACCTATCCCCATGGTTTCAAATTCCGCATTTACTAGGGACTTGCAGTTTAATAAAACCCAAAGTTTTCTCTAATTTTTCCATAATACAGGCTAAAAGGATTTAAAGCCGTATTATTTTATCAAATGCGTAGAAGATATCGATCAAAAGCGGAACAGAAAATGTTTCCCCTCCTTTAAAGTTTTTCTTATAACCTCTTCCCATCTACGGATTTGTTCTGTGTTACAATATTGTCGCAAGCAAACTGGTTTTGAATCTTGTCTTGTCCTTTCAGACCAAAAAATTATCAGGTCAACACATTCATTGGTAGTCATGCGGCAATTAAGACAATCTCCGCAAACTTCATCAGCTCCTCACATGCTCAGGCGTTTAAGGAATCCATCAGTAGACTGTGTGCCGTTAGACAGGTTAATACTTATTGGTTTCTTGAACACAGAGGTACTGGGGGAAACGAGAAGATTGGCAAGCTGCCAAAAGCAAGGGGTCCATTTAACTATGGACGGAGCTACGAACGTTTGTTCCCCGTTTCATATTTAAATAAGAGAAAACACTTTGCGATGAGGGTCGGAGCCCATTGGCCTGGGTAGAAGTTACTTTCTATAGAGTTTTCAGGATTACATAAGAAACTTGTGACCCGGGAGTGGCAAGGTTTTTCTGTCGTTGCGAAGAAGCCTTTTTAGTAGAAATGACAATAAGTCATTTTTGTTCAGAGGTTCATGATAAAAGAGCAGGAAGGAGGACTACAGACTCGGTAAAAAACAGGGTAGGGTTTATTTGTTTCAAATCCTGGTGGAAACACCTAGGGTTGAGAAGACGAGACTAGGCACTTTTAGAGAAAGTATGGAGCACCTTGGATGTCATTACAAGACTTGGTGAGACTTTTTATCGTTTTTTTTGTCTGGTAACACTAAGAACCCCAAGGCTCTTTGTTAGGTCTTTAGGACCAGCCTGGTGCTTAGGAATGCAGTTTAATCATAAAAAATCGGTGTCAGCATCACCGATTCTACATTGTCGCTTTGCTGTGGAAGGCAGCTCTGAAAGCATTTTGTGGCTGGTTTTATTAACACCAGGATCCACTTAAGCATTTAGTAATTAAAATTGTATTTTTGTAGGTTGCCAAGCAAAAACAGGCAGGTCTTTTGGGAAAGAAACAGGGTTTGTAATTAGTTAACGAAAAGATTATATGTTTCTCCGTCATTTCTTACTTAAGAGAAAGATATAAGATAATTGTTGTACCGATTTTTAGTTATTGAAAATCTAAGCAGACAGTAAATTGATGAAGTCACGAAGCTCTAGAAAATTTAATCAATATGCATTATAATCTCTTATATATATGGTACTATTAAAGCACATTTAGTGCTGAATTTAGCACTAATTTTTCTTGTTTAGGACTAACGGCTCCTAAAAACGTCCTAACTGCTAGTCAGCACGAAGTCTTTAGCTATAAATACCTAAATAAGTGTGTTACAAATAGGGATACAAATGAAACGTCGATGTTTTGCTTTTTATTTTGGCTTAAGTTCATTATATAATTTCCTCTTATTAGAACAAATTAATATTTTTCCGTTAATGTTGAAAGCAACCTTATTTGAAAAAATCCGGTTCTTCCTACCGATTTTAGCCGAGTAGAGTGCATTTTTGAAAGCAACAACGCAATTTCACCATCAGTACTCTTTGAACGGTAGTGGTGTCTTTTGGCTGTAACCATCACCTATTTAACTTACATGTAACAGAGAAAGGATGTTTAAATTTATGCTACGAAATTACAACAAGCTGTCAAGCTGTTTTTTTGTGGCTGCAATGCTGCCACATTACTTTGACAACCGTCTACATTATATACGTAGTACACACTATAATTTTTGCTTCCAATGTCCCAAATAATTAAAGAAGGTTTTTAAGGGCTTGTTTAACAGATGTCTATGAAATAATTGCCAAATACCCCTTAATAAACCTGCTATAATTATTATGAATATAAAAATAACTAAAGCGAATTTATGCGTTACAATAGTTCTGACATATTTCATCATTCAACAAAGATAAAATAAAACATTGAAAAAACATCGGTGTATCGTTTCCATTAACGATGTTTTTTAACATCGATTCTTTTCATGCAAACATCGTTGTTTTTAAGAGCGATGTTGCATGAAAAAGATCGATGCCTAAAAAAGTTCCGTTTTTCTTTCTGATTAACATGTAAGTTAAATACACTCTGCTCGGCTTGTAACGATAGAATCACCTGCTTTTTTCAAATAAAAGTTTTTTAAATTAACGGAAAAATATTAATTTGTTTTAATAAAAAGAAATTAAATAACGACTTAAGTCAAAATAAAAAGCAGAAATAAGTATTTAACAAACAACTAGTTCAACAAAAATAAGCATCCTATATACCCTTCACATTGGTCTTTGTTGAGGGAGCTATTTTGTACCTTGTGTACCAGGTCTAAAATCCATAGAAAACTTTACAAAATTTTAACGTTAGTATGTTGATAGAAACAGATAAAGAAGGTTTGAGGTCGAAAGTTATAAAAGTTTTTGACATTATTCGTATTAAATGGTTAATAAGGGTTGGTAATTGTTATGGTATGTTACAGTCCCCCTGCTCCTCTCCAATTTTTTTTCCAATATGTATGAATTATTTGATTATTACTTTTTGTAGAACGAAGTCGATAACTGTTATAGTTTTCGAGATGTAGCGAATCAAAAATGTCATAAAAATTGTTCATTTGTATGGGAGCTATCCCTTTACCTGCCCCCACCCAAAAAATTTTTTTCTCCAAAGTGTAGGTCTTGTTGTACAATTTTTTGTTTGTAGAATATTTGAAGTCGATAGCTGTTATATATATATTCCACAAAATTTGTGCAATTGTAGGGAAAATACTACTTTCCCTGATCTTACTGGAAGAAATTTTTCTCTTATTTAGGCTCCTATTTTCAGAGTATCCGTATGCCAAGTTTTGTGGCAAGATTCCCTATATTTTCTGAGATATATAGAGAGTTATGCACGAATTTTGTCCTAAAAAACGGGTTATTTTTTCGCTTATATCTCGGTCAATAGTCAACCGATTTTGCTGATTTTAAATAGCGATTGTCTCAAAGATATTTCTAATAGTTTGTCACCAATAACTGGTATGTGTCATTTTATTTGACTTTGGAAACTTGATTTCAACAGACAGACATGGGTATATCAACTTCCCTATCTTTAAGCATTCAGAATATATATAATTTATGGGGTCGCAAAGGGGTAACAAAGAAATTACAAACCGAATGACAAACTGATATACGTGTACCCTTATCACTATGTGAAGGGTATAATTAATAGTTTTGATATTTATCAATGAATATCATTAATTAATGAAATTTTTAATTGTTTTTGAAAGTATATTTATCTTTAAAAATAAACATCAATGTTTTGTTTTTCTACCTTAAAAAATATTTGTTTTTGACAAAAGCAAGAAATAAAACGTTTTCCGATGTCTAATTTAAAGTGCTTTAAGATATCATATGACTCTCGAAAATAAATATTACATCAATTTTCTTAACCCTTCTGTGACATCCTTGGTACAGCTTTACCAATTTTGATTTTAGAAGTGAATTTTTGATATTACTAATCAACTTTCAGAGCTTACCTTTTAGGAATGCCTCAACTATATATTTGAGAGTAAAATTTTGCATTTTATTTCGTATTAATATGTCCCAAATAGCGGTGGGGAGGGGCAAACTTATGTTTATACGTCATTGCCATCCTTGGTACAATTGTACCATGAACGATGTCACAACGCGATTCTTTCAAAAAAAAAATACTTAAGTATAAAATATATATAAAAGTAGCTGTTGTTGGCTTGGAATGGATTCACAGCAAAAAAAAATTGAGGCCGAGGCTAAATAAGTGGTAGATATAATACTAGGATAGGTTAGGTAGAACAGGCAGCCGTTGAAGGAAAGGATACAGCTCACTTGGGTCCGCTAAATTCGGTCCCTTTGTGTTACCTGGAGAGGCAGATAGAATAGGTTGAGACGGAAGGAAAGAAGAAAGTTAGAGAAGGATAGATAAGAAAGATAGAAAGAAAGAAAGAACAGAAGAATGAAGCAGACTTACCAGGGTCTCTGGTGGGAATCGAACCCACAACCCCCTGACTGGTAGACTCATGCACTTACCACTGACCTACCGGGGCACCCTAGACATAACACTAACTTCGGGAAGATTTTTGCAAATGAATGAACAAGAACAGCAGGAATTGTTTGAAAAATTAGCTTTGTATATGGCGCATGATGATGAGGAAAATATGGAGTCTAATTATCACGATGAACCATTTCCTGGTGAGTCAGATGAAGGCCCTGAATATTTCCCAAATGATTCTTCAGATGAAGAATCAGAAATCCATATCGGATATAGCCCAGAAGTGGATAATGATGAAAAGGAAGACATTGAATTTGACACTTTACAACTTGAAGAAGACAATGCTAAATTCTTCACAGCTAAAGATGGGACAAAATGGTGCCAAACGCCTCCGCCATCAACAAAAATATGGTAACATAATATCCTTCGTCAACAAAGTGGCCCACTGCTTTTCTCTCATCGAAATTTTCAAACAGATAAATACCGAAGAAATGGTAGCCATAATTGCCAGAGAAACAAATAGAAAAGCTAAAGTGGCTTAAAGAAACACGAAAGAGAAGAAACCTCTAGCTCAGCCCAGGAAATGGATGACTGTTATACTCAATAAAATTTACGCATTCTTTGGCCTTCTGATTGCTGCAGGTGTCCACAAGTCTATTTATCGGCATACTGCTGAGCTATGGAAAAAAGATTGGTTTCCTATATTTTGAACTACTATGACACGTTAGAGGTTTCACTATATTAACCGTTTTATTCGTTTTGACAATAGCACTACACGTATTTTGAGAGAAAAAACGGACAAAGCTGCTGCAATAAGGTCAACGATGTTGTTACTGTAAATGAGCAATTAATGAGCACTTTAATTTTTTTTCTTTTATACAAAAAACCAATTATAATAAGAGGCTTGTGATTCAAAGCATGCCAAAAGTTCTGTTTTCAATGTAAAGGACCATGTTTTTAATGTAAATTACATATTGGTACAGCTGTACCAAGGATGTAAGTGGAAGGGCTATAAGGAAGGATGTCACAGAAGGGTTAAAAATATCCTGCAGAAAAGCAGACTCCACTTTTTGCATTTCTTGCTTGTAATATTCGCCATGAAAAAAATGATAAACAATTTTAAAATAATAAATAAAAAATATTGGACAAAATTTAAGGTTCATCTAGGAACTAAAAAACAAATGTGGTATAGTAAAGGAATAAGTAAAAAGTTGTCGTAGGTTTTATACTTTATGATACGAGTACTTAAGATAATTCATATTTATTATAAATTTTACCTTACTTATGTGTGAGTGGACTATTTTCTGTTTGTGTGTTTTTCTTTAGCTGTGGAAAATCCTTCAACATTTTTAAAAACATACATTTTTACAACGATTAAAGAAAGTGGGAAGTATGTAGAATAAATGCTTTATAATATCTGTGTGTGGTAGGAGTGTAATAATTTATTGAGTGAAAAAGATTTTTTTGCTTTGTTTGCAAATGATTAATTTTTCTAGTCATGCAATTGTATAGAAGTAGATAATAAGATTAAAAAATTATGTATTTATGAGTATGTTTTTAATGACTGGGGAATGATAAATGTGTTGCGTTTACAATTGAGGAAGGAAGTGTGCCTTTACATAATTTTTTGTCGTATTTGATAATTCTTCTTTATAAAGTTAATTAATAATCATCTTTAAATAGGTCATTTATTCTATTAAATAAAAACATATTAAGACAAATTAGAAACTTGTAATAAACAATAACTAACATTCTAAATTGGCAGCAAACTTTCTGCATTTATTTCCTCATCATCAGATTCTTGGCTGGGATCATGTTTCATCATGCCGGTGCGTGGACGCTCGGCTGGTGGTCCAAGTGGATCTGTGTGGTGCGCTAAAGTGAAATTCCGTTTTAAGATATTTTATTATTATTACATTTTTATTATATAAAAACCTGTAAAAGTAGTCTCAGTAGAACGAACATAATGATCTCCATTAAAATTAGCTGAAATAGAATTCGACACCATACTGTCAGCAGAAGAGTTTGACTGTCGGCCCGTAAAGCTATTTTCATTTTGACTGCGATATGCTTTTTTTATATTTTAAAGGAAAACATAAGTACAAACGAATAAAACATTGCAAAAACTTTGGTTAAAAAGTTTAAAACATATCAGTAAATATATGTACCTCTTAGACGACTGCTTCCCATCCTGCCTGACGCAGCCGATGACAAACGTTGCTGTTGATAGCGTTGTTCATTTTCTCGCTCAGTTTGAGCTTTTTGTAGTCTGGCATATTCAAGGGAATATTTTTCATTTAGTTCAGACATGCCTAGACTTTTCGTTACCTGTACTAAAGCTCTTACACAATTTAGATTATCCGGAAACATTGTGTAGATTTTTTCAAACATGCCCAAATACTGTTTAGGAGGCAAATAGGAATTACGAAAACAGCTGGCAATACGCAGCATTAGGTTTGGATCATTAGGATCTGCTAAAACGGCCCTTTCATAATAGTATACGGCTTTTTCTATGGCCTGCAGCTTAATATAATACGATCCTATAGAGCTGGCAATATTTATGTCACTTGGATTTATGCGATATGCCTCATTATAGTACTGATTGGCTTCCTGATGATCATTTAGTTGTTCATAAATTGTACCGACTTTTTCAAACAAACGCGAATCAATATCTCCTGCTGATATGCCCAAGACTTGCAAATATGATTGCAATGATGTTGAGGTATTTGTTAATTTAAAGTTTCCTCCGCCTATGGTTGTTGTGTTAATTTTTTCCTGTAATTTAGCCAACTGATAATAAACGTGACTGTGCTGCACCGAGTGTGGAACCATTAGTTGTGTCTTAAGATTTTCAAATTGCTCTTCGGCCAAGGCAAAATCGTTTTCTTTCATTGCTACTAAGCCTAAATTGTAATTGGCTTCAAAGCTATCCGGCTGAATTTGAAGCGCTCTTTCCAATTTATTACGTGCTGCCGTGTAATTTTGCTTTTGATAGTCAATAATGCTGGCATTATTTAAGGCCATAGAATTAGTGTTTAGGGCACCAATTTCACTCATCTGCTGCACACAATGGCTGGCCATTTCAAAATTTCCAAGCTGTAAAAATATTTTTTTTTGTGTATAGTCTAATCTTTAAATATTTAATGTTTAAAAATATATAAAGTTGAAAATTAAGGGTGCGCTATTGTGAGTAAAGAAAACAAATGTTTGTGAGTTAAGATTTCAACAAAATAGAAGTAAGAAAATTATAGTTGAACAGATCCGATCATTTAATATCCTAAACCAAAACGTATTTTATGCCAAGTACCACTAACGGTAAAAAATTTTTACAGGGTAAGACTTGTATAGGGCCCAAGGTAAATTATGGACCAATAATTACAAAAATCAGTATAATACCAACTTTGTTAGGTCCCAAATAGATGGAAAGTTTTGCAGCGATGAAGTAATATTCGTAGCATTTATTGCCTAAACAGCTTATTTCGGGAAGGCATTTTTTATGGCTTGATTATAAAAAAAGTCTTTTTATTTTTGTAAGGACTTCAACAATTGCGCTCCATTCCCGTTTGTTTACTTTCGAAGCTTCTGTGCCCAGCTACCTATACCAAATGTGGCTAGAGCATCGTCTTCGTCCACGGCCTTGATGATTTCAGCCAATTGCAGTTTGAGTTATATCAGACTATGGACTTTGCAACGCATTGATCTATCTCCATTTTTGGCTATTTGTATTTTTGGTGTTAATCTTCAAGGCTTTGTTCTTAGATATGTTTATATCAAGACCACGTTTTGTTGCGTTGTCTTTAAACTTAGTCAATCTCGACTGTACTTAGGTGCCAAACTATGCCTTCTTCTCTTGATGTTGCGTTAACAATTAAAGGTGATAGTGGGCATCTTTGGCAAGTATTAACGTTTATGTTTTTGGGAAACATGTTGCAGATTTCACTCTTATACCAGGAAATAATAACACTGTGTGTAATTTTTTAAGTCATGGAAAAATAACCATATACGGACATCACTACGTAAAAGAAGACCAAAAAAAAAAAGACACGTGTCTCCCAGTTTTGCCCAAAGTCATGCACTTTTTTTTATGGGCCCCAAAAATTTGGGGCCTTGGTGCCATTTTTGCAAAAAGTGATAATTTTCTCAGGCTCATATCTTGCAAACCGTTCGGAATTTTAATTTACTCTTTGAGGCAAAGTTGTAGTTGTAGTTGATTTCTTGATAAGTTTGGGTGCAATAATTTCTTCTTTTTAAATTTATCCAATTGCTATTTTATTTTGGATTGTCCTTTCTTATTACAAAAATAGGTAGTAGGTACATGGGTAATTTATTGGTGGTATAAACAATCATTATTAAAAAGTAATAACAAATCAATAAAAAAATCATGTACATAATTTAATTAAAGGCCGTTAACGATCATTATTGCGATTTGTGTATGATGTATTTTGTTGTTTAGGGTTTCCAGAAATTTTAATGTTTGCCTACCTGTTTAGGTTGCAAGACTTTTCGCGGTTATCTCACATGCATATACACATATTTATATGCACAAGAGTTCTCTATTACACAAAAGACAGATACAATATATGTAATTAAGGCAATTTGATTAAACGTTAGGAAGAAATTGCTTCATAACTACATGTATGTATGTACATACATACATTTTGGGAAAATTTTTAACTTTTGCGGCTACTTAAGCGCTACCTAAACGTTGTTAAGAATCATCCCTAGGAAGTTTATATGTTCTAAAAAGTTGCTTATTGGGATATTAGGTAAATTTTCGTAGTTGATTGTTTCCTTGAATTTTGAACGGTTTGCTACCTATGGACCTGAACAGGGAAAAAAAGGTAAAAAAAATTTGAATTTTTTAAAGTTTTTGGCGATTTTGATTTAAAATTATTCTTTTTTTAATTTTTTGTGTTCTTAATTTTTGTTCTTCATAAAAAGGGCTACAACTTTGCCTCAAAGAGTAAATTAAAATTCCGAACGGTTTGCAAGATATGAGCCTGAGAAAATTATCACTTTTTGCAAATGGCACCAAGGCCCCAAATTTTTGGGGGCCCATAAAAAAAAAAGTGCATGACTTTGGGCAAAACTGGGAGACACGGGTTTTCTCTTTTTTGGTCCTCTTTCACGTAGTGATGTCCGAATATGGTTATTTTTTTTCGTGTTGCACTGTGT
This sequence comes from Melanophora roralis, assembly GCA_963583895.1. NCBI lineage: Eukaryota > Metazoa > Arthropoda > Insecta > Diptera > Rhinophoridae > Melanophora > Melanophora roralis. Next base: position 88,360,859 of record OY757187.1, on the reverse strand, counting down.
TATAGATGTGACTTTATCATCTTTGCAATAAAATACGTTATATTTGGCACAGTGGTTTAGTGCGTCGAACGCCTTTTTTCTTGAAATTTTGATTACATGGCCTCACTTTAGTTCATTGATTAGATTGCCAGCATCTCAAAAATTAATATATGATTGGGCGTACAAATTGGGCACCTACGGCGGAATCTGTTTTAAGTAGATCAGGCGATTTAAGTACCGGTTCTAGGAGCTTCGCCGTTTTGAAAGCTTTTAAATGAATTTTTGATTTCAGCCCAAAGGAGGTTTTCGGTGAATATAACATTCCTTTCCGTGTTTTTGAGGTACTGGCATATAAGTGCTCTTTGTGTTGGGATGGAATCTATATTCTTTTTTAGTGTTCTGACCTAACATCAAGATAATGACATTTTTGAATTCTCCGTTGTTGTTTTTAATTGGTTTGGTGAAGACAAATCTCTTTTCATTCAATTGCTTTTAGCTAAAGGTCGTCATCAAATTGATTATTTGGGTTAAGTTCACTTTAGTTTCGATTTTAGTAATCAATTGCTTAATGATGAATAGCTGAGTGGACTCCCGCATACGACCCTGGATCTGGGGCTGCCAAAGTGCTTCCAGAAAGGCAAGTTAACTAAGATAAACATTTTCTTCACAAATTTAATAGAAGCACTAAGTGAAAGTGAATTTAAAATTTGAATAGAAAAGGGCAGAGTAAATTGCTTCACGAAGCAACACTTAATTTTATTTTAATATTTTTTAAAACTATATCTGTACTAAGATTGCAAGAATACATGGACACCCTGCAAGATAAAAGCACGGACGAACGGGCGGACATACATACTTTGATCGAACCGAAAAGTGACTCTGAAACCCAAAAGTATAACTTTTTCAAATTAAGTTTGCACTTATAGCTAAAAAGACAACCTAAGGAAGGTTTTTCGACGAAGAAAAAAGGTATACAAAATAATTCAAAAAATATATTATATTTTGTTTCTTTAAGGAATATAAGGAAAGTTTTGTTCCAATGGAAAACAGGAGCATAACTTTTTAAAGTATTTTAAGTTAAAATTTTTAAAATACCTTAAAAGTGTTCTTAAATATACAGGGTGCCTGGTAATAGATTCATATTTTCAAACTTAAATAAAAAAACGTAATAATTGGCACAAAGTTTTATTAAAAGCATTAAACGATCGAATGAAAATGCGGATCTAATTTTTTTAACAGTATGTCATTCAGGTGTCTTCCGAAGAGTTGAAAACACTGTCCACAACGGAGTCTTTTGCTCTGCGCCACACGCTGCAGTAAACTTGTTTCAATTGAGTTGATTTTTCAACGAATATTTTCCTTTAAAGCTGCAAGAGATTGGGGATTTTCATTTTAAACCCTCTTTTTAAGGTACCCCCCTTTAAAAAATTAATGAGACTTAGATCGGGCGACCTCGGTTGCTATGGGATGTCACTAAAGCGACGAATCAGTTTTTGGAACCACGTGTGTGAAGAGTACGACGGATACGCTCGCAGGTTTGGCAAAAAGTAATACGTAATCATGCGTCGATAATTTTCGGCTGGCCTTTAGAATTTAAAAAAAAAGGCCAATTATCTCATGCGTATATAAGGTACACCAAACAGTTACCATGGGGCAATGCAATTGTTTTTCATGTTTCAGTCGAGGTTTGCGGGTCCTTGAAGACCAGATACGGCAGTTTTGCTTGTTGACGTGGCCGTTTAAGTGAAAATGAGCCTCGTCGCTCCAAAAACTGGGATATCCAGTGCGCTTTAACATTATTTTACAAAAATATTTGCATACATCAAATTCTTTTTACTTAAGTTCTTAAATGATTAAGATTTCAAAAGGATGGAGCTTCAGATCGTTTTTGAAAATTTCATGAACAATCTGCCTTGGCAGTCCCAGTGAGGCTGCTTTTTTCCGTATTGAAAGTCGCGGACTTTCATGTAAACTGCTTTTAACCAGTTTAATGTTTTCGGTAGTCCTCGAAAATCGACAGAGCCTTGGCCGCTGGACATTCATAGCCGAAGCAGTTGCGCTGAATTTCTGCACCCACGAACTACCTAAATTTGCACTCGGTCCATCTCGTATTCGCCGAACACCGAACTTTGAACAAAATTGTCAACGAATCATTACTCTTAAAGAATGTCTCCACAGCGAACGTGCGATGCTCACTCGACCACTGCGACATCGTCATTGACAAATCCACACTATCGATAGTTCCAACAACGCAACTCTCCTTCTGCACCGCTAATTACTTTTTTTTAAATAGTCGTATTAAAAAATGTAAATTTGCCACCAGACACCCGGTATAAAAATTATTATTTTCAAAGTATCTTTGCAAAAAATCATTTGTACTGTTGTGCAGTGTTATGGTTGTACACTACTGTTACTATTATTCCTTTTAATAATATGTCAATTGGCAGCTCAAATTGAGTAATATTTATATGATTATGGTTTAATTTGCTTACATTTATATAAATAAAACTTAAATTGGTCAGTGCGCTGGCTGTCATGGATCCCTCACATTTGCGGTCATACATTTGTAGTGTTTCGATTGCCTGATTGACATCATTCTGGCGTAAATAAACTAAAGCTTTATTTAATTCCAATTCACTAGCAAGCCATGACAAATTGGATGCCTTAATGACCTCAATACACCAGTTGTATCCTGAAAATGAAATGCAGTAAATTTTTTTTATTTACACACATGTAAACATTACTTAAAGCTGCATATAAAAAATAAACTTATAAAGGAAAAGGATGGTACTCAGCAGCATGTGTATATATGATTGTACTTTTGGTTTTTCATATTAAAATTATGACAAATTTAATCAAAAGCAGACAGTTCATTATTTTAGATTGTGCTAGTTTAATGTAATTTATTTTCTAATTTTGAGAAAATTAATTATTTTCTTTACCTTCTCTTTTTATTATGATTCTTCAAACGAATAAAAACAAATAATAAATGATTGAAATTTTATGTTTGATGGAGGGTCCAAATAAACCAGGGCACACTCAACAAGGTTATATTAAGAACCCAACTGAACTGGGCGAATTTTTGAATTCGCCTGGATATTATCTTGTTTAGTGTATCCTAAAATAAACTATAAAGTTTGCCGCACTTATTGTTATATAAAGTGAAGTACTTTCTTTTTTGGAACGTAAATAATTTTATAACATTGTGCGATGTTTTCTCTTACCATCATTATAATTCTCCTCAATTATGGGTGAAATTAAGTCGACAATCATTGTTATGGCGCGCTTCTCACTGTTTTTACGTTGCTTAAAATAAATTGCCAGTTCGTCAGTTTTCAGTGCTTGAAAAATGTGTGCATTACGGTCGGCAGGTCTTGAACCAGTTTTAGGACGTTGTGCATTTGTCACAGCCGCACCTGTAATAGCAACTCCATTTGAAGTGGCAGCGGATTCTGACCCACTATTTCTTTTGTTTTCATTAGTATCGAAACTATTGCCGGTAGCACCTGCAGTACTACCCACGCTACTGCCGTTACCGCTATTAATTACTTCAATTTCGGCATTAGAAGAGTGCTCAAATTCATCCTGATGTTGTAAGTGACGTTGCGTATGTGTGGCACTTGTTTGATGTTGCTGCTGTTGTTCACTAACCACATGTTGTTGCAGTTTAAGTATACTGCTTTCATTATCCAAATCTTTTTCAGCCTCCATCGGTTGCACATCACATAAATTTCTAAAAGTGCTTTTTATTTTGTCAACGTCACCCATAGCGTAATAGCATAATATCAAGTGGATTCCGCTTTGTATATCTGCTCGTTCTGACATAATAAATTCAAAACTGGCTGCCGCATCCGCATACTGGCCCATGCGCACAAAAAGTATGCCAATGTTTTGAGTTATTTTAAGGCGTAATTGTTTTAAATTATTTGGCACCGAATCCAATGCCATACGATACATTTTAATCGCCTTCGGATAAATGCCCATGCGATAGTAAATGTTCCCCATATTCAGTTTTAGTTGATTCACATGTGGAAACATTTTGTTCTTTGTCATGATGCTGTATGTGTTGAGGGCCTCAATGTGCATGTCATTCCGTTCGTATTGTTCGCCCAGATTAAAGAAAACCTGCAGGAAAAAATAAACAAACAAACGAAAGTTTGTGTGAGTATGTGTGTAAGTGTTGAAATGAGTCGACCACTTTTTTATTATTTTTTCAATATTTTATTTTATTTTTAATTCTTTACTTTATCACTTACATTTGTAAAAGAAAATTTAAGTAAAATAATAAAACAAAAGTATTACTAAGCAGAAAACTTTTTACATATAATAAATATTTTTGTCATGACTGGGAGTATTTAAGAAAAATAAAAATTAATATTTAAGACCTCCTTGAAGTATTTAAATCTTAAAATGTGTTAAAAGGTTTAACTTTAATTTATTATCTTAGGGCTGGTTTGTGACTTGACATTTTTGTAATTTTTTATGGTAAAATTTAAAGCACCCATTAAAAAATTAAACGAACGGACTTATTGTATGCATAGAAACTAGTCGGAAAAATGTTTAACATGTCAGACCACAGATGGAGTGTAGCAATATCTTAGGGCTGGTTTGTGACTTGACATTTTTGTAATTTTTTATGGTAAAATTTAAAGCACCCATTAAAAAATTAAACGAACGGACTTATTGTATGCATAGAAACTAGTCGGAAAAATGTTTAACATGTCAGACCACAGATGGAGTGTAGCAATAACGGTTAATTAATGTCTGTGCAACTAATTAAAAATATAACAAAAAAAAAAGGTTCGAGATTAATTAAATTCACTTACATATGAACCAGTTATTTTGAAAGTGGCATTAGCCACTTTTTTTTAAAGTCGAGATATTTAAAGATATAAAAAAATACCATTTAATAGTATTTAGTATTGCTATTAACTTGATTTTTTGAAAAAGTGACTTACGCCACTTTCAAAATAAACGGTCCACATGTAGCAAAAAAGTTAAAGTTAACCGTTGAAATAGTCAAATTTCTATAAAATCTTTTGATCTTAATTTGAATTTACTTTCTTTGTGTTAAGAAAATTTTCAGTTAAAACAAAACTAATTTAATAGTAATTTTGAATATTTTTGGTTAATGTACTTAAGCCTTTTTAAAAATAACGGCTCCTCCATTTAGTCCCCCTTAATTTAATTTAGAAATTCGAATAATCGGACAAGTAAATTCTAACGAGCACAGTTGAAATGAATTATTAAAATCTTCATATATTTTAAATATATCAAATCAAAGATTTTTAAACCCGGTTTGCAAAACCTTGTGTACCTTCTGACCAGCGAAGTTCCTTTCAAGCCGTAAATATTATAAAAATATAGTTTTGTAGCTAACTTTTGAAGTCGATTGATATCCAGATTTCACGAAAATCGCCCGTTTGTATGGGCTATGCTCACTCTCCCTCGTCAATTAACAATTTTCGAGATAGGTATTTCTTATCAAAAATCTTATAAAAATGGTAAGTTTGTATGGGGACCTCTACTCCCCTGTTTGCATTCAACTAATTTGTTACCTCAAAATATAGTCTATAGCTGTTACATATTCCTATACATACTGTAGGTAAAATTTCGTACTAAAATCTTGTATAGGGACTGCCGCTCTCCCTACTTCTATCTAACTTTGTACAACTACAGATTGCAGGGCAGTTACCGCTTTTCCTGCTTTCAGCCCACAGTGAGCTAATCTTGATGAGTTTAAATAGCGTTAAGCCTAAAATTACACTAAAACGTCAGATTTGATTTCGGAAGCTTGACCTGAACCAAAATATGGACTTCCCAATCTATAAGGATCCAGTGTATAAGTATTATACAGGTTCGCAAGTGAAGATTATGAAAATAACAAACGGAATGATAAACTTATGTATATTCCATAATCACTCTGTGATGGGTGTAAAAGAGTCTTACTTCAACTTATTTTGTCTGTCATTCCATCTGACCTTTGCCAGCAAGAAGTAATTGCCAGAATCATTGTAAATCAATTTACTTTCTCATTTAGCAAACAATAAACAAGTCCCATGTGTGCATAAAATAAGTAAAATTGAAAATAATATCAGTTGCTTTACAATCATGTCTCACTTTACTTTATTCATGTTTTTTTCTTTGAATAGACAGACGCACGGACAGATGAAAAATGAAATTGCCAAAAGTTTGTGCTAAAGAAAAGTTTTAATGAAAGTGAAATACGAAGAATAGAATTAAATAAATTTACGAGTAAAACGAAAAGAAACTCTTTGGATGGAAGACACAGTTTTAATCAAACGAATTCGTGAAAGTTTTTGGGGTTTCTTTAAGATTTTGTTTAATTTTTTTTGTTCTTTTCCCAAAAAAAGGTGCCGACAAATGCAAGTCACATCGTTAGTGGCAATTGTGTGTGCATTCGCCAAAAATTAATTTAGTTTTTTTATGTGGAAATCTTAAATTAATTCCTTGATTCAAGAAGGTTTCAAAGCAGCCCTTTTTAAAAGAAAGACGTTTTTAAATTTGCACAAAAGTAAGGAAATAATGCATTTTATCTTATTTCTTAAATTGAATTTGACAAATGATTAATTAAAAGTAATAGTTGAAGAACTATTAGAGCAGTAACATCTTCTGCCAAATCACAATGGGTCTGTTGTTCAATTTGAAAATAAGTCATAGTTCAGCATTACAAATACAATAACTAAAATGACTGTGCGCTATATTATCAACAATATCTAAAATCGCATTAATTTAATAAATAAAATTAAATCAAAATTTTATTTAAGGAAATTAAATTAAACTTTTTTCAGTTCCTTTTAAAATGAAAACCTAACATCAGAGATTTTAGTTCACATTAACATTTAAGTCTTTATTTTCGTAATAAAATTTGTAATAAAACTTTAAAGAACGATAATTAAAGTAATTGAAACAGTGAAAACCATATCTTAAAGTGAACTGTGTTTTTGCTTTTGTCTTCTATTACTTCCAGCATTGATTCAGTCGAGTTTGACCAACCTCTTAAATTTGACATACATTTTTTATATTTCTCTTGAATACAAATTAAACGAAAGAATTGAAAATAAATTTTTAATAGTAGATGGCAATAATGTTTCTTAAACAATAGTTTGAAATTAAATTTAAACAGCACTTAAGCTGCACCTTAAACCAGGTTTCCATGCACGCGTCAAACCTGTCAGCAAAAATTATTTAAAATATGGCAACACAACATCTCTTGTATTACGTATTTATCGTAATCCAATTTAGGGCCATTATTGCATCCGTCTAGAAGGCTTAGGTAAAGATGTTATAGTACAGATAAATAAATTAATTTTTCTTGTTACAGGTATACTTTAAGCTAAATGGAATCTCATCATAATTTTAAAATTTAAATCAAGATTAATTATTTAAAACTGATGAATTTATTGTTAATTTGTTTGTTGTTGGGGTAATCTGACATATCAAACCACGTCATTGCCACTGCGTAATTTTACACTGGTGTGGCCGCATTTTAAATAAATTTTTCCCTTATTTGTCAACTTAAGTTAGTGTTAACTTTTTTTCTTTCTTTCGGACTGGGAGCAAACCCAGAGAAGACGGAGTTAGATCTCTTAACTGGAAAGTACAAGGTGACACACTTTGAGCTGCCGGTGCTTGACGGAGTTGAGATAAGACTGACAGATAATGCCAGGTATACGAATATTGTTCTGGAATAAAGGTTATATTGAAGAGAAAATACGGAGCAGAGAGCTAAGAAGGCTCTCAACGCCTTCTATTCCTGTAGAAACTCCATAGGTAAGAGCTAGGAGTTGAAAGCGGATATGGTGAACTAGAATTACAAATCAGTTGTAAAACCAATTCTTAGGTATGATAGTCTCGTTTGGTGGTTGGCCTTGGAGAGGGACAACACAACAATGCTCCTGTAATAAATTCAGGGATAATGTAATGTAGTAGGCATTACAGCGACCAGGACTAATACACCACAGGCAGCTCTTGATATAATTCAGCATTTTCTTCTTATTGAGGATTTCCTGGCTGCAATGGCAACAAGGAGCTTGCTAAGGCTTATGTTATCAGGTATACTTAGGGCAGGATCAGTTATGGCATTACGGCATTTTGGAAAAGGTCGAAGATGGTAGATATTTACGGCAGTCAAGTTGACTGACTATGTGGTCGCGAAACTTGATTTTTTCATTTTACTTTAAGTAGTGTTTCCGGATAGTGAGACGTTGAAAATATTTGAGAGGCTGCTTGAGGGGTATCTGCCTTCACTGACGGATTGAAAATGGAGGTGTGCCCCGGGGATACCCAGAATTGATAGGGAAAGACAAGGAAGGGAAAGGGCACGTGGCAAACCACGTTGATAGCCAGGCCGCGTTCAAGGCTCTAGAGGAGCATCATGTCAGGTCTAGACTTAGTGATGAATAAACGAGAAGGGAATCTACTCCCGGCTTCTGTGGCCCAGGCTAGATAGGAGGGGCAGTGACCTGCTGCTCAGTGTGTATAACTACAACTGTTGAAGGGCACTGCGTGGGGAAATACATGACAGGTAAATATGATAGGAACTCTTCGAACTTCTGCATGTTATGCGGAGGAGGAGATAGAGACTGTGGAACAGTTGCTTTACTTTTCTTTTTCTCATTCAGTCTACAATTTTCTTTGAATTTTTTGTTTTTCTTTTCAACTCCCCTGAAGGGATTTATAATGAGCCTACAGGCTTCTGAGTGGAGGTGGCACTTGTCACTACTGTTCGTAACCTAACTTAATCCAATCTTACTTTATAAACAACACAATAATAGAACTTTATAATTAAAACAGGTACTTACAGCATAAGTCAAATCGAAGTTGTGAAATATATTTTCGCCATGTTGATCGCGAAATCGATGCAATGTGCGATCAAGAGAAAAAGCTTCTTTTGCTTTGTTTAGTGCTTCTGCCAGTGAAGCTTTATGTTCGGCTGATGAGCTCTCCTCTCGACTACCATCTGTGCAGGATATGCCCTGTTTTTCTGTAGCAGCAGCTTTAGCCGCAATAACAATTGAAGACTCCAACAGTTTTACTATTTTAGCTTCAAGATGTTTGTATTTAATTTGGGGGCTAAATGTTTAAAAAATTAAATAAAAACTTTTTTATACAGACATACATATAAACGTGCAAACACAGGAAAACGGTTGAATAATTTTTTTAATTACTTGATATCTGTTGCATTTTTCTGTGAAAGTATGTATATATGTATGTATGTATCAATTAGCTACAAAATCGTTTACTACTAACCTCACTTCCTTGTTGGTAACTACGGCAGCATTTGCCGACGACAATGTTTGCTGTCTGGCCTTTTCTACAAAAAACTGGTCGAATCGTTGACCTGCAGAGCCGCTGCTATTCGCAGCATAGCCCACAGCACGTACAGCAGTCGAGGGACGTGCTAGTGACGTTTTATCGCCTCCCAAGCGGCTGCTCACTAAATTTCCGCGCTAATAAAATCATTTCGTTTTTCAGTTTAGTTTTGCACAAATTCAGTTTAAATATAAAAATTTGTACGTAAGTAAGTGAGAGTATGAGAATGCATTACCCAAAGTGTGTTCATGTGTGTGTGACTGCAGTTATGTATATATCGTTGGTCCGAGGAAATTTAAGGTTTCAACAGTTGCTGTTAAATAAATAGGTGGTGTGGAAAAAGGAAGACCAAAATTTTTGTTAAACTAATTTGAAAACTTCCACAATCATTAAGTATAACTTCAAAATCGTTAAAAAAAGAGAAAGTATGAAAACCCTTTAGGAAGAAGAATTATTAATTGAAATTTTTTATTAAAGACTCTTAGTCCTCTGACTAAGTCTGGCGTGAGGACTAGAAAACTAACCTAAAGCTGAAACTGCCAGTAAATTTCTAAAATCTTTTAGTAATATACAACCCAGGACAAGAATTTATGTTTAAATAGGGGGACGTTTTTTGCGTCCTTAAGCAACAGAGCCTTGCGTGCCCCATGGTAGAATTCTAGAAACAATTCTGTAATTGCTTTACACAACAGATGAGCCAATACAGTCAAACACAAGTGTCGATATTTGCTAATGATACGTTTTTCCTAAGTACATAGAAAGATACTAAATGATGAGATTATTAATTAGTTTGCCATTGGCAAACTTATGGAAACCAGAAACATTGGTATTTACAAACAGGGATTGATATGGGAAAACAGGTCATCCTAAGGCATTTAAAGAGCAGGCAGAGATCTGCGGGACTTCGTATATTTAGCGCTGAACGTAGCACTTCTTTGGCGTCACTTAATTATTTTGGCTTTAAATTCAAATAATCTGATTGCAGAGGGTGTTGCAAAAAGCTTCATAGCTATGGAGGAATACTTTTGGTTAGCAAGTCTTTGCCCAGAGGAAAGGAGAAGTCAGAGCTGGGGTCTGTGGCTAAGAGCAGAGCATCAGTGAGTCTCACAAACTTTTTAATGACTGCGGTGACTTTCAGACTGAGATCTTGGTAGCCAATATGGCCGCTGATCTTACCCTGTCTTCCTAGACAGAAAACTCTCAAGTGAATATATTTATTGATAGTCATTCAGCGATCAAGGCTATGTCCGCAATTCTTATACTCTTCTCGATTGCCGAAGCATGCAGGGAACCTACTGGTAAACTATGTGCGGTGAGGAAGGCGGACATTTACTGAGTTCAAGACACAGGACTATCAGGATGAGTGTCGACGCATTTTAAGGGATTGAAAGGGTTTAAAATAACATAAAAAATACTGCCATTGGGGTTCACACTAAGGTCTGATAAAATAGCACATAGTGTAGAGCCTCTGGGATTACTTTCGGATTAAAGGCAGTAATCTTTGCGGAATAGTGGTTGTATACACATGGTTATAGTTTTAGGTTCTGTGGTATGCCAGGGGTTAAGGAGATGGCTCATAACATTCCGTGTTACCGTACTGCGTACGTGCGCTCCAAAGCAGTCTGTCTTGGGTTTCATCTGTTTAAAAGCCTTGAGGAATTCTCCGGCATTGGTAAAAGAAAACTGCTAGCACTTGCCAAGAGAGTTCAGAGAAGATTTAAGTGCGATCGGATTGAGGTTTTGGTTGTTTTTTAGTAGGGTAGCACTAAAAGATGATTTTCGAGACCAGCCAGTTGAAACAAGTCTAACTTATATATTTCATGATTTAGAGGACATAAAGTACCCCTTACGAAATTTTTTTCTCATCTTTCTGATTCTGTAATATAAGAAAGTATCTTTGGGGCGACGATATATGACGAAAAATGTTATATTCAGTGTTTTAAATGAAAATGCATGTTTGTTGGACAAAGAACTTGTGTGAGAAGTACGTAGTCCCTGAGCAAACTTTACATCGGTATTTTCTTTTTTTTTCATTGTGCATGTTGCAAAATATTTAAACACACTTACTCATACACAAATTTGGGATTTATAGTGTGTTGATAACCTACCGAAAAAAGTAATGATGTCGGCGGACGACCGGCAGCTGTTGGTGGAGGGGGTGGTGCTGGATTACGATTTGCAAGTGGTGTGGACGGGGAATTTCCAGAGGCATCTTTTGAAATTTCCGCACTCATTGCAACAGCATTAATTAAATTTTAGTTAAAATAAAGCTCAAGTTACCAACTACGTGCCAAAAAAATAAAACTGATAAAAAAAGAAAACCATGTGTCGCAGCCGCAGTTATTGCATTGAGTATAAACTTTAGTTCGTATTAATGTCTTGAATCTTTAACAGATTATTTTTTTATTCAATTTAATTTAATTGTTTCAACACTTTTTGTTGGTTCCTTTTTTGTTGCAATGGTAACGACATGTTATAGTACTCTGTTCTGTTATATTTATATATGTACTATTGTATGTAATTATTCTTCGCTGCTCCTGGGCCAAATAAAATGTGTTGACCAAAATCGTGTTTTTTTCCGTTATTTATATTGTTTTATTACTCAATTAGATTTGTAACAATACACGTTACAATTAAATTTGTAAATTATGTTAAATTTTTATTTTTAAGTTTTTTTCATTTTTGTATAAGTAAATGCTACCGGCAAACTTTCTTTTTGAGTTCGTTTAGCAAAAGAAACACATAGAATTACAGCAGCAACGAGTTAACACCACGTCTACCACTTGAGTTCTGCATTGGGTTAAAACTGTTTGTGTTCCATATAATTATAATTCATTTTGCATTTTTCTTTTGTTTTTCTTCTGTTTTGTGTTTACAGCTGTAGTTAAGGGTAGATATATTTGTAAAAAAAGTGCTTGTGCTTATACCCAGCAAAACTTGGAATTGGCTTTCATTATTTCATAAGTTACAAGATATTGAGGGGTTGTAACGGATATTGTTATATTGAATTACAGAGTAATAACCTTCTGGTTAAGGCCTCAGTAATTACATTTATAAGTAAATAAGTACGTATTTCTAAAAAGGATTATAAATAATGTTCGTAAAACTTTTTGTGCTCTAGATATATAATTTTGTATTAAATTATTTAGTAGCTGCTAGGTAACTTGTTATTTAGTTAATCTTTGTAAGTAGAACTTGTAAATTCAGCAATATTTTAAACAAAACCAAGGAGCGTTCTTACTAGTCAAGCAAAAGTTTTGCTGGGTTGGTTTGTTTATTTAATTGTTTTGGTTTTGTGCTGCCAAATTTGTTACCATGGAAATTCTGGGTTTAGGTTAAAACTACTGTTTTTTTAATTTCTATTATTAGAAATGAATTATTTGGTGCTCTTTTAATTTAATAAAATGGTTATAAGGAAAATAAGAAAAATTATCTTTTTTCGTTGATGCTAATGCTAAGTTGATTCCAATTTAAGCACTTAAATAAATTTAAATTTTTAGTAGTTAATTTTATGGGATATTGATGTTTAAAGATCAAAAAAATGTTAATAAAGCTAAGTTGCTCTTATAATTATTTTTATTTTCAGTTAGTTGTACCTTATAACAGTGACGCTTTACTATGTAGCTTCCACCACAATTTATTTTGTTAAGTACCAGCAAACCTAAACAAATTAAGCAGGTTTAAGTGATTTTCGTGGAATTTTATGAAACCCATTACATTATAAAATTCGATATGACAGTTGTGGCAGTTTTATGAAATATTTTATCATGTAATTCTGGAATTACATAATTAAGAATTTAAACTTTTAAAATTGAATGCCTCGGTTAAGTCTCAGCCTGGCAATCAGAAGCTGCCGGTTCAATACCAAATGGGAATGACTTTTATCTTTTTATGTTTGTTTTTTATTTACTTTTCGTTTTGTATGCCTTTTGGCTGTTTTAATTTTGACATTACTTACGCTTGTTAAGGGTTTTGAGTGATTTCAGTTAATTTTACTTTTTGATGTTAGGTAAATAAATGTAATTTTACTTAATATACTTACATACTTACTTACATACTATTGTGGCTATTACAGAACGTTTGTTTCATTACTCGAACTTAGAATAGATTTCCAGGCGCTTCGATCTTCTGCGCTTCTTCTCCACTTTCTGCACACAAGTGACTTCGCAGCTGGAGCGGTTTTATTCATTCTCACAACATGACTAAGCCAGCGTAATATTAACAATATGAAAAAAATGCCTGCTTCCTTTACCGGATAGAAGGAAAGTCTTTCTTCCTTACTTAAGTGGATTTTACAGAACATTTGTTTCCTGAGCCGAACGCAGAAAAGTTTTCCAAGCTCTTAGATACCTTCTTTCAACTGACCTATCTATTGGAGTTTCTGAGTTTCCCTTAATTTTTGATACGGGGCCAGGTCTGTATTTAAATAATTTCGTTGCTTCATTCATTTCAAAAATTTTTTCTTACCAAGGTAAACGTTAAAATACAATAAAATTGGCCAAACTGCACTTAGGCCCAGAGAGGAATCACTGAGTATTTGACGTGCTAACAAGGACGCTGATACTAATTCGCAAAAGCAAGAGCTTCTGGTTCTTCCATCCATTCTTTATTATAAAACGACATATCAGTCACTGACCTCACAGTTTCCGGAAAGCAATCAACCACTGCATGAACTTCCAAGAGTGTCTGGGACTATGCCTGATATATTTTTTTGAGCTCGTGCACTTAAAAGGGTTTTATTGTATCGCAACATAAAAAAATATCAAGAGCCGGATCCCACACCAGCCAACATTACAGAGAGTTCAGTTAATTATCACCTTGTTAACTATTTAGAGTCAAACGGTTTATTAAGCAACCGCCAATTTTCGTAGAGGACGTTATATGGGGGACCTATTGGTCTTTTTGACAGAAATATGATGCACGATTCATAATTTTTGCCAAAGTAAAGTGGCTTTAGATATTTCTAAGCCATTTGATAGAGTCTGGCGTTGTGCGCTTCTATTTAAACTTAATGCTTTTGGTGTTGGTGATCCATTTTTCAATTAATATCTGAGATTGCACCATTTGTATTTATAAATGGGATCTCTTCCAATGAGTGTAAGATCAATTTAGGGGTACCGCAAGCCTTGGTCCGTTGATTTTAAAGCCTATAAGATCCAATGTTGTCTTCCGACACATAAACGCGCAGTGGATCATGTTGCATTGTCTGTAATCATAGATGGAATAAATTTTGGGAAGACAGACACTCTTGATGTTCTTGGTATGAAAATCCAATGCGAATTCCATTGCACGAAACACGTTTTTCTTGTATCGAAAGAAGCATCCAAGTGTCTTAGTTTTTTGATATGGTGCATTAACGATTTTTTGTCATCTAATCTTCTCACTATTTATATCCCCTATATTTGGCCGAAAATAGAATAAAGCTCTCATATATGGGCGGATGCTTTAAAGTCTGGATTTAATTTACCATGTACAAGAACGGGCGAAGGCAATCATGGGCGGCGTAGATTCACTTGAACATCTTCGCGATGTGGGTTGTGTTTTATTTTTTTATCGTTACTACAATGGAATGTGTTTTTTGCGTTATACTCGTCTTTCAAGAAGAGCACACCCATTTGCGGTCGACTGGCCAGCTAATCGCACTACGCGTTACAGAGAAAATTTGTTCTTTAGTCGCACGGTTTGTATGTGGGTTAAATTTTCTAAAAATGTCTTTCCCCGACAGAGTTAATATCGAGAAATATTAATCAAATGTCCATAAACACTACTCCCTCTATTTGCCTTCCCGTAACCTATTTTCCTGATACCAACACAATGCAATGCATATATAGGAGCAATTTGTGTACTCAGGACGTTCGGAGCAAAATGTAGGGATTTAGTATAACAAGCGGTAAAAAATGGAAGGAGTTATCATATAGAAATAAGACTTGGCACACATATGTAATTAATTTGATCAAATATAATTAAACCTAAAATTTTATTACTTCAGTTCCAAGGATTTGTGTGCTTTCCATATATCCTTAAAATAAAAATTAAAACCAGACACCTTAATGCTAACAGACTGGATAGCGTGCCGAATGTAGCCAACATTGGCCTACACAGTCTATCATCCTTTTTAAGAGATAGCGGTTGGTTTGAGGGCAACTATTTCCAACCATATACATTGATCTCTTCTTTTATCTAAATTTTTTTCTAATTCAATCTAAGCTAATCTAATTTAATGTCTTTTTTTCTTCCTATGCTTTATGATCTATCTAAGTTTTTTTTAATATCAAGAATATGCGTATTTAAAAACGGTCCCCTATCAAAAAATTTCAAAACGAGCAAAAAACAAGTAAAAGTGTTATTTTTGGCTCCGCCGAATCTTATAAAGCCTTCACATGCCTTTTTTTATACCTTACCATCTGATATAACCATGTTATTTCGTACTGCAAAAATCGTATCTAAAAAAAACTGTTTATTTGTATGCGGGGTTCCCCCTCCCCTTGCCCTTATCCAACTATTTTTTTCCAAAATATAAAATTTATTGTATCGTATCAAAATTTTGACAAAAATTGTTTATTTGTTTTTGGGAGTACCCTCCTGCTTCAATCCAAATAATTTTTTTTTTCAATTACTTTTTGTATTACCTTTAAAGTCGATAGCTCTTATAGTTTCCGAGATAAAGCGGTTTTCAGTTCAGACAGACTAGATCAATGCCACCAAAGCAACCGTAAAAACAAAATTTTTTGTTTTTAAATTCGATTTGCTTAAATAAACGATGTTAACAAAAAAATATTAAACCCACTTGTCCAAACGAGCTAAACGAGTAAAATAAAGATGGAATTTGCTAACAAAATTTAATTAATTTAAAATAAGATTAATTATAGGTCACGAAAATATTAAGTTTTGCCAAAAAAGCAGTTCAAATTACCTACTGGGCGCTTTGTAAAAGCGGGTGATTGCTACTACAAAATAAATTGTGGTGTAGAGTGTAATATGATCGGGCTTGGCTGACTGCAGTTTGCTTAATTGTTTTTTTTTAAATATATTGTTCAAGAGAATAATTTGCAAGCAACCATGATACTTCGATTGAACCACTTAAGCTGTCTCATAAGCCAAACAATTTGCAACAAGAGTGTCACCAATAAAAATTATATATTTAATCTTCTTTATTTATTTGAAAACATATTTTTGATATTCTTAAAACTTTAATTTATTTTGTTTCCCATGTGTTACCGCGTTTGCTTCAAAATAAACTTTTTGAAGGACAAAAAAGTATCAAATATTTTATTCTTAAAATAATGGTGAAGTCTTCCTGGCCATATGTTTCACAAGTCTGACCGTAATTTTAAAATATCAAAGAAAAAAACGGGATCGCTTTTAAGAAAAAATTGTCCGTAAAATAATTTTTCTTATTTAAATAAAAGTATTTTTTCAACAAACTCAAAACTGTTTTTTTCTGAAGAAGAACAGCCCACCCTAGGTTCTGGTTACTTTTCGGGGTGGGGCTTAAATGCAAGCCCTGAAAAAATTTTTTTTAGGTTTTCTGGAAACGTGAGAAAGTAATTCTTTAAGAAATTTGTTTGAGCTTAACTTACTTGGTTTCGAAGCCGACATGCATCGGTATTCAAGGATAAACTTGGTATTAGAGTGTCTTATAAAGCAACTTAAGTACAAACCATAAAATTTTTGTCTAATCTTAAAAAGTAATGAATTTCCATAAATATGCTTACATGAACGCAGAATGCAGCAGAGTTGTTTTTTTTAAGTTTATTTCGTCTTACTGTCATGACAACAAATAATGTTTTTTTTTTTTTAAATACAGGAAGAGCAGATTAATAACAAAATTTACCTCATAGCGTTACCTTCCACTTGAATTGGCTTTTAATTAAAAACTGCACATTAACAAGGAATAAAAAATCTTGGAACAACAACGACCTAGAGCAGTGATTCTCAACAACTGTGCCACTACATTTTTATGTGCCGCGAAATTCTAAACGTGTACTGTCAAATTTTAAATATATGCTTTTGGTAATAACTAAATTACTTTCCCAAATTAGATATTAGGACTTCGATTGGTTCCGTTAAACATTTATAGTAAAGTATATCTTTGTTTTTGATCTAATTTTGAATCAAAATGAAGAGCTCAATGTGATTTTTAATAATGAAAATGTAATTTTAAATTATTCAGAAGAATTTATTTAATCATTTTAGATTAATTTTAAAACCAGCTATCCATTGATAGCTAAAAGAGCTTTAAATATTTTATTACAAATTTTTACATCTTATTTATTTGGATTTTCACCATTCACTCACATTAAAACTAAAATAGATCAAGATTGTTAAACGTAGAAGGCGGTATGAGAGTCATTTTAACGACCAAATAAATATTAAATTATAAAAAACATCAAACTCTAATTTTGTATTAAAAGTATTTATCTTATAACTTGCAATTAGGCTAAAAAAAAAAGTTTTGCTATTTTTGCTGTTAATTTTATTTTATTTCGCACATATGTTTTATATGTATAAAATAAAGTATATTTTACATAAATAGTAAGTAAATTAGTTTTAAACTTTTTGAAATCGTAAAAAGGGTGCCGCATTAAAAAAAATTGAGAATCACTGACGTAGACTAAACGAAAATTAAAGACTTGTTTATCTTATTGTTTTTTAATATCAAAAACGAAAAAAAAGTCATTTTCTAAGATACTCAAGCTTCGTAGTAACAGAAGTAATGTAGTGGTAGATGTAATGATGATAAATTTGTCCTTCCGTTACTTTAAAAGAGTTTTTGCTCTGCTGCAGAGTTTATTTACCAAAATGTAGAAGTTTTTCCAACGATTTTTACGATTAATAAGTTAGGCAGGAAAATTTACTTTCTGTCAAACAAAAAAACATAAAATTAAAGGATGCTTTATAAAATTGTTATTAATTTCCTTTGCGCCGTCATCACTCTAAGACTCAGATTGGTTTTTAGAAAAGGCAGAAAGAAAATAAAAACTAAAAATAGAAGGAAATAATATATATTGAAGAAATAATTGTCATTTTTGAATTAAATCAGTTAAATTTATTAGTATCCCGTGTCCCTCCTCTCCAAACGAGTGTATCTGCCATGTTGCTAAGTGATTCAAGCGGACTTGAATTTATTTCCAGCTTATTTAAATACTTGTCCACACAGTAGGATTTTACATATAACTAGTGGAACATGTAGATCCTTGTAGAAGTGGCTGTTTGTAATCCTTAAAATTTTGTTTTGGCGTGAGGCAGAAGTGTACAATCGAAACAAGGCACAGGATACCTATCAAAGGATTTGCACTGCTTTGAGGTTTATTTGCATTAACTAGGTGTCCATATATGACTTGCATGGAGGGTGGCAAAATGCCGAATTATTCGCCTTGAGTCACAATATTGTTTTTAATAGAGAAGTAGAAAATGGCAAAGTTATGGGAAATAAAACTAAATGCACAAAAATGTACATACGTAACTTTTACCTTTACTCAAAGAGACGTGCCTTACAATCACTATTAATAACCATATGCCTCAACGAATTCAGACAAAATATCTTGGTATTCACCTGGATCGTGCAGACTGCAGACGTGCTCTTAGAGCGATCATGGGTACACGCAGGGTAAGGCTCTGCTGGGTTCCGGGTCATTTTGACATTTTCGGGAACGAGATTGCCGATGAATTGGCGAGGAAGGGATCGGCCCGGAATATTGAACTTTGTTGTGAGCCGGTGAGGCCACCACTGAGCTTCTGTTATAGACTGATAGGGACTTGGATAACGGACAGGGTGGGCCAAACCTGGAGGGACAGGGCCGATTGCAGGATCTCCAGGCTTTTATGGCCCAGGCTAGACAGGATGGGCACTGACCTGCTGCTCAAGGAGAGCAGGGGGCTTCTGAGGCACATTATTGGGACTCTCACAGGGCACTGCGATGTGAGATACAGGACGAACAAATGGGACAGGAACTCTCCAGATTTCTGCAGGGTATGCGGGGACGAGGAGGAGATAGAGACGGTGGAACATCTTCTCTGCCACTGCCCTGGGCTGCAGATTCACCGACAGAGGTGGTTTGGAGGACGCTTCTTAGATGGACTTGGTGAGGTCCCTGGCAGTGGGCTGGGGAGCATCATAGGCTTCATTAAGGAGGTTGGGTGGCTGGGCAGCTAGGTGATTCAGAGCCTAGAACTACTGACTTTCTTAGACATCTTGCGGACGGTACTCTTGCTTTTTTATCCTCTTTTCTTACCTATGAATCGCTTGACTTACTGTTTTTCTTTTCTTTTCTTCTCGACTCTTCTGAAGGGATTCACAATGGGCCTAAGGGCCTCCGGGTGGAGGTGGCGGGCTTTTTGGACTCGCCACTACCCTTCATAACCTAACCTTACCTACTGAGATATATAGGGATACATGCGCGGATTTAAAAAAATTGATTATTTTGGGTTTCCACTTACATCTCGGTCAATAGTGAACCAATTTTGCTGATTTTAAACATACTCGTATATGAATTTCACGATATTTCTGAATATTTGATACCAAAACGTTTTCTGTGTGGCTTTATTTGGGTCCGGAAAATTGATTTGAACAAACACACAGACGGACATGGGGTCTTAAGTGAATATTGTAGAAATAACAAACGGAATAAAAAAAAATTGATATATGAGCCGTTAATTTGAAAGTGGCATAAGTCACTTTTTTTTAAAGCCGAGGTATTTAAAGATATGAAGAAATACCGTTCATTAGTAATTTTTGTTGCCATTAACTCGTTTTTTTTTTCAAAAAGTTACTTATGCCACTTTCAAAAAAAAAAAACAGCTCATATACGCTTATCATAATGCGAAAGGTATAAATACCTATTTTTCGAAAAGATTGGTGGCTGATCACCACAGAGAAAAATTTGTCTGAAGGCGATTGGGGCGATCGATATTTTTTCATTCTCTTCCGGCCTTTATTTTTTACAGCTATTTTATATCAACAAAAGAAACTCTGTTGTATCTAAGGCGGATTTAGTGTGTTTCATTTATGTATAGTTGAACTATTTATCTTAAGACAATTTCAATCCTTATTTACTTAATAAATTCTTATTTTTTGCAAATGAAGAAATTAATGTTTCTTAGTTTATACTCTATTAGCATTAGTTAAGAAAGGATCACATTTTTAAATGTTAACAAAATTTGCTCTTTTATATAGGAGCTAGTGACTAGTAACGATTTGGCAGGGCCTGCAAAGGGTTATTATTGTAAGTGAGTGATCTAATGATAGATCCAAGGCACATTCAACCAGGTAATATTAAGAACCCAGCTGATTAAAATCAATTGGAAATTTATACGAAATAAAAATTAATTTTATATAATTTTTAATTTTTCTGGCATTCTACCGTTCAAACACAAAAAGAAAATGCAGAGGGCGAATTTTTTGAATTCGCCTTGAGTTTACCTTGTTGAATGTGCCTTGGATAGATCTAACCAGACTTTTTGTTACGCCGAACCGATAATAGAATTTTATTGTGTCCAATTCGCTTATAGGTTTGTTGTCCAACTAGGGTGGCCAGACGGGCCTGATTTGGCCTAATTTTCAAAATTTTTAATGCGCGCTAAGTGTAAAGTGAAAAAGTAATTTGTCAAGTTTTTTGGTAAGTATCTTTATATTCATATGTATCTAAAAAACAAATCTAAAGCCCAGATTTTTATTATCACACAACTAAGGACTTATATGATACATTTTTTTTATGTGCAATTAAAGTTTAAAAAATATAGTTTTCTTTCAGTACAATTATAATAAAAGTGCTCAACACTAGTAAATTGATATCATTGAACAGCTGATTTCCATTGAAGCTTTTGGGAATAAAAAGTGAGTTTATATTTTTGTTTGGTAATTTGTTTCTGTTATTTTTACTTTTTATGATATTTTTTTTTATTCGAATAATTTTTATGAAAAAAATAAACAATTAAATAAATAAACAATAGTATCGGTGTTTTTATTTGTCAAGTTCTTTTTTTTTCAAAATCAAGTTTTCTTTTTTGGTAAATGTCAAGCTTTTTGGAAAATTGGATCTGACAAGCCTATGTCCAACCTACTTAATAAAATCATAAAACCGTCGCCAGCAGCTAGAAAGCGGTTACTTGAAGATTTTTCGCTGATCCTTTGTTATTGTAAATCTTGGTGGCAAAGAACTGACGAAATTGCAAAGTTCTGAATAATTTCTTCGACACGGATATTAGTTGCTGGAACATAAGACTCAAAGAGCCCTATAAGCTGTTAAAATATTCATATCAAAAAATTATTAAATATAAAAATGTTGACCATATATGTACATATATTTGTATGTAAGCTACCTGTTATGTATATGAGCCAGAGTAACAGTTATTAACACAAGTAAAACAACAAACAAAATTGAATTCTTACTTTTTTCATATTTAAATTATTGAGTATTCAAATGCCAACTTGATAAAAATAAACAATTTCATGCCTAAAAACATCAATTAAATCTAGTTGTGGGTGAATTGATGACTATTTGGAATTTCCAAAAATATCTTTTTGTGCTTTATTCGTTCTTTTTAACTTTATCGACTGAAAATTTTTGTTCGTACGCTTAAGCTGCTGAAATTGACGGCCATTAATAATCCTTTGCCAAGAAATATTCAGACAATCCCTTGATCATAAATAACTATTAAAAACTCAAACTAAGGTTGGACGATATGAAACCATGCGTCTGTTTTGTGGGTTGAAACGTTTATAAAGAATTTAATATTGTTGCAAAATTGAAGTCATATGGAGCAAATGAAAAATATGTTTTATATTCAAAGTTTGTTTCTACATTAAAAACAAACCGAACACCCACATAATCATTCTAAAGCTGCGATATTAACAAAAAAATACATATGCATGTATGTGCGTGTATGTGTAGAGTGAATTTTGTGTGCGAGTACATGGAACAAGGATTTTCCTTCGTATGGTTTGTTTGTATTATGATTTCAAGTTATTGTTTGTTTTTTCTTTTACCCTTTAAAAGTTGTATGCTTTTGTTTATACTTCGCTTATAGAGACAATATAAATAGTAGGGAGGAACGAACACATATATTTTATTTAAGATTTAAAATTAAAGTTAAAAGTATGTAAAAGGAGTTTTTGCACAAGAAGGGTGTGCTACTTATTAGAGAACTAAACACACTTTATGGCATATACTTTGATCGGTAATTTTATAACTCTTCAAGTTTTACGATTTACCCCAATAGCTTAACCTTTTAATGAGCTAAAAATTGGTGGATTAGAGCGTTGGACTTACCCTTTTCATGCAATAAAAATCATTTAACACGTAATAACTGGAACTGTAACACATAAAAATTATTTTTTTTACCCTTCGCATAAGCGATAAGGGTATATAAGTAATGACATTTAACGTATGTCGTTTTTTTTAAGTCCATCTGCGACCCCATAAAATATATATGTAGTTGGTTTGTCCTTTAAGATAAGGAAGTCGATTTAGCGATGTCCTTTTGCCCGTCTGTCCGTGTAATAGTTGAAATCAACTTTTTAAAGCCATCCGGTGTCGCATGTGCCACTAAGTTGTTTTACACTATCAGAAATATCTACGAAAAAAATCGCTATTAAAATCCAGGGAAATCGCCTGAAAACTGACCGAGATGTAAGCCAAAAACCAAAACTACCTCTGTTTATTTCTTTAAAATTTTTACATAAAAACTTCTTAAGCTGCCTCGGAGTTTCCCCTACATGGATGTAATGTAAGGCCGACTCCCATTTACTTTTCCTCCCCAATATTTATGTGAAACTTACTTACCTCTTATCACAAGCCCCTAACAGGGTGGCCATACAAACTTGAAAAAAATTGAGGTAAAAACCTTCTACAACTTCCCCGGTTTTGCCCCTAGGGAATAAAATGTATAACGCACCGCCATTAGTTTTCCCTCCCGAACATATTCCCTGAACATTCTTACACCCTATCGCCATCACCTAAGGAGGTTGCCATACAAAATTTACAAAAATTATGTTAAGGCACCCATAGCTTCCCCAGAGTCGGCCTTAGAAAAATAAAATACATGACCAACCCCCATTAGTTTCCGATCCCAAACATTTGCTTAGAACATACTTCTCGCCTGTCTCCCCTTTGGTGAGGGGTAGTAAAACCAAATTTTAAAAAATTTTGCTAAAAGCCCCTACAACTTATCAGTGGACTATATTTCCAAGGCCTATTACAAATTTAAAAAAAAATTTAAAGACTTTAGCATAAGCCCTGCATTGTATTTCATTATTTTATTTTATTTATATATAAAATACTTTTTCCTTCGCTTTGAGACACATAAATTTATAAATTAATAAAGTATCGTCGAAAAACATGTTTGGGAAACTTATATTAATTTACTTTTAATAGAAAATTTTTTGAAAAATTTTACTCCTACTCTTTTTGGAAATAATTAACAAATTTGGTTTTCTAGGCTCCTAAATTACTTTAAGCTAAATTCAGTTTTCAGTTTGAATCAAAGTCAATTTACCATGTGTTGATACCCTTAATTAACAATTGTTTTTAACCACGAAACAACTTTTAGACTTCATGAATACATGCCCTTTTGCATAACTTAACGTTGTAAAGCGTTTATAATATTCGGCTCGGCCAATTACAGCACTCTTGTTAAATTTTGCATTAGTTACCTTCCATACAAATATAGTTCATTATCTGGCACATACTTTGAATGATAGTCTCAATAACTTCAAAAGTTTTTACGACTTACTCCAATGTCATCGTTTTATGATAATTGTATGAATCGGTGTCGGGGATGCCATACAATCGAAAAAAATTTAACAAAGTATAACAGGAACTGTGATTAGTATGATCGATAAACTTTGCTTTAGTTAGTAATATTTGTGTCAGTTGGACTTTTTGAGAAAAAGATAAAATTATGTAAAAGGACGCCGTATTCTGTTTTAAAAAAATTTAAATGTATGGTGGTACATTTATAAATTTATAAAACTAATAAGACATCATCATCATTATCCAGTTTACGTCCCAAGTCCTCGGTTTACCTAAAACAACATATTATTATTTAGTTTTTATATTTTTTATTATTTAGTTTTATGTTAATTACAATGGTGTTTTTTTCTGTCATTAATATATATGCGTAATTTTTTTAATAATATTAGAGTAGTTTTGTTTCTGGAGCTGGCGAGTCACCAAATATTTTCAATTCTCTGGTGACACCTAATGTTTACTACATTTTTCTAATTTCGGTGGATGCTATTTGCAACACAACTACGACTCTAAAACAATAAAGTTATAGTCAGTCAAGCCCGACCATATTATACTCTACATCATATTTTGTTTTATGATGAATTTTACCGTTTGTACCAAGTATACGCAGGTCAAAGTGTAGTTATCTTGTTTTTCAAGTAAATGCAAGTTTGTTTGGTTCGTTTATATATAAGAAAGACTTGCGAATATGCATGCACTTTTGGGAAGCATTTGTTTTTATTGCAATTTTGAAAGTAAAAGGTGATTTTCCGGGAGTTGGACTCACATGACACGCCCATGGTAAATTTCAAACCGTACAGGAAATGTATACGCAAAATTTTTGGAGACAAGCAGGGTTGCCAGAAGCTTTGAAAAAAAAAATCATATTTTAAGAAAAAAAATAATCACGATTTCTTATTAAACATTTTATTTTATAGACAAAATGTGTAAACACATTTAAGTTTATACATATATATTTTTAACAAAATTCTTTACAACTAACATAATCAAGAGCTGCTAAATAATCCTTACAGTCAATAAACAAAAATGATAAAGTTTTCTTACTCGTTATCCATATTTTGAATATTATTTTTAATAAACCTATCAAAGAAGAGTTTTTTGGATTTTTTTAGCAAACATTTATATAAAGACTTCTTCGTTTTGTAAAAAAAAAATATTTTTCCAAAGCAAAGTTATTATTAAAATTCATATTACCATAATTTCTAAAACGTTGGGACTTAAGGTGGTTTCACATGGTATGTAAACTACATACAAAACTCTATAATTTTTCAATATGTTTAAATTGTTTTTATAAGTTGAATTAGAAAAATTACATCAGCATCCAGCCAGCCGGATGGACGGACAAAGTTAAGGTGAATTTTTGACCCCTGCTTAAAATATAAACACAAGCACATTATATCCCACCACCAAGGTCACGTGGATATATGACGCTCAAACGTTCTCAAGTTTATACAACTTTTATGCTGATTTCTTGTACGCTTTGTGACATACAACTATAAAACCCTGTTGTGCGTGGGGGGAGGCCTAGGGACACTTTACAGCCTCTCGATTAACACTAGAAGGTACGCATTTTCAAAAAAAGCAACTCTGATATTTCATTCACTCTAAACCTGAAAAAATATTGAATACAGCCTTGTAATATTAACCAAACGATATGTTAAGTGTACAAAAGCAATAAGCTGCCACAAACGCTTATTTTTTTTTTAAATTTAGGGTCTTATTACGTAAAACGCAACGAATGAATACAAAAACAATTGAATGGAAAAAAACTAAAATTTAAAAAAATTTTAATAAATTTTTTTTTTAATATTTTTGAAAATATATTTTGTTTCAGTTTTAAGGCTTTGCGTTTTAGAAAATAAGGGAGTTAATGTTGATAAAAAAAATTTGTACATAAATTATGTATTTGCACGTTCTTTTAAATAGCTCAATATAAAAAACCTCCATTTCTAAATATAAGAAATCATCAAATCATATTTTTAACAAAAAATCATCAAAAATATGATAAAATAATCATTCTGGCAACGCTGGAGACAAGGTTTTATTCAAAAGAGTTTTACCGTTAAATACTTATTCCGGAAGGATATTTTTATGTAGACTATATAATTAAATGAACCCAAAATACTAATTTTACGTATACTGTGTAGTTGATACCACCAACTACAAAATTCTGGGAAGTCAGAGTTACAATCGAATTAGTTATATCCAAAAACCTTATTCCATGAGGACATTGGGCGCATATCAAAAAATTAACAGATAATATCTATATTTTGTGCAAAATTATGTGAAGATTGAGTAATATTTCGAGTCACTTAAGAAAAGCCCAAATTGCTTATTCCGGGAAGATATTTGTTGGGGCGCTATATCAAAAAATTGGCCGATAATATTTATGTTAAGTATACTAGTTGGTGGAACATGTGCTAAATTTTGTAAAAGTAAGTAAATATTTAAGTCATTTATAGGGGGGCTTTATTAAAAATCGGACCGATTGATCATGGCAAAAAATAAAAGGCTTCGCCCCTATGCAAAAAATAAACACATCTCTGCCGAATATCATCTCAACATCTTTAAAAATACGATCTGTACTTTGATGAAAAGAATATAGGGACACAGCTTTTTGTCCAACGGACGGTTGGACAAAAAGCTTAAATCGATTCAGGATGTGATTCTGAGTTGATTGATATATGTTCTAAAAGGTGCGTCTTATACCAGTATATTAGGGCGCTACAAACATTTGAACAAACGCATAATACCCCTGCCACGTTTGTGGTGCGGGTATAACCACGAACTAAAGCTAAGAAACCAAAAAGTTAAAACTGATAAATAACAGATGGGTACATATGTTTGTGTATTCATAATGTGGCGACCTATGTACATACATACTTATGTACTAGGGAAATGTTAATGTGAGCAATATTCTGCAATGCGTTTGCGACATCTTTTGTGTTCTTTTTGTTCTTACTAAAAAAATTAACAATTATGAAAGAATAGTAGTGTACATCAAATAATTTTAGGGATATCCTGAATATATGCGTCTGCCCAATTGGATATATCTCTGTATTTGTATATTTATTGGCTTTTGCATAATAGTATTTTTAAAATTCTTTGTTAGCACAAGCAATTTGATTTGTTGATTTTGACATATAGTAAACACACTCACTTCGCATATCTTTCACATTTTTTTAGTAATCAAGTCACGTTATGCCGACGGTTTGTGAAAAATACAATAACATACCAGATGGAAAAAAATAATATGTATGCACCCTGTGCGTACACAATACAACTTGATATCCTGGTAGCCTCTATCATATGTTTTTTGTTAGGAACTGAAATGAGTTTAGACGCATATGCTTAAAATTTTCTGCCAAAACAAGATTAAACAACTTTTTCAAAATATTTTCTTAAAATTTTTTTTATATACATAATTTTTTTACTAAAATTTAAAAACCGGTAAGAAAGTTACAATCGGTCAAGCCCGACCATTTTATATCCCATACCACACTACACTTCGCAAGTCAAAGTGTTCTTCGAGAGTGGGTTTTCGTTAATATTCGCATTACCGCTTACTACGGGAGGAACGATAAATAATGGACCAATCTGTACAGTATTTGGTTGGCCAGTTATTTATACCCTTATAAGGGTATATATCAGTTTTTTATATATTGTAGATCTTTACAGATAGGAAAGTAGATTTGGTAATGTCATTCGTTTGGAATCAAGTTTCCAAAACCAAGTCAAACCAACGTTTTGGTGTCAAACTAGAAATATTAAAAATACTTCAAGCAGAGCAATAATAAAAATTAGAAAGGTCGGTCAACTACGAACCGAGATATCAGCAGAAACCTAAAATAACCCTTCTCATGTTGCCACAAAACTTGGCCCGAATACTTTGAATATGGCAGGCTAGACTGAGAAGAATGTTGTAGATAGCAGAAGCTGAAGTTGTAGCCTCCCTACAATTGAAAAAATTTGTATGCGCTGCATCTAGAAAACTGATGCAGCTATCAACTTTAAACCTGCCACAAAGAATTGTAGTTTGAGTATGACTAAGAAGAAAAAACTAGTTGGCTTGGTGCAGGAAAGCAGTAGTCCCTTATGCAAACCAGCCATTTTTATGATATTTTTGATGTGCTTCATCTGGAAAACTTGACTTTTTTCCTAACTTAACTGACTATTTATAGCAACCTATGTAGGTCATTCATTGGCCGAACTAAGAATACATTTTCCAGAGTGTGGGAAGGTTTTCCTTAACTTAATCTTTTTAGTGGAGTTTCGGTCATCCCATTTTGCGTCTTCCTTTCCTGAAATCATGTCAAACGCCTTTTTCGATGGATCATCTTCATTGACTCGCACAGCATTTCTAAACCAGCGCATCTTTTGGATTTCACTACATCGATGTTGGCATATATCTTATACCTCTCTTTTTTTGTACGCAACCGATATTCTCTGTCCACGGAAATTGGTCTATATATCTTGCAAGTACTTTGCTTTTAAACACTTTAAGGTCACTTTTATATGCTTAAGCAAGTGGCCTTGCCTGTCCACTGTACAGCAGAACAGATAGTAAAAGTGTTGTATAGTATGAGTTTTGTCTGTCAAAAATGACCCTGTCTGCTTAGCCCAAAACAGCATTCATGTACCAGTTTAATTTTAAATGAGTAACTCTTCTGCCTCAGATTAGAAGTTATTAATATTTACAGATCGCCGCAATCTCGTGGACTATAAAAAACAGCTTTGGCCGAGGCTTTATTTAATAAATAAAAAAAATAATAACTAAGAGGCTAAGTACTGTGTTTTCTATTTAATTTTAATTTTTCGTTGATTATAATTTGGGTTGGAGCAGGCGAAGGGGTAGCCCCAATACAAATTAACAATTTTTATGAAAAATTTCGATAAGCTATATCTCGGCAACTATAACAGCTATCGACTTCAAAAGTTCTACAAAAAGTAATGATCAAATAATTCTTACATTTTGAAAAAAAAAAAATAGTTGGAGAGGAGCAGGGGGACTAAAACTCCTCACAAAAATTTGCAATTTTTATTAAACTTTTAAAGCGAATATTGTCGAAAACATTTAAACTCTCCACCTCAAATGTTCTTCATGGTATTTGTATTATACATATGAACGTTAAAATTTTCTATTCGAAAACTAGGATTGCTATGGACTTTAAACCCAGCACAAGGTATTTTATTAAAATATTTGCAGTACAAAATAACTCGGCTAGAAAAGATGGCCGGGTATATTAAAATACCAATGTGAAGGGTATATAATACTCGGCACAGCCGAATATAGCGCTCTTTCTTGTTTTAATTATCATCAAAACACGAACACCTGCTACTTATTTTTTTTTCCACAATGACAAAGTCCATGACTGCATAACTATGTTTTAACTAGTCCTGATACCTATTGGTAGGTGCTAACCATGCTTTTGATGATAGAGTTGGCATTACTGCCATATTAAAATATTAGTCTGGGTTTTGAACACAATTTTTTTTTTATTCATAGAGTTTGTTGTAGGGTTCAGGGCACACTCAATCAGGCAATATTAAGAGCCCAGCTGATTAAAATCAATTTGACTTTTCACGTTATAAAAATTTAATTTTATATGAAATTTTTAATTTTTCTAAAATTCTACCGTTCAAACACAAAAAGAAAATGCAGAGAAAAATTTTTGGAATGTGGGTGTATGAGGAAAAAGGGACTTTTTTTTCATAAGCGTGAGGTTTTCTAAAAAAGTCTCCTGGCATCACTGATTTTATCTATCCGATGGAATACAGAAAAAGTACAATTTTTAATGCAAAAAATTAAAAGTAAGTACATATTTTCCTTAGCAAATACCAGTTTCAAAATAAATATATTTATGCATATGTATGTGCGTTGTGTAACTAAGCTTTCTTGCAAAAGTTCACATTAAATACCTTAATCTTTAAATGAAATATTTTTATTTTGAGTAATTCTTAAAGAAACTTAAGATAAAATATTGTTGTGCTTTAAACTAAAAGCATAAAGTTACTTTTCTGAACCTCATAATGTGTTTTTTCAAAAACATTTAAAATCGAATGTGTTTTCGTTTTCTTGGTGCGTTAAGAAATAATTTTTAAAAAGGATTTCTATTCTTTATTAATTCGGCAAATATATCACATAAGCTTTAAAATTTCATTTAACAAGACTAAATACGGATGTATGAAACTGCGAAAGGGTGCAAATAACTTATTTCTTAATCCTTGATTAACTTTTAATGTTCTTAAATGTCAAGAGCAAAGACTAGACGAGGATTTTGATAAAAAAGAATGTGACTTGTGTAGCAAGTAGAAAAGCTGTCCTATGGCTTGGAAATACAAAACATACAAATACTTATGTAAATGCAAAAAACAAAAACCATTTTTTTAAGGTTGAACTAAAATAAAATAATGAGTTTTTAGTATATTCTTAGAGAATCACTGGAACATACATATTTTTAAAATAATGTTAAATACATTTGATAAAATTTAATTTCATGATTGAGACGTTAATTGAATTCGTTTTCTGCTGTTTTTTGTTTAATCCAATTCTGCTGCCACTCAGCCTGACAACAGAAGTGCGCCTGTGAACGAACAACTTTTCACACACACACACAAATCTTTTCTCTAAAATCAAACATAAAACACTTAAGCCAATTTAAATTTACGCGTTATTTATTAATTTGGATAAAAATATAATAAATGCCATAACATTTTAACATTCGTTTGCTACGGTTCAGCAAGTTTTATGGAGTTACTTTTTCAAAGTCAAAGCCAAATTAATAAAAGAAAAAACCCCAAAGTAATGATAGAAACGATTGGGATAAGTATTCCCCTGACTAAACGACTTTACAAGATTTTGGATCGTGTAATCTCCTGAAACCTTTTACCATTGTCGACATTATTATCATACGTAATTAATGTAATGTAATTGAATTAAACCTAATAAAATAAATGAAAGAAGTACATACATATACAAACACACGAGTATCAAATATTTACGTGAGTGTGTTTTAAAGTAGAAAGGATATGAAAAATAATAGCCAGAATGAGATCAAGACATGAAGACAGGAGGGAGAAAATGAACAATCGTATAAAATTTAATAAAATTGACCAAGGGTACTTGCAAGAGACACAATGCCATTTACAAGTTAATTTTGCTTGATACGTGACAATTTAATCTCTGCAATAAACATTACATACCAGCAGCTATAACGTTAACTAACCGTTAGCAACGCCAGTTAAAGCAGTTAAAGCAATTGAAACAGCAAAACATGCGAAGGAGGTCTTAAATGACACTGAATAGCTTCCGTCAAAAACTGTAACAATAATTCAACTTATTTTGTATATTAAACGTCTACTAGGATTTATTAATTTTAATGAAATTTTGGATTCATCGGATCGTAAAAAATATTTAATAATATTTTTGTAAATTCTTCTTTATAAATACATACATATGTATGTTTTAAGACGGCAAGTTAACCTTTTAAAAAAACTTTTAGTTTTACAGGTATATATCAGTTTCTCATATCCGTCTGAGTGTATATTTTGGATCGTTATGGATAGGGTAGTCGATTAAGCTATGCGTGTCTATTGAAATCATGTATATATGTACATCTGGGATAGTGGCTATTAAAAATCAGCGCCAGAGGTAAGCCGCCATAATCTTCCAAAATATAAAAAAAATCATCAAAAAAATACAAAATTACTTTTTGACCACTTAGAAGATTTGCAAATCGACTTTCTTCTTTAATTTGGGTTGGTAATCGTTAAAAGTTTTAGGAGTACTTTTTGACCGCTTTGTTGAATTCTGGTTTCAATCGGGGTCGAACGACCTTTATTTCATATTTCTTGAACCAGAATTGCAAAAAATGTTAAAAGGTTTCAGAAATGTTTGTAAGTACTTGTGAGTACTTAAATAACTTTGACCTTAATATAGGCTAAAAGTCGTAAATTTCTTATATGTAGTCTTTCCTATAAGGCAAAAGAATTTTAGAAAATACCAAAAATGTGAAAAGTACTTTTTGTCCACTTTGCCGACATTTACATCTAAAAAATTATATCATTTTAGAGTCATATACTCAAAAAATGCAAATAGCTCCAAAATGTAAAAAAATACTTTGTGTCCCCTTTTTTGGAGTCAAAAAAATGCACAAAAGTACCAAAGGAAGTGATTTTTGTCCATTTAGTTAACTTGCGACCTTATTAGTGATCCACGCCCTCTATTTCATATACAAATCTTTAAATTATATTATCTTCACCCTGTTTTAGACCTTAAATTAAACAAAATTCAAAAAGAAAAAACAAATAATAAAAAATTTGATTCTTAAATTTATCTAAAATTATACTTATATTATTTTCGTCATTACTCCACAACATTTAAGTTCAAAAACTTGTTATTGTTGAAATATCCTGGAGACAATCGCTATTTAAAATCAGCAAAATCGGTTCACTATTGACCGAGATATAGGCCAAAATAATCAATTTTTTTAGGAGAAAATCTCAGTAAGTATAGTCGCTCTTGCCAAAAAAACTTGGCACGAATACTCTGACAATAGGGACCTATATAAGGGAAACATTTTTTTTCGGATAAGGTCAATTTCACACATTTTGTGAAATATTTCATGCGCTAAGTCCTAGAACCTATAACAGCTATCGACTTCAAATGTTCTGCAAAATAATACGACAGTAAGATCTTCATTTTGGAAAAAAAGATTTTTCGGTAGGGGCAGGGAAAGGGGTAACTCGCATACGAATGAACATTTTATAATGAAAGTTTGATACGCTATACGTCGAAAACTATAACAGCTATCGGCTTCAAATATTTTACAAAAGGTAATGATTAAATAACTCATACATTTTGGAAAAAAATAGTTGGAGAGGAGCAGGGAGACTAGAACCCCCTATACAAATCTACAATTTTTATTTAACCTTTAATACGAATAATATCGAAAACTTTTAAAACTCTCGACCTCAAACGTTTTTCATTGTATTTCTGTTATACATACGAACGTTATAATTCTATTTCGAAAACTAGGATTGCTATGGCCTTTAAACCCGGCTCAAGGTATTTTTATTATATGATTTGCAGTACGGAATAACCCGACTAGATGATATGGCTGGGTGTATTAAAAGACCAATGTAAAGGGTTTGTTTTACTGTTGTTTTTTTATCCCTGTTAAATATGCAACGGGATTTTCGTCTTTAATTTTTTATAATAATTTGTTCGTGTTTATTTGAAAAACAAAGTGATGATGGTATCGGGCTGGTATTGCAGTTTAAAGAGTACTTTAGGTTCAAATCCCAGCTACGGCAAGTATAATTTTTTTTCTCAAATGATAAATATCAAATATGTATGAATAAGAATAAAATAAGAAACTACTTTTCTTAAATGAAGCTCCGTAATTAGAAATAAAACAGTTTTCATTTTCGAAGAACAAATCGAATTTTGCCGTGTTGCAGTTGTGCTGCGAAGATCCCGTCAATCGCAAGAAATTTATCACAAAACTTAGCACGAAGATTTTCATTACTGCAAGCTATTGCTATTTTGAATAGGGGCGATGGAAGTGGTAGCCCTCTTTTAAATTTTTAAAATTTTTATACAATTTCCCATCCGCAGTATTGTCTTCAAACCTGCCTTCTATTATTTAAGTTTAATGTCAACTTTTTCCAAAAAAAGTCAGTTCTAATGCAGAACAGGCTGTGTCAGTTGCCATATAAGAGGATCAATCTAATGATATAATTTGATATGATATATCTCAGAACCTATACCTGGTATTGAATTGCTGTTTTAATGTAGGCTGAAAAGTGGTCTTATCATTCATTACTTTTAGAGATTTTAATAATATTTTTTTTTAATAGTCAAACCAGTTTTTTCAAAGCTGCATTTAATACCTTCGTATATTTAATGTACATTTCACTTTTTCGTAAGTGTTCCTCTCAATTTATTTTAGTCACTTTTTAGTCTGGTTTCATGCATAAGGTTTAAGTATCAAGTACGTAAACCATAGCAAAGAAGGCACATACCAAAGAATACATACATACACAAAATGGAGCAGCCAAAGGATGTTACCATTAACAAAGCTATAATAGTAATTTCATTCAACTTTAACAATGAAGACAATTTTTCAGTTTATACTTTTTACTCAAATACAGACATACACATCTATGTTTTTAAATATAAAAATCAAGACATTCCAGCATAACCTTTTGCATTACGAAACTAAATCTATACATTAAGGGCTATAGATAGCACAAACACATGTATCTATTAATAGAGCTAAAAGCTCATTCATTAAATCCTTTCAAAACATTTAGCTATTCAGTGTAGCCTCGCCACACAGACCTGGGTTATTTTAGAGTGGGAGTAGCGTATTAAATCCAAATATCACTAAGAACAACAGCTTCAAAAACATTAAATCAACTGGATATGGTACAACCTATTCGTGACGTGACAAAACTATTTTTTAATTCAGTTTATTTTATTGAAGCCGATTAGTTCGCTCACCCAATAACAAAACCCTAAACATGACCACTGAACCGCATTTAATGGACCACAAAATGAAGCAAAAACAAACCCAATAACAACAACAGCAACAAAAAAAGTAGTTATTTGTCCTATTTAATAGCAGTCTTCCGACTCTTAGCTTTCTTTCGTTAGTTAGTTTGTTCATGGGTCCGGTCAGTTTAAATGTCATTAAAGTCACACATACACACCCTTACAAAGGATAGTGAATAAGCTCACTACAAAAGAAATATGTATATAGGAACATATGTATGTGTATGTGTGTGTGGATAGCAATGATTTTACTTACAACTTAACTGTAAGTCAATAAAAAATATATATGTAAGTGTCCACGAGAGTATTTTGTAGATTATTGTGTCGGAATGTATGATGATTACCAACCACATTATTGTATCCATGTTTAGGTACTTACTACGTTTTCATATCCACACCACATACATACGTACGTTGTAGAGATATTATGCGTTTGTGCAGATGCTTGTAATGTCCAAAAATAATGGTCTGAGACCCACACTTAAGTATACCGATCGATTTAAGCATGTCCGTCCGTCTGTCAGACTGGCTGCCCATGTAGTTTTGTAAAGATGCTACAGGTCACAACTTAAAAGATTTTTTGATGAAATTATTTTTTTTACTGGTACGAAGCCAATTTCTTTTCGTTATCATCGGTCCATTTTTGACACAGCCTCCATAAAAATGTCCTCCCGGAAAAGGCATTTTGGGTTATAACTGGGTCGAATATTAATTTATTTTTACAAGATTTTTTGTATACGTATCGAAAGCAATAATAAATTTATCATACACGCCATACAAATCAAACTCCTGTAATTACATTTAATCTCATATTTGAGAAAATACATTAACACATTCACTAGTTTTATTTAAAAGAAATGAGGCAACCAAATTTTTTGAAAATCGTTTTATTATAAAGCGTACCTCCTAAAAACTGGCCTATACCTTATGCATACCGTGGTACTTAATATAAAATAAATTGTGATGCAGCGTATAATATGGTTGGCATTAACTGACTATAATTTTCTTTCTTGTTTTGCAAATAGAATTTAACTTTTAGTAGATTTCATAGTCTTCTGCTGAGTTAAATGTTCTGCACATGACCTGATGTTTATTGAAATTAAATTTATTAAAATCAACAAAAATGTTAAATAAATAATGTTTTTTTAATGGCGAGTGATAACTTTTTATCCTCTGGCAGCTGAATTCCCCCCTTAACGCCTTGTCGAAATAAAATTATCCAAAAATCACGTTATTTTAATGTATAACACTGAGACTGATACTAATTAATAAGGATCGTAAGGCTCTAGCCCATCTATTATTAAATACATTAGGTCCCGATAGTTTTTCTGTTTGAGAACAATTATACAAATGATAAGTAAACCAATTTCTTGGTAGTTTTCTTTAAGGCCGACTCTGGGGAAGATGTAGGCGTTTTCACATCATTTATAAATTTTTAATGGCAACCCTTTTAGGTGATTGAAATAAGGGTAAGTATATTCAAGGAATATGTTTGGGAAGGGAAGCTAATGGGGATCTGTTGAACTACTTATTTCTTTAAGGCTGATTTTGGGAAAGTCATGGCCCTTTTTACATAATTTTTGTAAATTTTGTATGGCCACCCCCCTAGATGATAGATATAGGGGGTAAAAGTATTTTAGGAATATGTTTGGAAGAGAAAAATAATGGGGGTCTGTGATACATTTTATTGCTCTATAGGTGATTTCGAAGAAGTTATAGGAGTACTTACCAAATATAATGGGTGGGAAGTAAGTTCTACAAGAATGTTCGGTAGGAAAAATTAATAGGGGTCGGTCTTACATTTACTTTTCCAGAAGCACACTGGAAGCTGTGGGAGCAATTTAAAAAAATTTTAAAAATGAACACTTTGTATAGCAACAGGGCGGAGACACTGCGCAAGTATGCTCCACAAAAATGTTTTGTGGGAAAATAAGCATGAGTCGGTCTTACTTTGCAGATTGTACGGGACACCTCCGGAGCGGATTGAGAGGCTTTTTTTCCCCCAAATTTTAGAGAAATAAACAGCGTTTGTCTTGGGGTTTGGCTTATGTCTCGGTCAGTAATCGGACAATTTTGCTGAATTTCAATTACCGTTTGCCTGCAGATATTTCTGTAGTTTGATTTAACGTACGGGGGGTCTAAGCGACATTGGAGAGCTTAAAAAAGTTGATTTCAACCATACCACGGACAGACAGGCAGACGAACATCGCTAATTCGACTTCCCTGTCTATAAGGACCAAAAAAATATATACTTTATAGGGTCGCAGATGGCTATTAAATTAATTACAAATGGAATGACAAACTTAAATTAACCCTTATCACTTATGTGGAGGGTATAAAAAATTTTTAAATTTTAAATTGCGTAGCTGCTTTTGAAAATGCATTCTACTCGGCTAGTATCGGTAGAAAAATCAGCTTTTTTCAAAATTAAAGTTTCTTTCAACATCAACGGAAAATAATAATTTCTTCTAATAAAAAGAAATTATATGAACTTAAGCCAAACTAAAAAGCAAAAATTTGTATTAAAACAATTAGTCCAACAATAAATAGAAATTAGCAAAATTTTTAAAAATAAAAAAAGTTCGGGATTTCGAAAGTCCAATGTGAAGGGTATGTAGCATTCAGCACAGACGTATATAGTCCTGTTACTTGTTAAAGTCTCCAATGAGCAGCCTTAAATATTTTTAAAAGAATGTGCTTAAATGAATAGTAAATGCAAAAATATATTATCAATATTTGAGCCAAGAAAAGAGATATTTAGGTTTTGCTTATATATTGGTAGTTTTTAATTATGGATCATACAAAAATTAACTTACAGTAGTACCGAATGGAAAGAGTGCTGACGAGAAATCGTAGCTGATTTCGAAAATGCATTACACTCGGCTAGTATCGGAATTACTTAATTTTTAATAAAAATTTCCATTCTTAGCTATCACATTTTTAATAATGAACTTAAGCCGAATAAATAGACATAATTATAAGATCAAACATAATTTTTACATTTTTCCTTAACAAAAATATTAGATAATTTTTTTTTAAAGAGTGTTATTAATATGTGTATATGTTATCCTTTAAAGACACGGGCATTAAAATTATATGTATTCATGTGCTTCAAGTAAAGCACACTGACAAGTTGTCAATTTAATTCATAACGGAAAAAGATGTTGCAAAATTATTATGCAAATACAAAATATTTATGTAAAAATAAGTCTTTTAGTATAACACAGTTTTTAAGTAAGCGCAGTTGCTGATATTTTCAAAATTGTCGTAAGGATAAAAGAAAATTGTTATCAAAAATTATCATGCATGGCTTGATACAATAATTAAAATGATATGAAGAAAACGTAATCTTCTCCCTATTAACATGCATACATATATCCATAATCTACAAAATGAAAGAAAAGGGAAAAATAATAATCAGGCACTCCGAATAATACTTTCCACCATGGTGAAATTAATTATCAGGTTAACGCATCGCAGAGAGAATTTTTGACTCTATCACTTTTTTTCTTTTTTATATATGGAGTTTGACAACACGGTGGTGAAATAATTTGAGTCGTATTGTCAAACTTCATTCACCTGAGAATTAATTTTATCGTGCTTTCCACTATTTGTAGTTTCATAAATATATTTGTATGTAACTAAGAGTATAAAAAATAAATAATTTGTATATGTATGTATATATCGATATATCTTTCCAGTAATAGATTAATTAATAAAAGTATTTATATGTTAATACATATTTGTATTATATATCTACATACACATTAAAAAACAACACTTTATAAAATCAAGAATTTTAGAAATTTAAATTTATAAATTTATCAA
This sequence comes from Melanophora roralis, assembly GCA_963583895.1. Classification (NCBI taxonomy): domain Eukaryota; kingdom Metazoa; phylum Arthropoda; class Insecta; order Diptera; family Rhinophoridae; genus Melanophora; species Melanophora roralis. Next base: position 88,322,408 of record OY757187.1, on the reverse strand, counting down.
AAACCTTACCTGAAATTTTTAAATACGATCTCTGCTTAAGTTTTCTTAAATCAAGTATAGTTGGGGTTTTAAAAAAAATCAGGCAGAAAAAATTTTTTATTTTGAATATATTTTTACATTTAACAATAAAATGTATCAATGGCCTAGATGGAAGCGCGCTAGTGCTGCAGCTCGAAGAGTCCCAGTTTTAAATCCCAGCTCTATCGAATATAGAAAAATAATTTTTAAATAAAAAACATTGAATATATATAAAACTAAAAATAAAACTTCCTTTCATTAATAAAGTTCCGCAAGCTAAAAAATTACTTTTTTTTGGATTAACCACTTTATGCTTAAATCAATTTTTTGAGTTTACATCAAGAACGGGTTTGAACTTAAAGGTTCAATTATATGTTACTTACCATAATGCCATAACCATAATTGTTGCCTTAACAACCAAAACTCAATTGGTTTCTATGGTTATGGTTATGGCGTAATAGTAACTCAAATACAGTGTTGCCCATAAGCTAGGATTGAACAACTGTTTACTGTGGTATGGGTGAGTCACGTATAAATGAATCTTAGGACGATCATCTTTTGGCTTAAAAGTGACTAAAGAAAATCTGTATTCATACTTGTGACATTGCAGCGACTTGATTAAAGAAATAATTACTTGGTTTATTTTTGTGTGTATATATATATATCTGTATGTATGTGTATGTCAAATGATATATTTCTAAAGGACACAAAATCGCAACCTAAAACTTTTAGCAATGAGTCTTGATACTTAAGTATGTATGTTTTGCAAAGGGCTTATGTGTGTGTTTTGTTTTGCAATTTTTAAAGTTAAACGTCTGACTTTTGTGTTTGCCAGACGAGTCAATAAAAAAGTTTTTCAATAAAAGTAATGTTTTTTGTAGTTACAGGCCACAATTTATTGAACAGTATCGGTTGGAGAATTGATTTATTATTAAGTTGCTCAAAAGCTTACTATGGCTGTTTTATCTTAAATTTTTGATTGGGAAAATACATTTTTTTTAAATTTAACTTGCAATTTTAAACTATTACCCGGATTCGTTAACAATGTTTAAACTTATTAAATATTTCTTCAATAAAATTTTTATACAAATTTGACTAATATGCGTTTAATAAACAAAAAAAAATATTTCATATAAAAGGGGGAGGTAAGCTAGTATTTCGACTCAACTTTCTGATTGGTGTAGTTTTCGACACCACTTCTTTACAAAATTAGGAGTTTTCTACGACTTTTTATTATTAAGTTGCACGTCAGTTTGCCAGTTTGGAGATGGTGGTTTGATTTTCGCGATAGATTATGCTTATTATGCTTAATCCCATTCCTATTTTGATTTTCTACTCCTTTCCTCCACTAAAATTTGACGTCACTTAAAGATGGGACCGATCAAAGTCTTTCCTTCAAAAGCTGCCTTCCTTACCTTGCATAATTTTTAAAATTCCCAAACGTCTTAGCAAATAGTAAATGTTTTTAAAAAAAATTATTTCCAATAGTTGCTTATTATTAAAATTTTCTTTAATTTAGGATTTGATAACCATTTTACATGACTGCTTGTAGCTTCTTCGAGCTCATATTGCAAAGTTTATTCACAGCCGAAAAAAAGTAGGACAAACTTCCGGTTATAACAAAAAAGAAATATTAAATATGATACGTTTTTAACTTACACAGAGATAAAGGTATGCAACAACCATAAAAATCCGATAACAATTTTATTAGGATCTAATAAAATATTGCCTGAAAATATAAAAATTTAAAAAAAATGTTTGTTTAAATAAAAATTTGTGAAAGTTTTTTCTAAATTACTTTGTAGCAGGCTTAAAGCCGTGGTGGCCATAGTTACTAAAGTACTCGTATATAGATATTTATGCATAGGTTATGGTCATGTTAATATTTTTACCTAAAAATCTTTTTTAACTATATTTTTTTGATCTATTTGTTTGCTTTCCAATTAGAGACTTCATTTTAAAACATTCAGAAGAATCAATTTTTTTTGTGTGAACATAAGACGCGATTATGCAATAATAGCCAACATTGAAACTTAGATTGTCATAAAAAGACGATATAGAGTAGCATTGCCATTTTTATAAACAAACAAATATCAATTATACTATAACAAAACATTAGGCTTAAAGTTCGCATTAAAAACATTCGTGTTATTTACTTGTAATCAATCCTTAAAAAACGTGCTGTTTAAGGTAAATAAAGAAATTTATCTTTAGCTTTATGTGCCGCCAAATTTTGAAAACTGTGTCGCAACACAAAAAGGTTGAAATCTTTGCAAAATGTTAAAGAATATCATTAAATATATTGGAGGTTATATAAAAATAGCAGCCCAATTCAAAGATAAAACATAGCAACCCTGCTGGAAAGATTAAAAAATTACAACCATATTAAATACGAATGCAAAATTTCTTAAATAAAGATAATTTTATATTTCTTTTAAAGTAACAAAACTGCTTCGGATTTAATGTAATTATGTGTTCTTTTAATTTTTGATATTGTGAGCTTAACTTTAAAAATAAACAAAAAAGAACATAAGTTCTAACTTAAAAAGGTAAAAAAGTTTTCAGTTAAGTATGTATTGACATACATATGTATGTACGAAATTACGTTTTATTCAGTTTTCAATTGACTAAAATATTAGAAAAGTTTATCATTAAAAATTAACTTTCCTTTCATTCTGATTATTATGTTGATTATTATGTTAAAAAAAAAACAAAATTCTTACGTTTACAAATGTCTTTTTTAACTTTTACCTAAAAAATAAGAAACCAGAACAAACGTTGTCATACATTTATAAATTAAAAAGTATCCAAACTTGTTCGTTTACAAATTAACCTAAATACACACGAAAGAGTACAAGAAAATTATGCGCCACCCACCCCTTCAAATGACTCTTTTGATATCGAACAACTAATTTCTGAGAATGTTTTCTTTGGTATTAAACGGAAATTCTTTAAGAAAAACAAAACTTTTCCTTAAGAATAAATGTGTTCTTTAATATGGATTCGTTTTGCTTTGTAATTATAAATGTGTATGTATGTATAAGTATAAATATGTGTGTATCATCCGGGTAGCTACCCGGTGGCATAAGTGAGCGATATCATCGTTATGATTTTTTTATTAAACTAGCTGACCCGGTGAACTTCGTACCACCTAACAATCATTGAATATATGTTTTTTTAAAAAGAGTACAAAGCTTATTTAGTCAAATAGTTTATTGGAATATATTAATAAAGAAAACAAAAATTCAAAAAGATTACAAAAATTAGGAAGCTCTGTATTTTCATGCATGTGTTATGTTTAGGTTAATTCCCTTCAGTGCAGTACCTTGTGATATATGACATTTGTCGTTTTGTTATTAGGCGCAAGTATAAATAAAGTATATAGTTTGCCTACACGTGAACATGAAACGTATAGTTGGCTATGAGCAAAACATGAATTCTCTAAATTAAGACCACAAATACTCAAGAATTGTCCTTGTGATTTTTTAATCGTCATTGTGAATGCAAGCAAATAGCAAATTGAGTTCGCTTAAACTCAAAAAGCATATCGGTTGGTATCATCGGAATTCTCGGAATGAGAATCTCTTTACCTTTGAATTTTCCTCTAAGTATAATTGCGTGTATGTTGCAAAGTTTTGGTTGGTTTAAATTTCGAAGCACGATAACTACCGAGCCTACCTTCAGTTGTAAGCTGTGCGGTGGTAAGCCAGGTACATCCAAGAAGTTTAAAACTTCAGTTGAATAGTTGGTGGCTTCATCTTCGTTTGTTACACAATCAATAGATTAAAAAGAATGCATAGTTTGATTTGATTTTGAACTACATATATATTGTTTAAATCATCCACATCTATATTTTTAGTTGATAAAATTGCCCGCTCACTCAACCAGTCATAATTCTGCCCGTTAGCAATTATGTTGGCGAATACTTTCTGGATGAGCTCTTTTTCACGATACAAAATTACAAAAATTTTAAGGAAACGAAATCAGTCCGTTTTATTCGTCCAGGGGAATACGGCCATTACCGATAGTCAACAATTAGTTGAAGAAATCTTGAGCTGATAAATCGTTGAGTAATGTAACTTTCATGTTTTCTGTCAACTGCAGTATCTTTGCAAAACACCACAGACTTAAGGATTGTTACGCGCCGGATGTATCGTCACATTGTATAACTCTTGCCAAGACAATAACCGATCAAAACATTAGTTGAGGAGTATGATTACAAAAGATTTTCCCGCTAGCTCTATATTAGGTAGTGATGGTTCTTAACCCGTGTTTTGACGCGTAAACATATAACTTGCTCTTCATACTCACAGAGCAAGTAAAAATTTAATGATTGAGAAATTTTAAATAAAGTTTCTATGATACCTGGTTAGGTGATATACCAGTTGGGGTACAATTTTCCCTCCTATACTGAATCGTCAGACGCCTATAACAGATCTAGCACCCTATATTTAATATCTGTCCCTTAAATAGACATGTCCCTTTTCTCACAACAATATCTTTCCCATAGTTATCTTTCCCTTCAAAATAAAACTTAGTGTTTCATTTTTAACAATTTACAAAAAAAAGGTTTTTTATTAATGAAAAAAAAATATATAATAAGTTCATAAATACTGATATGCATTGTTTTTATATCATTGTATATATGTACTTAAATTACTATTACTCGTACATGGGTATATATTTTGTTTTGGTTTTGGTTTTCTTCTATAATAATAATTCGGACATGGGAAACAAAGTAAATCGGACTGACAAAATTTAAAATTAAAAACAAAATAAATAAAATGTAAATCAAAATTTAATCATCACTTACGAAAATGGTAAAAGAAATTGGTGAATGAATATTACTCCACAGCGATTGATTTGTTGGGCCCAGCAGTCAACGCGTGTTGTTGTTGTTTTGATGAATTCTGCTTTTCGTGAATGAAGATTTTAAATATGAGAGGAAAAAAAATAGTATTCTTTACACCTAAAGAGTAATATTAGTAATAACAATATTACACATATACAATGTATTATAATTATAAAAATTAATTATATGATTTGTACAAAATATGTTTAAAATAAATTAATTCTTATTTCCATCTTTTCTTCTCTTTTACGTTTTTTTAAAATATTAATTTAGTTTATATTAAGTAGCAATATAATAATTCATAATCAAAAAGTTTAATTAATTACAATATTGTTTTAATAAGTAATTTTCATTTTTAATTATGATTATGATTTCACATAAATTTTTATAAAATTCAAAAAGGTAACAGATTTATTTAGAATTGTTGTATTTTAGGTTAGGTTAGAATATTTTTATTAATTTGTTAAGTTATCATGTGGTATTAATAATATGGTTAGGTTAAGTTCAAAATAATAGCATTTAAATCGACAAATCTTAGGTTAATTCATATATTTATATACACGAGGTTACCATGCATTTATGTATGTGGGTATATACTTATATCTTTTGATTTTGTACACGCATAGATTAGTGGATTTTGGTATGCTCTTGAAGTGCTGGTGTCACCATTTATAGACATGTGACCAAGTTTGGACCTATCTATGAGGACCTCACAAGTGTCACCACCAAAACGTATTAGCAAAAACGCCTTTCGAAAAATCTAAATAGATCATGGAATCAACGTTTGTATGGTTTATGAAAAATTTAAAGCTTAATCTCCGGTATTATTCTTACCTTAATTTTTTTGTTATTTTAAAAAAATATTTGCGTTTCAATTAATTTCCTCGAATTTATTATTTTGCTTATTAGTTAGGCTATGGTTTTAACTTTGCACTCCTTTTTTTTTTTTTTTTATTGATAAAAAAAACTACTTTGTAAGATTTTACAGGTCTACACTCTTCTATGATTATTTTAAAAATGAATAAGAATTTTGAAACGTTGGTTATGAAGTGGAGTAAAAAAACAAACGGAACAGAAATACTATTCTTCAATGACAAAGAAATGTCAATGGAAATATTTGATTCAAGGTTAATGAAGAGACAAAAACAAATCTACTATTAAAATTTTTGGCATGATTTTAGCATAGTTCTTAGAGTGATAATACTGTTATATGCATATATGCATGTACGTATGTAAATTTTTTATTTATGAGTTTTTTTTTTTTTTTTTTTTTTTTTTTTTCATACTCTATTTTACGTTGCATATTTTCTCTCATAATGTAAATAGGGAAAGGTACCAAATTGCATGCGTTGATAATTGTTACCCACTATTATAAAATATGGTGATAACAAAACTTAGTGTTTGTAGATATTTATTTATTTTTTTGAAGGCTAATTGCCTTTTGTTCAAAAATCGTAACAAAACTGCTTCGATCGAAAATTTTCTAAATTAAGAACGAACAGTAGGAGATTTTTGTAGGGCTCATTTGAAAATGTGTTAGACGATTAAGTGTGGCACGACCCACGAACAGCCGGGCATAATTTTTTTAGGCTTTTAGGTCAGATGTGTGATATTTGCCTATATATTTGCCTTCCAAATCTTCTAAATCATACAAATTTTTCCCTAATTTTTTCCTTATTTTACATTTTGTGAATTTTGGCATGAACTTTCGATTTATGTGCTTAGACATATTACTAAGAAAGTGATTTTTCTTGTAAACTATTTGTCCCACTTGAAAATCTATTGGCCTACTTCGCAAATTGTAAATTTTTGACGACTTTTCGTGAGCAATTTCCAAATTGTCCCTAATTTTTTTCCTAATTTTCGCCAGTTTATCCATATTGTTTTGAATGCAAAAATCCTCTCCAGACATACACCCCAATTTATCTAATATTTTATACGATGACCCATGTAGGACCATATTTTGACCAAACGCTGCGTAGTAGGGAGAACATTTTATTGACGCATGGTAGTCACTTCTTAAGATTGACAATATTTGGGGTATGTATCTATCCCAATCCCTATGTTCTTTGCAATCTCTCAAAAAGCATCTTATTTTTGTTACAATTTCGCGATTAGCCCTCTCAGATGCATTAGAATGAGGGGCATAAAATCCAGTGGTTATATGTTTTATTTCCAGCGATTTGAAAAAATCTGACATTTCTTTAGAAATAAATTGCTTACCATTATCACTATGGATAACCCTTGGTACGCCAATTGTTGGAAATACTTCGTTTTGCAAATATAAAATCACGTTTGCAGATGTGGCTGTTTTAAGTGGTTTTAAAAACAAAAACTTAGTCAAATGATCTAAACAGATAAAAATCATTGAATTTTTTGACTTTGTTAATGGGTAGGGACCTAAAAAATCACAGTATAGTCTTTCAAATGCCCTATTTGTTAAGACTTGCTCTCCCATTAACGGTCTAGAAATTTGGTTCGTTGATTTAACACATTTACAAATTTCACACTGGTGTACAAATGATTTTACGTCTTGCACCATTGTTGGCCAAAAATACTTTTGACGAATTCTAGAAAGGGTTTTGCCAAAACCACCATGGCATGAGTTATTTGAATCATGGGCAGCTCTAATGACTGATAAGGAAAGAGATTTTGGTATCCACAGACGCCACAAATTCTCTTCGTCTTCACTACCTTGGCTAAATTTAATTTTTTTATAAACAAGGTTATTAGAAATTCGAAGATCTGGTAACGATTCCTTGTTGTTCAAAATAGTTTTCCTTAGTTCATCATACTCATCTTCGTTAAATTCTGGTGATAATAGATCAACTTCACAGGCAAAATTAGAACTAACTATTTCATCAACTTCAGCTCTTGAAAGACAGTCTGGGACTACATTTAAATTTCCTTTTCTATGTTCTATAACGAAGTCAAACCTTTGCAAATGTAGGCTCCAACGTGCCAATCGCCCGCTCAAATCCTTTTGCGACATGAGCCACTTTAAAGAGGAGTGATCCGTTATAATGCGAAAAGGGAGTCCTTCAACGTAAGGTCGAAATTTCCTGACACAGACTACAGCTGCCAGACATTCTAATTCTGTAACAGTATAATTTCTTTGTGACTTATTTAATTTTTGAGAAACGTATGAGATTGGGTGCTCATTGCCAATTTCATCGTGCTGAAATAGGACGCCACCAACACCGACTTTAGAGGCATCGCACTGTATTACAAACTCCTTTTTGAAATTGGGCTGAGCAAGTACAGGCGCCGATGATAGAGCGAACTTAAGTTTCTCAAAAGACGTTTTTGCGACTTCTGTCAAATGAAAAGGGGTTTGGGATTTCCGCAAACAGTCTGTGAGTGGACCCGCTAGGTCGGAAAAATTACTGATAAAGGACCTATACCAATTTGTCATACCGATGAATCTACGAACCTGTTTTGGGGATTTTGGTAAAGGAAATTCTTCGATTGATCGAACCTTTTCAGGGTCAACTTTAAGACAACCATTGCCAACTACATAGCCCAGATATTTAATTTCTTTTTGACAAAATTTACTCTTGCCAATATTAATGGTTAATTTGGCTATTTTTAAACACTGAGCGACTTGAGACAAAAGCTTCATATGGGTCTGAAAATCTGGACTGCATACGAGTAAGTCATCCAGATATATGAAGACATTTTCCCTCATACGTGATGGAATAACCTTATCCATGAGTCGACTCATGGTCTGAGGTCCATTGCAAAGTCCAAATGGCATATACTTATAGTGATATAAAGGTTTCCCTGGAATTGCAAAAGCAGTTTTTTCTTTGGACGATTCCGTAAGTTTGATTTGTAGAAACGCATCCTTCAAATCTAGCCCACTTATGTAGAACGTATCCTTTAGTCTACTTAGCAGTCCATTAATGTGGGGCAAAGGATAGGAATCCTTTTTCGTTACGGAGTTGAGTTTTCTACAATCTATACATAGTCTAATCTTACCAGGTTTTCTAACTAAAACGGCTGGAGAGCACCACGGTGAATTGGACTCTTCTATAACTCCCATATTCAATAATCTGTCAATTTCCTTGTAAGCCTCTTCTTGTCTTGGGGGTGACAACGGGTAGTGCCTACTTTTAATTGGAACTGCATCACCAGTATCAATGTGATGCTCTAGAAGGTTTGTGCACCCTAAGCCTAGTTTTTCATAGGATGGAAATTCCTGTATTACCTTTTCTAAGTCTAACAACTCTTCGGGAGATAAGTTATGAAAATTTTCATTCTCACTTCCTTTATACGATAATTCAGCTATTTTAGGAGAGATGCAAGGTACTATTTCTGGAGCTAAAGCAAATTCTTGCCAAAAATTTACACCGAAATAAGCTTCTTGACTCAGAGACGGGACTAGATAAAAGTCGATATTTTTGGTAACACCTTTAAAAAATATAGGTAGCTTGCAGAAACCAATTACTTCCTGTTTTGTATTACCAGCTGTTTTGATAATAGATTTTATATGCCTAAATTTTATGTTAATTTTTTCCAGAAACGTTAAACAATTTTTGCCTAAAACGGAGACGTTTGCTCCGGAATCTAATAACCCAATCAAGGTCTCATCGAAAACTTTTACCTTGGCAAATGGTCTGTCATCTGATCCATTGATTAAAGTAGATTCTAATATTTTTCTAAAGTATCTTCGTTTTTTGTAACGAATTCTACATTTCATAATTTTCAAGCTAGGTTTCCGTATCAGTGTTGTTTTATTGTTACAATTGGACAAAGGCAAGTCAGTTTGTGTAGATATTGAATTGAATTTTAGTAAGTCTGATTTGTCTAGGCGCTCACGATGATTACTAGACATTTCTGACATTATTTTGAACTCGGGGATTTGTGGGATGGACGAGTGTCCCCGGTGGCCAGTTCGCCCATTTTTTTGTTTCCCTGGTTGTGATTATTGGGACATTTAGGAGTTAGAACGCCCTTATTACCACATTTGAAACAAAATGGATTCTTAATTTCATCTGGACAGTAAATATACGAATGTCCAAAAAGGGAACAGTTCCAACATTGAATATTGGAGTAATCATACTTTTGCTTTCTGGGAGTAAAGGATATAGCTTCGATTTGGGGATCAGAAACCTCAGTTTCTTCTTTTTCAGGTAATACAGCTTCAATTTCGCTAATATTTCGAGACTGTCCTGTAGGATTTTGGAATTTTGTGTCCCTAATTACCTTTTCAGCTTTTCGTGCTGTATCTCGAAATTGATTTAAATCTCTAGATTCAGAGTTGAAAAGTAAAAATCTTAAATTAGGATTCAAATTTTTCTTTATGATGTCTATTAGTGTTGCATCTGGTAGTGGGGTTTGTAGTCTCAGGTTCATTGAAACAATTGAAGAGTGAAAATCATCGTATGATTCTTTAAATTGCTGTTTTCGAAGTGAAATTTTTAGCAGTATGTCATGGTCGGATTCAAGATGGCCGAACTCTTTTGTAAGTGCGTGACGTAGTAAAGGGTAAGTGACATTTCCGTTTTGTTTGGTAAAAAGCCAATACCAATTTTCAGCTTTTCCTTCTAAGAGAACGTGAAAGTTTGAAAGTAAATGTTCGTTCGAGCACCTGGATCGAGAACAAAGTGTTTCGACTTTGAACAAGAAATCACAAACCGATCCCAAGCCATCGTATGAGATTTTCCACTTCTCTAATTTTACTTGATTATCTCCATATTGAAGTAAATCAGCGTGATTATTATACAATCGGTTTCGGTTTGAATTAGGTGCATTTGAATTTGCGTTATTGTGAGGTAACTCGTGAGATGCAAAAGCATTTTGTTGGTTTACCATGCCAATTTGAGAAATTCTGTCTCTTATGGAACTAAGTTCCCTTCGAAATTCTTCTCGGGTATTTCTCATCGATTGTTCCATAAGACTAATTAAGGAATCAAAAGGGTTATTTAAATCGTAATTTTCAGCACTAGCTCTAGAGTTAACGTTTTGATCTCCAGACAATTCATTTGAAGCATTCGCTACTGAACCTGTGGCCGTAGTTCTACCATTCGTTGGGACGAAAACCTGTGCCTGAGCAGATAATTCTTGGTTATCCATGATTTCAAAATCACGCAAAAGTGACAAAGCCGGTGAAATGTTTGAACACTGTGTTTCTTCAACAAGTTGAGGCCTCAAGATACTACCAGTAGAAAAGCGTAAGGTATCTGTATCTTGAATTGTATCAATAGATTTTGGAGCTGATATGCTGGCAGAGGGTAAATTTAAATTATTAGAACTCTGACTTTTTTGAATAGGGTTGTTTTTGTCTGCAGGAGAATGTACCACTTTAGGCTTTGCTTTAGGAATAGGGTCTTTTAATTCTATTGAAATGTTATTTCTAGAAGCAGACGAACTCCTTGGGTTTGGTAGTCTAGTGCCGGAATTATTTAAATTACCTCGCGAAGAGTTTCTCGTATTCATTACGAATTTGCTAATTTTAGCAGTAACAAAAATGGTTCAATTATTAGAAATAATAGTATAAGTTCTTGTCAACTATAATTCCTAATCCAAATTATAATGAATAAGTTGAGTAATGGCTGATAAGTAAAATCAAGTTAAAGAATTCTAAATTTTGTCTTCTAGACAATGTATATATGTAACACAAAATTTGTCTTAAATGCAAAAATGCTTCAAAAATGCGTAAAAAAAAATTATGTTAAGTACAATTATTTGCAAAAAAAAACTGGAAAAATTTTAATCTCCAAAATCTTAGGTGAAGTCGTAAATAAAAAATAGTAAACAGTAATTTCATGTATTAATGGGAAAGATAAACCATAGAGAAAAATGATCTTTGTAAGAAAAAAGAAACATGTCTTATCATATAAAAAGTGCAACAAATTTTGTTAAATTTGGATCTACTTTTTCCAAATTTGTAAGAATCAATGTTGTGGTAAAACTGCTAATATGCTACGTTAATTACTTAATATAAAAGGGTGTCTTAACGGACTTTATTAGAATTTAAACCACAAAAAAGCTATTTAAATGCAACAAGATTAAAACTTTGGTTTTAGTACTTGGACTATTTAAAATTAAAAGAAATATGATTATTGGTTAAATCTTTTCAAAACACAATTTCTATTTGTTGCAAACAGATTCTGAGATATACTTCCCATGTGAAACTATGACTAACAAAAGAAATTAATGTTGAACGATGGAAAAGTTAAGGTTCTACACTTCAAAATACGAACATTGTAACCAATCAATTACATAGAAAATTATATAAAACTAGCATTAGCTTGTACAGCCTTTGCGTTGGGCGCCATATATGTTACGCGCCGGATGTATCGTCACATTGTATAACTCTTGCCAAGACAATAACCGATCAAAACATTAGTTGAGGAGTATGATTACAAAAGATTTTCCCGCTAGCTCTATATTAGGTAGTGATGGTTCTTAACCCGTGTTTTGACGCGTAAACATATAACTTGCTCTTCATACTCACAGAGCAAGTAAAAATTTAATGATTGAGAAATTTTAAATAAAGTTTCTATGATACCTGGTTAGGTGATATACCAGTTGGGGTACAATTTTCCCTCCTATACTGAATCGTCAGACGCCTATAACAGATCTAGCACCCTATATTTAATATCTGTCCCTTAAATAGACATGTCCCTTTTCTCACAACAATATCTTTCCCATAGTTATCTTTCCCTTCAAAATAAAACTTAGTGTTTCATTTTTAACAATTTACAAAAAAAAGGTTTTTTATTAATGAAAAAAAAATATATAATAAGTTCATAAATACTGATATGCATTGTTTTTATATCATTGTATATATGTACTTAAATTACTATTACTCGTACATGGGTATATATTTTGTTTTGGTTTTGGTTTTCTTCTATAATAATAATTCGGACATGGGAAACAAAGTAAATCGGACTGACAAAATTTAAAATTAAAAACAAAATAAATAAAATGTAAATCAAAATTTAATCATCACTTACGAAAATGGTAAAAGAAATTGGTGAATGAATATTACTCCACAGCGATTGATTTGTTGGGCCCAGCAGTCAACGCGTGTTGTTGTTGTTTTGATGAATTCTGCTTTTCGTGAATGAAGATTTTAAATATGAGAGGAAAAAAAATAGTATTCTTTACACCTAAAGAGTAATATTAGTAATAACAATATTACACATATACAATGTATTATAATTATAAAAATTAATTATATGATTTGTACAAAATATGTTTAAAATAAATTAATTCTTATTTCCATCTTTTCTTCTCTTTTACGTTTTTTTAAAATATTAATTTAGTTTATATTAAGTAGCAATATAATAATTCATAATCAAAAAGTTTAATTAATTACAATATTGTTTTAATAAGTAATTTTCATTTTTAATTATGATTATGATTTCACATAAATTTTTATAAAATTCAAAAAGGTAACAGATTTATTTAGAATTGTTGTATTTTAGGTTAGGTTAGAATATTTTTATTAATTTGTTAAGTTATCATGTGGTATTAATAATATGGTTAGGTTAAGTTCAAAATAATAGCATTTAAATCGACAAATCTTAGGTTAATTCATATATTTATATACACGAGGTTACCATGCATTTATGTATGTGGGTATATACTTATATCTTTTGATTTTGTACACGCATAGATTAGTGGATTTTGGTATGCTCTTGAAGTGCTGGTGTCACCATTTATAGACATGTGACCAAGTTTGGACCTATCTATGAGGACCTCACAAGTGTCACCACCAAAACGTATTAGCAAAAACGCCTTTCGAAAAATCTAAATAGATCATGGAATCAACGTTTGTATGGTTTATGAAAAATTTAAAGCTTAATCTCCGGTATTATTCTTACCTTAATTTTTTTGTTATTTTAAAAAAATATTTGCGTTTCAATTAATTTCCTCGAGTTTATTATTTTGCTTATTAGTTAGGCTATGGTTTTAACTTTGCACTCCTTTTTTTTTTTTTTTTATTGATAAAAAAAACTACTTTGTAAGATTTTACAGGTCTACACTCTTCTATGATTATTTTAAAAATGAATAAGAATTTTGAAACGTTGGTTATGAAGTGGAGTAAAAAAACAAACGGAACAGAAATACTATTCTTCAATGACAAAGAAATGTCAATGGAAATATTTGATTCAAGGTTAATGAAGAGACAAAAACAAATCTACTATTAAAATTTTTGGCATGATTTTAGCATAGTTCTTAGAGTGATAATACTGTTATATGCATATATGCATGTACGTATGTAAATTTTTTATTTATGAGTTTTTTTTTTTTTTTTTTTTTTTTTTTTTCATACTCTATTTTACGTTGCATATTTTCTCTCATAATGTAAATAGGGAAAGGTACCAAATTGCATGCGTTGATAATTGTTACCCACTATTATAAAATATGGTGATAACAAAACTTAGTGTTTGTAGATATTTATTTATTTTTTTGAAGGCTAATTGCCTTTTGTTCAAAAATCGTAACAGGATTTAACGCAAGAATTCATTCGATCAGCAGCCGTCGATCTTGGCATGACTGGCAGTGTTTGGTGGAAATCACCAGACAGTAAAATTTTTGCACCTTCAAAACATCTTGAGTCACTGCGCAGATCTTTTAGTGTTCTTTTAAGAGCTTTTATTGCACATTTTTTGTGCCATTGTGCATTTGTCCCAGATAATGATTTTGCACGCTACTAAAACTTTGGACGTGGCGGAGTTTTTTCGCAATGTTACGTGTCGGTTGCTCTTTATTTTGAAGGTTTAATGGCAATTTTAACGCTGAGTGAGCTATGCGGCATCCTTCTAACAATGTGGCCGCTATTCCAGATGAAGCTACCGCCGCAGCAATGTTGGATCTCGCACGAACAGTGGCTAAAATCAATGACATGACGATTGTCTTCTAAGTTGCACCGGCACCATCAATTGCCTTCAATATTATATCATAGACTTCCTTCTGTTGGAGGTTTAAGATGGAAACATTGGTTTGAACTAATTGGTTCAACTCATGTCGATCGTATTCACGTTCACGCTCTAATTGTCGATTTAGTAGCTCATTCATTTCATGTTCTGGTGCTGGCAGTCCTAACCTGACTAACAAACTGCCGCAAATAAGGTAACACATGTCTTCAATTAAGAGCAATGTCCGGTTATGCATCTTTTTTTCTCCATGTTATTATTATTGAATCTTCGCTAATGCGAACTAACAACATGTATTCAAATCTTAAAATTATGTAATTGATATTAGTCCAGTCAGTACCAGACCAAAATTTAGGTTCTTAAAATAAGGTAAGGTTATGCATCTTCGCATTGACTTCAAGAATTGCATTTCTCGAGCTGACACGATATTGATGTAAAATGACACATTGTCCTCATATTTGTTCCACAGGTGACTTGGACTTGACGGGAAGCATGTCATTAATGTTCGTATATGCCTCAGCGACTGTCGTATCCCAATAAGTATCGTTTTTAAGCAAATTGAGTTCTTTACATGCAGCACGAAATGTTGGACAGACTATACCATTAACAGTACGTAATGCTGAAAATGATGTTGGACCACGAAAATTCACCAGCAACAACCGCAAATAAAACCATTCAACATTCTTCGGATGAACTAAATAAATACGACCAAGAGCATCACTTGAACGCACATCCGGATGCCCAGGAACCATAGTGCCTTTCTTTCGACGTTAACATTTTTTGAAGAAGCGTTCCAAGTGTAATACCGTGGCATCTTCGAGTAAAGTAAAGTTTGTGCAAACGGTTCGCTTTGAAAAACAGCAAAGAAACTTGTCAATGTTGTCGCTGGAGGTATTTCAGCACGTTGAACAACATTAGCCGCAGTGAAATATAATCGTTGGCCATTTTCCAGATGCACTGCTAAATGTGCAACAGTGGGATGACATTCGTGAATAGGGAATGAGACTATACGCCAAACCGCCCAACTTGATAACGCGTAATTTCATCGTTGCCATTGGAGGTTACGATGCTAAAAACAACCAAATCGCTGCCTTTCGTGACACATTTGCAGATGTACTTGATCGACTTCACTGAATTAGAATATTCTACATTGCAAACTGTCTTAAATGATTTGGAAAGAAGTGGCAAATATAGCGCAATCCAACTGTTGTCAATCACAAAACCGTTTCCTTTTACTTTCTTTGTAATAGTTTGACCGTTGTCATTGGGCCATCAACGCCGATACAGTGGATAACCGTCATTGCCAGTGATAGTTTCCGCCGTCAATTTTCGTGGATAATGTTTGGAACACTTGCCGTCGACCATGCACGGAGATTGGGGGTTGATGGTGCCACACGGTTCATGAATCATATATGTAATTACAACATCATGTAGTTCTTGATCTGTTTCAGGATCAGGGATCACGGCACTTTTAGTATCATCTTTCTGGTCTGGTCGAACTTCTCGACTAACCAAATAATAATGTGTGTATGCGGCAAGTCTCGTTTTTGCAATTTTATTGAATACATCCAGCATCGAGTATCTCCGAACACGTATTGCCTAACAATATATATAATCAGCAAACGAATTGAGACCTAAACACACATAATTCACAAAATATTATCCTTAATAGCGTGTCAATAACGTATAAACATGTTCTGTTTGTTTCTTTGATAAGTACTGAAAATTGCTGATAAAGCGCGAATAGAAAAGCTGAGCCTATCGCATCTTTCATGATGGGAAGCTATTACCAAGAAAAATTTCACAAACAGTTCAGTTTATAATGGCTTCATTGTAAATATATTTTTTATTTTTTCAAATGTTTGTTGTGCTTACAAAACAATGTATAGAAAAAAATTGCGTTAATGACTATCTGACAGACAGATTAATCATTGCATAGCCTTAATGCTTAGGGAAAGACTTGAACTATGTATTGGTTAATTTTGTAGCTTCTGAACTAAAAAAAGATAGAATTATAATTTAATTTACGCTCGACAGGTTTCAAAGTTATGAATGCCTTTTTAGTACTTTTTTTGAAATATTAGACCACCAGAGGCGAGGCAGGATAAAAAACCATATTTTGAAACGGCTTATATCCACTTTTGTACCTTCGGAACCGAAAAATATTAAAAGGGGCTCAAATTATATTTTGAAATTGCGTTCGACAGATCTCGAAAAATATGAATATAAAATTTTCATAATTTTGATCCTAAGGGGTAAAAAGGGATAAACATTTAGTGGCAATTTTTATTACTTTTACTTTTAAACTAATAAATTAAATTGGGTTCAACTGGTTTAAGAAAAATATGAACACGTTTTTGAAGTTTTTTTACAGTTATTGAGACTTATATAAGAAAGTATTTTTGTTGTACGGGAGATGCCATTATCAATTATGTATATTACCAAACATAAACATACATAGACAATTTTGAGACTCTAGGTATAAGAATTATTGAAGTACATGTAAAAAAAATTCCAATTGTATGGGAGGTGCCACACCAAAAAGTTTGGAGACCTTAGCTGTTACAGTTATTGAGACACACATATAAATATTTCCATGCTATTAGAGGTTGCAAACCCACAATTCACTTAATGCCTATACTCAACTTAGTTATGCATATTTTCATAATAAATACCCATATTAAATTTGGAGATTTCAGATGTTACATTTATTGACATATATATGTAAAAGATTTTTTCTTGTAAAGGAGGTGCCACGCCTATTATTATCTTCACGCCCAAACTCAGCCTAATTGTAAGCATCAACATCGTAAACACCTACAAAAAATTTGGAGATTTTAACCCATACACAGCTGAATTTTGCATATTACCATTATAAACATCTTTACAAAGTTTTAAGAGTTCAACTGTTACAGTTATTGAGATATATATAAAAGCTATTATCGTTGTATGGGAGATGCGCCGCCCATTTATTTTTTTCCGCCCAAACAGAGAACAATTATGCATATAAGCACTATAAACACCCGTACGAAGTTTGGAGACTTCAACTATTACAGTTATTGAGATATATACAAAAAACTATTTTCGTTGTATGGGAGGTGCCACGCCCATTTATTTCTTTCAGCCCATTCAAAGCCTAATTATGCATATTAGCACTATAAACATTCGTACGAAGTTTGAAGACTTCAGCTATTACAGTTGTTGAGATATATACAAAAAACTATTTTCGTTGTATGGGAGGTGCCACGCCCATTTATTTCTTCCAGCCCATACAAAGCCTAATTATGCATATTAGCACTATAAACATCCGTACGAAGTTTGGAGACTTCAACTATTACAGTTATTGAGATATATACAAAAAACTATTTTCGTTGTATGGGAGGTGCCACGCCCATTTATTTCTTCCAGCCCATACAAAGCCTAATTATGCATATTAGCACTATAAACATTCGTATGAAGTTTGAAGACTTCAGCTATTACAGTTGTTGAAATATATACAAAAAACTATTTTCGTTGTATGGGAGGTGCCACGCTTATTTATTTTTTCCCGCAAATACAAAGCTTAATTATGCATATTGGCACTGTAAGCATCCGTACGAAGTTTAGAGACTTCAGCTGTTATAGTTATTGAGATATATACAAAAAACTATTTTCGTTGTATGGGAGGTGCCACGCCCATTTATTTTTTCCCGCAAATACAAAGCTTAATTATGCATATTATCACTATAAACACCCGTACGAAGTTTGGAGGCTTCAACTATTACAGTTATTGAGATATATACAAAAAACTATTTTCGTTGTATGGGAGGTGCCACGCCCATTTATTTCTTTCAGCCCATACAAAGCCTAATTATGCATATTAGCACTATAAACATTCGTACGAAGTTTGAAGACTTCAGCTGTTACAGTTGTTGAGACATATACAAAAAACAATTTTCGTTGTATGGGAGGTGCCACGCCCATTTATTTCTCCCAGCCCATACAAAGTCTAATTATGCATATTAGCACTATAAACATCCGTACGAAGTTTGAAGACTTCAACTATTACAGTTATTGAGATATATACAAAAAACTATTTTCGTTGTATGGGAGGTGCCACGCCCATTTATTTTTTCCCGCAAATACAAAGCTTAATTATGCATATTGGCACTGTAAGCATCCGTACGAAGTTTAGAGACTTCAGCTATTATAGTTATTGAGATATATACAAAAAACTATTTTCGTTGTATGGGAGGTGCCACGCCCATTTATTTTTTCCCGCAAATACAAAGCTTAATTATGCATATTATCACTATAAACACCCGTACGAAGTTTGGAGACTTCAACTATTACAGTTATTGAGATATATACAAAAAACTATTTTCGTTGTATGGGAGGTGCCACGCCCATTTATTTTTTCCCGCAAATACAAAGCTTAATTATGCATATTGGCACTGTAAGCATCCGTACGAAGTTTAGAGACTTCAGCTATTATAGTTATTGAGATATATACAAAAAACTATTTTCGTTGTATGGGAGGTGCCACGCCCATTTATTTTTTCCCGCAAATACAAAGCCTAATTATGCATATTATCACTATAAACACCCGTACGAAGTTTGGAGACTTCAACTATTACAGTTATTGAGATATATACAAAAAACTATTTTTGTTGTATGGGAGGTGCCACGCCCATTTATTTCTTCCAGCCCATACAAAGCCTAATTATGCATATTAGCACTATAAACATTCGTACGAAGTTTGAAGACTTCAGCTATTACAGTTGTTGAAATATATACAAAAAACTATTTTCGTTGTATGGGAGGTGCCACGCCCATTTATTTCTTCCCGCCCATACAAAGCTTAAGTATGCATATTAGCACTATAAACATCCATACGAAGTTCGGAGGCTTCAGCTATTACAGTTGTTGAAATATATACAAAATTCTGTAGATTCTGGCAACGGTGTCAGATGTGTTTTTTTGTGCTTGTGATTTTTTTTTTTTTTTTTTTTTTTTTTAATATAATTTATTAAAAATAAACTGATTAAAGGAAAAGAAAAAACTAAAAATTTCTAATAAATATAGATATTTATTTCCTTAATACTTATTAGTAAATAAAAAGATATAAATTTACAAATAAAAACAAGAAAAAAAATAATCAACAAACTGTTTTAACCTGCAAGTAAATAAACAAGCAACAAAAAACAAAATATTACTGCCAACAACAATAAATAAAACAAAACAAAGAACAATATCTAAAAACATGGAAACAAGAAGTGAATCGTCTGCTAAGAGAAACAAAGAATTACATGCTATGCAAGATTCCAACTCTGAAAATTTTTCAAATATTCCTCGCTTATCTAATCATGATAAAGCTTTTCTCAGAAATTTAATTAAAGAAAGTGAATATGTAATGGGTGAATTGATCAAAAGTTCAATTAAAGAAAGCGAGAAAAAACATTTTGACTATATTAAAAATTTAATGAAAGAGAGTGAGAAAAGAATTTTATCTCTTATTGAAGAGAAAATTAACAGTATATATGCCAATATAGACAATATTACTGAAAGAGTAAATAAACTTGAAGTTAATAGATTGGAAGATGAGAGTATTATAAAGGAGGTAGAAAATTTAAAGAGAAAGATAATAAAGCAAGATAATTCTATTGTTGCCGGGGATATACGAATTACGGGTGTACCCTACGAGGAAAATGAGAACCTGTATACAGTTATTGAAAATATTTGCAATAATATAAAAATAAAAACACCACAAATAGAAAAAGTATATAGACTCAAAAAAATTTATGTAAACAACAAACCGTATAACCCTAAAGATGAAGTTATAGTTGCAAAGTTTAACTCACCGTTTGAAAAAAATTTCCTTTTAAAATCTATTGCTAAATATCGTCGTGAAAATAAATCGCCGCTATGTTTACGACACGCTGGGCTTGAAAGTGACGCACCTATTTTTATTAATGAAAACTTAACGCCTCATAACCACAAAATACTAAAGGAAGCCCTACATTTAAAAAGAAGCAAAAAAATTAAATCAGCGTTTACCTTGCGTGGTCTAGTTTATGTAAGAAAGTTTAATTCTGAAAACCCTGTCCTGCTAGAATTTCCAGAAGACCTTGAACAGCTTTTTCGTGAGTGATGGATGGAACTTAGTCGCTTACTTTTATGACGAAATCCCTTATCCCACTTTTATTTATTTATTTTTTCTATTTTTATCGAATCTTGCCTTTTTTTATAACTATTACCCAAAAATATGTTACAGAAATTACAACTTCAATAAATCAATTTCATGTTGCCGAAAATACTTAAAATACTTCAAAAATCTGTTAAGACATTTAATTTGTCTAGTAAATTCAATTATTTTTAGCTTATACTGTTACCAAAAATCTTATTGCGTTGCGTTTTACTATAAATATGACAAATCTATTACGTGATTCGCTTGATTCTAGAGATGGTAACTACAACATGATTCGGATCTTGGCTAAGCATCGGCGTGGTTTTTCTATATGTCATATAAATGCACAAAGTTTGCTACCTAAAATTGACGAGTTTCGTTTCCTCTTTGAGTTCTCTGGGATTGATGTAATATGCGTTTCTGAGACGTGGTTTATACCTGAGATAAGTGATAACGTCTACGGGATTGATGGTTATCGTATCTTTCGTTCTGACAGACGTGGTCATGCTGGAGGTGTTGCCATATACATACGTAAAAATATTTCCAGCAAACTTGTTTGTATACATAACGTACCTAATGATGTTGAATGTGCCTTCATTGAGATTACTTGCAATGGTGACAAAATGCTGCTTGGATGTGTTTACAGGCCTGACAGGAATATGAGTCTCGACACACTTGTTGGAAAACTGGAGCTTCTCTCAGCTACCTACTCTGAAGTAGTTATAACTGGTGATTTCAATTGTAACTTGCTTGTAAATCAAGATCTATCCGCCACTATGTCTTCTTTTAACTTGTCACCTGTAAATATTTCCAATCCAACACATTTTTCGTCTACAACTAGCACATTACTTGATTTGTTTTTTGTAAGCGATGTGGATAAAATTTTATGTTATGATCAGTTATCCGCATCCGTGTTTTCTAGACATGACTTAATTTTTATGTCCTACAATTTCGCAATTCCTAGCGACACCCATACATATAGTTTCCGTGATTTTAACAGCATCAACACTCTTGACCTAGGGAGAGATCTCGTGGGCACCTTGTGGGATCAAATCTATTACTTACCAACCGTAGATGAGCAACTAGACTGCCTAAATACCTTGATTTTGCGGCTATATGACAGCAATGTGCCAGTTAGGAATAGGAAACTTGATAGAAAGGCAAAGCCGTGGTTCACGAATGAGGCTAAAATGCTAATAGCACATCGTGATAAAACGTACCATTTATGGAAACGTTATAGAACACCCGGATTACAGGGTCAATACCGACGGGCTAGAAAAGCTGTTGTTGCTAAGATAAAGCACGACAAATCCTTATATTATTTTAGTAAATTTAGTACAGCGATTGACAGCAGGAAGACTTGGAGGCAAATACGTGAGATAGGGATTGGAAAGACCTCTAATCACATTGCGACAGTTGATGTTGATTCTTTGAATGAAAATTTTATTAATATCCCTATGCCAACAGTTCAGACTGATCTTTATGACCAACATATCCCTGGTAGTACTTCTGAGTTTAATTTTCACTGCCTGGATACCTTTGATGTTGTTGAAGCTTTTAAATCTGTGAAATCTAATTCAGTTGGTCTGGATGGCATAAACCCTAGATTTGTTAAAATAATTTTACCATGGATAATCAGATTTGTAACATACCTTTTTAACAGTATAATTACCACCAGTACTTTTCCAAATGCATGGAAATATGCGAAAATTGTTCCGGTGCCAAAGGCAGGAAATGATTATCGTCCTATAGCCATTCTTCCCTATTTTTCTAAGGTCCTGGAACACTTATTATATAAACAACTCTATGGGTGCGTGAATGACAATAACCTACTTACTGACCGTCAATCAGGTTTTAGACCTAATCATAGTTGTATAACGGCACTGTCTGACGTCATAGAGGATATTCGAAGTAGTTTGGATGATAACAGACTTTCGTTTTTGGTACTGTTAGATCATTCAAAAGCTTTTGATTCTGTGCACCATGAAATGTTATGCCTTAAATTGTCGAAGTTATTTAATTTTTCACCATTAGCTGTTCGACTAATCTCTTCGTATCTTTCAAATAGATCTCAGTCTGTTGTATGTGGGGATATGACTTCACGTCCGCTAAACGTTACAAGAGGTGTTCCACAGGGCTCCATTCTTGGGCCGCTGTTATATTCTTTGTATGCTAATGATTTGCCACAACAACTACATTATTCCAAAATCCAAATGTATGCTGACGACGTTCAGCTATATCTTAGTTGCTGCAAAGAGGATATTGAGGTAACATCTCAGGAATTGAATTATGATCTGGGGAAAATTCTCAACTGGGCAACCGCAAATGGATTACGCCTTAATCCAGATAAATCTAAATGTCTGATAATCAGGAAAAAGAATGTATTCATCGGTAATGGGTTGAACATTTTTCTCGGGGGTTCGAGAATAGGTATTGTGGATACGGCTAAAAATTTGGGTGTTACTTTTAACAAGTCGCTTACGTGGTCAGAGCAAGTAAACCAGGCAAGTAGCAAAACATATGGTATGCTGCGGAATTTATGGGCCACCCAACACTTAACCCCGTTGAGGGTTAGAATTCTGTTGGCAAAAACATATCTTATACCAACTCTTCTTTACTCTTCGGAGATATTTACTGGTTGCAACTCAAGGGATATGAGGAAGCTCACTACAACTTTTAATAACGTTATTCGCTACATCTATGGCCTGCGAAAGTTTGACCATGTAAGCCAATATTCATCTCGTATATTCAATATGCCTCTTTCCAATTATCTGGTTTTCAAAAATATAATTTTTATTCACAAGATAATAATGACAAAAACTCCGAAATATCTATATGAACGATTACAGTTTTCTAGATCGCTTAGAGGCAAAGGTATAACTCATATTCGTCATCGCGACCATGCTTCCGAATGTCAATTTTTCATATTAAGCATTCGCCTCTGGAATCAACTTCCAAATAATTTGCAAACCACTAGCAACGCAATAAGGTTCAGAAAATTACTTTTAGAACACTTGTCGTAATTTTTAGACTTTAATTTTATTCCTTTTTTTTTTTTATTAATAATTTATGTAAAATTTTTTTTTTGTTTTTTCATGTTTGTGATATTAAAGCTTTTATTTTTTTTTTTTTTTTTTTTATATTATTTATTCTATTATATTTTATGTAAAATTATCCCTTTTTTATTGTATAACGTTTCTGATTCTAATACTGTAATTTATAAGATACCATGTCTTGTTGTATTAGAAAACCAAATTAATTAAATACAAATACAAATACAAAAATACAAATACAAATACAAATACAAAAAGTATTTTCGTTGTATGGGAGGTGCCACGCCTATTTATTTTTCCCCGCCCATACAAAGCTTAATTCTGCATATTAGCACTCTAAACATCCGTACGAAGTTTAGAGACTTAAGCTATTACAGGTATTGAGATATATACAAAAAACTATTTTTGTTGTATGGGAGGTGCCACGCCCATTTATTTGTTTCAGCCCATAAACAACTCAATTATGCACATCAGTAAATAACTTACCTGTACCAAATTTGGAGACTTCAGCTATAATAGGTATTGAGGTATGTGAAAAAAACAGTTCAATTTGTATGGGAGGTGCCACGCCCAGTCGGAATTTCAAAAAATAAATAAGCCTAAAACGCATTCCCAGATATCGGGTATGTCTTTTTTTCAAGTTTCATTAAAATCGGTCCAGCCGTTCTTGAGTTATAAGCGGTGTCACTAACAAAAAAAAAATTGTTCTTTTATATATAAGAAGATAACCGGCACTTAGAGGATAGTCTTTCTATATGTCTTGCATTGTGTTATTTTATTAGAGAATAGAAAGAATAGTGTTTGTGGACATTTTAATTTAAATTTTCGATTTTAACTGGGACAAGAAAACCATATTTATTTCACAAACGAACTATGCATTTCTCTGGCCACTCGACCACAAATGGGTGTGCTCTTTTTGAAAGCCGAGTATTGTGCAAAACATCCAGAATTTAAGAAACAGGTTCCCTGATTTGTTCAGACCACATTCAATTGTAGTATCGATAGAATAGTGAAACACAACCCACATTGCGACGATGTTCAAGTGTATCGAGGGGGTTGCATAACCCAACACCGCTCATGAGTATCTTCGCCCAGTCCTGCACTCGGTCAAGCATCTCGGTCGGAGCACCTGCCCATACATAACAGTTATATTTATTTTTCGGTCGGTTATAGGTGGTATAAATTGTTAGAGGATCAGAGGAACTAATATAGTTCCTATACCGTTTCATAAAACCAAGACACTTGTATGCTTCTTTCGATACATGAAAAACATGGTCCGTCCAACGGACATCGCACTGGATTCGGATTTTAAGACCATCAAGAGTGTCTGTCTCCCCACATTTGTGCCATTCATTAACACAGACGAAGCATCATGATTTCTGTGCGCTTACTTGTCAGAAAACAACATTGGGTCTTACGGGAATTAAAATCAACCCTATTCGCACGACCACAATTGGAGATTAGTTTTAAATCACGGTTGAGTGTCTCCTTAATACTTTGCCTCATAGCTCCAATCTCCGAACAGCTAGGCCCGTAGTCAAATGAGAATGAATGGCATATGCTGCTGTCGTCTGCAAAGAAATAGATAAGATTCAAAGTCTGACATGGAAGGTAATTAAGAAAGATAGGAAATAGAGTAAGAGAAAGAGGAGGAGCCTTGTGGTACCCCTTAATTTATTTTAAGATCAGTGGAAGAGATCCCATCTAAAGTAACACGAACAGTGCGATCTCTGAGAAAACTGGTTAAAAATCGAGAAAATTTATCACCAATTTCAAAAGCAGCAAGTTTAGGTAGAAGCGCCTTAGAAATATCTAGAGCTACCGCCCTATTTTTGCAATATTGTGGATGGAAGGGAACCGTTTTTCCGCTAAAAAGGCCTGCAGGCCCGCTGCATAGCATCCTGTGCGAAAAGCGTTCTTGTGGTCGTTAAATAAACCATTTTTTACTCTAAATAGTTAACAAGGTGATTATTAACCAAACTCCCCATAACCGTATAGAGAGCTGAAGAAATATCTATTACGCGGTAGTTTTCAGGATTTTCCACCTTTTACTTTTTTGGGTTGGCGTAACATTAGCTACTTTCCAGCATATGGTGAATACCCCGGACAGGTATATACTGCTAAAAGCTTAGCTTGTATTGTACCAAAAAAAAATTCAACATTTTCTATCGATAGTTTAATATTGTCAGCTTATGTCACGATAAATCATTGTGACATTCGCCACAGGGTATAGATACATGCAAAAATATGTAAACAACAGATATGTAAAACCAAATCGTCGTCAAGGATATATTGTTAAAAGGCATCTTTTTATCGAGACATTTCCAACTTTTTAAAAGATAGTTCAGAAGAAGTCTTTTTAACGACAATATGATGACCTTTCTTTAGTGCGATGTTTAACATTGGTGGACATTTGATATCGCTCTTTTCATGTTTTTTGGTCATTTGTATAGAGTTTGATTTAGAATTTATACATTGTATCTTTATATGTAAATAATTATTTCAATTGTTTTAGGTTTATAGCAAGTAAATAAAATCAACTACATATTTATGACAGATTGAATATGGAAAAGTAAACTTCGTCCTAACTTACAGAATAAAAAAGATATGAAAAAGATAAACTGTTTTCCTTTCTCATTGACATGAAAGTTAAATAGGTGATGTTAACAGCCAAAAGACACTACTACTGTTAAAAGAGTACTGATAATGAAATTGTGTAGCTGCTTTCGAAAATGCATTCTACTCGGCTATAATCAGTAGGAAAACCCTGCTTTTTTAAAATGTATAAAAGTTTCTTTCAACATTAACGGAAAAATATTAAATTCTTCTAAAAAAAAGAAATTATATAATGAACTTAAGCTTTGTATTAAAAACAATAAGTTCAATAAAAATAGGCATATTATTTTAGAATATCTTACCTTTATCATGATTTTGTATATATTTTTTACAAACAAATAATTTTGCAAAGAATGTCAAATTCAAAAACACTTTGCGATTTAGACAAAGTTCAGTTCCTTCAATATGATGATGATTTCAGCAATGTCGATAACGAAATAATTGATATCGATTTTAGGATTGAAGAGAATCACAGAAGTAAAAGATACAGACATAAAAGATCGAGAAAGCTGTACAGTAGATAGAGCGAATGATATGACCGACGACGAAATTAAAGGCAAAAATAGAAAGCTAACTTATACTCAAAATATTGCTACGAATCTTTAGTAAAATGCTTTCACGGGAAAAATGGCTTAAAATTGTCTGCACTTGAACCAGCACGCTGCGTAGAGCTCCCCAGAACAATACTATGCGATTACCACAACATAATTAAAAACTACCTTAGCTATTATTGAAGGCGATTGAAAATATCTTAGGTCCAGACTCCGTGAACCCACCTCAAACGGAATCGATTTCTGCAACTAGACTTTATTTTATGCATATGTATATGCCCCAGCAGACTAAAATTGAAAACAAAAATGCCACTAAAAGCTTTGCCGTAACTGTTTGCTTTATCGTAAACGCGCATGCTTACAGGTGTCTAGTTAAAAACTCAAAATATGTACCTGCATTTTTTTTATTTGAATTGTTTACCACACAAAAAAATTTACAAATTTTTATTCAAATTAACAATATTATTGTTTTTGGATTTTTATGTCATATAAAGTAAATAAATATTAATTTTTTTTCTAAATAATGCCATTACATCAGTAATGGGTATGAGTTGTTTCCAAATTTGTTTTCAAATCTCTACTCTGGCAGTTGAAAATAACTACATAGTTTAAACAAATTTTGTTTTAGTTTATTTTTAATTTTTTGCTTTTAATAAATGAATATTTTTAGTTAATCTTAATTTTTAAAGCTAACTTTGTGATCAATGCCAGCCCCAATAAATGCGTTTCCGAAACTAGCTACGGATTTTCAACATCAGCCCTCTTTAAACGGTAGTACTGTTGTTGGCTGCAAACATCACCTTTTGACTTACAATTTAAACAAAAAGACAAACGGAATTTCTTGCGTGTAAGTGAGAATGAAGTTTATTAAACTTTTTCTCTTAAGAAAACTTTAAATCATATAACTAAATTGATTGGTTGTAAAAACTATATTTACAGCAAACTTGAACAGCTACGAAAAAATTTAAATTAAACAAAATTTAGACAAAAAACTTATTGATTCTGTCAAATGTTTAAATAATTCAAAACCTATTAGCAAAAGTGTTAAATCAGATAAACAATTTTAAGAGAATTTTGAAAAAAATTATTTAAAAAAAGGGTAAAATTAACCACCATTCCCCAAAGTATGACCTAGAATTTCACCTCCTTAGTTAAACGTTAAGCGGCCAGCAGTTTTTTACTACTAAATATTAGTTAGGCTTAGTGTGGATTTAATGTTTGTTTGTCAAGGTTTTTTTTTTATTTTTCTATTTTTTAAATTTAATAGTTATTAAAGTCAATTTAATACATTTGGCTACAAATTATATCATAATTTCTTTAATCTTCAATTTCATTATCAGGATCAAAATCAACATATTAAGGCAACTTAATGGTGCGACATTAGGATATAAGTTTAATGTTGATCCGATAGCAACCCGCTATTTATTCACACTCTTGTACTCAGACACTGATAAGTATGTGTGTATGTAGCATAGTGACCTAAATGTTGTGCTTAAATGTGTTAAAATATATACGAAATCATAGTGCCATTAAGAATAAGTCCTTATTTAATGTAATTGTCATTAATGAATGCTGTATTGTGCACGTTGTTCAATACTTTGAAAACATATTAGTGTATGTCGTGACAGTTTTCTTTTCTTTTATATTTGTAAATTTGTGTCTTCCTTTCTTAATTTTTTCTCGATTAGACCCCAAGGCAACAGATAACAATATTAAGTAATAGCTTTTTCTCAAATAAAAGACTTACTGACTGACTCCTTGTACAGACAAACGTATGGATAAAGCTTAAAGACAGCAATTTGTATACTTACGGAACATAACATGTTGTTGGTAGTACTATTGATTGTCAAACACAAAAACGACAAATCTTCAACACGTGTTTTTTTCTTCTTATCGATTACTTTATATACTTCTTTAGTATGTTTCCAGAATTGTTTTAGCTTTTGACAAAGATGAAAATCACTTTAATGTGTATTTGTACAAATATTTTTTTTTGTTTGTTGGCTTAATTTAAATTAATATTATGTGATTTGATTTGCTGACTTAATCGAAATTTTAAATAATTTAGTGAAATCCATTACAGCAATTTAAAGCATTTTTAATGGTAAGATTTAGGAAAATAATTTAAGAGCAAATATGGTAAAAGTGTACTACAGCTTTAAGGTTTTTCTGTAGCACCTGGAGCTGTATGTATATAAGGGGCACATACATCTATGTATATGTTCATTAATAGGTATGTATGTATGGGTGGATATTAGAGTATCCATTAAATCTGTTTTTGATTTTGTTCGAGCAAATAATTAAGCAATTTTGGAATTTGATTGTGGTCGATAAGGGGTTTAAATAACTCTATAAACTCGAATAACTCGAACAACTCAAATTATTTGCGCGACTCTTAAAATTTTTCAAGCTTATTTGGTGTAAAGGTTTAAAATACACAATTTTTTAAAATTTTTAGATTTTATTTTATTATTTTAAGGAATACCACACATGATTAAATAACACTTGTTCTTATTATTATTCTTACAGAAAAACACCAAGAGATTCAATAATTGGTAAAGACAAGGAGAATTTAAAGTAAAAATGATTGAATCAATCAATAATATGTTCAAATTTGTACTAAAATGATCACTAAAATGATATATGAAAAAACATTTAAAATGAAACCAAAAATCGTTAAAAATGGCACGACAATGTGTAAAATAAAATAAACGATAATTACTTTGAGGACAGATTTTGTTAAATGTGATTGCATATAAATAATATAGGTTTTTAAATATTTTGAAATAAAAATAAGCTATTGTCACATAAAACAATTGAATACATAGATAATATTCGTTCGACATTAGAATATGTTACGGAGCAAATTTTAATTCATTTAATTTTTACGCTTTCGAATCATATTTAGTAAAACAGATTCAAATCAATAATTTCCTGTATTTCTTTTTTTTGATTCATTCATAAAAATCTTCTTTGTTGACATTTTCAATACTGCCTCTCACATTATCAATAACTTCTAAGCGTTCTTTAATAAAAAGGAGTTTGACTTTTAATTTTAATAAAACTGAATTCAAAGGACAAACTATATACATACATATGCACGTTACTTCCGAAAAATGTCAGAATTTAATGAATAATTTGAAAAAAGAGAATATATATAGAGTATGTATGTGTTCCAGATGATGCATAAACTTGCATAAACTTACCAAAAAAGCGATCCAGATCAGTGATGAAAAATGAAAGTTTCATTTGGAAATCAAAAAACTTGTTAAAAATCGAACCTTTAATTTGGGAAAATTGGCAAATTAAATTTTAATTTTGTTTCTTCATTGACTTTACCTTATCGCATTTCTATGAGATTTGTTTTTTGCTCGCCTTTAGTTACCAAGCATGAAGTTAAAAATGTTGTTTTACAACTTTTTTTATACGCTA
This sequence comes from Melanophora roralis, assembly GCA_963583895.1. Classification (NCBI taxonomy): domain Eukaryota; kingdom Metazoa; phylum Arthropoda; class Insecta; order Diptera; family Rhinophoridae; genus Melanophora; species Melanophora roralis. The sequence goes on along the minus strand of OY757187.1, from coordinate 88,291,827 downwards.
TGCCAAAGAAATGTGTATATTTAAGAGATTTGCAAGGCAACTACCCATAGGTTTATATTTAATGCTTTGAAAAAAAATGTTACAGATGACAACCACTGATTAATTTGTTACCTAAGTATGAAATATTTGTGGACTTAATGGGTAAAACTCCATTGACTGATGTAAACCATCTTTTGTCGTGAAGGAAATTCTCAAATAAAATGGGGGTTTTTAAACGAAATTTTGATACAAAACCAGTATTTCAAATCTATTTTAAATTTAAAAATTGTTTATGAAAATACCTCTTAGCCTTTTGCGTGGGTAAAAATATTGTACGTAAATTACCATTAAAGACTTTTAAACAATTTCGGACCTTCTAATTTCTTACCAAATATTAAATGATTGCACTTCTATGTTAACTGTATTAACAATTTTTAAAAGATGTTCGAGTAAAAGATATGTTTTTTAAAGTTGATCTAAAAGTCCCTTTTTTAAACCTGTTTATCATTTATAATTCGAAACCTTTGAATTTAAAATGATATTGCAAAAAATATTATTTACAGCCTCTAGTGAAAGGGAGCATATTTACGTTCTTAAGTGTTAAAGAAAAGCACATGAAAAGAAAAAGATAGTTGGCAAGAGGCCAAACCATTTAAAATAATAATTAGAAAAAGCAAAAGAGGGTACCAAATTAGCCAGAGGAGTAACAAGGTATTTTCCACCATCCAATAGTATCAAAAAAAGTACGATCGTATCCACATTTGCAACACTGATGTAGAGATTGCGTGATAATAATAATAGCACAATTGAAACCTTTTTCTAGCTACTCTGGCAACGCTGCTACAAAACATATTTTTTATTTTTTCTTACTTGCTCTCTTCAATGCTCACTCAGAGAGTACCCACACGCATGTGGGGTTTAAGGCGGTGGCACATTGAATTCGTCGTACTTCAAGCGTTGCCCTTTTGCACATAGGTAGAATCAGCTGATTTTTTATATTGCTGAATTTTACAGATTTAAAGTGCAAAAACAACTAATCAAAATTAAGGTTATGAACCAGCTGGTAGTTGTCAAAGTACTTGACGTACGTTAAATGTTAAAAGCTGCCCCTTCTTTAGTACATTGCGTTGAAGGATACGTACTGAATGTGACATTGTTCATAATACAACATGTTTTTCAACTTAGATGTCAGTTAAAATAGCGAAGTATGACGTACGACGGATTTTATGTGCCACCGCCTTTTGCCATTCACCGGTATATACGTTTTAATTTGCATTTTCAATTTAATTTAGTTGACATACTTGCGTTTTGCGCTGCCCTCAGAAATCGAACCGGGAACCTATGATTACAAGATCTCCGCTCTATCTGTTAGACAAATAAGGCATTGTGTTTTCATAGGATTAATATTATTTTCGATTCAACAATAAAACGCTAAGTTTAATAAAATTCATCTCAGCTGAATTCAACTTTGCTTCTCTTAACAAACATAAGCAATGGCAAAACAAAACACAGAAAGAAAAAAATCATTTAAAGGAAACACAAAAAAATGTTTATCCCAATCTAGAATTAAACCGGCAACCTCTGATTCTTAGATTAAAAGACAACCACTAGACCACACAGACATAAATATCAGGCAAACACTTAATAAAAGAAAGTAGAAACAATGACAAAAACCAATTGAAGCTTTTAATAAACTTTACACCATTCCCAATTGTATTTCAGAACTTTCTAATTGTATTTCAGAAATTTCTAATTCAATTTTAGAAATTTCTAATTGTATTTCAGAAATTTCTTATTCAATTTCAGAAATTTCTAATTGTGTTTCAGAATTTTCCATTTGTATTTCAGAAATTTCTATGTGTATTTATGAATTTTCAATTTGAAATAAAAATGATAAATTCTGAAATACAAATAGAAATTTCTAAAAAACAAATGGAAAATTATAAAATACAATTAGAAAATTCTGAAATACAAACATAAATTTCTGAAATTGAATTAAAAATTTCTGAAATACAATTAGAAATTGCTACAATTGAGTTAGAAATTTCTAAAATTGAATTAAAAATTTCTGAAACTTAATTTGAAATTTCTGAAATTTAGTTGGAAATTTCTAAAATACAATTAAAAAAATCTGAAATACAATTGGAAATGGTGTAGTCTTAGAAAAATTCAAGAATCAATATACATATTTGTGTTGATTTATTTTTTTTTTAAACTAAAATAAAAATTATACCTTAAAAATATATATGAAATAAAAAAGTGCATTTAAAAGTGTGAAATAAAATAACAACTACAAATACTTAGAATAACTTAAAAAGAAAAAAAAAATGCGTTCTGCTTGTGAACTGAACATAAGTGAATGCATTCGCCCACCACTAAAGTTCTTAGTTCAAAAGCCACCATTCGACGCGCCATGTTTAATGGATATTGAAAACATTTTTGTTTGTTAAATTTAATTTCTATGACCTCAAAATGTAGGCGTTTTTTTTGTTTACATACATACAACGCACACACATGTATAAATAAACGTATGACTGTACTTTAAATGGTTGGGCTGTTGAAAAAACTACAAAACAATTTCAAAAAGTGCTAAATTAAAGATATATTTTATGGTTCAATAAATTTTTATTACTTTCTATGTAATGGTATTTGGCTAAAACAAAAAAAAATAAATAAAAGAAACGCCATGTTTTTCATTACTTTCAATGATTTAATTGATTTTTTTTTTAATTTTTTTTAGTAAGATTTACGCAAACTTTTTTAGTAGAAGGAGCTACACAAGTCACTAAAGTTTTTGTTAAAAAAATAAATTTCTTTAAAAATATCAAAATTTAAAATTATTTGAATGCAGTTGTTTTTTAAGAAAAAAATAATTTATTTCAGCAAACAAAAGATTAAATATTATAGGACTCAATAAGAATAATAGAGGTGCTGGTCCGAAATTTTCACTCTTCGTGTCATTTATGTAATTATATTAAATTTAAGGGAAATATATTCTACACAAAACGTCCCTAAACGGAAACATTTTATTTATTTTTATTAAAATTTGGGCAACTTCCCCCAGAAAAAGAATTAAAATCAACGACATTGAAACAAATGGAACATCTTTCATTTGTGTTGTGAAGAAGTTCAAAATTAAAGAAGTCAAAATTTTTATTGCAAATATATTTAAATTTAATACCCACCAAGCTTAAATAGAGCTTTAACCAAAGGCTAATCACATTTCTAAATTATATTAATGAGGGGCAACTTTTCTGATTTGGATATTCGAATAATAACAGAATCTTGGACGTGTGTCAAATAGATTACCAAGTCTTAATGTGTTCATGTGTTTGCATAAATTTTTTTTAAAGTTTGTAGAGTTATATTGTTAAAAAAGTATTTAAAATTGTTGTTCACAGTGTTTTTCGAAAAATGCAAATCTACCTTATTTTGGCATGGTGAAAATAAACACGAGTTATGAGTAAATAAACTAAAACCACTTGACGAAGCAATAAAAATTATTCAAAGCCTAAACAGAAAATTTTTTATTGACATTTTCCAGTAAATATAATGTAAAACAAATATATTTTAAGAGTTCTAGGAGAACAAACAACATCAAATAAAGTACACAAATTAATCTTTATCGACTATTTTTGGTAAACAAAAAATTTCTTCTTCCTTTAACGAAATAAAAAATTTTATTTAAGTATTAAAAAAATAATTGGAATGTATTTATTCTAATATTGAACGTAAACACGAGTTTTAACAACTTTTCAATGTCTACATATTTTATAGGCAATTTTTGGAAGTAAACATAAAGTTATTGTTTTACGTTCATTGCGATATGCCCTGAAATGTGTTTTTTGTTGTTTTTTGTAATCAAAGCTTAGGCCACGTTATCAAATATCCAAAGTTGAAATTTATATTGACTTTTCAAGTCATGTTAACTTACCAACCAACAGCAACTTTAAATGGTTAAATTGTAATGAGCTAATGGTTGATATTCTCAAAAAAATAACTTAAATTGAAAAAAACTAATTTTCTATTATTCAGTATCAGAATATTTTCATTAAGCTATATTTACACTACCTAAGTTCTCATCTGAGTTGAGTGTCAAAAAAATAAGCTTAAATTTTTTTGAGTGTCAAAAAACAATTTAAAATTTTTATTTTTAGTATAACATTACATCTGAGAAAGTTTAATAAGTCCGCTAATTCTAAAAGTTGTTAAAATGGAACAAAGGTATGGCAATACGAAAACAAGCATTTAATCAGGAAACTTTTAAAAACTTAAATTTAAAACTCAGACGTTAAATAATTTGAAAAAAGAAAACCTTCTTTTTTCAACTGAGGCTAGACAAAAATACTAACAAATGAAAATAGACATGTTATTACACTATAAAAATATGTCTCAGTTGTGAAACTCAGATGACAATTTAGGAAGTGTAAATATAGCTTAAGGTTTTCCAGAAAACTTTTTATTTTTTAGAAATATTTTAGTGTTAAATTCGTGCGTCTAAATACATATCTGAATTGTGCTTTTTGCAAAAACAAATAAATTTTGTATATAGATCTCAAATAATGGTTATATCATTACAAAAAGTTAGTAGTTATGATAAAAAATTATAAAAATTTTAAGGCAAAGAAAACATTGTATGATTCGAATAATATTTGTTGCAACTGCAAAGCCACGTACGTAACTTGCTTGTAACGCAAAACTGGTATTTAAACCGATTTTTATCAAAAGTACATTTTTTAGTTACATTAACATTAATTATTTTCATTACTTATTTATATTCTTACAAATTACCGCAATTACAAACATTAAATTTACACAGAAAAAACAACTAAAAAGTTACAGTCGGTCAAGCCCGAAATCTTACATTTTACACCGCAGTTTATTTTGTATTAAATGATGAAACAGAACACGTCCGCAACTTCAAGCAAAAACGACACTCAGAGAAAACAGTCCTATAACTAGGGTGACCTTTCGTACTGGTTTCATCAGGACATGTACTTATTTCTCATTTGTTGTACTGGTTTAAAATTCGTGTACTAAAATATACGGATTTTTGGGGAAAAGCACTGATTGTACTGATTTTTCAAAATGTATCAAATTATTCAAATAAGTTTACCCGAATAATTTGTTATATTACAGCAAAACTAGAAAATTACGTATTTTCTAGCAACAGAAAGTGTACTAAAATTATTTTTATCGATTGGCAGCTGCCCAAAGTTATTATATATTTTTTTTAATATATTTTCTGAATCAAGTATTTACCTGCGATCTGTTCTTTGATTACAAGAATATATAGACACCCAAATGGACGGACATGCTTTAATGGAAGTGATTTTAATTCGTTGGCTATAATTGAAGGTGGATCTAAGACTATAAAAAATAGAAAACGTACTGATTTTGTCCCAGAAATAAATGGTCCCCCTACCTATAACTGAAACATCGCCTGCAAATTCACAAACACATATTTAACTTTTCCACTTTTACTCACAAGTCTTTCTTTACATACAACTCCCATTTTTAAATATTTTTTTCTGATTTTCTATTCCTCTTAGTTTTCTTCTTAAAAACATGTAGTTTTGTTAACAAAATGTATTAAACTAAATTGAAGTGTGGAAATATTGTAAAGAGAATTTCTTTTTTAAAGAAAGAGCATAAGAAGAATAATAGCTGCCAGAATAAAAAAGTATATTTTTTTTAACCGCATTCAGCAGCGCGATTTTACGTCAAACTGTATGGCAAAAATGTCATGCCAGAGATTTGTTTCATCATTAAGTGCTAACATATGCACATGTTGGAGTTGAAATTATGATCGCTTCTCTGATAGAGTAACTTGATTTTCGAGTAAGCGTCTACTATGAAAAATAAAATCTTGTCAAAATTCAGTTGGGTTACTATTTAAATAATAATAAAATAATTCGATAATATTTTTGAAATAAATAAAGTAAATTAAAAACAGCAACATTTAAAAGAATCTACAAGTTCCACTAGTTAAATGCGAAATTCTTAGCTATAGAGACAAGTATTAAAAAAGCTAGAGGCTGTTCCAAGTCCGCTTGCTCGAAACATCTTGCAACATTGGGGAGACACTTGTTTGAAAAAGAGGGACACTGTTTTACCCAGATGAAATTTATTTAACTTTAACTTGAAAATTAAAATTTTAGTCTGGCACTGGCTAAACTTATCGTAATTGCTTAGCCTGGAGATTTAAGGACTTATTATTAGTTTGCAAAGGCAGATATTCAATGTATCAAATATGAAAAAAATTTATAAGATTAAATGCGATTTGGGCTTACATGGGGGGCCGAAAGTAAATCTAAAACTGCTCATGAGATATATTCCCAAAATTTTATGGAGTTATAAACCAGCCAGTTTTACCCAAAACTGCTTTCTTTGGAGAACATTTGTATTGGGGCGATGCGAAAACATCGTTAAATCATGTTTTTATTGAATATACATACATAACAGTTGGCTGCGTAAAGTAGGACACGTTTGAAAAATTTTATGAAGATAGAATTAAAGGAAAATCTAGTCCAAAACGCTTATTTGGGAGGACATTTGCTTAGGAGCTATATTGAAAAATTTACCAATAACCTTTGTATTCAGTAAACTAGTTATTGGTTTTATGTCAGACACGTATGTGAAATTAAGTAAAGATGAAGAAATATTCGAGATATTTAAGGCCCGAAATGATTCTTCTGAGAGGACAATTGTATGGGGGCTATACAAAAAATAAACCAATCGAATCTAAATTTAGTATAACAGTGAAGAGCATATAGTGATACGCATATGCAAAATTTTGTTGCCATATATTGCTGTATTTATAGCTAAAAATGCTTATTCCAGAAAGATATTTGTGTCAAAGCTATATATAAATCCGACCGAAAATTACGAGATCCCAAAAAAGTCCCGTCATCCCGGGACTTAAAATTTCAGAATTCTAAAACCCTGAGCTTTAAAACTAGTCGTGTTAGGCTGGCAACTTTAGTTTCAATCTTCAATGGTAGCGAATGATGAATAAAATAATATTGAATAAATTAATACTCATACCACACGTAGTAGTTTTCGATTTGCTTACAATTACTACAAAACATTAGCGGAATTTTTTTCTTTAAACGCAAATAACAGAATAAAGTTATACACAATATAAAGCATAACATAACCAATAATTATGCATCGTTATCTTCAAATATTAATTTTTTGAGATATGACGTTGTTTTGGTAAATAAGCGGTACATTCTTAAATTGCTTTTATTTTGTTCGTTTGGGATTTCCTTTTGTAACTATTTAAAGTTTTTAAGCTCGTTTTTTTCTATAAGAGCTTATTAATACAGTTTTAGATTTGAGATTTTTTTAAATTTAAGTTTTAATTTAATACGGTTTAGTATTAGGCCACTAAACCACTATTATACATATAAAAACCTTCGTATAGGCATTTTCAAAATATTCCAGCATTAAGTTTGTGACACTTTTTAAAAAAAATAAGCAAAACAAAGGTATTTTCATTTAAGAAGGTGTAAATGTAAGCCAGGTTATTTACAACTCTACTTAAAACGTAGAATGCAAAAGACACGATTGATCAAAAAAAACCTAAATGCTTTTCTTACATAACGACTTTTAGCGACATTTTAGAAATTTATTTCAAATATGAATGTCATTAAAATTCTACATTAGACTTCATGATAATTACAGAATAAATAAAGATAAAAATGGGTTTTGTCACAAAATTCAAAATGAAGCCGCAATATGCTTAGTAAAGCTTTAAACTGGAAAACGAAATCATTTTGAATTAAATTGAATTTATTTTTAATATATTTAACAACTTTTGCAAAATAGAAAATTCATAACATTTAAAATGTTAATTAAGTACAGAAAATTAAAGTTCACCCCTTTCCAAAAATATTCCCAAAAATTTTACTGCAACATTGAATGCATTCTTTTATTTCTATTTTTCCAGATTGGAACAGCGTCAAATGTAATGAAAATTTAAATGGGCTTGAAGTAATAAGATTTAACATTTTGATTGTTCTATATCCCTAATTAGCTGCAAATAACAAATTGCACAAAATTGTATTCACAACTAAGTGCCTCTTTGGTATAAAAACCTTTTATAACTATTTTCTACTGAACCGGGGCAGTTTCTTTTATCTTTGCGAAGGAGCGATTGTTAGCGGTTGTTATTGGATGATAAGAGATTGTTCCTGTACAGCAATTAATGCCAAAAGAGCAGGATGACCTGCCAGCTATGATATAATATTCTGTAGTGTACCGGGGGATATGGACACTTTCGATCATATTCTGAGTCACTGTCCAGAATCAAGCGCTCCTGAGCAAACCATATTGCATATTATTTGTTCCAAATCCTAAAAAAAATAAATGAGGTGAGTAAGATAAGGCTGCCAGAATTTGCAAGCACCAAATAAATAAAATTGGTGGCCATTTTTTTGTCTAAAAGCACTAAGGTCCAAAGGGTTTATATCAGGTCTTTTAGGCCAGCCAGTTGAGTCTAACCTAACCTAGAAAATTATAATTATTATATAAAAATACTTATGATTAGAGAGGAAAACCCAAACAAAAGCAACGCGTTAAAATTTTGCCTCTCAGCAAAGCCGTTTAAAACTTTTAATGAGCGGTTATAATGTAAAAATTGTCTGTTACTTAAAATAAATAAAAGAAGTTTAATAAGGTCTAAAATATAAAAATTTAAAAAGCTACGAAAATTTTTAAAAATATAATATAAATTTTTATTTATTGTTGAATTAATTGTTTTTAATACAAATTTTTGATTTTTAGTTTTGCTTAAGTTCATATAATTTCTTTTTATTAGAAGGAATTATTATTTTCCGTTAATGTTGAAAGAATCTTCAATTTTGAAAAAAAGCAGATTTTTCTACCGATACTAGACGAGTAGAATGCATTTTCGAAAGCAGCTACGCAATTTCATCATCAGTCAAATTAGCATATAACTCACACATGGCACGGTGCAAAATGATCTTTAATAATTTCTGTCCATTTGTCGTTGACAAAAAAAGAAATTTAAAAAATGATTTACCCCCCTTGTATATAATATACAAGAATACAAAGCGTTTCATTCCATCTGAGAGATGGATGATGCTCAACCATTAGTCAAGTGTTGCCAAAGAGGCTTTTAATGAAAAAAAGCATAGTGTATATGAAAAGTAAACTTCGTCCTAGCTTACAAAGTAAAAATGAAAAAAAAACAGTCATGCCGTATCCCTTTCTCTGTGACGTGTAAGTTAAATAGATGATGTTTACAACCAATAACACTACTACCGTTCAAAGAGTACTGATAATGAAATTGCGTAGCTGCTTTCGAAAATGCATTCTACTCGGCTGGTATCGGTAGAAAAATCTGCTTTTTTCAAAATTAAAGTTTCTTTCAACATGAACGGAAAATAATAATTCCTTCTAATAAAAAGAAATTTTGTGAACTTAAGCAAAACTGAAAATAAATAAAAAATATAATATAAATTTTGAACACATACGCAAAATCGGATAAATGAAGTCGTCATCCCCATTGAAGCTTTTCAATGGCATTATTGTATTTCCATTTAACTTTTAGCCATTCTCTTAACGTTTTCACTTATTCATTCTGCCATTAATGGCAGAGCAAGAACCGTAAACATGAAAAACAAGTGTAAATTGTTCCCTTTTGTTTCGATTCGATTACAAGTGTGTATTGTAAGGTACACATATGTTAACGAAATTTAATTGTTGTAATTAATTACGTCGATCTTTTGTTTTCCTCTTTATTCAGGACAATATTAAAAACAAATTTTTTATTCTTGGCGAGAGAAATAAGCCCTGTAGTTCACTAAATAATGTGAACTTTCATGCAACATATTCCAAATTTGAAAAATGGGACAAGTTGTAATTGTAGAGGGAAGATTTAAATAAAAGCATTTTAACAATTAAAGTCTACCAACCCAGACATAATTGTGTCATAGACCGCAATTTACCTTATATAAAGTACGAACTTACATATAGCTTATTTGCTCAAACAACGTCACAACTTAAAAAATTCAGTTTTGAGTTTACAATGCAGAATTTTTTATTGTTATTCTTTATCTGGAATATAAAGAAGGCTTGAGTTTGTATGTTTATATGTATGTTTGTATTTTGTGGCTGCCTACACATAGTATTATCTCAAGTCTGGAAGGAGTAATAGGCTACTTTTTTTGGGAATCAATAATGCCACGCCCATAATATACCCATTTGTAAGGAAGGCTAATGTTATTGAATGTCTTGATAATTAAATAATAGCTGTAGAGATCAAATGCGCAAGATAAAGACATGAAATTTAAAACACACATTAACCTCCTAACGTTTGTTTTGAATTCAAGGGAATTTTTAAAAGTTCGAACCCTAAACGGAAAAAAATTGCTCAAATAGGGAAAAATTGGGAAACTTTGTAACTTCTAAGCAGTACGCGGTTAAAATAAATTTAAAACGTTTCGTAATTTGCTTGAAAAATAAACAGACCCGTGTCTGTCACTATTTGAAATTTTAGGCCCTAGGAGGAAAAACAGGAAATAAACTAAGTTTGGGCAGTGATAAGGTCCACTTAGTTACTTATGATGGAACAGAGATAGGGATAAAATTCAAATTGAATTCGACTGGTTTCAGAAAAATATGAATATATATTTGGTGAAAGTGGGGTTCAAGAATGGGTCAAAATTAATTTTTGGTACTTATTGAGTATATTTTTTGTGAAATTTAAAAACCAATTTTAAGCAACGTCTTAGAGGTCTAAATATCTTTATATATATTTTGTACTTTTTTAAACCATTGGATTAAAGGAACAAAGCAAAAGCTATATTTTGGTACTTCTTAGGTACACTTTGTAACTTAAAAACAGATAAGGAAAAAAAACTATAAATCGCGTTATAAAGTTCTTAAAAATGTATGAAAATTTTTTTGGTACTTTTTTTATTATTAGGTGTATTTTTTTAGCTCTTAAGCCAATGAAGATAGAAACAGAATTCAAATTGCGTAAACATTTTTGGTGCAAAAATAAAGCTGATACAATAAAAACAAAAAAAAAATTGAAATGAAAAACGTAAATAGATCTTTTAATAAAATAAAAGGACTTTTAACCCCGCTTGACATATTATTGTACTTTTTCCCAATATGACGAGACAATGGTATTGAAATTAAAGGCTAATGATGTAGATGGTTGACGACAGTCACCTTAGTTACAAAAAAGGCTTTCTATAAATACTTATCTGTTTTTAGTTTCAAGTACCTTTTTCATAATATTGCAACTTTTTTCTTTTTTTAATTTAAAGATCTGGAAAAATCAATGAGGCTGAAAATAGTTTGGTTTGCAGTACGAAATTTGAGCTATTTTCTGACAGCATTCCTAAATGTTTTGATGAAATATTTTGCTTATTTAAAAAGAATTTATTATATACTTTCGGGCATATATAAAACATGTATTTAATTTTAAACAAAATTGGTTATTTTTGGTTTCTAAATCGATCAGATATTAAATTACGTTTTCGCTAGGAATATTTCTGCTAGTTTGACACCAAAAGCAGGTCCGTCAGATTTAACTTTGCTTCTTGAACCTGATTTCCACAGACGGACTGACAGACCCTAAAAAAATCAACTGCCCTTTCTATAAGGATCCAGAATATATATTACTTTTGGGGACGCACATATGTATGTACTATACATACATATATTTAGGAATGACAAACTGAAATATACTCTTATATCTACTTTATCTGATATCCTTCCTACTATCTCGGCTGCAAAATCAGAACCATTATATTAGAATAAGGCCCGTCTTAGTATGCATTGCTTAAACAAAGAGCGGATATCAAAGCTTTAAAGACCAAGGTATTAACCACTTCTGCGTAATCTATTCTTTTTTACGGTTGCGAAACTTGGGGTTTATCCGAAAACGACACACAATGTTTGAAAGTTTTCACTATAGTTAACAACAACACAATCAATTACGATATTTTTAGTGGACCACATTAAGTAGTCACCTGTTTTAAATAGTTAAAGCTCATTCGAAAATATTCAGGAGCAAAAAAGTTAACGCTCATATTTACAATAATTAAAGTAATTTTGACAATTATTCTATATATATCTGTCAAATAAGTGCTTAACAATAACAACTTGGCTCATAGCATTCCCTCGTGAATTGACTATTGAACTTTATAATTCAAATATTTTTACTTTAAGTAAATTTCAATAGTTTCTTTCAACTTTTATTAGTGACTGCAGGAACAGGTTCATTTATTTAAAAATTATGCTGTTTAAGTAAAGGTTGATTTTTTAGTAACTATAAAATAAAACGGTATTGGAAAAATTTAAATTGTTTTTCGTAAACATACTAAATACTCGTGCATATGTACGTATGTATGTATGCATGTGATTTTTAATAAATGTGCACTAAGAATAACAACAATAAAACAAAAAAAAAATAATAATGATGCAGCAAACAATATATAAATGGAAAACCTACAAATAATGGTCTTATATTAAAGAAATTACTTAGCCCGGTATGCATTGCGATTTAAAAATAATATTTTGATTTGGCAAAATTTGTGTCTGGGATTGACTTTGATAAATGGGTTTATGCTGCTCTAAAATGCTCGTTCTGGTTTTGATTTTAATATACGCGTGAGTTAACATCGGTAATTTTAACATCTTTCGACTTATTCTAAAACACGCGGCAGGGTATTTCTTTATACACATATATTTAACGCAATTGTAGATGCGTTAGAGGAAAATTCGAAGTGTTTTTACCCACACTACATACGTGGAAGGGGTATTATGCGTTTGCGCAGATGTTTGTTACGTCAAATAATAATAATAACTTCAAGTATACCGACGGACGCAGAATCACTTTCTGAGTCAATTTTATCATGTCCGTCCATCCGACCTCCGTCCGGCTGGTTGTCCATGTATTCTTGTAAATTGCATGCCATTTTTTGATATCGTCCCTTAACCAATGTCATCCCGTAACAAGCGTTTTGGGCTATAACTGACTCGACTATTAAACTATTTTGAAAATTTTTTGCATATATGTATGCCTTACTTTATGCCAGTACTTAGAGTACCAAACACAAAATTTGATCGGCCCATATTCTAATAAGCATTCTTGGCTACAAATGGTTTGAAAATTACTATCCGTTCTCCACATTTTGCACACATGTTTCCTATAGTCCTAATAGGAATGTGGTGTAGGGCATAATACTGTTGGGCTTGACCGACTATATCATTCTTACTTGTTTTTTTTTTTGGCAAGTGATGATAAAACTCTGTTAACAAAACTTGATATCTTTTCGCGCGTATTTTAGAATACGCCGACGTCAAACTGTCGAAACTGACGTTGAAGTGAAACGTTTGGTTTAGAATAGCCATGAATATTTTGAATGGTTACTGTTACTTTAAATCTAGCATTAACAAGTAAGAGCGCTATATTTAGCTGTGCCGAATCTCGTATACCCTTCACATTAGTCTCTTAGGTAATGTTTTACAAACAAACGCCTTCAATACTCAACATATAAATTATTTTCGCAGCACATACACATGCATCACATATAAAGTCTTCAAGGCACCTTGGCAACAGGTTTTTTCCACTACTAAGCAGTTTTTATTTCTTTTGTAAAAAGTTATCGTTATGCAAACGTAAGTAAACGTAATGTAATATTTATAACAAAGAAACAAGTAAAAAAGTTGTAGTCGCTCAAGCCCGACCATTATATACCCTTAACCACATTTGCCTTTAAAAAAAATGGACCGATAATATTTGTATTCAATAAACTAATTGTTGGCATAAAAAAGGCATATAAAATTGAAAAATTGTGTTAAGATAGAGTAATATTTGAGCCAGTTATATAAAAAAATACTTATTCCGGGAGGAAATTTATATGGGGGCTAATCAAAAACTGGCTTCGTTCCAGAGCCAAAAAAACGTATCTGCGCAAAATTTCATCAACTATCTTTGGATTGCGAGCTGTCCTTTTATTACTTACTTATCGCTTATTTTTATTGTGAAAGGATATTTGAATTTTTTTAAAAATTTTATGCAAATAAAATTAATTTATAAAATTAATTTATAAATTAACGTTTACGTAAGGGTATTTCCATTTTATATAAAAGATGTTTTTTGTAAGAATTGTTTTAAATATACTTAAGACTTCAATTTATAGAAATTTTAGAAAGAACAATATGGAGAAATCAAAATCTTACACATAGACATTTATACATAATACATACTTATGTACATAATTTAAACTGATTTGATGTAATTAATCATACAAAAATGAATTTGAATAAAACTAGCAACGTAATGCACCATTATTTGAATTTTTTTCCAGTGTTTTAGCAGCAGTATGTGTGTATATGAACTCAGCTATTCATTAAAAAGTCCTATATTTAGAAAAAAACAATTCACACAATGTTTTTAAATAAAGAATAAATCCGTTTAAAAGTTAAACTGACATTATAATATGCAATTTAAGGACTATAAAATTCAATAAACGTACATGATTTCTATTTTTTATATTACTTTGGCAATCGATATCAGCATTTTTTTAAAAATAATATTAATTTAACATATAAGGTGATTAATTAGTATCTGTTATTATATTAAAGTCAAATTGAGCTCATTTTTTTAAAGAACGAATGTCACTTACACAAACAATCGGTATTAACTTCCTTCTTCGGGAAGTACGGCTTATAAAGGCCCAAAGGCAATATTTCTTAAAAAAACATATATATGTACGTATGTAGATGTAAAATTATAAATAAGTAGATAAGTGATTTGAAGCGCTCGTAATACATTTCATAATACTGCATCACCACACACAGAAAAAACATAGAAAATGGTTTCAATTACCAAAATGATTGAATTAATCAAAAAAATATTTAAATTTAAATTTGCATTTTTTCCCCAAATTTTGATTTAAAATCGTAAAAAAAATTATATATTCAAACAACATGTTAATCAAAGGAACAAAACTAATGGAGGAAAAAATAAAAAAAATTAAATTAAAAAAGAAATAAACAATGTTAACCTACGTTTATCATATGTATGTATGTAAAATTTAGGTTTTTTTGGTTTGTGATAAAAAATTTAATACATACTATCAATAGTCGAACAAGGGGTATAATCAGCTTTTTATTATATAAATATATATGTATTTATTATACCCTTGGTAAAATATTATTTGTTTAATGTTTGAGTTCAATTATAACAAATTGTAGGGTGCGTAAAAAATAATTGAAATATCGCCGAATTTAAAGAAATCAAAATCAATAACAATTTTATTAAAAACTATTTTTAAAAATC
The DNA here is from genome assembly GCA_963583895.1 of Melanophora roralis. Classification (NCBI taxonomy): domain Eukaryota; kingdom Metazoa; phylum Arthropoda; class Insecta; order Diptera; family Rhinophoridae; genus Melanophora; species Melanophora roralis. The sequence continues at coordinate 88,276,517 of OY757187.1, read as the reverse complement.
AAAACCACCAACATTCATACAAATTTTATATCAACATTAAATAATTTTAAAGTAAAAATGTTGTTGACTACACTAACCACTTTCTAGTTTAACATATTTTAAACGATGTTTCTTTAGGAGATCTTGAAAAATTTGAAGTTATTTTAGCCTTGCAATCTTTATTGTTCATAAAAGCCGGTTTAAGACGATCAATTGAGACGTTCTCTTCTTTTGATCCTATTTTCAGTTTAAAAAAACTTGTCGGTTTTTTGCATTACCTCATATGGACCAGCATATTTTGGGCACAAAGAGTTAGAGTGAAAACAATTTTAAACAGACATGAGATGTATTCTTCAAATCTTTATGAACAAAAGGTTCTTCACTTGAATGGTTACTTTCTGCACTTGCGGTTAACTCATTAACTATTCTCTCAAAGAAACCTAAGTTTGAAATTTGAGGACAAGCTATTTCCATCATTTACAGCGCCAGTCCAATGAGGCTCAAGTTACTCTTAGCCAATATTGAATGGATATTTTCAGAAAGGGTATTGAGTACGTTGTCACCAACATTATTTCCAACTGCCAATGCTTCATCGTTTGAAGAAAATAAGATTGCTTCTGATTTTTTAAGTTTAGTCTCTTCAAAAATTAAAAAAGAAATTATAACCCTGTTCTTAATTCTTTCATATTTATTTGTTGCTGGAGGAGACAGCAAAATATCCCCAATGAATTTTAAATAAGAAGAATCCAGACTAGGAACGACATGGGAATATTTTATTTGGTCCCGAGATATTCTTAAAAGTTGTAATAATGACTTAACTTGGATGAACCATGATTGTAGTTGCTCCGTCCAGAAAGGACTTCATGATGTCTTGTTGTATCATCTTGCAGAAGACTGCGTGTTGCATGTCCAGTTATATGAGGATCAAACGGGAGTGCTTGATCAGCAGAAGGAGCCGGAGAATGCAATAAGGGCATGGGGTCACCAAAATTGTAGAGTTCGTACAAAATAACAAAAATATTTTCGAATTCAAAGAAATCAAAATCAATAATAATTTTATTAAAAACAATTTTTAAAAACATTAAAAATCAAAACTACTATCATTCATTCAAATTTTATAGCAACAGTAAAAAATTCAAAAGTTAATATGTTGTTGACTACCACAATGTTTTTATTTTCCATTTTGTCCAACCTGCACATTGGCATTACTTTATAAAAATAACTTATGGTTTAATTAAAGATGTTGATTATGTGAATTAACCGATTTATAAAAAAAGCTTTTGGTGATAACCAAAAGGTTAATTGAAAAAGAAATAAAATTTTTAATTAACTATGAAAGTGAACAAACTACCAATAATTTTAGTTTTTAATTACGGCATTAATTGGAAAAAAACTGCTAATAATTATTATCCTTGCAGCCAAAACAAATATATAATGCCCCTAATGTAAAATTTCAACTCGAAGAATTAATACTTAAGGAACATCTTTGCTTACACAGAAAAAATTGAATTGTAGAATCAGTTACGAATTTCAGAGAATCAGTAAATATTTTGTCTGGCTGAGGACATACAACGAAAATTGTAAATTTAGACAAACAATTTTGCAAGAATTCAATTGAAAAAATAATAGTTTTAGTTTCAGATAAAAAAATTTGTTAAGCTGGTTAAATATTTGAATTGTCTAAGCAATAATATTGTTTAATTTATAAATCAAATTAAAATATTATTAGAGACTATTAAATAAATTTACTAAAAAATAAATTGTTTTGAACAAGAATTTGTTTAAAAAAAAATGTTGTAGTTTTTTCGGTGTTACAAAGGGCAATGTATATGCAATTATCTGTTCGTTGTTTTTTTTTCTAGCAAAACAAAAAAAAATTGGTTATACAATAAAAAATACTTAAGAAAACTTTAAGGTTAATATAAGGCCCTACCAATAAAGCCAAAACCATGCATTTCTGCCTAATATACTGTCAAGTATAAACACATTTTCAGTAAATAATCTAACCAAATGATTTCAATAATTATGTTACAATATTGGAGTAAAATAAATAAAATTTAAAAAAAAATCATGGTTTCTAATACGCGACAAACAAACCAATTTGGATGTAAATTCAATGAACTAGAAACACTGAAAGTATAAGAACTAAATTGTTTTTGCCAAACGCACATTTATGTAAATTAGCTTCTTTGTGGATTTGCTTATGCTGCGTTAGTGGTGGGAGTGGTGCCATAACCCTGCTAGACAAAGCTGTTCAATTGACGCTGCTGATTATTATTCGACTCCTAAACGATCCTGCTTACGGTTATATCAAGAGTTACAATAACTAACCAATGTTGTGTTTCTTATTTATTTTGGCACGTTAGACTTTGAAGCAACAGGAACAAGAATTTAAGGGGTTGCAGTATGTCCCTGTCCCCTCTATAACCTTATTCGACTCTGAATGTTTTTTTATAAATGATTTGTAAAGTAATCTGTAGATAAATTTTAAATGAATCTCCTGTGGAGACGTGTTAGAGTCTTAAGGACGAATCATCTATGTGTAACAGTTTTTCCCTTTGCGAGGAATCGCTAAAGGATCTTCTGCTACTGAGAAAGCTAGCTGGGAAATATCTGAGACTCCAAGTCAATTATAAATAATATCGTTAAAGGCAACACTAACGTATTTGTGCATTTGAATATCTTAAAGTTTAAACAATTAAGGGTTGTATATAAACATATTTTTAATATGAATTTTTGATGTATTTAACTCAATTTTCTTGTGTTTGTGTGTATGACTTACAATTTTAATATTCACATACATATATGTATGTAGAACTTGTACACAAAAGCGAAATCTCTATAATGATACGATTAATAATTTGACTTATATATGAGCCGTTTATTTTGAAAGTGGCATAAGTCACTTTTTTTTAAAGTCGAGATAAATAAAGATATGAAAAAATACCGGTTAATAGTATTTAGTGTTGCCATCAACTCGATTTTTTTTTAAAAGTGACTTATGTCACTTTCAAAAAAAACGGTTCATATATTTTTTATTAACTTTTTATTTGCTTTCTTCCCCTTTTTTTTCTTTGTAAAAAAACTTTTTCCAAAGTCATTAACAAATTAAATTTAAACCTCATTTAGTCCCGTTAATTACGTTTTATATATGTATATACATATACTAGCTAAGCCCCGGCGTGCTTCTCTACACCAATCATAGTAGAATTACAAAAATATGCAAATAAAAGCCTTTATATATTTTTTAATTTACTTATTGCCCCACATAAGTTGCAACAAACTATAAGTCAGCCCTTCTCTTTTACTAACATATAAAATTTGGGGATTTATAAGGTTTATAGTTTTGGAGATATCCAGAAAGCTTTAGTTATCAAAAGTTCTTTTATAAACTTCTATATATAATTCTAGCCCTTTATTAACATATTAACATATTTTGGTGACCTGACGAAATCAATTTAAATAATTTTTCTATCTTTACGAGTTTCAAAGTTATAAAAAGTACTAAGGGTCCAATAATAATAAAATATATTTTTAACCATTTTTCCCCATTTGTAAGACCTATCGAACAAAATTTGAATAATGTTTCAATCTTTATTAGTTTAAAGTAACAAAAAGTACCAAAATATAATTTTTACCCCTTTTTTCGCCCTTTCGGACCAAAATTGTAAAGAAAACTTCAGCTACCTGTCTGTTTATTTCTCCTAGGAAAACCCAAAACTTTTAAAGTTTTGTTTCTATTTTATATACATCAAAAGATAGTAGGTTACAGATTTTTCCCATTTTGTCCCCTTTTTATCCCTCTACGGGCCCAATGTTTAAAAGCTCATGTGCATTTAAACAAATATGTAAAGCTTAAAACGTGTTATAAATTTCATGTGTTTAGCTCTACGCGTTAGATCAATATGGCCTTGGGTAATTTTATTAGGCAATTCATAACCTAACCTTCCCACACAAAAAGGCGTATTGTGGGCGTTACAGCAATAATTTCCAAAAAAAAGTAACTCCCTGTAAAAACTTTAAAAAAATCGATCCACGGGTGTGGCTATAAAATACAAACATACATATGTACACACAAACATACATACATATAACCCTTCTTTATATAATAGATATGTATTTTACACGAATGCAGATTGGCTGTATAGAAAAATATATATTTTTAAAAATTAATCTTAATGAACATATACGCCTTATAGACTGGTTAGTGTCACGGTAGTTTTTCTTAGCCGTAAGCTCTCAAGTACATTCTGTAAAGCCTTAGTTTTGACAAGACCACTGATCGCTGTTCAGAAGTATCGTCTCTTGAAAATTTACGATTCTTTTGGCTTTGGTGAATGCTAGAAACTACAGCAACATTATTAAATTTTTGTTTGTTTTAAAAATTAAAACAAAATCACAAAACGAATAACAACACATGTTAAAAAGGATTGTTTTATTTATATTATATTTGGCGAAGGCACAGCAATTAAACAAAATTAAAATATGTATATCGCTTTAGCGATCAACATGCCATTCAAATAATTTCCGGTTACTGCATAGATTTTTTAAACTTTTTTAATGTTTTTTCAAGGAACTCGAAAATGTTCAAATTATCGCGAGAATCAAATAAACGAGCTTCAAATTATAAAGAGCCGGCTGTATATGTTGGTTCTAGGGTATCATTTGATAGGTGTAGGGTGTTCAGTAAAAGATCCGTTTTTAAATAATAAATAGATTTTTTTTTGAAAATTTTGCTTGGAGGAAAAAAAAGGTTCCTCACTTTTCCTCAACCAGGAAAAACTGATTGGGCTATGTTCAAGCCCAAGGAAATCCCAGGAATTAAAAACTCTAACTATGGTATTGAGGCAATAGACGTAAACTTCAGTAAGGTAGTATCAAGTAAGGCTGTCACAATTTTATATTACACCTCGTATTGAAGGCCAAGCGCGTTTCCATACGTAGTCTAGTGAGATTTGAAAGCTTTTGTGCTTTTGCTTGAATTTTTATGTATTACCTATATGCAACATGTATTTCAGTTTACGATATATGAGTAACTGTGTTGTTTTACCCTTCACTTAAGTGATAAGGGTATATATCAGTTTGTCATTCCGTTTGTCATTTCTTTAATATCAATCTGCGACCCCATAATGTATATAATATATTCGTGGTCTGTATAGATAGGAAAGTCGATTTAGCGATGTCCGTCTTATGGTTGAAAACCACTTTTTAAGGCCCCCCGATGCCGCATAGACCAGTTAGTGGCATCAAGCTGTCAGAAATATCAGCAAAAAATTGCAATTAAAACCCAGTAAAATTGCCTGACAACTGACCGAGATATATGCAAAAAAACAAGACTACCTCTGTTTGTTTCTCTAAAATTTGTACATAAAAACCTCTACAGCTGCCCCGGAGTTATCCTTAGACAGGTGCAATGTAAGACCAACTCACATTATTTTTTCCTCACAAACATTTTTGTGGAACACACTTACACCCTATATCTACCCCGTCATAGGGTTGCCATTTAAATTTTACTTATTTTTGACCGCTCCCGCAGCTTCCAGGGTAATCCAACAAAGGTCAAATATAGGACCGACTCCCACTAAGTTTTTCCCTCAAATATTTTTGTGGAACTTACTTACTCCCTATCTCCAAACCCTAGCAGGGTTGCTATACACAATTTGAAAAAAAAATTGGGTAAACACCTATACAACTTCCCCGGATTCGCCTTTAAAGGAATAAAATGTATTAGTTTTCTCTACCAAACATATTCCTAGAGTATTCTTACCCCCTATATCCATAGCCTAAGACTGTTGCCATACAAAAATTATGTTAAGACGCCAATAACTTCCCCAGAGTCTGAATAAAGTGTATGACCAAACCCCATTAATTTCCCCTTCCCAAATATTTTTCTCGAAAATACTAATCCCCATCTCCACCACCAAAGGGGGTTACCATAGAAAATCAAACAAAAATAGAGTAAAAACCCCTACAAATTCCCGGTAATCCCACCAAGAGGGTTAAAATAAAACACCGGCCCTATTTAAAAATTGGACATGTTTCATAAACAAACAAAAATTTATGAAAATAAAACGTTCGGGGTTTTGAAAGGCCAATGTGAAGGGTATATAAGATTCGGCACAGTCGAATATAGCGCTCTTACTTGTTTTATTGTAAAATTATTTTTCATATTGAAAATTTGTTCTTTTTGTTACCAGTTTCACCTTACAAATAAAGTTTTTACAGTGCCTTAGGCTCCTTTGATATGTGTTTATTTATTTCGTTTTACTTTAACATAGTTAATTGGTTATCATACTTATTTGCTTTAAGGAAAAAGGAGAAAAACATTTTTAGATATAAAAATATATTTTGTAGACATTTAAGTTTAAAATATTTTTTTGTTGTGAAAGCGAAAACTTGTGTTTTGTTTATTTTTATTCTTTATCACAAGTAGTATTTTGTTTCTTTATCTGTCTATTGTCATAATTTTACAATTTACAAATATTTACGTAAAAGAAACTAAAAGCAGACAATAACTGTTTATTTTTGAAAATAAATTCCCTTACGGCTAGTATCGGGAAACTTAAATTTTTCAAAGTAATTATTCAGGCATTTTAATAATTGGGTAATTCACAAGGTAATTTATGAATTTTTCTTTTCTTAAAACAATATTTAATGGTTTAAAAAGAAATTTTTCGGTCGAAAGACAAAAATAGCATTTTTTTTTTAAAGTATTATTAAATATTTATTTTAATGTTTATGTAATTTAGTAACAATTTTGTTAGGCTTTTTCCCAGTCCAGCCTTTGCTTACCTAGTAAGCCAGCAAGTAATATTGGAGATTAGGAAACACTAGTTACCTTTTGACCAATTAACTAGTTATTTTTGTTTGGTTTGTCTGGAAATTCATGACCCCCTAGTTACCATTTTCGCGGGTTAAAAACATAAATATTCTACAAGTTTTACTTCATAAATCTATTTTTTCATATATACCTAATATTTTTAACATTAAGACTCTTAACACAAGGTGATTTTTCTCTTCCCAGCAAAAAATAATCGAGATTTTGTAAGCAGTAAATACTTTTTCTAGTATACTAATGCGCTTCGCAGCAAGCATTAAAATTTTCCCTTAATAAATGCAATAGTGTATGGCAGTAAATGTAAAACTTTTACTGTTTAACACACTCGCTTACTCAAGTGCATACTAAGAAGCATTACTGTAAGGCAGTGAGTAAAAAAAACATTATTTTTTCGTCAAGTAACGAACATAAAAACACGGCAAACATTTATTTCGATGACGCAATAAATTTAAACAACTAAAGAAGCGCCAAAATTACATGAATTAACTGGATATTTGTAGCGCCTAAAGAAGCACTTAACATGAAATGCAACTAAGCGGGACATCACGAATAAATATCATGCCATACTTAAGCAGGTTTGTAAGCTTTGCTGTCTTGATATTCCCTTACAAACCTACCTACGGCGAAGCAGCAGTTTTTGCTGGGTTGTAGCGCCCTCATTATATTGTAATCTATAAAATAATGAGAGCCCATTACTTAATTTAAAAAAGATTTACTGGGGAATTACTTCCAATATTATCCAGGTAAAATATATTTTAAGCCCAGCCACAATTAAATAATAAAGAAAAAAATCAAAGATCGTTTAATATATGTAGTTCTACCCTTAAAATAAAGCAATTTGCATTTTCATAAAATGCAAAAATATACTTATGTAAATAAACTTACAAAATTGGACATCCATATACATGCATGTCTCACACTAAATCGAAGAGTGTCACAACTCAAAATCATTATTTTTCATAAAAGTCTTTCTATCTGCTTTTAAGAACATGATTCTGATTGTAAAAGCGAATTGAGCTCAACAGCAAAAAGACCGTCTTCATATGAAACTTACTAGAATGAAAAAGAAATTCTCGCATTTTTATAATTTCATCTGGGAACTGAAAAAAGAAATAAATTATTTGGATGAACTTTTAGTTGCTACTAATTTTGATTTAGTGTGCGACATTCATTTATGATTTAGTGTTGATATTCATTTAAAATTTTATAATGAAAATTTAACTTCACTTAAGCAAAATCATACGAATGATAATTGGGACTTCTTGGTATATTTAATACAGCAACATTTACAAAGATCTACAAGCTTGATTGATGAAATGTAATTTTTTTAAATATGTGGGCAAGTATTTAAATAAGCGGAAAATTGCATCTCAATCCACCTATTCGAAAGATCTTAAAACACGACGGACGTACTCGTTGGAAGAGGAATGACACTTTAGCCCATGGGAATTGATTAAATTTGTTTTGAGGACTTAAATTTTGGTTTAGCACTGGCTGGACTAATATTATATATTTACCCTACGGGGAAGGGAACTGGTCTAAGACTATTGAGGTCAATGGTGTCTTAGGGTAGGAAGTGATTCTAGTTCTTGCACCTCATATGAAGGAAGCCTGTCATTTTTACATTGCGTTGTTATTGTAGGGGGGCAACTGGTTCAAAACTAATACCTCAGAATGGGTGACAGGCCAATCCTTTGTAAGCAGCTTTTGCATTAATTCTTTAAGATCCTGTTCAAGCTACTTCATTTGTAGGTGTATATGCGTGTGTGTATGTATAAACAGATGAATGTATATGTTCAGGGACGAGTTTAGCTCTTTAACACCTTTCAAACAGTTATTTGGTGTGTGTCTTTTTAACCGATCAAGACCAATAACTTTTGTCCAATTCATATTTTGTACCTGCAACAGGACAGGTACGCCGACCAATTGACACACATCTCCCGCAGGGTAGTTTTATGATTTTAAATACTTGTTCTTAGTTAATCGAAGCTCAGTAATTAAACTATGTTAAAAAATTACTTTGTTTTAAACAAAAAAGGATCTTAAAGGACTTTACATTTTATCTTAAGGGGGTTTTGAACTTAAACAGTTTTTTGTATAAATTTTTAAAATCTGCGAAAAAACTATAAAGAAGGAGACAAAAAAAATTGTGTTAGAATGTACTGAAAAACGTGCTCCAAAAAAGGTTAACAGAGGAGGACATTTATCTGATATTGTATTTCCTACATAATTGCCGAAATTAAATAAAATATTTATCAATATAAGATACATTATCTTTCATTGAATCAAAAATTATAAACAAAGTGTATTAAACTTTTTTAAAAAAGCCCCACAGGTGATTGAAAAACGTAAGTGTGAACGCCCATTAGGAATAAAAAAGCCAAATTGCATTCACTTTGTTAACATTATTGTTCAAATTATTGCAGCATGTGAAAATATTTAATATAATTTTTTTTAATATTATAATTACTGAATATCAAAAATTCTTAAAAAATTTTTATAAGGTTTTAGAGGGGAGTGACTTGCTGGTATTTTTAGGGACAAATTTGAAACATTCATAAGTATAAATTGAATTAATAAAAAATTTTCACATTAATTTAAGAAATATATCACTTAATAAAGTTTTTTATATTTTAAACCTATTTCCTAAAAGTCCGATAAAATTTTGGTTTAAAACGTAGACAAATTTAAGTGAAAGTAGGGTTTGAAACGCCGAGGTGAATTATGTTTGAAGACTTGGATTCGCAAACTTTATTTAAACAAAACAATTTTCAGAAAAGACATTTTAGTGAATGCGGAAATATCTAAAACTTTTTTTATATTTAAATAAGAAAGTGGAATATATTTTAATTTTTCTCTAATTAAATAAACAGGAACAATAGTGGATTTATACATTGGGTGTAGTGCTCAAATTTCAAGCCTTTAGCTTTCACGCGTTTGGGTTGTATGTAGTCAGTTAGTCAGCAAACAAAGTTTTTTTTAATTAAAATCTAAAAGACAAAATCAAATTTAATTAAATTGAAGTTCCTTGATTATTATAAAAGAAAAACCCAAATTACATATGTATTTCTAATCAAACAAATTTTAAATTATTTGGGCAAAATTATATAACTTTTTTCGTTCAAATACTTTGAATAATTTTTTAAAGCTGAAGACAAAAATTTAAGCTTTGGGCAATTACTCTCTTGCAGCATAGTAAAGCAAAGGTTCAATTGCTGTTGTTTTGTTATACTTTCTTACATACAATTTCTTTGAAAATAAGTTGTTAAAATACTTAATATTTATTATTAAACTAGCTGACCCGGTGAACTTCGTACCACCTACCAATTATTGAATATATGGATTTTTTAAAAAGAGTACAAAGTTTATTAAGTCAAAAAGTTCATTGGAATATATTTATAAAGAAAACAAAAATTCAAAAAGATTACAAAAATAAGGCGTTTCAGTTAAAAGCTGTTAAGAAAGCTATGTATTTTCGTGCATGGGTTATGTTTAGGTTAATAAAGCAGATGGTTTGCCCACACGTGAACATGCAACGTATGTATGTTCACATGCAACATGTATTTTCTAAATAAAGACCACAAATACTCAAGGATTGTCCTTGTGATTTGTTAATCGTCATGGCGAATGTAAGACGAATAGGAAATTGAATTCACTTAAACTCAAAAGGCATATCGGTTGGTATCATCGGAATTATCGGTATGAGAACTTTTTCCCATTTGAATTTTCCTCTAAGTATAATTGCGTGAATAACATGGAATATAAGATTTGTTATTACCAAACGCGTTCCATTGCAAAGTTTTGGTTGTTTTAAGTTTCGAAACACGATAACTGCCGAGCCAACCTTCAGTTGTAAGTTGTGCGGTGGTAAGCCAGGCACATCCAAGGAGTTTAAAACTTCAGTTGGATAGTTGGTGGCTTTATCTTTATTTGTTACACAATCAATAGATTTAAAAGAATGCAGAGTGCCAACGATTTGATTCATAGTTTAAATCATCAACATCTATATTTTTAGCTGCTAAAATTGCCCGTTCACTCAACCAGTTTATGTTGGGGAATACTTTCTGGATGAGCTCTTCTTTTGACGATACAAAATAACAAAAATTTTGAGGAAACGAAATCAATCCATTTGATTCGTCGACAGGAATATGTTGGAGAATATTTTCTGGATGAACTCTTCTTTTGACGAAACAAAATTACAAAAATTTTGAGGAAACAAAATCAATCCGTTTGATTCGTCGGCAGGAATACGGCCATTACCGATAGTCAACAATTGGTTGGAGAAATCTTGGCCGATAAATCGTCGAGTAATATAACTCTTATGTTTTCTGTCAACTGCAGTATCATTGCAAAGCGCCACAGACTTGAGGATTTAACGCAAGCATTTATTCGATCAGCAGCCGTCGATACTGGAATGAGTGGCAGTCTTTGGCGTAAATCACCACACAGTTAAATCATTGCACCTCCAAAACATCTTGAGTCACTGCGCAGATCTTTAAGTGTTCTTTTAAGAGCTTCTATTGCGTGTTTGTGTGCCATTGTGCATTCGTCCCAGATAATGATTTTACACGCTTCCAAAACTCTGGACATGGTGGAGTTTTTCGCACTGTTACATGTCGGTTGCTCTATATTTTGAAGGTTTAATGGCAATTTTAACGCTGAGTAAGCTGTGCGGCATCCTTCTTACAATGTGGCCGCTATTCCAGATGAAGCTACCGCTGCAGCAATGTTGGATCGCACGAACAGTGGCTAAATTCAATGACATGACGAATGTTTTCCCAGTTCCACCGGGGGCATCCAAGAAAAGAAAACATCATTTCCATCATCAATTGCCTTCAAAATTATATCACAGACTTCCTTCTATTGGAGGTTTAAGAGGGAAACATTGGTTTGAACTAATTGGCTCAACTCATGTCGATCGTATTCACGTTCACGCTTCAATTGTCAAATTAGTTGCTCATTCATTTTATGTTCAGGTGCTGGCAGTCCTAACCTGACTAATAAACTGCCGCAAATAAGGTAACACATGTCTTCATTGACTTCAAGATTCGGATTTCTCGGGCGGACACGATACAGATGTAAAATGTCTTTTGACATATTGTCCTTGTATTTGTTCCGCAGGTCACTTGGATTTGACGGGAAGCATGTCGAAATGACAACAGCAAACAATGTTCGTATCTGGCTTGGATATGCAGAAATAATTGCCTTAGCTATTGTCGTATCCCAATGAGTATCGTTTTCAAACAAATTGAGTTCTTGACATGCAGCACGAAATGTTGGGCAGACTATACCATAAACATTACGAAATGCTGCAAATGATGTTGGACCACGAACATTCACCAGCAACAACCGCAAATAAAAACATTCATTATTCTTCGGACGAACTGTATAAATGTAACCAAGAGCATCACTTGAACGCAAATCCGGATGCCCAGGAACCATAGTGCCTTTCTTTTGACGTTAAAATTTTTTTGAAGAAGCGTTCCAAGTGTAATACCGTGGCATCTCCGAGTAAAGTAAAATTTGTGCAAACGGATCGCTTTGACAAACAGCAAAAAAACTTGTCAATGTTGTCGCTAGAGATATTTCAGCTCGTTGAACAATATTTGCCGCAGTGAAATATACTCGTTGGCCATTCTGCAGATGCACTGCTAAATGTGCAACAGTGGGATGAAAAGGAAATGAGAAATACGCCAAACCGCCTCATTGCAGTTCACATATCACCCAACTTGATAACGCGTAATTTCGTCGTTGCCATTGGATGCTTAAAAGAGCCATATTGCTGCCTTTCGTGACATATTTGCAGATGTACTTGATCGACTTCACTGAATTAGAATATTCAAAATTGCAATGTGTCTTAAATGATTTGGAAAGAAGTGGCAAATATGGCACAGTCCAACTGGTGTCAATCACAAAATCGTTTCTTTTTACCTTCTTTGTAATAGTTTGACCGTTGTCATTGGGCCATCAACGCCGATACAGTGGATAACCATCATTGCCAGTGATAGTTTCCGCCGTCAATTTTCGTGGATGATGTTTGGAACACTTGCCGTCGACCATGCACGGAGATTGGGGGTTGATGGTGCCACACGGTCCATGAATAATATTTGTAATTACAACATCATGTAGTTCTTGATCTGTTTCGGGATCAGGAATCTCGGCACTTATAATATAATCTATCTGGTCTGGTCGAACTTTTTCGACTAACCAAATAAGAATGTGTGGATGCGGCAAGCCTCGTTTTTGCCATTTTATTGAATACATTTAGCATCGAGTATCTCCGAACACGTATTGCCTAACAATATATATAATCAGCAAACGAATTTTCACCTAAACACACATAATTCACAAAATATTATCGTTAATAGCATGTCAATAACGTTATAAACATGTTTTGTTTGTTTTTTTGATAATGACTGAAAATTACTGATAAAGCGTGAATAGAAAATCTGTAGCCTATCGCATCTTTCATGATGGAAAGCTATTACCAAGAAAAACTTCACAAACAGTTCAGTTTAAAATGGCTTCATTATTTTGTAGCCCTTTCCGCCACTTGTAAATATTTTTTTTTAAATGTTTGTTGTGCTTACAAAACAATGTATTTAAAAAAAATCCCGTTAATGACCCGCTAACTGACAGACAGATTCATCATTGCATAGCCTAAATGCTTAGGGCAACACTTGAAATTTGTATTGGTTAATTTTGTAGCTTCTGAACTAAAAAGATAGAATAATAATTTAATTTACGCTCGGCAGGTTTCAAAGTTAAGAATGCATTTTTCGTACTTTTTTTGAAATATTAGACCACCAGAGGCGAAACAGGGTAAAAAACCATATTTTGGAACTCTTATATCCACTTTGTACCTTCGGAACCGAAAAAGATAAAAAGGGCTCAAATTATATTTTTAAATTGCGTTCGACAGGTCTCGAAAAATGATGAATATAAAATTTTGATAATTTTGATCCTAAGGGGTAAAAAGGAATAAACATTTTATTGGTAATTTTTAGGTTATTTCTGTTACTTTTAAACTAATAATTTAAATTGCGTTTAACTGGTTTAAGAAAAATATGAACACGTTTTTGAAGTTTTTTTACAATTATTGAGGTGCCATGCCCATTATTATCTTTTCTCCTAAGTATACTCACCTTAATTATGTATATTAGCAAACATAAACATCCATAGACAATTTTGAGACTCTAGCTATAAGAATTATCGAAATACATGTAAGAAAAATCCAATGGTATTAGAGGTGCCACACTAAAAAGTTTGGAGACCTTAGTTGTCACAGGTAATGAGATACACATGTAAATATTTCCATGCTATTATAGGTTCCACACCCATAATTCACTTCCTGCCTAAACTCATCTTAGTTATGCATATTAGCATAATAAATACCCATATTAAATATAGAGATTTCAGCTGTTACATTTATTGACATACATATATGTAAAAGATTTTTATCTTGTAAAGGAGGTGCCCCGGCTATTATTATCTTCACGCCCAAACTCAGCTTAATTGTAAACATTAACATTGTAAACACCTACACAAAATTTGGAGACTTTAACCCATACGCAGCTGAATTATGCATTTTACCATTATAAACATCTTTACAAAGTTTTGAGAGTTCAACTGTTACAGTTATTGAGATATATACAAAAAACTATTTTCGTTGTATGGATGGTGTCACGCCCATTAATTTTGTCCCGCCCATACAAAGCTCAGTTACGCATATTAGCACTATAAATATCCGTATAAAGTTTGGAGGCTTCAGCTAATACAGTTATTGATATATATACAAAAAACTATTTTCGTTGTATGGGAGGTGCCACGCCCATTTGTTTCTTCCCGCCCATACAAAGCTCAATTATGCATATTAGCACTGTAAACATCCGTACGAAGTTTGGAGCCTTAAGCTATTACAGTAACTGAAATATATACAAAAAACTATTTTTGTTGTATGGGAGGTGCCACGCCCATTTATTTGTTTCCGCCCATATGAAGCTCAATTATGCATATTAGCACTATAAACATCCGTACGAAGTTTGGAGACCTCAGCTATTACAGTTATTGAGATATATACAAAAAACTATTTTCGTTGTATGGGAGGTGCCACGCCTATTTATTTTTTCCCGTTTAAACAAAGCTTAATTATGAATACTAATACTATAAACATCCGTACAAAGTTTGGAGACTTAAGCTGTTACAATTATTGAGATATATACAAAAAACTATTTTCGTTGCATGGGAGGTGCCACGCCTATTTATTTTTTCCCGCCCATACAAAGCTCAATTCTGCATATTAGCACTATAAACACCCGTACGAAGTTTGGGGGCTTCATCTATTACAGTTATTGAGCTATATACAAAAGACTAATTTTGTTGTATGGGAGGTGCCACGCCCATTTATTTGTTACCGCCCATACACAACTCAATTATGCACATCAATAAATAATTAAGCTGTACCAAATTCGGAGACTTCAGCTATAATAGGTATTGAGGTATGTGAAAAAAACTGTTCAATTTGTATGGGAGGTGCCACGCCCAGTCGGAATTTCCAAAAAATAATTAGCCTAAAACGCATTCCCAGATATCGGGTATGTCTTTTTTTCAAGTTTCATTAAAATCGGTCCAGCCGTTCTTGAGTTATAAGCGGTGTCACTAACAAAAAAAAATTGTTCTTTTATATATAAGATATAACTGTTTTTTTGCCTTGATAAAATTATTGGCACTTGTCAAGTAACTAGAAAGGAAAATATTTTAAATGACCCGCAAATACTGTGTTAACTGTTAAAGTTTTGGATGAAAACATTTTAGTAAATTAGAAATTAAAAGTTTATTTTCGCAGCTCTCAGGATTTACAAATGTTTCATAAGGCAATCCGTAATGGTTGAATATAAGCACCCTAGAATTGTTTGCTGTATTTATTTAATCGATTTAATCTTTTTCAACAAAGTAATTTTTTACTTTCAAAGTAATACCAAAAGTTTCTTCAAAAGATTGTGTACATTATGTCAAGAGTTTTAAAAGTAATTGGTTAAGGATTTTTCTAAAAGAACCATCAAAAGAATGTTGCACAGCGGTCCTTATGAAAAAGTGTTAACTCGCAAAAATGTTTATTTTATTCAAGCCCATACCGCCGTGTTTGTTTTTTGGTATTTTTTTATTCTTTGGATATTTTTTAGCTGCAATTAACCGATTATGTGCTTTTGCCCCATGTTTGTTTTCGAAAGTCTTTTAGATCGGTTTTTACTTTTTTTATTTAATAATAATAACGAAATAAAGAATTAAGTTTGCAATTATGCAAAAGATTTTTTTTTGTTAAGTATGAAAACCACAATGCAATAGTGCAGTTCCCGTGGTTAGTGTTTAATTTATATCCCTTTTTTTAACTTTTTAGTAACAAAATATATTTACAAATTTGCGGAGTGTAAAATAGAAAATTCCCCGTAAACCCTATTAAGGTAAAAGACCGAATGGTATTAAAAAACAGTGTATTTGTTTGTTTTAAAAGTTATAAGAAAATGGATCTCAAAAGTTTTTAATGTTTTTATTAAATTAATAAATTATTTTAAAACTAAACTCTTTTCTCTTACAAATTGGTCAATATATCACAAAGAAATGAATGAAAAAGATTAAAAATCGTATACTCCAGTGGTGCTTTATAATTGCTTTGTAGCAAATAAAACGAAATAATAAGAAGAATAATAAGAATTTTAATTAAATCTTTTAACATTGTCCCCAAAATGTTATGGCTTTCACTTTTATATTTTTATACGGCAACATAAAACATTATGACATTAGGCAGTTAATTTATTATTATAATTTTTATTTCTTTACATTTATATAGCGGCGGGGGATGGGTTAAACCTATACAATTGCAAATCAGAAAATAAAATAAAAAGTTATTCAGCACTTTTTGTTTGAATGAGGATTTATAAAAAAAAAAGAAAAGGAAAACGTAACACTTGTTCGCACTGGGTGCCAGTCGTAAAGACTCTGCAGATTTTCTTTCCATCTTGTTTCATTTTTTAGTTTGTTCGCATCTTTATCTTGTTGTAGGAATTTGAAAAAACGCCACCAGAGGATATAAAAATGTTCTTAAGTTCACTGCTTAACTGAAATCAACACAAAGTATGTCCTGTGAATTTAGTTGGTCTTGTCTTTTGCTTTTCCAAACAGTGACAACAATGCTGTACATGTCATTTAAAGTGATGGCAGCAATGAAGCGTATAATGTCATTGTTAAAATTGTGCGCAAATGTAATTCTTTAATTTAACGGAAGCATAATTGTAGAACATATTTAACACTTGTTGTTTTTGCACTTGTTTTCTTTTGAAATTAAAGGCAATGGAGGTTTTTTTTATTTCTTTTTTTTAGCAAATATTTATTCAAGTAAAATGTAGACATTTTAAAGAATTATATTGTTAAAATGTTAATTGTGTTAAGTAATTAAAAAAAAAACATTTCAAAAGCATTTATGTATGTATGGATGCATGTATGTCCTATATTCATGCTTTAAATTCTCATTCCATTTATTAGTTAATTCCTTGAGATATCAAACATAAATATGCAGCGGTTTTCTTGCACCTTTTAGGCTCTTGCCTTTGTAATCAAAATTGATTTGTTTCCCGCAAGCTGCCAAACTCAACTCTGACATAACCATTCCACTCGTAAGCTCAACGTCCTCTAGAATCAATACCCGGATCTAGAGTTGGAGTGATACGAGTAGTTCCGACCCGGTGCCAAGAGGTATCTTAACGGGCCATTCAACATACACCCTGATGCCCTACTAAAGTCATCTAGTATAGGTATAAAACTCTTCGAAATTCCGTGTCTCCTAGCACCTGGAGTAAAGATTATAAGACAACATGACCCTGGGGGTTAATGATTGTCAAGATTACGTCACCCACACTCAGTCATTTCAAGAAAGAACATTTCGTTCTTTAACTGTAGCAGAACTGACTTTGCATAAGAGATTTATTACGTTGAACAGATCCCAGTTCTATTAATATTCTGCCCGATTGTGACAGGGTGATTCCTATGCGCTCGGACCCAGACTAAAGTAATCTTCACATTGACTGCCCAGTAACGACATTATAGTGTCCAATATGAGCGAAATTATGTCTCATAACTGTCGACAAATATCGCAACCATTTTGCAAATATTACCATTACATAGCAGCCAGCAGCCCTCATAGGCATAGTTTGCTTTAAAGTAGCCCGCATCCATAAGGCAGACGGTATGGGGAATTAACTTCAAGATCTTTCGAGTATTCGCCGGATGCTCCACCACATTCACTTTTGCTGCCAACTCATAAATCCTGTCGTTATAACTTTCCTTAATATTACGCAATCACCCGTTACACTTGGAGGATAATATAATCCTGAACTCTTTATTAAAGTCGGTAACAAAGCCGCAGAGTTGATGCTGGTTAGAGTGTAATGTGTCTAAAGCATTCGCATGACCGTGTGTTTTCGATTTGCAACATCCTAAAGCCCTGAGTCTTACTAGAGTCTTATCAGGTGCAGTATGTAATTTCAATGCAGGTGAATCTCAGGATTTTGTTCAAATGTTCTACAGCGTATTTTTATTCTTTTGGCAGCACAGAGAACTATACATAAGAGATCTATTCATACATAACTTAAGCTGTGTACGTCGATTTGACTGCGGAGGGACTAGTTCCCGGTCTTACTCCAAACATCTTACTACAAGTAGAAAGCTTACTATATATTTCACATTATCAGAAAGGAGGATAACGAGCCTCCCTAGTCGTGGAAGTCTAATACCCTTAGTCAAGGCACATTCAACCAGGTAGTATTAAGAACCCAGCTGAATAAAATCAATTTGAAATTTATACGAAATAAAAATTAATTTTATATGGAATTTTTAATTTTTCTGACATTCTACCGTTCAAACACAAAAAGAAAATGCAGAGGGCGAATTTTTTGAATTCGCCTTGGGTATATCTTGTTGAATGTGCCTTTCCCTTAGTCTTACAATTAAATAATTGATAAACTTTATTTTCTGGGTAATTTTATAATTTGGCGCATGAAAACGACTAGAAAATAAAAGTAAGTCAAGCCCGATTATATTTTATGCCACACCCTAATTTATTTTATATTTACGCAAAGTAAAACTAAGAAGGATAATTAAGAGAGAAGCCTTTAAAGGCATTCTGTTTTCGAGACACCGTATTTCTATGATTAACACAATGACGATTTCCAGTTCACGCTTTCAAAATATTACACAGTACCTTGTGGAATCGTTTTCCTAACCACATGATCTTATGGCTATGAAATTTTGGATAGTTACAGATAATATGATCTTTCGTTTCTGATTGCTCGTACTTTTCTTGACAATCGTTTACCTGCCTTGCTCAGCTCGCCAATATAGCTCTAGCAATCCAATAATTACTCCTTTGCCTCCACTAAAGATTTCTCATGTAAAATATTCATGTTCCAATTTTCCATGATTTGCAGTCTTACAGTTTCCTTCCTTCTTCGAAAATTTTATAAAAAATTTTTATTTGAATGGGAGCTACCCCTTTCCCTGCCGCTACCCAAAATAAAATTTTTTCAAAAGGTAAGCCTCATTGTCCAATTACTTTTTGTAGAAAATTTGAAGTCGACAGCTGTTATAGTTTCTAAGGTTTATAGTGCATTTATATCTACCCCATAAACAGGTTATAAGTGGTTTATTGTGTTAAACTAGTTTGAGAAACGTATTTATTCATACAAATCATAAGCATGTTTATAACATGCTTTTGCGGTAAATTAGTTCCAAAATACTAGTTTTTGTAAATGCAACTCTATTTTTTTATAATTTTTTTTGGCAACGGTGGTGTTATTTGGCAAAATACAAAAAAAAGTAAACTAGTTTTAAAATAACAAGTGTAAATGCACTATAAGGGCATGAAATATTTCACAAAATTTGTGCAATTGTACGCAAAATACCACTTCCCCTGTTCCTATCTGAAAGCATTTTTTCCTTATTTAGGTCCCTATCTTCAGGGTATCCGTGCCAAGTTTTGTGGCAAGAATGACTATATTTACTGAGATATAGAGGGATATGTGCACGGATTTTGTCCTAAAAAATTGGCTACTGTAGGTTTTCGCTTGTACCTCGGTCAATAGTGAACCGATTTAGCTGATTTTAAATAGCAATTGTCTTCAGGATATTTCTAATAGTTTGATAATAATAACTGGCCCGTGTTTCTTTATTTGACTCCGGAAACTTGATTACAACAGACGGATAGACGGACAGTTGGACATGGCTATATCGACTTCCCTAGCTATAAGAATTCAGAATATATATAATTTTTGGGGTCGCAAATTGATAATTAAGAAACTAAAAAACGGAATGACAAGCTGATTACTACCCTTTATCAGGTGAAGGGTATAAAAGTGAAACTTTGTATAGCAATCCTGTTAGAGGGCGAAGATTAGGTGTAAGTATGTTCCACAAAAATTTTTGTGAGGAAACCTCAATGGGAGTCGGTTTTATATTGCACATTGTACGGGGTATATAAACAAAAGTTGTCTTGGTTTTTGACTTATATCTTGGCCAGCTGTCGGACCTTTTTTCTGGATTTTAAAAGCAAAATTTCTGATAGTTTGATACCACTTACGAGTCAGTGCGACATTAGGGGCTTCAAAAAGTTTATTTCAACCATAACACGGACAGATGACCAGACAGACAGAGGGGCAAACTGACAGACCTACATCGCTAAATCGGCTTCCCTATCTTTAAGGACCAAGAAGATATAAACTTTATGGGGTCGCTGATGGATATTAAAGAAATTACAAATGGAATGACAAACTTAAATGTATAACTTATGTGAAGGGTATAAAAAAGACTTACTTGGTTTTCTTGTACATAATAGGGGGAACAAACACTTGAAATTTTGCATAAAAAAGGTTTAAATTTAGGTTTTAATAAAAGAATGCAACCAATGCATGCATGATGAATTTAACATTTATTTGCCATAATAATCAAAAACGCCATTTGGAAAAAAAATTGATGTGCGTCACTTTTTACATTAAGCAAACGATATGCCTTTTTTAAAGTAAACAATGTTTAATCATTTTAAAACACCTTAATTTAGTTTAAAAACCCAAGACATTTTACAACTTAATTAATAGAGGTGTGGGTAGCATGATAAATTATAGTGATATGTAGTTACACAAAAGTTTTTCTATCCAAATATTATCCAGCAATTTTAAAATTCTCCCAACCTTGGGTAATAACATAAGAATCGGCATTATCTGTTCTTTTCATAACGGAAAATTTTGAGATACAGAATCGATTTCAAAAAAGTGATTTATAGAAATTAATGGTCAGTACTAAAGCCTGCAGTACACAAAATGTTAAAAATTACATGCACATGAAGACCTAACTTAATTTTTACGTCATCATAAAGCCACGTTGCTTTAAATAAATCGTAGAAGCTTTTTGATGACGTCAAAATTACGTCACAGCTGCATACGCATGTAGCTTTCTACATTTCGCGTACTGCAGGCTTAAGTGTATACAAATTGACTAAGGAAAGATGAACTTTAAAAATTGTGTTGTCCTGTATTTTTCTAAAGCAAAAATTAATTATTTTTCTACACAAAAAAATTTAAGTTACATTTTGGTGTGCTGCAAACCGGTAATTACTTAAATTTTTTTTTCGAAATCGTACTGTGATTATTTTGAAACCTTAAAAATTTTACTTTTGTTTTTTAAGAAAATATTTTATCTTCATAAACTATAACAAATTTGTAGCAAAAAATTTATATATTTTAGGCTTAAAAGAATTAATAGAACAAAAGAAGACCATAACAGAAAGATAATTCTTTAAGTATTTTTCTAATACAAACTCAAACTTCACATCAAACACATACATACGTACGTAATATAGTCATAAGTATGTATGTACTTGAGATACATGTAGGATTCTTCAGGTCTTATTGGTTTCTTTAATTAAATAATATAAAACAGATTTTTTTCGAGTTGTTTACCATCCAGAATGACAATACAAGCAAGAACTGAATGAAATTTCTATAAAATTAGAAAGTTTTTTTTTGCATATTTTGTTGTTATTGTTAATTTTCTAGTACAGCTTATGTTGTTGTTGACTTAGTTGATATTTTTCACAAAACAATAGATTCACAAGGATACGAAAAGAAAAACATGAGAAAAAAAAAACTATTGTGCCTCTTAGATCCATTTAGTTATTATTATTTTTTGTTTTTATTTTATACTTTTTAATAAACTACAAAATGAATGAGTTTCTTGTTAACAGTAGGACTGACTCTTAACAGTTTGAAGCAGATTTACTTATATTTATGTAACTTCAACCTCTGTCAAATAATAGATAACAGCACTTCCAACAACAATAACTTTAAATGTGGAAAAACTCTAATGGGAAATTCAGAGAAAAAACAAAAACATAAAAGTAAGTCCGGGTATCTAATCTTATCTTACCCTACACTTTAAATACCAGCAATAATATCTATTAAAAGAGAAAAATTTATGAAATGAAATGTTTTACTTATGGAACATAAATTTACTTGTAATTGCAAACATTACTGGATATTATGTAAAAATATAATTTAAAACAATATTCGTAATTGAAACGTTTTTATTTAGGGTATAATGTCTATTGGGTAAGGTGATTTTGGGATCATAATTTTCTCTTTGCTGGCAAAATGTTGAGTAGCGGGAACCGCGTAACGAATATTTTTTGGGGACTTTAAGCTTGAAAGTAGTCACTCGACACTCTCAAAGTTGCATTTTAAAGCTTATTTGAACAACTTAACACATACTTAATGGTCTTTGTGTGTATAAAAAAGGCAAATTTGTTTCAAATATGATCTATGTAGTCATTAAAAACGCTGTCAATACAACCTTTAAAAAATATCTGAAAATTTTTAAACTAAAAAGAAAAATAATAGAAATAAAATTTAAAATTAAAAAAGTGCGAAAAAAATGTGACGCTTTGCTGCAATCCAAACAAAAATTTTACGTTTTTTTTAGTTATAAGATCGGTTCTTAATATTGAGAAGTACCAAGGACTCAAATTAAAAGGATTGCATAGAGTAGCAAAAAGGAGTGGAGTTTTCAAGCACTACTGTGTACTCTGAACAGCTTTTAGCTTTGTTTTGAAATCATTTTCTGCAATTGAGTGCTCACTAGTCTTTTGTTATGATCGTATTGTGGTTAGACATGGTTTTCGATCTTAGGAAGGTCAAATATTTTAATAGGCAGCTAAAGTTTTACTTCAATCGAAAAGGACAACTTATTAAGGTGAGAAAAATGATAACAACAAAAATTTTGAAAATTAGGGCAACAGTATTTAAAGGCATTTTCCAAAAAGCTAAAGCTTAAACCACACATCGAGGGCATAGGAGCAAGAGCGTCTATTAATCACCTAATGTTGGAGAGCCAGCGGGTTCAAACTCAACCTGGATAATTCGAATGAGAAGTGACGACCATGGCTCATTAAGGCAACAACTGCACAGGTTTGGGTGTACAAATTCTTCAGCCTGCCAAAAGTGCTTAAATGCAGAACACCTCGTGTTCCGATGTCCTAGGTACCTCACGTTGAGATAATGGCGGATCCCTCGGAGTTTCTTAAGCTAAAATACATTAAGTGATGATTAGGGGTTGTTGTTTTGGTTGAAGTCGCCAGGACTATTGAATCGTTCATGCTTGTAGCGCTATTTACTTATATCTATGGAGATTCAACACTACCACTGAGGGAGCAAAAAAACACACACACACATGCAAACAAATTTGATGAAATTAAAGAAATAATTTAATTAAATATCAATTGATACCGAAATTTAATATTTTCAAAAGCATAGTGGCACCTTTAGGCTTTAAGAAAAAATTCTTTAAATGTCGATTTTCATTAAAAAAAATAAAAGGTTATTTCCCAACGCCCGTAAATAAATTTTCGATTATCATACTACTTAATTCAATTTGTACTAATTCCTAAGATTTTATATTCGAATCCTAATAAAAAAAAATTGAAGAAACACCGTTGCTTTAAAATTTACGCTAATTTACAGTTTACAAGAAGGCATTTAAAGAAAATATCATGTAAAATGAAATATTTGTATAAAATCGATACCAACTTCCCTTGTAACAAACAAATTGATTGACTTAACAAGATAATAAAAAATAAATAGAAAAAACCTCAATAAAGTACTTATAGTGCTCATCATAAAATATTGTAAAACATCAAAACAAAACTGGATCATCTACTTAAGAATAACATGTTAAACATTAATACCTTTAAAATAAAAAAAAAATCAAACAAAACAGGAAAATTAAAATTGGATAAAACCTTCTTGTTTAAATACTAAACATGATTTACCTAAAGCTTCTTGCTATTCTATTAACCAAAACAAAGTAAGAAAAGGAAACGGAAAGGAGAAGGAAGTTTATAAAAATTATAAGAGATTTTAAACGTAGTTGCTAAAAAGGACGTAAAAACCAAATTTTTTTTCTAAATTACAATGTTTTATTGTTTAATTTTATTTGATTTTAGGACTATTTATTGAGTAGATACCAGAAGCATCCTTATATATCTTATTTTTAAGGTAAAATAGTCTAAAATTAATTTGTTATCAGAGCTTTGAACGGCCTAAACTATCTACAAGCAGCGGCATTAGAACTAGAGGACAATACCTCGTTGTAAAGAGGTAAACCAATTATACATTTAAGCCCAGACCTTTTGAAAAAGAGCTGAGCGTTCGCGGAGTAATATTAAACCTGCACTTCCACTTCACACATGTTTAACTCAAAATATGTGTATCTACTGACTCTCAAAGAATCATTTAAAGTAGTGAAGCAGTTGGTTTGACCAAAAATAACAAGTTTGTCAGCTGGAACAACATTAACCCAGAACTTTTTTAAGTGATCAACGTACTAATTTCCACTTATTCGATTTCTGCATTGGGCATTTTGGAATATCGAAACTCCTTGCCACAAAATCATAGCCGTCGTAATTGTAAGCGTACAGATAAAATACGCAAAGCTAAAGACATAAGATTTGGAACAAATGTTAACCTCTTCCTAGTAGAGGTAGAAATAAAATTTAAATCGCATTCGAAAGGTCTTAAGAAATGTGAATATATTCTTGCAATTTTTTTTAAATGCTGACCCCAGATGGTAAAATCAGGATTCAAAAATGTGTAAGAACTCCTTATTGGTACTTATTAGGTACCTTTTGTAAAAGGCTAAACTCGAATTTAAATAGCGTTTGACAGGTCTCAAAAAATATAAATTTATTTTTTTGTACTGTTTTTTAATATTAGAAGGATCCAATAATAAGCAATAAATACATAAAATTAATTTAAAGTGCCTTCTACAGGTTAAAAAAATATAAATATATTGAACCCTAAGAGGCAGGCTTAAGCCATGTTCTGCTACTGTTAAGGTCCAACATGCAACTTTGAAACCAATAAAGATCAAAAGAAAATCCAAAATGGGTCTGAAAAATTAAAAAAAAAATTAAAATTTATATGAATTTTTCAGGACTTGTTTGAAATACACTAAGGTATAAAAAAGGCTGAAAAATTATGTTTTGATACTTTTTGAGCTGCTTTGGTAACTTTTGAACCATTAAATATAGAAGTATAATTCAGATCATATTGAATAGCTTTTGAAATATATACATAAATCCCTTTTTGATACTTTTTCGAAATGGAAAAGTTTTAATGATAAACTTCGTACTGTTTTTAATTTTGACAGAATTTATGAAAAGATGCAAATGTCAACTTGGGAAAAAATTTTTGATGTTAAAATAGAGGTAATAAAGGAAGGGGAAAACATAAATATATTTATTGATTAAATTAAAGATATAGTTTTCCCGCTTGGCATTTTAGGTCACAAAGGCAAAATTACTTTCTTAAACTTTAGGTATTTTTGAAGACAAAATATATATTTTTAATATTTTTAAAACTTGTTTGCATTCTTTAAAAAATGCATATTTCGAAGTTATGATATTTAAATAGTAAATTAAAGGCTACTGATTCAGATTGATGCCAAAAGTCAACTTAGTGACAAAAAGGACTTTTTATATGTACTTATTTAATACTACTTTTAAGTTTGAGTTTAGAAAAAAGAAAAAAATACGTCTTTCAAAATATTCCACTTTTTTAAATGTTAAATAAACAAATTTTAAAAAACATTATACGCTATTAGTTTAAAGCAGAAGTGATGTTCGGTAACAGTTGAGGGATAAAATTTAAATTTAAGTAATTTTTTCCACTTTCTGTAAATTCTTAGCAAAAACTAAGATAGTGACATAATTAATATTGAATTTGTTGATTTTCAAAAGATATAAATTCATGGACGATTTAGGAAATAGGTTTAATATTAATGTTGAAATAATATCATAATAGTTTGGGGTAGCGAATCACACCGGGGCTTAGCTAATTTTGTATATTTATCGACTTCGAAACGCTTTGTATATGATCAATCATGCAGCAACGTATTGGCATGCTAAAGAGGCCTTTCTTGAATATAAAACATTATTTAACAATGTTACATGTCGTGTGGTACATGAAAAGCAACTAAGCAAACCAGTAAAAAAAATCCAAGTCAGCCAGGTTGTGCGCTATTACCACCCCTCTATAACTGTAAATTCGATGTTGTCATCCAAAAATCAGCCAATCATAGTATAGAGGGTTTGAAAAGCGTATTAAAAGCCATGGAATACGTGAATGGCAAGCAGTTTAAGCTTACTGTCGTTAGCTAAACCGCATGAACAGTGGAACTAGAGATAAATATTTGCAAATATGGCCGAAAATTCCTAATATACGACCACGGAGTTGACGATGTGAAATTCTTCTGCTATCTAGGCAGCATTTTTGACAAAACCAATGGTTCATTAGCAGATATTGCCAGCCGCATTAACGGGAATGGGAAATACCCAACAGAATCCTGTTTAACAATGTTTAGACATATCGAAACAAACCTGAGTTTGGATTTTTTGATTCTGACGTTAAGTTGACATTTTCGGACGGTAGCGAAACTTGGAATATGCCACCGCGCGACAAATAGTCACGATAAAGGTTTGTAAACAAATGCTTTGACAAAATCTTACATGCAAACTGGTCCTCACTAACATACAATCCACAATTCTAGTCAGACACATATCCACAACTAATTTTAGGGGATACAAGAAGATTATAATCTAAATCTGAAGTAAAATGAAGTCAAACATTGCGCAAACCGTTGGAATCAACTAATTGCGGCACTATATTCCTCAGAGGAGTAAACGGTAATATAATAATAATAGCAAAATGAATTGTTGGTTGCTTTTTCCGATGGATGTTTTGGTGTTTTTAATCACCCTCTAGAGGAAATCTACCACTTAAACCCTTAGAAAGAGCAAAAATGATACATTTGAAATTATGTACATTCAAATAATATATCCTCCTAGGGTTTGGTACAAAAATTTTTATTAAACAGATTAGATATGTCCAGTAAGTTATTAGTATCCTCTTCACAAAAATATTGTATAAACTGTAGTCTGTTTAGCTTTGGAGTTACGTTTTTGTTTTTCCCTTCATAATTGTGTAAATAGCTGTTAAGCTCTTATTCACGTACATATTTAGTTTGTTAAAAACGAAATAAGAAAGTCTAAATTTTGTTGATAAGTCTGTATGTCTGTGTGATGAGTGATGAGTGAATAAATATGTAAATAAAAAAGGATTTTTACTATTAGATGGATTGGATGAAATCACAAACAAAAAACTTTACCAAATCATTTTATAAAGAGCCCGAAAATATTTGGGTAAATTTTCTTTTAACATGCATCAATGAACCAAAACCAAAATAAACTGAAATAGAGATGAAAGCATGCCCAACACTAAACCAAGTCCCACTGATAATTTGGCTACATTAACATTGTTTTTCTGTGATTGTCTACTTTACAGATTCGACTTTAACAGTATTTCATGTAAAAATGTGTTTGTTTGGCTGTGTGTGTGTATAAAGGATCCATATTCTTGCTTATAAAATAAATTAAAAATTTATAAATAAAGGTAAGTGAATCTAATGGGCTAAAATAAAAGGAAGCATTGATGTTTTCAGTTTTACTTACATACATATGCATAAATATGGATGCCCATACAGAGATAGAGTCATACCCATACAAATTTTAATGTTTTTTAGGGTTCCCCAATTGAATAGGGCAAAAAAAAAAAATTAAAGTTATTTTGCTTGAATACAAAAATTAAATGGTTTAATATTCTAAAAGTTTTCTTAGACACAGAAAAAATAAACAATAATACCGACAGAAAATGTTGATGTTTTCGCGACTAACCGTGTGTGAATTTTTTAAGAGGTCAGCGACAGTATTGCCATATAATTGACCAAAAAAGTGATTGTCGGGTGCAAAGGCTTTGCTTGATCCTTTACAAAGAAGACTCCATTCACAATGCTGCGAATGAGGAAAGAAACTTTAAGCTGAATTTCCGCTACAATGAACTAAAAAGAAATATTTAAACATTTAAAGTTAATGTTTAATATTAATACACCAACTGCCAGAAATAAAGTTACTCAATTCCGGTTTTTTCATTTCATTTAAGGGCAACAGTGTCCTTCCCTATTAAGCGCGAGTAGCCGTCATGTTGTAAGATGTTTTGAGCAAGCGGATTTAAATGCGCTTTAAGCTTAATAAAAAACATGTTTTCCTTATGGATGTTGCTGTTTTTAAAATACCAAGGGATCACTTGTTATCAATCTCAGGATTTATTTTGACGACGTTGAATTTTCTCCATGTTGAAGCCGGAGGCAATACCCCATAATTGTATACAATAGCATCTTATTGGTTTTAAAATCGAATTGTAGGGTAAAAGTATGCAATCAAGGTAAAGCACAGAGTTTTTACCAATTATCAATTCTAAAGGATATAATAGAGATACACAGGCAGGAATAGCTTAAGTTTGGTGAACAGGCCCTCATGCCGACTATACCAACCTGTGGGTCAGTTCAATGGTAGCAGACTTATAGCCTCCAACTATAAAGGTTCTTTCCAGGCTTAGAAATTATTTTTTCTTAGGAAACTTTTAAAACGTAATAAGGCATTTAAAATTAAAAGAATAATTCTTTTTGTTCTGAAAGTTAATTCTAAAAGAATTTTGTCACTGATTTCTTTAAATAGAGGAGCCTCTTTGACCTTCAAGTTATTAATAATCTCTTCATAAAGAAACTGGAACCGTATTTTCATATGCTGTCTGGCAACAACAGGCGGTAGTCCACTTATGCCAATACATGTTTTGGGAGTGAACACGTTCATTAAATGATTTGTAAAACGGTCTCTTTTTTCTTCATTGTTTCTTGCTTAAGATCTTCTGAGATAACGCAGTGGTGGTTTTGCAAAAGCAGGTGTTCCTAGGCCATTGGCTGATCGTCATAATTAATAATTTGTCTGAGGGGTGAAACTCAGACTTTCTAAATATGTCTTAATGGACGTTGTTCTATATTCCTCCAGCAAATTTCGAAGTGGGTTTGGGCATTTCATTACGTTAGTTTTAAATTAGGCCGATCTTTTCCCATTTTTTCGGGCTCTTCTTTTTTCGTAAAAAAGGTGTGACACATTTGTTCAAAAAATTCTATTTTATCTATTTGGGCGATAGGTAGGGGAAGCATGTGCAGCGGCTTTTTCAATATAGAAAATAGATCCAATTAGATTTTAATTTCAAAAATCTCAAACAGCTACGGGGATAAATATTTTGTTACGCCGAAATCAATGGCGTCTGGATTTTTTTGGTCAGTTGGCAAGCAAGCTGGCTGTCTTGTTGAAATTACATTCACAACCATTTTAGACATGGAATAATACAAAACGCGACCTCTGGTAGTAGTGTGGCTATGTTTATGGGTTATTGTTTTTGGTAGGTTATATTTGCTGACTGGACAGAACTTTAAATAACGCTTAACAAGATTTAAAAAAAGAAAAATAAGCTTAAGTGTGGACGTACATATTCTTGGCAGAGTTCAAGCTCTGAGTTTCAGTTTATTTTGATCCCTACACCACATACGTGGCAGGGGTATTATACGATTGTGCAGATGTTTGTAACGCCAAAAACAATTAACTGAGACCCACCTTAAGTATAACGATCGGCTCAAAAGCATATCCGTTCGTTCGGCCTTCCGTATTGTAATCAAAGAACAGGTAACAATTTTAAAAATATTTTGTTGAAATTTGGCACATATATGTATGTAAGTTTTTGGTACTTGCACCAATCCCATTGTTTGTGGTGATGATCGGTCTATTTGTTTACATAGCCTTCATTAAAATTTTTCCCTGTAATAAGCACTTTGAGCTATAAATGGTTCAAAATTTTGCACACATGCTTGTCTTTATGCCACGAACTGTTATATTGAATTTAAAAATGATCTTTTTTTTATATAGCCCTCATACAAATGTGGTGTAGGGTAGGATATGGTCAGGATTAACCAACTATAACATTATTAGTTGCTTTTTTTTATTTAACGTCTTCTTGCTTCAGCTCCATTCGAAATAATTGCTGAGGGTGCTTTTTCGGTTTCGAAGTCTTTGTTTTCAAAACTTTTCTCGATCTTTTCTGGATCAACGTTTCCTACCCTTAACAAACTTTCGAAAGACTTTTTTCATTACTTAGCCGGTACGTAAAAAAGTCCTTTTGAGTTTTTCAAGTTTCGAATTATTTTTTGGTAATCACTCTTATAGCTCCCTTGAATTTCGGTCTCAAAACTATTACTACGGTAAATAAAAAAATATTAAATATTTATTAAGATCGTTAGAGCTCTTTTCTCTTAAATAAATTATATTATTATTTAATCTTGTTATTATCTTGGCTTTTCATATTTTTTTTGATATTCTTGCAGGTTGTGTAATGACTGCTAATTTTGGGCTTCGGTCTCTTTTAAGAAATGTAATGTAACGGTCAATTTCTACTTAGCTTTTGGGTCTCTTCTCAGGAGCTACTGAGCAAACTGGACTTGGAACGCCTTACGCAATTGAAGTTACTGCTTTAGAATCCGGTAAAAATGACAATTTTAAGGAAGGTATCCTGTTATTTTTTATAATTTTTAAATAAAGATTGGGTTTAGTTTATCCCTAGTTCAATATTTTTTGTGTTTATTTTTGGTTTTTCACCGTTTGGCCACCAACCTTGAAGGAGTGGCCATCCCCAGAGCGCCCGTTCTGTATAGAATATCGCCGGCGTTGGCGAGGATATCGAGCTGTCGCTAGTGACATAGACCAGATGCTGTCCTAAGTGGATGATTTTCGATCAAAATCATAATGAGCGAGAAGGATTATTTCCACTTCAGCGTGTACGTGAACAAGCAAAGCTATCGCTTTTGGGGCAACGAAAATTCACGAGTGATACACAAGGAGCAATTACACCCCTCAAAGTAACAGTATGGTGCGCTGTTTATGCTGGAGGAATCATTTTCTTTACCATTTTCTTCGAGGACGCTGCTGGTCAAACGACAACCGTGGGTCCACTGTTGTGCGCGCTATAGGGCAAAGTTAGCCGAGCTTTTTTTTGCCGCAATTGAACGAATTAGGACTGGAGGAAATGTGGTTCAAAGAGGATGGAGCAAAGGCACACACTGCGCGCCACAATCGAAATTCTCAAGGCAGAGTTGCCGGGTCACCTCATTTTTCGCTTTAGCGATTTACATTGGCCTGAAAAATTACCCGATTTAACCGTTCCAGACAATTTTGTTGGGTTTTACTACAAATATTTATTAAAAATAAAACGAATTAAGTTTTGGATGTAAATTGGTTGGACTTAACCAACCATAACTTTTTTACTATTTTATTCCTGTGTATTGTTGTACTTTAATGTTTTTTTAAACGTAAGTGTGGTAAGTGTTTTTGTTAATGCCCAACAAATAAGGAGTTTTAAGTAACCAAAATTGCTGCAAGAAGATTAACTAAGGTGATTTAATATATATTTAATCGGATTATTTGCATACATTAAGGTGTTAACATCTATTTTAGGTTAAAGCATACAAACATACATAAATCTAAAAGCAACAAATCTTCTCTACAATAAAACTACCTTTTCAATATGTGAACGGGAATTTCCTTAATAAATTTCAATTAAAGTTGTAGTTTTCCTTTTTAGTTGGCATTTAGTTGTCGAATTGCAAAATTTTGTTCCTCATTATTTACGTTAAATTTCTCGCAAGACAACTAACGCTGACACATATAGGAAAAACATATTCTGTTTTCAAAAGTCCTTTGCAAACATAAAAACTTCCATACATTTGAACAATCATAAAGCGATAAAGTTGAGTTATGAGCTTTAACCAGTTCTACTAACAAACGAATTTAATACGACAAAAAAAAACTTCCAATGGCAAATGTCAAACCACAGAGATCAGTGTTGTTACATTTCTGCTACTTCAGAATTGCTGCTGTTTCTAATGGTTACGTTGTTGTCGTCGATATAAACGTTACTTTCTTTCACTCTTGTGTAGTTTTTCTACGACAAAATTTAAGCGTAAGCAAAACTTAACTTTAGAAACACCATTTGTTGAAGCACAAGGAACTGAACTAAAGATGTATCAAGTACACAAATATCGTCAGCTGAATTGAAAAACCACGTAACTATATTTTTAAAAATTTTATAGGAAAAGTTAAAACATTTTCTAGATTACAAAGGCAGCGCTTGTAAATTGTATGTTTTTTCCAGCATTCTGTTTGTTTATAACATTAAAAGTATTTATTTTCATGTGCCTTTTAATAAAATATAATCAAATATGATAAAAGATCGATTTGGGATTTTTATATTAATTACGTGGGCTTGCATTTCAGCTAACGATATAACATTGTCAATGTTAGTTTAGCAACCTACACCGTAAAATTTTCAACCATAACTATATTTAAATGTATGTGTGTACAAATTTATAGATATAACTGCGATAATAGAGATGAGGACATAAAACTCTATATGTTTCACAATAAGTTTAAGTTATCGCTGTTAATATTGTTTGGGATACTGAACGAACTTTTCAGTTCGGATGAGTAAATGCGTATTTTAGGAAAACAACTTAAAGTTATATTTAACTAGTCCTCTATTAGAATTTCAAACTTAACAAGCATGTGTATGTGTGCATGTATTTAATGAAGTCCACTTTGTCGGTCATTTATGTATATATTTAAGCCATAAATATAAAGTTTTTTTCTAATTAAGCTTTTATGAAGGTCTCCAGAATTATTTTTAGAAACATCAATAAAAAAGTTACATTTTTAAAGCCTTGTTAAAAGTTATTTAATTTAAAACAGCAGACAATAAAAACATTACAATTTAAGCTGTATTAACAAAACACTGAAAATATGAATAAAAATACAAACTTTTTTTTTACATTTATACATTTATTTACAGTTATGTGTTAATAAATCTATCTATAAATACATTTGTATGTAATACTAGAAGCAATTAAAAAATATTCAACAGAAAAAACAACAGATCTGAATATTGCCGAGCAACGAATTACAGAACTATGTTTTTTTACAAATTAAATAAGCTACTGAGAAAACATTTTCACTTTTACAAATTTTTTGTTTTTTTTTTGTCAACAAATATTTTCATATTAAACTCTGGGCAATGGTACTATGTATTTTTTTTATTAAGTAATAAAAAAAGGACATAATTATCCTTTTTTAACTTTGGCCCATAATTTGGGCAAACATTTTGATGTTGATACTTTAAAAGTTAACTTAATTACTCTGCCTTCTGCCGTGTTCATATTGTATATTAAAAAATTTTATTTTAATTTATGTGTTTAAAAAAAAAAATTATAAAAAGGCTCTTTAATGTTTCTTTTATTTTGGCCCACGCAAAACAATATTATTAAAAAATGTATTTTAATAATTCAAATTTAGTTGACTGTTTGGTGGTCCAATTAAGAATTCGTGGTAGGTCTTTATGATTTTAGATAATTCTAGATAAAGTTAAATCATGTTTTCGTCCTAAATCAGGCTTAACGGGAAAGGATATTATGAGTGTTTTAAGAAAATTCAATAGAAGCAAATAACTATGCAATCACGAATTATACTACTTACATAACTGTTTTTGTTTAAAATTTAAATAATATTGAACATTTTATTAAAAAAATAATATTAATTTAGTTTTTGAGCAAAACTCAGCTGCCAGTACTTGCAAGTTTGTAAGTAAGTTCAAGTTTGTCTTTAGCCATGGACCTTAAGCCGTTAGAGCTGCTAATAAGTTGTCTGAGTAATATTACTTCATGAGAGTTTGAAATTAAAAACGTGTGCACTTAAACCTATTGAACTTTGTGTAGGTTATTTTATTATTAATGTGAATTGCTAGAATTTCCTTAAAGAAAATTGGGGGTAGCGCCTCATATACACGTTTAATGCATTTTAATTTAGTAACTTCATGTGCCCAGGGACTTTAAAAGTTATTCAAAAAAATGAACGAATAAATAATATTTAAAAAAAATATCATATTCTGATGTATTTAATTACACACAAAAAATTATCTAAGAAAACTTTACTTAAATCAAGCCATAGCGGTGTCAAAAGTACGGTGAGTACGGTTTTTCTTAAATCAAGTACGAAATTTCTTACTCCAAGTTAAAATTTTTCAAGTACGAATTTCTTACTTTTAGCCACAATTAAGCCAAAAAAGGATTGATTTAAGTTCGGAACCTGACTTGATGTAAGCCAAATGTAAGCCGTAAACTGGATTATTTCGGAAATGAAATGTCATTTTTTTTGACTTATGGAGCTTTATTAAAGAAGAAGAATTTTATTATACTTCATTTTTATTTTATAGATACTTAAAATTTATAATTTAAAAATTTCATTGTTTGTACTTACCGAAGCTGAGATTCGAACCAGGGATTTCTGCACTGCAGTACAAGCGCTCTACCTATAGGCCACAGAGACAATTTGTTTTTAAATGTAAAAAATATATTAAAACAACAAGCTTTTTTCTGCTTGATTTGTTGAAGCAATCCGAAAACGTTTGATTTAAGAAAATGTAAGTAAGGATCGTACTTAAAAATTTCAAGAAATATTTTGGATAAATTCAAGAATAAAATTCTTGATTTTAGAAAGCGAGTTTTCTTTCTGTGTATGTTTTAGTAAAAGTAATAGCTTAACAATTATTCTTGCTAAAAGAAAATTTAAATTATAACGTAATTTTTATTTTAACAAAAAAAAAAAAAAGAAATATTGAAATAAATGTCAATAATTTTAAAAGTCCTTGACTAGTTTACAGTCATCAAGATTGTGTGCTTAGCTTGAGTCTTCGATAATTTTTTCATTTTTTATAATCGAAAATAAACATTTAATAAAATAAAATAAAATGAAATAAAATAAAAAAAAAAATAAAATAAAATAAAATAAAATAAAATAAAATAAAATAAAATACAATAAAATGAAATAAAAATTAAAATAAAATAAAAAAGAATAAAATAAAAAAAAATAAAAGAAAAACAAATCAAATAAAAAAATAGAATAGAAAAAAATAAAGTAAAATAAAATAAAAGCACTTGAATATCTTTGAAATTTGTTATAAAAATTCGTTCTGTATAAGAAGGGTGCTTAAATGGACAAATTTTTGGCTTAAACAGAATTTCTAAATTTGATGTAAAGAGCAGCTTAAGCAACTTTAAAGCTGCCAGGGCACCTTAAAAATGTATCATTGAGCGGATGGCGGCCAGCCATTAAAATCGATAAAAATCGCAAGGTTACAGTCAATCAAGGGAGGTACTGTGGTTTTCTTTATAAAATATGTACATAGAAAATAGACTTTGGCAAGCAATTGCTCTCATGTTCAGAAGCAATCCTTTGGCCTTCAAGAGCATACAATTTGACACCACTAGACTATTTTTTGTAAAAAAACAAGAAATCTTTTGTTTTCAGGAGAATATTGGCTGGCAGTTCAAATCCTCAAAGAAAATTTTACATTTGCTTTTTGTGAAATATTGTCCGAATTTCTGGAAAAAGTATGCTAAAAGTAAAGTTTAAGGATGGACTAACAACGATGTTACTGTGAACAGATAATCACTTATTGCCTCAAACAAATATTTAATTTCTTTTGAAAATTGCATGTATTTGTTTAAATTTTTAAAAAACAAACGATTAGAAATAACTGAAGTCTCTTAAAATTTCTTACGGACATTTTTGATTTCATAGCCAGAAGCAATGAAGCCTCCAGGCAACCGAAAACTATTAAATGACTTATTGTTTCGCTTAGATTCAACATAGAATTGTCATAGGCTGTATAATCGATGAGCCCTCGCTTACAAAATTAGCAATATTCATCAGTAGGCGCCATTACAATTGCTCTAACATTTAAAAAAAAATTAATTTTTTATAGAAGTTTGCCTAATCGTATAAAAATGTGCAATTTTATTTGGCTGTCGATGTAAATATCGCCTTTTAAACACAAAATTTATTTAAAAGAGACTACTGTAGTTTTTTTATATCATATTAGTTTTTGGATAATGTGTGCATATTTTCGTCGTTAACTTACACCTTGCTTTAATTTAAATTAGAGTTGTAAGCACGGCATAATATACTATCTTTCGGGTAAATTATAATCCAAGTTCTTAGACTTCTTGATTAAAACGTCATCTATGATTATCAAAGTCTCTTCGCTTTATTTACCGGTGGGCGGCTAAGGGTCTCCCATGGAACTAAAAGCCATTAACTAAAATGTTACAGCAACTAAGATATATATGATTACAGGTTTTAGTAAGACATGTTCGATAATAATTCAACGGATACCATTTTAAGTTTTTGGCATATTTTTTTAATAAACTCTGCCATATTTATCATTAATATATGCTACAGAAGTCAACTTTAAAGCTTAAAAAATTATTATAATCAGAATGAAGTTTGCACAAATAAAAGCAGAATCTCAAGAAACCAGTTAAAAACAAAGTGCCATTAGAGAACTGTACCTAGTATCCGACTTAGTGTATTCCAAAAATTAAAAACAAATTAAATAAAATATGGCATTTTTACATATTGTTTTGAATAAACCTCTAAAAACTTAGTAAAAAGCTTGGCTTAACTTTAGTTGTTTAACCCACCTCACATACGTGGTAGGCTATAATATGTTCGGACTTCACCCACAATAAACTTCTTACTTGTTTTTAATTTACTAATTTTAATAAATGTTGGAAAATATCTTAAACAAAATATTTTTTAAAGCTTATTATTTCAAGAAAAGGTACATTGGTGAACATTATTAGGATATCTAAAAACTTATAAAAAATTCATGCCAAAAGCTATTAACAAACCACCTTCATCAGTATAACAAATGGTCAATGGAAATACAAAATTATATTCAAGATACGTTAACGTTTAATTTAAATGTAAAACCAAACACAAAGTTTTTATCTGGTTAAGTAAGAGCTTTTTACCTTTTCCAATTGTTTAGTTTTCATCTTTTTGTTAGATAAATAAAATTCAAGATATATTGTTTTAAGCTTCTTATAAACTAAGAAAACCTAATAAAATATTACTGATTCTGTTTGCCATCCATCAAATACGGCATCAAATAAAATAAAATATTATATTTTTTCTTGAGGTAAAAACCAATGATCATTCTTTTAAAGTAGATCAAAGAAAATTATTATTTTTATGACTAAAAGGTAGCCAAGGGTCAGGTTGAACCTAACTTAAATCTAATATTTGTTGAATGGGGGTTTTTAATAAATCATTTACTACGCCAATAACGAGAAAATGCATATAAATGAATATTTTAAGGATGCTTTTGTACTTATGTCATTTGCATTATTTTTGAACTCAACATTTATTATCAAATTTTTGTTTACCAAAGTAGAAAAATAATTATTAGTCGTTTTCAATCCATTTTACTTACTTACTTAAGTATTTATGCGTAATGGTCTTCTTTAATGAAACAAAAATAATATAAATCTTTTGGATCACCTTAAAAAGTAATACTGTAATGGTAAGTGTAATGAAAACCGGGTTCCTTAGATCAAACTATGTATGTGGAATGCAAGTCAGGAAGCAAGTCGTCACATTCGATTTCAATTCAAATCTCACTTTATCGATCTAGTTTTCAATGCTTTAAATATAAAATCGACCCATAATTTCAATTTAGATTAATTTTTTTAATAATTTTTAAAGAAAAGTCAATCCACGATCATAAGTAGGCAGAGACAAAATATAATTTAACTTTGTTAGAACTTTTAGTTTTAAATAAAAGTTTTAAAAATTAAGACAAAGTTAGTCACATGCTTTATATTTGTTTTCGTTTTGGTTGCATATGTAAAATAAACTTTTTCTTACTTACAAAAAAGAAACTCCGTTTGCCTTTCTGGACAACATGTAAGTTTAGTAGGTGATGTTTACAGTTGAAAACACTACTACTGTCAGTACTCTGGTGTTAAAAATCTGAAGCTGGCTTCGAAAATGGATTCTGCTTGGAAGGTATTGGTAAGAAAAATTTACTTTAAAGGGGGGGTTTCAAATGCATACCTAATTGTTTGAAGTTACATTTACAGTTGTGGTGTGCATGTAGGTTGGCGTGACCGTTTAAGTATATTCTTTATCTTTTTTTTTAAAGCCCACCTTCCAATCAGCCAATGAATTCAAACTGCTGTCAGTTTTACTTGTGCCAAATTCGCATCTTTATATGACTTCGCTGTGATTCGAATTTTCATATGAATATTAGAGTATTTCGCATCAAAGTATTAAGACACCATATGGTTACAAATAAGGATTGCGGAGTACGTTTTTTGGTGTAAAAAGTTACCTAGGGGAATTTTTGTTTATGTAATTTTATTTCCAATAACTTTGCATTTTCCTTTATTAAGGTAATGTAATGGTGTTGTTGTTTTGAGGCCTTCTTAGTCTCCTTATAGGTACTGAAAAAGCAGGGCCATCGGAAAATGCCAACAGGTGTGTTTAAATGTTTGTTGGCATATCTGCTGTGTAAAGCCAATACAGGATTTCTCCACGAATACTAGCTGGAGTTGATTTTTCATTTAGGGCAAAGTTACCAATCTCCTTTGGAAAAATATGTATTTTTTTAAGGTTACAGAAATTCGCTGTTAACCCCAGCTTTAGTTTGGTTAACATGCCTTCATGCCATACTTTGTCGGAAATTGCAAAACCGTATTTCTTTTCCTAAAAGGCTTTTCTTATAACCTGCGCCAACTGTGAGTTCTTTGATTGGTACTGTTGTCGCCAACAGCCAAATTAGTGATTAGGAATTCAGCTGTTGTCAGTTTTAAGCAATTTTTCAAACAAGACAAAGTTAGTAACAGACTTATAGGCCTGCCTAATTTAATAGGACCCTTTCCAGGCTTAGAAATCATCATTAGAGCAGCAATTTGACGTAAAAAAAATCCCTTTGCTGTCTAGAGCTTTTAATTGCTCATTTTGTGGCAGCCAGGAAGAAATTTGACCAATATTTTTTTAAGGTTGTCTGGCAACAGGGAAATACGTTTTTTAAATGATTGTCAAAAGGTTGTTTGTTTCTTCGTCATTTATGGTCCAAAATTATGCAGTAGTGTTTATACCATAACAGGTATTTTCAGACCTGAAGCTAATCACAATAGAGAACAATTTGTCTGAAGGGCGCCTCAAGTGATGCTGTTCTACGTGCATCCAGAAAATTTCTGAGTTGGTATTTTAGTTTATCTTCTTCTCAGACTCAAGCTGTTTCATAATATCTGTGCAAAAAACTCGGTTAAATCAAGCCTGGGAATAGGTGGAAGAAGAATTATGTTTAGTGGGTTTTCCATTAAGACTCCCAAGATAGTCATTGATATCTTTCGGAGTTTCAAGCACTATTTACGTTTTGTGAGCAGTAGGTCTGAAATATATTTTTTATCCAAGTTTCTTGTTTATTTGATCTTGAACAGAGCACATGTTTCTTTAACATTTTGTAGGGGTTGAGTTTTACATGTAGACAATCATTTCCGTCATTCCGCTAGGACTACTAGTTAATTTGCAAAATTATAATAATTTAAATACTTTTTGCAGTGCTTAGAGCCATAAAATCTACATATGTATGATTGTCGTTATAAGTTTTCCATTTTTTCATAATCACATCCATTTACATTAAGACAAAAAACTTTTTACATAGATCTGATTATATTATAATACAACTTTACATATACATACATATGTACATATGTCTGTGTATATTCTTGTGCTAATACTTAATCCACTAAATACGAAGAAACCACCTTTTACTTTTTTGGTGACTGATTAGAGA
The DNA here is from genome assembly GCA_963583895.1 of Melanophora roralis. Classification (NCBI taxonomy): domain Eukaryota; kingdom Metazoa; phylum Arthropoda; class Insecta; order Diptera; family Rhinophoridae; genus Melanophora; species Melanophora roralis. Next base: position 88,236,464 of record OY757187.1, on the reverse strand, counting down.
ATGAAAATCCATTTCCTTAAATTATGTTACAAGTTTAAATGGTTTTAGCTTCAGTGTCTTCCTTAAAGTTATAAAAAAATTATTTAAGCACTAATAATTCCTTATCGTGGAATTTTTACACACACGCTGACATAAAATCTCACAAAACGTTTAAGCAATTGTTTTATAAATAAACGTCTGTAATTTTAATTCTACATCCTTTTTTAAGAATGTTGGGTATGTTTGTTCATGTTTCCTAGATATATTTGCTTGAATGTGGGTGTTTGTTTAAATACAAATACAAACTGTAAACAAACATAAATCCATACAAATATGTTGTATCAATGTTAGTGTTGCCCAACGAGAGAGGATGATTTTATAAGAATTAATGGGTGGGTACTTTTTCAGTGTGATTGTTATTAAAAAACAAACAATGCAATATCCCCTATGTTGTTGTTGTTACTTTTCTTTTATTTTTTTCTCTTTGATATGGTGTTTTATTAGGTACTTGTTTCATGTATATGTAAAACCCAATTAGTGTCCGTCCCTCGGAAACACTCTTGGCGTACATTGATCTGTGTATACATATTTATGTATATGTTTTTCCTCTCTTGCTTGTTATTTAAGATGTAGAGATATTTGTTATATTGGAAACTAATGTAATGATTATGACTACAATGTGTGTGTATTAAGGATTCAGTCAAATATTTGCTGTAACAGCAAAATAGCTACTCACACTCTTACTCATACATACATGAATTTATATCATCAAAGCGGTAAAACAAAGAAGCATGCAAGCCTTTCAGAAGGCCTATTTATGCCTTTTTTTAAATGCACAAGTACTCCATTCCATAATCATATTATTTTTTACACACGTTGTCATTGTGGGGTAGGCTTTCCTATCGAATTTTTGGCAAAGTTTTTAAATAAATATTTATTTTTTATAGTAATTTTTACTTAGCTGCACATTAAACTTTGCAAGGTTAACCAAATTGCTGATATACTGAATAAGGGTTTTTTCCCGGGAGTTCCCGTCCCGAAAATTCCCGTGAAATTCGTTAGTTTTCATTTCCCGATTTTCCGGGAATTGTGTGCGGGAATTCCGGGACATACAAAACCTCGAACTTTAAGTATTTTCGTAGCATATTTATCATTTTTTTTTTAATTTTTTCCTTATTTTTGGTTTATAAAACATGAAATACTAACCCCCATATTCATAAGAAACTAAAGTTACCATACTTTTAAGGCTTATTTGAGAGATGTCTCTGCGAATTGTCAAATAATCCTTTAATAAGCCTACTATAATTATTATAAATACGAGCGTAAATATGAAACAAAATCGGATTTTGCCTAACGAAGACTTTACCGCTGGTGTCATTCTACAATGGTTGAAATTTATTCATAATTGCAATCGGGGTACAGTCAAACAGGTAACATCAAGAGCCCTGCTGACTATAATAAATTTGACATTCGTACTTTTCAAATGTACATACGAGTATTATTTGGTATGAAATTTTAATTTTTTTTTTAAATTCCACCGTTCAAACACAAAAAGTAAATTCATAGAGCAAAGCTTATGAATTCGCCTTGATTACCTGGTTATGTGTACCCTAGACTGGATTGTTAAGTTTTACTTTGATCTCTTTATACTTTTCTTTTCTGAATTCGTTTTTTATATGTTTGTATCAACTTATATACATTTTTTATTTAATAATAAAAACAGTTTTTTATTAGTACAGCCTGTAATTTTTTTTTATTTGAAGAGCGGGATTCCTGGGATTCCCGTGAAATTAATTTTTGATTTCCCGTTTCCCGGGGAGCAAAAAAGTCTGGAAAAGACCCTATACTGAATACAAAAAAGAACCCTGAATTTATTTAAAAGCAAGTAAAAGTACTTCTTTTTTAGCACGCCTTATTGCTGAAAGGTTTTTATAAGACGTTTTGTGTTTTAAATACAAAAAGAAGAGTGGGAGACTGCTGGCAACCACATTTTTAAAATTATGCAGATAGCGTTGATTTTTATATATGAAATTAGTTACATAATGCCGAAAAATATGTATATTAAATAAGCAGGTATAGATAGTGCACTTAAAAAAGTATTTCAACGAATATATACAGAAAACAAATATTTTGTGCAGTTAAGTCAAAACGCAGCTTACGTAAATGGTTTGTATAGAAATATTTTTCAAGTGCCAGATCTGAGTGCAGTTATGTAAAAAATGCAGGTATAGAAAGTGCAATTAAAAAAGGAATTTGTATGGGCATTTGAAGATTACGGACGGAAAATGCCAGTTTTGTGTAGTAAAGTCAAAAGTGCGCATAAATAAAATGCAGCTAAAGCAAAACTACTGTATAAAATTGCATTATATTTTGATTTTATTTATTTTTTCTAGTTTGAAAAAAAATTTTTGATAAATGCATTTAGATATTAATTTCTTATTTTGTACACTCTTTTCAATTCTACAGACAAATGCCTTATTCAAAGTTTAAATCACAACTAAATTAACTCTTGCTTTTGTTTTTTTCACTCTGTAACGGCATCTAAATTCTTTCGCTTTTGCCGAACAAAAAAAAAAACAAGTAAGAGCGTCATATTCGGATGTGCCAATTCTTATATGCCCCTCACATTGGTCTTCCTGTGCACCCAGCCATCTGATTTAGTCAAGTTGTTTTAGAACCGCAAATAATATAATATAATAACTTTGATACTTCCTAGGCTTCTCTTCAACAACTTTTTCGTTTATTTGTTTGGGGCTGTCCTCCTCCTGCTACAAAACCAATTTTTTTCAAGCGTGTATGCATTGTTGCACAGTTACTTTTTGTAGGAAATTTGGGGTCGATAGATCTTATAGTTTCCGAGATATAGCGTATAGGAAATATTTTTAAAATGGTTCGTCTGTATTGGAGCTATCGTTTCTGCTGCTCCTGTCTAACTATTTTTTTTTTAGAAAATAATATAGAATCAGAACTAATTTGTAACAGGTTTAAAGTCGAAACTGCTGTAGTTTCTCAGATCAAGCGCATGAAAAATTTCACAACATTTTTGCAATTCTAAGGGAAAGAACACTCCTCCTGCTCTTATCTTAAAATTGTTTTTATTTTTAAATTGTAAATGCAAAGCTTTGCGATAACAGTATCTTTATTTTCTGAGATATAAAAGGATATGAACATGGCTTTCCGTCCGACTTCTTTTCGCTCCCGAAACTTGATTTTAACAGAAGGACAGACGGACATGGCTTAATCATATTGTTGTTCTATAAGGATCCAAAATGAACAAATATACTTTATGGGGTTGCCTAAGATATTAACGAAATTACAAACAAAATAAAAAGTGATATATTTCCTCATCACTATATAAAGGGTATAATAAATAACTTCATGTTTCTCTTCCACTAGAAACAAAAGTCCAAAAGCCAAACTGCCACATTCGAAATTTTAAAAAATTCTAAATAGAACTCCTTTATAAAAAGCATTGAAAACTCGATCGACCGGTTCGAATCGAATGCGACGATTTGGCCTCAGGCCTTTGAAAAGTCCTTCTGCAGTAGGAACTAAAAACAAAAACATATTCAACTAAAGGCCTTTAAGAAGTCTTGAAGTGAGAAGACCGTCTTACTTTTACCGCTATGATTAAACACAATATTTATTGCAGTTATACAAAAAGGTTAATTTGTTTGTTGGCATACAAGATATAATCCTTATAATTGTCCACCCAATTTCAAAATTATTTTATTATTATTTATTCATAAACATTTGGTGATATTTATTTTAGGCGTGGCTCTTACGACTTTTTTTAATCAAATCAATGTATATTTGTATATCACACATACCTAAACTAATAAAATAATTTAGCTGCCATCAGCAGTGCTGTGCGGGCTTAGCACATAAATTTATAAAATCAATGTAACTAAACAACGTATTTTAGAATGTATTAGCCATTCCACTGAGACGGGTGTTAACATTTTACCCACTTCTTTTTTGCTTACAACTCAAACAACCTAAAAATTTATTTTAAAAAAAGGAAGGGATTTACAAGGATGATATGTATTCCTCAAAATTTTAATAGTATTTAGATGCTAAAGACACATGATTTCTGCTTACAATCACAACTACATAGGTGATTGTAATGGATGTGGCCTAATAAATTTAAATTTTAGAGAATTGTATTTGTAAACAAATAAAAATTAAATAAGAAGAACTAATATTTGAATATTACGCTAATTTTCATAAAAAGAAGAGAACGTTTTCCCACATTTTAAGCCGTTTAACGTGGAATTGCCCAAATGTAACTAAAATAAACATTTGAAGTGCATGTTAAACTTTCTAAGTTTATGATTTTTATGGCTCTTGCTGATAACATTTTTCTATTCTTTTTTGTTATTTTAATAAACCTGTGTAAAATGATTTCGATGTTGCTGTTGTTTTTGCTTTTGATGAACATAAATTACCCAGTCGTCCGTATAGGAAAGCGGAAATTGCTATTTTCGAAATTGTTTTTCTGATGATGGACAAGACAGCAATAAATTTGGGCTTAAGATTTCTTAAAAAAAAACTCAACATTTTAAACTATTTAAAACACTAACATTTACCAATACTAACAAGAACCACTGGCAAGGAAAATTATTTTTTTTTTTAACAATATAAAAAAACGAAAATAATATTTTAGTTAAGTCGGAATAAAATGTTTTCCCAATACCATATATGTTTGTATATTTTACATCGTTGATATCATATCCTTGATGTTATACTTAATGTTAAATTATTTATGCTCATATTGTAACAGCAATCTAAAAACAATTTCCGTTACCTTTAATTGGGCGCAAGTCATATTTTCAGCAAAACATACTAACAAATAAACCCTAAAAAAGTTATAGTCGACCAAAACCAACTAAAAATCACTTTATCTTAAGTACTAGTGCCTGTTAAAGATGTATGCAGGTCAAGATGGTTTTAGTTATTGGGTTTATATGGCATATGAATATGGTCCAAATTAGTTTTTTGGCAAAAATTAAAAACTTATACATATGTCCGAAAATTTAAAGATTTTATATGTCAACAATTTAACGAAATAAACAGTTGTACGCTGCAAAAATTAAGAAAAAGAAAAAAAAATATTTTTAAAGGGAAGTAAAGTTAAATGTGCTGTTTTTAGATGCCGAGAAGTGATCGTCTTGGGACGAATTATATGTATTTTGTTATTGTAAACAAAAACAGAATAAACATAGTTCGTCCCAGACGATCACCACTTGGCTTCCAAAAAGCGCAAAAAAATATAATTTGAATGTGGGTCACGCCATATTCGACGATTTTTGACCTTGAAAAAAGTAAAGTTTTTTTAGGGAAAATCGTCAATTTCCCTAAAAGTGATGATATTCTCAATCATCAAAATATTACAATATTTTAAAATTCTATATTTTTTTTACGAAATTAAAGAAAAAAATAAATAGATTTTTGTAAAAAAACAATATTCTTCAGGTAATTCTTTATGTGTATGTATATAGTGTTAATCATGTTTATATGATAGACAATTGCTATACATTTATTTGAAAAATATCAACCAAAGCAAATAAAGTCATCTTATAATTGATTTGGCAAATAAGTATAGGAAAATACATTAGATAGCAGCAAACTAATTTTAAGCTGAGGAAGTTAATGTTTCGGTTTAAGCAGGTAAGTTGAAGAAAACGTGTTGTGTTAAAGTACCACGCAGGTATCATTTAAAATATTTATTGAAACTTGTTACAAAGTAAAATATCTTAAATATAAAAAAAAATATAATGCAAATAGTAGAAAAAATAGAGAATGTGTATGTACATTTGTATTTTAAAAAAATTTGTGGCGGCCAAAATACATAACCCTCATAACCATATGATAAAAAAAAAAAATTTTTGCGTATGTTGTATGTAGTGCTAATTGAGTCATTCAACTGGCCACACACTTCATAAACAGAGTTTGAAGATTTTTATTCAACTTTCAGTTTTATTTTTTTATTTTACATAAACTATACCCAAACACATCACAATTGAATTGAAAAAAAGGAAACTTGAAGAAATCAAAATCTTTCGACTTTTCTTCAATCAACTTGACAACTGCTAAATAAACAATTGACAAATCCATAACTCTTTGATTTGGACAACAACCGACTCAGTGTAAAATTGGATTGAAACGTGAATGGGATGCATTATGTATGTACATAAAACAATTTTTAACTTTTCTATTTTGATCTCAATATACCTACAATAAACAAGAATGTAAAAACAAATTGACAACTATAATTGTTATTTAGCTGCATTTTCTTTACTAGTTTCTGTCACTATACCTCAAAAGTCATTTAAAAACGTTTTTAAGTGCACCTTCTTTACCTGAATTTTTATTATAATTTCACTTAATTTCCTGCACTTGCTTTACACGACAGATATGCCAACCAATAGATTTATACACACGTCGAAATTTGCTGACGACACTGCTTTTGTTAGTATTAATAAAGACCCTAAAGAGGCTTCGAACCAGCTGCAACAACATGTAACCCAAGTTGAAAAATCGGCAAAGTTATGGTGAATAAAGATAAATGAACATTAATGTACCCACGTTACTTTTACTTTACGCAAAGAAACGTGCCCTCCAATCACTATCAAAAACCATATGGTGCCTCAACGATCTGAGACAAAATATCTTGGTATTCACCTAGATCGCCGCCTTACATGGAAGCCTCATATAGATGCGAAGCTGACGCAAATGAAACTTAAAGCTGCTCAAATTCACTGGCTAATTGGTAGAAAGTCTGTGCTACGTATTGATTGCAAGCTTCTACTCTACAACTCGATTTTAAAACCAATTTGGTGCTACGGTATACAATTATGGGGCACTGCGTCCGCCTCTAACATCGAAAAAATCCAACGCCGTCAAAACAAAATTCTAAGAATGATAGCTGGTACTCCTTGGTACATTAAAAACAGCAACATCCACAAGGATCTAGAAGTTCCACTTGTAAAATGCGAAATCCTAAACTATGTGGACAAGTATTTAAATAAGCTGGAAACACATCCAAATCCGCTCGCTCGAAGCATCCTGCAACATAGTGGGCACAGCCCTCTAAAAAGAATGAATACTATTGCTCTTAGATGAAACCTTTGAAATTAGTTAATTTTATTGTGAGAACTTAAATTTTAGTCTGGTACTGACTGGACTAGTATTAATTACTTAGTTTAAAGATTTGAATACTTATTGTTAGTTCGCCTAAGCGATATAAAATATATGAGGAAAAAAAAGATCTGACACTAAAAAAAATATTTTTATATAAAACATCAAAGTTAGCTGCGCAAAATATATAGTCTTTGTGATTGTTCCTCAAAATACGTTGTTAAGTGCAATTTAGGTAACCCTAAATTTTCCATATTTTTCAGCATATTTTTTTAATAAAAAACCCATATTAGCTGCACAATTTACAAAATGTAAAGACAATATTTTGGCACATTGCAGCACCGTTGGCGGTACTTCCCACTTTCTTCTTTTAACTTAAAATAACAAACCTTTTACAAAAGTCTTTAAACAGTAAGGCACGTTTTAAAGAAAGCGCTCTTACTTGCTTTTATAAACCCCTACCTCCTTTTTCTTTTGTTTTGTTGAGACAACAGCACTTTTAAATTACCTGCACAAAAAATCGTGCAGAGTTGATTGTGCAGCTAATTCAAAATTACTGTACATACTTTTTTTAGTTTATCGTAAATAAAAAAAAATAACAATAAACAATAAATTTTTAAAATTAAAATGCGATCTTTTTATATTTTCTTACTGGTGTGGCTTACAAATTTAAAATGGATCATATAAACTTATTGAGACCTTGTGGCTGTTTTAAGAGTCCGAAATACAAGTATATGGTTCAAGTGACCAATATAATAACCAATTTATTTCATAGGCAAAAAGTTTTACTTGGTTTTAAATTTGCATAGAAGCAAAAATGTTGAAGCGTTCATTAAGTTATGTGTTAATAAAAGTGAAATTATAGTAATTCGCTAAAATATTTGGACAAATTCTTAATATTTATTTTGGTACATCGATAGCTTAGTTTCGGCGTTACCTATCAGAAAGGGCAACACATTTCAGAAAACTTGTAAAATTTTTAATTTAAAAAAGTTTTGATACAATTTTTCACAAAAGAAGGCAACAAATTTTATTTTATTTTAAAAGAAAATAAAAAAAACTTCTAATAAACATTATATCTGTTAGGCAGCGTAGGCAAACGCTATTTTGAAAAAAATTGAGTTACGCCCTTTCGATATTTAGTGATTGAAATGTTTAAGGCTTTATGTTGCCACTAGTTTTTAGCCGCATAGGCTGCCATACTATGATACCCCCATACTATCGAAATGAATCTTTGTTAAATTGTAATGGCACTTTAGAATTTTGAAAATATTAACTTGTAATTGATCCTTCCCTCTAATCTTTGTAGGCCTTTCACAGAAAAGCATGTTAGCTCCTATTAATACTCCATGTAAAAGTAAATAATACACATAAAATTTGTTGTGGTGTAGGAAATAATATGGTCGAGTCAAACTTGATCAATTAAAACTTTCTTACTTGATTCAGCCTATTTTTGTATATTTTTGTAACGAAACGCTGCATGGTATATTGACGTTTTTGCGATCTAAATTTAAATTTACCAAAACTTCCATGGTTTCAGGACCTCACCAGTTATTAATAATTTAAAAATAACCATAATTAAAGAATTCCGTAATAACTCTTTTTGATATAAAAACAACTATGAGCGCTATATTCGGCTATGTTTAATCTTATATAATCTTCACTTTGGTCTTTTTGTATACCCAGCCATCTGATCTAGCCAAGTTCTTTTTGACCGAAAATATTATAATTAAAATACTTTGTACCGAGTTTGAGGTTAATAGCTATCCCAGTTTTTGGAATAGAAACTTTATTAAATGTTGACTATTGTATATGCCGTCCTACCTTCAGATTGGTATCCAACAAACTTTTCTTTTAAATAAAAAGAAAGTTCTTTAACTTAGCTACTTTCTAAATATGCTTGCGAAGTTTTGTGACAGCAGTGGCTAAGTTTTCTGAGATATTTGCTTTATTTTGCCCCAAAAATCAAATGGGTAATTTTTGGTTTTTGTTTATATCCTGGTCTAAAGTAAACTAATCTCGCTGATTTTGGATAGCGTCCTGTCTAGGAATATTTTTAGAAGTTTTTTTTTATATCTTTGCTTATGCGAACAATAATAAGTATTCAAACCTTAAAACTAAGCACAATAGAATCTTTTCTTATCAGGCGAGTGTGCCCACTATGTTCCAACATGTTTCTAGCGAGGGGACTTGGGACTATGAAAGTTTGACAGCAAAACGCTTTTGGCCCGACTTATTTTCGTTCCGAAATCTTTCTTTAACAGACAAAAAGGCGGGCTGGCTTAATCGACTTTCTTATCTAACAATAAGAATCCAGATTATATATACCTTTTGGGGCCGCAAATGGATATTATGGCAATTATAAACTAAATGGAAATTTTGTATATACCCTTATTACCTTGTAAAGGGTATAAAAAAAGTTATATATATAAAGATTTTTTTCAAAAAATTTCATTCGACGATTGGTTTTTAATTGCAGAATAAAACGGTTTACTAAAACTGCAAAGAAAAAGTCATTCCAATATGTTCATGTCATTATCAGCACTTTATTAAACTTATTGGAATTTATATCTTTACTCTATCTACTTAAACTATTACAGGATTTTGGTTTAAGTAAGCACTATGATGCATTTAATAAATAACTTTGATAAAGTAATTTTAATAGATTTACGTTTTATTACCAACTGTTTGTAAATTGTATAAAAAAATTTTTGAACCTTTTTAAGTCACAATAACAAAATTTCACATGCAATTCTGTTAAGCTTATCTGAAGTGATTGACTATATTCTGGGTATTTGTAATAATTCTGCTAAATGCCTAATAAATACATTGAAACATATGTATTCACATTCGGATAACCAACCATAGCTTTAAATCTTTCCTATGATAAAACGATTTATAGAAATGTTTTAAAACATCCTATTTAAAATCATTTTGTAATTTTAGTTTTAAAAGAAAGAAATATATTTTTATTTCCCATAAAATCCCAATTTCAAAAATTTTTCCACAAAGATGCCACATATCAATTTCATATACTTACACACACATATTTATACATCACATACTGATACTGTTGCATAAGAAATGACATAAAATCGTATTCAAACGCATATATATATATTTTTATAAGTACATACTTGCCAAAAAAATATTTGGCAAATAAATTGTTATTTGTAGTAAATTCGTATGTGACCCTATTTGCCTGCTTTGCCACAATCGTCTATTAACGTCTTCATGTTCAAGTACTCGTAAATACTAACAAATAGAAATTTTGTTTGTTTTTTATTTTACAAAAATATTCAGGTATCTTCTTTTTCTTGTTGTCCCTGAGCATCCTTGCAAATGTATTATCAATAGTACCTTCGTATATTGGGGTTGGATTTTGTGCAAGAAATGAAAAACTAATTTCCTGACAATAACGACACAATTGTTTGTATATAAAAGCACGATAGAACAAAAGTATTTCAAAACTTGTTTTGATAAAAACATTTGTGAAATAAATAGTTTTAATCCAAAAATATACAAATATAGATAAAAATATATGTATAGGTATGTATGTATATGTACATACATACCTACCTCTGTTCAAGTCGTTTATTTACCATAGAGCAGTCATTATTGGGGGAAAAAATAATTTCAATCAAATAAACATAAATGTTAGCATATATTGAGTATTACTTACACTTCACCTAACAAATACACAAAAACGATTAAAATTAAAAATTGAAGAGAAATCCCAGCGACAGCATACACCCCAAAAAGTGACCACCGGGTTGCACAAGGGAGCTCTTTTAATAATCAGGAATGTATCTGGTTGCAGAGGATTTTACAAGCAACTCCGCAACACTATTAGCGACTAAACGACAATTTACATAAGCCGGATTCTTTACACAAATGTCATCCGGTTATGGCATGGGCCTCTTTCACCATTTTTTTTTACAAATTTGGCATTAAATAGTTCTACAGACACCCTGCAAACTGCAATATTTTTAAGGCGGCAAATGTAGCAGATTAATTACCCACTAATCCTAAACTGTCATCGTACTTTGAAAAGTTTATGGTACATACTTAGGCAGCGATGAAAGCAACCTCCGCAAAAATCTTTTACACCTTAATTTTCCACGCGTATATAGAATCCATTGCCAGACCGTGCGACGTGAAGGGGTGCACTTATATTGGGTTCAAGGACAAAGAGACAATGAAGGCAATCAAAAGTATGATCAATCAAGGCCTATGACAACAAAAAACGGATAATCGTGCTCTACTAGAGATCTAATCAGTGAAAATATGCTTTGAGGTGTAGCGATCGAGTGCTGTATACGATTGAACTTCTTGCATGGCCGAGGAAAACTATGTGGGATTTCTAAGTAAAGTCCTCTGGCACGTGTAAGGGAGTACATATATGGCATCCTCAAGCTTAATACAACAAAAGATTAATAACTACTGGGTTATCGTTTATTTGCCAGGAATAAAAGGATATATGTAAGGATCTTCGGCCCTGGCTAGTTCTTACTGAACCTAACTTAGACTAATCAAACCTTCTTAAAACTATTTTCTGTATAAAGGTTTATCAATAACTTAATTTCAGCCTTTTCATAGAGATAAGATTCTATTAGTTGGACATTCGATTTGTAATTTTAACCATATTAATTTGTAACTCTTTTAGCATGTAATACCCTGGATGTATATTCAGAATTTTTATAGACAGAGAAATCGACTTAGCCATGTACGTCTGTTCGTGTGGTGAAATCAAGTTTCCAGACCGAAGTCGAATCCAAAGGCCCACGTTGGGTGTCAAGGTGTTCAAAATATTATTGTTTAAAATCGGCAAGATTGCTTCAATACAGACCAAGATATACATAAGTAAAAACTTAAGGTAATTTTTTTTATGACAAACTCCTGCATGTATTCTTATATTCTTTTGTAAATAAGGAAACAGTTTCTGCAAAAGTTTGCACAACTACTTTAAAGACGACGACCTAAATAGATAAATATTTTTTTAAGCAGGAGCAAAGTGGTGGCAGATTGACATTTTCAAACTTAAAGAACTTAATAATTGACACAATTGAACGATAAATTTCTATTTCTAAAGAGTATGTAATCCAGATGTCTTCCGTCGAGTTAAACACACTTTTCAAAACGAAGCTTTGTATACTCCGCCGCACTTTGCAGTAAACTTGGTTCAATTGAGCTAATTTCCCGACAAATTTATTTCTTTAAGGCCACAAAAGATTGGGGATTGTTTTCTTATTAACCCTTTTCCCGAAACAAATTATTCGATAGTCTAGCTGTGTGTGCAGGCGCCCCATCCTATTGAAGCCACATGTGTCAGGAGTGTAACTGATAAGCTCGCAGGTTTGGACAAGAGAATTTCGTAATTATGCGTCGATAATTTTACCGTTAATATTCGTCGCCTGGGGTCGAGAATTTTTGAAAAAAATGGTTCAATTACCTCATGCATAGCTAAGGCGCACCAAACAGTGACTCTGGGGCAATTAAATGCTTTTTTGAGTTTCGATCGAGTGGTGCGGGTTTCCGGAGGCCAGTAGCAACAGTTATGCTTGTTGACGTGGCTATGTAAAAATCAGCCTCTTTGCTCCAAAAAATGGAATTTACAGTGCGACAACAAAAATTTTGGCGTAAATTAAAGTCACTTTCTTTCAGTTCTTGAACGATTTGAATTTTAAGACGATTTTAAGAGATGGAACTTAAGATCCTTTTTATAAATTTTATTAATAACCACTTTTGGAAGTCCCAGCGAGGCTGCCATTTTTCGTACTGAAAGTCGCGGATTTTTACTTGAAATGCTTTCAATCAGTTTAATGTTTTAAGGAGTCCTTGAAGACCGACTGGGCCCTGGCCGTGGGGCGTTCATAGCCGAAACAGTTGCACGGAATCTCTGCACCCACAAACGAATTAAATCTACACTCGGTCCATCAGGTATTCGCCGAATACCGAACTTCGGAAAAAAATTGTCGACGAGCAATTACGTAAGAATCACTACTCTTGAAAATGTTTTTACAGCGAACTCGCGATGCTTACTCGACCTCTGAGACGTCATGATTGAAAAATCTGCACAACCGATAATTCCAATGGTGCCACCCTTACTCCGCACTGTTTATTACACTGTGTGTAATTTTTTAAGTCTTGGAAAAATAACCATATTCGGACATCACTACGTGAAAGAAGACCAAAAAAGAAAAGACTCGTGTCTCCCAGTTTTGCCCAAAGTCATGCACTTTTTTTGTTATGGGCCCCCAAAGATTTGGGGCCTTGGTGCCATTTTTGCAAAAAGGGATAATTTTCTCAGGCTCATATCTTGCAAACCGTTCGGAATTTTAATTTACTCTTTGAAGCAAAGTTGTAGCCCTTTTTAAAATGAATAAAAGTAGTGAACATAAAAAATTAAAAAAAAATAATTTTAAATCAAAATCGCAAAAAACTTTAAAAAACTTAAATTTTTTTTACCTTTTTTCCCCTGTTCAGGTCCATAGGTAGCAAACCGTTCAAAATTCAAGGAAACAGTCAACTACAAAAATTTACCTTACATCCCAATAAACAACTTTTAAGAACATATAAACTTCCTAGGAATGATTCTTAACACCGTTTAGGTGGCGCTTAGGTAGCCGCAAAAGTTAAAAATTTCCCCCAAAATGTGTGTATGTAGATACATGTAGTTATGAAGTTATCTCTTCCTTACGTTTAATCAAATTGCCTAAATTACATATATTGTATCTGTCTTTAGTGTAATAGAGAACTCTTGTGCATATAAATATGTGTATATGCATGTGAGATAGCCGCGAAAAGTCTTGCAACCTAAACAGGTAGGCAAACTTTAAAATTGCAGGAAACCCTAAACAACAAAATACATCATACACAAATCGCAGTAATGATCGTTAACGGCCTTTAATTAAATTATGTACATACTTTTTTATTGCTTTGTTATTACTTTTTAATAATTATTGTTTATACCAACAATAAATTACCTACATATGTACCTACTACCAATTTTTTAATAAGCGAGGACAATCCAAAATGAAATAGCAATTGGATAAATTTAAAAAGAAGAAATTATTGCACCCAAACTTATCAAGAAATCAACTACAAAAATTTACCTAAGATTTCAGTAAACAGCTCACGCGATCACGCACCGACCGCACACGCATCAAGGAACGCAGATCACAATATAAAATCGACGCGACTTCCACATCGAGGCATTACACAGCGCGACGTCAACAAGATCTCAGCGGTGAAAGTTATAGAGAAAGTTCTACAGCATAATTCGCATACAATATTGGCAACTGACAATTTCAATATGCAGTGTAAAAATATTTATTTCTTTTGCGACATTTGCGGTTATCAAATCAGAAAAAATAATTCTACAAGATTTCAAAAGGAAAAGAATCTTCTAACAGGTGAATTTAAAAGAGCATATAAGTTATTTTTTGACGAAATAGATTTGACCGGTGAAAATTACACACCTAACGCAGTGTGTCGCCAATGTTATAATAATCTCATAGCGTGGTTGAATGGTGGCAAACATAGTATGAAATATTGTAAGCCGGTAAACTGTATTAATCGCCCAGGTGATCATGTTGGAACCAGTTCTTATGCATGCGTTAATAACACATCTTGATTAAAGAGACATTATGAGAAGAACAAAATTTATAAAGCAACGGTAACAGCCACACTTCCAGTACTTGCACCTGAAAATTTTGTATTCCCAAGGCCGCAAACTCCAGATCGTAGGACAGAATTTACAGAAATGAATACAGCAAGTGGTGTTACTAATCAAGATCGATTTGATACCGAATATGAGCCCCAACAGGAAAGAGATGGACCAAAACTAATAACTAATAAAAAATCAAATTTTACGAAAATAAATGGAAGATTTGCTGTGATTTGAAGGTCATCAATATTTTGCAAGGAATCATCGATGAGGGCGGCTTTCCGAAATTCTTTTGTTTTCTTTGTAATTGGGATTTGCGCTCACCTATAAATCAATTCCAATGTAATTCATGGGCCCAAGGAGGAAGTGTGCAGGAACAAATGAAACAACATAGACTTAAGAATGCACCTTTAATTGACAATACTCAAGACATTTTGCTGCATTTGCTCCATATAAAATTAGGAATTGTTAAAAAATTCATTGAAGTGGCCGTTGTAAATTGTTCAAGCGATGACAAAATTAAAAAAGCTATTGCAGTAAACTTAGAACGATTTTTTGTTCACCTCGTTGTACTATAGCTATTTACACGATGTTAATGTTTTCTTTTCTGCCCTTATAATTGTCTTCATTTAATAGGCGTACTTAATGGCCCTGACATTAGAAGCTATTCAAGAGCAAATTTGATTCATCGCTTGATGAAAATCATTCAATGGCATGGATTAACCTTCAGCGTGGTGGGGATCGAGACGCGGAACCGCAAGCAAGAGAATGGGTGAAAGAAATGCTGTATTTTTTTGAGAAAATTGGCATATCGATGCATTTTCTTTATTTTTATTCTGACGACTTTATTAAAGGACTCCCTACCGAATCCGATGAGCGAGGAGAACGGTTCCACCAAACCATAATGCCCATGGAAAAACGGTACAAAGGCAACAAATTCGACGCATTGCTTGCAGAGGTAGTATCAATTTTATTGTTGCATGGTTTTGCATTATTTTTGATTTCTTTTCTAATTCATTTCAGGTATGTTGGTGGAGTCACAAGATAACCCTTTATGATGTTAATTAGGTATGTGAAAAAGAAAAAGCTAATGATGGAAAGCAGTCTGGAAGCAACGTGCCTGTGGACACCATAAGTTCTGAATCAGCGTCAGATTAGGACGACGATTTGGATCCTCAACTTAAGATATCGCGATTTGCAAGTACAGGGACATCAACAAATATTTTTTTTTATTATTTTTTTGTAATAGACAGCACAGTATCTCAATGTTGAAAAAAATAAAAAACAAATGGAATTCAAAAATTTTCGTAAAATTTTTAACTTTTGCGGCTACCTAAGCGCTACCTAAACGGTGTTAAGAATCATTCCTAAGAAGTTTATATGTTCTTAAAAGTTGTTTATTGGGATGTAAGGTAAATTTTTGTAGTTGACTGTTTCCTTGAATTTTGAACGGTTTGCTACCTATGGACCTGAACAGGGGAAAAAAGGTAAAAAAAATTTGAATTTTTTAAAGTTTTTTGCGATTTTTTGAACTTTTGTTCCTTTTAAAAAGGGCTACAACTTGGCCTCAAAGAGTAAATTAAAATTCCGAACGGTTTGCAAGATATGAGCCTGAGAAAATTATCACTTTTTGCAAAAATGGCAAAAAGGCCCCAAATCTTTGGGGGCCCATAACAAAAAAAGTGCATGACTTTGGGCAAAACTGGGAGACACGGGTATTTTCTTTTTTGGTCTTCTTTCACGTAGTGATGTCCGAATATGGTTATTTTTTTTCGTGTTGCACTGTGTTATTGTTTAAAACAATCGTATTAAAAAATTTAAATTTGCAACCTTGCAGCTCCCTACAATTTCACACATTTCATTAGAGTTTTCATTCGCTTCATCTCGAAACCTGTTACAGCTAACGAGTGACGAGTACGAAATTAAATATATCAGCCTTCTGCTCCGAGCCTTAAAATATTTTGCTCAAATTGAAAAATGTAAAAAATAATTTTAACGAAATTTCAAGCTTTCGAAATATTCAATAAAGTCAGTTAATTTTGTAGAGGGTACCAATGTTCGTTCAAGACGGGGAAAACAACGTCGGTAGGACATACTACTACTTTTCGTCCTTATTATCTTTTTTTAATATATAAAATTCCATATCAAAGCCACTCTGGAATATGTGCAGTAGGAGGGCTTAAAAGCTCAATTTAAGAACGCGTAATTGAAATTTAAAGAAGAAAACAATTTATTATTTAACGAAAGGAAGTGTGGTGTAGATTAAATCTTGGTCGGGCTTTCTTGCTTCTTGCATTATAAAAGTCAATTATTTCATCGAAAATTAGTATGTAGGTCACTTTGTTAAAAAAAAAAAATTTTATATAAAAAGTTCTTATTTGCTTTAATCATAAGAATAAATGTATGTATTCCTTTTATTTATTTTTCAACAAGAAAAATCCATTTTATTGCTCATTATGTGTTTCAAAATAATTTTTCTATGTTTAAAAAAACATGTAACTTTTTAGCACACAATAGCAATAGCCCATTAAAAAAAGTACGATGCGTCTAAATACGAAGGAAATATTTCAATTCAATTCTACAATGGTTTTTTTTTATCCCAGTCATGAACTTGTGTGCGACAATAGACATGAAAAAATTATATGATGTTAACTTTCGCAATTACGACTACATTTTATACTTAGACACAGCAATATTTACTTCCCCGTTCTATGAACTACTATTGCCACAACCTTATCAGCAAATGAATGGCTAAACATGTTTTTAAGTTTCCTAAATAAGAAAAATGTCCTGCATTATCCTGGCGCTGTCTTGCAATAACATGTTTCATTTTTAAAAGGGAAATTTTCTCTTTTATATAGGTTGTGTTACACTCTTTTGCTGTAAACTACTTAGCTGCTTCTCTTAAATGTCCTGCGACATTAAAATAAGAGAAACCTTGTTCCTTGTAAGGACTAGCACTTTACTAACACAAAAGTATTCGTATCTGTGGGTCAATAAAGTGTGTTTTATTGATAAAACAGTTTTACACATGAGCAATTGTTTACATTCGAATAACAAATGTTTGGGCTATAAATTTAATTAGTTTGGTGTCAAAGCAGCATAATTAAATTTCAGAGCTTGTTAATAAATGGTCAACATTAATTTAAACAATAAACTTTTGAATATGTATGTTTGTATGCACATACATATGTGAGCCGTTTATTTTGAAAGTGGTATAAGTCACTTCTTCTAAAAAAAATCGAGTTAATGGCAACACTAAATACAATTGGACCGAATCTTTTCATATCTTTAAATATCTTGATTTAAAAAAAAGTGACTTATGCAACTTTTAAAATAAACGGCTCATGTATAAAATATTTAAAAAAAGATGTATTCAAATTAAAACAAATGAAATAAAAATTTTAAACTGCAAGTTGCATTTTTTCGTGACAACTTTGCAATATTAAGTACAAGTACCTTTTTTATTTGATAATACATAGTTCCATAATTTTACCTACCCTTCACAAAATTGTCTGCCTGCTCTCTCAAATATGCAGTATTTTGTACGTTCGTATACGGATATTCCAATATTTGACGTTAAGGTGGCTTTCGGGGTCGATATCTTTTGTAAAACTGTTTCTTTGTTTTTTATGGAAGTTGGAATGATGTCCATGTACATATATGCCAACTACTAGAGAGCCTATAGAAGATAGCGTCTTATTATATTTTATTGATGTAGTAGTGAATAAAAATTAATTTTAAAAATTTTCAAAATGCCTTTATCTCATCCTCTAAGAAGAAAATGGGCTTAAACTTGAATGCTAAATAAAAGTTGCAGTTTGAAAAGTAAAATAGCTGCATATTATGTAAATATTTATACCCACACCAGACTAGTACGTGTCTGCGCTTGTGCAGATATTTGCAAAACCCAAAAGTAATGGTCTGAGTCCCAACGTTATCGGTCGACTCATAATCACTTCCTGAATCGATTTAAGCATGTCCTTCCATCTAGCTTGATGCCCATGTATTCTTGTGAACATACTACAGGTCGCAAAAACCAACTTGTTTACCGAAGAACAATAAAATCGGCTAATTTTTCCATATAGCCCCTATAAAAATGTTCTTCTGAAGTAAGAACTTTTAGCTATAAATGGCTCCAACATTACTTTCTCCTTTTTAAAATTTTGCACAAATGTTTATCTGTATAGCACGAACTATTATAATGAATATCAAAATTATCGGTTTTTTTAAAGCTCTCATAAGAATGGGGTGTAGGATAAAATATGGTCGGGCTTGACCGACTATAATTTTCTTACATGTTTCTTCTTAAAACCATTTGGAATATTAGCTCAAAAATTTTTAAAGGCCTTAAAACAGGTTTTTTTATACCCTTCACATAGTGATAAGGGTATATATCAGTTTGTCATTCCGTTTGTAATTTCTTTATTATTCATTTGCGACCCCATAAAGTATATATATTCTGGATCCTTATAGATAGGGAAGTTGATATAGCCATGTCCGTCTGTCCGTCTGTTGAAATCAA
Source organism: Melanophora roralis (assembly GCA_963583895.1). Lineage (NCBI taxonomy): Eukaryota > Metazoa > Arthropoda > Insecta > Diptera > Rhinophoridae > Melanophora > Melanophora roralis. The sequence goes on along the minus strand of OY757187.1, from coordinate 88,217,151 downwards.
GTTTCCGGAGCCAAATAAAAAGATACAGACCAGTTAATGGTGTCAAACGATCAGAAATATCCCGCTAACAATCGCTATTTAAAATCAGCAAAATCGGTTTACTATTGACCGAGATATAAGCGAAAACCCAGAGTAACCCATTTTTTTAGGACAAAATCCGTGCATATATCCATATATATCTCAGTAAGTATAGTCACTCTTGCCACAAAACTTGGCACGGATACTCCTAAAAAAGGGACCTAAATAACGGAAAAATTTTTTTCAAATAGGACCAGGGAAAGGGGTATTTTTCCTACAATTACACAAATTTTGTGAAATATTTTATGCGCTATATCTCGTAAATTATAACAGCTATCGACTCAAAATGTTCTACAAAAAGTAATTGACGCTAAAACCTACACCTAAAAGAAAAAATTTTTTGGGTGGGGGCAAAAAAAGGGGTAGCTCCCATACAAATTAACGATTTTTATAAAATATTCGATACGCTATATCTCGGAAACTATAACAGATATCGAAACCAAGTGCTCTACAGAAAGTGATTGGACATCAAGGGCTACGCTCTTGAGCTATAATTTTTTGAGTGGGGGCAAAACAAGGGGTAGCTCCCATACAAATTAACGATTTTTATGAAATATTCGATACGCTATATCTCGGAAACTATAACAGATATCGAAACCAAGTGTTCTACAGAAAGTGATTGGACATCAAGGGCTACGCTCTTGAGCTATAATTTTTTGAGTGGGGGCAAAACAAGGGGTAGCTCCCATACAAATTAACGATTTTTATGAAATATTCGATACGCTATATCTCGGAAACTATAACAGCTATCGACATCAAATGTTTTACTAAAAGTAATTTTACATCAAGAGTTATGTTTTTAAGAAAATATTTTTTGGGTGGGGGTGAACAAGGGGTAGCTCCCAAACAAATTAACAATTTTTATGAAATTTTCAATACGCTATATTTAGGAAACTATAATAGATATCGAAATCAAATGTTCTACAAAAAGTAATTCGACAACAAAGCCTATGATTTGAAGAAAAAATTTTTTGGGTGGAGGATGGACAAAGATGATCTCCCATACAATTTAACAATTTTTATGAAATTTTCGATATGCTAAATTTGGGAAACTATAACAGTAATTGACTTCAAATGTTTTGCAAAAAGTAGCAGGATAAGACCTACATTCAAAAAAAAGTTTTTTTTGGGCAGGGGCAGGGGAAGGGGTAGCTCTAATACAAACTAAGAATTTTTATGAAATTTGCGATACGCCACATCTGGAAAACTATAACAACTATCGACTTCGAATATTCCACAAAAAGTAATAATCAAATAATTCATACATTTTGGAAAAAAGTTGGAGAGAAGCAGGGGGACTAGAACATCCCATAAAAATTAACAACTTTTATTAACCTTTTAATATAAATAATGTCAAAAACTTGCATTACTGTCGACCTCAAACGTTCCTCATCTATTTCTATTATTCATACGAACGTTAAAATTTTGTAAAGTTTTCTATGGACTTTAAAACTCACACAAGGATTTTTATTATATTATTTGCAGTACAAAATTACTCGGCTGGGTATATTTAAAGACCAATGTGAAGGGTATATAAGATTCGGCACAGCCGAATATAACGCTCTTACTTGTTTTTTTTTTTAAATATAAAAATTTTTGCAGTGCATTTATTAGTTCAAATACTCTGTGATGTTGTATGGCCACATACCTGGCTGATCGGACTGCGGGTTTGGCTCTTTATTCGTTGTGATTTCCGCGAGTAGAGCTTATAAGGGAGCTATTTTTTTTTTTTTTTTTTTTTTTTTTTCATATATTTTATTATTGAATCTTCGCTTAAGCGAACTAACAATAAGTATTCAAATCTTAAGACTAAGTAATTAATATTAGCCCAGCCAGTGCCAGACTAAAATTTAAGTTCTCATAATAAAATAGTTATCTTCATCTAAGCGCAATAGTATCCCTCTTTTTCAGTCGGGAGTGTCTACTATGTTGCAAGATACTTCGAGCGAGCGGATTTGGATGCGTTTCCAGCTTATTTAAATACTTGTCCACATATTTCAGGATTTCGCTTTTAACTAGTGGAACTTCTAGATCCTTATGGATGTTGCTGTTTTTCACATACCACGGAGCACCAGTTATCATTCTTAGGATTTTATTTTGACGGCGTTGTATTTTTTCGATGTTAGAGGCGGAAGCAGTGCCCCATAATTGTATACCGTAGCACCAAATTGGTTTTAAAATCGAGTTGTAGATTAGAAGCTTACAATCAAGACGTAGCACAGAGTTTCTACCAATTAGCCAGTGGATTTGAGCAGCTTTAAGTTTCATTTGCGTCAGCTTAGCATCTATATGAGGCTTCCATGTAAGGCGGCGATCTAGGTGAATACCAAGATATTTTGTCTCAGATCGTTGAGGCACATTATGGTTGTTGATAGTGATTGGAGGGCACGTTTCTTTGCGTAAAGTAAAAGTTACGTGGGTACATTTTTGTTCATTTATCTTTATTCCCCATAACTTTGCCCATTTCTCGACTTGGGTTACGTGTTGTTGCAGCTGGTTCGAAGCCTCTTTAGGGTCTTTGTGAATACTAAGAAAAGCAGTGTCGTCAGCAAATGTCGACGTGTGTGTGAAACTATTGGTTGGCATATCTGCCGTGTAAAGCAAGTACAAAATTGGACCTAGTATACTTCCTTGAGGGACACCAGCCTCTATTGGTTGGGAACAACTTATTTGGTTTCCCTCTTTGATCATAAATTGTCGGCCTGTTATGTATTTTTCTAAAAGGTTGAAAATATTAGCTGGAAGGTTGAGCTTTAGTTTGTTTAGAAGGCCTTCATGCCATACTTTGTCGAAAGCTTGTGAGACATCGATAAAAAGCCCGGAGCAGTACTTCTTTTCCTCAAAGGCTTTTCTTATAACCTGAACCAACCTGTGAGTTTGTTCGATGGTACTATGTTGACTTCTAAAGCCAAATTGGTGATTTGGAATGCAGTTGTTGTCATTCAGGATCGGATTTAGCTTGGTTTTTAACAGTTTTTCGAACAATTTTGACATTGTGGGTAACAAACTTATGGGCCTATAAGATTCTACCTTCGAGGGATCTTTGCCAGGCTTAGGAATCATCTTTACTAAGGCAACTTTCCATATAGGCGGAAAATGTTCAAGCCGAATTATCGCGTTAAAAATAAAAAGAATGATTCTTTTAGCAGTAAGAGGCAGCTCTATGAGCATTTTGTTGCTTATTTTGTCAACGCCAGGAGCTTTTTTACCGTTAAGGTTAGCGATAGCCTCTACAACATCTGCAAATCGGAAACGTATTTCTAGAGGACGTCTTGCAACAACAGGCGGTAATTCCCTCACGTCAGTGCATGAATTGGGAGTGAATACGTTTTTGAAGTGATTTGCGAACAGATCGCATTTTTCTTCATCATTTCTAGCCCAGGATCCTCTCAGATTGCGCAGTGGTGGTTTTGCGATAACAGGTCTTTTAAGACGTCTGGCTGATCGCCATAAGGAATAATTTGTTTGAGGAGTCGCGTCCAGACCTTCCAGGTACTCTTTCAGTGATGCCATTCTGTGAGCCTCCAACAAGCTTTTTAGTTGGGTTGTACATTCTTTCACCTTAGTTTTAAGTTGGGGCGATCTATGTTTTTGCCATTCCCTGCGGGCTTTTCTTTTTTCAGATACGAGCTTTTCCACATCTTCAGAGAAAATTTTGTTGTACCTAGCCTGGCGGTAGGTAGAAGACGCATGTTCAACGGCTTTTTTAATGTTTTCATTTAGGACGCTCAGACAATCATCTATGTCTCCGGGAGTTTTTAGCGATTGGTTCTCCGTGCAGTGCGTACTAATATATTTTTTATGTTTCAACCAATTAATTCTTTTAGATAAGAAAAACTCACTAGCTGCTATTTGGTGAGGACTGCAAATAGTGATTATTGTGGGTGAGTGGTCAGAAGATAAATCCAAGGAGGCTTGAGCCTCAATGAGCTCCAAGGATATACCTTTTGCTACGCCAAAATCAATTACGTCTGGAATTTTATTGTGGTCTGTTGGCCAGTAGGTTGGTTGTCCAGTTGAAATAACGAAAAGTCCCATTTCCGACACGGAGTCATACAAGACACGACCTCTGGGACTAATTAGGCGGGAGCCCCAGTATGTGTGCTTAGCGTTATAGTCTCCAGCAGCTATGAAGCGGGGACCTAATGATTTGTAGAAATTGTTGTACTGATCCTTCGTTATGGAGAATCTGGGTGGACAGTAAACTGATGAAATAACAAGGTTATGGAAAAATTCATCAATGCAGACGTTTGTTGCTTGCATATAACATTCAGATAGGCCACCCAACCATTGGTGCTTAATTCTTGATTTGATTAAAATAGCAGAGCCACCACAGGATCTATCCCTGGGATCTTTTGAATCATAAAAATTGTATCCACTAATTTTAAAAGTGCTTCTAGATGTCATATGAGTTTCGGAAATCAACATGACATCGATTTTTTGGTGTGTTAAAAAGTAGTCGAGCTCGTTTTTGTGTTGGCGGATGCCGTTTGCGTTCCAGAAACAAACCCTGAGGCAGTTCATGGTCTTTTAAGCATGGCCTGCAGAAGAGCAGACTGCATTTTCTGCATCTCCTGCATCATGCTAGCCATTTGCGCCATTATATGCGTAAATTGTTTGACCATATTGTCAATTACGGCTTCCAGACGGCTAAAATTGGGACCAGTTGGTTCACTTGTTGGCACTTGATGTTGTGTGGTTGGTTGGTTTGGCCTTTGTTCATTGGACTGGTTTGACTTTAGAGCGTTGGCGTAAGAAATTTGACTTGTAGTTGGCTGTGATAACTGGGGAATGTTTGTTGTTGGTATATTTAACGGCTGGGGAGGGGCAGGAACTACCTTCGGCTTAGATGAGCGCATAACTAAATCATAGACAGGACAACCTCTGTAGTTGGCAGTGTGGTTTCCACCACAATTGCTGCACTTCTTCACCCTAGGGTCATCTTTTGGTTTGTCGCACTTGGTTGTAACATGCAGATCCCCACATACAACACAAACAGAAGGCAACTTACAGTAAGTTTTTGTGTGGCCATATTCTTGACAATTTAAGCACTGTACAGGTCCAGATCGCTTATGCGGGACTTCCACTGTAACTCTACGGTGCATAATATATCTTAAACCATAAATGGGGTGAGTTTCGTTTTTCTTTAATTTGGCATCACCAGGCTCAAGTTCAACTCGAAACAATGGTTGAGGGTATTTTTCCCTGTTTCTAATATTTGTCACAGTCCTTACCTTAAATCCTTCGCTGCACAAACTGGTCTTTATCTCCTCCGGGTCAACATTTGAGTCAATTCCTTTTATGACTACCTGGAGGCCTTTTGCGTTTTTTAGCTGGTAAGTGCAAAAGTTCTTTTTTAATTTCTCAAATTCCGACACCGTGGCGCGGTAAGCGTTCTCGTGACTTACTTGAATTTTGGTCTCATATATATTACCACGTTTTATGTTCGACACATAAAAGTTCTTTTCGCCTATTAATGCAACTAAAAATTTAATGAGGTCGTTCGAGTTTTTTTCTCTTAAATAAATTGGAGGAGGCTTAAAATTTTTTTCCGTAACGGGGCCATCATTATCCTCTGTTTGCAGAATGGCAAAGCGATTTTGCGATGTGGTTGGCCTTTCATCGTCTTTTAAAATTTTTGCAGGTTGACTTACTTCTGCCGACTTCGGACTTCTCCCCCTTTTAAGAACTGTTATGTACCTGTCCATCCCTACCTGGATCTTAGGAGCACACGCAGAAATTGGGCCTGGAGCGCCTTTAGCAGCTGTAGGTGAGACACCAGAACTTGATAACGAAGACCGCGATGAAGATGGCACCTCGGTATTTTTTTTATAATTTTTAAACAGAGATTGGGCTAAATTTGTCCCTTGTTCAGTACATTTATTCAAATTAGGCACACTTGCACTTAAATTATTTGTATTTGTTTTCGGTTTTGCACTTAAATAGTTTCTATTATATTCAGGGTCTCTAATATTTTCATTGCTAACGCTTTCGGAGCTTAACACAATGTAAGCATTTCGGCTATTAGGCCCACTGTCACTACGATTACTGTTACTCATTAACCGTTTGGTTTTTTTATTTTGTTTAGTTTGTTTTTATTTTCGATTCTCGCTTATGTCTTGTAGGTATGTATATTAACAAATTTTTTTTTGTAACTTATTACAAATATCACCTATTACAAATATACACTCGCGTAGACACGTCCGTACACTACGAGATTAAGAGAGCAACTGAGAGAGCTATTTTAATTTTATATTCTAGACTGTCCGCTTAGGACGTAATCATGACGCCGTTAATTATTACATCCGCATTTTTGAAAATATTTCGAATAGAGCTGCTTAGTTTTACACTTAAAAAATATTTTATATCTAGAGCAAAACAAATCTGAATTTTAGCTTTAAAAATAATATAAATTATTTTTATATGAAAGAACGATATTTATTGCTGTTAAGATACACCTTAAAGAATTATGAAAGCAGTATGTATGAGAAAATATACAAATTTCTCTTTTCTACTGTATGTATACATAGATATAAGTAGTTACTAACAGGCAAATTTACAACTAGTGATTTAAATAAAAAATAATCGTATAAATTTCAAGCAAACTGCTAATACTTTAACTAATTACTTAAGCGTATCTTTCTGCCTTATCACTTCTATTGTTTTATTCATTGTTTCTACATTTTTTTCTTTATCTTGTTTTATACACTCTTTTAAATTTTGTACACAGCTACCTGCAATTTACACAATCTTGTAATGATAAACTGCGGCAATTAAAACTCTTCTATTCATTCATTATTTCCTCCGTTACATTAAGTCGTTGTTGTCCTTTTTTTCGACTTTATTGTAAGTTTTCTAGGATAAAAATTTTTCTTTTTTAATTTTAACTTCTTTTAATACAAATAAACAACAATTTTAGGCTTTTGTATTTGTTAACAACTTTTCTGTGGTGGAAAAGCAACAGCAACTACTGGTATATTTATTTCACTTTCTTTTCTTCTTGGTTTCTTTTCACTTTTGGTTGAGTTAAATAAAAGAACATGAGTTATGAACCAGAAAAGCGTTATTACGTCTTTTATACTTTACATTTACTTGTTTGTTGTACATTTACTATATTGACGTTGCTACATTTGACACTTGTTATTTGCTTACACAGCATCAATTCAATATTTAATTTGTAACATAGTGAAAGTTTTTGCTAACAAGGGAAAACATGTTTGCGATGACTTAGAAATGCTTTTATTAATTTCCATGACAAGCACTATCGTCAAAGGTGTAGTTTAATTATGTTTGTCATTCAATAAAATGTTATTGTTTTGAAAAAGACTGAAAAGACGCCAAAGGATATTAGACACTTTAATACGTGTTATTACGTCAATGGTCTTATTTACATTATATTAGCCATTTAAATGGGGTATTTGCATCAAAAAAAAAAATTACAAGTTGTTTATATTGGATAAAGCTTTCGCATGTCTTACGTACATTTGTGTACTTAATGTTATGCAGAAGACGTGTTTGGCAAAAACTTTAATTTAAAAAAGGGGAGCACACTACAAACTGACTTACATAGGTAAATACACTAAATAAAAACCATTCACAGCTTTAAATTCGCCAGAATAACTTCTGCGTTTTTAAACCAGTTTCCAGAATGAATTATCAAATTCCCGTTTGCTTTTTAGTAAACTTCATTCTTAGATGATCCTTTTACTCTTGATCTTAATTTGTTATGAAATATGAACCATTCTTTTGAAAGCAGAAAAAAACTTTAATGAAAAAAATTATTTTGAGTTGCTACTGTTTGGGATTTAGTACGCGACATAAAAGATTTTCAAACTTGGGCCTGTTCGTAATTGTATCACTGCTCTGCATCACTAGCGCAAACTTTTTTAAAAACTGAAAAAAATTTTAAAAAGGTAAAAAATTCTACAGTTGCAGCCATTTTTTATTTAAAATATATTTTTTAAGCAAGTCCGTGCATTTAAATAGGATCTCAAACCTCTCAAAGAACGCTTTTAACTGAAAAACAACTTTACCTTGTTTCATGTTTTAATATTAATTTGGCGTTTTAAAGTGAGAGTAATTTCCAATCCTTTTGGGACTTTTTGTTTTGCCGCCACTTATACTAAAATGTTTTTTAAGGAAGCATATACGTTTAGGATTGTCTATACATATATATAAAAGAACAACATTAATGACTGACAGATTCATCATCGCACAGCCCAGACGCATTGAGCTAGAGACTTGAAATTTGGACTGTGCATACCTCTTCATACGTATAAATACACTAAAATTGGATTTAAAGAAGTTCGGACACGAAGGGGGTAAAATTTGCCAAATTTGGATCTATTCGAACGTTAATATCTTCTAAACTATAACCGTAAAACACAAATTTTTAATCGTATTTTACTCTAAAAACAAGCGGACCTAAATTTTGTACCTTTAAGAGCTACTTTTACAGCTTAAATAGCAATTGTTTTTATTTCTCACACCATAAAACGGCTTGAAAGTATCTCGCTAATGTGGAAAGATGCCTTAGGAAAGATGATTTCTAAGCCTGGTACAGATACTTCGCAGGTTGAGTCTTATAGGCCTATAAGTTTGTTTTCAACTATGTCGAAATTATTCGAAAAAATTGCTTAAAAAACAAGCTGACTGCGATCCAGAATGATTACATCTGCATTTCACATCACCAACTTGGCTTTAGAAGTCAACATAATACCATCGAACAAACCCACAGGTTGGCACAGGTTATAAGAAAAGCCTGCTCCGCGCTTTTCATAGATGTCTCTCAAGTTCTAATAAAGTATGACATGGAGGGCTGTTAAACAAACTAAAGACAGACTTTCCAGCGAATGTCTTTAGCCTTTTAGAAAAGTACGTAAACAGTCGACAATTTATGATTAATGATGGAACCCACATAAGTTTCTATCAACCAATAGGGGCTGGTGTACCTCAAGGAAGAATATAAGGTTCAATTCTGTACTTGCTTTACACAGCAGATATGCCAACCAACAGCTTTACACATACGTCACCATTTGCTGATGATATCGCTTTTCTCAGTATTCAAACTCCAAGGACTCCAAAGAGGCCTCGACAAACTAATTGCAGCATCATATTGTCCAAGTAGAGATATAGACAAAGTTATGGGAAATAAAAATAAATGAACAAAAATGTACCCACGTAACTTTTGCCTTTCGCAAAGAAGCGTGCTCTCCAATCCTTATAAACAACCATTTAATGCCTCAACGGTTTAAGACGAAATATCTTGGCATTCAACTGGATCGTCGCCTAACATGGAAGACACATATAGTAAGTATGCGAAGTTGACGCAATTTAAACTTAAAGCTAAATAAATTTATTGGCTAAACGGCAGAAACTCTGTGCTTCGTTTTGACTGTGAGATTCTACTCTACAAATCAATTTTGAAACGAATTGGGTGCTACGGGATACAGTTATGGGGCTTTCGCCTCCAACATAGAAATAATTTAACGCCTTCAAAACAAAATCCTAAGAATGATAACTGGTGCTCCTTGGTATATCAAAAACAGCAACATCTAGAAAGATCTCAAAGTTCCACTAGTTACTCGTTTGACCATAGGCCTAGCTCTTTGGAGATTGAGGCTAGGAGACAGCATATGAATGTTTCGATTAACCGCGATCTGATGGTAATCTCCAATTGGGGCCGTGCGAATAGGGTTGATTTTAATGTCCGTAAAACCCAATGTTGTCTTTTAACACATAAACGCACAATGGACGATGCTGCTTGTCTGTATTAATGGATGGTATAAGTATTGAAAAGACAGAGACTCTTGATGTTCTGGGCAAGAAAATCCAGTGCGATGTCCGCTGGACGGAACACATTTTTCTTGTGTCGAAGGAAGCATCGAAGTGTTTGGTTTCCTTAAACGGTGTAGGAACTACTTTACACCATCTGATCTTCTCAATATTTGTACCACCTATATCCGACCGAAAATGGAATACAAATTTCATGTATGGGCTGGTGCCCCGAAGTCTATTTTGGGGCTACTTGACCGCGTACAGAAACGAGCAAAGATACTCATCGGCGACGCTGTGGTATATAGTCGTGATGTGGGGTGTGTTTCGCTGTTCTATCGATACTATAATGGAATGTGCTCTGAAGAAATTAGGGAACTCGTTCCCGAAACCCGGAACTTTTTGCATGACACACGTTTTTCTAGAAGTGTGCACCCATACGGAGTCGACTGGCCAGTGAATCATACCACTCATTACAGGGAGAACTCCTTTTTCGGTCGCACAGTTCGTGTGTGGAATAAACTTCCTAGTGATGTCCTTCCTGTCACAGTAAATATCGAGAGATTTTACTCAAATGTCTACAAACAATACTCTCTTTATCCTCCTTCGCATAACCTATTTTCCACCAACACAATGCAATGCATGTATAGGGGCCATCCCCTGAGTGCTGGTTATTTTTTAAAAAATAAAACCAATAAAAAAATTACGCAATCCTAAATTATGTGGACAAGTATTTAAACAAGCTGGAAACTCAAACAAATCTGCTCACTCGATACATCTTGCAACATTGTGGACACACCCGTCTGAAAAGGAAGGATACTGTTGCGCTTATATGAAGCTTATTAATTCTATTATGAGAACTTAAATTATAAAGAAAAATAATTTATTTTTGAAGTGCACATTTCTCATATATTTTAAATCCTTATGGAGTTGCTTATTTCGTTGTTTTTGCTACTTCATGGTTTTTTATTAGCCTTGTGCTAATCTTTTTTATCATATTTGGTTTAAATTGTTTTAAATTTTCTTGAACTGAAATTAAAGTTCTTGGACGTTCGTACCTTAAATTACAACATGTAGGTTTTGTTGGGTTACAAAAAATTCGGTGAAAGTTAATATAAATGGCTTTTTTACTTTTTGTTTTTATAACAAAAAAAAAAATAATATCGAGCAGACGGGGGAAAAGAAATACAAGAGAAGTCAATAAACTCGCCTTTGCAGGAGCATAAAATTTACAAATTTGTTGCACGAATACAAAGAATATGGGTCTTTATGAAAACCGCTACTTCTACATGAGGTACTACTCGTAAATAAACGGCGTGATTGGTTCCCTTAATTTAGTTACTATACACGCACAAAAATACATACATATTTATGTGTGAAAAATCTTGGCGTTTTATTCTGGGTATAAAGGGAGGATGCGAATGAAAAGTATGTTTTAAAAAGGATTTCTCTAGATTGTTTATTGGAGTCGGCTCTTTGCCGGCGGTTACAATATTATATACATAATTGTTTGTAAAGATTTACATTAAGTTTAAGTTTTTTCAAACGTTGGCTACAAATTGTTTATTGTTTATGATTATTACGTGTATACTTGTTTTTATTTACTTGTGCGGCTTACGCCATGTAAATAATGAGTTTTCTTTCCTGCAAAATAAAGAACCCAAATAACTAAAATAAAGTATAAAAAATATTCAAGCGTAAATCAAACCCAACGTCAGTTTTAAAAAGAAAAACAATCTTTTTTTCAAAAAAAAAATCTTTATAGAAATCATACAAAGCACCATAGAAAGTTTTGGGATAGAACTGAGAAAAAAATGTTTAAATTATGATTCTTATTCTGGCTCATTGATGTGGGGCTGTGTGTGTTTTAACTGTTTAGTATTTCAGTTAGTTGCCTGCTATCCTTTATATTAGCAATTAAATTTTACGTTAATTATTCTTTTTTCATTTTAACCCTTTTCATTAAATATTCCCTTTTTTTGGTTTAAGTATTAGAGCATACTTTGCCCAAGTTACAAAAATAATACAGCACGTAAGGAAATGGCCAAAGGTTATATTTTAATACAGAAAAAAAAATTTAATTCGGAAATAAAGTGATTAATAATATATAGAAGACAAGAGCAATAGAGGAAGAAATACTTAAAGTATAAAAAATATTCTAACAAATTATTTACACTTTTCACTTGTGTAACACACATAGTAGACGACACTTAATAAGCCTTAAAGCATTTTGTGGTTAAAAGTTTTCAATGTAACTATTTGATAATAAAAGTTTCTAAAATACCAGTTTCGGGGGTAATTTGACTTTAAAAAAAACTGATATAAGGTAGAACAGGCGGCTGTGGAAGTGACGAAGTGATAGTAGTGCAGCCCACTTGGGTCCGTTTCCTGGGTCCCTTTGTAATATCCTAAAGGGACTGAGGAGAGCTGATATAAACAAATTTTAAAAACATATAGTCTGACTTTTAAATATGAAGTAGTCTCATATAAGGCATTTACAACTTGGTCTTCACATATGAAAAACCTTAATCGTTTGTTTAATATATTCTGTTTATATTAAATGCTAAAAAAAATTATTCGAACGTGTTAACCTTTATCGCAAAACCATCACTGCGTATTCTGAGAGGATGCTGGGCAAGAAATGACGAAGGACAATGCAATCTGATCACTCCATAACACGGCTTAAACATATCCCGCCAATATGAAAAGTTGCCTTGGTAAAGATGGTTCCTAAGCCTGGTAAAGATCCTTCGAAGGTGAAGTCTTATAGGACTATAAATCTTTTACCAACTATGTCGAAACTGGTTAAAGAGCTGCTTAAACACGAGTTGGACACGATCTTGAATGACAACAATTGCTATCTAAATCACCAATTTGTGTTAAGAAGTCAACATAGTACCATCAAACAACAAACAGGTTGGTACAGGTTATAAAAAAAGCCTGCTCCGCGCTTTTCATAGATGTCTCTCAAGCTTTCGATAAAGTATGGCATGTAGGCCTGTTAAGCAAACTAAAGACGAGCCTTCCAGCGAACATCTTTTACCTTTAAGAAAAGTTCGTAAACGGCCGACAATTTAGGATTAAAGAGGGAATTCACTTAAGTTTCAATCAACTAATAGGAGCTGGTGTACCTTATGGGAGTATATTAGGTCTAGTTCTGTACTTGCTTTACACAACAGATATTCCGAACAACAATAATACACACACGTCGACATTTGCAAATGATACCGCTTTCCATAGTATTCATAAAGACCCTAAAGAAGCTCCAAACTAACTGCAACAACACATAACCAAAGTAGAGAAATGGGGAAAGATATGGGGAATAAAAATAAATAAAAAAAATGTGCCCACTTTACTTTTACTTTACGCAAAGAAACCTGTTTCCCAATCCTTATTAACAACCATATGGGGCCTCAACGATTAGAGACTAAATATCTTGGCAGTCACATATACATATGTAGATGCGAAGTTGACGCAAATAAAACTTAAAGCTACACAAATTCATTTGCTAATTGGCAGAAACTTCTACTCTACAATTCAATTTTGAAACCAATTTTGTGCCACGGGATACAATTATGGGGCACTGCTTCCGCCTCCGACGTGGAAAAAATTTAGCGCCGTTAAAATAAAATTCTAAGAATGATAACTGGTGCTCCGTGGTATGTAAAAAACAGTAACATCCACAAGTTCCAAAAGCTAAATCCGAAATCCTAAACTATGTGGATAAGTACTTAAATAAACTTGAAACACAACAAAATCCGCTTGCTAGAATCATCTTTCAACACATTGGATACACTCGTCTGAAAAGAAGGAATACTTATAATTTTTAATTTTCGTTTAAGGAAGATTGGGTTAATAGTAAAACGTATTCTTTAGTTGTGCAAATTTATCTTTATTGTGATTTGTGATAGACTTTTAAATTTTACCAGTTTTCGCTCGTACTTTTGAGTCGTTGTATTCTATAGCGGTTGTTTTGTTAAATGTTTGTGAAGTTAGCTGCCGATATTTGGCTAAACACTTTTTATCAATTCCTTAGGTTGTGATTTCCTCACAAAAAGAAATTTGATTAATGCTGCCAAACACTATTGCACTAAGGGAATAGATAAGTGCTTGCTGCGAAGCGCAATAGTATATTAGAAAAAGTACTTACAAAATCTTGATTATTTTTTGCTGGGCAGGTACCAGCAAATTTTTTAAAACGACATCATCCTAAGCGTAATACAGTTTTTCTGAAATATCTAGGTACAAAGTTGTTATGATGCAATTGTACAATTTGCACTAAAAAAGCACATAATAGAGGCATTGAGAGATATCCGAGTGGAAAGATACATCTGCAAAAGCCTTATTATTAAGAACTTCTCTAAGCACTTTCTAATTTATTTGCGGATTACATATTTTAAATGATATACTTACTGTCACACAGCCGCTTAGTGTAATTTCACAAAAGCAGGTTGTAAATTTACAAAAAATGATCATCTCTTATAAAAACCCTAATAATGTGTCTTGAGACTAAATTAAAAATAGCCTAAACATAACTTAAACTAAACTTTTTGCAGAAGAAAGAAATATTTGCGTTGGTAAGAGAATTTTAGTTGAAAAGCCCAGATTTAAAAGAACAAATCATTTGAAGATTTCAAAATATACTACCGCATCGAGAGCTACATACCCTTAAATAAATAAGCTTCACAAGACTTAAAACCCCGTTTCTCAAAGGACGTCCTTTAGTGTTTGACATCCTTAAACTTATACCTTAGAATATTACTACATTTACTGATTTAGAAGTTAAAATTCCACAACTTTAACACATATTAAAATTTAAAATAGATGATAAAAACACTGCCTGTTTTGAAACTAAAGGCTAAAATTTTGCATTGAAAACTTATAAAGGCCGCCTAGAAACGATAATAGATGTTTTAGCCAGGGGTGACCCAATTTTGCCAAAAATATTTATCAGTTTTGCTTTACTGCCGGTAAGTAATGCTACAGCATAAAGGTGAGATCAACCCTGATAGAGGAAAGGCTAAACGGATTAGCAATGTTGCTTATACATAATAAAATTTTTTATTAAAATAAACTGCTAAAAGCTAGTTTTTACATTGTGTGCTTTATTTAGTTGTAGAAAGTATTCAAATCGCCAGAAAAAAGGCTCAGTTAAATATTTTCACTGGCCGAAAAAAAACCATTTGCCAACATTTGCTTGCATAAGGACATTTGCGCTAAAATATTATTTAACTAGAATTTTCCATTCGATCCCTAGTAAAAGCAATTACTATTTTTGATACATATATAAGTAACTTCCTCTTGCTGGTAAAAATTGTTTGTTCAAGAATACTTGAACAACAGACGTTGTTTCCTGTTTATAGCCTCACAAGCACACAACTGCTTTTGCTACAACCCTTAAAATGCTGCTAGTAAAAAACTAAAATATGAATCAAAAACTTCCGCTTAAATCCAAGTGTTTTTTTCTTAAGAAAAAATCATAGACATTAACTTTGTTCAAGTTGCCAATTACTTTTAATTTATAAATGTGTCACATTATTTTGAAATTTATCACACTTAAAGTTGATTCAAAGTTAAGAGCAATTTATTGATAAGGCCAGTGACTTTTTTAGCTCAAAGCTAAATAAACATTTATAAAGTTTATGAAACATGAAACTCACTACAGGCCTTTAATTTTTTGTCTTTTTTTTATTTTTCTCTTCCTTTACAATTTTCTTCCCTCCATTAAAAAAAGTTTTATTATCGTTTTGGATTTCTCTTTAGTCGTTCAATAAGCAATCAATTATTTTAGAATTCGAATACGACTAGTATTTTATTTTAAGGTATTTTTTTATTTCTGTTTTTTCCGTATATCGCTTTCTAAAATGCTAAAGGGTGTGTAAATCAGGTCTAGGCTGTTGTTATTTTTTTTTTTTGCAAAACATTTTTTTAATCACACATAACAGGACGCAGGCTCTTGTGCTCTAAAATATCATATTGTTTCTGTCTTCGTGTAAGCGGTCTTATATGAACTTAAGGTTCGCAAGATAGAGTTTTTAGTTTTGGCCGGTCTACCCGGGCACATGAGCGACTGTTGAAGTAGGCTATTAGCTAAAAAGGTGTAAGTGTGCTTGGAAGTAGGTGAATAGGGAAACTGGCTACGGCTGGGGAACCTAGGATCTAAAATAACATCCCGTCAAAGTAGTTGCAAATAATGAGAAGGCCGGCATTGGTGTTGAAGCGTGTGCGTGACTCGGTTCTGACTGGCGGTGAGAAGATTGTGAAGCATTGATGATAGTAGAGTAATTGATTTGTCTAAAAGAGAAAAGATCCTTTTAACAGAGCTGGGTGTTGTATCCGTTGGGTGCGACATGACAATCATAATATTTCTTGCTTAAGGTTGGGTGCTGTTTCACAAGCGTGTGGAGAGGTGTCTTGTCGGCGCGGATCTGTTTTGATTATGAAGAAGCGAGATCAAAACTAGAAACGCAATTCGGGTTTAGATAGCCCAACTCCTCACCAAGGGATCTGTTGTGGCTACACAGAGTCATGGCAGAGAATTGGTACCTGGTGAACCATTCTGGAGGCGCTGGTGGACGCTTTGTATCCACCAGTGTTAATGCAGATCACTTTGAACATATTTCCGAAATTAAAAAAATATTGATAAATGTTTGGAACAGTATTTTGTGCATGGTACTATATTCTGTCATGATAATTTTTCG
Organism: Melanophora roralis; assembly: GCA_963583895.1. Taxonomy (NCBI): domain Eukaryota; kingdom Metazoa; phylum Arthropoda; class Insecta; order Diptera; family Rhinophoridae; genus Melanophora; species Melanophora roralis. The sequence continues at coordinate 88,200,598 of OY757187.1, read as the reverse complement.
CAGGACTCTATTTTTGTCTTCCTTTGCTCTCGCACAAATATATAAATAATGGTTGCGTTTTTTCATAAAGGTGAAAACTAATGGGTTCGTTTTCTAATAATCGTATTTCAAAGAAAATTTATTGTTCTTCATAAGAAAAAAAAATCAAGAAAACCATGCCTTTGGATTAAAAAAAGAAAAACAAACGAACTTTGAAAGAAAAGTAAAAATAAAACAAGAATTGAATGAGTGAATGCATATTCCGGAATGGAAAGAAAAACTTTAAAAACAGTAAAAACAAATACAAGTTTTTAAAAGAAAAAAAAAAACCTTAACCTAACGAATGTTTATACCACTTTATGGCTGCTGCAGCTTATAAACACAAATAGACAAATACATGCATGAACATTCATGCATGCACATTTACAATGGACATGTTTTCTGCGTTCGCAAGTGTTTGGATTTGTAGTGGTGGCACATTAAAAGGACTCTAGTGTACGATGCGATAATATTGGTTCATTTGTTTCGTATATAACATGCATTTTATTGTTATTCTGCAGTGGTTTAACCACAAATCTTATATTTTTTTTAAACTTTTTCCCTTTGTTTTTGTTTTAGTGTTTATATTTTTATAATGAATCATAAAATGGGAATAGTGAAAACAAACAAACGAAGAACAAATGTTAAAACTAATATAAAAAGCAAAAACAAGAATAGCTTACATAAGTATTTTATTCCATTTTCGCACAAAGCCTTGACTTGATCCTTCCGCCACAAAAGTTTGGCACGATTTTTTCTTTTTTATTGTTACACATTAGTGTTATAATTGGTCAAGTTTTAATGGCAAAAAGGAAATAGTAGACTTTCTTAGACATACTTAAACACGTAAACATTACATGTGTTATTTACACATAATTAAAAAATTAACATTTTCATAAAGTGGTTCTTGTTGGAATATTTGTTTAAGACTGCTCGAAACAATTAAAGCAAAACAAATTGTTTTATTTATTTGTTTTACTTGTTACAAATCAGAAATGTTTTGAAATATTTTTTTAAATTATTTATTTGCACAGATAAATCATTTAAGCGATATCAAATATATCTAAATACACGCGTACATAATTACTTTGAGCTTCCAAGCAAAATCAATTAAACAATTTGAGTAATTATTTGAATTTTAAGAACAAAACTTTAGTTTAAGAATTTAGGTGTAAATAAAGTTTAATCAATGCGAAGAAAATTTGACGTCTTTTACTGACTAGGTCAAGAACGATTCTTTACCCTTAGTTGCTCGCGTGAAGCCAGGCTTTTTAATATAAAGTGGGGTCTGCAATTGTTCGGATTTTATCGCAACTTTAATAGGTTCTTAACTTGAGGCAAAGCTTACATCTGAGTAGAAGTGAAGTGATGGAAATAAAAGGCTTTGAGCTGATCTTTCAGTTAGGCAGTGACAAAAGTGTTTTATGTAGAAAAGTTATGTTTTTGCATAACGCCCTTTTTGAGGTGCGCTGGGAATAAGAGGCACCTTAAAGTTTGTTTTCAAGTGGATAGATAAAATACTTTTGCATTAGATTCAATAAGTCTTAACAGGCAATTTTCGGTTTTTATTATATATGTAGATTGAACGGTAGTCAAATCATATCGGCCCTTGAAGATGATAGTTCTATCATTTCAGCAGATATATTTATTACATCACCAGATAATGGCGATATAAGTGATGAAGGAATCGGTGATGAGGAATCAGAAGATATTTTTAGCCTAGTTTGTTGGCAATTACTACCTGAAGCAGAAGTGCGATGTTAGGTACCATCAACTGAAGTGGATGGAATTTCGTTTAAAGTTTCGTTTCGTTTATAGATGAACAGGAAAACCATCAACCATCGTCTTCGACAGTGGAGCCACCTGCTAAGAAAAGTCAAAATTGTCGTAAATAGAAAGTGGAACAAACGGACATACCATGAAAACCCGAGACAGAGTCAGCTGTGCAGAATTTTGTGTTAGATAAAGATAGTGATAAAGCAATTAAGCTTATGAGCTATTGTGGTCTTGGACAAAGAATAATGTCATATCAAAAGGAAAAGTAGATTTTCGGTTTACTACTGAGAAAATGAAGTGTTTCATAGGCATTTTACTGCTAACTGGCTATTATAGCGCCACGCGATATAGATTATACTGGATCGAAGAATCGATTCTCATAACCCAAGAGTAGCATCATGCTTGACTCGCAATCGATTTGAGTAATTTTTTGAGTATTTTCATGCTTGCGGCAATAGCAACCGCCCTTCGGATGACAAATTTGCTAAAGTTAGACCCCTGTGGGACAAAATGAATGAAAGATGGCTTAAGTATGGGGATAAGAAATGCACTGTCAATTGACGAGTGGATGGTACTGTTTTTCGGAGAGCATAGAATTAAACAATATATACATGGAAAACCAATTCGCTTTGGCGATAAGACATGGTCACTTTGCATTCAATTGCGTTATCTTATATATGGAGAGCCATACCAAGGGGCTTAAACTGGCAACATAGCCCAGAATTAGGCGTAGATGGTTACTTATTTGATTTCCAAACTACCTGATGGAGAACATTATAGTTTTTCTACGGATAATTGTTTTACATCTTTACGATTGCCTGATTAAGTAGGGCGCATGGGCCATGACGCCACCAGAACTTTTCGATAACAGACTTGAAGGAGTACCACTAAAGGATATAAAAGAGATGAAAAAACTGCAACAGGTTCTTACCATCAAGTTACAGATGTAAATGCTAATACATATAACTCCAGTCAGTTACAATGACAACAACGCCACTGAAAGTGGCGTTCAACCACTTGGTAAGGTAAAACCGTGGTGTAATAATAAGCAATTGGAGGTGGATCAACCATATTGTTATCAGTTGTATAGCAGGTTTATGGGTGGTGTAGACAGACTAGATAAAAACGTTGGAAAATATCGAATTACTATAACGCTCAAGAAATGGTATTGGCAAGTGATGATGTTTCCCATAAATGAGTGCGATAATAATGCATACCTGTTGTATCGTCTTTCCCCCGCGGGACAAGCTAAAGACGCTCACGATTTCTCATCTTTTACAATATATATTGCACAAACTTATCTTATGTTTGGTAAGGCTTCTTCTTCTATTCCTAAAAGAAGTTATGTTAAACTGTCAATGAATTTAAAAAAAACTTCCGGATTCTATACGAAACGCACGTTAGATGTCGACTGTGCCACAAAAATACATAGTTCAAATGCAGCGAATGTGCAGTTGGATTGCACCAACACTGCTCTCAAGTGTGGGAACTTCCAAATAATTATTTTTTTATTTTAAATACTTTTATTACTTATTTACTCTACTTAGTTTCTTGTTTGTTGTTTTGGCTTTTTTATTGACTTTTTTAGAATAAAACATTTGAAAACAAAAGAAATGTTTGTTATTTCTACATATCAAAACCGTAGGCATATTATCCCAGCGTCCCATTTAGGGTGCGGCTTTAAAAATTTAAAAAAAACAAGGGCTATAACATTTGACGTTAAAAAATAACAAAAAAAAAATTGTTTTTAATTTTTAAATAAATTTTAAAGCTTTCACAGAAAAAAGTTACTAATGACTAAAGAAGTGTTTTTTTCTTATTTGTAAACTGTTAGCAGATGGCTTTAAAATAATTTTTTTTAAAGTCTAGCAGGATGTCGCCTTATTTCTTAAGTGCGAAACCATTAAATTCTAATCAAAGAATCTATAATTAATTTACCAACAGGCAAAAATTATATTTTTTTAAAAATATTTCAGGCATTATACATACATTCGTGTTTCTGTAGATGTAAGCGACATAATTTGAATGTATAAAGAAAATACAAACGTGCGGCCCAGGAGTAAAAAGAAATAAAATATACATTTGCTTACAACCATACTTATCTACATAAGATTTTTATTTTTAACTTTTTAAAGCTACATCTTGGACAAATTAAGCTAAAATTTGACTTTAACTGCATTATTTACATATAATATATTAAACTGTCAATTGTTATTTTGCTTTGAATTATTTGCTTGTACACGGCTGGAAATTACTTTAATAAAAATTCTGGTAAAATTTGTTTCGCAATTTTTGTGAAATACATACATAGTTTTACTTTTTTAAGTAATTTAAATTTTACAGTAATATTAGTTACATGGGAGAATGAAAAGGATAAAGTGTAAAATACACGAGATGAATTTTGCTTCCAAATATTTTTTTTAAATTATAAAACTGCGTACAAAAACACAATAGTTCTTTACGCATTACAAAGCCCTAAAGTTTTAAAAATTCAACCTGAAATCTATTTCTAAGTTAGCAGAGCCCTAAGCAATCCTTTTATAAAAGTGCACTCAGGTAAACATATACAAGAATTTTTATTTTATTGTAATTGAAAAATCTTTAAAACTTTCAACTTATGAAGCTCTCAAATAATCGTTATAATTTTTGTCAAAAAGTATTCTTGTGAATGTTTTAAATTGTCTAAAAAATTAAAACAATAAAAATTTAATTGAAATTGTTTAGTCAGCTTTACAAGCACTTACCACATTCCAACTCGTACATTTAAAAACGAAATCATTTAAGTAAAATAAATTGTTTTAACTAAAATACCACTGAGTCTTAAAAGGGCTGAATTTTTTCAAATTTAATATTAGAAAACTTGGTAAAATCAATATTTTGTAACTATAGCTCTCGCGTAGTTCAGCATCAGGCAGGAGAGTTAAAAATATATTTACTTGAAAAAAATGAAAGTTTTACAAAACGCTAAAGATTATTGATATTTTTTGAGTAACAGAAACCTATTGAACCACCATTATATTTTTTTTTTATAAGTTTCAAGAAATACTTTTTTACATTTATTTATTGTTGGATCTTTGTTTCCATGAACCAGCAAAAAGTATTCTAATTTTCAATCCATAATTCCATATGAGTCCAGCAATTGGCAGATTAAATTTAAATTTTTAAATTAAATTAAACGCATATTTCAATGGTTTCGTTACCTTCAAACGTTTATATCCGCTATTTTGTAAGATGTTTCGAGTCAGTGCATTTGGATGTATTTCGATTCTATTAAATAATTGTCCATATAGGTAAGAATTTCTAATTAACTAGAGGTAAAATCAGCAAAATCTGGTCATAATGGGTCCAGATAAAAGCAAACACCGAAAAAACCCATCGTTACCAGTGCGTACTTAAATACATACATATATTAAATATTTTTCTTAGCCTGGGTGTCCACTAGCAAGTCACTTTCGGAAGAACTTCTGCAAGCATTTTGTGTTTTGAGTTTATTACGACGAACTTGCTGCATATCAACTACGGCTTTATTCGTTCTCCCAGAGTAGTTGATCAGGAACAAACACAAAATATATTTGGTGGGTGGTTTACACACACATACAATCAGTGATGCTAACAAATTAGAGGCAAAATGACCCAACCGAGTAGTCAAAAAGAGCTTAATTTAAAAATTGAAGATTCTACCGTTTTAAGTCTATGAATGTATTTATTATTCAATTTGTACTTCAAGATTTTTTTACAAAATAAAAGTAATAGAAAAAATAAAAAATAATACATAACGTCACCTAATACGCAAAAGGGCGTAACAACCAAAAACATCAAAATCGAGTTTTTGATTGATTATAATGCACTAAACTAAATTACATGTCTCTCCAGAATTTTGAATTTATACGTCAAGAAAAAACGATTTTACAAACGAAATTTAAAAGGCCGTAACAACAAGTGTATAAATTTCAAAAACAAAAAGGCGTAACAACACACTTGAATAAAAAAACTGACTCTTTTTATTTTTGAACAACTAAGTTGCCTACGATTTTTTTGCCAATTTGTGTTTGTACTTTTTTGTTTAATGTTAACGGTAATATTTTGAGGAGTGGTATTGTGAAAAAATCAAATATATATTAAAATATTTGTAAAAAAAAGTAAAATGGAAAATAATAATAAAGAAACTGAAGAAATCCACATCCGTTTAAAGTAAATCATTTAGATCATACATACTTTCTTGATTACAATTCGCTTCCAAAGAGATACCTATATATTCGACCAGGTAAAGAATCACTATTTGATGATCTACATATGCATTAAAAATTTTACTAATTTAAATTCATTTATACATAGGTAAAAAAAGGAGATCCCACAGTAAACATGATTCGTGCCTTGGCATACGACAATACTGGAATCATTTATTTTTAAACAAATATTGCGATGAATATGCGATTCTTCCACAACGAACAGCAAAAAATTCACTGATAACATACCCAAAGATTAAAAATTTCGACGAAGAAATGGAAACATATTCAAGACCTAAAATCTTTACTTCTTACAGATTGTCATTACTTTTATGACAACATTCTATTTGAAAATTATATATAATTTTTTTTAACATTCTATACTGAAGTATTTTTTATTTTTCTAAAATAAATTATTACATACATATTTAATAAATTTAATATTTTTTTAGTTTTTTATCATTTGAAATATTAAATTAATAGATATTTTAAAATATTTATGTACTCTGTAAATACAATGAATTTTAATAACATTTGTTTTTAATAAACTTACTACAAAATTTTTTATTACTTAATAAAGTGGGAAGAATACTTATATTCTAAAAACAAAATTTACATTTCTCATGTTTAATGTTGCTCCGTCTTTTTGTTTCAGAAAATCGAATGCCAAAAAGGCGTAACAGCCATAACTTAATAAATATTAACAAAAAATAAAAAAAATCTTAAGAAATAAGTCGTGTTTTAAGCAAGTCAAAAAAATATGTCTATTAAATCTAAAATATCTTTCATTCTACAACGTTTTTTGCTTCTCCTATAAAAAAATAAAAAGTGTTGTTACGTCCTTTTGCATATTAGGTGACGATATGTATGACTTACCCCAACTCATTTTTCCTGAAAAATATTTTCATAAAAGAAATTTCTCCTTTATCTCCATCCGCTAATGGGGTTGACATACAAAATTTAAAAAAAAAACCCTACAACTTCTACCGACGCCTATTTAAAAATCAAAAACATTTTATATATTAAAAAAACATAAAAATAAAAAAAAATTGGGGCTTTGGCAGGCCTATGTCAAGAGTATATAAGATTCGGCACAACCGAATAGAGCGCTCTTACTTGCCTTACTTACTTTTTTTGTACCAAATTCATAAACGTTTGTATTTGACAAATTACGGTTAAGTTATATTCCGTACTGTCATACTGCGAGCGAAAGCAAGTGCATTTTCTCTTACAAAAAATTTCAAAAGTAATTTGAAAACTTTTCCGGTGCAGACCTCTAATAAATATGTAAAAATTTATATAAATGAGTATTACATTTTCAAGAGAAGAAAAATACTTAATTAAATTTGTAGAATTTTGAAAAAAAGTTTAAATACATTTTTCAATAAAAAAAGACGCAGCAAATTTAATTTTCAATAAAAAAACAACAAAAAATTTATTATAAATTTGGAATTTATTTACGAAAATAAGGAAAAAAAGTTATTCCTAGTTATTCCTAGTCTCTTTGGGGACATGAGATGACGTCATGTATTTCATGTTAATATGATACTCAAACTCCTACAAATGTACATCTTCAGCACTTTGGCCAATTTCCTTTTCTTTCGTAGTTAAATTCTTGAAGAAACTACGTTTAAAGGTTGTGCAATTTCCCTTTGAACTTTTCTTCGGGCGGTTTTATCATTGCCTATAGCCTTGATAGAGTTTTGTTATTTTAAATTTATTGTTTTTGTGTTTTTTTTAATGCTCTAAACAAGGTATATTTTGTCTATTTTTAAAAATTTACAAAAGAACTAAAAAAAACCCAAAACGAAATCAAGCAAACAGGAGAATATACGTACCGTATGCCTGGCTTTATCAAAACAGTTTACAGCAAGTCGTTCAAACTACTTTCATTAAGCAACAACAACGTGTTTTCACATAATTGCTGCAAGCCGTGACGTCCAAAATATGACTTCTAATACGTTTTTATACGCGAAATACTTTTAAATGCCACTTCTGAAGGCAACTTCCGCAAGAAAACTGGGTCTGATTACCATTAAAAAAATTTATTTTAAAAATTTTTTATATATAAACCAAATATGGCAGAGGTGATTTTAATTTGTATCTTAAGTAACTTTTAGCTGAAACACAATTTAAAAGTTAGTTATATTAATGGAGTTTCGTGTCGAAAAGGAAATGTTCATTTACAATCATCTTAACTGCTACTTAAAATAAGTGTAATAAACATAAGTGCTTATATAAATAAGTATGAAAAAAAAAAAATTTAATATCCGTTTTTAATTTTATAAAAATATCCTAGAAAAGCAATTTAAGCAAGTGCCAAGGATAAGGATTTTTTTTTCTTTATTTTTACCTTTATTTAATTTTTTAATACATTAAACTACTAACTTTTACTTATTTAACTTTTTCTTAGTAAAGCAAAAGTAAATTTTTCCCAACATTAAAGATAAAAGTAGGAACAAAGTCAAAGTTAAAAAGATAGGAATTATTGTATTCTAGATTTTAAAAAAATAAAACCATACATTTACCCCAAGTATAGGTACATTAAGACGCCTAATTGACTCTTTTAATTTTCCTAAGGATCCACACGTTTATCCCTTTGTTCTTTTATTTTTCTTGTTTAGCAATCATTTTACGTGTTTCAAGTAAAAGGATTAAAGTTCTAACAACAAAGTATGTAGATTGCTAACTTTAGCTGTTAAGTTTACTTTGAAGTGTATTGTGGATTATTATGTTTTGTTTTTCCTCAGAGGTGAATCTTGCTCACATTTATTTGGATGTGAATAAACCCAACAAGCAAAAAGCTGATATATATTTTAAATAGTTCAGATTGTTTCCAAATTTTTGTATCGTGTAATATACAGTTATTATTAAGAAGTTTTAAACGTTAACGAAAGTTTAAACAAGTAAGAATGTTATAGTAGGTCAAGCCCGACCATATTAACCCTACACCATATAAAAAAATTTTACGATAATTTTTGTATGCAGTAGACATCATTTAGGTGTTTTTTCGAGTTAATGAATGTTTTAACAACAACAATAACGACAAATTTGCAAACACAAATGAATGCGCTCAAGAATAATTTTTTACACCAATCATACAACAATATTTACACATTCTATTCAGTATTTATTTATATGAATGTATGAGTAATATCTTTTTTTCGGTTGGAGTTGTTTTTTATTTGCTTTCTCTTGTGGGTTAATTCATTTAGTTTGTTTAACATTGAATGAAAAACACTATGTTGTTGAAAAACAAACGAATGTATTTTAACGGCATTTGAGTGTAGTCATGCAGACGTCTAGTATTCAGTATAATAGTTGGTGGCATAAAGATAAACATTTGTGCAAAAATTTGTGAAAATGGAACAATATTAGATTCAGTTATAGCCAAAAAAGCTTGTTCCGGGAGGACATTTGTATAAAGGCAATGTCAAAAAATGGGCGGCTCATAAGTATTTTTTTTAGTATCCCACTTGGAAGCTTAAACGTAGACATATATGCAAAATTTTGTGAAAATAGAGTAAAAATCGAGTCAGCTTTGGCAAAAATGCTTATTCCGGAAAGGCATTTCTAAAGGGGCTATGCCAAAAAAAATACGAGTGCCAAAAAACTAGTATTTGGCAAATTTCATCAAAATAACTTTTAAATCGCGACCCGTGCTTTTATCCCAAGAATACATAAAGGCCAACCGGACGCCCGGGCATGCCTAAGTCAGCTCAAAAAGTGATTCTGAGTCGTCCGGTAAGCTTTGAGTTGGGTCTCAGACCATTATTTTTGGGCATAACAAATATCTGAACACACGCCTAGTACCCCTACCACGTATTTGGTGTGGGTATAAAAAAGGATCTTGTGGCGATATTTCGTTTATATGACCTTCAGACTACACATTTTTGTAAATTGTAAATGGTCGAAAGATTTTCGTATAAAACCCCATTAAATTCACTCTTTTTTTAATTGACTTTTCTTTAGTTGTTTTGCAAAAAATCGAATTAAAAACTCTAAGAGTTCAAACTATTTGGCTTTCTGGGTACTTAGTTGTAAAAATTTACATAAGCATCATAAACTACACCATTTCCATATCTGAACATGTACATCAGTGCAAATATAAGACTTGTGAAATTTGATTCTACCCCTTTCAATCTTTATTTGAAAATTTTATTTACAAATTTTTGCTTTTTATTTAGCTTAATAAATCCTAATGCAAATCGGGTTTGAAATTAAAAAACTTTAAATCTTTTTTGTGAAAGATATTATAGTTTGAAAGACTTTTCGTTAGTCTGTAATATATCATACACGCAGAGAAAAAACATGATTGGGCATGATCACGACAATCATAAGGATTTTTTCCGCAATAAAATTTGGTTGGTGTAAAAATACAAAAGTTATTTTTGTTTGATTTGAACGTCTATTTGTTACGATAAACAAGTATGTGATCACATTTAATCATTATATGACTACCGTTAATTAAATCTTTATTATAAAAACCTTCAAATCATAGTATGATATTATAACTTGTTTTACCCAACAAATAATTATATGTATGTTTGCAAAATATTATAATAATGACGGACGAAACAACAGTATGGTCCCAAGGAAATCAAATAATGTTTAAGGTTTGATAATTTTTTGTTTTGCTCCATTCTTCTTATTGTTGAGTGTTATGCGTTATTAAAGAATTTTACTGTGAGCTGTCAGCAAATAAAAAATTAAAGATCAAATGTTAAAACAGAATATATAAAACAATATTTAAAATAAAAAAACACAAAGTGTTGTAAAAAAATACTATTTAAATAGTAAATATAAGGTGCAAAAAAGGAATATGTAAATTAAGATTGTCAGTTAACGTATTTGTATGGTATAAACATATTTTTAAACATATAATAAACCATTTTATTTTAATCTGATTTTTTTTAATCATCCACTACGTTGAAAATTTTCACAAATATTTAAACAATTTATTACATCACACATTTTGAAAATTTTTGTAAGCAAAAATTTGTTTTTAAGTAATCATACCATCATTTCGAGGCAATTATGTTTTTTAACACTTCACGTTGGGTTGAAATGGTTCGAAAGTGACGCTTAATTGAGTTTTTAAAATTAAGTTTTTGTATTAATATTTGGTATCAGATAAAACTAAATAAAATTCTACATCACTATGTAAATTTTCAAGCATCTATGTTGTCAGATGGCTCCGTAGTGACGTGTCAAAGTAAAAAATTTTTCTCGATCTTTTTAAAAATCGAAAAAGGAGTAATTTTGCATTAAACGAGTTCGTAATTTCCAAATTTAACGTTAACAGAGTGTAATTTTAGGAATGGAACATTTAACTTTAGGTATTAAAGTTTACAAAAATGATGTAGTGTTTTTGAAAATATTTTTGACGATTTTTTTAAAAAAGGTCCAAAATTGGCCTATTTTTGATGTTTCGTGAACCATAACTTCTAAGTTAGTTAAGGTTGGGTTTCGAATCTTATATTTTTTAAAAGTATAAAATCTTAGCTGTTTTGTTGCTCCATTTTTTGCTATTAACATTTTTCTGTTTGAAGTCGCGTTTTTTCAAAGTCATGTGTTTAACAAAACTAACGTTCGTTCAATGCTTTCTACTGTTGTTATTGTTGTCCGAGGATTTTAATTTCAATAGAGATAGGCGCGTGAACAAGTTTCAGTCATCCTTATTCACGAGAGTGTTAAAATGGTTTTGTATGACTCCTACAATACATAAATTTTTAATTCATGGTCCCGAAATCATAAAATATGCCCTTTTACCGATTGGAGAACTTTCAGAAGAAGCTCAGGAAGCCAGAAATAAGGATTTTAAAAATTATAGGAAACACTTTACTCGCAAATGCATCCGAGAAAAGTCGAATGAAGATATTTTAAATAGAATTTTTCTCAGTTCAGATATACAGTGAACTCGCGAAAACGTGAATATCCAGAAACGTGAACATCCAGAAACGTGAACACTTTTTATTTAACATTAACTACTCTAAAACGTGAACAAACATTGAAAGCCCTCAAACGTGAACAGTTTTTTCTGAGGTTTTTTGTTTGTTTACATTAATTTTATTAGTTTTGGGAGTCCCCGAATTATGCAATAAAAGGATCTATAAGCGATATACATAGTTTTATTTGCAAAAGGTTGATTTTTGTGGTCAGATTAATAAGACAATTATGTATTACCCAAAAGCTTAGGTTTTAAAATTTTTAAATTGGACTTTTCGAGTTAAAGCGTTGTTAAGTTTTGACTAGATTTGGATGTTTTTGAACTAATAACAATAAATTGATAAAAAAAAATTAAATTCGTTAGAAAATAATTAAAACATATCCAATCAGAAACGTGAACAAAATCGAAAACATGAACACCCTTGGTAAAAATTAGTTCACGTTTTCGCGAGTTCACTGTATTCATATCTAGTATAAATAAACAAAATGAGCGGATAGAAAAGCGACAATTATCAAATTCCGAACTACAGCTTTTGCTATCGACTATTATTTTTCAAGAAATACATGATAGTGAGAGTAAGATAGCGAAGATTATGATGATGAAGTTGAGGATGAACATAATATGGTTTCTTTTTAAGTGTTTGACAATTATTGATAAACAAATATAAAAATTTATTTCATTACTTTTTTAAAAAAGTTGTAAAATTCTTGAAATCCTTTAAAACCCAAATTTAAATTAGACTCATATTCGTATTTATGCAAAATATATATTTATTTTTTTATTTTTTAGAAAAAGACAATATAAGCTTTTGTTTGCTTCTCATTTTTTTTAAAAAAATCACTTTCCATTATAAAATTACGGCGAAAATTCCGAAACAAACTATAATTTTCCGAAAAAAAAAATGTCTATAAAATCAGAATATGCCTTTTTATGCATATTTAACGATTTGAAAAAAAATTTCAAAAAAATTTATATTACGGCTCCCATTATTTAATCGCCACTTTTGGTGTCATCGAACCCACTGTGCGTTTGTTGAAAGTCATTCTATAATTGCAAAAATATCTGTGACGTTTGCAACCAGACAAATTATTTTTAAAAAAGTATTTGATAATAAAAATTCACTAAATTTACCAATTAAAAATTGCGTACCTTTATTTTGTTTACTTCGTAAAATACGCGTTAATTGCAAAAAAGAAATAAACTATTCTTTAATCCTGAGGTACACATATGTGTAACAAGAAAACACTGTAGGTTTTCTTCGCAAAAATTTATGCTGAAATAAAAACTTACTCTTTAAATCGTTTAACCAATCTATGTTCTTTACAAAACTATACTAAAATTATACACAACCTGTCAATGTGCGAAAAAAGTTAAAAAATTGTTTCAACTCATATCCTACTAGAAAAGAAATTTTAGCCGTTAAATTGAATAACACATTTAAAAGATTCAACTTGAAAACAATGCTATATTTTAAATACATAGTGAACCTAAAAATCACAAAAAAAATTAAAAAAGTAACAAAATTTACAACAAGAAAAATATTTGAAGTGCACATATGTACACCCAGGGTCTCAAGAGGCTAAGAAGCTTTTTATATTAAAATTACCATTAATCGACAATTATATATTCTCAAAAATTTAAAAAAGTGGCACAATTTTAATAAATAGGTTAAAAACCTGATTTTAATATTCAGTGTTTTTAGACTTATTAATTCATAGCACTTTTATTTAGCCATATTTTGACTACCGAAATAACTAATATGGTCATCTACCGAAATGTTATGATTACACGGGATCATATAATAGTTGTGTACAACAATATTATGATAGTGCGATACATTTTATAAGTCTGTGGGATCATATTATGATCCCAAGAGTAATTTTATGGTCGTAGGGGAGTATGGTTACAAAATATTATGTTATGATTGTATGAGATTATGCAATTATTATTTAGAACAATTTTGTGATTCTGTAAAACAGCCACATAATAATAAGGGAATTTAAAAAAGTGGTGAAGAAATACTTTTTTTAAACTAACTATGACTGCACCAAATCAATACTTTGTTTGGCTACAATCATACAACCTAATCATTGTATGGTGCTCTCAGATTATGATTAGCTCAAGCTTATTTTTTCTTTTCGTGTAGGCGCAAAATTAAGCCGCACTCTTAAAAGTTAGTAAAACCAACATATTAGTTTGCAAAAAGGTCTAAAAATAAACTTTATTCTGAATCTAAAAAATATATGATTTATTAATGGTGAATGGGTCAAAAAATTAGAGATGTTTTTATTAATTTATTTTTACGCTGGTGACAAAAATTTAAAAATTTGCTTAAATCGTGGAGTATAAGACACATTTTTTTAGTAATTTGTTTATTTTCTTAGGACAAAAGTAAAGTTAACTACAAAGATTTCTGTTCCAAAGAATTTGTGAATTTTCAACTCTTTATCTGGCAAAGGGTTAGGTCAAGGCATAACTTTTTTAATTTTGTGGGGCCTGACTTAAAAAGGTCTATAAAACAGATTTTGCATGAAAATATATTCTTTTAAGGCCCTCAAATTGACAGATATTCGAATACCTTACTACAGGTCGAAATCGAAAGTAATACATTTTATGTCAATTTGACCTTCCTTAAGAATGGAAAAATAAACTGAAATTAATTTAAAATTGCCAGAGAATAAATTTTTTTACAAATGTATTATATTAGTTACATGTGGAGTAACTTTACGAAGATCAAAATATACTAGCTATATTGTGTGCAGGTTTTCTTCTGCATGAAGCAAATCTAGAACTATAGTTTTAATTTTTGCAAAAGTAAAAGATTCAATTCGATGTGTCCCTCTTTTGCGATTTTTAGAATCTTTTTGTTGATATTTTTGAGAAACAGTGTTTTATATATGCAAATTTTTATGGCAATTTTATTACAAAAAAGTAAATGTTATTGTTTTTTGTTGTTAAACAACCAATTTTTTGTGTTGAATTTGGTGGGCAATTTTTTTAAAGCTGTGAAGGGTGCTTTAACTCAAATTTGAATCTAAAGAGAAAAATTCTTAACACTAACAAATAAAATAAAATTTACTGTTTATATACAAAAAAAAAATCAAATATCAAATAATCGAATAAATAATTAAATTTTTCTTTTCTAAAAATTTGTTTTGCTTGCATGGAAACTAATATACAAACAAACATTTTTAGTATTGTAGGTTGTCTATTTTTATGCTATAAACACATAGACAAATGAAGGCTACCGACTACATTATTTTGACGGCATCACAACTTCAGATCAACATGACCACTGTTGTAGGTATGGCCGAATTGAACTTATTTACACCGATAAAATTGTGCTTAAGCCCATACTAGTTAGTGACTTTTTGCTACCGATGGCAAGTGTCAGTTATGAAGTGATCAGCATGCCAGAGGAAGTTGCGTCGGAGTTGTCAGACGATGCTTTTTTAAAAAATCTACGAGATTTTTAAATGGTCGGATGATAGTATGGTCTTGTAAATGTAACATTTTCACTGCGTTTCCTTTTTATATTAATAAAGGTAAATAAAGATAATCTAATATTTTTTTCAACGAAGGATTTGGTTTAAAACATATTTTCAAGAATTCGATCTTAAAATTTAAGTATGTATTCTTGATTTAAGACTTTTACTAAGAACACAATCTTAAAAAATAAGTTGAAAAGTAAGTAGAATTATCGTTAAGCACAACTTACCATTCAACTGTAAAAAGTACTTATTGTTGTTAGCGATGTCCTGAAACAAATCTTATATTATTATGGTAGGCATACCCCAAAAAAATAAGTACTTTTATTTTTAATGATTTAATTTAAAAAATAAGTAGTCGCCAACAGTTTTAAAATAAGAAGAAGACTTTTTTAATTCTATTTTTATTTATATTATATACTTAATATTTTTAATTTAAAAATGACATTTTTTGTACCGCAAATGAGATTCGAACCAGGGACTTTCCGCACTCAAGCAACAGCGCGCTACCTCAAGACCACCGAAATACTTTGTTTTTAAATGTAAAATAATATATTGAAACAACAAGTTTTGTTTTGCTTGATTTGTTGAAGTAATCCGAGTAGACTTGATTTATAATAATAATTATCATGAGTTCAAATGATTTTTCAAATTATAACGTAATTTTAATGAGTCATTACAATTAAAATAACAAATAGTAGAAAAGTGGCATTAAGGCTACAAAATAATGAATTAAGGAAGTCATTACAAGAAAATTTGTAGGTGAAGTTTTTGCTGGGTATATTTAAAAATAATGTTTTTCAACATTTTTAACATATTTTACATGTTGTATGTAAGCAAAATCACACAATCTTAGACTTAAAGTGTTAAGGAGCAAGTTGTTGCTTAAAAATCTTTGGGGTTTTAACGCTTTTCCAGCTTGAACTAAAGCGAGCATTAATTTAAATGAGGTTTTAAGCCGAAGTCGCAAAACTATTATTTTTAGAATGTTTAGTAAAACCACAAATCGTTCCATATTTCTAACATTTTTAAAGATCTTATCCATCGTCCAACAGAGTGTAGTTACTGACCTAAATAGAAAGACATTTAGTTAAGGATCATGAAAAACAAGTTAAAAAAAATTTATTGAACTTATTTGATATTTATTTTTATTGTAAATAAGAAACTTTTTTTATTGCAGACATCAATAAAAGTAAATATTTCTTTTATGTTACATATTTGTACATTTCTTTTATGTTTAATTTGAAAAGTTCAAACGAATCGGCGCCCAGCCTCTTTAATATGTTTACAATACATATTTGATATGTTACAAATTGTTTAAAGTGTACTGTGTCAAATCTTAACATTACAGCAATTGTTTTCAGTGACGGTATTAAAAACTTCTGCTGGAAAAAAAAAACTTGCGAAAGTTTTATTTCAGATTGTTTTGTGCAGTGTAGCGGTTGTAGTTTTAGTTGTTGCCGTTGTTAGTTTATTTTATAAAAGTTTTTTTTATTACAAAGTGTGTGTAATGTTATGTATGTATGTATGTATTTATGTAAAGGAATTATGTAGAATTTTTCCAATATTTAGTGAAAACCCATGTTTGAAAAGTTAATATAAATAAACCATTAAAATTTCCATTTTTATAGTAAAACTGTTTGTATTCTTTTAATAAAATTGATATGAGTGTTTGTTTTAGTATATCTATGTATATATTAACTAACACACACACACACTCAAATGTATATTTGCCTGAAAATAAATATGGACAGAGTTTTTTAAAGAAAAAATAGTTTTTACATCCTTAAGCATTACAGAACCAACCAATTCTTATATGGTTATAACGTTAATCCACTAAATATGGTTATTTAATAAGTACAAACGGTTCTTGTCACATAAATTTTACCGTAAAAGTTAAAGGTAATAATTTTAGGTACGACTTAGTAAAATTTAATACACATAACATCCTAAATTAAATTTTAACATAATCATGATGGCATCGACTTGAGACCGAAATAAAAAAAATTATGTCTTTGCCCTTTATAGGCTATACAAAACATTAAATTGAGTTTCAAAACTTTTATTTGTATTTAAGAGAAGGGAAGAAAGCTTTATAAGTGCAAGTAACAAGTTTTTGTACTTAGTTTCAAACTTAATGTTTAAATAAAAAAAATATAAGAAATTAGTTGAAGGTGTATAATATAACGAAAGTAGATATTAAATATCATGAATCAATTACCTAAATTTTAAAATATATTCATTCATTTTACTCCTGTAAGGAGAATTTGTGATGAACAGTGCTGTGCAATAAACTAAAATTTATTATAAATTTTATTAATTGAATTGTACGACATTATATTGCCCAGCTTGACCAACTACAACGTTTTGACTTTTTTTTATTTGTGCTCAATACTTTAAACTGTATTGAAATTATTGCTGTCGGTAGCTCAAAGTTGTATCTATTTTAGAAAATTTTGTAATAAAACTTGATATTTATTTAAGTCAAAAGATTAATAAAAATAAAATATATTAAAATAGAAATTAGCTGACAACGTGTTTTATTAAACCTAAAATGTTTTTAACGTATAAATTTACTTAGTGTATGCAAAATAATTTTTGTTAGTTTAGGATCGATTTAATTAAAATATGCTTCAAAGCATTCCGTATGAGTACATATACACATGTAACCCTTATATTTTTTATTTCACACATACAGACATCCAGCGTTGCCAGAAGCTATGTGAAGGAAATCATCATTTGGCAAAAATTATGAGCTCTATAATGTCTGCGAAATTGTCCATAAGGTTGAAAAGACGAGCTTCTATTATATCGTCATCTAATTTTAAAATATCCTTTTCATTAATTTAGTTTAGTACTTAACTTTTTTGTTATTAACACTTTAGAACCAAGTTTGATCCCTACAAAATTTTTATTTTTTGCATATGAAAACACTTGTAATTTTGTTCTATTTTACACTTTGTTTGCGTTAGTTTTGGAAAGAAAATTTTATTTAAAAAGCAAGTCTTCACCGACATTCTTTGTCGTTGTTTTATAAAATCTTTCCCAAAAACATTTGCTTTCTTCAGAAATCAGTGTTTCTCTGAAAAACAACCGCTTTTATGTTTTACCCTAGACCCTAATTTATTTTATGCCAAGTACCACCGTATGATAAATTGAATCGACTACGTGAGGTACAGTCAATAATGGAGCAATTTTAACAAAAAACGACTGGCCTATTATCCTTTTTCATGTTCTAATGTTTGAAATATATGAGATACTCATGAAATATGTGTGATACTCATGGTAAGTTCTGGATTATTCACTACAGGATTCTATTTATCAGTTGGAGGTAAATAAACCAAAACTTTTTTAAAGATAAAGTAACTTTAGAGGCAGTTTACTTCAAAATACATCCTTTGGAAGGACGCATGCACTAATTAAAAAACTTATACGAGTTTTAACCAAAAAGTTAATTGGTTTAATTTAACAAAAAGGGTTTTATATAAATTAAGTTAAAACAATACAATGCCACTTTAATTTATTGGTAGAGTCTCAGCCTGGTAATGAGAAAGTCCAGCTTCAATGCTTGATTGGGTTAAAATATCTCTTTATTATTTTTATATCCTTTTTTGATTTCTATTATTTTTAACCTATTTTCTTTACTCTGGTTTGTTTGTTTTTACTTTCCTTCTGTGGTGTATTGATTGAGTTTAGCTCTGTTAAGTTGTGTTAGTTTTTTAATATAGTGGTAAGCATGATACAAAGAACCAGGTAGTCTCGTCGGCTCAAGTAATTAGTGCCAATATGTCAAAATTATGTTCTCCCTGTGAAAATAAAACAACAAAAATTATTACTGATCGTTTTTTTCTATGAGCTGTTGTTTGACACTTTGGTACTGATTTGTAGTTATTGCAGGGACAAGTTTACCCGATTAGTTGTATCATGGTGGTAAGTAAATAAAAGTAAAATTAACACTTTGAATAGCAGAATGCTTTGTTGGTCATGTGGATAGAGGGTTCGCTTTTCATTAATAAGGTCCCAGGTTCGAGTCGTTGTTGTGGCTGCTGGTAAGTATTAAGTATAAAATTAGTTGTATGATTTATTTACAAATCATAATATGTTTAATAAAATTAAATATTTATATTAAATAAATTAAAAATAAAATTAAATAATAATAAATAAATATAAATTGATAAATAAAATAAATATGTTTCAAACTTACAATAATTGAACTAATATGTACTTTTAACTAAATAATCTAAAAAGAATTTAAATAATTTTGTGTCATTTTAATTAAATTTCTTAACTTTCAATAAAGTAGAAACAAACTTTAAATTTACAAATTCATTAATTTTTATTGTTAATTTGTTTGCAGGCTAAGAATGAAAACAAATTCGCAGCTAGTCCCACGGTGTCGAAAGAAAACTAACACAAACGAAAAGCAGTCATTCATTTTTCGAAGAAGCGTTCGCCTGGCTTTATACTTATAATGTAGAGTTTTCAAAATACAAAATTGCTATATTTACATTTACTTATAAAAACGCTTAGATTAAATATAAAATCGCTAAAGGCTAAAAATTCTTACCTTAAATACATAGTCCGGCATTACTTTTATTTGCTACAAACGACAGTAAAAATAAAATACAAAATATTGTTTTTTGAAGCAAATTAAAAACCAAAAAATTATTTTACATTTTGTATAAGCTGGAAATACATCCACATCCGCTCGCTCGAAACATTTTGCAACATAGTGGACACACCCGTTTGAAAAGGAGGGATACTATTGCGCTTAGATGAAATTATTTATTTCCTTATGATAACTTAAATTTTAGTCTGGCACTGGCCGGACTAAAATTAAATATATAGCCCTAAGATTTGAATACTTATTGTTAGTTCGCCAAAGGCGGAGATTCAATAATAAAAAAAATATGAAGAAAAAAAAAAAAAAATTTGTATAAGATTAAATAACCCATTTGATAATGTTTACAAGCATACAAATGTTTGCAAATATGTACATACATATATAAAATATGAGCTAACCATATATCCTAATGTGTACAGATTTTTTCTCGGATTTTGCTTATAAAGAGTTGAAGGTTTTTTTACCTTCACCATATAAATATTATGGGCTTGTACAGATACATATGTTTTTAATTTTGCCTGCTGTGCCTCCATCCGACCCGACCCAATCGAGTGTCGCTGTATTCTGGTAAATAAAGTACAAGTCGTGAAAAATTAAGATTCTATTTTGACCAAGCTCATTGAAATTAGTGATACATATATTCACATCGCCAAAGTACAAATATCCTGCTGGAATGGGTATTTTCAGCTACAACTCCTTAGAACATAACTTAGCTCCACAAAATTTTGCACATGTTCAAAACTTTATACTTTCGGTCGTTAAAATAAATATTTTTTTGATCGACTAGTTATTTCACATAAGTACCAATAATCTGCCGGAATATGTCTGAAAAGTATTTTGGTAGCACCATATTCAGCCGCTGGTCCTAAAAAAATTTCTACTCACGAAAATCAGATTTTAGTCCCATTACCTGCGAATAAATATTTCTATCGAGATATAAATTCCTTGACCTTAACACAGTTTGCCAAAATCGGTCTATTACTCATGCTTTCGCCCATACATTAAAGACATTAACCAGAAAATATTCTATGAATATCGGCATTGGCACCAAGTCTTGCTCGTATAGTTTTTATGAAAAAAGAAATTATTTTGCAGAATTTTCCGGCAGTCGCTTTACAACTTACCCTTGGTTCCCAGCTACTAAAAATCCTGCTGTAGTTCTAATATGTGTTGAAGCTTAATATTAAATAAATTGTGATGTAGAGCACAATATATATAGTTCGGTCAAGACTATAAGATCATAATTTTAATTTTTGCTTGTTTTTATTTTAATTTCAAAAATTTAAACACAAGTGACTGATTTCGACACTTATTGGGGTTTCGCACACTATATAAACAAACTACTTAGTGCGCGGTAAGCTTGTTCTAAAATGCCACCGTTTTCGTTCGAATTGATTTTCTTTCGACTCGTCGCAAATTTTAGAGTTCTATCTCATCAAAAAAAAAGAAACATTTTTGATGCAAAAATGGACCACTGTGCGTCGTGCTTAAAACTTTTTTTAGGATGGAATTCAGCTGTTTTTCGGTAAAAATCGACATCGTGGGGCTGACTGTTAATTGGGATTACAAGTCTCTAAATTACAATCAATTTTGATTCTGTCTATATTAAGCATAGCAGTTGGCATAAGATCATGAATATAAGTACATAAAATTTCTTAATAAATTTTTTTGTACTTAAGCCAGATATAGCCAAAAACTCATATTCTGGACGAAAAAGCTTTAATTGACTCTGGAGGAGATTCGACCAAGGTAAAAATTAATGTTTTATAATGCGATTTGATATTAAAAAATTTCGGTAAAAGAAAAAATCGTATATTAATTTTATGATTTTATAGGGGTCCTATTAAAAATTTGTTTTTCACAAAGTATTTATTAAGTACAATAGCCTTGTACAAAAATAATACATATTTTAAAATATCAGATATTTCATATTTAATTTCTACTATAGACTTTGGAAATGCGTCTAAAGAAACAAATAAAAACATTTGAACTACAACATGCAATGTTATATTTTAAATTAAATAAAATCTACCTCCTAAGCCGTAAGTAAAATATTTGTTAATAATTTTTTTGTAGGAGTTTTTCCTTCTTACTTTTTTGTAACAAGTGCTTTATCTTATATCTACTGATGGTTTTAAATTAAAATTAAATTAATTTTTTCTATTATTTATTTAGAATTCTAAAAAATCCTATTTGGTTTTATAAATATTTGCACTCAAGTAATAAAAAATTACAAGTAAATATTGTTTAAATACATAAGATTTGTATAATACTTATGTGTATGTATGTGTAGGAAAAATTGTGCTGGTACTAATATTTTATAATATTTTATAATCTCATATATCATTAAAATTAATCCACTGAGAATGATGTGGCCTTCAGAAATCCTTAACGTTCTTTTTTCTTTGGTGTTTATTTTATTACAAAAACAACAACAATAAGAACAAACAGCTAAGGCAAGGACTTTTTTAGGAAAATATTACAGCATCCTATATTCATTGTACCACTTTACTAAATACATACAATTAAACACACATACACAGCCTATCACAACAAATTTATAAATAAAATATTTTTTAGCAGTAATTTAAGCCGCCACACCACCACATTCGTAAGGGAAGAATACATTGTAAATGAAAAATATTTAAAGTAATTAGAAGACAAGTTACTTATAAAACTAAAAAAGACTGACGTTAAAATTGCGTTTGCGAATTTAGACGAATTCGCAACTGCGACATATGCTTGGGAAAATTAGTTCAAATTTATTAACAAAAAAACACTTTAGCAATTAGAGCCTTATTACCAAACATTTTTTCTTTAGATACGTTGAACTGTTGTATTTACGCGCGAAAAATATATTAATAAAAAAGAATTTAAGTATTATTTTAATTAAGCAGTCACCCGGTCAGGAAGTTTTTCCAGTCACCAGTATAGATACTTTGCAAGCTTGGATTAAAAATTTTAATAAGATAAGAAGTTTCTTATACAATTGTTAACAATTAAAGATTAAAAATTATTTTGTCGAAAATATAAAAAAAAATTATCCTAAAAACTTAAAAATAGTAAAACATTAAATGGTGCTAAATGCATAATTGAATGAATGCATTCTGCTGGGTGTTAAAAGTGAGGAAAAATTCCTTAAAGTTACCCCAAATTTTTTTCAAACAATTATATATATGTGGGGATCGTTTAATATATTGTAACCACTTTTAACATCATAACATAAAAAACTCCAAGAACTGCGATATTCTTTAGTAGTTTCAATGTAACAAATAACTATTACTATTCAAATAGTTTAGAATTTTACGTACTTATTTCCTAAATTTCGAAACTTTATTTTGAAGTTTACTGATAAGTCCAACAGTATAAACTCTTATGTTTTTTATGCTCATTGACTTAAAGTTTATTTTTCCTATAAAAGGCTTTTTACAGAAATCGTATTTTCTTTGTTTAGCGGCATGTCTGATGAGGAATTACTAACAATTAATTTGAAAAAAATCCAACTCGTTAGTAATTTGCCATCCCACGCTTAATTGCTGTTGTGCGAATGTGTCTTTAAAAATGTTCTTTAATGTAATATTTGTAGAAGGAGCATGAAACCAAACGATCTAAAAATTATCACGTAGAATATCTAAAATTGTACGTTTGTATGTGTTAATGTCGGTATCATCATGGAAGAAGGATATTTCTGTCATATTTGTTGTAAAGTATGTGAGAACATGTATCTACTACATACATACATACATACATACATATTTATGTTGATTGCTTGTTGGTATAAATGTAAAACATTAATACACACTTATTTATGTGCATACATACTAATGTTTACTAATGTTTACTTAACATTCTTTTACATAAACAAAATAAAAGGAATTAAAAAAAACGTGGATAAATAACAAACCGGCCCAAATATGACGTGTCTGGGCCAACTCCCACTTTAAGTGAGAAAAATGGATGTTCGTGATACTTCCTTTCTTAACTTTTTTATTTGCTTCTGTGAAAGTAAACAGAAGGGTTTCCCTCTAATTTTGCCACATTCAAGTTTATAAAATCTCCATAAACTTTTACAGTAATTTTTCTTACTTTCTTAAGTTTTCAATTCATACCTATTGGACATAATATTCTAGACCTTACTTACTCTTTGTAGTGGGAAAGCAATGGGGGATAACTAGTAGATTTTTTACAACTTTCCTTCTCCAATTAGCAGTATGTCTCATTTAGAGTTACTTCTTATTTGATTGGAACCAGGGTAAATCTAAGAAGTCTTAGAAGGACTAACTGGTCCAAATAAGAGAAACTGCTGAATGAAAAATATGTCATTTAAGATCTATTAATTAGTTGAAAATTGCTTCTATACTTGGCAATTTGATAATTTTGTTACACAATTTTATGATGCATCATGCCACCCCACGGCGAACGTAGCGCAACTCGAAACGTCCCTGGTAAAACAAGTAACAGAGAGTAGAGAGGTAAGAAGTTCATTAGCTCTTTAAGCTAGCCAGTATCGTTGACCAATTTGAGCGCTGGGACGAGTGTAAAGATTTTACAAATTGTTAAGGCAAAGTGGAACTCATGAAAGATTTTCTGCAGAAATATTGAGAGTTTTTGTGAAAAAGCCCTTATGCGAAAAACTATGGTTAGCAATCCAGCTATACCCAGCACGACCTGTAGGTAATATAAAAAGTGAAACGAGAGCAGCGGGGAATTTCAGAGCGCATTACTGGACGCTCAACTTCAAGGCTGCGCGGCTGTTTTCGCGCTGCCAGATATGCTCACAACTGTAATGGAGTTTGCGATATTGTCTTTAAGGGGAAGGTGGAATGGGCAAATGACCCATCCCAACCGTATAAATAACTGGACCATTCGGGATCATTCCGATACTAGTTCAACATTGCAAAGGTGGGACTGTTCCTTGGCTGGTTGGGATCTTAGGAAAATTCCTAAGGTGAAATTATTAACCTGTATACTGGAGTTGTTGTTCTACCAAAGACAGGTAAGAGCAATCACTATTGTCCAAAGGATTTTAGACCCATCGGCCTTTTAGTCGTTAATCTTGATAACTATGGACCAACAGCACGGCTATATAAAGGGGATATCCGTGGAGATGACACTTCAATCAGTCGTTTCTTGGATTGAAAGAACCTTTAACTACAATAAAAGCGCACTCTTTAAAAACAAATATTTTCAACAATTTTGTAAGTGCAAGCTGCCAGCGAGCTACCTACTGAAGTTAGATATGGCTAAGATAGACCCGTGAACGTGGGGTTGAAATTAAAGTTGGAAAGAACCCAATCGTTTTTTGATCAGAGCGGGAAAAATTGGTACATTGACTACAAAGAAATTGGGTGATACCAACCTGGCATTAAAGGGCACCTAGGAGTGATACTCGACAGAAAACTGTCGTGAAGACTAAATGTGGAGGAACCAAATTGCTATAGCTTTCTGCCAATTACTAGGTACCATAGATGCCTATACTGCCTTAAGACTACAGTGTATTCCAAGCAGAGATTCTGGTAGCCAAATTTGAAGCTGACCTTGTTTTGTCCTCTTAAACTGAACATTTTTACGGGAACATATAAACGATAAAAGCAATTTCCGTATACTTCGCCTCTTGAACAATTTTTAAAGTGTGCAAGGGTCCGTTGGCAGGCTTTGTAACGAGAGACAAGTGCACATATATTTGTTTTTGTGACACACTTGTATGGAGAAAAAAAAAGGTAACTGATTAGCTGGCTGATTCTTGGTCCTCTTCCGTTCTACAATAAGCGTATAGACTTCGCAATGAGAGTCAGAGCCACAGACGTCTAGGTAATACCACTTCATTAAAAGTCTCAAAAATGTGTGGAGGTTTTAAGACCCGGGGACTACAAGGTTTCTTTTACCCTTTTGAAATAGCTTTTATAGACTCCTAGTAATGGTGAAAACAGGTCACTGTTGAAAGCGGTATCCGCAAAAGAAAACGGAACGACTAGCCAGCGATGATTGCAGGTTTATTGATATACCGTGGGATAAAGAGGCTGTTAAGCATATTCTGTGTCGGTGTTTAGCACTCGCAAGCTTCAGACCAAACTGTTAAGAGTATTATTTATACTTAAGAAAATGTCTTGGAGTGGTAAGACAAGGCTGTTGGCATTTACCATTGAATAAGTTAAGCTAGTTATTGCTTATTCTTATCTGTTAATACTCAGACCCCAAAGGGTGTTCAGAGTCAGCCAGTTAAACCAAGCTTCACCGAACCTATTATTTCTGCAGCGGATTTTGCGTATCTAAGGTGCTTATTAAAATGTATCTCACATTGCGTTATTCCAATCCCCTTAAAAATTTTAAACTGTGTGTTAAATTGTTTTCATAAATTTGTGTTGGCAACAACATTTTTGGAAAATTATTTTTAACATGGTAAAAAATAATTTTAAAACAACATTAATACCGGCGACATAAAAAACGAGCTAAAAATTGTCATCAAAAAAGTGACAACATACACTGAACAATTATGACGACAAGAAATTAAAAAAACGTGGCAACCCTTATAATTGCTTTTCGCCCTGTGTTTGCTGCCTTGCAGGTAATCAGACAAAACTTATTCACAATTTATGTTTAGTCATTAGAACAATTAGGCATGAGTAAGTGGGTGAGTGAATATTGAATGAATGAATAAACGGAGATTATTTGTAAATATTAGTTAAGTTTATGATTTGTTGATGTTACTCGTTTGTTTTCGGTAAATTGTTTTAACAAAAACAAAAAAAATATAATTTTTGTTTTAATCAAAGGTATCTTAAAGACCTTTGATAAAACTTAAAATTATATTTTTCTTTATCCAAGCAAACAATTTAAATTTGAAATACATACATACATACTTATTCTTGTCAGTATGTTTATTAAAAAAACGTAATAAGTCATATCCTTTATTATTCAGGAAATAATACTTTTTTATTGCAAGAGCCTATGTTTCATTAAAAGCTATTTAAGCGAAATTTAAATAATTATTTTAGCAATAAATTAAAAAAGTATTAAATCATTAGCTTTGTAATTAAAAGGAAACATTTAAATAATCATGCAAATCGTTTTCAATTAAAGGTTAAGTGAATACAAAAATAATTTAAAAAGGTTTAATAAAAAATTTTTCTTTAATATCAAAAACATTATTTTGCAATTTAATCCAAAGCGCTAATTATTTTAATGGTTTCTGTGGTTTAGTCTTATTTATATCCTTTATTCGCATAACAACGCTAGTTAAGGTTAATTGCATCTTTACCGTCGGATATTAAAACTTAGATTTAACGGTCTTGAGCTTAATATTAAGAGCTGCTTTTAAATCAGAAGATATTTTTTTAACAAAAGGATTTGGAATGATAACAGTCGGGATAATGTTTATTGAAAAAATAAGTTTAATGCAATATTTTAATGAGGCATGATTTCTGAAGTATTTAAATAAACACGTTCATATTAATATTGCAATAAAAGTTACGGATCTTATGCTGTGGGTACATTAGTCAAACACACTTGTGGGTACAGAACGCTTGACCAGAAAAAAGTATAAATTTTTTAATCGTTTTTTTATTTAGAAGTAAATTTTTAACATTGTGAAAATTGGAATAGATATTATTTTAGCTATTTTACTACGTTTGCCTATTTAAATCATTTTAGAAGGCAAACCGCATCAGACAATCTTTTGCTAACCGGAAGGCTCAGCTAATATAGTTTCAAAACCAAAGTACATATACATATGTATATACGTGGTAGGGGTATTATGCGTAACACCAAAAATATTAGTCTGAAACTTATTTTAAACTATACTAATCGACTTAGATTCACTTTTAGGCTGATGATTCTTGTTATAAAAGTTTGGGCAGCAATTTGAATAAGACTTTGATTAAATTTAAGCTGAAAAGGTGTTTGGTAAAGAAGCCAAGTGTATTAAAACTAAAGTTGATCAGCTCAGTACTCAAAAAAGTGCCCATAAAATATGTTAAATAAATAGTTATTTTGGCTATCGTCACAAATATCAAATATATTTACATAGGGCCTTATGCCATCAACTGTCGTACACAACTTTTTATGATCTTCTCATTTTTTCACAGAACCCCAATACAAATGTCCTCCACAAAAATCATTTAGAAGCATAACTGCAAAAATATTTTGCAAATATTTAAGACTTTGAGCCGCCGACTGTCTTACTGATTTTAGTAAAGATCGGTCCATAACTAAGCATGGATCCCATTTCAGCGACACTTACTATGGTGGGGATAGAGTATAAAATGGTAAGTTTTGAACGACTACAACTTCCTAGACTTTTATTATTATTCGGCAATAAAATAAAAAGTTTGATGTTGGCCAAACATTAAAAAAATTTCAGTGTTGTAATTGTACAGCCAAAAGAAAATTCATTTCTTAAAGATAGCTTAATAATTTGACTTGTTTTAAATGAATGTTTTAAGATCAAGCAAAATCTTAATTTGTCTTGGTATCTCTAGTACAAACTTACTCTACAAACAGCAATGTCCGTGATAGCAGGTAATTAATTCGCTCGCCGGCGTATAAAGATTTATATCAGACGTTACATCTGATTGAAATAATTTTAAAAGCAGAGTAAACACTATGCATTTTAAATGCCGTTATTTTGTGACGTCACATTTTTACTGTTTGTAATGTAACACGAAATGATACGCAGTTGTCATATCATTGCGGTACATGCATTGTATTTCGACAACCGTCTATATTCAATACGAAAAATGTTTTAAAATACAATGCCAAACAGCAAATAATAACAAAAATAATGGACGTTGCCATCAGGATATACTATAACGATTGATAATGATGTCAAAAAATGACACAGTTTGTACTCAGCATAAGTTTAAATTAAGCAATTAAATGTTTTTGGCTTTGATTCTGTCTTTAGCAGGACAGTTAAAAAATTTCTGACAAAGGAACTTTACTATTACATTTAGAAAAAATAATGGTACTATCACAAAGGTATTTGTTTTGATTTTGAGTCTATTTATACACCTTTCACAGTGGTATATATCATTTTTTCATTGCCCAAATTTTGTGAAATATTTCATGCGGTAGCTCATAGAAACTATAATAGCTATCGACCTACATTTTGGAAAAAATATTTTTTGGGTAGTGGCAGGGAAAGGGGCAGCTCCCAGACAAATTAACAATTTTTATTAAATTTTCGATACGATATATCCCGGACACTATAACAGCTATCAAAAAAGGTTCGCAGAAATTTGCAGAAGCACAGTTTTCCAAAACTCAAGTGCATAACCACAGACCGTCGCCCTTGTAATAGCTGGATAGTAATATGTAAAATGCTTTGTTGATTCGACGTTCTCCCTGCAGGCCTTAGTCGCCATTTTACCGCAATCACCATCCAATTGAGATAGGTTTAAGTAACCCATAAACACAATATTACCTTACTTCGTTTAAATAAGAATTTTAATTTCTCAAGATTTTATAGTCATTTTGCTAGAGCTTCCTTCCTCGAAGGAGTCTTCCAGGGTTTCCCACTTTGTCAACATTTTTAGAGAAATTTCTTATGAACAAGATTACTCAGGGGCTTCACACGACAACATGGTATCATCGAACAAGCTCTCAATTATTTAAAAAGCGCATTAGAAGAAGATAATATCGTCTGAAAACCTGTTAACTAAAATAAATCTGAAAGTACATAGCTGACCGTCAGTTTATCATTAAATAGGGGGACCAGCTAAGTTGCCGTCAAGCTGGCGTACCCTAAGGTAGCGTTCTGGGACCAATTATGTACCTAAAAAAACCAAGCAGACATGACAACCCACAGTAAAATACACACATAGACAATGCTGATGACACTGATTTGCTCAGTTCTAAAAAAGCCTCGAACCAACTGCAGCAATTACTATCCAAGGAGATATTTGGGCCAAGCTATGGGGAGCAAACGTGAACAAAAAGCCATCTACGTAACTTTTACTTTACGCAAAGAAACGTGCTTCTTTATTCTTACTAATAATTAGATGGTGCCTCCCCACCATGAGACGGAATCTTAAGCACTCGAGGCGAATTAGACTCAAATGAAACTCAAAGTAGTCCCAGCTCATTAGATAATTGATATAAACCCTGTGCTTCGTCTCGATTGTAAATTTCTCTTTTAAAAAGATTGCTTTTGAAATTTTTAAATAATCTGGCGCTACTGGATATAATTATGTCACTGTCCTCGTCTCCAATATTTCCCGCGGTCCAAACATAACCATTTGCATGATAACTGTGTATATCTAAAACGACAATATTCATAAAAATCTGCCAGTTCCCTTGATAAATGCGAAATTCTTAACTATCTAGATTTGTACTTTAATAAGCTGGAAACACATAAAAGTTTATGTTAAAAATATTTTTTAATAATAAAAAGGATATACCATGTTCAACAGATTTTTATTTGCAGCACTTTACCACCTAACTAGCTTCTAATACGTACCAAAGCTTTACAATTTACCCGTCATTTATATTTTTTCAAAGAAAAAAATTTAATAAAATAAGTTTTGTAGAGCAAGGATTTTCGGTCTTTAATATTGAAATGACTGTGTGTGTGTGTGTGTGTGTGTCACTAATAGGATCTTTTAATTTTTTAAATTGTTTAGGAATAAAACCTTTATTAATATATTTTTCTTTCTACATTAATCAAGAAACATATGAAAAAACTTTATTATTATTAAGGAAAGAAATAGGAAAACGGAACCGGTGAATAATTACATTTCCTTATACCTAAGTAGCTCAGTTTAAAGCATCGTTTGTGAGAATATGCTAATTAATGACAACTTTTTTGTAAAAGGATTTTCTTATATTTATCTTAAGATTAGCAAAAGCTCTCACCCCTCGCCAATTTGCGTCTGCTAAACAATATACACAGTTGAAAGGTTAACAGGATGTGTTTCCTCCATTTTGTGTTTTCTTCTTCGCTTGTGAGCAAAATTATAACACAGGTACAAAAGTACTAATGAGCGAAATCCCAGTAAACAATTTTGTTGGGTGTAGAAATCAACACAATTAGATGCCTGATAAATAGCTTGGTGATCTAAAATGTGCTTAATTTTAAACGGGTTAATTACTTTATTAAGTTGTTTGTGATTTTAGCGCTTACAATAGGCTTATGGAAAAACTTGCCCTTTCGCGGTGTTATCTTCTTCTTTTGTTGTACTGGAAAGCCTCAGTCAGCATTTTTTTTGGTTAAATTTAATAAAGGATACATCATTTGGTGAAAAAATTAAAATTTTTTATTAAGACTTATTTAAATTTGTTGAGGCCGCGGCCGCACGTTGCAACAATTAAAGTAGAGAGTTTTAAGGAATATAATTCCAAAATTTCTGTTAAAAATTAAAACCTGAAATAAAAAATTTTACATTTATTGGCCAAAAAAGTTTTGCTATTAAACAGTGTGGTACCGTCACAAATAAATACAGAACACTTTGTTAATCCGGACAGATATGGTTTAACCATATGTCTGTATTTCTGCAGCGCCCAGACCTCAGCTAAAAATTTTTTGATGTATGACAATATTGTACGATTTCATTAAAACTATGCCACAACAGCTTTTCTCCTTTTCAAAAAGTTTTTCTTTTGTTCGTATAATTATCTTGTTCTTTTACGACAGCCGGTCACCCCTAAGGCGAATTCTGGTCAAAGACCTGCGCATGTTCCCGTACAAAGTCCAGTTCGGGCATCAGCTGCTGCCAGTCGACCGCCAAACGCATCGCAAACAAAATCGGATGATTTCTTTTGGCCCACTTTGTATATAAAAAAGTAAGAGCGCTAAATTCGGCTGTGCCGAATCTTATATAACCTTCACATTGTTCTTTAAATATACCCAGCCGAGTAATTTTGTACTGCAAATAATATAATAAAAAACCTTGTGCGAGTTTTAAAGCCCATAGAAAAAATGACAAAATTTTAACGTTCGTATGAATAATAGAAATAGATAAAGAAGATTAGAGGTCGAGAGTTTTAAAAGTTTTCGACATTATTCATATTTAAACATGTTAAATGTTCTAGTCCCCCTGCTTTTCTCCAACTTTTTCACCAAAATGTATGAATTATTTGATTATTACTTTTTGTAGAATATTCGAAGTCGATAGCTGTAATATTTTTCCAGAAGTAGCGTATCGAAAATTTTATAAAAATTGTTAATTTGTATGGGAGCTACCCCTTCTTCACCCCCCATCCGAAAATCTTTTTCTCCAGAGCGTTGCCCTTGATGTCCAATCACTTTTTGTTAAACATTTGATTTCGATATCTGTTATAGTTTCCGAGATATAGCATATCGAAAATTTAACAAAAATTGTTAATATGTATGCTACCCCTTTTTCTGCCCCCACTCGAAAATTTTTTTCTTAAAAGCGTAGGCCTTGATGTCCAATCACTTTCTGTAGAAAACTTGGTTTCGATATCTGTTATAGTTTCCGAGTTATAGCGTATCTAAAATTTCATACAAATCGTTAATTTGTATGGGAGCTACCCCTTTTTTTGCCCCCACTCAAAAATATTTTTCTTAAAAGCGTAGGCCTTGTTGTCCAATTACTTTTTGTAAACCATTTGATGTGGATAGCTGTTATAGTTTCCGAGATATAGCGTATCGAAAATTTCATACAAATCATTAATTTGTATCGGAGCTACCCCTTTTTTGCCACCACTCAAAAAAAAATTTTTTTTCAATTGTAGACCTTGTTGTCCAATTACTTTTTGTATAACATTTCATTTCGATATCTGCTATAGTTTCCGAGATATAGCGTATCGAATATTTTTTAATAATTGTTGATTTGTATGGGAGCTACCCCTTTTGTTGCCCCCATTCAAAAAAATTTTTCTTTAAAGCGTAGGCCTCCTTGCCCAATTACTTTTTGTAGAACATTTCATTTCGATATCTGTTATAGTTTCCGAGATATAGCGTATCGAATATTTCATAAAAATTGTTAATTTGTATGGGAGCTACCCCTTTTTTTGCCCCCACTCAAAAAAATTTTTCTTTAAAGCGTAGGCCTTTTCGCCCAATTAATTTTGTTAAACATTTCATTTCGATATCTGTTATAGTTTTCGAGATATAGCTTATCGAATATTTCATAAAAATTGTTAATTTGTATGGGAGCTACCCCTTTTTTTGCCCCCACTCAAAAAAATTTTTCTTTAAAGCGTAGGCCTTTTTGTCCAATTACTTTTTGTAGAACATTTCATTTCGATATCTGTTATAGTTTCCGAGATATAGCGTATCGAATATTTCATAAAAATTGTTAATTTGTATGGGAGCTACCCCTTTTTTTGCCCCCACTCAAAAAATTTTTTCTTTAAAGTGTAGGCCTTTTTGTCCAATTACTTTTTGTAGAACATTTCATTTCGATATCTGTTATAGTTTCCGAGATATAGCGTATCGAATATTTCATAAAAATTGTTAATTTGTATGGGAGCTACCCTTTTTTTGCCCCCACTCAAAAAAGTATAGGTATTTGCGTACAATTACTTTTTGTAGAGCATTTTAAGTCGATAGCTGTTATAGTTTACGAGATATAGCGCATAAAATATTTCACCAAATTTGTGCAATTGTAGGAAAAATACCCCTTTCCCTTGTCCTATCTAAAAAAACTTGTTCCATTACTTAGGTCCCTTCTTAAGGAGTATCCGTGCCAAGTTTTGTGGCAAGAGTGACTATACTTACTGAGATATATGGGGATATATGCACGGATTTTGTCCTAAAAAAATGGGTTACTCTGGGTTTTCGCTTATATCTCGGTCAATAGTGAACCGATTTTGCTGATTTTAAATAGCGATTGTTAGCGGGATATTTCTGATCGTTTGACACCATTAACTGGTCTGTATCTTTTTGTTTGACTCCGGAAACTTGATTTCAACAGACGGACAGACGGAGAGACGGACATCGCTAAATCGGCTTCCCTATCTATAAGGATCCAGAATATATATACTTTATGGGGTCGCAAATGAATAATAAAGAAATTACAAACGGAATGACAAAGTGATATATACCCTTATCACTATGTGAAGAGTATAAAAAGGAGCATTAACGTCTGACTGCCTTATTTATAATCGTGCAGCGCAAAAACGTAAAGCAGATAAATGAAATTTAGGCAAGGGAGCAAAAAAAGGGCATAAAATCGTTATCCGAGTGTCAAAAAAAGTTTAAATTTTTATGAGTGTCAAAAAACAACTTGATTTTCTTATTATTAGTATTACATTACATATAAGGAATTAGTTTTAGTCCGCTAATTATAAAAGTTGTTAAACGGGTATAAAGTGAATGGCAATACAACAGCAAGCATTTAATCTGGTAACTTTTAAAAACTTAAATTTAAAAATTTTTTGAGTGGGTCAAAAAAAGGGGTAGCTCCCATACAAATTAACGATTTGTATGACATTTTCGATACGCTATATCTCGAAACTATAACAGATATCGAAATCGAATGTTGTACAAAAAGCAATAAGGCATCAAGGTTTACGCTCAAGAGAAAAAATTTTTTGAGTGGAGCAAAAAAAGGGGTAGCTCCCATACAAATTAACGATTTGTATGACATTTTCGATACGCTATATCTCGGAAACTATAACAGATATCGAAATCAAATGTTATACAAAAAGCAATAAGACATCAAGGTTTACGCTCCAAAGAAAAAAATTTTTGAGTGGGGGCAAAAAAAGGGGTAGCTCCCATACAAATTAACGATTTGTATGACATTTTCGATACGCTATATCTCGGAAACTATAACAGATATCGAAATCAAATGTTATACAAAAAGCAATAAGACATCAAGGTTTACGCTCTAAAGAAAAAATTTTTTGAGTGGGTCAAAAAAAGGGGTAGCTCCCATACAAATTAACGATTTGTATGACATTTTCGATACGCTATATCTCGGAAACTATAACAGATATCGAAATCGAATGTTGTACAAAAAGCAATAAGACATCAAGGTTTACGTTCTAAAGAAAAAATTTTTTGAGTGGTGGCAAAAAAAAGGGGAGCTCCCATACAAATTAACGATTTGTTGGAAATTTTCGATACGCTATATCTCGGAAACTATAACAGATATCGAAATCAAATGTTATACAAAAAGTAATTGGACAACAAGACTTAAACTTTAAAGAAAACATTTTTTGAGTGGGGGCAAAAAAGGGGTAGCCCCCATACAAATTAACGATTTGTATGACATTTTCGATACGCTATATCTCGAAAACTATAACAGATATCGAAATCAAATATTCTACTAAAAGCAATTGGACAATAAGGTCTAAGCTATAAAGAAAAAAAATTTTGAGCGGGGGCAAAAAAAAGGGTAGCTCCCATACAAATTCACGATTTTTATGAAATTTTCGATACGCTATAACTCGGAAACTATAACAGCTATCGACCTCAAATGCTCCAAAAAAAAATAACTGGACAACAAAGCCTACGCTTTAAAGAAAAAATTTTTTGAGTTGGGGCAAAGAAAGGGGTAGCTCCCATACAAATTAACGATTTTTTTAAAATTTTCGATACGCGTTATGTCGGAAACTATTACAGCTAGCAACATCAAATGTTCCACAAAAAGTAATTGGACAAAAAGGCCTACGTTTTTAAGAAACAATTTTTTGAGTTGGGGCAAAGAAAGGGGTAGCTCCCATACAAATTAACGATTTTTATGAAATTTTCGATACGCTATATCTCTGAAACTATAACAGCTATCGAAATCAAATGCTCCACAAAAAGTAATTGGACAACAAGGCCTACGTTTTTAAGAAAAAAATTTTTTGAGTTGGGGCAACAAAAAGGGGTAGCTCCCATACAAATTAACGATTTTTATGAAATTTTAGATACGCTATAACTCGGAAACTATAACAGCTATTGACATAAAATGCTCCACAAAAAGTAATCGGACAACAAGGCCTGCGCTTTACAAAAAATTTTGGTGGGGGTGAAGAAGGGGTAGCTGCCATACAAATTAACAATTTTTATAAAATTTTCGATATGCTACTTCTGGAAAACTATTACAGCTATCGACTTCGAATATTTTACAAAAAGTAATAATCAAATAATTCATACATTTTGGAGAAAAAGTTGGAGAGGAGCAGGGGGAATAGAACATCCCATAACATTTACCAAGTTTTATTAACCTTTAATATGAATAATGTCGAAAACTTTTAAAACTCTCGTCCTCAAACCTTCTTCATCTATATCTATTATTCATACGAACGTTAAAATTTTGTATAGTTTTCTATGGACTTTAAAACCCGCACAAGGTTTTTTATTAGATTATTTGCAGTACAAAATTATTTGGCTGAGTATATATAAAGACCAATGTGAAGGGTATATAAGATTCGGCACAGCCGAATATAGCGCTCTTACTTGTTTTCATTTAAAATCAACTTTGCGGAATACTTACAAAATAACTTACAGTCAGTTACTGTAACAAATTTTTTAAGTGTAGAAAAAATATAAGAAATAAGTGTGTCCTTGAAAATCAGGGGAAAATTTCCCGGCGGTAGGAAGAATGTGTAAGGCGATCTTCTTAAAGGCCTTATTTACCCCTATTTGCATTCAGAAAATTATTACAGTAACAGACTGTAAGTTATTTAAAAAGTATTCCGAAAAGTTATTTCTAAATGAAGAAACAGTTAAATGTTGATACAATTATATTTTAAACTGGTATTCGAAAGTTCTTAACAAAAACGATTACACAAAAATACTGATTTTAAGTTGGATTAAATTTTTTCAGTTAATTAAAAAAAAAATCAAACGACAATAATGAGGTAACAACAACAAATTTACGTTTAACTCGTTGGTATTTTTTTCTTAAAGCTTTTGTGGAACAGTAAAGTTGTAAAAATAGCAACAAAATTTGTTATTAGCTTTTTATTTTCCGTCGTTTGGTTTCAAGACATTAATTTCAATAAGCTTCGTTTTAGCTTACAAAATATAAATTCCGTTTGCGTTTCTGGATAACATGTAAGTTAAATTGGTGATGCTTTCAGGCAAAAACACTACTACTGTTCAAAGAGTGCTGATGATAAAAACCAGGGTCTGGTATCGAAAATACATTATACTTGGCTGGTGTTAAAAAGAAAAATTATCAAAACCAATTCTTAGCAAAAAAACACAAACAAAATAAAACAAACAAAGTCGAAATAAAACAATAAAATCAAAAGCAACAAAACATGTAAAAAAAAACTTTTTTTCAAATTTCTAATATTTTGTATTGACAGTAAAAACAAATGAAAAATTAGTTAATTTAATGGTTTTCTCTAAGTTAATATTTTAGTGTTTGAATTTAAATAAACTTTTTTGTTGATTTACATGAATATCTTTTTGAATGTTTTTTAATGAATATCCAGTTGTTTTAGGTTACATTTTTAATTAATTATACTTTAAAAGGGTTTTTCGTTCAACATTTTTTAGTTGTTGCAAAGAATAAAAAAAAAACAAATTAGGTATCTTTATCACTATTTCCTTCCTAAAGTGAGTAATGAGATGTAAAAGCTGGTGTAAATAGGACCTTCAAAAGGCGAGAAATGCAAAGGCCTGATGAATTTTACCGCTGGGTAAGGGTATATACATATGTGTGCACGCATTAGTATGTATTAGCGTATTTTCGTGTATGTTAAATTAAAAAAAATATTTTAGCTTGCTTTTGTTTAATATGTCATTAGAGGCGAATTAAAATGTTCTTAATTACAGAACAGAATAAATGCTGCCAGACACATTTACATACATGCGGATTTGTTTCAATGACGACAACCGCATTTGACGTTAGTGTTGCACACTGGTGTAAAAATGGAGGAAATTAATATAAAAAACTGGGATTATAGATAATGTAGATAAATTTAAAAAAATAGGCTCGTACCATTCGTAGTTACTGCAGAAAATATGAAAGAAAGCTAACAAAAACAATTTAAATTTGCAAGCACTTTTTTTATCAAAACACTTTATAATGGCTAAACTTGCATTATTTCTAAAATTGTTGACAATTTGCAATCTATATCCATATACACGTTAAAAAGAAAGCGTTTGACATTTTTTTTTGAGATTTTAGACCCCCCGGGGGCAAAAAGGTTCAATACAAAGGGAAAAAATATTGAATTAAATTTTCGATTAACTACGAGTTAAAAAGAAGATATTTACTTCCAGTCTTATATAAAGTAGAAGAATATTGTCTTGTATTAAGATCGAAAGTCAATTGATGAAGTGGTAAAAGAGTACTTTTTAAACTTTTCGAACTTTTTTGCAGACTTAAAGATGCAAGAAAATGAAATTAAGGACTAATGTCTTGCAAATAAAGGTCTGTTCAGCCTCTTGACGCCGAAAGTCAATGAAGTAAGCACAAGGTAATTGTTTCATATCCTTGGTACTTTTTTTCATTTTTTTAGAGATACTATTCTCCGTTTAGTTGGAGAATCACATTTGGCATTTTTTGAAATTTTCTGTTAATGAGTATAAAATATAAAATAATATTCTTTTGAATCGGATTAAGGCAAAGCTCATACAGTTAGACAACAAAAACTTTTAAAATATATAAACTTTGAAACAGAAAAATAGGGATTCTGGATTAATATTGTATGTAATATCATTAAAAATTTAATTTTATTTCTCAGAGTTTTACTTTGTATTTAGATCCTTGTAATTTAAGCTGCATCTGCGCAGTAACAAGTTAATTGCTGGTTGTAATATTAAAACTAGACCTTAAATTATTTTAACTAAAACCGAAAACATAATTTTTAGTCCAGAATTTTTGGGTTTTCTATATCTTTTTATTTTTTACCCACTGTGTGTCTACAACATGTTGTTGAAAGAAAAGACACTGTTTTTACCTTTGTTCTCTTAACGTATGCATTATATACATACATTAAAATTCAAAAAGTCATCACAAGCGGAAAAGATTTCACATTCGACACAAATGTTTTTCAAAGAAGAAAAAAATAAAAAAGATGAAAAATTAACTTTTATGCAGTCGTTAACGAGAATGACAAAAAACAAGATCCTAAATATTTTATAATGAAGTTGGCCAAAAATGTAAAAAAAATATGTAAAAAATTATATAAAAAATTTAAGGTTGAACACATTGTCGCAATATTACCACATTAAACACATTGTTAAATTTGCAGTTAATTATGTTTGTTAGCTTTGGTAAACATTTCCTTCAACTTCAATAAAACTTGTTGAATTAGGCTTAACTATAGTATTCATTGTATTTTATTTGAACTTATACGAAAAAAAATCGAAAAAATAGTCGATAGAGTAAATAACCTAAACATGAAGCTTTTAAATAGCAAGATCAGTAGTGCGATTCAGTAAATTTTAACGATTCGACAATCGTCATATTTATCGACAGAAATTATTGTTTGCTGCTACGGTTAAGTGATTCACTAAGACGTTTTTAACGATAGTTGTAAAATAAATTTTGATCATAAAATCATAAATATAGTAAAAATAATATATAATGTACAAAATAACCTTTTGTCGAAACAACTTACAACACAAAAATTATTGCCGTTAAATTATCAAGTATAACGATTGTAAAAATTGCTAAAAAGTTTTGCTGTTTACTTAACAATAACAGCTGACTTTAACGGAAGTGAATATCGTTAAAAACTTTACTGAATCGCAAAATCGTTATATTTATTGTTAACTTATTTTAACGATACGAATATCGTAAAAATAAGTTACTGAATCGCACTACAGATATGAGCTGAGTTATAAACATGCCAAAGATCGTATATGCATAAAATGTTGTCAATATACAAAAAATTATCTATGAGGCCGTATGCAAAACGTAGTAGAGATGGCAAAATTATTTCGCATTAATGAAATTTTTACTTTAACATAACTGGCTAAATGTTTGATATTAGATTCCAAAACATTTTAAATGCAGTTTGACTAGGGCCTAGTGCCACAAGAGACAGATAATTACGCTTAAAAACAAACAACCAACACACTCAAAACCTAAGAATGCATGCATGTGCCGATCACGTGTTTACATAGTTTTGGATTTCGCACTTAATAAGTGAAACCTTTAGATCAGGGTATACTTATCAGGTAGGAGCGATTCTACAAAAACAACTAAAACCGTCATATGAATGTCAGAGACAAATAACAAAAACTCACAAAATCTTTCTTCTTCTTTTTTAGCTTTTCTTACGATACTACAGTTGTTGTTTGCAAAAAAGGAAGAAAATACATAACATAAACAAAATTTGACATTAATATAACGAAATACCGTTACTCAGCTGTTTATCTGAGGCTACCTGATAAGTGTACCCTGCTTTAGATCTTTGTAAGAGTTGCTAGTAGTCGGAGACCCCCTTTAAGTTAAACTGATAAAATCAGGATCACTTCCTGAGTCAATGGTCGGGTTTAAATGACTAAAAATATCTTTCTTTTTTCCATTTTTGGAATTTAGTTTTAAATTTTTTCCTAAATTCAAATATGTTTTACAATTAACAATTAAAAAAAAACTTTTAATAAAGTGCTTATTCCTTATGTATATAACCAACAATTTAAATAGTGCGAGGTCATGGTAGATTCCATGCGAATATTTATATTATTTTATAAGTGCGAGTAAAGGAGTACGGGATAAATTGATACAGTTTAGAATAGATCCCCCTCGTTGTGAAAGAAGCTTATTCTACACGTTCTTTTTTGGCGCTAAAGCATGAGTACTTGCAAAATCTGACGAGGCGTTGCACAGTGGGTTCGATGACACCGAAAGTGGCGATTAATTCATGAGAACAATAATTTAAATTTTTTTGAAATTTTTTTTGAAATCGTTTTTATTTTTCGGAAAATTATAGTTTGCTTTAGAATTTTCGGCGTAATTTTAAAATGGAAATTAATTTTTTTTTAAATGTTGCTGCTCACAAAAGTTTATATTGTCTTTTTTCTAAAAATTAAAAAAATAAATATATATTCTGCATAAATATCAATATAAGTTTAATTTAAAATTAGGTTTTGAAGGATTTCGAGAATTTTACAACTTTTTTAAAACAGTTACGAAATAAATTTTTATAATTTTTTTGTTTATCAAAAATTGTCATACACTTGAAAAGAAACCATATTATGTTCATCCTCACCTTAGTCATCACAATCTTCGCTATCATTACCCTCACTATCATGTATTTCTTGAGAAATAATAGGCGATAGCAAAAGCTGTAGTTCGGAATTTGATAATTATTGCTTTTCTTTCCGATCATTTTGTTTATTAATACTAGATATGAATAGATCTGAACTTAGAAAAAACTTATTTAGAATATCTTCATTCGCCTTTTCTCGGCTGAATTTGCGAGCAAAGTGTTTCCTATAATTTTTAAAATCCTTATTTCTGGCTCCCTGAGCTTCTTCTGAAAGTTCTCCAATCGGTAAAAGATCATATTTTATGATTTCGAGACCATTAATTAAAAATTTATGTATTGTAGGAGTCATACAAAACCATTTTAACACTCTCGTGAATGAAAATGACTGATGACTATAGCAAAACAAAATACACGTTAGTTTTGTTAAATACATGACTTTAAAAAAACACGACTTCAAACAGAAAAATGTTAATAGCAAAAAATGGAGCATAAAACCGCAAATTTTCTTTTTTGTATTATCAAGGTAAGATTTCATACTTTTAGAAAATATAAGGTTCAAAACCCAACGTTAACTAACTTAGAAGTTATGGTTCACGAAACATCAAAAACAGGCAAATTTTAGACCTTTTTTTAAAAAAATTGTCAAAAATATATTCACACATATTTTCAAAAACACTACATCATTTTTGTACACGTAAATACCTGAAGTAAAAAGATCCATTCTTAAAATAACACTTTGTTAACGTTAAATTTGGAAATTACGGACTCGTTCAATGCAAAATTGTACTTTTTTTTCGCTTTTTAAAAAAATTGCAAAAAATTTTTAACTTTGACACGTCACTACGGAGTCAGCTGACAAGATAGATGCTTGAAAATTTACATAGTGATGTAGAATTTTATTAGGTTTTATCTAATATCAAATAGTAATTCAAAAACTTAATTTTAAATATTCAATTCAGCATCACTTTCGAACCATTTCAACCCACAACGCGTTGCGGGGGTTCTAAAAAAAAAATTTTGTAAAATATTTGGGCCGACCTGTATTAATGGGGTAATTATTTTCGAACTAGCCTCGAGCTGTAAGATCACTAAAGTTATGCGATTGGGCTGGGCAATGTCGCCAGCCAGAAAGACCAAATGGATGAAGACAGGCAAATTCTAAGTCAAACGAAATAGAGAGAGCACGCACAAGACTAAAGTGTTTTGAAAGTATCCACTAAGCAGGCCAAGGCCAAGAACTTTAAGAGCCAACTTATGTGGGTAAGAGCCAGTTTTTGGGTGGTTTTAACTTGATTTGTAT
Source organism: Melanophora roralis (assembly GCA_963583895.1). Lineage (NCBI taxonomy): Eukaryota > Metazoa > Arthropoda > Insecta > Diptera > Rhinophoridae > Melanophora > Melanophora roralis. The sequence continues at coordinate 88,158,144 of OY757187.1, read as the reverse complement.
GTAGTTCAATCAAACTTCATCACAATTATACTTTCCTTAATTGCACCAGCTGTGCTTTAGTAATAGTTGAGGAAATGTCAACTACAATATTTAAAAAAAAAAAAATAAAAATATGGCATCGTTAAACTTTTTTTGTTTTGACATCTATAAATTAGGTTTTACTGGCCAATCATTTTGAAATTTAAGCTTGGTTAAAGCAATTAAACATGGTTGAACTACATCCTAAAAACTGCGTCTAATATGTAAGAGAATTTAAGAATATTATTCCTGAATATAATACTTTGTTTTGTCGCAAACTTATAGTCCGGCTATATAATTCACTACACACATGTATTTACATATATATGTATGTATGTATGTATGGGTATGTAATACAAGCATTTTTAGAGTTTAATTGTATTGAAATTTATTCAAGAATCTTAAAAATTTTTGCAATTCCTTTTATTTTATTAAAATTTTTATTGCTAGATTACAAAAAAAAACCAACAGATAAAATTTTTCAGGAATAAAAATTTTTTCGTGTTTGTATTCTTGATGATGACACGTGTGCACATTTTGCAGATAAAAAGTACATGATTTTTATGTACAACTCTTGGTCATAAAAAATAAATGGAGCCCAAAACAATAATAAGAAATTCATTATAAAAGATGGTAAAACAAGTTAGTGCAAGTTTTTGCGTTGTGTGCATTACGACTTAAAATTAAATGCGGCAAATAAATTAAATCTTAGACTTAACTTTAAAAATTTATTTAGGTAAATTAAGAAATAAAAAAATTGATTAAAATAATTTTTAAATAAGAAAAAGTACCTAGTTTCTCAAATTTTCTTGGCTGTCGGTCAAAAATTAACCATTGCACTCATGATAATTTCGCCTGTTTTCCTAACAAAAAGTCGTTTTTGGTAGACACAATAATGACACTTGTTATTGCTACTCAAAGAAAATGCAAAAGACCAAAATTACTCAGTAACTTGTTTTTGTATAAACTCGGCCGAGAAGCGGAATGTCAAAGTTGTAACACATTAGCAACGAATTAAATGCAACATATCCATTTTACTATTGTTTTAAGTTTGAAAGTATTTTCAACAAATTTTTTAAACATATTTGAAATTAACCAAAATTATGGTGAAGGGGGATGGCAAAACAATTTAAGCAATCATTTGACCAGTTTTTCCCAAAAAAACTTGTGTTTCTAATATAACCAAGAAAAAGTAATCTCTATTAAAAATCAATTTACAAGAAGCTTTTAAAATTTTGACCGTATTGGAACAATCAAAAATGCAGAGAGTAAATTGTGTTTCGTATTTACTTTATAACATGTATGAACTGATTGCGCCAAACACTTTATATGTGTATACACATGTACATATATTTATATTGGTATAACGTTAGTGACTGACTGACTGATTCATTTATCATCGTACAGCCCAAACGCGTAAAGCTAGAGACTTGAAAATTTCCCGCAGTCGAATTTTCACCTCTCGATGCATAGATCCAATAAGACTAGAAGTTTGGACCCAAAGGGGGTAAAAATGGGCCAAAAAGGAAAAAATGGAGAGCTTATATCTCCTAAGATGTATACAATAGAAACAAAATAAAAAAAAGTACTCAAAAAAATTCAATATTTGTACTTTTTGTAACTTTTAAGCCAATAAAGATAAAAACGTTATTTAAATTGCGTTTGATAGTGGTATGATATAGTACTAACTACATTTTTGGACTTTTTAGGTACTTTTTGTAACTTCTTACCCAAAAACAGTAGAAGTTTAATTTAAATTGCGTTTGAGAGGTCTCGACAAAATATAATTATGTATTTGGTACTTTTTTGAAATTTTGAACCTTAAAGGACAGAAAAAACTTCAAAATCAATAAAGGTACACACGTAATTTAAATTGCGTTTGAAAAGTCTAGACAAAATATGAATATGTTTTAAAAACTTTTTGAAAATTTTGGATCGTAAGGGACAGAAAAAAGGGTACTAACTGCATTTTGGAACTTTTTAGGTTCTTTTTGTACCTTAACAACCAACAAAAATATACACAATTCAAATTGTGTTTGAAAGGGGTAGGTAAAGAATGAATATGTGTTTGATACTTTTCAAAATCTTGGACCGTAACAGACAGAAAAAAGGGTAGTTATTACATATTGGTACTCATTCTAGCTTCGAAGCCAATATAAATAGAAACATTATTCAAATTGCGTTTGAAGGGTGCAATCAAAATATCAATATGTGTTTGATACTTTAAAAAAAGTTTAGACCCTAAGAAACATATTGGTACTTTTTGTTACTTCTAAGCGAACAAAGGTAGAAATATAACTTAATTTACTTTCGAAAGGTCAAGATAAAACATGATTATGTTTTTGAAACTTTTTAAAAATTTTAGACCATAAGGGACAGGAAAAAAGGTACTAGTAGCATATTCGTACTTTTTAGGTACTTGTTGTATAGCTCAATTTGCGTTCGACAGGTCTCGAAAGAATAAGAATATGTTTTTTTTAAATTATGTACACATTATATATAAATACTTTTTCGGTACTTTTTTTATCTTCTAAATCAATTAAATTAGAAAACTAATTGAAATTTTGTTAGACAAGTATTACAAAATTTTTGATGTATTTATGGTGTTGTTTTTAGATTTGTACCTTAAGGAGAAAAAAGAGGGAATATTAGATATTGAAACTTTTTATGTACTTTTTGTACCTTCTAAGCCAATAAAGGTAGGAACATAAATAAAAGTGCGTTTCTAAGAGATCGAAAATATATTAATAATGTTGATACCTTTATAATTTTTCTTGTAAGGGGGTAGTGAAAAGGATACTAATTACATATTGCTACTCTTTAGGTACTCTTTGTAACTTCTAAACCAAAATAGGGTTGTGGGCGCCGATAAAGGCCAAAAGTCAACTAAGTGTGCAAGAATTGTATTAGTCACATATTTGGCACTTTTTCAGTTACTTTAAAGTAATGAAACCACAAATATAAGTTTACGACTAGAGGCCCAGATTAAAGTCTAATGCCTATGAAGAGGTCAAAAGTACATTTTCATATTTTTGTTTTCTTCTGCGCGTTTTTGGCCCCAGATGTAGAAAAATATTATATTATTGCTCCAGATTGTGATCAAAAGTCAGAAAAGTGTACTGAAGTCCTTTATTTAAGTTTTGGAATTGTTTTAAGATATTGACTATAGAAAAATGAGTTAAAGATCTGTTAACCCGGATTCAAGCTAGAAGTTAACAAAGTGGGCAAAAAGTACTTTTTTACATTTCTGTTAATTTTTTGCATATTCTTTAAGCTTTAATTCTAGAAATATTAATTTAAGATAAATAAAAATTAGTTTGTTCATATTTTTTGAGAACGTTTTTGCATATTTTATAAATAGAAAATTTTAGATTCTGGATTGTGTAAAAAATTACGAAATTTATATTTTTTATGCCTATAGTGCGTGTCGGCATTAAGTATTTTTTTTCGTTAGTAGCGGGTTAGTTGCTAGCTTTTTTAAAAAAAATTTAGGGATATTAAAAGTGACACACTTGTCAAGCGTGACACAGAGTGAGTGGCTAATATCAGAAAATGTAAAAAACTTCCAAAGCATTCATCCAAAAAACATTAACCTAATCGTCACAGCCTTTCGATGAAATTAATTTTTGCCATAAATAATGAGGTAATATTGTTTATTGTGCATTGATCTGACCCACTTCCACAAGTCAAGTAAACTGGCATACAATTTGACTTGTTTACAAAATGTTTCTAATTTTTTTTAATCTCCTTGTTTATAAACTTTTATTGTTTGGCGTTCCATGATGGTGAAATATTCTTATTTTTTTAAAAGAAGTCTTAAACTGCATTGCAAGACGTTAGTCAATGATGCGCTGCATTTAATTTTATGTAAATTTACGGAAGGTTTCATATTAAAAATTAAAAAAAAAATTACTTTCCAACAGAAAATTTACTTAAATTTTTAGTGTTCGAAAAAATGCCTTTAAATCTTTCCTTTTTTAAGTTACAGAAAATCTTTTACATGTTTTCGCTGTATCTTTAAAGTCCTTTGATACATGATTAAAATCTTATGGCACAAAATTTTTCTTGAGATTTTATTAAATTTAAATTTAAAATTTTCCCTACGTCTTTCGAAATCAGTCACAAGTTAAGAAAGCCAGACGCTAAGTGCCTTTTTAGCCGTTTTTACTACAATGGGCGTCAGCTAGTCTGTGAGTTACTTTAGTTTTCATCAACACAAATGGAAAAATACCAACAAAATCTAAATAATATGACCCTTGACATTAATTTGTTTATTCATTCATAGAGCATGCAATAAAAATTACTTTCTGACATTAACCACAAAACAATAATAATAAAATGATGATAAACTAACTAACTAACTGAGCTGAGCTAAAAGTATACTTCAACTGCTACAGCCCAGCGGTGATGATGGACTAAACAAAAAATTAAGTGAATGTAAAATGTCATGAAGTAGGAAAGAGATTCGTTTTGCCACAAGTTATGGTTATGTCTAAGCTTATCAAGAAGTTTTCAAGTGAAATATCAGCAGAAGCAGTAAAAACTTACAAAAAAAAAATAGAATGAAAACTTGGAAAAAGAAAATATAAATAAATTTCTTGTTAAACTTAATAAAAAGGAAGAAATTTAGTCATCTAGCCATCTAATCATCCAACAAGAAATATATAAGTAGGCAGTTTGATATGTGTCCAAAATATCTATTTTTTTTCAAAAAAGTATATCCTTGAAAATTTGTAAACCTGATATTTTTAGCCAATCCAGTAAGAAAACGCTAAAGTGATTTTTTGCAATAGAAAAACCACAAAACTCTTCTCTCTCCAGCATGTAAAAAATGATTTTCAGCAATAAAACTTACATCACGATTAACTTAAAAACAAAAGATTTTGCAACTAACAGCTATTACCACCAGCAAAATGATTATTTTGAATAATTTAATAATTTTTCCCTAATTTTCAATTTAAAAACTGTTTTTTGTTTTGAAAAATATTTCACTTTATTTTGTGTACAAAAATGTAGAATTTTAGTTTTAGTGAATTTATGTGAAAATTGTCTTGTTTAGCCACCACTGCCACTAAGCTCCCATAATCGTAAAAAAACTAGGGTTTTTGCATCAAAGTTTTTCCAGGATACTGGAGTTTTTTTTTTTGTTAATTTAAAAATAACGATGAAAAGTTTCTGGTCTAAGTATTACAAAATCGCTTTTTAATTATATTTTTAAAAAAATACAAGATTCCGAAAGCCCTTTAATCTATTTATAATCGATAGCGTTAGCAGTTGACTGACTGACACATTCATCATTGTCCAAGTGCACTAAGCGATTGCGGCTACTTCTTCCAATGTATAGATCTACTAAGACGGAACTTCTAAAAACGTACTGGTACTATTTGTAATTTTTGTAACCAATAATCAAAGAAAAATAATTTATATAACGTTTAACAGGTCTGGTGAAAAAGGTACCTTTTTCACATTGTTGGTGCTTTTTTGAAAAAATCACTTTAAAAAATATATTGACCCTGACTGAAGTCGGCATAAAAACATAACATTAGACTATTTTACTATATGTTTCATAATTCATCATATATAACACAATAATAATCTGGTCCTCACAGATTATCATTTTGTTTTGAAGCCGTTAAATTTTCTCATGCTGAAGGCGGAAGCAGTGCCCCATATTTGTATACCGTAGTACCAATGTGTTTTCAGAATCTAGTGATAGAGCAGAAGTTTACAATCAAGACGTGGCAAAGAGTTTAACCAATCCGCAAATGAATTTGAGCAGTTTTGAATTTAATTTACGCCCACTTTGCATCTATTTGGAACTTCCATATGAGGCGGCGATCCAGGTGAATGCCAAGATATTTTGTCTCAATTCTTTGAAGCACCATATGCTTGTTAATAAGGTTTGGGTAGCACGTTTCTTTAGGTAAAGTAAAAGTAATGTGGGTACATCGTTGTTCATTTACTTTAATACCCCATAACTGTGCCCACATCTCTACATGGGCAATATGATGCTGTAGTTGGGTCCAGGCCTCTTTTGGGTTTTTATAAACACTAAGATGCTATTGTGTGTTTAAAACTATTTGTTGGCATATCTGCTGTGCAAAGCAAGTACAGAAATGGACCTTATATACTCTTTTGAGGTACACCAGCCCCTATTAGTTAAAAACAACTTAAACTGTTTCCCTTTTTGACTATAAATTTTTGGCCGGTTATTTATTTTTCTCATTTGTTCAAAATATTGGCTGGAAGGTTCAGGGTCTGCTCGATGGTACTATGATGATTTTTAAAGCCAATATTTTGATTTAAAGTGCAGTTGTTGTCATTAAAGCTCAGGGTCACCTTCTTTTTAAGTAGTTTTTCAAACCATTTCGACATTGTTGGTAATTATATTAAGGCCTGTAGGACTCCACCTTCGAAGGATCTTTACCAGGCTTAAAAAGTATTCTTTTAAAAGGTGCTTTAAAAGCATTTTGTTGCTTATTTTATCAAAGCCACAAGCTTTTTTAGAATTTAAATTATCGACAATTTATACGAGATCTAGAAATAGGAAACGTATTTCTAAAGGACGTCGAGCAGCAGTGGTGGCTTAGCAATAACGGGTTTTCTAAGACGATTGGATGATCGCCATTGGAATATTTAGCCTGTGGAGTTGAGTCTAGACCTTCCAAGTGTTCCATAAGTGAACACATTCTGTATTCCTCCAGCAATTTTTTTGATTGGTTTGTACATTCTTTCAGCTTAGTTTTAAGTTTGGGCCATATATGCTTTTTTCGTTCTCTTCGAACTCTCGTTTTTGCTGATAAAAAAATTTCCACATCGGCAGAAAAAATTCTGTTGTATTAAGGCTGACGGCAGGTAGAAGAAGCATGTTCAATATCTTCTTTTTTGTTCTCATTAAGGCTTTTCAGGCAATCATCGATGTCTTTAGGACGTTTAAGTGGTTGGTTTCCCGACCAGTGGTTGCTGACGCATTTTTTTTATTATAACCAATTTACCCTTTTGGATAGAAAAAACCCTCTAGTTGGAATTTGGCGAACACTGAAAATGCTGATTATTATGGTTAAGTAGTTTGAAGATAAATCCAACGAGGCTTGAGCTTCAATTAGTTACGGGGATATAACTTTTGTTACGCCGAAATCGATAACGTCTGGAACTTTATTGTAATAAGTTGGGCAATATGTTGGTTGTTCAGCAGAAGTTACGTTAATTCCCATTTCAGGCAAGGAATCATACAAAACGCGCTGATTAGGCGGAGGAACCAAAACGTATGCTAAGCGTTACAGTCTCCAGCAGCTATGAAGCAAGGCCTAAAGATTTGAAAAACTGAACATTCGATAAGGAGAATCTGGGTGGACATTAAACTGACAAAACAACTCAGACTTTGGTTGCCTGCATAAAACATTTGGTGTTTAATTCTTGATTTGATTATAGCCCAGCTACCCCATGATCTATCCCTGGGATCCTTTAAGCCGTAAAAAGTGTAGCCATTTATTTTAGAAGGTCTTCTATACGTCATATGAGTCTAAGAAATCAATATTACACATTTTTGGTGTATTAGAAAATATGCGAGTTCATTTTTGTGTTGACGGATGCCGGTTGTGTTCCAGAAACCAATCCATAGGCTGTTCATGGCCTGCTAAAAAGCAGACGGCATCTTTTGTATATCCTGTATCATGCCAGCCATTTGCGCCGTAAACTACTTAAATTGTTTAACCATATTCTCAATTACGCTTTTGAGGCGGCGAATATAAGGCCCGGTTGTTCGTTTGGCACCTCTTAATGTGCTGTTGACTGGTTAGGCTTACGTGTTTGGACTGGTTTAGCTTTAATGCGCTATCGTAAGAAACTTAACTTGTAGTTGACTGTGTTAATAGAGGCTAACATGTGGTTTGTATAATAACGGGCTAAAGAGGGGCAGGAACTATTTTTGGCTTAGATGAACGTCTTACTAAATTAAAAACAGGATACAGAAAGAAAATCTATTTTTCTCTACACGTAGATATTATTTCCCTCTAGAAAAATCCCTGCACAACTAAGTCATTAAAATGTAACAAATAACAATAAATTAAAAAAATTTATTTAATTCGCATATAGAAAATTCAATTGTGATTGGTGTGACCATTTTACTCACATTTTTATTAAAAAACTAAACATTTAAATTTTTTAACTTACAAGAAGTTATGACTCCCAAGGGATGTATGTTTTTGAACGCTTCACATAAGGTAGAAACTAAAGGAGTATGATTTTTGCTTATAATAGCCACTAGAAGACTTTGACAGACAAGATTATAGAAATTTTAGCTTTAAAGATTCTTGACTTTAATATTGGATTATATTAATGAACATGGTGATTTAAAGTGTTTTTGATCGTATCTGGAGCATTATTTATAAGAAATACTGTATTTTTGTTAAAGAAAAACCCTTTTAGAAGGGTGAAGGGTGTGACATTTTAATAAAAACATAAAAAGAAAGAACAGAATCTTCAGTGTTTGATCATTTTAAGTTCTTACCAAATAAAAAAAATAAATAAAATATGTAACACTATGTACGCTTGTATATCGATCATTTCCCTTACTTTTTATGCGTAACTTAATCGGCTTTTCTCATAATTTTTTTTCTTGATTTGGGCCGCTTTACGTGGAATCATCCACATGTGTTTTAAAGCTTTAAAAACAATCTTATTGGTATCTTGGAATATCCTGTCACCTGATGTTGCCAAGTTCTTTTCGAACTGCAAATGTTATAATAAAATTATATTGTGGCGGCCTTGAAGTCCTCGTAGCCAAATTAATGCAAAAAACATTTTTTTAAATAAATGGAAAGAAGCTAGTTTTGTTCTGCGACTCCACATGTATGAATTTTGACCTATAAAAATAGGCAATCGTTGTATGTTTCCTATGTGTCGGTCCGTTTATAATCGATCTTGATGATTTTTAAGCTGTGGAACATTTCTAATGGTTTAACATCAATACCTAGTCCGTACACTCGCTTTTATGCATCAAAGGAACCTCCCAGTAGGAATTTTCCTCTACTTTTGGCAACACTGGGTAGAGTGACACTTGATATTTGAGCATAACAAACTTCTGCCATAAAACCCATAATCGCCCTATCGTATATGTAATGAAGATATAAAAAACTGCCAGCACCAAGCAAATTGTATACTCGTAGGCATACATAACATCTCCGAATTTTTTTTTAATCGAATTACTTTGTTCTTGCAAACCTTTTCTCTTGTTCTGTTATATCAGTGATGATTTTGTATTATTAAACATGTCAAACGAAATTTTAAAGATGTATTATAATGCTCATATTCAATTTGCTTATAGTAGATTTATTAAGAGCTTATTTGACAAGTATTTCATAGATAACTGTAAACCTTGTTTTCATGACAAAAGGAAACCGCTTGTCATGAAAACCCTTAAAAACAAAAATCTCCAAGCCAAGAAAAAATTGCGAATTCCAAACTCTAAACAATATAAAAAAGAAAACATTTTTCTGATTACAACTGCTCCCAAAGCGATTATCACCGGTTGTCATGGTCTGAGTGGTGGATAACAGCAGGAAACAGGTTTCAGTGGTGGCAATATGGCAAAAAAAATTTTAGTGATAAATATATTTACGTAGACGTAGTAATATATTGCGCATTCAAACACATATGTATGTACGTACGTATGTACTTATAAGTAGTGAAGTACAAAAAAAAGCTAAAGTAAATCTAATGGTTCTCATGGTTATCATTAAGCCTTTGCACATAAACATACATTCGTACATAAATTTATATATTGTTACATATGAACGTAACAGTTTACATTTGGTATTCCTGACGTTTCTTATATAATTACTACAGATTTTTGTCCTGCTCTGTTTTAGTTAAAACTGACCAGGATACTTATGTATATTTCTTGTAAGTATAACTTTCGGGCGACCAAATCAATACCTTATTACTTTTCAAACATTAAACTTTAAAAAAAAATATAAAAAACAATTGAAATAACTTTGTAATATATACGGATCCAGTGCACAAAGCTTTATTTATAACCGGACTCAGAAAGATTTTTTTTCGGTTGTGTCAAAACATTTCATTATTAAAAAAGCACTGAAAACTATAGAATTTAGAAGAAAAAAATTAAAAATCAACTTGAAGTTTCTAGCGAAGACTGCAGGGTGTTTGTTATCAGCATACAACTAAATGCCCTCAAAAGTAATTTTTTTAGTGTGAAAATAAGATTATAACATGTGTCCCCAACAAAACAAAAAGTGATGATAATAATGCTTTATGCTAGACAACGCTTTAATCATAAAAAGGTATTAACTATGATTAAAGATTTTATTTCGTAAAACGCAATGCATAAGTAAGGACAAAAACAAGCGTTTGGAAAAAACTGAGTAAAATTGTTTTTTAAATATTTTTTGAGATAATTAAATAAATTTATTTCTAGTTCACCCTGGATCCAACCCAAATATTTCTTTACCATTCAAAATTTTTGTTTTGTTGTTTCTTTTTACTTTTGTAAGACTAATTTGAAAAAATTCAGTAATAAATTAGACACTACAATTGGAACAAGTTGACATAAAATACAATACTTTTTAAGTTGCTAAATTTCCAATTTGCATTACCAAATTTATTTCAAATAACATTAAATGGAAAACCAGTTATATAAGTAGTTTTAAAACTCAAAGAACGAACAACTTAGATTACTTAAGTCTCAAGCCTTGAAAAGAGAATCGAATCGGTAATGCAGTTTTCCAAAAATACTTAATTCTTTACTCGATTACATTTTTAAAATTTTTTTGCTGGGAAGGTAATATAAACATTAATTTAGCGTAGACAAGTATTGAATATGCTCCCAAAAATATTACAAGTTTTTCTGGTTTCTATAAATTTTATGAATATTATTGGAAATATTATATCATGCTTAGGTCTATGAGGTCTTAAGAACAGTGAAAGCTGTATGGATAAATAAAGTGATTTTTTTTACCTGATTTTAATGTCTTAGTTGTTAGCTTGAAAAAAATCTGTCTAAAAACAAGGTAAATAAAGTGCAGAATAGCAGGACATAACATCTTATCTAGTTCCTAAACAGAAAATAAGAAAAAATTTTTGAACAAATTAAATTCGGTTGAAATATTTAATGTATTACGGGTCCCATTCAATTATTTGATACTCTAAAATATGTCTCCCGAGGGATATAAGTAGCGTACGTGCTGCAAAAAGCGTGTTGAGCTACCAAACCCCCTCAAAAAAGCTGGTGGTACAACGTGTGGTGTTGCAACTGCTAAGGAAAATGCAACGTGTCAGGCGGAGTTGCAGACAGCAGCCACACGTAGCATGTAAAAAAAGGGGAGGAAAGACATCTTTCTGACAAAAGAAAAGAGAAATGCAAATAAGTCAATGTTAGAGGATTTTGTGTGTATAACACCAGACTGAGGGATTTGGCATTGGAATTTCCTTCTAAAAAGACCATTATGCCAATTTGGTGACCGATAAGAATTGCGTTTAAAAAGTTTGAAAATAAAACCTCGACCCTTTCCAAACAATAATGACATTGCAGAGTGCTTACCTATCACCAAAAATGAAAAACATCAATCCTTCGATATCAGAACCCTTGATAGTGCAATTCCTTCAGAAGATCTTGAGGTCGTATCCGAACTCGCAATTGTGTAGGATGAACCTACAAAAAAAAATTATTCGTTAGGATCGTAAAGTGTCTTTGAGAGTCCATTCACCAGGAAGAGCAGTATGTAACGCGACCTTTTTTATATTTTATTGAATAAGCTCATACGTAACGCAGCGATCAATAGAAACAGGTAATTTTTATCGAAAGCCACATACTGCTCGCATACGACGATGATATCCACAACATGGGAAGAACATTTTACTGTTGCCTTGGCTAATATTAAAAAATTAAGCGGCAATAATGGGGTTTAGTAAATGAACACTAGTTTGATGGTTTCAAAGAACTACAAACGTTGGTAACTTAAACTATGTATAAAAAGGTAGAGAAATAAAATAAAAACACAACTAAGAGCGCTATATTCAGCTGTGCCGAGTCTTAAATACCCTTCACATTTGTTTTTACATATACCCAGCCATCTTTTCCAGCCGTATTATTTCGTAGACTTATATTTTATAATAAAAATTAATTTGTGTCAGATTTGAAGTTTATATGTAGTTATCCCAGTTTTTTAAAAAGAAAAATTTACAAAATATTCACGTTTGTATGTACAATAGAAATACCATGTAGAAGGTTTGAGATCTAGAGTTTTAACAGTTTTCAACATTATTCGTATTCGAAGTTAAATAAAAGATGTTAATTTGAATAGGAGGTTTTCCTCGCTCTGCTTCTATCCAACTATTTTTTCAAAATATAAGAAATATTGTGCCATTACTTTTTGTAGAACATTTGAAGTCGATAGCTGCTATAGCTTCTCAGGTTAAGCGCACTAAATATTTCACAAAATTTGTGCAGCTGTAGGGGAAAAACCCTAATTTAGGTTGCTATCGGCGAAGTATCTGTGCCAAGAAATTACATTACATTAATGACATTATTTTTAGAACTAAGAAATAAATAATTCTTGCTAATAGATACTCGTACTATTTTGATCCAAGCAAACAATGAGAAAATAACTCACACTACACAATACACGCATCCTACCCATACAACTATACGGTAAAAAGGCATTGGAGTTTGCTTAAGCAGATAAAGGTGTTCCAAAAGTATTTGGGAGAAAACTACTTTGCAAGATAAATGAATCAATTTGCGTGTTTAGAGAATAGCGTTACCGGAATGCCAGCCGTAACCCACATTAACGACTGGTTGGTGCTAGTCTTGCGCACTGAACTTGGGTAGTGTATGGCCGGCATTAGAATCAAAAGCAGTATGACGTAGTCAAGTGCGTTAAACTCCAAAGGCTGCGCTTGCGTGCATATGTTGTGTGAATAAATAAAGATACTCTAGAAGAAAGGAGTTTACCCAGTAAAAGCCTTTTGAAATTGTGTAATGGGTTCATTATTTCATAGGTTACAAGGTAATGAGGTCGCTGCGAAAAAAAATCCTTTTGGTAAGGGCGTTAATAATTACATTTGTAAATACCCTACGGGGAAATGGACCGGTCCAAGACTATTGCTGTGTTCCTTAGAGTAGGGACTGGTTCTAGTTTTTGCACTTTATATGAAGAGGACCTATCACTTTTACATTGCGTTTTCATTGGAGGGGGCAATTGGTTCAAAAATAACACCTCAAAACGGGTTACAGGCTAATCCTATATAAGCAAATTTAGCATTAATTGTTTCAGATCCTGTTAAATCAACTTTGTTTGTATTTATGCTAGTGTGTGTATATATATAAACAGATATATGTTTATGTGTAGGGACCAGTATTTCTGTTTTTCCCCCTATCCTCTCTAACTCCTTTTAACCAGTTACTTGATGTGTGCCTTTTTAACTGATCGCGACCAATAACTTTTGTCCGTTCCATGTTTTGTACGTGTAACAGGACGAGTACGCCGACCAATTGATCCATTTCCCGCAGGGTATAAATGGAAAAATAGATTTATGAAATAGACTTTGTAGAAAATTTTTGTTTTAACTTAATTGTCAGTTAAAAATTGGTAACTAGTTACCTGATTGTTTTTTGTAAACGGAGTTCTTGAATTTCGGGACAACTCAAACAAAAATAACTGGTTTTTCGGTCAAAAGGTAACTAGTGTTTTTTCATTTCCAATATTACTTGCTAACTTACCAGGTAAGCAAAGGTTTTGCTCGGTAAATAGGATTCCGAGGTAAGTGGCAACAAGAGATGACCAAAGTTCAGTAAAAAGACCAAGTATAGGAAAACCTTTCCTAACTTAACGTGAAAAATTTAAAAAAAAACACAGAAGGTTGAAGGTTGGGATGTATATCCTTGGTTCGTCCAATTTCCCACAAATGCTTGAAAAAATAATTTATTTTAATTAATTTGGCAACATTTTACAAATACCAGTAGTGCGATTCAGTAACTTTTAACGATTCGACGACCATTATATTTTTTGGCTGCTACGGTTAAGTGATTCATTAAGAAGTTTTTAACGATAGTGAGTGAACAAGTTGATTTTTTTTGTATTTTATTTAAAAAAAGCATTTTGGTTGTCAAATAAATTCTAACAAAGTGAAAATCATAGTTAAAGTTAAAATAATATAAAATAGACAAAATAACCTTTTGTTATTGTCGTTATGACGATTGTAAAAATCGCTAAAAAGTTTTTCAGTTTACTTAGCAATAACAACTGACTTTAATGAAAGCGAATATTTTTCTAGAAGAAAGTTGTTATTTTTAGCAAAAAATATTAAATACGATTTTAAATATTTCAAAAAACTAACTTAACTAGAATTAAGTGCGTTTTCTAATGTCAAATCATAAGGTCCCTGTTCGTGTTGTTAAAGATGGGATCTCTTCTAATGAGTACAAAATCAATTCAGGGGTACCGCAAGGCTCCGTCCTCTCTCCTACTTTATTTCTAACCTTCTTGAATGACCTTCTATGTCAAACTTCGAATCCTATTTATTCCTTTGCAGACGACAGCAGCATATGCCATTCGTACTTGTTTGACCATAGGTCTAGCTCTTTGGAGATTGAAGCTAAGAGACAGACGATGGATGTTTCGATTAATAGCGATCTGATGGTAATCTCTAATTGGGGCTGTGCGAATAAGGTGCATGTAAAACCCAATGTTGTCTTTTAACAAATAAACGCACAATGGATGATGCTGCCTCGTCTGTATTAATGGATGGTACAAGTGTTGAGAAGACGGAGACTCTTGATATTCTGGACATGAAAATCCAGTGCGATGTCCGCTGAATGGAAAACATATTTCTTGTGTCGAAGGAAGCATCGAAGTGTCTTGGTTTTCTTAAACGGTGTAGGAATCACTTTACACCATCTGATCTTCTCAAAATTTATATCACCTTTATCCGACCGAAAATGGAATACAACTCACATGTATGGGCTGGTGCCCCAAAGTCTATTTTGGGGCGACTTGACCGCGTACAGAAACGAACAAAGATACTCATGGGTGACGTTGTGGTTGATTCACTCGAACACCATCGTAATGTGGGGTGTGTTTCGCTGTTCTATCGATACTATAATGAAATGCGCTCTGAGGAAATCACAGAACTTGATCCCGAAATCCGGAACTTTTTGCGTGATACACGTTATTCTAAAAGAGCTCACCCATACGTAGTCGACTGGCCAGTGAATCGTACCACTCCTTACAGAGAGAATTTCTTCTTAGGTCGCACAGTTCGTATGGGGAATAAACTTCCTAGTGATGTCTTTCCTCTCACAGTAAATATCGAGAAATTTAAATCAAATGTCCACAAACACTTCTCGCTTTATCCTCCTTCCCATAACCTATTTTCCACCAACACAATGCAATGCATGTAAAAGCTCTAGTTCACACGTGTCATTGTATTCAAGTAGAATTTTTAAACTCAAATCACTTTATTTCAGTTATGCCTATATCTTTTAATCCTTAAAAATAGTTTTCTTTTCTCCATAATAAAAATAAAAAAATTTTGAATTTTACCCACATCTGTGAATTGAAATCTGTATGGAAGAACCCAAATGTAATTTGTACAAATTGTATGCCGATAAATAAATATTTTGTCTTAATCAAATATGAAAATAAAGAAATATGAATATTAAAGAACTGTTGGGATTTACTAAGGCTATAAAAATGCTATTAAGTGCAAGTCTTATTTAGTTAAACAAACTTGTTGGTATATATGTATATCGATTAGATATTAAACTAAAATATAAATATTTACGTACGTACTTACAAAAACTCATAGACAACAAACATACTTAAGTAGTTTCCGAGCCTCTTAAACAAATAGCTAAATTGTTAAGCATCAGTACATACATACATATGTATCAGAAAAAATAAAAGAGAATTATTTTTAATTAACAACAGCAATCATAATCTTAATGAATAAAATACAAATATTTTCTTTATGAGGAAAATATAAAATACATTTTTAATTTGTATGAACTCCTAAGCTTAAATCTCTTCGCAAACACTTTATTGTAATCCTTAGATCACATACATGGAAGTTATTAATTAAAGCAATTTAGTTATTTGATATTATGTGTAATAAATGTAGCTATTTACGATGAGTTGTTTATAATGCTGCAAACAATTACTGTTGCAAATTGGTTTTTAAGAGTTTATAGGAAAATTCTTCAGCTGCTACTATTACAAAATAGCGTTAAGGAATAAAGCAAAAGTTTTACTAACTTTTATACAGTGCTGTGTCAAAATAATCATCTGAGACCCACCTTCAATTACACAGATCGACTCAGAATTACTTCATGAGTAGAGTTAAGCTGAATATTCATGTATTTTTGTACTTAGAGTACACATGGCAATTTTGAAGATATTTGAATGAAATTGGACTCAGAATAGTTTTCTGGCACTGACACGAAGCCTGCAGTTTGTGGGGATGATCGGTTCGTTTTAGACATAGCACCTATACAAGTGTTGTAACGGAATAAGCACTTTGAACTATAACTGACTCGAATATAACTCGATTTTTATACAAGATTATATATGTATCTAATTTTATGTCACTAACTAGTGTACAAAAAAAGTATGAACTGCTCCTTTTTTATATAACCCCCATACAAATGTCCTCCCGCACAAGCCATTTTAGGCTACACCTGGCTCTAATATTATTTTGTTTAAAAAAATTCACATATATGTCCAACTTTTTTCCATTAACCAGTATGTAGAATACAAATATTATCGGTACATTTTTTGATATACCCCCATTGAAATTTCTTTCCAACTCGAGTGTTTCTTTATTTTGACAAAAATTTTTCCGTTATACCACCAACAATTATACTGAATACAAAAATTATAGGTTTTTTTGCAAATACTTTCATACAAATGTGGTGCAGCGTATAATATTGTCGGGCTCAGCCAACCGACTATAATTTTCTTGCTTATTTTTTATTTCCCTTACTCTTCCTTAAAGAAAAAAATAATCTAGATCAATTTCAATAACACAAATCTCTAATGTAAACTCAAATATTATTGTTTTATTGGAATCATAATGCAATTAAAACAAGTAAGAGCGCTATATTTGGCTATGTCGCATCTTATATACCCTTCACATTGGTCTTTTTGTATGCCCAGCTATCCGATTCAGTCAAATTGCTTTTTAACCATAAATATGTTATTAAAGATATTTTGTGCCGGATTTGAAGTCGGTAGCTATCCAAAATTTTAACATTTCTAGGCGGAATGCCACTTTCTGGCTGCTGTACAACAAATTTTTCTTTTAAATAGTATCCGAAATATAGCATATCAAAAATTTATTTTAAACAGCTTATTTGTATAGGAGCTAGTGCTCCCCCTAGTCCAATTCAACAAATTTGTTTTTTTAAATATACTTATTGTGCTCAAATTACTTTTTTCTTGGTTGAGTCGATGGCTTTTATAGTTTCTCATAAATTTTTACAATATTTTTGCAATTGTAGTGAGAATACCTATTTCCCTGCTCCCATTCTAAAAAGCTTAAAATTTAAGTCGCCGCCTTATTAGTATATGTACCAACACTGTGACAACACTGGCTATATATTCTGACAATACGTGTATGTATTTTCTTGTTATTTTTTAACAAATTTGCTCTTTTAGGGTTTTGCTTATATCTCGGTCCGTGGTGAACCGATCTTGATGATTTTAAATAAAGTGCTTTCAAGAAATATTTCTAATAACTCAGCTCCAAAACGCTTTCCGTCCGGTTTTATTTCGCTACGAAAACCTAATTTCTACAGATGAACCGACTAATATGGCCTGATTGACAAGGTGGGCAAAAAGAAGTCATCCGATGTTGTTTGCGATGCGTTTGGCGGTCGACAGGCAGCATTTGATGAACTAACTGGACTTTATACGGGACCATGCGCAGGTTTTTGACCAAAGTTTGCATTAGAGACGACCGTCTGATGGCTAATTGCAAGGCACGGCGTCTGGTCGAAGAGACAGCTCGACATCCTCGCCAACAGCGACGATATTCTTGGCAGAAAAAGCGCTCCGGTTTCGGCCACTCTTGGCATAGTCTCGTGTGGTCTAAAGTTTAAAGTTGGTGGCCGAACGGCGCAGTGTTTGCGCAGTCGGTGCCCGATGAGCGGGGAATCGGCGACAGAATTCGCGCTGCGCCAACACCACAGATGATTTGTTACACAAAAAGTTAGACATGATTATTAGGCGTTCTGGGAAGTGTATTGCTTGTTCACTTGTATTCAACATCTGTCTAGTTTACAAATGTCAAAACAGATTTGACATTGGCCGCCATTTGCATTTGCATTGTGTTAGGACCCAGAATATGTATACCTTCCTTATGGGGTCAAAAATGGATATTAACAAAATTACAAACGGAACGAGAATTTAATATAAATATATTCTTATATTACTATGGGAAGGGTATAAATAATACGCAATTTAGGAATCCTGCCTGCTTTGCTGGATGGACCCTATTTACTTAAAAAGCAATTTACTACAACGGCCGTTAGATTAAAAAAACGGAATTTTACTATTTTTTTCTAGAAAGATTAAATACTTTCTGACACAGATTTTTGTAGACACAAACCGAGTTTCAGGATTTCCCTTATACATAATTTTGTTTCGATTAAAAACTTTTGTATGATGGTAAAAAATTGCACAGACACAAAAGAAGAACAGTTTTTAAAATTAGTTTTACGTATGTAGCTTTAATTAATAATTTTTTCACCATCTATTGAACTAATTTTAATATACCCACACTTCATACGTGGTAGGTTAGAATCAGTTAGGTTACGAAGGGTAGTGACAAATTCAATTCGCCACCTACACCCAGACGTCTGTAGGCCCATTGTTAATCCCCTCATACGCGGGAGGTGCCCTTAAATTGTACTGATGGCCTTAGACTTACGTACTGAGTTGGATAGAAAAACTGTGCTGAAAAATAAGTGCTATTTGGGCTAAGAAGGCAGTTCAAATACTAAAAAAATATTGTACAACACACTGATTCTATTTTGCTTGAAAGATTATAATCGTCAACGAACTGTGTGCGCCGTATCGCGGCACAAACGTTGTCAAGCACATCAACTCATTTTAATTGGCCATGTGGTTTGAATGGACACAAACGCTTCAGCGAAAAGGGCGACAAGCGCCACCGAAAGGGCAGACAGGGAAAACTCAGACTTCTGTTTAAAGATGAAATGAATGAAAAGTTGCAAGTAGTTGGTCATTAAGCAAGCTAAGACCATTATAAATAAGTTAATAAGTTGAGCACTTAATTTTTTTATATAACCCTTAAAATTTTTTTTTCGGAACAAGCATTTTGGAATATAACTGCCCGTATTTATGAATATCACACTACGCCACTATTTATTAAACTTACTTTCTTACTTGTGGGTAATGACCAAACTAAAAATGGATTTCCATACACTTTAGTAATTTTTTCTTTTATTTCAGTTTTTCACGGTAACTTTGAAAAAGTTTTTCTGGACTTGGGCTTTCCTACGGAGCTGGTCGTCGCCCTTTGCGTTTTGCCTCGGATTCATATTCATTCTCAAAATATGACAGTTAAGACCATATCCTCCGCCTGTGCTGCAAGAAGACTCTCATCTGCTTGAAAAAGTGCCCATAACTCCGTATTGGTGCACTTTGTCTGCTAAGAATGGGCCCTGTACTAAATTTGTTTTCTTGGCGAAAATTGCATCCTTTAGCATGTATAATTTTTTTTTAATTTTTAAACTAATGCCAATCGTTTTGTTTATGACGATACTTATGTACACGAATTTCTCTTCTACCTCTAGGTTGAAGTTACCAGTCTTTGCAGATTTCACCAGTCTCGTGGATTCTCTGTTCCTTAAAAGGACAACAACAAATAATGTTGCTAATAGCTTTACTTAATAAGCAAACAATTTTATTCAATTGCGTAATATCTGTTGCCATTTATCTCTAAGATACGCCATAGTTTTTTTATATAGAAACAACCCTAACAAGTTTTGTGAAGATTAATCCATTTTTGACCGCACTTCTCATAATATACGTGTACTCGAAAATCATATTAACTCCAAGAACGTCCTCTTAGCCTACCTTAAGTTTTTTATGATGGTACTCAAATTATGGTGCTAGAAATGATATGTTCGGACTTGATCGACTTTCTTAATTGCTGTGACAACTTTATTTAAATTATTAGATTGTTAAAAAAAGGCATCGGCAAAATATTATAACTGTTGATCTTTCTTGTATAAGACCATTGATTTTTTTAAGTTTAAAATTATCAAGCGGTAAACTGCCTTAAATCAGTGTAAGAACTTTAATGTTATAGTGGTTTTTAGGCTGAGGGTGTTAATAAGTCATTATGAAGGAAATTAAATTCTTTTGTTTTAAAATTATCTTTTAAGTGATGTTTTTCCTTGAATTAACTAAAATAAACAAAACACATTTAAATAAAATTTCTTTTATATATTTTTTATAAAGTGTTTTACTCTGTCGTTTACTTATATTCTTTTTCCATCTTTAACACTCTCTATTGTATTTTATGAATTGCAAGAATAACTTTTTCCAGTTTTATTTTTCTGCTTTGACTGAATAACAAATTAAAGCCACACACTTTCTCAAGGACATTATCGCAATATTTAGTGTTATTGTTGAAAGTGTCTAAATTAAATTTACAAAGATTGTTATAAATTTATATATATATCTTTGACATTAGCTTAAGTATTTATTATTTGGTCTTTTAATAATCTTCTTTAAGCTTTCGCGATTAATGTTGCGTATATTTTTACTTAATTTTATTTGTATTTTTCACACTTAGCTCCGTTGCGCTTAAGTAGCATGTGATATCACTGGAACAGGGTGCTGCCTAAAAAATATTTCTTAAAAGAAACATCACATTTTGAACTTTAAAAAGATTTGGTTTTTAAATATAAAACAATTTGCGTATTGTCCTGCTGGTTTACTTAAACAACTACGGTCCGAGCTATTAATGGAATAGAATATTAATGGTTTGGCCTATTTATGATGCGGATAGTACGAGGTGGATTAAAAGAAGTCATCCGATGTTGCTTGCCTTTAATTTTTTTTTTTTTGAATAAAAAACTTCGATGCTAATTATTGATTGTGTTTACTTCAACCTTTAGAATTTTATTGGTCAAGTCGAGAAGATGATATCGGCCAAATGGCGCCGTCATAATTGATTGCTATACGGGCTCATTTTATGGAAATTTTCACCACTTCCTTGAGAACTTCGGGCGACAGATTCCCTCACTCGTGTCAAATGTTGTCCTTGATTGCTTCCAGGGTTTTGGGCACGTAAACACGGGATTTCAAAAAACCCCACAAAAAAGTAAAGGGTGAAAATTTCTACTGTTATATTGGTTTAAGTACCCAACTCACCACAATTGAAAAAGGTAAAAAAAAATCATTTTATTTACTTTGAATATTAAATCTTACTTAAAACGAATTATCTTAATGATACAAATTGTAACATTTGCTTTTATAAGAAATTAATAACATGTTAAAGTCACTAAAAACTTAACAATAGTTACGTTGTTAATTGTTGAAGACAGGAGTATAAATAGAGTTTCAAAGAAAAGTTGTCAGCTGTATAAAATGAATGTGTAAATAAGGTCCAATTAAAACTTTTTGGCAAATGTGTGCAGTCAATTGGAAAAATCTTATTTAAGTAAAAGTAGGGCAATTAAATGGATTGGATTTATAAAAACCTTTTGAGGTAATCGCTATACATGTTCATGTTGTCGAAGTAAGTTTATAGATATTTAGTAAAAAAAAAAATTACATACAAATACAAAAGCGATTAGTAGTTTTAAATAAAATATTTTTTGGAATCCCTTGGCTATATGGGTTCTTTATATTTGTGGTGAACTTACGAGTTGATTGCACAGTAAACTTGTTCATTTGTTATATTTATTTCTTTATTTTTTTGCATTCATTGTTTTAATACAATACAAATAATTAAATGTCTGGTTACTTACTTATTCAGTTTATCTTAATATTTTTGGGACTTATCTTTGAATATATTCATTTGCGCTTTTCGAGTTACTTATTCTTTTTGTTTATGTTAATACGTACTTATGTACGTATGAATGTGTTTTTGGCCGGTAAAAATTCTATGCATAAAACGACACTTTATTTTTTTCCATTATTTTAATTTCTCGCTTTAGTTGAGGTTTTTCCTTTTTTCCTAATTTTCCAAAGTTTTTGTTTCTAATTCACCATGGGCTATAGAAAAACTTTTCTATTATTTCTATTGCCATTTGCCATGTTCATTGTTTGTGAGAAAGTGCGTTTTGTGTAACTTGAAGTTGATGAAGGTTATTTTTTTTTCTTTAGGTTTAGTGGGATTTTTTTTGTTAATGTTTCATACTTTTGTGCTTTTTTACATAAACATACTTCATAATACAGATATATACCTTTTCGGTTCAGTTCAGTTGTATGTGTGTGTGCGTAAGTATTTGTTGGTTTTCTATTTTTTTCTTGCTTTTCAAATGTCCTTTTGCATTTAGTTCAACTTTTACAAATTGTTTGCCATTCGAATAATTTATTAGATGGCTTGGTTTTCCTTTAATGTGGGATTGTATACTTTTTGTTTAACACTTACAATGTGTGTTTGAATGTGTATGACTTTAGTGTTAAGGTGCGTACGTTTGTGGTTTCCGTAAGTTTTTTTTCGTTTTCTTCATCTTTAATCATTACTTTCGTGGTATATATTTAAAATAATCAAATCGTTTTTACACTATTTTTGTGTTTTTGGTACAGGAAACATTTTCAATTGAAATGCTAAAACTAAATTAAGGATGGGCAAAGTCATTATATGCACAAATTTACATACAAATAAACATCATGTGAATAAAAAAAATTGTAAGATATTTAATAATTATTCCAACTCCCCATAGAAACTATGTGGTAGAGGTATTATCCGTGCAGATGTTGAAACGCCCTAAATTGAAGCCTTGGACCCACCAAAAATTATACCGTTTGACTTATTTCTGAGCAATTACTTTCTGGGCAATTCCATTGTGACGAGTTTCACAATTTCACTCACATTTTTAATTATAACTCAACCAGATCCAAATTTTTTTAACGGCTTTAATTTCCAAGAAAAATATGTTATACACGTTTATTTGTAGGTTGAAACTGACAAAATATGATTTTTGCTTAACCATTTATCTTATGCTGGGGGCAAAGCACGTTTTTTGTGTAAACAACAGTGGCTAATTTTTTATTGACAATTAAAAATAGACTTAAAGCTGACATTAGAATTTAAATACCGATTTCTTATGGAAATTTCGTTTTAAAGTCTGCTATAATTTAAATTCCATTGGGAATAACTTATAAGTATGGCTTAGCTGCAGAGCTGCTCTTTGAGGCGGTCACCACATGCGACTAATTACGTAACTTTTTTTGACAAAAGTGTTTTGCAAAATTTGTTTATTTGTTAATTAAGGTATTACACAAAAAAATTACATATTCCCAAATTTTTTTCAAATAAATCATTAACCACAAAATTTGTATTTTTAATTAAAAAATTAATTGTCTCAATGAAAATGTTAATCGTTTTTGAAAAGTAAATGCCAACAATAATGTTTGTTTAAAAGTTTTTTAAAGAAAGCTTTAATTTTACTTAAAGATTTTTTTTGACTTTGCTTATGCAAAGCTCATCTCAAGTTGACTTGCTGGAGTTGAATGTTTGAATGTGGATGTAAGAAAATAAAACTTAGTTTACCACTTTTTAAAATTTAATGCCTTGTTAGCTGAGTGTAGGGTTGTTACCCCAAATTCAAATAAAGAGGACAGCTAGCGCAAAAAACCCGGACTTTTCCGGACATAGTTTCAAACAGTTTTATATTTATTTATAGGGTTTGTTGAAGGCAAGGCGCATTCATTACAGGTGAAAGCGGTTCTGCAAAAACAACTAAAATGGATGTACGAATGTCAGAAACAGATAGCAAAAACTCACAAATTCTTTCTTTCTCTCTTTTGAGTTTTTCTTAGATTCTACAGTTAATGTTAGTAAAAAAGAAAAAAAAACATAAACAAATTGTGACACTTAAACTTTCGAATTTCCGTTACTCAGCTGATTAACCGCTCCCACCTGTAATGAATGCGCCTTGGTTTTAGGTTTAACGCTGCGGCCACAAGTTCAAGTTTTCGCTTTCAAGTTGATCACACATATTGTTTGTCAAATTCATTCGAATTGATGATCGTGACCTAGGCTGCACGCAACTTAATAATCAACTTGATCATGATACAACCCTAGCTGAGTGGAAAGAACGTACGCCTTGCAATCAAATGGCCAATGGTTCGAGTCCTTGTTGAGATTTGTAATGTAAACTTAAAGGTAAATCAAACATAATATTTATATAATAATAATAAAATAACTAAATCAAATAAGCATAGATAAATGAAAAAAATATAAACAAATAAAAAAACAAAAGAAATATTATTGTTTTAAATAAATATATTATAAAAATTAACTAATACCTTAATTTATTTGTATTGAATTTTTAATTCATTTTTAATTAAATACTTTTTAACATTTTGAATTTAAGTTCCCAGTAAAAAAAGTGAGGAAAAAGAAGTAGAAAAAACCCAGAACTAGTTTACTTGAATCACTTCAAATTTTGAGGAAAAACCAATGAATTTTACATAGGGTTTTCATTGAAGGGATGCTATTTGTTTTTGCAAAATTTAAACCGCATATAATTAACATTTTCGATGCTACAAAATTTCCATACCAAGGTGTTATTTTGAAGTAGATGTAAAACTTGAACTTTTTCTGCATTTAATATGTGGGGAAAAAACACTCATACTAAGGAAGGAATTTTCTGATCTAAAATGCGATTTTAATGTTCTTTTTAAATCTAGCTTTTTATGTGATATAAACCTAAAATTTATTACAACACTTCAACCAAGTGTAAATCGTTGCTCAATACAAACAAAACAATGACATCGGCGATTCATTTATAATGCCAGTTTTTATTTCTGCATTTAATTAAATACAACAAAACCAGAAAATATGCAACAGCATCTTTAGATGTGATTTAAATGTGGTCTGTAAAAAATGGCATAAATTTTTTTTTGCTGGGTTGTTAATTAAATATGCGAATTTTTCGACAGGCTGTAACTTAAACATTTTTTTAATCATATCAATAAATTTTTTAATTTAAAATTGATTTCTATTTTTTGCTGTGCAAGAAAAACCGCTACGGCAGATCCTATGCTATTTTATTTATTGCTTATTTTACCTCTACAGTACAAAGCTTAATGTTACCTTGGAATTTAACCTCCTTTGTAATATCTGGATATTTAAAAAATCGTTCATTATGCAATGGCTTGTACGAGCTTTTAAAGAAGACCAAATTGAACTGTGAGAATTCGAGTGCGAAAATAATATGCTTAGATTGTTAAACGAAACCCTTAAAGTTTGAAAAGGATTCCTTTGGAGAAGCATAAGCGTGATGGTTGTGTTCTTTTAGTAGCATCAAACCGTGGTTGTGGTAGCATACATGTGTTTAAGACGAGTGAAAAACGTGGTAAACTATACGAAAAATCTGTAAGTCTTAACCAAAAAAATTTAAATTTTAATTTTTATTTTTTCATGTTTATTTTTTTTTAAACTCAAACTTACAACCAAAATGTTTAGCTTAAATAATTATTCAGTATATCTTTGGTCACAGAATTAAACCACCTAAGTCAACCTAAAAAGCAAACAGGTCTAATTTACTATCGTGATAAGCAAAAAATGTTTAATTTCTTACTTAAACTTCCACTTCTCTAACATAATTTTTGTTCCAAATATTCAAAAAAAAACAAACATATTTTTTAAGTCGCTTTGAACTTTCTTAACATTTTCAAATATCACTTAAATATATTTTATTATTAAAAATTCACAATATATTATTTTATTTAAACACTGTATGGAATTTGGGGGCTCAAGCAAATAAATTATCCACTTTTAATTTGCAGTAATCGCTTAAATTCGTATAAACTCAAATACAATGAATTATTCAATCTATACTAATAATAAAGAGGAAAAGTTTTTTTGTATGTATTGATTTTTCTCCGGAACTACCCAACCGATTTGGATGATTCTTTCACTAATCTTATTTTTTTGCTTCCTGAACGGACATAGGCTATATTTTATTTTTTTACCTTAAGTAGGCGTAGTACCTCCCATACGAAATAAATGGACTTGATGGTATATCTCGAAAACTATGATCGCTATCTGCTTAAAATTTTGTGAAAGTTATTTAATTAAACATTTTTCCATTTCTGTCAAATATTTTTATGATCGACGCAGGGGAAGAGGTACCTCCCATACAAAATTATAATTTTTTTAAACAGAAGGTGATACATTTAGTCTCAAAATTTTGTGCAATAGCCTAAGTACTACTAAATGGAGCTTATAATGGGATAAAAACCAAGCAAAAGAGCAATTTATGAACATACGCACACACGCTGTATGTAAATGCTTTTGCTTATCTATACTAATAATAAAGAGGAAAAGTTTTTTTGTATGTATTGATTTTTCTCCGGAACTACCCAACCGATTTGGATGATTCTTTCACTAATCTTATTTTTTTGCTTCCTGAACGGACATAGGCTATATTTTATTTTTTTACCTTAAGTAGGCGTAGTACCTCCCAACGGAAATAAATGGACTTGATGGTATATCTCCAAAACTATGATCGCTATCTGCTTAAAATTTTGTGAAAGTTATTTAATTAAACATTTTTC
Organism: Melanophora roralis; assembly: GCA_963583895.1. Taxonomy (NCBI): domain Eukaryota; kingdom Metazoa; phylum Arthropoda; class Insecta; order Diptera; family Rhinophoridae; genus Melanophora; species Melanophora roralis. Next base: position 88,131,337 of record OY757187.1, on the reverse strand, counting down.
CATTTCTGTCAAATATTTTTATGATCGACGCAGGGGAAGAGGTACCTCCCATACAAAATTATAATATTTTTAAACAGAAGGTGATACATTTAGTCTCAAAAGTTTGTGCAATAGCCTTAGTACTACTAAATGGAGCTTATAATGGGATAAAACCCAAGCAAAAGAGCAATTTATGAACATACGCACACACGCTGTATGTAAATGCTTTTGCTTATCTATACTAATAATAAAGAGGAAAAGTTTTTTTGTATGTATTGATTTTTCTCCGGAACTACCCAACCGATTTGGATGATTCTTTCACTAATCTTATTTTTTTGCTTCCTGAACGGACATAGGCTATATTTTATTTTTTTACCTTAAGTAGGCGTAGTACCTCCCATACGAAATAAATGGACTTGATGGTATATCTCGAAAACTATGATCGCTATCTGCTTAAAATTTTGTGAAAGTTATTTAATTAAACATTTTTCCATTTCTGTCAAATATTTTTATGATCGACGCAGGGGAAGAGGTACCTCCCATACAAAATTATAATTTTTTTTAAACAGAAGGTGATACATTTAGTCTCAAAATTTTGTGCAATAGCCTTAGTACTACTAAATGGAGCTTATAATGGGATAAAAACCAAGCAAAAGAGCAATTTATGAACATACGCACACACGCTGTATGTAAATGCTTTTGCTTATCTATACTAATAATAAAGAGGAAAAGTTTTTTTGTATGTATTGATTTTTCTCCGGAACTACCCAACCGATTTGGATGATTCTTTCACTAATCTTATTTTTTTGCTTCCTGAACGGACATAGGCTATATTTTATTTTTTTACCTTAAGTAGGCGTAGTACCTCCCATACGAAATAAATGGACTTGATGGTATATCTCGAAAACTATGATCGCTATCTGCTTAAAATTTTGTGAAAGTTATTTAATTAAACATTTTTCCATTTCTGTCAAATATTTTTATGATCGACGCAGGGGAAGAGGTACCTCCCATACAAAATTATAATTTTTTTAAACAGAAGGTGATACATTTAGTCTCAAAATTTTGTGCAATAGCCTAAGTACTACTAAATGGAGCTTATAATGGGATAAAAACCAAGCAAAAGAGCAATTTATGAACATACGCACACACGCTGTATGTAAATGCTTTTGCTTATCTATACTAATAATAAAGAGGAAAAGTTTTTTTGTATGTATTGATTTTTCTCCGGAACTACCCAACCGATTTGGATGATTCTTTCACTAATCTTATTTTTTTGCTTCCTGAACGGACATAGGCTATATTTTATTTTTTTACCTTAAGTAGGCGTAGTACCTCCCATACGAAATAAATGGACTTGATGGTATATCTCGAAAACTATCATCGCTATCTGCTTAAAATTTTGTGAAAGTTATTTAATTAAACATTTTTCCATTTCTGTCAAATATTTTTATGATCGACGCAGGGGAAGAGGTACCTCCCATACAAAATTATAATTTTTTTAAGCAGAAGGTGATACATTTAGTCTCAAAATTTTGTGCAATAGCCTTAGTACTACTAAATGGAGCTTATAATGGGATAAAAACCAAGCAAAAGAGCAATTTATGAACATACGCACACACGCTGTATGTAAATGCTTTTGCTTATCTATACTAATAATAAAGAGGAAAAGTTTTTTTGTATGTATTGATTTTTCTCCGGAACTACCCAACCGATTTGGATGATTCTTTCACTAATCTTATTTTTTTGCTTCCTGAACGGACATAGGCTATATTTTATTTTTTTACCTTAAGTAGGCGTAGTACCTCCCAACGGAAATAAATGGACTTGATGGTATATCTCCAAAACTATGATCGCTATCTGCTTAAAATTTTGTGAAAGTTATTTAATTAAACATTTTTCCATTTCTGTCAAATATTTTTATGATCGACGCAGGGGAAGAGGTACCTCCCATACAAAATTATAATATTTTTAAACAGAAGGTGATACATTTAGTCTCAAAAGTTTGTGCAATAGCCTTAGTACTACTAAATGGAGCTTATAATGGGATAAAACCCAAGCAAAAGAGCAATTTATGAACATACGCACACACGCTGTATGTAAATGCTTTTGCTTATCTATACTAATAATAAAGAGGAAAAGTTTTTTTGTATGTATTGATTTTTCTCCGGAACTACCCAACCGATTTGGATGATTCTTTCACTAATCTTATTTTTTTGCTTCCTGAACGGACATAGGCTATATTTTATTTTTTTACCTTAAGTAGGCGTAGTACCTCCCATACGAAATAAATGGACTTGATGGTATATCTCGAAAACTATGATCGCTATCTGCTTAAAATTTTGTGAAAGTTATTTAATTAAACATTTTTCCATTTCTGTCAAATATTTTTATGATCGACGCAGGGGAAGAGGTACCTCCCATACAAAATTATAATTTTTTTAAACAGAATGTGATACATTTAGTCTCAAAAGTTTGTGCAATAGCCTTAGTACTACTAAATGGAGCTTATAATGGGATAAAAACCAAGCAAAAGAGCAATTTATGAACATACGCACACACGCTGTATGTAAATGCTTTTGCTTATCTATATCTATACTAATAATAAAGAGGAAAAGTTTTTTTGTATGTATTGATTTTTCTCCGGAACTACCCAACCGATTTGGATGATTCTTTCACTAATCTTATTTTTTTGCTTCCTGAACGGACATAGGCTATATTTTATTTTTTTACCTTAAGTAGGCGTAGTACCTCCCATACGAAATAAATGGACTTGATGGTATATCTCGAAAACTATGATCGCTATCTGCTTAAAATTTTGTGAAAGTTATTTAATTAAACATTTTTCCATTTCTGTCAAATATTTTTATGATCGACGCAGGGGAAGAGGTACCTCCCATACAAAATTATAATTTTTTTAAACAGAAGGTGATACATTTAGTCTCAAAATTTTGTGCAATAGCCTTAGTACTACTAAATGGAGCTTATAATGGGATAAAAACCAAGCAAAAGAGCAATTTATGAACATACGCACACACGCTGTATGTAAATGCTTTTGCTTATCTATACTAATAATAAAGAGGAAAAGTTTTTTTGTATGTATTGATTTTTCTCCGGAACTACCCAACCGATTTGGATGATTCTTTCACTAATCTTATTTTTTTGCTTCCTGAACGGACATAGGCTATATTTTATTTTTTTACCTTAAGTAGGCGTAGTACCTCCCAACGGAAATAAATGGACTTGATGGTATATCTCGAAAACTATGATCGCTATCTGCTTAAAATTTTGTGAAAGTTATTTAATTAAACATTTTTCCATTTCTGTCAAATATTTTTATGATCGACGCAGGGGAAGAGGTACCTCCCATACAAAATTATAATTTTTTTAAACAGAAGGTGATACATTTAGTCTCAAAAGTTTGTGCAATAGCCTTAGTACTACTAAATGGAGCTTATAATGGGATAAAAACCAAGCAAAAGAGCAATTTATGAACATACGCACACACGCTGTATGTAAATGCTTTTGCTTATCTATACTAATAATAAAGAGGAAAAGTTTTTTTGTATGTATTGATTTTTCTCCGGAACTACCCAACCGATTTGGATGATTCTTTCACTAATCTTATTTTTTTGCTTCCTGAACGGACATAGGCTATATTTTATTTTTTTACCTTAAGTAGGCGTAGTACCTCCCATACGAAATAAATGGACTTGATGGTATATCTCGAAAACTATGATCGCTATCTGCTTAAAATTTTGTGAAAGTTATTTAATTAAACATTTTTCCATTTCTGTCAAATATTTTTATGATCGACGCAGGGGAAGAGGTACCTCCCATACAAAATTATAATTTTTTTAAACAGAAGGTGATACATTTAGTCTCAAAATTTTGTGCAATAGCCTTAGTACTACTAAATGGAGCTTATAATGGGATAAAAACCAAGCAAAAGAGCAATTTATGAACATACGCACACACGCTGTATGTAAATGCTTTTGCTTATCTATACTAATAATAAAGAGGAAAAGTTTTTTTGTATGTATTGATTTTTCTCCGGAACTACCCAACCGATTTGGATGATTCTTTCACTAATCTTATTTTTTTGCTTCCTGAACGGACATAGGCTATATTTTATTTTTTTACCTTAAGTAGGCGTAGTACCTCCCATACGAAATAAATGGACTTGATGGTATATCTCGAAAACTATGATCGCTATCTGCTTAAAATTTTGTGAAAGTTATTTAATTAAACATTTTTCCATTTCTGTCAAATATTTTTATGATCGACGCAGGGGAAGAGGTACCTCCCATACAAAATTATAATTTTTTTAAACAGAAGGTGATACATTTAGTCTCAAAATTTTGTGCAATAGCCTTAGTACTACTAAATGGAGCTTATAATGGGATAAAAACCAAGCAAAAGAGCAATTTATGAACATACGCACACACGCTGTATGTAAATGCTTTTGCTTATCTATACTAATAATAAAGAGGAAAAGTTTTTTTGTATGTATTGATTTTTCTCCGGAACTACCCAACCGATTTGGATGATTCTTTCACTAATCTTATTTTTTTGCTTCCTGAACGGACATAGGCTATATTTTATTTTTTTACCTTAAGTAGGCGTAGTACCTCCCATACGAAATAAATGGACTTGATGGTATATCTCGAAAACTATGATCGCTATCTGCTTAAAATTTTGTGAAAGTTATTTAATTAAACATTTTTCCATTTCTGTCAAATATTTTTATGATCGACGCAGGGGAAGAGGTACCTCCCATACAAAATTATAATTTTTTTAAACAGAATGTGATACATTTAGTCTCAAAAGTTTGTGCAATAGCCTTAGTACTACTAAATGGAGCTTATAATGGGATAAAAACCAAGCAAAAGAGCAATTTATGAACATACGCACACACGCTGTATGTAAATGCTTTTGCTTATCTATACTAATAATAAAGAGGAAAAGTTTTTTTGTATGTATTGATTTTTCTCCGGAACTACCCAACCGATTTGGATGATTCTTTCACTAATCTTATTTTTTTGCTTCCTGAACGGACATAGGCTATATTTTATTTTTTTACCTTAAGTAGGCGTAGTACCTCCCATACGAAATAAATGGACTTGATGGTATATCTCGAAAACTATGATCGCTATCTGCTTAAAATTTTGTGAAAGTTATTTAATTAAACATTTTTCCATTTCTGTCAAATATTTTTATGATCGACGCAGGGGAAGAGGTACCTCCCATACAAAATTATAATTTTTTTAAACAGAAGGTGATACATTTAGTCTCAAAATTTTGTGCAATAGCCTTAGTACTACTAAATGGAGCTTATAATGGGATAAAAACCAAGCAAAAGAGCAATTTATGAACATACGCACACACGCTGTATGTAAATGCTTTTGCTTATCTATACTAATAATAAAGAGGAAAAGTTTTTTTGTATGTATTGATTTTTCTCCGGAACTACCCAACCGATTTGGATGATTCTTTCACTAATCTTATTTTTTTGCTTCCTGAACGGACATAGGCTATATTTTATTTTTTTACCTTAAGTAGGCGTAGTACCTCCCAACGGAAATAAATGGACTTGATGGTATATCTCGAAAACTATGATCGCTATCTGCTTAAAATTTTGTGAAAGTTATTTAATTAAACATTTTTCCATTTCTGTCAAATATTTTTATGATCGACGCAGGGGAAGAGGTACCTCCCATACAAAATTATAATTTTTTTAAACAGAAGGTGATACATTTAGTCTCAAAATTTTGTGCAATAGCCTTAGTACTACTAAATGGAGCTTATAATGGGATAAAAACCAAGCAAAAGAGCAATTTATGAACATACGCACACACGCTGTATGTAAATGCTTTTGCTTATCTATACTAATAATAAAGAGGAAAAGTTTTTTTGTATGTATTGATTTTTCTCCGGAACTACCCAACCGATTTGGATGATTCTTTCACTAATCTTATTTTTTTGCTTCCTGAACGGACATAGGCTATATTTTATTTTTTTACCTTAAGTAGGCGTAGTACCTCCCATACGAAATAAATGGACTTGATGGTATATCTCGAAAACTATGATCGCTATCTGCTTAAAATTTTGTGAAAGTTATTTAATTAAACATTTTTCCATTTCTGTCAAATATTTTTATGATCGACGCAGGGGAAGAGGTACCTCCCATACAAAATTATAATTTTTTTAAACAGAATGTGATACATTTAGTCTCAAAAGTTTGTGCAATAGCCTTAGTACTACTAAATGGAGCTTATAATGGGATAAAAACCAAGCAAAAGAGCAATTTATGAACATACGCACACACGCTGTATGTAAATGCTTTTGCTTATCTATACTAATAATAAAGAGGAAAAGTTTTTTTGTATGTATTGATTTTTCTCCGGAACTACCCAACCGATTTGGATGATTCTTTCACTAATCTTATTTTTTTGCTTCCTGAACGGACATAGGCTATATTTTATTTTTTTACCTTAAGTAGGCGTAGTACCTCCCAACGGAAATAAATGGACTTGATGGTATATCTCGAAAACTATGATCGCTATCTGCTTAAAATTTTGTGAAAGTTATTTAATTAAACATTTTTCCATTTCTGTCAAATATTTTTATGATCGACGCAGGGGAAGAGGTACCTCCCATACAAAATTATAATTTTTTTAAACAGAAGGTGATACATTTAGTCTCAAAATTTTGTGCAATAGCCTTAGTACTACTAAATGGAGCTTATAATGGGATAAAAACCAAGCAAAAGAGCAATTTATGAACATACGCACACACGCTGTATGTAAATGCTTTTGCTTATCTATACTAATAATAAAGAGGAAAAGTTTTTTTGTATGTATTGATTTTTCTCCGGAACTACCCAACCGATTTGGATGATTCTTTCACTAATCTTATTTTTTTGCTTCCTGAACGGACATAGGCTATATTTTATTTTTTTACCTTAAGTAGGCGTAGTACCTCCCATACGAAATAAATGGACTTGATGGTATATCTCGAAAACTATCATCGCTATCTGCTTAAAATTTTGTGAAAGTTATTTAATTAAACATTTTTCCATTTCTGTCAAATATTTTTATGATCGACGCAGGGGAAGAGGTACCTCCCATACAAAATTATAATTTTTTTAAACAGAAGGTGATACATTTAGTCTCAAAATTTTGTGCAATAGCCTTAGTACTACTAAATGGAGCTTATAATGGGATAAAAACCAAGCAAAAGAGCAATTTATGAACATACGCACACACGCTGTATGTAAATGCTTTTGCTTATCTATACTAATAATAAAGAGGAAAAGTTTTTTTGTATGTATTGATTTTTCTCCGGAACTACCCAACCGATTTGGATGATTCTTTCACTAATCTTATTTTTTTGCTTCCTGAACGGACATAGGCTATATTTTATTTTTTTACCTTAAGTAGGCGTAGTACCTCCCATACGAAATAAATGGACTTGATGGTATATCTCGAAAACTATCATCGCTATCTGCTTAAAATTTTGTGAAAGTTATTTAATTAAACATTTTTCCATTTCTGTCAAATATTTTTATGATCGACGCAGGGGAAGAGGTACCTCCCATACAAAATTATAATTTTTTTAAACAGAAGGTGATACATTTAGTCTCAAAATTTTGTGCAATAGCCTAAGTACTACTAAATGGAGCTTATAATGGGATAAAAACCAAGCAAAAGAGCAATTTATGAACATACGCACACACGCTGTATGTAAATGCTTTTGCTTATCTATACTAATAATAAAGAGGAAAAGTTTTTTTGTATGTATTGATTTTTCTCCGGAACTACCCAACCGATTTGGATGATTCTTTCACTAATCTTATTTTTTTGCTTCCTGAACGGACATAGGCTATATTTTATTTTTTTACCTTAAGTAGGCGTAGTACCTCCCATACGAAATAAATGGACTTGATGGTATATCTCGAAAACTATCATCGCTATCTGCTTAAAATTTTGTGAAAGTTATTTAATTAAACATTTTTCCATTTCTGTCAAATATTTTTATGATCGACGCAGGGGAAGAGGTACCTCCCATACAAAATTATAATTTTTTTAAACAGAAGGTGATACATTTAGTCTCAAAATTTTGTGCAATAGCCTTAGTACTACTAAATGGAGCTTATAATGGGATAAAAACCAAGCAAAAGAGCAATTTATGAACATACGCACACACGCTGTATGTAAATGCTTTTGCTTATCTATACTAATAATAAAGAGGAAAAGTTTTTTTGTATGTATTGATTTTTCTCCGGAACTACCCAACCGATTTGGATGATTCTTTCACTAATCTTATTTTTTTGCTTCCTGAACGGACATAGGCTATATTTTATTTTTTTACCTTAAGTAGGCGTAGTACCTCCCATACGAAATAAATGGACTTGATGGTATATCTCGAAAACTATCATCGCTATCTGCTTAAAATTTTGTGAAAGTTATTTAATTAAACATTTTTCCATTTCTGTCAAATATTTTTATGATCGACGCAGGGGAAGAGGTACCTCCCATACAAAATTATAATTTTTTTAAACAGAAGGTGATACATTTAGTCTCAAAATTTTGTGCAATAGCCTTAGTACTACTAAATGGAGCTTATAATGGGATAAAAACCAAGCAAAAGAGCAATTTATGAACATACGCACACACGCTGTATGTAAATGCTTTTGCTTATCTATACTAATAATAAAGAGGAAAAGTTTTTTTGTATGTATTGATTTTTCTCCGGAACTACCCAACCGATTTGGATGATTCTTTCACTAATCTTATTTTTTTGCTTCCTGAACGGACATAGGCTATATTTTATTTTTTTACCTTAAGTAGGCGTAGTACCTCCCAACGGAAATAAATGGACTTGATGGTATATCTCGAAAACTATGATCGCTATCTGCTTAAAATTTTGTGAAAGTTATTTAATTAAACATTTTTCCATTTCTGTCAAATATTTTTATGATCGACGCAGGGGAAGAGGTACCTCCCATACAAAATTATAATTTTTTTAAACAGAAGGTGATACATTTAGTCTCAAAAGTTTGTGCAATAGCCTTAGTACTACTAAATGGAGCTTATAATGGGATAAAAACCAAGCAAAAGAGCAATTTATGAACATACGCACACACGCTGTATGTAAATGCTTTTGCTTATCTATAATTATAATAAAGAGGAAAAGTTTTTTTGTATGTATTGATTTTTCTCCGGAACTACCCAACCGATTTGGATGATTCTTTCACTAATCTTATTTTTTTGCTTCCTGAACGGACATATGCTATATTTTATTTTTTTACCTTAAGTAGGCGTAGTACCTCCCATACGAAATAAATGGACTTGATGGTATATCTCGAAAACTATCATCGCTATCTGCTTAAAATTTTGTGAAAGTTATTTAATCAAACATTTTTCCATTTCTGTCAAATATTTTTATGATCGACGCAGGGGAAGAGGTACCTCCCATACAAAATTATAATTTTTTTAAACAGAAGGTGATACATTTAGTCTCAAAATTTTGTGCAATAGCCTTAGTACTACTAAATGGAGCTTATAATGGGATAAAAACCAAGCAAAAGAGCAATTTATGAACATACGCACACACGCTGTATGTAAATGCTTTTGCTTATCTATATCTATACTAATAATAAAGAGGAAAAGTTTTTTTGTATGTATTGATTTTTCTCCGGAACTACCCAACCGATTTGGATGATTCTTTCACTAATCTTATTTTTTTGCTTCCTGAACGGACATAGGCTATATTTTATTTTTTTACCTTAAGTAGGCGTAGTACCTCCCATACGAAATAAATGGACTTGATGGTATATCTCGAAAACTATGATCGCTATCTGCTTAAAATTTTGTGAAAGTTATTTAATTAAACATTTTTCCATTTCTGTCAAATATTTTTATGATCGACGCAGGGGAAGAGGTACCTCCCATACAAAATTATAATTTTTTTAAACAGAAGGTGATACATTTAGTCTCAAAATTTTGTGCAATAGCCTTAGTACTGCTAAATGGAGCTTATAATGGGATAAAAACCAAGCAAAAGAGCAATTTATGAACATACGCACACACGCTGTATGTAAATGCTTTTGCTTATCTATATCTATACTAATAATAAAGAGGAAAAGTTTTTTTGTATGTATTGATTTTTCTCCGGAACTACCCAACCGATTTGGATGATTCTTTCACTAATCTTATTTTTTTGCTTCCTGAACGGACATAGGCTATATTTTATTTTTTTACCTTAAGTAGGCGTAGTACCTCCCATACGAAATAAATGGACTTGATGGTATATCTCGAAAACTATGATCGCTATCTGCTTAAAATTTTGTGAAAGTTATTTAATTAAACATTTTTCCATTTCTGTCAAATATTTTTATGATCGACGCAGGGGAAGAGGTACCTCCCATACAAAATTATAATTTTTTTAAACAGAAGGTGATACATTTAGTCTCAAAATTTTGTGCAATAGCCTTAGTACTACTAAATGGAGCTTATAATGGGATAAAAACCAAGCAAAAGAGCAATTTATGAACATACGCACACACGCTGTATGTAAATGCTTTTGCTTATCTATATCTATACTAATAATAAAGAGGAAAAGTTTTTTTGTATGTATTGATTTTTCTCCGGAACTACCCAACCGATTTGGATGATTCTTTCACTAATCTTATTTTTTTGCTTCCTGAACGGACATAGGCTATATTTTATTTTTTTACCTTAAGTAGGCGTAGTACCTCCCATACGAAATAAATGGACTTGATGGTATATCTCGAAAACTATGATCGCTATCTGCTTAAAATTTTGTGAAAGTTATTTAATTAAACATTTTTCCATTTCTGTCAAATATTTTTATGATCGACGCAGGGGAAGAGGTACCTCCCATACAAAATTATAATTTTTTTAAACAGAAGGTGATACATTTAGTCTCAAAATTTTGTGCAATAGCCTTAGTACTACTAAATGGAGCTTATAATGGGATAAAAACCAAGCAAAAGAGCAATTTATGAACATACGCACACACGCTGTATGTAAATGCTTTTGCTTATCTATATCTATACTAATAATAAAGAGGAAAAGTTTTTTTGTATGTATTGATTTTTCTCCGGAACTACCCAACCGATTTGGATGATTCTTTCACTAATCTTATTTTTTTGCTTCCTGAACGGACATAGGCTATATTTTATTTTTTTACCTTAAGTAGGCGTAGTACCTCCCATACGAAATAAATGGACTTGATGGTATATCTCGAAAACTATCATCGCTATCTGCTTAAAATTTTGTGAAAGTTATTTAATTAAACATTTTTCCATTTCTGTCAAATATTTTTATGATCGACGCAGGGGAAGAGGTACCTCCCATACAAAATTATAATTTTTTTAAACAGAAGGTGATACATTTAGTCTCAAAATTTTGTGCAATAGCCTTAGTACTACTAAATGGAGCTTATATTGGGATAAAAACCAAGCAAAAGAGCAATTTATGAACATACGCACACACGCTGTATGTAAATGCTTTTGCTTATCTATACTAATAATAAAGAGGAAAAGTTTTTTTGTATGTATTGATTTTTCTCCGGAACTACCCAACCGATTTGGATGATTCTTTCACTAATCTTATTTTTTTGCTTCCTGAACGGACATAGGCTATATTTTATTTTTTTACCTTAAGTAGGCGTAGTACCTCCCATACGAAATAAATGGACTTGATGGTATATCTCGAAAACTATCATCGCTATCTGCTTAAAATTTTGTGAAAGTTATTTAATTAAACATTTTTCCATTTCTGTCAAATATTTTTATGATCGACGCAGGGGAAGAGGTACCTCCCATACAAAATTATAATTTTTTTAAACAGAAGGTGATACATTTAGTCTCAAAATTTTGTGCAATAGCCTTAGTACTACTAAATGGAGCTTATAATGGGATAAAAACCAAGCAAAAGAGCAATTTATGAACATACGCACACACGCTGTATGTAAATGCTTTTGCTTATATACAATAAAAAAGGATCTCAGTTAAAAAAAAAAACAATAAATGTAGTTTTGTGTTAAACATATGTACAAAAATGTTAAAAGAAATTTCTTATTTTTTTATATCCCTTCCATCTAATCCTTACCTACCATTAATTTTTTCTAATGGGGAAGGGACTTTTCCGTCTTCAAATCGGAGCACTAGGCGCAATAAAATCATTTTAAATGAGGCACTATGTCCATATTATAAAGTCTACAGCATCTAATAGATGCAGTTAATCCTAGCCTGGAAAATTTGCTGGAAAGAGATTTTAATTGGCTGTGCTCAAGAGCAATAATATCGCCTACAAATGAGTCTGTAAATGAAATAAACCATCTTATCATAAAAAAAGTCCCCGGGCAAACTAAGACCTACAAATCGATTGATACTGTCACCAATATCGAGGATGCAGTCCATTATCTGCAAGAAATTTTAAATTCGCTAAATCCTCCTGGCTTGCCATCTCATAAGCTTTCTCTTAAAGTTGGTACACCTATCATGCTGTTAAGAAATTTATGCCCTCCAAATATGTGCAATGGAACAAGACTTCTAATAACTGAGTTAAAAGACAATTTAATTGAAGCGACTATACTGACAGGTCCTGCAACAGGCTAGCTTGCAAATATTCCGAGAATTCCTATGATTCCTACCGACTTGCCTATTTCATTCAAACGCTTACAGTTTCCAGTGAAAATATCCTTTGCGATGACTATTAACAAGTCTCAAGGACAAACCCTTTCTTTGGTTGGAATTGATCTTCGTAAAGCATGTTTTTCACATGGCCAAATATATTTTGGCTTATCACGAGTTGGAAATCGAGAAAACCAGTTCATTTTGTTGCCGAAAAATAACACAACATTAAACATTGTATACAAGGACGCACTAAGCCACTAAAATTTTTAAATAAAAACTGAAAAATGGGTTCGAGACTGGCCAAGAGAAAAAAAAACGCCTTCGTGTAATGAAATCACGATGCTTCCTTAAATATTAACAAGCAACAAAAAATTTAAGAAATATTTAATCTTTTAGTTGCTGTTTTAGGATAAATGATAAAACTTCAACATAACGTTTAGGTCGTTGCTAAATTTGCCTATTGAAATATAAAGATAAAATTATAGCACGAACTGGCCAATCCTTTAAATTTTGCTGATCTATCCAAAATTTAAAAGGATTGGAAATTAAAGTAAAAAAAAATGTTTAAATAAAGTCAACAAATAAAAAATTAGTACAAAAATAGTACAAACATTTTAAAGTAAAACTCTATTAATTTAAAAAAATATTGAAAATAAAATTTCTGGAAAATTAAAAAAAATGTATGTACAAAAATGTTAAAAGAAATTTTTTATTTTTTGATATCACTGCCTTTACCATCAATTTATCTAATGGGGTGTAGCGGAGCGCACCGGGTTTGCTAGTCTATACTAATAATAAAGAGGAAAAGTTTTTTTGTATGTATTGATTTTTCTCCGGAACTACCCAACCGATTTGGATGATTCTTTCACTAATCTTATTTTTTTGCTTCCTGAACGGACATAGGCTATATTTTATTTTTTTACCTTAAGTAGGCGTAGTACCTCCCAACGGAAATAAATGGACTTGATGGTATATCTCGAAAACTATGATCGCTATCTGCTTAAAATTTTGTGAAAGTTATTTAATTAAACATTTTTCCATTTCTGTCAAATATTTTTATGATCGACGCAGGGGAAGAGGTACCTCCCATACAAAATTATAATTTTTTTAAACAGAAGGTGATACATTTAGTCTCAAAATTTTGTGCAATAGCCTTAGTACTACTAAATGGAGCTTATAATGGGATAAAAACCAAGCAAAAGAGCAATTTATGAACATACGCACACACGCTGTATGTAAATGCTTTTGCTTATCTATACTAATAATAAAGAGGAAAAGTTTTTTTGTATGTATTGATTTTTCTCCGGAACTACCCAACCGATTTGGATGATTCTTTCACTAATCTTATTTTTTTGCTTCCTGAACGGACATAGGCTATATTTTATTTTTTTACCTTAAGTAGGCGTAGTACCTCCCAACGGAAATAAATGGACTTGATGGTATATCTCGAAAACTATGATCGCTATCTGCTTAAAATTTTGTGAAAGTTATTTAATTAAACATTTTTCCATTTCTGTCAAATATTTTTATGATCGACGCAGGGGAAGAGGTACCTCCCATACAAAATTATAATTTTTTTAAACAGAATGTGATACATTTAGTCTCAAAAGTTTGTGCAATAGCCTTAGTACTACTAAATGGAGCTTATAATGGGATAAAAACCAAGCAAAAGAGCAATTTATGAACATACGCACACACGCTGTATGTAAATGCTTTTGCTTATCTATACTAATAATAAAGAGGAAAAGTTTTTTTGTATGTATTGATTTTTCTCCGGAACTACCCAACCGATTTGGATGATTCTTTCACTAATCTTATTTTTTTGCTTCCTGAACGGACATAGGCTATATTTTATTTTTTTACCTTAAGTAGGCGTAGTACCTCCCATACGAAATAAATGGACTTGATGGTATATCTCGAAAACTATGATCGCTATCTGCTTAAAATTTTGTGAAAGTTATTTAATTAAACATTTTTCCATTTCTGTCAAATATTTTTATGATCGACGCAGGGGAAGAGGTACCTCCCATACAAAATTATAATTTTTTTAAACAGAAGGTGATACATTTAGTCTCAAAATTTTGTGCAATAGCCTTAGTACTACTAAATGGAGCTTATAATGGGATAAAAACCAAGCAAAAGAGCAATTTATGAACATACGCACACACGCTGTATGTAAATGCTTTTGCTTATCTATACTAATAATAAAGAGGAAAAGTTTTTTTGTATGTATTGATTTTTCTCCGGAACTACCCAACCGATTTGGATGATTCTTTCACTAATCTTATTTTTTTGCTTCCTGAACGGACATAGGCTATATTTTATTTTTTTACCTTAAGTAGGCGTAGTACCTCCCATACGAAATAAATGGACTTGATGGTATATCTCGAAAACTATGATCGCTATCTGCTTAAAATTTTGTGAAAGTTATTTAATTAAACATTTTTCCATTTCTGTCAAATATTTTTATGATCGACGCAGGGGAAGAGGTACCTCCCATACAAAATTATAATTTTTTTAAACAGAAGGTGATACATTTAGTCTCAAAATTTTGTGCAATAGCCTTAGTACTACTAAATGGAGCTTATAATGGGATAAAAACCAAGCAAAAGAGCAATTTATGAACATACGCACACACGCTGTATGTAAATGCTTTTGCTTATCTATACTAATAATAAAGAGGAAAAGTTTTTTTGTATGTATTGATTTTTCTCCGGAACTACCCAACCGATTTGGATGATTCTTTCACTAATCTTATTTTTTTGCTTCCTGAACGGACATAGGCTATATTTTATTTTTTTACCTTAAGTAGGCGTAGTACCTCCCATACGAAATAAATGGACTTGATGGTATATCTCGAAAACTATGATCGCTATCTGCTTAAAATTTTGTGAAAGTTATTTAATTAAACATTTTTCCATTTCTGTCAAATATTTTTATGATCGACGCAGGGGAAGAGGTACCTCCCATACAAAATTATAATTTTTTTAAACAGAAGGTGATACATTTAGTCTCAAAATTTTGTGCAATAGCCTTAGTACTACTAAATGGAGCTTATAATGGGATAAAAACCAAGCAAAAGAGCAATTTATGAACATACGCACACACGCTGTATGTAAATGCTTTTGCTTATCTATACTAATAATAAAGAGGAAAAGTTTTTTTGTATGTATTGATTTTTCTCCGGAACTACCCAACCGATTTGGATGATTCTTTCACTAATCTTATTTTTTTGCTTCCTGAACGGACATAGGCTATATTTTATTTTTTTACCTTAAGTAGGCGTAGTACCTCCCAACGGAAATAAATGGACTTGATGGTATATCTCGAAAACTATGATCGCTATCTGCTTAAAATTTTGTGAAAGTTATTTAATTAAACATTTTTCCATTTCTGTCAAATATTTTTATGATCGACGCAGGGGAAGAGGTACCTCCCATACAAAATTATAATTTTTTTAAACAGAATGTGATACATTTAGTCTCAAAAGTTTGTGCAATAGCCTTAGTACTACTAAATGGAGCTTATAATGGGATAAAAACCAAGCAAAAGAGCAATTTATGAACATACGCACACACGCTGTATGTAAATGCTTTTGCTTATCTATACTAATAATAAAGAGGAAAAGTTTTTTTGTATGTATTGATTTTTCTCCGGAACTACCCAACCGATTTGGATGATTCTTTCACTAATCTTATTTTTTTGCTTCCTGAACGGACATAGGCTATATTTTATTTTTTTACCTTAAGTAGGCGTAGTACCTCCCATACGAAATAAATGGACTTGATGGTATATCTCGAAAACTATGATCGCTATCTGCTTAAAATTTTGTGAAAGTTATTTAATTAAACATTTTTCCATTTCTGTCAAATATTTTTATGATCGACGCAGGGGAAGAGGTACCTCCCATACAAAATTATAATTTTTTTAAACAGAAGGTGATACATTTAGTCTCAAAATTTTGTGCAATAGCCTTAGTACTACTAAATGGAGCTTATAATGGGATAAAAACCAAGCAAAAGAGCAATTTATGAACATACGCACACACGCTGTATGTAAATGCTTTTGCTTATCTATACTAATAATAAAGAGGAAAAGTTTTTTTGTATGTATTGATTTTTCTCCGGAACTACCCAACCGATTTGGATGATTCTTTCACTAATCTTATTTTTTTGCTTCCTGAACGGACATAGGCTATATTTTATTTTTTTACCTTATAACGTACCTTTGGGTTCTCCTTCTTATCCTTCCAAGGTAACGTCCTAAAGACGTAACATTGGATACGATGTTGGTTGGCGGAAATGAATTGTCAACGCTAGCAGTATTGCCATGTTGGATCGAAAACCTGGTGTTGAATTTCCATTAAAGGGCTAGAACAAAGAGGACTGTGGGAGCCTTTATATCGCTAGCGATCAGTCGGGATTGGGGAAGTTCGTGCCCTCTTGGTGCCTAGCCTCAATATTAGTATATAGCTTTATTATAGACTCCCTGGTTCTTACTACTTTTACTTTACACTGGACTAGTATAATCACAAAACCAAAACTAAGCCCCTTTGTGATTATGTTTGAGATGTGCTTCTAAACAAATGGTATTGATTTAGTGACATAATATTACAAGGTATCCCAGCTGTTATTGGGGACCTTCGCCTCATGACCCTCCCTTACCATCCCTGGCCAGAAAAAGTTTCGTTTAAGAAGATCTACCGTCTTATACATACCTCCATGAGCTGTTGTTAGGGAAGTATGCAACTTTTCAATCAATCCTTTTCTTAAACCTTCTGGAATCCACAGTTTCCATGCATTCGTTTCAGTTTGCTCATCACCATTATAATGCTGTGTTCGGATGTATATAAATTCATCTACTACGCGAATGTCGGGGTACTTTTCCTGATTTTCAGTTATTTTGGTCTGTAGTTGGGTGTAGTCAGAATCCTTAAAACAAGGAGAAGATAAATCTACTTCAGGTCCAGTAAATTCAATTTGTGCAACTTCATCACAGGGAATCCTGGAGAGTGCATCCGGGACTACATTTTCCTTGCCCTTACGGTGGGTAATAGTGAATTTATAAGCCTGAAGCTTTAGCACTCATCGCGCTAAACGTCCACTAAGGTTAGGTTGACGCATTAACCATACGAGGCTGGCGTGATCAGTGATCACTTCGAACTCTTGTAGTTCTAGATAGCAGCGAAAACGCTGAATTGCCTCTAAAGCTGCCAAACATTCCCGTTCGGTTACGCTATAGTTTCGTTGCGCGGAATTAAGCTTTTTGCTCATATAGGCT
The DNA here is from genome assembly GCA_963583895.1 of Melanophora roralis. NCBI lineage: Eukaryota > Metazoa > Arthropoda > Insecta > Diptera > Rhinophoridae > Melanophora > Melanophora roralis. The sequence goes on along the minus strand of OY757187.1, from coordinate 88,113,411 downwards.
ATCGGTTTTTCACAATGGTCATCACTTAGTTGTACCAGTACTGCGCCGATCCCATAATCGCTCGCATCGCAGTGTAAAAAAAATTTTCGATTAAAATCCGGGTTACTGAGGACTGGTGCAGATGTCAACAAAAACTTAATTTTCTCAAACGCTGATTGAGCTTCCGGGGTCCACACAAATTTCTTTTTGTTTGATACTGTTTCCGTAATAGGAAAAACGACACTCGAGAAATTTTCGATAAATCTTCTATACCACCCCGCGAGACCTAAAAATCCTCTTACCTGTCTGAGGTTCTTTGGCACTGGCCAATCCTTAATGGCACTAACTTTCTCGGGGTCGGTAGTGAATCCTCCATCCCCAATCACATAGCCAAGGTATTTTACTCGCGTTACGCAAAAGTGACTTTTAGAAATATTCAGCGTTAGATTTGCTTTTTTAAACTGTTCAGCTATACGAACCAAAACTGACAGGTGTTGTTCAAAATCCTCTGACACTATAAGCAAATCATCCAAATAACCAAACACCATATTCTTGAGATCTGGTGGAATAATCTCGTCTATCAACCGACACATGGTTTGTGGAGCTGTACACAGGCCAAACGGCATAACTGCGAACTGGTAGAGGGGTCTACCGGGTACAGTAAATGCTGTTAAGGGTTTTGACTTTTCCGTAAGTTCTACTTGCCAATAGGCATCTTTCAAGTCTAACTTGGTTATTATGTTAGTCTTCGGTAGACGTGCAAAGATTCCTTCTATCGACGGCAACGGATATGCGTCCTTTTTAGTGACAGAATTCAATTTTCTCGCATCAAGACATAAACGGATCTTATTAGGTTTAACTACCAATCGCATCGGACTACTCCAAGATGAGGATGACGGTTCTATGACCCCTAGGGCCAGCATTCTATCTATTTCGGCAAACATTAGTTTCTCTACTGCCGGTGAGACAGGGTAAAAACGTTGTTTTATTGGCCTTGCGTCACCTACATCTATCTCATGTTGCAGCAAACGGGTACGCCCAAGTCCGTGGACTTCAAAATTCGGGAATAACGACACGACAGCATTTAACTGCCGCTGCTGACTAGATGTAAGTTTATAAAAGTAGTTATCTGGATAGTGGGAAACAGAATTCTCCATATCGGACGGACAATTGGACATTTCAGATAAATCTGACGGACAAAAAATCAAAGGGGGTTTATCTACAGTATCAATAGATTTTATAACATCTGGTATCAAATTAAACTTTTTCCAAAAATCAATACCTAATATAAGTGCCTGAGAAATGGTGGGAATAATAAATATATCCAAATTACGAGAAATATCCTTAAAGTTTACGTCGACGTTAAGCCAACCAATTACTTGTTGTGATTTACCATCCGCTGTCCTTACAAAGGATCTGCATTTCGAAAAATTAGGAAACTTAGAAAAATCCTCACGAGCAAACTTGGAACCAATGCAGGTAATGCTAGCGCCGGTATCCAGTAAGCCGTATTCAGTAAAATTAAGAAAACTTACTTTGGCATAGTATCGCGTCTCATTGGAAATGTTTACTATAGCTGACACTAGTAGTTTTGCACACCTTTTGCGGCGTTTATAATAGTGACGAAGTCGAATTGTTGAACGTTTGGCCGACTAGGTGAAATCGCTGAAATCAAACTATTTTCAAAAATTTCATTGCGTTTAGCACAGTAGTTTTCCCAGCGTTTATGAAAAGGTAGCTTAGGATAAATAATTTTTGATATATCTGAATTGTCATGGCAATTTGTGCATAAATCACGTTTTAAAATTTGGAAGCCACTATACTCTTTTTCAGACTCTAAATCGCAATTGTCAACATTTAAATCATTAAAAGCCTTCTTGGTCAAATCTTTAGCATTTGGGTCAATATCAAGTAGGGAATTTGAATTCTCTTGCAAATCCGGTGTTTCAGGAGAATTAATTATTGTTCCTTCAGAGGAACAAGGGGTTTCAGGTTTTTTGGATTTTTACGGTTCAAGCATTTTGGGCACTGTGGTTTGTAAGTGTCTTTGGCACCACAACCGTAGCAAAACACAGTTCTCTCGTGTAGGCAATCTTCGTAGAAATGGCCCAGCTGATCACAATTCCAGCAGCGCGGAATTTTTTCAGGTTTATTGAGCGCATCTACCGAAGAATCTTCCTGACAATCTACTCCGAAGCTAAGGTTAGGATCTTCCACGTCAATTTCGGCAATATGTCTACGAGATGTAAAGGTATTGGGATTTCTAGCTGCAAAATTTCGCCGTACGTATTCATCATTAAGAAAAGACTCTCGCATTTGCACTAGTCTTCGCAGATTCGCAATTGAGTGAATTGGTTGATATAGTAACTCGTGTCTTATATCTGGCCTGAGATTCCGTGTAATAATTTCAATTAATTCCGACTCTGTGAGAGGATTGGGAAGACGATCGATTAAAGAATTTATAGACTCGTAAAAAATATCAAACGATTCACCGGGTTTTTGTTTGCGATTACGTATTTCTTCACGTATATCAAAGGGAGACTTGAAATCTTTATACTGATCTCGTAAAGCATTGCAAAAATCCTCCCATATAATTGGTTGAGCCCTTTTGTGATAGGACCAGTACCAATTTTTGGCTTTACCCGCGAGAACAATATGAAGGTTGGGACGAATAAAATTAAAATCTCCGTTAAAATAATCAATGGCTAGAGAACGTAACCGATACAAAAATTCTTCAACATAAAGACCACTGGAGGTACCGTCAAATTTCAATCCCCAGTGTTGAATAATTGAAGTTACTTTATCCGAATTAAAACTAGTATTAGGCGAAAAGCTATTGGGTATACCTGAATGGTTGTTATACAAATTTGGACTAATTCTAGCACCCGTTGGTGCCCTAGAGGGTTGTTGGGAACGCAAAAATTCCTGTGGCTCAGTCCGATTTACACTAATGGGGTTTGAGAAAGTTGGCTGCCGGAGGTTGTCATCCAAACCACATGGATTAGGCTGGCGTTGCATACTCCCAGGATTCGGTGGCCGTTGTTGGGCAAGATTGCGATCCGGTAAAGGATTCAAGCAACCAGAGCTAGGAACGTTTGGTTGAGTATCTAGATTCCGGTACTGTGGGTTTGTAGGAACAAGACTCTGTCTACTTAAGTTATCCGCATATAATGTTTGAGGAACAGGAGAAGGTGGTGTAGGTTCCAGTGTTACCCTAGAACCAAGTTGCGGCTGAGGTACTTGAGCATTTGTAGACAAATGCATATTATGAAAAATTTTTGAAATAGATGTTTCAATCATTTTATTAATAACGTCGTAGTCTATAGGGGACGGTGTATTCGTCTGTGGAGCATTATTGCAATTCCCTAATGTCCTACACAAATTAATTTCCATTATCTTATGTATTCGTGCATAATCAATAGAAGGGGAGTTACTCTCTAGCGAATCCCCTGGATTCTTATCGGTTGAACTAGTTTTCTCATTTGGTGCAGCAGTTGTAGCGACCGAAGCCCCATTATCAAAATCTATCATAGTGTGTGCTACTGTCATGTCCATCTCACAAGTTTCATCTAAATGACCCGAAGTTTGGGGATCGTGAAACTCCTTTTGTGTGACGCTACGTGTCGAATATTGATGTCCGGTGTGAGTACTACGAGGTTTCCCTCTAGGTCTGCCTGGTTTTGCAGAACGTAAAACTCTTCGTAAGTCTGATAATTCACATAAACGATTACAAATTGGACAATTACTATTCTCTGCGAGAAAAGTCTCAATACATTCCCGATGGAAAGTATGGTTGCATTTCACAATTGTCAAACATTCGGCTTTTCCATCTTTTGGTGCATTACAAAGAGAACATTTCTCACCTACATTTACGGTATCTGATTCAATTGGTCGAGAACCAGGTGATTGAGAAACTGGTACTCCCGAATTTCTAGGAGGCGTATGACTCATCATTTTAAATATAGTTAGAATCACAATGAAACAAAACAAATTTTTTCTTATTATATTTTCTTACTTTTCTTTTTCGAGATATTTTAGGGCATCTGTTTTCATCCATTGTAAGATTTAATTAGGGTAAGATAAATATAGTCACTTATATTCAATACGGGTTAACAAAACTAGGCTATAGAAGAAGTCTGCAATAGATTATCCTTTAAGTTGTTTCAACACACCAGCACTTATAGCTCCTTGGCCAGTGACTTCTTATGTATACCGGATATTAAGTAGCAACATACCACTTAATATAATCCACATGTACATAAGCTGCTGATAACTTAGTCAAACCAAAATACTGAAAAATCCATTACAAAAATCTCTGCAAAAGTGGGCATTTGTATAAGTAGATGTTCGTAAAGTCCCGGAAAAGAATATGTCGAAGTGAACGGTTAGACAACTCGAACCTCAAGTGTCCAAGAATCCAGAAACTGGCATATTTATTCAAAAGACAAAATTCGCATGCACTTTACAATTAAGCACTTAGCTATTAATGAACTTTAACAAAATCTAAAAAAAATTTATGCGGACCGAAAAACCAATTTGTGCTTACAAGCAACGAACAAAACTTTTTCATTGGTAATTTTCGGCCTCACGTTGGGCGCCATCTTCTATATAACGTACCTTTGGGTTCTCCTTCTTATCCTTCCAAGGTAACGTCCTAAAGACGTAACATTGGATACGATGTTGGTTGGCGGAAATGAATTGTCAACGCTAGCAGTATTGCCATGTTGGATCGAAAACCTGGTGTTGAATTTCCATTAAAGGGCTAGAACAAAGAGGACTGTGGGAGCCTTTATATCGCTAGCGATCAGTCGGGATTGGGGAAGTTCGTGCCCTCTTGGTGCCTAGCCTCAATATTAGTATATAGCTTTATTATAGACTCCCTGGTTCTTACTACTTTTACTTTACACTGGACTAGTATAATCACAAAACCAAAACTAAGCCCCTTTGTGATTATGTTTGAGATGTGCTTCTAAACAAATGGTATTGATTTAGTGACATAATATTACAAGGTATCCCAGCTGTTATTGGGGACCTTCGCCTCATGACCCTCCCTACCATGATTCTAGTGGCGTAAATAAATGATTCCTAGAATCCCACAATTGACCTTACCTACCCTAATATACTCTTACCGAATTGAAAACAGATTAGTGGTTAATTTACCAATTCATTTGGAATTTTATTTGAACCCAAGTAATTGTAAATAAATTCAACGTATAAAATAATATCATTAATATAATTTCAAATAATCGTATATTGTACATACGATGTAATTTTAAAGGACGCGATAATACTGATATTTTAATTTTTTTATTCATATATGTATTTAGTTATTTAGCTATGTATTTATTCATAGAACTATAAATTAGATTTGTTTTCCAAACATAATTTCTGTTAACAATAACAAAAACAATGTGTATCCGAATTGCTTTTTCGATGCTTAGGTTAAAAAGTTTAAAACCAATTTGTGCCTTTTCTTTGTTTCGTCTTTCCTTTTCAATTTAATTACGTTACTGTTCTCAATTCAGCATTAATTATCTTTATAATCTTAAAATTTTAACACAAAAATAACTAATTTTGTTAATCAAAGTTCCATATTATGAGGCTGGCTCACAATGGGTTAAAATATACTAAATATATTTATTATATACGTATTATGTATGATTAGTAAACGGACATGCGTATAAAAACAAAACATCAGAAAGAAGTAGCTATTGTGCATTAGTCCGAAATCGGTAATAGCAAAACAAAACAAACAAAAAGCCAATCACTGGAGTTACAAAAACACTTGACAATTATGTATCAAAACTTGCAGTTTTCTTTTTTTTTCTCTTTTGTGTTTTTTCTTTTTTTTTTTCTTTTGGGTTTCGATAATATTTAACGAAATGATATTTATAAAGGAAATAGAGAGAAAGAAAATAGTAAAACCAAAAAAAAAGATTTGTAAAACTTACCCAACTGAATCAGGATGATCGATGAGGCCTCCTCGAACCAGATGAAGTTGGATTAGTGACGATGCTAGTAGGGGATTAAATTAAATTATGTATTTTATTTCTCTCTTAAAACTTTGGGTACATTTGGTGGGAACCTGTTCAATTTCGTTTAGGATTTTCTTGGGAAGGGGTTGTGGTATATTTTGTATTATCTTTAATTAGGAATTTAGGGACTTTGTTTTTCAACGTTTTATGGTTATTGCTTACAAGTACTTCTTGAATACAACAACAATACAATAAAATACATTGTACATTCTCACTCACTATTTTATAATATACAGATATATTTTTATTTATAATTGTTTTTTTTGTTTTTTTTTTCTTTATATTTCTACAAACACTACACCCTATTTGTAACTTATATCAATTTTTATATGAATTTTTGCATGGATTTTATGGTTAGCTTTCAATTTTAGTTTCAAGCTTGTTTCTATATAAATTACACTTATTTATTTTCTTAAACTAAGCTTTAAATTCTTTTTCTTTTGACTTTCTTAATTTGCTTCTCTCCTTTCACCTGTTTTCTTGCACTTTACTATTGATCTACTAGGCTTTCATTTTCATCTCGCTTTATGTTTTTATTTTTTTAATTTATTTATTTTGTTTTTATTGGGTTTTTTTGCCAATTTTTATTTTCGACTTCTTTATTTCGCTAAATTTGTTGTGTATCTTTTTTTTTTTTTGTTTTTCACTATCACTTCCTTTATTTTGATTAAGGCAATGTTTTTGACTAGGCAATTTTATTCTTTTTCTATTGTCGACCTTTTATGTAATTTGGACCTAAATGTTATGTTCCCTTTTCTAGAGAGTTTTACTTTTATTTTCTGCCTCGATAGGTATGTTTTTATCTTTTTTTTTTTTTTTTTTATTTTTTTTTTTACACTTTTTCTGTTCTATATCACTCTGCCTCTCGGACTTATCAATTTCTATAGGCAAGCGTGGAATTTATGGATTATTACTTTTTTCTTTTCTGGGGTGTTTTTCTTCTTTTTGTTTTTTTTTTGTTTTGTTTTTTTTTTTTTTTTCTTTTTGTTTTGGTTAGTGTTCTTTGTACGGATTTTGCCCTATTTTAAATTAAATTCAGGCCCTTCTGTTTACACCAAAAAAAACAATGTTACACAGCTATTTGGTAGTACTCAGTCCCCTGAAGGTGGAATTCGGTAGTTCCCTTGGCGGTGAACAATTAAGGCAATTATTTAGAAGCGGCAACGGGTAATAGGCTTTCTTGCTAGCGAGGTCCTGAGGCTACAGATGAATTCTTCCTAATTGTTACAGCCAATCTTGTTACGAATGGGGGTTTTGTCGAGTTTCTGTTCGTTTTGATTTCCTTACATCTGGGTTGTAACGAGTAAAACGGGGATTCTGGACAAGCTGAAGGGAGAAGGTTATTTGAAAAAGTACATTGGATGTTTCCTCCAACGCTTTCCATAACCTAAATTAAAAGTACCGATAAATCAATTTCATATTGTTTAAAACAACGATACCTAGTCGAGATTCTACATACCTTCTCTCGGATTTTGGTTTGTCGCAGTTTGAGTGTTTAATTAAAGGGGATTTATTCCAAGGCCTATTGATAACAAAAAAAAATAGCCTGCAGGAATTCTAAGTCTCCGAGGATCCTTATTTATAAAATTTTGGCCTACGCTATGTTCCTAGTTAGATGTTATTTTATTAGTTTTCCCTTTTCTTCTATAAAAACAAAAATATTTCATATTTACCTTCCGGTAACCTTTTGCCAAGCTTAATAATTGAATAATTCAAATTTGTAACTTGGATGGGGGTTTAATTTTAAGATTAATAATCGCTGTTTTTTACCCAAATTTTCGATGTTATCGCTTCAGAAGTCAAAAGGAAAAGGAAGTTAGAACTTACGTCAGCGATAATGACAGTTCGGTTCGAGAATCGTAGACGTGTTTAGCGGGGTTTACTTGATATGTCAAAATGAAATTCTGCTACTATTGATTGCGACTTAGCATTTACTTCTGACATTATCCAAGACGAAAACCAATATTTTAACCGCCACAATGCAATTTAAAAAAAAATTTAAAATACAAAAATAAAATAATTTTGAATATTGTACGAATGCTGGGTAATAAGTAAATATACTTTAGTGGAATTTTAATTTGTATGAGAGAAAATCGTGATGCTCAATTAAATCACTTTAATAAATATCCACGAGCAATAATTTTGTATTAAAATAAACATGAATGCAAGATCATGCCAGAGAAAAATTAACGCAAAGCAAAAAAATAAAAAATTTTCCAAGGACACTGCCATTCCATTTAGTCCTTAGGTTCGTGGGCAGTACAACCTTAAGTAGGCGTAGTACCTCCCAACGGAAATAAATGGACTTGATGGTATATCTCGAAAACTATGATCGCTATCTGCTTAAAATTTTGTGAAAGTTATTTAATTAAACATTTTTCCATTTCTGTCAAATATTTTTATGATCGACGCAGGGGAAGAGGTACCTCCCATACAAAATTATAATTTTTTTAAACAGAAGGTGATACATTTAGTCTCAAAATTTTGTGCAATAGCCTTAGTACTACTAAATGGAGCTTATAATGGGATAAAAACCAAGCAAAAGAGCAATTTATGAACATACGCACACACGCTGTATGTAAATGCTTTTGCTTATCTATACTAATAATAAAGAGGAAAAGTTTTTTTGTATGTATTGATTTTTCTCCGGAACTACCCAACCGATTTGGATGATTCTTTCACTAATCTTATTTTTTTGCTTCCTGAACGGACATAGGCTATATTTTATTTTTTTACCTTAAGTAGGCGTAGTACCTCCCATACGAAATAAATGGACTTGATGGTATATCTCGAAAACTATGATCGCTATCTGCTTAAAATTTTGTGAAAGTTATTTAATTAAACATTTTTCCATTTCTGTCAAATATTTTTATGATCGACGCAGGGGAAGAGGTACCTCCCATACAAAATTATAATTTTTTTAAACAGAATGTGATACATTTAGTCTCAAAAGTTTGTGCAATAGCCTTAGTACTACTAAATGGAGCTTATAATGGGATAAAAACCAAGCAAAAGAGCAATTTATGAACATACGCACACACGCTGTATGTAAATGCTTTTGCTTATCTATACTAATAATAAAGAGGAAAAGTTTTTTTGTATGTATTGATTTTTCTCCGGAACTACCCAACCGATTTGGATGATTCTTTCACTAATCTTATTTTTTTGCTTCCTGAACGGACATAGGCTATATTTTATTTTTTTACCTTAAGTAGGCGTAGTACCTCCCATACGAAATAAATGGACTTGATGGTATATCTCGAAAACTATCATCGCTATCTGCTTAAAATTTTGTGAAAGTTATTTAATTAAACATTTTTCCATTTCTGTCAAATATTTTTATGATCGACGCAGGGGAAGAGGTACCTCCCATACAAAATTATAATTTTTTTAAACAGAAGGTGATACATTTAGTCTCAAAATTTTGTGCAATAGCCTAAGTACTACTAAATGGAGCTTATAATGGGATAAAAACCAAGCAAAAGAGCAATTTATGAACATACGCACACACGCTGTATGTAAATGCTTTTGCTTATCTATACTAATAATAAAGAGGAAAAGTTTTTTTGTATGTATTGATTTTTCTCCGGAACTACCCAACCGATTTGGATGATTCTTTCACTAATCTTATTTTTTTGCTTCCTGAACGGACATAGGCTATATTTTATTTTTTTACCTTAAGTAGGCGTAGTACCTCCCATACGAAATAAATGGACTTGATGGTATATCTCGAAAACTATCATCGCTATCTGCTTAAAATTTTGTGAAAGTTATTTAATTAAACATTTTTCCATTTCTGTCAAATATTTTTATGATCGACGCAGGGGAAGAGGTACCTCCCATACAAAATTATAATTTTTTTAAACAGAAGGTGATACATTTAGTCTCAAAATTTTGTGCAATAGCCTTAGTACTACTAAATGGAGCTTATAATGGGATAAAAACCAAGCAAAAGAGCAATTTATGAACATACGCACACACGCTGTATGTAAATGCTTTTGCTTATCTATACTAATAATAAAGAGGAAAAGTTTTTTTGTATGTATTGATTTTTCTCCGGAACTACCCAACCGATTTGGATGATTCTTTCACTAATCTTATTTTTTTGCTTCCTGAACGGACATAGGCTATATTTTATTTTTTTACCTTAAGTAGGCGTAGTACCTCCCATACGAAATAAATGGACTTGATGGTATATCTCGAAAACTATCATCGCTATCTGCTTAAAATTTTGTGAAAGTTATTTAATTAAACATTTTTCCATTTCTGTCAAATATTTTTATGATCGACGCAGGGGAAGAGGTACCTCCCATACAAAATTATAATTTTTTTAAACAGAAGGTGATACATTTAGTCTCAAAATTTTGTGCAATAGCCTTAGTACTACTAAATGGAGCTTATAATGGGATAAAAACCAAGCAAAAGAGCAATTTATGAACATACGCACACACGCTGTATGTAAATGCTTTTGCTTATCTATACTAATAATAAAGAGGAAAAGTTTTTTTGTATGTATTGATTTTTCTCCGGAACTACCCAACCGATTTGGATGATTCTTTCACTAATCTTATTTTTTTGCTTCCTGAACGGACATAGGCTATATTTTATTTTTTTACCTTAAGTAGGCGTAGTACCTCCCAACGGAAATAAATGGACTTGATGGTATATCTCGAAAACTATGATCGCTATCTGCTTAAAATTTTGTGAAAGTTATTTAATTAAACATTTTTCCATTTCTGTCAAATATTTTTATGATCGACGCAGGGGAAGAGGTACCTCCCATACAAAATTATAATTTTTTTAAACAGAAGGTGATACATTTAGTCTCAAAAGTTTGTGCAATAGCCTTAGTACTACTAAATGGAGCTTATAATGGGATAAAAACCAAGCAAAAGAGCAATTTATGAACATACGCACACACGCTGTATGTAAATGCTTTTGCTTATCTATAATTATAATAAAGAGGAAAAGTTTTTTTGTATGTATTGATTTTTCTCCGGAACTACCCAACCGATTTGGATGATTCTTTCACTAATCTTATTTTTTTGCTTCCTGAACGGACATATGCTATATTTTATTTTTTTACCTTAAGTAGGCGTAGTACCTCCCATACGAAATAAATGGACTTGATGGTATATCTCGAAAACTATCATCGCTATCTGCTTAAAATTTTGTGAAAGTTATTTAATCAAACATTTTTCCATTTCTGTCAAATATTTTTATGATCGACGCAGGGGAAGAGGTACCTCCCATACAAAATTATAATTTTTTTAAACAGAAGGTGATACATTTAGTCTCAAAATTTTGTGCAATAGCCTTAGTACTACTAAATGGAGCTTATAATGGGATAAAAACCAAGCAAAAGAGCAATTTATGAACATACGCACACACGCTGTATGTAAATGCTTTTGCTTATCTATATCTATACTAATAATAAAGAGGAAAAGTTTTTTTGTATGTATTGATTTTTCTCCGGAACTACCCAACCGATTTGGATGATTCTTTCACTAATCTTATTTTTTTGCTTCCTGAACGGACATAGGCTATATTTTATTTTTTTACCTTAAGTAGGCGTAGTACCTCCCATACGAAATAAATGGACTTGATGGTATATCTCGAAAACTATGATCGCTATCTGCTTAAAATTTTGTGAAAGTTATTTAATTAAACATTTTTCCATTTCTGTCAAATATTTTTATGATCGACGCAGGGGAAGAGGTACCTCCCATACAAAATTATAATTTTTTTAAACAGAAGGTGATACATTTAGTCTCAAAATTTTGTGCAATAGCCTTAGTACTACTAAATGGAGCTTATAATGGGATAAAAACCAAGCAAAAGAGCAATTTATGAACATACGCACACACGCTGTATGTAAATGCTTTTGCTTATCTATATCTATACTAATAATAAAGAGGAAAAGTTTTTTTGTATGTATTGATTTTTCTCCGGAACTACCCAACCGATTTGGATGATTCTTTCACTAATCTTATTTTTTTGCTTCCTGAACGGACATAGGCTATATTTTATTTTTTTACCTTAAGTAGGCGTAGTACCTCCCATACGAAATAAATGGACTTGATGGTATATCTCGAAAACTATGATCGCTATCTGCTTAAAATTTTGTGAAAGTTATTTAATTAAACATTTTTCCATTTCTGTCAAATATTTTTATGATCGACGCAGGGGAAGAGGTACCTCCCATACAAAATTATAATTTTTTTAAACAGAAGGTGATACATTTAGTCTCAAAATTTTGTGCAATAGCCTTAGTACTACTAAATGGAGCTTATAATGGGATAAAAACCAAGCAAAAGAGCAATTTATGAACATACGCACACACGCTGTATGTAAATGCTTTTGCTTATCTATACTAATAATAAAGAGGAAAAGTTTTTTTGTATGTATTGATTTTTCTCCGGAACTACCCAACCGATTTGGATGATTCTTTCACTAATCTTATTTTTTTGCTTCCTGAACGGACATAGGCTATATTTTATTTTTTTACCTTAAGTAGGCGTAGTACCTCCCATACGAAATAAATGGACTTGATGGTATATCTCGAAAACTATGATCGCTATCTGCTTAAAATTTTGTGAAAGTTATTTAATTAAACATTTTTCCATTTCTGTCAAATATTTTTATGATCGACGCAGGGGAAGAGGTACCTCCCATACAAAATTATAATTTTTTTAAACAGAAGGTGATACATTTAGTCTCAAAATTTTGTGCAATAGCCTTAGTACTACTAAATGGAGCTTATAATGGGATAAAAACCAAGCAAAAGAGCAATTTATGAACATACGCACACACGCTGTATGTAAATGCTTTTGCTTATCTATATCTATACTAATAATAAAGAGGAAAAGTTTTTTTGTATGTATTGATTTTTCTCCGGAACTACCCAACCGATTTGGATGATTCTTTCACTAATCTTATTTTTTTGCTTCCTGAACGGACATAGGCTATATTTTATTTTTTTACCTTAAGTAGGCGTAGTACCTCCCATACGAAATAAATGGACTTGATGGTATATCTCGAAAACTATCATCGCTATCTGCTTAAAATTTTGTGAAAGTTATTTAATTAAACATTTTTCCATTTCTGTCAAATATTTTTATGATCGACGCAGGGGAAGAGGTACCTCCCATACAAAATTATAATTTTTTTAAACAGAAGGTGATACATTTAGTCTCAAAATTTTGTGCAATAGCCTTAGTACTACTAAATGGAGCTTATAATGGGATAAAAACCAAGCAAAAGAGCAATTTATGAACATACGCACACACGCTGTATGTAAATGCTTTTGCTTATCTATACTAATAATAAAGAGGAAAAGTTTTTTTGTATGTATTGATTTTTCTCCGGAACTACCCAACCGATTTGGATGATTCTTTCACTAATCTTATTTTTTTGCTTCCTGAACGGACATAGGCTATATTTTATTTTTTTACCTTAAGTAGGCGTAGTACCTCCCATACGAAATAAATGGACTTGATGGTATATCTCGAAAACTATCATCGCTATCTGCTTAAAATTTTGTGAAAGTTATTTAATTAAACATTTTTCCATTTCTGTCAAATATTTTTATGATCGACGCAGGGGAAGAGGTACCTCCCATACAAAATTATAATTTTTTTAAACAGAAGGTGATACATTTAGTCTCAAAATTTTGTGCAATAGCCTTAGTACTACTAAATGGAGCTTATAATGGGATAAAAACCAAGCAAAAGAGCAATTTATGAACATACGCACACACGCTGTATGTAAATGCTTTTGCTTATATACAATAAAAAAGGATCTCAGTTAAAAAAAAAAACAATAAATGTAGTTTTGTGTTAAACATATGTACAAAAATGTTAAAAGAAATTTCTTATTTTTTTATATCCCTTCCATCTAATCCTTACCTACCATTAATTTTTTCTAATGGGGAAGGGACTTTTCCGTCTTCAAATCGGAGCACTAGGCGCAATAAAATCATTTTAAATGAGGCACTTGGACATATATTATAAAGTCTACAGCATCTAATAGATGCAGTTAATCCTAGCCTGGAAAATTTGCTGGAAAGAGATTTTAATTGGCTGTGCTCAAGAGCAATAATATCGCCTACAAATGAGTCTGTAAATGAAATAAACCATCTTATCATAAAAAAAGTCCCCGGGCAAACTAAGACCTACAAATCGATTGATACTGTCACCAATATCGAGGATGCAGTCCATTATCTGCAAGAAATTTTAAATTCGCTAAATCCTCCTGGCTTGCCATCTCATAAGCTTTCTCTTAAAGTTGGTACACCTATCATGCTGTTAAGAAATTTATGCCCTCCAAATATGTGCAATGGAACAAGACTTCTAATAACTGAGTTAAAAGACAATTTAATTGAAGCGACTATACTGACAGGTCCTGCAACAGGCTAGCTTGCAAATATTCCGAGAATTCCTATGATTCCTACCGACTTGCCTATTTCATTCAAACGCTTACAGTTTCCAGTGAAAATATCCTTTGCGATGACTATTAACAAGTCTCAAGGACAAACCCTTTCTTTGGTTGGAATTGATCTTCGTAAAGCATGTTTTTCACATGGCCAAATATATTTTGGCTTATCACGAGTTGGAAATCGAGAAAACCAGTTCATTTTGTTGCCGAAAAATAACACAACATTAAACATTGTATACAAGGACGCACTAAGCCACTAAAATTTTTAAATAAAAACTGAAAAATGGGTTCGAGACTGGCCAAGAGAAAAAAAAACGCCTTCGTGTAATGAAATCACGATGCTTCCTTAAATATTAACAAGCAACAAAAAATTTAAGAAATATTTAATCTTTTAGTTGCTGTTTTAGGATAAATGATAAAACTTCAACATAACGTTTAGGTCGTTGCTAAATTTGCCTATTGAAATATAAAGATAAAATTATAGCACGAACTGGCCAATCCTTTAAATTTTGCTGATCTATCCAAAATTTAAAAGGATTGGAAATTAAAGTAAAAAAAAATGTTTAAATAAAGTCAACAAATAAAAAATTAGTACAAAAATAGTACAAACATTTTAAAGTAAAACTCTATTAATTTAAAAAAATATTGAAAATAAAATTTCTGGAAAATTAAAAAAAATGTATGTACAAAAATGTTAAAAGAAATTTTTTATTTTTTGATATCACTGCCTTTACCATCAATTTATCTAATGGGGTGTAGCGGAGCGCACCGGGTTTGCTAGTATAAAATAAAAACATAAGTTGTTATAAACCTTCAGAATTAACATTTAAGGTTTGCAATAAAAAAATTTATTTAAACGGCTTTATCCATAAAACTATTTTATGTTTATTAAGCATATAATAAACATACAATAATTTTTATGGGTAAGGACGTAGTTATTTTTAATACTTGATTAAATATCTCATTAACTGCTTTAAGCACAATTACCTAATTTGGTCAAAATATTGCACTGATAAGTGGTTAAAAAACTTGTCGAAAATTAAAATGTAATTATGTCAAAGGTATGTTTTCGATTTTGGCCATTATTGCTTGCGACTACAGATGTATATAGAAAGCCCATGGACTGTAAGTTATATTTATTCGAAAATGTTTAATGAAAAAAACCTTGTATTGATGGTATGAAACTAGGTTTTTGAAAAATCAAGTGCATTTTAAATTTTTGATGCATAAATTTTTCTCAAAAAGTTATATTTATTTTTTGATTTTAATTTTTTTCTCAAGAAATGATATTTTTTTTTAAGAAATAATTTTTATATATTAAACTAATATAAAAATCAAAAAAATAGCAGTTATTGCTAAAATAATTATCTTTACCGCCAAAAAATAAAAAAGTCACATAATAATTATTATTTTCGGAGATTTATTTTTTTCTGGCATAATAATAACGAAAAAAATATTAAAAAATGTGGGGTCATGCGACTAATTATATAACTTTCCTAGTGCAAGACCACAAGAAGACTACGACGAGTGTAACCTTACAAATTTGAGTTTTAGAGACTTTTAACTTTAAGATCTTAAAGAGTGAAACATTTTTAAAAATAGATTTAATTTTTTAGAGTACTTTAAATTATATTTGGACTTGATTTTCTTTTGAAAAAAAACTTCTTTAAAATTGACAGGTGTAACATTTTTATAAAAACGTGAAGAACAAAGGGATGATTATTCACTATCTGATCATTTAAAAATCGTATGAAAAAAACAAAAATTATATATAAACCGATTTTTTAAGATTTTAATAGCTTTGATTCTATTTTCTGAAAATACTCATCGATTTGTTAAAAAAAAAAGGAGAAGTCGGTTTTCCCCTTTAAGCCGTTTAATTTTAAATTGCCCTAAGTTGAATATGGATATTGTTGGTTTACTTTTTGAAATTCCTTAAATACAATCGTACTACGAAAGTAAGAATTTTGGGCTATAATTTTGTGGACTTTTGACAAAACCACTTATTTGAAAAAAGTGAATTTTACTTAATAGCAAAAAAACAACTTTAAAATCGCAAGAAACTTTCGCGATTATTATCTAAAAAGTTTTAAAGCCTAAAATTGTAAGTAAGTTAGTTGAATTTTTTTTTCAATATTGAATTTTCGCATGTACTTGCGATGTTAAAATAGTTTTTTTGCTCTCCTGTAAAATTCACTTTTTTAAAATAAGTGGTTTTGTCAGAAATCCACAGAATTGTTTTTAATATTATTCTTTCTTTTAAAAATTTGTGTATACTTATCACTCACCTAACCTAACCTATCTCTTCCTACCGCCATATGTTAAAAAGGATTATGTACTAAACAATTCAAAATTAAGCATGCCTCATATATAAGTCCCAAATTGTTTCATTATTAACTGTACCTTTCGCAGTAGTTGTTTATCCGAAAAACAAGTCAACCTCACTGACAAAAGTCCCCTTAACTTGCGTATACTTAATGCACACTGTGGTACTTAATATACAATAAGTTGTAGTGTAGGCGGGCCGTAATTTGGCCCCTATTTTTCAGTTAGAGCTAATTTTTTTCAGTTTAGTTCAGAAAAAGTCAAACAACTGTTTTAACAAAATAAAATTTGATTTTGCTGGTACTTTTTTTTAAATTGTGGTTTTACAATAAGGAAATAAAAAACTAGTTAGCTTCTTTGTATTATTCGTCGTTTTGTTTAGTTTGATAAGCTTTGTTCTTACTTACAAACAAAAATCCTTTTGCATTTCTGAAAAACATGTTACCGTTCGAACAGTACTGATGATGAAAACCTGTAGTGGGTTTTGAAAATGCACCCTACTTGGTTGGCACAAAATATTGGGTTTTGCAAAAATAAACTTTTGATTATTTATTTTTTATTATTATTTATTAATTTTTGACCTTCTTAATATTAATAAAACCAAAAAGCCGAAAGCTAATTTAAAAACCATTATAACAAGTATAACAATTAATTGAAAAAACTTCCTGATGATGCCACGGAGTGGCGAAATATTGAAAAATTTGAATACAAAATAAATATAAAAATAGACCTAAAGTTTAAAAAATTTGAATAATTAAAAAAAAATTTTATAAAAATGAGCTAAAGCAAAAATAAAATAAAGCAAAATTTTTCCGTAAGTAGTATATTTGTGGGGATTCTGGAACAATAGGATTGCGCCGTACACGTTTTCCATAAGGAGTAATCCGTAGACGTTTTCCATAAGGAGTAATCCGTAGACGTTTTACATAAGGAGTAATCCGTAGACGTTTTCCATAAGGAGTGGGGTGGGGTGGCGAGAAAATTTTTCCAATTAGAATCTAATTAGAACCCAATTAGAATCCAATTAATGTGTTTTCCAATTAGAATTCAATAAGAATCTAATTAGAACCCAAATAGAATTTTTTAGCGTTTGTAATTAGAGTTCTATTTGAGATCAATACGATTTCAATTAGAAGGCAATTGGAACCCAACTTTAATCCAATTAGAACTCAATTAGGATTGATGTGTGTATGCGTTCCTTTAAGCATTGATCTGTATAGGTTTAGCAATATCAGTGCATATATTTATCCAACTAGGATTATCATATATCGATTTCCCCATAAGAAATAATGTGTATTTGTACACAGCACCCATAATTTTTATTTTTAATGTGTGTTTTTCTCTTAAATAACAATCATTTATTCTCTATGAATTCATTTAAACATTGAGTTTTTAATGCTTAGTTAATTGAGAGTTTTATTGTTTGTTATAAACTTGATATAAAAGGCTGTAAAGTGGTTTACTTAAGTTATTTCTGTTATCATCGCTTCAAAGTACACGTAATAGAATGGTAAGAATAAAATTTCTTAAAATAAAGGTTTTCGTTTATTTATATACATACATTAATTTTCAGATGTATCAACAAATAATTAATATTGCCCAAGGTATAAAGCCAGAGTACACCAGAATTGATGATATTCCATTGAATCAAACTTACGAAATTATAAATTTCGAGTGGAAGGTCACACAGCATGGATCAAAAGTTATTGTATATTTAGAAAATAATAAATGGTTTTATCTTCCACAAAGGATTGTAAAATATTTGAACAAAGAGGATCCTTACTTAGCCAAAATAAATGAAAAAACCTGGACAGTTATTTACAAAGGACGTCAATCACCGAATGGTTTTGCAATATTTGAACTTAAATATAACTAACATTTTTAGGAGCCTGTACTTTATATATAGAAAATAAAAAATTTTTTACAAAGGAAAAGTCTACCATTTTTTTTTTAAATGTAAGAATTTCAAGGTAAGGTTTTACTTAAAACGCAACTAATTCAAGGTCACAGTTATATATTCTTTTAAGAACAAATTACATCAAAAATATAAGACAGGCATAAACATGCAAAACTCTTAATGATCTTTTACATTTAACACCTGCAAAAAATTAAAAATATCTCCTGTTGCTTATTCGATATCTTTGTTATATTAATAAATGCATATACAAAACTATAAATGACCTTTTTTAGGTTTAACAGACACTTTCTATGCATTCCTTAATACAATAGTTAATAAAGGAATTGAAAAAATTTTCTCAAACAAAGCAATGCTTTCATATAATGTTAATTGAAAAAAGGTAGGTGTGTTTTTCTAGTTTTTGGTTACACTCATTAACCGAGAGGATCATAAATTTATTTGTTTTCTATTTATTGCTTCAAAAGGATATTGAAAATTCCTTTGTTAAGTAGCTTTGTTTTAGGGATAAAATATACATTTAAAACTATAAATGACCTTCATAGATTTAACACCTGCAAAAAATTAAAAATATCTCCTGCTGCTTATTCGGTATCTTTGTTTTATTAATGAATGCATACACAAAACTATAAATGACCTTTTTAGATTTAACACCTGAAAAAAAAAATTTTAAATATCTAAGGTTCTACTTAAAACGCAACTAACTCAATGTCACAGTTATATATTCTTTTAAGAACAAATTACATCAAAAATATAAGACAGGCATAAACATGCAAAACTCTTAATGATCTTTTACATTTAACACCTGCAAAAAATTAAAAATATCTCCTGTTGCTTATTCGATATCTTTGTTTTATTAATAAATGCATATACAAAACTATAAATGACCTTTTTTAGGTTTAACAGACACTTTCTATGCATTCCTTAATACAATAGTTAATAAAGGAATTGAAAAAATTTTCTCAAACAAAGCAATGCTTTCATATAATGTTAATTGAAAAAAGGTAGGTGTGTTTTTCTAGTTTTTGGTTACACTCATTAACCGAGAGGATCATAAATTTATTTGTTTTCTATTTATTGCTTCAAAAGGATATTGAAAATTCCTTTGTTAAGTAGCTTTGTTTTAGGGATAAAATATACATTTAAAACTATAAATGACCTTCATAGATTTAACACCTGCAAAAAATTAAAAATATCTCCTGCTGCTTATTCGGTATCTTTGTTTTATTAATGAATGCATACACAAAACTATAAATGACCTTTTTAGATTTAACACCTGAAAAAAAAAATTTTAAATATCTAAGGTTCTACTTAAAACGCAACTAACTCAATGTCACAGTTATATATTCTTTTAAGAACAAATTACATCAAAAATATAAGACAGGCATAAACATGCAAAACTCTTAATGATCTTTTACATTTAACACCTGCAAAAAATTAAAAATATCTCCTGTTGCTTATTCGGTATCTTTGTTTTATTAATGAATGCATATACAAAACTAAAAATGACCTTTTTAGATTTAACAAATACCTAATATGTATCCCTTAATACAATAGTTAATAAAGGAATTGAAAAAATTTTCTCAAACAAAGCAATGCTTTCATATAACGTTAGTTGAAAAAAGGTAGCAGTGTTTTTGCTAGTTTTTGGTTACATTCGTGAACTGAGACGGTCATAAATTTATTTCTTTTCTATTTATTGTTTCAAAAGGATATTGAAAATTCCTTTGTTAAGTACCTTTTGTTTTAGGGATAAAATATACATTTAAACTATAAATGACCTTCATAGATTTAACACCTGCAAAAAATTAAAAATATCTCCTGTTGCTTATTCGGTATCTTTGTTTTATTAATGAATGCATACACAAAACTATAAATGACCTTTTTTAGGTTTAACAGATACCTGCTGTGCATCCCTTAATACAATAGTTAACAAAGACATTGATAAATTTTCTCAAATAAAGGAATGCAGAATGCATTCATATTATTGTACTTATGTATGTAGTAGTGCACTTAGAAAAATGTATATAAACTCTACTCTTTTAGAGCAGTGATTCAGTATTCTGTGCTAAACAGTTAAAAAAACAATTTAGTATTCTGGGCTAAACATTTAAAAAATCAATTCAGAGTTTTGTGCTAAACATTTAAAAAATCAATTCAGTGTTCTAAACATTTAAAAAACAATTCAGTATTTTTGTGCTAACTAAACATTTAAAAAAAAACAATTCAGTGTTCTGTGCTAAATATTAAAAAAAAAAATAAACAATTCAGTGTTCTGTGCTAAATATTAAAAAAAATAAACAATTCAGTATTTTGTGCTAACTAAGCATTTAAAAAAAAAAAACAATTCAGTATTCTGTGCTCAACTAAGTATTAAAAAAAAAACAATTCAGTATTCTGTGCTCAACTAAGTATTAAAACAATCTTATTTGGTAAGTAAAAACTATTTAGTGTATATTATTTAAATATTTAGTCAAACCAAAAAATAATCATAGCATTAGTGCTTAAAAAAAATTTATTTTATGTTTGTATTCATAATAATTAAAGTAGGCTTACTAAGAGCTTATTTAATAATTAATTAAAAACATCTGTCGAAAAAGCCTTTAATAAGCCCATTTTAATTATTATGTATATGATGGCTAGTTTATAAGTATGTTATTTTGATTATTTTTAGATCATATAAAAAATATAATAGAAAAAATGGAGTCAAAAATAGTCTGCCCCCGAATGCAAAAAAAGTTTTTTTAATCAAGAATTTTTAAAAATGCATGAGATGTCTCATTCTTCGGGTTCGAATAAAAGTGCAATGAAAGTGGTACAAAGGGCATTTAAGAATAGAATAATGACCTATTCATATAAAAATACGAATGAAGAATGTCTACTACCAGAGTTATTTTTGGAGGAAGCTAAGAAGCCGTTCGAAAAAGAAGTGTTTTCATTTTTAAATTGCAATTTAGCTTTAAAGTTTAACATAGAGTTGTTTGGTTTATATGCTAAAGGGGACCTAAATGATATGGAAAATAGTGCGATAGAGGTGAAGCATTTTCAAACCAAAATGAAGGAAATTTTTCACATTGATGGTTTTAATGATGAATATAATAACAATGTTGATAATATTAAAAGTAAAATGGAAGAGTTTCAAGAACGAGATAGTGGATGGACCCTTATTCAACTCATTAAAATCCATCTAAATTTAAATAAATATCAACCATTAAAAGGTTCAACATATATTCCGCTTCCACCTAAACTCACACTGAAAAAAGCATGCATAAATGTGCAGAATAATGACGATTTCTGCTTCAAATGGTCTCTTCTTTCTGCTGTTTCAAATCAAGCTAATAGTCACAGACCAAATAACTATGCTGTTAACATATCAGATGCAGTAATTGACTTTAATGGATATTCTTTTAATTTCAATGGTTTATGCTTCCCCCTTAAATTAAAAGATATAAATTTATTTGAAAAAAATAATGCAAATATAAGCATTAATGTATTTGGATATGATGATGACAAAGATTTGATTGTCGGACCTTATTATAAAACTAAAGAAATCAAGCCACTTCATATTAATTTGATGTTTATACAAAAAAATATAATGGACACAACTATATCACACTATGTCTGGATAAAAAATATGTCAAGGTAAAATTTATTATAAATTTATATTTAATGTGTGTTTTAATTAATTGTAATTTTTATATTTTTTTTTTTTTTTTTTAATTAACAGATTAATAAGGTCACAACAAAGTAAAACTAAGAATAGTATTTTCGTTTGTGATTTTTGTATTCACCATTTCCAGGAAAAGCAAGATTTGGAAAAACATGTGAAAAATTGTAGTAGAAAGATAAGTTATGTACCCCAAGCAAATAAGGTAAAACTAGAATTTAAGAATTATAATAATTGTATGAATGTACCATTTGTGGTATATGCAGACTCGGAATGCATATTTGAAAATATTCAAACATGTGTTCCGAGAGGGGATATTTCATCGACAACATTAGTTGACAAACATATCCCCTATGCTTTTTCTTATTATATTAAGTGTAGTTTTAATAATGATTTAAATAAGCTATGTAGCTTTAAAGGATTAGATTCACCGAAACAGTTTATAGAGGGTTTGGTTAAAGATATTAAATATTTACAGGATAAATATTTATCTTTGGTAAAACCCATGATACCCTTAACCGAACAGGAAAATTTAGAATTTCTTTTGAACAATATATGTCATATTTGTTCTAAAGATATTTTACATGAATTAAAGGTGAAAGATCATTGTCATTTAAGTGGCAAATATAGAGGACCTGCTCATAATTCATGTAATCTTAATTATAAAATACCAAAATTCTTTCCAATAATTTTCCATAACTTTTCGGCATACGATTGTCATTTATTTGTTAAAGAGCTTAACCAAATTGATGATGGTCCTATTAATATAATTCCTCTTAATAAGGAACTATACATATCCCTTTCAAAAACCATTAAAGGTGATAAAGGGGATAATATTGAATTACGATTTTTAGACTCATATCGATTTATGTCATCTAGTTTGGACAACTTGGTTAAAAATTTAACAAACAGTGATTTAAAGTTAGTTAAATCAATATATTCTAATGAAAGCCAATTTAATTTATTGGTAAGAAAAGGTGTGTTTCCTTATAGTTATTTAAATTCTATAGGAAAACTTAATGAGTCTAGTTTACCAAGCATTGAACATTTTTATAATAAATTGACAGACACAAAATGTTCTTCTGAAGATTATAACCACGCTCAAAAAGTTTGGAAAACATTTGATTGCAAAACTTTGGATGACTATTTAATGTTATATCTAAAGACTGATGTTTTATTGTTAGCTGATGTTTTCGAAAACTTTAGGACAATTTGTAAAAACATTTATCATTTGGATCCCTGTCACTATTACACAGCTCCGGGACTTTCATGGGATGCCATGCTTAAATTTACAGGCATCAAATTAGATTTACTGACGGACATAGACATGATAACATTTCTTCAAAAGGGCATTAGGGGAGGTATTGTGCAATGTTCTAAAAGGCATTCTATCGCAAATAATAAATATTTATCGAACTATAATAATGAATTGCCTTCTAAATATTTAATGTATTTAGATGCAAACAATCTATATGGTTGGGCAATGTCTGAAGCTTTGCCCGAAGGTGATTTTCAGTGGGTAGAAGATGTTGATAGTTTTTGTTTGGATTCAGTTTCAAACGATTCAAATATTGGATATATATTAGAAGTTGATCTGATATACCCAGCTGAAGTTCATGACATCCACAATAATTTACCATTTTGCTCAGAAAATAAAAATCCTCCAAACTCTAAAGAAAAGAAGTTAATTACTGACTTAAATGATAAATATGAATACATAATTTATTATAAAAATTTGCAACAATGCTTAAAACATGGGTTAAAATTAAAAAAAATTCATAGAATATTAAAGTTTAAGCAGTCTGCTTGGTTAAAAACATATATCTCATTAAACAATTCTCATAGAATCAATGCTCAAAATACTTTTGAAAAAAACTTCTTCAAATTACTAAATAACGCAGTATATGGTAAAACCATGGAAAACGTAGACAAGCGAAAGAATGTTAAAATAGTAAACAGTTGGGAAAGTGTTGGAAGGAAAATTGGAGCTCGTTTCCTTATTGCAAAACCAGAATTTCATTCCTACAGCATATTTGAAGAAAACATGATAGCAGTAGAACTTAATCAAAGTTATTCACTTTATAATAAGCCTATATATCTCGGATTTACAATTCTAGAACTTTCAAAGTGGAAAATGTATGACTTTCATTACGATTACATACTTCCTAAATATAATTTGAAAGCAGAACTAAATTATATGGATACAGATTCATTTATATACACAATAGAAACTAACGACTTTTATAAAGATATCGTTAACGATATTGATGAAAAATTTGATACGTCAGAATATGAAGCTAATAATAAATTTAGTATTCCACAAAAAAATAAAAAAATATTAGGTATGATGAAGGATGAAAATAATGGTAAGGTTATGAAGGAATTTGTAGGATTACGAGCAAAAATGTATTCATTTAAAACTGAAGATTTGAAAGAAGTCAAAAAAGCTAAGGGTATCAAAAGTAATATATCCAGAAATTTAAGTTTATCCGATTATAAAGACTGTTTATATAATAAGAAAATATTCTATGGAAGTATGTATATTTTTAAATCAAAATTACATACTATATATACATCCCTTATTAATAAGATATCTTTAAGTTATTTAGATAATAAGAGATATGTATGTAGTGACAATATTAATACATTAGCTTGGGGTCATTATAATGAAAAATTTTTAAATGATGATGATAATTTTTTCATACAAATTGATAATGATGCAGAATTTCAAAATTATAAAGATCGATTTATGAATGAAAATGATGAAGATGATATTTTTATGGAAATAGATAACGATCAGGAATTTATAAATTGTAGAGATCAATTTATGAATGACAATGATGGAGATGATATTTTAATGCAAGTTGAATAAAAATTATCATCATTATTTGTTAATATTTATAATATGTTAGTGAATAATAAGTCTAGTAGATATAATAATAATAATATAAGCTTTGTACTATGTAAATAATGAATAACAATAAGAAGAAAGAAAAAAAATTAGGTAGGTTTCGGTCACTAGATTTGTTAAGTGTAATCTAACATATTAATTAACATTTTAATTAACACGTTGGATTATACTTAATCAAACTAGTAAGCATAAGCTAAAATGCTACCGAACGCGTCCACAGGTTGCGGATAGTGGAACGCCCAGTAAATATATTGGGTAGCTGCGAATAAAATAAAATAAGCAGTCGCGGACAATTTTAGTAGTTTTTAGTAATTACTAATAACAATTCGCAATGTATAAAGGCGAATGAATAATCTTAAACAACAAATTTCAAATTTTTGTAAATAATTAAGAACACAATATTGTAAAATCTTTAGTTATTTATTTATTTATTTCAAATTATATTTATTAAATAAAAATTTAAGACATAAATGTCCGCAATTAAACGTATTAAACTTTTGTTTTTGTTCATAGTTATATTTGATAGGAGTTTTTAAATAGTTTACTAGTTCTAGAGGTGGCTGTAAGTTTCCAAAACTATCAAAATATTCTTTATAGTTGTGATTTTTAAAGTAGGCTACCCAATGTGTTCCAGGACCACTAGAATTATCTAAGTTAATTATACCACATTCTTGAACTAATGGTTTTTTAGGTAAACTGTCACGCATAAAAACACCTCTGAAATGTTTTAGGTGTTTACCATATTTTATTAAATGTAGATGATTTAATGGCTGATTGGGTAGATTATTTAAAAGTTTTTTGGAGTTGATTTATAGTAAAGTCCAAATCCAGATTTATATGGTTTCAGATATAAACCTTTCCCCATAGCAATTGATTCCATATATCTATTATGACGAGTTGCTTCTGCTAGTTGCTCTTTTCCTTTTTTTATATCATTAACTGCTTTAACAATAGCTGATCCTCCTGTTGCTAAGCCTCCAAGTGCAGACAATGCTGTCAGAATTGGAATTAATGGTAGGAATCCGCCAATTTTTGGCATTGGTATTACCCTTGGAATAACTACATTTGATTTTTTATTCTTCTTGAATTTTGAGTTTATGATTTTTTGCGCCATTTTAATAGCAGAATTGATACTTTCAGGTTTTTCTTTTTTTAATATCTTCAATGCATTTTTAACAGTAGTAGAAAATAATTTTTTGTTATATTTGTTTCTCTTTTTTAACTTTTTCTTCGATTTGCTTTTTTTCTGAATTTTGTATTTCTTCATACCTAATCCTAATTTAACTTTTGCTTTCATCGTGTTTGTCACAAGCCAGGCGTGCGCTCGTTCTTTGAAACTACTATCGTTGGATATAACTCGCTGCCAAGATTTTTCCGCCAATATTTTATCGGCTTGATGTCTTTTGTTTATATTGTTTGTTTTTGAATATGTAATATCGTGTTGTCTACAAGCTGCATCTAATAAATTGATCCCTTTATCTCCTCTTGCTAAACGTTTTTCAAGTTTTGTTCCAGGTCCGCAAAACTCATAACCAGGTAAATGTAATTCAATAGGCAATTTGTTTATTAAGTTGTTTACTAAACCGATACCAGTTTTATACTGATTATGTTCAGATCTGTTGTTGTAGCTTATACCCATTTTATACTTTAATTATTTAAAGATGTGTCAATGTTTAATCCTATTGATATTCTAAATTCAAATGATAAGTTTTTATTATAAAAGAGGAATAATATAGCAAAACAAATTAGTTTTAAATATGCGATTGGTAAAGCAAGCAAAAGAAATCGTAGTAAGAAATGCGGACGAGGAACAACATAAGCAATTTCAAATTAATCATAGTGTATTGCTACCAAATACAATACGAGCATTAATTGTTGGGCCCTCCAACTGTGGTAAAACAAATGTTATGATCAGTCTAATAGAAAGCCCTAATGGTCTTCGCTTTAAAAATATTTACATATATTCTAAATCTTTATATCAACCAAAATATTGTTATCTCAAAAATTTAATTACTCCAATCAAAGAAATCAACCTTTTTACATTTGCGGAAAACGAAAAAGTTCTAAGCCCAGCTGAAGCAAATCCCCATTCAATAATAATATTCGACGATGTTATTTGTGGAAAGCAAGATACTATAAGAGACTACTTTTGTATGGGTAGACATAGACATATAGATTGTTTTTACTTATGTCAAACTTATACAAAGATTCCCAAGCATCTCATACGCGATAATTCAAACATGATAGTACTATTTAAACAGGATGAAATGAATTTACGACATATATATAATGATCATGTTATCGGTGATATGTCATTTAAAGAATTTACAAACATATGTAGTGAGTGTTGGAAAGATAAGTATGGGTTTGTTGTTATTAGTAAGGATAACTCAACCAATAATGGTCGATATAGAAAAGGTTTTGATAAATATATTCAGTTGTAAGGTTATAATTTAATATCTGTTGACCGCAGTCAGAAAGAAAGCAGATTATTAAAAAAAAAAAAAAACAAATCATCATTAGATATAAAGCAGATCATCATCAGATATAAAGCAGATCATAAGCAGATATAAAGCAGATCATAAGCAGATATAAAGCAGATCATCATCAGATATAAAGCAGATCACAAGCAAATAGAAAACAGATCATAAGCAGATATAAAGAAGGTCATAAGCAGTTAGAAAGTAGATTGCTTTTAGGTATAGAGTTGATCAGTTCATATTGAAACGTCTAAATATGGATAATAAATTTTTGGGTGATATTGTTAAGACAAGAGAGATATTAAAAGAAAAGTTTAAAAAAATTAAATTAAATAACGAAGATAGAGTTCAAGTGTTAGAAGAAACACTTAAACCTATAACAAGACCTTTAAAACACATTATAAAAAAAATTGATAGTTATCAACAGGATGACTTATCAGAAAAAAACTTTAAACCTTCAACAACAAAGTCATACATTATAAATAAACAAACTAATGAAGGGATGAAAAATAACAAAATAGATGATTATGAATTAAAGAATGATACTTCAGTAACACAAGTTCCACCACTATCATCAGAGGGTAGCTCTGATAATTATGATGATGCTGAGAGTTATGAATCCATATCTGAAAATAAAAAACTCCCACTAGTTGAAAATATAAAATTACTCCTAAAAAACAATACGATTGACAAAGTTTATGGCTTTAACATTGATAAATATGGTAATTGGCGATATGCCAATAATGAACTTAAATTTAGTAGAGATAATAAAGTTCAAATAGGAGAACCAATGTGGGAAATGACTCCAGGATTATTTGAATTAGTTTTTCATTCGAAACCTATTCATTATACTAAAACTGATTTAAAAAAATACAAAGAACTTTTAATTTATACAAACGCACATAAGCGTTGCTATCAATCAAATGATCAAATTAAGGGTACACGAGCGTATAAATATCTTCATATCATAAAAAACTTATTTAATACAAAACCAGATGATTTAACGAAAGGTTGGGGTATTTCATTAAAATCTGTTAACAACCGAAAACCTAACTATATATATTGGAATGATCCGAATGAGTTAGTCGATAGATTACATTTACTTATTTCATCAGAGGCAGCTGGTCATAATAACCATAAGAACGAAATAATTTCTATTGTGGAAGAACTTAGAGAAGCTAACGTAATATATTAAAAAAAATTAAATAAAATAAAATAAATAAAATGAATTATATAAATAAATTTGGAGAAAGTTCAATTAAACATAAAATAAGTAATCCCACATTTAGGGTCTGCTCCCATAATATACAAATTCAAAATATTAAGAAGGACGTAGACTATATAAACAATATAATAAAGGCTTTTCAAAATAAATTAGATAATGTGGATATAAGTGTTTTAACTAAAATACAACAAAAGCTCAATGAAATAGAAAATTATATATTTGGAATAGAAAATATCAAAAACGAATATGATTATAAATTAAATATTATAAGAAGCGATATAAAAAAATCAATTACAACAGAAATTGTTAGAGATGTTGAAGTTATTAGAAAGATCGTTGTTGAACAAATGCACTTTGTAAATAAGAATTTAATAAAGAATATTGAAGAAAGGTTTAAAAAAATTGATGGTTTTATTTCTAAATGGAATGTAGAAAATCAACAAACTGATGTAAAAAAACGAAAAATTGAATTCCCTAGAATTAAAGTAGCAAAATAAAAAAATTCAATATATTTAAAAAGATAAAAAAAGGAACCAGTCGATTGTATGCATACATATTAATAACATGATTGCGGATACTGATAAGAAAAAAATAGTTGACGAGCTACACAAACAAGCTAGAAAAAATTTTAAAAGAAGACGAGTAGTTATGAAGGGAATTGATGATTTGTGGCAAGCTGATCTAGTTGAAATGGGAAATTATGCTAAATATAACAAGGGATATTGTTATCTTCTAACTGTAATAGATACTTTTTCAAAAAAAGCATGGACTGCAGCCATAAAAAAAAAAACTGCAGCTTGTGTAGCTAACGCATTAAAAAATATCTTTCAAATCAATAAGCGAAAACCCAAAAACTTGCAGACAGATGATGGCAAAGAGTTCTTCAATAATCAATTTAGGCAATTAATGGATAATAATCAAATAAATCATTACTCAACATATAGTATTCTGAAAGCATCAATAGTAGAACGATTTAATAGAACATTAAAAGGACTGATGTGGAAAGAGTTTAGTTATCAAGGAACATATAAATGGATTAACAAACATGAAGAACTTGTTACCAAATATAATAATACATTTCATAGAACAATAAAGATGACTCCTAACGAAGTAAACCATTCAAATGAAAAAAATTTACTTAACACAGTATACAGCAATTTAAAGATATTTAAAAGACCTAAGTTTAAAGTTAACGATTTTGTTCGAATAAGTAAATATAAACATACTTTCGAAAAAGGATATACACCAAATTGGACTACAGAAATATTCAAAATTAAAACTATTAAAAACACCAATCCTAATACATTTTTATTGGAAGATTATCAAGGACATGAAATCAAAGGCGCTTTTTATGAATATGAGATTATGAAAACTAAATTTCCAGAATCATATTTGATTGAAAAAATTTTAAAAAGAAAAAAAAATAAGGTCTTTGTTAAATGGTTGGGGTTTTCATCACAACACAACTCTTGGATAAGCGTCAACACTGCATAATAAAAAACTATTACAAAATTGTAGATCTTTTATTCATTCGCCAGCGGTTACAATGTCAATAACATTAACATTAAACGGAGATTCTTCTTTACTGATTGCAAACTATTTTCCATCAATTGAACTTAAAGAAAATTATGTTTGTGGTCTAATAAGTTTTGATACTTATCACTCAATTCCTAATATCGATATAGAAAATAATTTGTTTCATATTGGTAATTATGAAATAGAGATTCCCGTTGGATCATATGAATTTTCTGATATAGCGAGACTACTCACTAAAAGATATCAAATTCTAAATGAAAATGGTCTTCTTTCTCTGGAAGCAAATCATAACACACTTCAGACATATATTAAAAGCAGTTTAGACCCAGTTTTATTTAACAAAACGAGGTCAATTGGATCTTTGCTAGGTTTTAGCAAAAGAGTGTTAAACGCAGGTGTGGAACATTATTCTGATAAAACAATAGATATAACGAAAATAAATACTATAGGCATTGAATGTAACATTGTATGTGGGTCATATATAAATAACACGTCTGCACATATTTTGCATCAGTTTTCACTTAACGTTAGCCCAGGATATAAAATAACTGAAGCTCCGGCTAATGTTATATATTTACCGGTAAATTCGAGAACTATTAGTAGTATTGTTTTGAAAGTTGTCGATCAAGACGGAAATCTTATAAATTTTCGTGGTGAAAAAATTACTGTTCGATTACATTTAAAACCTATTTGAGTATGATCATATTTAACAAAAACGAGTTGCAAAAAGATTCGGCATTCATTCTTTCTTCATCAACTGAAGGTGAAATAGAAAAACCTTTATACTTTAAAAATCGCTTCAAAGAAAACAATAAAACAAATTTTACAGCCCTTAAAAAACAGGCTAGCATTCTTAATAAGACCAATAAGGAGATTCTAATTAATCTAGGATTCAAATTAAAAAATTAAAAATTATTACACAGTGTAATACAAAACAATTATAATAAAATGAGTAGTATTATAAATATTTTACAAAAACCTCAATTTGATAACTCAATCATCAAAAAAGAGTATCACAGCTATAACTCTTACTTACAATCATTTAAAAACAATGATGAAATACGTATCACAATTCAAAACCAGGATTTATATGTTTTACCACATGAAAGTCTCTTATATATTGAAGGACGTGCAACAAAGGAAGATTCAACGGCTTCATCTTCTATACATCTGTTAAATAACTGTATGGCACACCTTTTTGATGAAATTCGATATGAAATTAATGGTGTAGAAATTGATCGTACACGACATTTAGGAATTGCAACAGAATTGAAAAACTATGTATCGCTTAATAAATCTGAAAGCGATAATTTATTAAATGCGGGGTGGTCACCATTTAATAATACTGATCTTAAACTTATAAATGGATATTTCAATTTTTGTGTACCATTAAAGTTATTACTTGGATTTGCTGAAGATTTTAATAAAGTAATAGTTAACTCTAAGCATGAGTTGATTCTTTTACGATCCAAGGATGATAAACAAGTTTTAAGTTCTGATGTTCTAACTGAAAATATTAAAATTAACATTTTAAATATTACTTGGAAAGTACCACATGTACAACTCTCTGATTCGTATAAATTAAAAATATATAAAACTGTAAATAATCGTCATCCACTAAGTGTAGCATTTAGAAGTTGGGATATGTATTTTTACCCTTCACTTCCAGAAAGTACAACAGTTTTATGGAATGTTAAACTTGCAAATGAAAATGAAAGACCTCGTTTTCTACTCTTGGGACTTCGAAATAATGAAAATATATATAAACATTGTGATTTGACTGATATAAAAGTACACCTTAACTCTAATACATATCCTTATGATGATCTAAATCTTAAATTTGATTCTAATCGGTTTGCTCTACTATACGATATGTATTTAAAATTTCAGCAGAGTTATTATTTACGAGATCCACAACCATTATTAACACGAGAAAATTTCAAAAGTATAGCGCCAATTATTGTTTTGGATGTTACACATCAAAATGAATCAGTAAAAACAGGACCGATAGATATTCGTATTGAACTTAAAACTTTAAAGAACATACCAGCTAACACATCTGCATATTGTTTAATAATACATGATAAAATGTTTGAATATATTCCTCTTACAAACGAAATAAAAAAACTCATATAGACAAATTTTTGAAATAATATAAATGCTGAAACTATTGCTTTATATGATTATTAACAAACATTTCGTTGTAGCAAAGAGTCATACTTTTAGTGAAAAATGATAATAAAAGATATATACGATTTTTTCAAAAAATGTTCCCATATTGTTTCTGATGAAGACAAATTTAAGCTTATCAATATTCAGTCACATCTTGAGTATGAAAACAATTTAAAAACCTTCAAAAATAAGTTTGGTGAACACTATGAAGACTGCTCTTGGTCAGACGAAAATGCTAAATGTGGACCAGACACCTGCTCATGTTCTCAATATAGGAAAAGAAAATTAGCAGTCGAAGAAGAAGCAAAACAGCTTATGCAAACATACTACAACATTTATAATATTACCAAATGTAAAAATTGTAATTTCCATAAGACTTAATAAATAAAGAAACAAAAATATTATTATATAAAATTAAACTTTTATTGTTATTATTTAATATTTTTATACTTATATATATATATATACATAATTATAAAAAAAACAAAAAAAAAAAAATATTATAAATTTTCTTCAATTTTTTTTAATGCTTCTAATAAAAGCTCATCCTGACCGTCGTTCATGGCCAAGAATGTTACCACATCTATCGGTGGTAACTCTTCAATTTTTATTATTTTAATAGGGTCTTCCTGTGCTAATGTATGCATAAATAAATCATCATCTTCTTCCATGAATTGCTGAAGCACTGCTTCATATGATGTTGTTGTTTCTGTTGAGGATGGTGCTGATGATGTTGTTGTTGTTTCTCTTGACGATGATGCTGTTGATGATGATGCTGATGATGTTGATGGTGTTGTTGTTTCTGTTGAAAATGATGCTGATGATGTTGATGATGATGTTGCTGTTGACGAAGTGTCTTCTATTATACGTTTTTTGTTGTGATACGTCTTTAACTTATAATATAAAGGGGTTCTCCCCGTCATATATAAGTTATATGCCTCATTGTGTTGTTTTCGAATGTGTCTTCTCTGATTCGACACATTCGAAAAGGTTACAATTTTGCATATAGGGCACAATATTTTTGACTCCATTTTTTCTATTATATTTTTTTATATGATCTAAAAATAAACAAAATAACATACTTATAAACTAGCCATCATATACATAATAATTAAAATGGGCTTATTAAGGGCTTTTTTGACAGATGTTTTTAGCATAATTGTCAAATAAGCTCTTAGTAAGCCTACTTTAATTATTATGAATACAAACATAATGCTATGATTATTTTTTGGTTTGACTAAATATTTAAATAATATACACTAAATAGTTTTTACTTACCAAATAAGATTGTTTTAATACTTAGTTGAACACAGAATACTAAATTGTTTTTTTAACTGTTTAGCACAGAATACTGAATCACTGCTCTAAAAGAGTAGAGTTTATATACATTTTTCTAAGTGCACTACTACATACATAAGTACAATAATATGAATGCATTCTGCATTCCTTTATTTGAGAAAATTTATCAATGCCTTTGTTAACTATTGTATTAAGGGATGCACAGCAGGTATCTGTTAAACCTAAAAAAGGTCATTTATAGTTTTGTGTATGCATTCATTAATAAAACAAAGATACCGAATAAGCAACAGGAGATATTTTTAATTTTTTGCAGGTGTTAAATCTATGAAGGTCATTTATAGTTTTAAATGTATATTTTATCCCTAAAACAAAAGGTACTTAACAAAGGAATTTTCAATATCCTTTTGAAACAATAAATAGAAAAGAAATAAATTTATGACCGTCTCAGTTCACGAATGTAACCAAAAACTAGCAAAAACACTGCTACCTTTTTTCAACTAACGTTATATGAAAGCATTGCTTTGTTTGAGAAAATTTTTTCAATTCCTTTATTAACTATTGTATTAAGGGATACATAGTAGGTATTTGTTAAATCTAAAAAGGTCATTTTTAGTTTTGTATATGCATTCATTAATAAAACAAAGATACCGAATAAGCAACAGGAGATATTTTTAATTTTTTGCAGGTGTTAAATGTAAAAGATCATTAAGAGTTTTGCATGTTTATGCCTGTCTTATATTTTTGATGTAATTTGTTCTTAAAAGAATATATAACTGTGACATTGAGTTAGTTGCGTTTTAAGTAGAACCTTAGATATTTAAAATTTTTTTTTTCAGGCGTTAAATCTAAAAAGGTCATTTATAGTTTTGTGTATGCATTCATTAATAAAACAAAGATACCGAATAAGCAGCAGGAGATATTTTTAATTTTTTGCCGGAGTTAAATCTATGAAGGTCATTTATAGTTTTAAATGTATATTTTATCCCTAAAACAAAGCTACTTAACAAAGGAATTTTCAATATCCTTTTGAAGCAATAAATAGAAAACAAATAAATTTATGATCCTCTCGGTTAATGAGTGTAACCAAAAACTAGAAAAACACACCTACCTTTTTTCAATTAACATTATATGAAAGCATTGCTTTGTTTGAGAAAATTTTTTCAATTTCTTTATTAACTATTGTATTAAGGAATGCATAGAAAGTGTCTGTTAAACCTAAAAAAGGTCATTTATAGTTTTGTATATGCATTTATTTATAAAACAAAGATATCGAATAAGCAACAGGAGATATTTTTAATTTTTTGCAGATGTTAAATGTAAAAGATCATTAAGAGTTTTGCATGTTTATGCCTGTCTTATATTTTTGATGTAATTTGTTCTTAAAAGAATATATAACTGTGACCTTGAATTAGTTGCGTTTTAAGTAAAACCTTACCTTGAAATTCTTACATTTAAAAAAAAAAATGGTAGACTTTTCCTTTGTAAAAAATTTTTTATTTTCTATATATAAAGTACAGGCTCCTAAAAATGTTAGTTATATTTAAGTTCAAATATTGCAAAACCATTCGGTGATTGACGTCCTTTGTAAATAACTGTCCAGGTTTTTTCATTTATTTTGGCTAAGTAAGGATCCTCTTTGTTCAAATATTTTACAATCCTTTGTGGAAGATAAAACCATTTATTATTTTCTAAATATACAATAACTTTTGATCCATGCTGTGTGACCTTCCACTCGAAATTTATAATTTCGTAAGTTTGATTCAATGGAATATCATCAATTCTGGTGTACTCTGGCTTTATACCTTGGGCAATATTAATTATTTGTTGATACATCTGAAAATTAATGTATGTATATAAATAAACGAAAACCTTTATTTTAAGAAATTTTATTCTTACCATTCTATTACGTGTACTTTGAAGCGATGATAACAGAAATAACTTAAGTAAACCACTTTACAGCCTTTTATATCAAGTTTATAATAGACAATAAAACTCTCAATTAACTAAGCATTAAAAACTCAATGTTTAAATGAATTCATAGAGAATAAATGATTGTTATTTAAGAGAAAAACACACATTAAAAATAAAAATTATGGGTGTTGTGTACAAATACACATTATTTCTTATGGGGAAATTGATATATGATAATCCTAATTGGATAAATATATGCACTGGTATTGCTAAACCTATACAGATCAATGCTTAAAGAAACGCATACACACATCAATCCTAATTGAGTTCTAATTGGATTAAAGTTGGGTTCCAATTGCCTTCTAATTGAAATCGTATTGATCTCCAATAGAACTCTAATTGCAAACGCTAAAAAATTCTATTTGGGTTCTAATTAGATTCTTATTGAATTCTAATTGGAAAACACATTAATTGGATTCTAATTGGGTTCTAATTAGATTCCAATTGGAAAAATTTTCTCGCCACCCCACCCCACTCCTTATGGAAAACGTCTACGGATTACTCCTTATGTAAAACGTCTACGGATTACTCCTTACGGAAAACGTCTACGGATTACTCCTTATGGAAAACGTGTACGGCGCAATCCTATTGTTCCAGAATCCCCACAAATATACTACTTCCGTAAGTTATCTAGGTTTATCTTATATCTAATTAAGAGATTTTAAAATGAATACTCATTTGATTTAATTTATATTTTCAATTAATTATGACTTAATAATTTTTATAGTGGTTTATTTTTATTTAAAAAGACGGGAAAAATGTATATTTAATATATATGTATGACTTATCCACTAAACACTTGTCAAAGAAACAACTCTTTTAAAGCACTGCATTTGCAAGTTCAACATAAATAATAAGGATGATTGTGGGTGGCATCTGCTTGTGGTGCAAGCCGAAAGTGGTTTGCTATTTGTCACTTTGTTTGCCTTTTTATTCTTTTGTATAGTGCCGCTTTTGTTTTGTTGTGGTTATTATTTCTATATTCGCCCCCATGCAACTCAGGTGTTGTAAAATGCTGATTTTATTGTATTATTTATTTTTGAACTTCTTTGGTTTCACTTTTTGGTATAATAAATTTACACAATACGTTCAATTTTATTTTCCAAATAAATGTATTAAAGTATATTAAGCGACTAAAATATCATGACTTTTGCTAACCGCCTCCCCCTTTTATCACCTATTCGAAGCAACAGCTTGAATGTTTAAATGTAAACTGTATTAAAATATATATATTTGTGTATGTGTGATTTAGGCTGCAAAATTTACCTAAAGGAAAAATAACTTATTTATTCGGTGACAGTATTACAATATAAATAAATAAAGTTAACTGAACAAATGAGTATGAAGAATTACACTTATATAAGTAGGGAAATCTGTAAAGTTGTCCTTTTATTTTATTTATTCATTCATGCTACACAACATTAAAAACATTTGATACACAAAGACTTATCAGCTCTCTTTTTGGGGGTTAATACAGGGTGTCTGGTGGCAAATTTTTATTTTAAAAAATAATAAGCGGTGCAGTTAGAATTACGATGTCGCAGTGGTCGAGTGATCATTGCGCGATCGATGTGAAAACATTTTTTAAGAGTAATGATTCTTACGTAATTGCTCATTGACAATTTTGTTCAAAGCTCTGTATTCAGCGAAGACGTGATTGACCGAGGGTAAACTTAGATCGCTCGTGGGCCCAAAGATTCCACGCAATTGTTTCGGCTCTGAATGCCCCACGCCTAGAGCCCTGTCGATCTTCAAGGGCTTCGGACAACATCGAACTGATTGACAGTAGGTAACGTGAAGATTCGCGACTTTCAATACTGCAAGGAGTGGCATCATTGGGACTTCCAAGGCGATTACTCATGAAAATTTAAAAAAAGATCTGAAGCTCCATACTTTTAAAATTCAAATCGTTTAAGAACTAAAAGAAAGAAACTTTGATTTGCGCCAAAGTTTTTGTGATATGAGGTTGAAGCATTTTTTTTAGAGCGACGAGGCTCATTTTTACCAAAACGGCTACGTCCCCAAGCAAATCTGCCATTCCTGGTCTCGAATAACCCTCGACCAAAACATCAAAAACCAAAGCATTGCCCTAGGGTAACTTTTTGGTGGGCCTTATCCACGCATGAGATAATTGGACCATATTTTTCGCAAATTCTCGAGACCAGGCGATGAGTGTCAATGGTGAAAATTATTGACGCATGAATACGGATTTTTTTTTGCCAAACCTGCTAGCTCATCCATCATTCTCTTCTCAAACGTAGTTTCAACAGAATGGGGCGACTTCACACACAGCCGGAGCTTCAATGAATTAGCTTCGGAAAAGCTTCCCCAAAAAACTGATTAGTCGCCTTGGGGACATAACATGGCCAACGAGGTCGCCCGATCTAACTCCTATAGATTTTTAATGGCTAATTCAACGAGAGGGTTTAAATTACAATCCTAAATCTCCTTGAGCTTTAAAAGAAAATATTCGTCTAGATATCAGTTTACTTAAACGAAGTTTACTGCAGCTTGTGGCGCAGAACACAACACTCCATTTTCAACAATGTGTTTAACTCGACGGAAGACATCTGGATGCCGTACTCTTTAAAAATAAAATCCGTATTCTAATGAAATTTTGTGTCAATCACTACGTTATTAATTTAATTCGAATATATAAATCTGCCAAAAGTCATCCTGTATTTGAAATTATTCTTACACAGATTAATTAAAGTATTTAGACTTCAGTCATTTTTTTTTTCAGTAATAAAAAAACAATTCAAAAAAACTTATCAGTGTTCTTCTTAAGTAAATAAATTGGTTGTTCAACAAGTAATTTGATTGCAATATTAGATATTAAAATTATTTTTCAATAAAGTTAAAAGCCAATAATATTGATATTTTATCTATTATATAAAGAAGGGGTGTATATATGTATGTATGTATGTATGTATGTATGCTTGTATGTTTGTATTTTATAGCTGGCCACACCAGTGGATCGATTTTTGTGAAATTTTTACAGAGTGTTACTTCAAGTCTGAAAGGAACAATAGGCTACTTTTTTTTTGGAAATTATTGCTGCCACGCCCACACTACGCCCATTTGTGTGGGAAGGTCAATTAACAAAATTACCCAGAGCCATACTGCTCAAACGCGTAGAGCTAAATACCTGAAATTTACAACACGTGTTAAGCTTTACATGTTTGTTTAAATGCACATGAGTTTTTAAACATTGGGCCCGTAAAGGGATAAAAAGGGAAAAATCGGTAACCTACTATCTCTTGATGTCTATAAGATAGAAACAAAATTTAAAAAGTTTAGCGTTTTCCTTAAGAAATAAACAGACTGGTATTTGGATTTTTTTTTTAAATTCTGGTCCGAAAGGCCGAAAAAAGGGGTTTAAATTATATTTTGGTACTTTTTGGTACTTTTTGTTACTTTTGAACCAATAAAGATAGAAAAATTTTTCAAATTGCGTTCGATAGGTCTTACAAAAATATGATTACGTTTTTCGTACTTTTTTTTAGTTTTGGGCCCAAAAGGGGAAAAAAGGGCTAAAAATATATTTTGATTTTTTTATTCGTTTTTTGTAACTTTTAAACCCATAACGATAGAGACATTATTCAAATTAAGTGTAACAGGCCTAAAAAATATGAGTACGTTTTTAGATACTTTTTTAATTTATAGACCCTAAGGGGAAGAAAGGGTTAAAATTATGTTTTAGTACTTTTTGTAACT
Organism: Melanophora roralis; assembly: GCA_963583895.1. NCBI lineage: Eukaryota > Metazoa > Arthropoda > Insecta > Diptera > Rhinophoridae > Melanophora > Melanophora roralis. Next base: position 88,073,743 of record OY757187.1, on the reverse strand, counting down.
TTAAAATAAATTATGATAGAAACATAATTTCAATTCCTCTTCGAGACCGATTTTTGGAAATTAGTTCTCACGTAAACGGCTTTTAAAGTTAAAATTTTGAAGGTAAAAAAGTGGGCGGTGCCACGCCCATAAAAGTTAAATTTTTTATGCTGGTACTTTTATTGCACTGATTTTTTTAAATTGGCACACATATAGAAGGCCTCTAATTCCGAAGTTCTAAAGGACAAAAATGGAGGATTGCAGCGCCCACAAAAATGTAAGTTTTCAAATTGGTTCTTCTATTGTTGCGATTTTTATGAAGCTCAAAAATAGACCGATAATATTTATTTTCGGTACAAAAATGGGTGGCATAAAGATAGACGAACGTGCAAAATTATGTGAAGATAAGGCCATATTCTAGCCAGTTATAGCCCAAAACGCTTAATCCGGGAGGACATTTGTATGGGAGCTCTGTCGAAAAATAACCTGATCATCACCACAAACAACATGCTTTTTTCTTATGCCAAAAAACGTATCTGTTCCAAATTTCATCGAAATATCTGCAAAAATGCGGCCTCTACTTTGTTTACAAGAATACATTAAGACTGAATTCCAAAACGCAGTTTGCTTTGCATTAAAAATTTTCAACGTCTTCCCTTATTCACTCTTTACAATTTGGACAACGTTTTTTGCTTCCAGGACATTAATATAGCTGTAAGCACTCATTTGGAAGTAGAAGATATTATCAAAAACATCATTTTTGCTTTCAGGAAAAACTTGAAATTTTGTGATGCAAAGCAAACTGCGTTTTGGAATACAGCCTAACTCCTAGCCGGACGGATGGACTGACAGGTTTTAATCGACTCAGGAAGTGATTCTGTGTCAATCGGTATAATTGGAGGTGGGTCTCACACCTTTTTCTTTGGTGAGGTACAAAAATTTGCACAAAAGCATAATAAAATTTGGATATAACAATATAAGAGAAGTTTGAACTTCTTTTGAAAAATATTTGATATGTGATCCCTGTATCTATCTATTATATAAAGAAGGGGTGTATGTATGTATGTATGTATGTATGTATGTATGTATGTATGTATGTATGTATGTATGTATGTATGTATGTATGTATGTATGTATGTATGTATGTATGTATGTATGTATGTATGTATGTATGTATGTATGTATGTACATATGTATGTATGTTTGTAATTTATAGCTGTCCACACCAGTGGATCGATTTTTTTGAAATTTTTACAGCGAGTTACTTAAAGTCTGGAAGAAACAATTGGCAAGTTTTTTTTGGAAATCTTTGCTGCCGCGCCCACACTACGCACATTTGTGTGGGAAGGTCTGGTTATGAATTGCCTAACCAAATTACCCAAAGCCATACTGATCAAACGCGTAGAGCTAAATACATGTTTGTTTAAATAGATACGAATTTTTAGAAATTGGGCCCGTAAAGGAATAAAAAGGGGACAAAAAAGGAAAAACCTGTAGCCTACTATCTTTTGATGTATATAAGATAAAAACAAAATTTAAAAAGTTTTGCGTTTTCCTTAAGAAACAAACAGACAGGTATCTCGAGTTTTTTTTTTCATTTTGGTCCGAAATGGGGGAAAAAGGGGCTAAAATTATCTTTTGGTACTTTTTCGTATTTTTTGTTACTTTTAAACCAATAAAGATATAAACATTATTCAAATTGCGTTCGATAGGTCTTAAAAACATATTACGTTTTTCGAACATTTTTAATTTTGGACCCAAAAGGGGAAAACAGGGTTAAAAATATATTTTGCTTTTTTTATGCGTTGTTTGTTACTTTTCAACCAATAAAGATAGAAACGTAATTCAAATTGGATGCGACGGGCCTAAAAAATATGAGTACGTTTTTGGGTCTTTTTGGAATAATTGGACTCTTAGGGGGAAAAAAGGTTAAGATTATGTTTTAGTACTTTTCGTAACTTTGAAACCAATGAAGGTAGAAACATAGTTTAAATTGCATTCGTCAGGTTACCAAAAAATGTTAATATGTTAATAAGGGGCTAAGATTATATATAGAAATTTATAAATAATTTTTGCTTATTAAAGCTTTCTGAATATCTCCAAAACTGTAAGCCTGGTAAATATCCAATTTTTATGTGCTAAGTAAATAGTAGGGCTGACTTATTATTTATTGCAACTTATGTGGGGCAACCAATAAATTAAAAAATATATAAATTCTTTTGTTTACATATTTTAATAATTTTACTATGATTGGGGTAGCGAAGCACACCGGGGCTTAGCTAGTTAATTTATAAAAACATGAATTCAACAAACGAGTGTATATATATATAAAGAATTTTGTTTATTTAATAAAAAATTATTAAGTTTATTTTCGTTTCTACCCCGGAAAAGTTAATTTATTCCTACAAGTTTGCATTTATTTCAACTTGTTTAATTATTTTACCGGAAATTATTTTCCAGAAACTTGCTTCCTGCTACTGATTTATTTATTAATTTTTTTTTTGTAGTATAAAACTACAAACATAATTTAGCGTTTACTAACTTTGAAACTTCAAATAAACACATATTCCCAGCCATTTTGTAGGCCTTATTGCCTTAATATACAAGTACAGAGAAGAATGAAAGAAGATATTTATAAGTTTAAGAAAATATTTAAATGTTGATTTGTTAAAAAGGTAAGAAGAATTGAAGCATTTATATGCACATTCATCCAGATTACTTTTTTAAATAAAAGCTAAACAAATAAGATTGAGAAGAATGTAAATTGCCTGTTTAACAAGCTTGTTTGAATATTCACATGACAAAAGGAAGAGGAATATAAAAATAGTATTTTAAGGATAACCATTTAAAGGATTTCTTAATCAGATAAAAAACACAATATATATGTGTGTAAAAGGTATTATTTTGGTCACACATAATTTATTTTAAATGTAACAGTAAATTAATCACAAAATCAAGCCCTAAATCATGACAAACATAAAGGTTCAATTATATGTGACTTACCATAACGCCATAACCATAACCGTTGCCTTAAGTCGCCTATAATCAAATTCAGTGCTGTCCATAAGTTTGGTTGAAAGAGCTGTTAACTGCGGTATGGTTAAGTCACGTATAAATAGGCTGGCCATTCTTTGCTGGTTCGAAATCAGTACGCTTTTTATATTTTTTTGTAAAAATTAATTATTACGATCCACTTAAAGTTAATTCTTGTAAAGAAATTTTTGTCAAACACACATCTTTATTTACATCAATATGTTAAAGTGGTAAATTTTCTTTTTAAAAAAATTACTCCAAGTATTATCGTGTTTTTAGGCCATTTAAAATGGTGTAGCTTTACTTGATTTTTATTAATTTTTTTAATATTATAATACCCCTTCTGCTGCTGTACAAATATTTAACCCTCTAGTTTTGTTATCATTTTTTTAATACCTAGTTTTATTGAAAAATCAGTACAATCAGTAGGCCTTTTCAAAAATCAGTACACACTTTTTCAATCAGTACACCAAATGAATTGTCATGAATAATCTGTTTAGCAATTGCCATGAACATTTTAAAAACAGGTTGTGTATGGTGAGTTGAGTCAAAATGAAAAAAATTAGTCGTAGGTATACAAGTTAATTTTTTTTGTAGCTAGTTTCTTTTAAAAATATCAAGTCTCTTATTTAAAACTTTTAAACTTGTCGAATTTGTACACTCTGCATACGGCCATAGGAGTATATGGGTGATTCTGACGTCACCGGATGGTTTGGTTTTCCTGTTGATATTGTTACGTTTATACCTTTTATAAACGTTGGTCTATTTCCTTTAAATAAACCGGGGTTCTTTTTATTGCCAAAGTAATAATAAACACTTGAAATTTAGTTTTAGAAGTACAAAATCTTTATTTATTTAAACACACTGTCGTATATTTATTTACAATCTTCTTTAAAACACTTAAAGTTTTCGCCTTTATTATTTAGCACTTCTGAATGTTCACTTATTCAACTCAACGGTTAAACTTAAACTGCTTGCGGCATTCGTGTTGCTCGACTATTTATAGTGGTTGGTAATACGCTGTAATGTTCCACAAGGTTCGAAAACACACTAGAACTTTCTAGCGAATGGCAGTTACATTTGAATAACTTCTTATCGCAGACAACAACCGCCAATAATACCCCACAACATTATATTACATACCCAGTCAACATTTAACTCCGTAACAATATAAATAGAGAAAAATTTAATACATCCCATTTCTTATTTATATTGAATAAAGCTGTAAGTTTTTTATCATTCCCCTGGTTGACCCAACCCCTCTAAATTTCTAACAAAAATAGTATACATTTTTAAAACGAAATAACTATATATTTTGCTGTGATGCAAATTTTATACACTTTACATTGGTCTTTTAATATACCAATCCATCTTTTGTAGCCGAGTTATTTTGTACTGCAAATATTTGAATAAAAATACCTTGTGCCGGGCTTAAAGCCCATTGCAAGTTTTCGAAATAAAAAACCTTACAAAATTTTAACGTTCGTATGTATAACAGAAATACCATGTAGAAGGTTTTAGCTCGAGAGTTTTAAAAGTTTTGGACATTATTCGTATTAAAAATTTTTTGAGTTAATAGTTGTACATTTGTATAGGGGGCTCAAGTTCCCCTGCTGCTCTCCAACAATTTTTTTTTTCAAAATGTATGCTTTATTTGATAATTACTTTTCGTAGAACATTCGAAGTCGAAAGCTGTTACAGTTTCCCATATAAAGCGTATTGTTACGGAGTTGAATTTTGACTGAGTATGTAACATGATAATTTTATAAATTGTGAGGTATTATTGGCGGTTGTTGTTTGCGCTTACATGTTCTTTCGAAATGGTGGCTAACTAATATAACGAATAACATAACGAATTAATTTAAATGTAACTGCCATCTAATAGTTTGCAAAATGTACTAGTGTGTTTTCGAAATTTATGGAACATTACAGACTACCACCAATCACTATAAATAGTCGAACAACACGAATGCCATAAACAGTATCAATTTAACCGTTGAGTTGGATAATTGCAAATTACTAAGTAATAAAGGTGAATAATATTAACTGTTATAAAGAAGACTGTAAAGAAATTAACGACAGTGTGTTTAAGTACTGTTGCAATAAAATTTCAAGTGTTTTTATTATTTTTGCAACAAAAAGAACCGCCCCTTTATTTAAAGGAAATAAACCAACGTTTATAAAAGGTATAAACGTAACAGTATTTACAATTTTATAAAAGTTTTTCATTTATTTCAGATTAACGTCAGTTCATGGTTAAATGTGCCATTCGTCTGCCTCATAGCTCCAATTTCCAAAGAGCTAAGCCTGTAGTCAATTAAGTATGAACGACATAGGTATACTGCTGTCGTCTGCAAAGGAAAAGATCAGATTAGAAGTGAGACAAAGAAGGTCATTAAAAAGAAAGAGAGTAGAGATAGAGTTGGAGAGAGGATCGAGCCCTGCGGTACCCCTAATTTGATTTTGAGCTCAATTAAAGAGAGCCCAAAAGAATAACTAGTGTTAAGATTCAATAATGTCTTTAAAACTGCACGGGCTCGAAAAAAAATGTCAGACATAGTCCAGACACTCGGGGCTATGTTCGGGCAGTGGTTCATTCCCTACCGGCAACTGTGAATTGCTTGCTAAAATTTCAGCCAAAATATTAGCTTTACCAGCCACCCTGTGGCTAATATGTTATTTCTTTACAGAGCAGAAATCGAGGCATCAGCGTTATCCCTTGCTCCTTTGACGAATGATCCTTGGCATGCAGGAGCTGTTCAAAGCCTTCTTACTTCTGAGAGCTATGGCACTAAAAACTCTCGTCTGTTTGCGTAAAAAATTAGTATCGGCGTTCTTGTTAGCATGTTTCCTCTTTAGACCCGACTGCAGCTCTGCAAGTCTGATTAAGCTATGCTTTCTGTCAAGGTCTCCTAGAGACATTTTTTACCTGAATAAAGGATTTCATTCCCAATAAAATAATACTTTATACCATTTTTGACATAGCAAGGAGTCAATTAAGAAAATCAGCAATATCGGTAACAACGGAAACCAGATATAAGCAAAAACCTGACCACAAACCATGCGTCTACCAATAAATATTTTAGTAATTATGGCCACTGTCTCCACAGCTACTTTTTTAAAGCCTGCTGCAAAGTGCTTCTACCAGAATGTCTTCTCTTTAACAAAAATTAGTTGAGCGAAACTATAAAGACTAGGATCCCCCATTATGATGAGCAGTTTTCTGAAGTATTTAATGCAATTTATCTCAGAAACAAATACAGTTATCGACCTGCTTTCAAAAAAATCTAAATGATTTCTACATTTTAGAGCAACAAATTTGGATACGGGCAAGAGGAATTGTAGTGCCCGTAAAAACGGACCAGATTTGCATCATATTTGCACATTGCTTATGGAAAACTATAACAGCTGTTGGCGTTACATTTGATAAAAAGCAACTCTAAACTGCTTTCGATATTTTGAAAAAAAAAATTAGTTGGGGAAAAGCAAGACAATTACTCTTGCCCCTTTACCACCTATTCAATTTACGAAATTTTTAAAATGTTATATTTCTGTTACAGCAATTGACTTCAAACCTGCTTAAAGTTATTTTATTTTGATGTTTAAATTTGGAAAATTACTTAGCTGGATCGCGTAACTAGGGACCAAAATCTTCATATGATGGATTGGATTTACATTCAGAAATTTTTGTTGTATTAATTCTAAAATAGAATGGAAATATTTATTTCCTATTTCTCTTTTCTTTCACATAAAGCTCACAAAAAATTTAAAGCATTAACCCACTTTATAATTTAAAACTTTGTTTTGACATCCTTTTATATAATCAAAATACGAAAAACGAGTTGCGTATTTAAACAAATTACGCAACTTATAACCAATCAATTCATAATCATTTTTTTAAATGTGCCGCGCGGCAAACAGCAAACACAGGACGATATGCCGAGGAGTTGAAGAAGTATAATAAAATCCAGGAGACAGGCGTGTGAAAATTTACCTTGGTGGATAACATAGCATTTCTAAAAACAGTGCAAGTAACACCTGACGGCTTTTATCAAATCGTGTTTCTATCAGTAAGATTCACTGGGTGTATTTTACGAGTTGCCTAAAACTCCTACACTGTGACTATTTTTTAACTACTTTTACTTTTATTAAATGAAACTAAACGAGAATTGCAAGCTCTAGACAAATACCGCTGAGCACTGCGTGTTCGTGGCCCTTTTTGCAGGATTCTAGTAGAGCCTAATGAAAATAAAGTTTTATATAAACAACAAACAGACGTTAAGTATAATAATTAAGATACTCAAGTGAGTGGAAAACAACCAATAATTATTTATTAAAATTGGAATGTTCGGGGCACTATCACCCTAAAAAGTTTTGATTGTATTGTACATGCAATACAACAACAGTGATGGAAGTTCATAAATTTACATGTGTATTTGTATTACTTAACCATAAAATAGTTTTATGAATTTATGCCCATGTTTATAATAATAATTTTATGTTGAATTAAAGTTTATTTGTTAATAACTCCTAAAACATCTGTCAAATAAGCCCTTTATAAGCCTGCAATAACTTTTGTGAATAAGGGCATTAAACCTAATTAACACAACAAAACAAAAATATTGTTTCCTCAAATACATGTTAATGATGAATCGATAGAACATTTTTTAAATAATTTGTCTTAATTAGGAATATTAAATTTGCAAGTAATTGTTAACAAAACACAACTGTATTAAAGCAATTAAATAAATCCCACAAATGCAATTAATTTCAGTGTTTTACGAACAGGTAGCTAAACAACAATCAGGCATAACAATTTTGTTGTAATTAAATAAACGCTTTTGCAAGATGACAGTTTCAAATTTTTGCAAACATAACCCGGTGGCGATAGCAGTAATGATTTATTGTGAGAAAATCAGACTTTTCTTTGTTGGCGTAGGTATATGATTTATTTTATTTTCCGAACTTTCTTAGATTGCTGAAGTTGATTTTGTCATACAGGTATCCTTTATATAGCAGATTATATCATTTAGATTATTGAAGACGATTACCAACCAAAGAGCGCGTTTTATCGAATCATAATAAAAAGTTTTCTTCTTGAGGACGATGACATTTTTATGAAATTGTCTTGCGTAAAGCCCTTTCTAGTGTCTTAGTCAAGTAAATTTTATAATAAATTTTTCATTTGCAGTAATATTATTCAAATTCTGAATTTTATACTTATTATATGGCGATTGTTTATCGATCAATATGGCATTGTCGTTCAAATTCGCCACCGGAATTTTTTTGCTTGGACGAATGTTAGCTAGTGTAGACATGGTCTATATATGTAAGTAAAATTTAACACTTAATTGCTATATACTGCTAATCATAGCTTATTATTATTGTTGTTATTGTATAAATCCAACAACATACAATTTTATAAAGTAAAACAAACTTTGTTAGGTTTACAACTAATTGGGCTTATACATATCAATTTGTTTCTTCAACTTTAACATTTTTGATTTAATACAACAAGATACGTGTAATATGAAATATATTAACCGTAAAGAAAACAAACTTTCTTTCATCAATAGACCTTACATTTTGCGTGATACATATCTATACATATCTAAGGCAAATATTTGGGATAATAAAAACAAATGAAAACAGTTGATTTGAGTCTGTCTGACTTTAATAGTTTTATCAAATAACTAGTACTTTTCCCATTAATAAGCCTAATCGTAACCATACCAAAGATGGGTTAAACATTTAGTTCCAAAGGTCTATTGGTATAAATTTTGTTTTTTATTTAAAGAGAATATTAAGACCCCTGGATAGTTAAATCATGGAGAATTTCCTACAGATGAACACAATGCAATGATTTCATATGAGGCTAACGCTATTTTGTTTGCACCTGATAGTAATGAAGAAGATATACATATGAATATGGAATAGCGACTCTTTAAGACCTAAAATAAAGTAAATAAAGAAATGTTTCTGAGCTGGATACTGATGATAAATTGGTCTATCGGACCAAAAGAAAAAAGAGAATGACTCTGACCCAAAAGCTAGCAGACAGGTCCAGCGATATTTTATTGGAGAGCTTATTTTTTCGACATTAAAAGTCAACAATATGCACTCAAAATCGGCCCTGTAGAAGTATCTGTATCAAAACTGTAATTTTTGTGGGCGTGGCCGGAATTTTTTATCGCTCAAAATTTAAACATTAGAGGCTTTATACACACGTACAGCGTCTTAAAAAAAACGGTGCAGCAGAGATACCAGCACCAGGTATATATATTTTGAAAATCAAATGTTAAAACTTTTAAACTTTATTGATACAAGTTTTTTTTCCATAGACTTTATTCTAAAGAAAGCAGAACGAATTGTTTTTAAAGAGTAATATGTCTCTGAAATATGAAAAATTTATTTTTATGCCCTTCAGACAGCAATAAGGGTATATATCAATATGTAATTCCATTTTCCATTTACTTTTATGCACTTGCGACCCCATAGATTATATATATTCTGGATACTGATAAATAGGAAAGTCGATATAGCCATGCCCGTCTGTGTGTATGTTGAAATCAAGTTTTCGGACTCAAATTAAGTCGCGCAGAAAATGTTTTCCCATCACACAATCAGAAATATCCATGAGACAATCACTACTTAAAATCAGCATAATTGGCTGACCATTGACGAAGATATAGGAAAAAACCCAAAAAAATATTTTTTTAAGACAAAATCCGTGCATATATCGCTATATATCTTAGTAAATCTAGTCACCCTTGCCACAAAACTTGGCACGGACACTTCGAAAATAAGGATATAAATAAGCAAAATATTTGTTTCAGATAGGATCAGGGGAAGTGGTATTTCCCACACAACCTTACAATTTTGTGAAATATTTCATGCGCTAAATCAAAACGGCTATCGACTTAAAATTTTTTACAAAAAGTAATTGGAAAATATGACCTACATTTTTTTTGGGGGGGGGGGGAATTTATATAGGAGGAGGGTAAGGGCTAGCTCCCATACAAATTAACATATTTTATATGTACATCTTCGATACGCTATGTCGTAGAAACTACAAGGTGGGCAAAAAGTGATCACTCTATTGGAATATGCTCCTATTTTTGCAAATGACGGCCAATATCAAATCTGTTTTGACATTTCGTAAACTAGACAGATGTAGAACTCAAGTGAACAAGCGATTTCCTCTCCAATAACTGCTGAGAATATCGCTACTGTTGGAAAGGATGTCGTGTTGTTGCCAGAAACATCGGCCAGACGCCATGCCCGCAACTAGCCATCAGCCGGTCGTCCCTAAGGCGAATTTTGGTCAAAGACCTGCGAATATTCCCATACAAAGTTTAGTCTGTGCAACAGCTGCTGTCTGCCGACTGCCAAATGCATCGCAAACAACATCGGATGACTCCTTTTGGCCCACATGTTATAACCATAAACCAAGGCTACTTAAGTTTATTTCTCTAAAATTTATACATTAAAACCTCTACAACTGTCCGGAGTGGCCACACAATGTGGAATAGAAGACCAATTCCCATTAATTTTTCTCATTGAAAATTTTTGTGAAATATACTTTCACCACATCTCCTGCTCCTAACAGGGTTGCCATACAAAGTTTTTTTTAATTGCTCCAACAGCTTCAACGGTGATCCTACAAAGGCAAAATATGAGACCGACGCCAATTAAGTTTTTTCCCCAACGATTTTCTTGGAACACGCTTACCTTTCTATCTTCAGCACTGACATGGTTGTCATGGAAAATTTGAAAAAAGGTTAAAAACCGCTACAACTTCTTTGGAGTCGCCTCTAGAAAAATAATGTTTATCTCAAACCCCCATTAGTTTTCCCTACCGAACACGTTCCAAAACATACTTACCACCATTTTTCCATCACCGAAGATGGTTGCCAACTTACCAAAATAATGTAAGAGCATAAGTTTTCCCTTCTAAACACATTTCTTGAACATACACCACGCCCTAACGGAGTGCCATACAAAACTTTTAACAAATATGGTAAAAACCCCTGCAGCTTCCCCAAAACTGCCCTTAGAGAAATAAAATGTATCACAGGCCCCCATCGCCTAAGGGGGCTCCCATACAATGTTTGGTTAAATTGTAATAAATCCCCCGTACAGTTTCTGGGTGCGCATGAAAAAGTCACAAGTAAGATTGACCCAAACTCATTTTTCTTTGCTAACATTTTCCTGAAACGTACTCACCCCCTATCTCTACCCTCTAAAGGGGTTGCTACTCAAAAGTATTTAAAAATTAGGGTGAAACCTCTACAACTTCCCTAGTCACCCTAAGGGGGTTAAAATATAACACCGACCCCTACTCAAAATTTGGAAGTATTTCATAAATAAAAAAATTGATAAAAAAAATTCACGGTTTCGAAAGGCTAATGAGAAAAGTATTTACGCTCCTTCTTGTTTTTTTAATTGTTAGTTTTGAACAACAACATTCGCGAGAACAGAGCAAACGTTTTACAAAAAAATTATCGAAGTCGTTCCAGCTGATCTCAAGTGATGTGCTTTATTCATTTTAAATGTAAATTAATTAAACACTTTTTCTTACACCCAAAACTAAGAGATGAGGATCTTGCAAGGAAAAATCAATTTTACTCAAAAATTCAATTTTTTTAAATTAACTGAAAAAGTCCTGACTTATATCCTTTTAGCAATTAACTCTATAAGCAATTTTTATTTAGATTTCAATTTTGCCTATTGTACCGACGCTCAGCTGAAGGTAGAAGAATTTTTTTGAGTTTGTGTACCATGATTAGAAGTTTTTGAAACGTGTTTAATGAAAGAGTTAAACTAAAATTTTGGTTTTACTGTGCGATAGGTAGTAAGGAGTGATAGAAGTTAATAACCAGGTACATGAAAATCCTGAGCGTCTGCCTTATTAGCATTACTGGCTGCACAAAGGATTCTATAGGTCACGAGGCAATAAGCCTTCGATAACAAACAAATTTGGTATTTTTTCAGCATGCTTTAGCTAAATAATCTTACAAAAGTTTAAATAAAAACTTTTTAATGAAAAAAATGGTCTTACTTAAGAAAACCCCAAGCATGTAACAAAAACGCACCACAAAAAAATTTTAAAGTAGTCGCAAAACAATTAAGTAATTGTAGGATTACGTGAAATTCTGAAAAACCACTTTCTAATAATGTTTTTTTTTTCAGATACTTTCTCAAGACGTAAATGGATTATTTATTTCTCTTAGATTTTATTTTTAGTACATATAATACGATTTCTATTGTCCTTGTCTAAATATTGAATAAATAGAGATGCTCCTTTTTAGGGATGTCATATACTATGTTTCAACATAATTTACCACCGTCCTAGGATGGTTGTTAAAAAATTGTTTATTGATTTTGTTTATGTCGTTTAAATTTATTTTTTAAAAAAATGCTTTTTCCTTATACAACCAGTTTTTGTAAATTTTTGAGGTTTTATACCATCGCTACACACTTCATTAATTTTTCGAAATCTTAAAGCCATAAATTTTTAACAAATTATTAACCTGCACAAAAATATCTTTCATTTAAGCATAATTATGCCAGTGGGTGTTTAAGGAGCCATTAATGTTCTTTCAATGGTTTAAAAAAACTTTTTCCCTTAACATTATCCTTAGATGTTTTGTGTGCCTTTAAAAAATTAAATTTGGTTCACAAAGTTCAAACAATGAACACATTATGAAGATTTGAAATCCCAAATAAAATTGTTTGTTTTGTACGAAAACATTTAATTTCATATTTAAACTTTAAATCGTAAACAAAATTTTAATTTTAGGTTGTATTTTGCAGTAAAAAGTCGCTTTAAAAATTATTACAAAAGTTTTGCCTTTAAAGTATTTTTGCTTAAATATACAAAAAAAAATGTTTTTGCGTTTTGTTTAATCATTTACTTAAAGAAGTTTTTAAGTTTTAATAAACTTGAACGATATTTTATTTTAAAACATTTTTGTATGTAACGGAGACTTAACTGCGAACGAGATTTCACAGAAATATATTTTTAAGTCGGTTTGCTTAGGGACCGTTAAAACAGATTAATTTATATCTGATATTCGAACTAAATTAATTGAACGAAAAAATATTAATTTTTTAGGTGCATTTAAGAATGTTTCGTAGTCGTAAGAGCTTTATTGGATTTTTGAATCATTTCTAATATTAAGATTTTAGTTACATATTTAATAATATTTAATAGGATACAAAGTAATAAATAATATTCATTAGAAACATACATACTGTCTTACTTAAGTTTGTTTTGACCTGCTCAATGAACGGATTCAAAGCATTTTGGTATTGTGCGCTCTTTCTTCAGTTCGTTAGACTTATAATTTAATAGTCTTCGTCCACTTGGTTTCGGTCTTCCCTATCTGTGGCAATTGTTATCCAACGACATTTTGGATAGAGCGTTTGTTTAAATTTGACCAATATGGTTCAGCCATAGTTTTTTATGCGCTGGGCTATGTTCATGTCTGGATATAACTTATACATCTCACGGTAAGTTCTATAATAACACTCTACGGTAACAGCAAATACTCATGCTTCAGCATAATTAAAAATCTCGGGTAAAGTTAGTTTTCCTCAGAAAAGGGTTCTCTTCTAAAGCTGTCTTCTTAGCCCAAAGATGTTACTTATCCAACATGATCTTTCGTCTTATTTCAATACTAATCCATTGATGGTAGAGCTGTAGTTCATAAACTTCTCTGCTCCCTTAACGTTGCAATTTTGGGTCTTCGCCACGTCACCTTTTCATCGTCATAACGCTTTTCTGGCAGATGACATAGGTTGAAATGGCTGGTCCTGAGGACACCACATAGACCCTTTGTGGTCTATGTGATAATTAGCCCAAACCACTCGATGTAGTGTAATCGAATGTGGTACCTACTCCCAAAACAAATGCCAGAAGCCTTGTTATACCAACCCTAGACATTTCTTTCAGGTTTTGGAACAGATGGACAGTTTGCTCTGGAGCGCACGAGCGCTGAACAGTGGCACAGAATATGCTCAACAGTTTCCTTATCTTCAGGTTCATCACAGAATCTACAATCGTTTCTGGCCAGCTGTCCTGCTCTTTTGACTTGAGTTGCTATCTAATAATGACCTGTTATCATTCACACTTGGGGTTTTCAATCGCACCTTCGCAAAGAAAAAAAAATCGTCGCCTTCGGGTCATAAGATTCTGACATAATTTGGGAGACTGTACCCGAAGGGGTATTTACCAAGACCTCCGTGGCTCTGATCCTTATCGCAGAGTTTTTACTCTCATTAAAGAACTAAAGGAGAGCATGAACCTCCATTGCTCTTTCCATAAACAAATGGAACCCAAGCTTCGCCAACTTTTTTGCGCGAACAATTGAGGATCAGCTAAGGTTTGCAAAAATTTCCCTAATTACAGCCTGCCTATCAATTAAATTGTTTACCTAAAAATTCTCAGTCTGAGAGGACAATGCGAGATCAGCGGCCGATTTCATGGTAGTTACAAGCATAAGTTTGGTCTTGTCTTTGATCACCATAAGACTTATCTATGCCGCTCTCTTCCCAATTTTGAAACAATAAAAATAGTAACTACCTCTCTTTTAATCCTGTTATCCACATGTTGGAGAAGGATATGGACTTTGGTGTTCACTGTGCCCGTTTTATAACCTCTGTTTATTCAGTAGGGTTTTAATCAGTACGTTTCAAAAGTTGCACGATAAGCTGCAATTCTGCCGAAGACCATTTGTAGTGGTAAATGGGTTGGAGAGCTCACTTTTTTACTGAGAATCTATTGTCACTCAGGATCTTTCGACAAAAGCCCACAAAATTTTGCCATGGCCTTATTCGTAGACAAAGCCTTTAACATTTTTTCTTATATCGTCGTATAGAAAGTGGCTTTGTAGTTGATAAAAAGTAGTATCAATTGCTTTTCTTTTAATAAATCTTCTCCAAAATTTGGCGGAGCATAAAAACTTGGTCGATAATTTTTTTTTCGGGCAAAAGCCACAGTAATAAGGCTGTACAATTTCGTTAAGCTGGGACTTTATTTTTTCGCAGAATATGCCGGATATGATAGAATAGAAGATTTATTCTGCAACTGTTGCTTGCTAAGGGTTCAATCACCTTCATTCTCCCAGATGGTTCAAACTAGCTGATAAATGAACCCTAATAGCTTTTCTCCTTCCAACTTCTTCAGCTCTGCACGCATACCACCTGCACCTGCTGCCTCAATATTCTTGAGCCGATCAATTGCTGCTTTGACCTCATCTAGGCTGGTAGTTGGACATTTATAATAAGTTGCGATCCTCAAACAAGTCGTTAGCTTGACGTTTTTTTTTTGCCAACTTTGCAAAAAAGTTTTTTTTTTGGGGATGACAGTTTTTTCTCTTCTGAACAATCTGTATCGCTCCAACACAGCTTGAACTTAAGTGCAAATGTCGCCCTATATGCCACAACTTTAACTTCTTTGATGGCTTTAAGGTTCATTTACACGCGACATAACCATACCACAGTAAACAGCTGTTAGAGCCAAACTTATGGGCAACACTGTATTTGATTATAAGTGACTAACCATTACGCCATAACCTTAACCATATAAACCAATTGAGTTTTGGTTTTTATGGCAACAGTTATGGCTTTATTGTATAAATGAACCTCTACACTTGTCGTTCAGTTGGTTTCTTACAAGCCGCATTTGGTAAACAATTTATCCTTTGGCTTCTTTTGTCATTGAGTTTTGTATATGTTTTGATTGCCCGCTAAAATTAGCAAGAGCAGGGTTCAAAAGAAGAAATTGAAAAAGCTTTGGCTGTCAGTTGTGAATGCAGCTGCTCCATGTCTAAAGGGAAGCGAACCGAATCTATTTTTCTAATTATAAGCATTTGCCTTTTCAAACGTGGAATATTGACCTATTGGTACTATCCTTTGTTCAACATCCCGGCAGTAAAGGTCACTAGATTCAGCATTCCAAAGTTACTAAAATAATAATAAATAAGAATTTAAATTTTTATCGAATCATTTTTATTGTGAGCGAGGGTCGTTAACTTTGACACAACGCAAGCGAAAACCTATAAGTAGCATATTGTTAGAGTTGGTTGAACTCCAATATTACCTGCTAGCTTCCCAGATGAGTGAAAGTCTCTATCATATTAAATTCCGAGCCCTGGTAACCACACATACTTGCTATTACTTTCTTTGTGTCTTTGTTCTTTTGTGTAAATGCGTAGATGAAATTTATGTAGGTCGATGTTTGTTCTGTTGCTGCAGTTACAAGTTTTAAATAAACACATCTAAATAGATTTTAAAACTTTCATTTTCATTTAAAAGTAGTCAAGTATAAACATATATGTGTACATACGTACACTTAAGTATTTGAAATGGCAGTTGCTACTGATGTTCCACGTAGTAAGTAGATGTTGTTAATTTCATATTCTATCAACAAGAAATTTTACTCACAGAAAGAAAGAAGAAGAAACACAACAACCAATACACGTTTCCCCAATATTTACTTGCAAATGTGATAAAAGCTGTGATGCGTGTAAATTGCGGAAACGTGAGTTCATTAAAATATGTTTTCGATTTTTTTTGTTATATTTTATTTAAAACATTTCATAGTGCAAGTCTTAACAAAAGTCGCATTCAAAAACTTCATTACGCTTAAACCATAGAGACAAAAAGAGATTTTTTATCCTGCAGTTTTTTTGTAGGTAAGTGGGGTTAAGAAATCTTAAGTGATGTCTTAACATTTGCGGATATAATATATATTTTTTATAAAAAATAATCGAAATTTTTCAGCGACACATCGCATTAAAATCTGTACAGGGGAAATCATTTTTAATAATGTCTACAAAGTTTCTAAATAGATTAAAAATTTCGATCTTTTTTAATTTTAATCCTGATCTATAGGAACTAGTAATAAACATTGGAATATTCAGGCATCTTAAAGATGTTCCTCTTTAAAAAAAATATAAAATATAACAATAACAAAAGTTTAGTTTTTAAGATTTATTTTTGCAATTTTAAATTTAATAAAATTGTTAAACTTAAAATTTTTTTCTCTTATTTTTTTAAAAATATGATCCTTAGTTTAATTATAGCAATTCATTAGTTGAACGATTTCATTCTAAGCAAAAATTCAAGACTTTTTGCACATGGTTGTGAATGCGGCTATTGTATTTTACCTTCACATGCTACTAACTGTTGGTCTGGCTTGAATTTCTTATGCAACCATACAACGAACAAGAAATTTATTTACAACTTTTAAGTAAAGAAACCTAAAACTATTTATATAATAAATCTGATGTTGACAGTTTCAGCTTTAATGAGTGCAAAGCGACATAACCTAAACTAGAAGGTGATGATCTACTTTTTTTTTTTGAATTTTGGATAAATTTCTGTATAAAAAATATTTGAACAAAATATCGTGACAATCTGCTTATAATTTTCCATAAGTCTTTATAAGTTTTACTTTCGTATGCCACCTTAGCCGACAAAACCCTTAAGAAGATTTTCATATATTTGATTGAAATTAAAAACAGTTGCAGACGACAGCAGCATATGCCATTCATACTTATTTGGATACAGGCCTAGCTCCTTGGAGGTTGAGGCTATGAGCAGGGTATGAATGATACCCTCAACCGTGATCTGATGCTAATCGCCGATTGGGGCCGTGCGATTAGGGTCAACTCTAATGCCGATAAGTCCAAATGTTGTCTTTTGGCACTCAAACGTACATTAGACCACACTGTGTCATCTGTATTAATGGATGGTATAAGTGTTGGGAAGACAGAAACTCTTGATGTTCTTGGCATGAAAATCCAGTGCAATGTCCGCTGGACGGAATACGTTTTTTTTCTGTCGAAGGAAAGCATGCAAGTTTTGGGCTTCATAAAACGGTGTAGGAATTACTTTACGCCACCTAAACTTCTCAATATTTATACCACCTATATCCCACCGAAAATCGAATACGATTCTCAGTTATGGGCAGGTGCTCCAAAGTTTATTTTGAAGCTTCTTGGCCACGTACAGGAACGGCGAAGGTACTTATCGATGACATTGTGGGGTCTAACCGTCTCGAATCACTTAAACATTGTCACAATGTCGAGTTAGTTTCACTTTTCTATCAATAATATGATGGAATGTGCTCCAAAGAAATCAAGGAACTTGTTCCTGAAACCCGTCCTTTTCACGAGAAGCACGTCTTTCAAAAAGAGCACACCCACTTGTGGTCGATTGAAAAGTAAATGGCACTACGCATTATAGAAAAATTCGCACAATCCGTATGTGAACAAACAACCTAAATGCATATGTCTTTCCGATCACAGTTAATATCAAGAAATGTAAATCAAATGTCCAAAAACACTACTCCTTATATCCTCCTTCCCAAAACCTATTTCCCTGATACCAACAGAATGCAATGCATGTATAGGGGCCATTTCCTGAGTGCTGGTTATTATTAATAAAAAAAAAATTATTACCGTGAGGGACTGGATAGAATTATAATTTCTCATCCGTTCATTTTTGTTTTAAGCAATATTATCTTTTAAATTTTAATTTGAAAATAATAATGAAATGAAATAAAATAAAATAAAATAAAATAAAATAAAATAAAATAAAATAAAATAAAATAAAATAAAATAAAATAAAATAAAATAAAATAAAATAAAATAAAATAAAATAAAATAAAATAAAATAAAAAAAAATAAAATAAAATAACTTGCTTAGTTTGTTGTAGGTACCGTTTGTCTATATACATTTCATTGGTTCTTGCACCAAATCTTGAAGTCTACTGACGAAATTCTTAAAAAACCCCATAAATATTTTTTGTCTTTATATTTATATTAATCGCAATACACTTATTAGTAATTATTAAAAACAAACCAAAGAATTATTTTAAAAATTCGATAAGTTTGTTGAGGTTATTACATAAAGGTTGAAGTCAACAGAAGATTTAGTATAGGAACAAAAATAAAACAAATAATAAAAAAAATAATATTAAAAAAAATAAAATATTTATAAATATTATTATTTTAAATTTTGAATTTATATTGGTCATAAGGTCGACAAATTTTCATACCAAACGAATACATATACAAAATTTCATTAAAAACTGGTAAAGCTGTTGTAAGGGAACACAGTTAATAAAAATTAATGCGTATATGTTTTAACAAATAGGCATATTCAGGGATGCCAACTTAGTGCTTTAAGCACTATTTTTGGTGCTTTTTAGTGACTCAAAACGCCAAATTTTTAGTTTTAGTAAAAACTTAAAAAAGCACAAAGCTGGTGCTTTCTCGATTTTTCAAAAGTGCCTTTAGTGCTTTTTACAAGTTAAATTTTTTCAGCAATTATTATATGCAGTTATTTTGACCCGTTTTAAAGCAAAGCTTTTTTTAAGTTTAACTAGAAGTGAAAATTTTATTGGTTCTTACACTAAATCATCAGCAGACTTTAACAACTTCTTAGAAAACCGCATAAGTAGTTTCTGCTTTTATATAATAACTTCAATATACTTATTAAGAATTATTATAAGCAAACCCAAACATTCAAAAGTTCTTTCAAAAATTCAACAAACAAATTTTCGTTACGAGTATTCAACTGTTTTTTTCTTTTTCTGTTATACATCTGGATAACCATTGGTTATCACTTAATGTATTTATTATAAGGGCTACTGAAAACAAAACCTTTTCGTATTGCAACAATTTCTTAATACTGGGAAAATTGAGAACAAGTCCTTAATAATATTTGGAAATGGTTGTAAAAATAAAGTTTTTTAATTTTGCCATAATAAAGGACTTGTAGCTGGCGCATGGCGTATAATGGATAGGACTCAGTTTAAAACAATTTTATTAAGATATGCAAAATTTTGTGGAGAGTAATATTTAAAGCTGTTTTAGCCCCAAGAAACATATGAACAACCAGTCGGATGAACATACAGATGGACATGCTTTAATCGATTCAGAAAGTGATTCTCAGTCTACCGGTAATATAACAAGGGGGTCCTTTGGGCGGTATAAACAACAGCACCAATGTATAATATCCCCTTCACGTTTGTAGTGTGCGTATAATAAGTTTAATCCTTTTTACTCTTTTCTGAATGCAAAATTACGCTTTTTGGTGCCTTTTTCTGTGTATGATGTGCTTTTTGCTTCCACAAAGTTGGCATTACTGGGCAAATCATACGTGTCGAACATTCGTTGGTGTTTCAATTAAAATTACTTCAGCTTTCTTATGGTGTTTAAGGTATTTACGTATACTTTCAAATAGAAAAACCAGTTGTCTTGTAGCAAGTATTTGTTGGGAAATAATTAGTTGCAGAATTTTGTGACGCACATTACAAAATATGGAAGTGGCTTTGATAGTTGAAGTGCGTTTTCATAGTTTTTAGCAAGCTTTGCATAATTAAGCAAACAAAGTCAAATTTTTAAATGAGAGATACATATGTACATATTAGAGAATTCTTAAAAAGCCTTTTTGTAGCCAAAGATTGATGTTGTTTTTTTTATCAAAAGCCGTGAATCCATTGTCACGCACGGTACGTGGCGCTCGTTAAATTTTTGCTCGTCACATACCTATAATTTATTACAATTTTGTAAACAGTTAACATTCGATCTTATGATAATTTATGCAATACAAATTTTATTCCCCTTCATAATCCTGCTTCCTAAATAAGATAATTTTACTTTAAAAAAAATCCTTCAAATATTTATAAATAACGTTAAAAAACAAGGTAAATTTATAAGCACTATTTTTAAGTAGTAAAGAAAATTAAATATTTTTAATACTTTTTAATCTTAAAAGCGTAAATAGGAAAACGAAATGAAATGTCGCAAATACTTGTAGCAATATTCACAGCTTAATGAGTTAAAAGGAAACATCCACTTTATATTCAATTAACTCGTAACTATGCCATTGCAATTGCAAAGAAAATAATTTCAAGCTGCAAGTATTTGTCGGAAACGCTCTCCTAACAAAAGCAAGTACTGTAAACATCTACAATTGAATGGAAAATAACAAAAATAGATAAAGAATTAAAACTCATTAAATAGAAATTAATTTCTATCTAAAAAAGAAATCTATAGTTTTTACAAGTACCACTTTAAAGACACCCGCACTTAATTAACTGATAAAACCTTAACACTGTTCAGTTTAAAGGTATGACGTACACAATTGCTTTTTATATTTTTAGCAAAATGCCAATGTTTTAAATGGCATTGTCTCCCAAAAACAAACAATTATATAGAACTATAGTTAAAGATCTTTAAATAAACAAAATATTTTTAAACGTTTGGGATTCTATTTCTTGAAAATTACAAGTTGTAACTTTGTTAATCTGATTGTAAGTAGTTATGTATGTACTTATGTTTTCATTTACATCTGATAAATACTGTCTTAAAAATGTGCTCGTTACCCCTGAAGTGAAGTGTTAAGTAGTCACTTACAAAACAATTTACGATTATTACATGCATTTTTCTTTGATATTTTTTTACTTTATTTTACTTTTTTACTTCATTTTGTTATTTGAAAACATTATCCCTTGTTTTACTCGAAGCTTAAGCAAATGATATTACAACTCATCGTTTCTTACTCGCGTTAGGGAGCTTATAATGCCTTTCCATTCGAAAAATTCTACAATAAGAAACTTTGTTAACTTTATTTGCCACAAAGTATCGACGTGTACAAGTGTTTGGTTTTCTTATGTCTGTATATTTGTAAGTCTTATACACGTACCATTCCTTTGTAGTGTTACTTGCATAAGTCTCCAATTTTTTTTACTAATATTCAAACAACCTAAGAGGTTTACCATTTATTTTATTATTCAATTCCTTACAACACTATCTCCAATATCAATGTGTTGGCAAAGAGTGAACAAATGACAAATGTTCTTCAAAGTTTCAAGAGTTTATAAGCGTATTTGACAAGCAAAAAAATCTACTTAAAATAGGGGAGCCGATAGCTTGTTACCAAATTTATGTCATCTTTATTGGTAAAAAAAATGTTTTTATTACTCAAAGTATGTATATTACAGTGAGTAGCAAATATATACAAAAATAACTTTGTTGATAATAATAATTGCAATAAGTCCGTAATTGACAGGCTAAATAATAACAACTTTTTCGATTTTCTTAAAGAGGGCTTCTGAAAAAATCCAATCGGGCGCTTCTCAGGAATAAGTAATTTTTTTCTCCAACCAATTATGTTAAGAATGATAAAATTTGTATCGTTTTAGTTAGTGTCACACAAAGATTTTGGACACTTATAATTAAATACGATTTTTGTTATATTTTTTGCGAGAATACCACTTTACCAAACTACATTACAAGTATATTATCAAGCTAAAACACATTAAAAAAGTTGTTTTCAGAATTTTGTACTTTTTATAAAAACAAGTCCAATTTTTAACCATCCATATAAGACCACGTTCTTTCAGATTTCCTTACTTCAGTATATCTTCAACATTTGTTAAGTACTGTATTATTTTTAAAGTTTTAAAAAATAAATATTTTGTTCCTTTACTTTGCAAGCATACAAGGCGCATTTGTTTAAAACTTTCCTATTGAGATGGCTAACTAAAGCTTGCGTAAATACAGGCATTTACGTACCTACACATGTATGTACATACGTACACATATATTAAAAATATTTACGTATTTGTTTTACTTAATACTATCAATAAAAAAACTCTTTGCTAATACCACACATATTGTGCACTCAAAATAAACACAAATAACCCCTTTTGATATTCGATATTTTTTTGTTTGCTTCTTCTTTACCCGTTACTTGGGTAATAAGGGTTTATATAAATTTTTTATTCCTTATTTTTCATTTATTTAATGAAAACATGCAAATCTATGCAGTACTCATACGTATATTAGATAGGAAACTAATTTTTTTGAAAATATTTTTGGAAGTTTATAGAATAAACTGGCAGGTCTCGAGGACCTCAAGTATTACCAGACCAGAAAAACGGGTACATAACACTTTCTCTGCAAATGTCAGAAGTCTCGTCTTGTGATTCCCTGACAACTCGTACAGGTTTTCGGACAGATAAGAACCTAGAAGGTTTTTTCTGGGACGCGCGAATGCTGGACCGCAACAAAGAATGTGCTCAACAGTCTTTTCTCTCCCGATACATCACATAATATGCAGTCATCGCTGTACACTAGTCACGCTCTTAAAGTTAGAATTGCTGGCCAATAATCACCTGTTTCCATCATAACAAGAAATTTGCAATTACTCTTCAGCAATTATGATTAAAACCTTGCGGCCACTAGGACTACAAGGTCCTTATATAATCCAATACACTCAGCATAAAGAAGATTAGTACTCAATTTATTCGAACAAATGCTACAGTCGTTAAAATTCATTTAGGATCATGCCAGTGTAAGTATTCAGCAATATGGACTCCGCAGCAAATAAATTTCTTATCTGTTCTGAAGTGAAGCGTAACCAAAAAGAGCATTCTGTATGAACTGAAACTACTAGTAGAACGTGGTTATACTTCCCAGCAACTTTGTAGCGAGCATTGTCATGATACAATAAAACGGTTTCATAACTGACCGAAAATTTTGGGCGTTTTTAAGCCAATATAAGCTTAAATGAAATCAGCTGCATTTAAGGTGGTACAAGTCTTCCGTGATGGTAATGCCTTGGTGCAAATGGTGTCAATTAAGGTGGTTGTTCAGGCTTAACATGATATCACTAACGCCTTTAGTTATCGTTATTGATTAACTCTTTTTTAGCAATTAATGAAAATGATTTTTTTATATCGTTGAAGCAGCATTTTTGACATAAAAAGTTTGCTATCAAGATACATATTTTGGCTTCTCTCTGTATGGTCCCATAATTCCGTGCTTTTATGTAAATTCTGCTTCTTACAACCGTTTTGAAATTAATTCTTAAGAAGATTTCCGTGATTTGTAAGCTCTTATTTTGCTTTACATTTTCACAGAATGTTATATGTACTTTTATCAAAAAACAGTTTAAGCATGCAGTCGTACAACTATGAAAAATTTGAAATTTCTAACAATAATAAGCCCAAATGTTACATTAAGTGCTTTTTTAAGTTTTAATTTGCTATTCAATACATCTATCACCCAAAAATACTTTCGAAAGCAAGCGTATCATAGACTTATAATCCCTATACACATGTTTTTGTACTTACTCTTAACGAGTGGCATCAAGAGGTAAAATAGTTGATAAAAACAGGAAAAACTTAAAGTAAAATTAATATTATTCGGGTAGTTGATTAATCAACCCACATTTGAAATTGACGAGAAATTATTGTTCGAGGAGATACTCAACTATTAACCAACACCGCCGTTGCTCTAACATCCATTGCCCTTTCCGTGGGCAAAAAACCCTTGTTTTCCTCGTTTTTCTAATTTTTCTCAATATGAAGGAAGGGGCCTTAGACAATTATTTTGAGGCGTTTAAATATCTGCACAAATGTAAAAATACCACGTATGTGGTGTACGTTAAAAAAAGTAGTGAGTTTTAAAGGGAATATAAGATTCAGTCCAGCCATATAAAATGCTCTTACTTGCATTTCCTTTGCCCCAACATATATTATATATTGATTTTTGATTCGCCCTAGTTATTGATTGACAAAAATATATTCCTAACGTATGTATTTAAGTCATACCCACATAACCAGATGTTTTCTCATAAATTAGTTCAATATAAATTGTTGATGCCAATTTTTAATACAAAATATACTTTTAAAAGCTTGATGATGCCATGACAGGAGAAGTATGGTTGGTTGGCGGGTTTTCGCCCAGACTAGAGGATCGACAACTTTTTACGAATCAGTAAAAGATAAATGGGGAAGTCGAAACTAAGGGTTTTGTCGAGAGCTGGGCATCAGTAAGTTATAAAAACTTCCTGAAGGTTACAGTGCCTTCGAGACAGCGACTCTAGCTGCCAAGAAGGCCGCCCCGTCCTCCCAGACTAAAAATCTTGAATATGGTTGTTGATTGTCAAGCAGCAATAAACTCCTTAATTGTCAAAGTGTGCAAAAATTGGGCTTCATAGAAAAGCTGAATGCAATTATGCACTCAAAAGGTTTTTTATGTTAAATGAACTGGAAATGCTACTTAAAATAGCTGGATATTCATCTAAAAAACCTCCGACAAGATATTCATTAAAATTAACACAATAGTTTATTTAAACTCAGACATTAAAAAATTAACTTACATAAATTTTTAAAATCAATGCCATATAGAGCAAGACACAAGGCATCAGAAAAAACATTAACAAGGTTAAATGATCTTTTCTTGTTGTCTACTCATATATCTTCCATGTTTGAGTTTTTACTTCAAAAAAACTGACAAAATTAACTTCAACTTCTTGCAATTGTTGATTCGAATACCTTTCCAAGCCAGTTAAAGAAAATCCATTAAAATGGACCTGTTTTTTCATTCAAAACCAACTTTACGGAATACATTCTAAATAGCTTACCGTAAGTTACTGTAAAAATTTCTTAGGTGTGGAGAAAAATGGGGGATTGGAAAGATTTTGCCCTGACTACTTCTTTACGGATAAGTTCAACATGGAACGCCATGTCGGAGCTGTGATATTTTTAACAGCTGGCCATAAGTGACCTCTGTAAGCTTTTTGATCGCTTCAGGCTTTTTTAGTCACAGACTCTGGCTGCAGAGATGGTCGCTTCCTTTGCTCTGTTCTGTTGATAGTTAAGCAGAAAATTATCTCCGCAAACTCCACGTGTCCCTAAATCGCCGTGAGGGAGCAAACCCGTCTGTCCATCCGGCTGGATATCTATGTATTCTTGTTTCCTGGCACTGGCACGTAAATATTAAAAATACCTAATGACAGGTTTGAAGTCGAAAGCTAAGATTAAGCGTTTGAAAAATTTTTAAAATAAGTCTATTTATGTGAAGTTCCAAACTTTCCTTCTATCCTATCGTAGCATTTTCTTTTCGAAATATACAAGGTTGATTCTGAAATTACGGGTTAATTGGAACATCAATTTTGGCGTCGAAGTTTTTTGCAAAATCATGTATTTTGAATATGTGATTGCATTATTTCAAAAATGTATCTATTTAATTATCATAGGTGCACATCAATATTTAAAATTTTAAAGAAATTCTGCAAAGTTTTAAAATTATGTCCCCATTCGACCAGTCAACTCATACTCTTTTCCTTTTAACTAATTATTTTAATTCAGTTCCATTTTCATTGTTAAGAAATATTTACATTTTTAAAAGAGAGATAAGGTAAATAAAATTCTTTACTTTGATCTAATTTTGTTTAAAAATTTTATACGATTGCAACAATCTCAAAATATTATTCAGGATTTTATCCCAATTTTCTTTGTTTTTTTTTATATTTCTTTTAGAAATCAGGACAATTTAAATGGAAAGTAAGGCTGAAGAAATCCTAGGGAAAGATTTCTAAAGACTTGGGTGAGCAATTTTTTGAAGAACAAAACAGTTTTTAGAAAAGATAATTCAGTGGCAAAGAAAGCGGGGTATATTTTTTGTTTTTCCCTATTTTAATTAACAGGAGCAGCAAATTAGCCGAAACTATCTGAATCACCCATATATACCATAATAATCTTGTATCAGGCTTAATAAAAATTAGTTGACTGCTAAGTAGTTATTCAAACAACAAAAGTATTCGGCTCGGCCAAATATAATATTTCACTTGTTGTTACTTATAAGTTTCTTTAAGTATGCTAATAATACAACTTTATTTTTTCACACAACTTTTTAAAACGTCTAAAAAACAGTACTTCAATACATATGTAAACAGCGCAATGTCTTATACATGTATTTAAGCGCAGTTAAGATCCATATGGAACACATAAAATTTACGCTTTAAGAAACATAGCATTTTCCGCATAATTTTGAAGGTTGCTGCCAGATGTTAAATTTGAATTGATAAGAAAACAGCATAAAATATTAATCATTCAAAGAAAGTGTTATTTTTTCAAATCTATTTATTTTCTAATACGTCTTATTTACGCAACACTGAATTTTTATAGTTTTCTGTAGCATTTACATGCTTTCAGCTGATGCCTAAGTCTCAAAGGATCTTTTACAAAGACCACTGACGAATTGTGGCTATTGAAAACCTGTAAGGTTTTATATGTTGGGAGAGAACATGTTTTAAACAGTATAATAAGTAATCCTTCGGTATTTATAACCATATAGCTCTTCACAAATTGTTTAACTAGAAACGCAAAAAGTTTCTGTTAAGATATATTTTATCAGGGACTGCAAATAATAACTATTTACGAATTTTCAAAGAAAAAAGCAGTCGCAAGAATACTTCGAAAAGTGAAGTACACGGACACGGTATCAGACTTAATTTTTTTTAATCCACCTTTTTTTAGTTTTGGGTTTTAGTTAAAAAAAAAATTTTGCCAGAAATAATTGTTGTTTTTATTTAAAATAAAAACCAAAAAATTACAAATATTAAAATAATAACTATTTCTGCAAAACAAAAGAAAAAACAAATTATTTTGTTTCTGAGATTTTTTGTTTGTTTTTAGCATAATTATTGCGGTCCTGTAAGCGCAGTTTTAAACTTAATTAAATCAAGCAGTAAATAAAAAACGTTCAAAAAGCTTAAAAAAGCTAAACTTAAAAAATTTTTTTCTCCAAAAGTTATAAATTTTCTATCTTTAAAATACGCAAAAATGTACACAAAAATATGAGGAAAGTACTTTATATTTACCTTATTTTCATATTTCAATAATCAAAATTGTAAAACAATGCACAAAACTACCAGATATGTTAAAAGGCACTTTTTGTTCACTTAGTTGACTTTCGACCGCAATCTGGGTCAAAAATATAATATAAAAATTTTATATATTCAACGTTAACGACATAAAAAAATGTTAAAAATGTGACTAATAATATCAAGAAATGCAAAAAGTACCAAAAATGTAACAAAAGTACTTTTTGTCAACTTAATATACTTTCCACTTCAATAACTGGCAAATAGTCGTTAATTACTTCTTATAGTTTCATTACCCCAAAAAACTAAGAAAGTACCAAAACGTGAGAGATATAATTTTTGTTCACTTAGTTGACTGAGTTAAAGTGTTAGAAAATACGGAAACAATTTTTTACCCCTTTTTTCTATGGCTGAGGCTAAAAAACGCAAAAAATGTACTAAAATTATTCGCATATTTGAAGACCTGTGGAATGCAGTTTTAATTATGTTTATATCTTTACTGGTTTAAAAGTTTTAGAAGGATGTAAAAAGTGCCTGTATATAATTTACCCATTTTTGTACCCACAACATTTTAAAAATGTACCAAAACCATATTCATATTTTATTGAAACCTGCCATTTGCACTATGTTTCTATGTTACAAAAGGTATCTTAAATTTACCAAAATATAATTTTCACCCTTTGTTTCGCCCTTAATGGATCAACAAAAAAAATACAAAGAATGTTTCCTTTTTTTCAGACCTACCCTTTCCCTTACGGTACAAAATTTTAAAAAAGGGACTAAATATATATCCATAATTTTTCGAGACTTGTCGAACACAGTTAAAATTATGTGTGTAAATATAATGTGTTAGAAGTTAAAAAAGTATCTTAAATAGTACCACTATGTCATATGTACCCTTTCTTCTACCCTTGAAGGTACAATTTAAAAAAAAAAGTAACAAACCCATATATATATTTTTGCAGACTATCAAACGCATATTGATTTATGTTTTTACCTTTGTTGGCTTAGAAATTAGAAAAAGTACCTTAAGAGAACCAACTGTACACTTTTATCTACCCTTAGGGATACAAAGTTTCAAAAAAGTATTAAAACATCATTCTTATTTTTTCGAGGCCTGTCTTACGCAATTAGAATTAAGTTTCTGCTTTTATTGGTGTAGAAGTTAAAAAATGTTGGTAAAAGCATCAATATGTAGTTAGTACCATTTCTTCTACCCTCTAAGGTAAAAGTTAAAAAAATCACCAAAACAGTTTTCATACTTTTCAAAATCTGCCAAACGCAATTTTAATTATTGGATTAGAGGTTCCAAGAAGTACCAATATGTAATTATTACCCCTTTATTTCCAAAAATATCAAAAACATGAGTGCAATTTGATTGATCCGTCCACCGTTATTGGTTCGGAAGTTATAAGAAGTACCTATATATGATCAATATAAAATTTGTACCCTGAAAGGTAAAAAATTTCAAAAAATTACCAAAACAATAATCATCATTTTTCAAAACTTGTCCAATGCAATTTTAATTATGTTTCTATCTCTGTTGGCTTAGAAGTTACAAAAAGTACCTAAAAGTACCAATATATTTTTGCCGTTCTTTAACCTTTAGGGTCAAAATTTTGAAAGCGGTTTGAATTATATTTCTATCTTAGTTCGCAAGGAAGTTAAAAAGTGAACCTTGACACTAGTAAACTTTAGTTT
This sequence comes from Melanophora roralis, assembly GCA_963583895.1. NCBI lineage: Eukaryota > Metazoa > Arthropoda > Insecta > Diptera > Rhinophoridae > Melanophora > Melanophora roralis. The sequence goes on along the minus strand of OY757187.1, from coordinate 88,044,334 downwards.
TTTTCCGCTTTACACCTTAGGCTCCAAAATTTTGGAAAAAAGCTAGACACGGGCTCGTTTTTTTGAGACAAATAGTATGACCTTTAATTTTTTTCTGTCACGTACAGTTTAGAAAATATTAGCATTCCGTTTTTTTTATATTTGACCCACCTTCGGGTAAAAATCCTGTTTTAGTGGGCTTAAACATCGTGCGAGGTACCCGCAGTCCGATGATGAAGTCAGTCAGTCATTAACGTTTTTCCTTTATATATATAAATAAATATTTTTATAAAAGTATGTGCAAATGTTAACTTGTATGTAGGAAAATTCAAAACGCCAAAATTAGAAGCATTTTTAAAATACTTTTCATACAAACATTGAGTGGAAAACAGCTAATATGGTAAATTGATGTAAACACATACTATGTATTACCGACAATTTTACAAATGGCATTTGATACTGTATATTCCAATAACAATCCTTATATTCCCCTATACCACATTTTCTTTTGAATCGAATCCACCGCCACCCTAATGCATATATTTTATGGGTGTGCTTTAGCTCAAAGTGAAATATGATTCATGTTCGTAAATTAATTCTGCCAACAATCTCGTACGTGAATCATTCAAGTTTCATGCAACACGCCAATCTAAGCTTCATTGTGCCGTATTGGGTTCTATCTATTATCCGTTCACACCCCACAAATGTTTTTATTTTAATAAATCAATAAAATCCCAAGACACAAGTTAAAATACCATAACAAGCAAACAAAATAATAAAACAAAACACAAATATTTTCATAAACCAATGTATGAGTTCATATACAGGAATAAAAACATATGTAAATTTTGACGTGAGTGGTGTCTGCGGGTTGTTAAATATGAATAACAACATTCTTTGCTATAAAAAAAGAGAACAAAAACAAAATCAAACAATATTATATTAAAATAATAAAATAAGAAATGAAATTGCAGATTGGAAGCTTTGATTTTCCCTCTTCAGGATGTTCCGCAAATTTTGTTTGTGTAAGTAAACAAACAAAATTTTACCGCTTGTATTAAGTGAGATAAATCCCAAACTAGATATGCTTTTTAATGTCTTATTGGGGTTTTGCGAATAGATCAAAAAATTTTAAATTTTTTACATGCATTTATTGTCTATTAAGACATAGGGGAAAGGGCAATAATTATGCTCGAAGTAACTGCAAAAATGTTATTCTTCGTTGTTATCTATATATATAAAAAAATAACGTTACTGACTGACTGACTTACTGACTGATTCATCATCGCACAGCCCAAACGCGCAGAGCTAGAAACCTGAAATTTCGACTGTGGGTACCTTTCCTTATATTTAGATCCACTAAGACGGGATTTCGGGAAATTCGGACCTGAAGGGGCTTAAAATGGGCCAAATATGGAAATATCCGAAAGTTAATATCTCTTAAACTACAAACGATAGAAACAAAATTTAAAATAGATCGTATTTTACTCAAAAAATAAGCAGACCCGTGTCTGGCATTTTTTCAAAATATTAGACCCTTAAGGCTAAAAAAGGGTAAAAACTAAATTTTGATAGTGCCTAGGTCCACTTTGTAACTTCTAAACGAGTTAAGGTACAGACATAGTTCAAAATGCAATCGACAGATACTAAAAAAATATGAATACGTTTTTGCCACTTTTTTGAAATTTGGACGTTGAGGGGTAAAAAAAGGGTTCGAAAATGGGTAAAAATTCTATATTGGTACTTTTTGTAACTTTTGAACCAATAGAGATAAATACGTAATATGAATTACGTTCGACAGGTATCGACAAAATTAGAATATGCTTTCGATACTTTTTAAAAATTTTGGACCTTTAGGCACAAAAAAGGGTACAAATTACATATTTGTAATTTTTTGGTACTTTTTGTAACTTCTTAACTAATAAAGGTAAAAGCATAGTTTAATTTGCGTTCGACAGGTTAGAATTGGGGTTGAAGTCTACTGATGAGTTGGTGTAAGAACCAACGAAATGCATATAGACAAACTTAACCAACAACAAACCCTATAAATTAACAAGAAAATTGGGATTAAATCCTAAATAATTTAAAAATTGTGTTATAAATATATTTTTTAAACTTTTTTAAAAATCACGATCCTAAGGGGCAGACAAAATAGTACAAATTTGTAAAGTGGTACTTTTTACGTACTTTTTGTAGCATCTGAACCAATAAAGATAGAAACATAACTCAAACTGCGTTCGACAAATCTTGACAAAATATAAATATTTTTTTATACTTTTTAAAAACTTAAGACCCTAGGGGATAGAAGAAAGGGTACAAATTACATTCTGGTACTTTTTAGGTACTTTTTGTAATTTCTTAACCAATAAAGGTAGAAACTTTATTTAAATTGCGTTTTGCAGGTAATAGTTTAAGAAATAAAGGCCTTCACTTAATAAATTTCTAAAACTGCGCTTACGAAGTAGCGTGTCACGTGCTAGTCTATAATAAAGGAACAACGTTAATGACAGACTAAATGATGTTTTTAGTTGCTTTTTATAACTTCTTAACCGATATATGTAGACACATTATTAAAATTGCTTTCGAAAGCTCTCAACAATATAAAAGTATGTTTTTGATATTTTTTTAAAAATTTTAAATTCCAAGGGAAAGAGAAAAGGGTACTATTTATATATTGGTACTTTTGATGTACTTTTTTAAACTTATACATATTATAAATATGTTTTTGATACTTTTTAACAATTTCTAGATCGCAAATGACAAAAACCGGTATAATTTAAACATTGGTACTTTTTGTAACTTTTCTTCAAATGAAGGTACCACATATTGAAAATTGCGTTTGACAGATTTTGAAAAGTGTAAATACCGTTTTGGTACTTTTTTGATACTTTTTATCTTAAAGGGTAGAAGAAATGGTACTAATAACACATTGGTACTTTCTAACTATTGTTTGTAACATCTAAAACAATAAGAGCAGAAACTTAATTCAAATTGCGTTAGACAGGCTTCGAATATATATGAATGTGGTTTTAATAATCTTTTGAAATTTTGTATCCTTAAGGGTAGAAAAAAGGGTACAGATTATATATTGTTGTCTTAAAGGTACTTTTTCTAACTCGTAAATCAATAAAGGTAAAAGGATAAATCAAAAATATGAATATGCTTTTGGTACTTTTTTTAAATTTTGTACCTTCATGAGTAGACTTAGGGAAACAAATAACTTGTAAGCTAATTTCTATATTTCCAAGCCCTTACAGTTAGAAACATGGCTCAAATTGTGCTCGACAAGTCTCGAAAAATTATAGATATATATTTAGTATTTTTTACAAATTTCGTACCTTAAGGGGAAAAAGGGGAAAAATTAGATGTTGTATGTACTTTTTGCAATTTCTTAACCAATAAAGGTAGAAAAATAATTTGAGTTGCGTTTGGTAAGTCTTAAAAAATATGGGCACATTCTTTGTATTTGTTAAGTTGGATAATAGGGTAGAAAAAAGTGATAAAATTATATTTTGGTAAATTTAACGTACTTGTTGTTAACTATTAAGCAACAAAGAAAGAAACATGGTGCAAATGACAGGTATCAATCAAATAAAATTATGTTGTTGGTACTTTTAAACATTTTTAGCCTTTAGGGGGAAAAAGTGGCTAAAAATTATATATGGACACTTCTCAGGTACTTTTTGTAATAAAGATAGAAAAACATATTTTTAATATCATTCCATCCGTCTGAAAAATATAAATGTATTTATGGCAATATCAAGGCATTTTTTTTGAATTTTTTGCGGTTTGTTGTAATTTTTCTGCTCCATTTTCTGCCATAATTAAAGGACACCCGTCAGTTCTAATTCCTACACAATTTTCCAAATCAAGACCAATGTTTTTCAAAGCTCTTAAAACTACTGATGATAGTGTGTTCGCATTAATTGACACTTCGATGTCATCACCAATGCCATTTAAAGCCTCTTTATATGCGTCGATAAAGCCTTTAAATTGAAAAAATAAGAGCATCTGCCAATAGGGTAATTTATTTTGGCGCACTTTCTATATCATATATAAGCTGACCGAGGCTCCGTGACATGCTTTGGGCTTAGCTTAGCTTTCACACACACCATTTCCTGCACTTATGAGCTCTTGAAGTTACCCCGCAGCTTGTACGGTCACCAAGATCTTGTTTGGGGAAGCACGGGGCACTACGAGCAGGCAAGGTTGACGCCTGACTTTTGAGAGGCTATGCGTTTCGCATCATAGCTACGTTTACCCCCATTTAATGCAATTTACCTGGGAAAATATGTATAACAGCTGTTGAAATTATATTTTTTTATATAACACACAGTGAAAAACCACCCATGCATTCTCACAAATTATATTTTCTTCTTTGGCTCCTCTGACCTTCCAGCTGCTACACGGTAGTTCTTATACGGTATCTTAATTTTAAAAGAAAATTTTTTTGGTTAAGAGTGCGGCAAGTAAAGTGAAGTTTTCTCTTTCAAAGACTTTAATAAATGTTGACCTTAAACACGTCACTTAGTTATTTAATTAAGAGATTTATGTTTTTAAAGCAACTTAGATGGATCAGATGAATGGGTTTTCAAAAAAACCAATGTCATTTAAGAATCGGCATAGTCAAATATAGAGATCTTGTTTATTTTCCAAAAAACAATTTACATATTTATACTTTATATAATTTATATTTTATGCAATAGCACGTCTTATTTGAAACAAGTAAGAGAGCTATATTTGGCTGTGCCGAATGTTATATACCTCACAACGTGTAAGCGTTTTTACCCTAATTTTTTTAAATTTTGTATGGCAACCGCCTTAGTGGGTGTTGATAGGGGGTAAGTATGTTCTAAATAAATGTTTGCAGGGAAAATTGATATGGGGTCAGTCCTACATTTGACCTATTCTATCCACGGGCTGTAGAAGGGGTCTTGTTACAATTTCCCAAACTTTGTATGGGAGCCCCTTGGGCGATGGTGATAGGGGGTAAATATTTTCTAGGAATATATTGCGGAGGGGAAACTAATTGAGATCTGTGATACTTTTTATTTCTTTAGAGGCGACTCCGAGGAAGTTGCAGGGGTTTTACCCTAATTTTTGAAAATTTTTTATGGTCACCCTGTTAGAGGCTGGAGGTAGGGGGCAAGTACGTTTTATGGCAACCCTATTAGGGGACAAATATAGGGTGTAAGTATTTTCCAAAAAAATTTTCGTTAGGAAAATCAATGGAAATCGATCTTACATTGCACCCGCGTAGAGGAATTTTTGGGGCAGTTGTAGAGGTTTCATGTACAAATTTAAGAGAAACAAAAAGAGCTAATTGTAGTTGCTGGCTTATATCTCTGTCAGTGAGCTTAGTTTCTTTGATTTAGTTTCATTTATTTTTCAAGCTTGATAACAAGTGCGTTCTCATGTCAATATGTATTTTAAAACGAGGAAAAATACAAGTTTCTTTAAGCATAAAAAAATTTTAAATTTATTTGAATGGGTAGTTTTATAATCACATCTGCCAACTTTTCATGAAAATTGCTTTTGTTTATTAAAAGCTTTGTGCGGTAAAATTAAAACCCCTTTTAGGTAAAAAAATAGGGGCCTTTTTTATATTTACAATTAATTAAATGTTTTTTTACAAGTAAGTAATTAATCACAACAAACACAAAAATATATTGGTTTATTTAAAAACTTCAATATACATATATAGACAGTTCAGATATAAACACGCAAGTACAAATGTACAATATTTATACAAATTAATCATGCAGATTGATACGCAGCAACGATTTTTGATGAGTAAATTTACAAGAAATGTAATTTTATTCATTTTTTCTGGTGTCAGCTGACATTTTAAAGACGACAAATCCAATGTTAACGTATTTATATACATATCAAACTGTTTTACTCATAACCGTGTTGATTTTTTGGTTAATGCTCCCTTGACATAAGATATTCTAAACATAACATTTCAAATACATTTAGTCACAAAATTGAGTTATTTATTATGAAATGAAAGAGGGGAAGGTACTGTTTTAAGAGTAAAAAATATCCTTGAGAAGGAAGCGTTTGTCAATGTGTGTTTTTATGTAGGTGTTTGTATGTTTTATATACACAATGTTACGTCCAAACATGGTTACTTTTCGTCAGTATAAGTGTTTATACAATCCTTACTTGTATGTACAGGGCAAGCCAAATGTAACTGATTAGTTTAAGATGCTTTAAACTTTTTTATTTTTACAGTTTTTCTTTTTTTTTGCAGGCTAATTATGGTATAATATTAAATTTGATGGTGTTATAATACTCGAAGCTTGTATGTTGTTATTTTTTGTTAGGTTTTTGGATGATCAATTACTAAAACGCAAAGGAAAATTAAAAAAAAATTTAGTAGTGCTCTCGGAGGTAATATGACAAAATGGGGATGTCTCTTAATAAAATAGAACTGAAATTGAGAATTATTGCCAATAATGTATCACAACGGCTACAATATGTCAATCAGTAAGTCGAAGTTGGGCCACCCTGTATTAACATAAGTATATACTTTACAAACATAAAAATATACTATATGCCATACATATTTTGCACTAATACACATACATATATTTCTGTTTGTCATACATACTCAATACTTTAACAATAGTTGAAAAATTGAGTTTTTTTATTATCTGTTGTGATAAACTACATGCACCCAGCAAAAAATTAGAGATTACAATAAAAAACACTTGCCACATGATGACCAAGCAAAAAGTTTTAAAAATGCATTTTCGATTCTTTTTGGTTTACAAGGCATTATACTAAAATAATCCTATACAGGGTGCCTGGTAGCTAATTTATATTTTTAAATGCAAATATTTTAAATAGTAAAAAACCGTACATCGGAAGGGTGGCGCCGTTGGAGTAATGGATTGTGTGGATTCGACAGTCACGATGTCGCAATGGTCGAGTAAGCATCGCGCGTTCGCTGTGGGGACATTTTTTTAGAGTAATGATTTTTATGTAATTGCTCGTCGACAATTTTGTTCAAAGTTTGGTATTCGGCGAATACGTGATGTACTGAGTGTAAATTTAGTTCGTTCGTGGGTTCGGAAATTCCGCGCAACTGATTTGGCTACGAATGTCCCAAAGCCAGGCCCATATCGATCTTCCAGGACTCCCGAAAACATTAAACTGGTTAAAGAAAGTTTTCTCAAAAACCCGAGACTTTCTTTACGGAAAAGATCAGCCTCACTACGACTTTTAATAGCGAATATTCATAATATTTTAAAAAGGGATATGAATTTCCAACCTTTTAAAATCCAAATAGTTTAAGAACTGAAAGAAAGTGGCTGCGACTAACGCAAAAATCTTTGTGAAACGATGTGGGAACGTTTTCGTACTGTAAATTCTATTTGCGAAACAACGAGGCTCATTTTCACTTAAACGGTCACGTCAACAGACCAAACTATCATTACATGTCTCCAAGAGCCCGCAACCCTCGATTGAAACAATAAAAACCATTGCATTGGCCCAAGAAAACTGCTTGGTGTGCCTTATTCACGCATTTGATAATTGGACCATTTTGTTGCAAAAATTCTCGAGGCCAGGTGACGAATGTAAACTGTGAAAATTATCGACGCATGATAACGGAACTATTTTTTGCCAAAGTTGCTATAAGAACTTTTCACGCACGTGGTCTCAACTTGATGGATGCACACAAAGCCAGAGCTTCGAGTAAGGGAAAATATTCATCGAGAAACCAGCTCAATTGAACCAACTTTATTGCAGCGTGTGGCGCAAAACACAGAGCTCCGTTGTGAACAGTTAATAAAACTTTGTTATTTCGTTTTTTTATTGAGTTTGAAAATATAAATCTACCATCAGGCGTCCTTTATTTTGTTTTTTCTAGTTTTCAAACTACTTGTGTATAAAACTAACTGGTGAAGTAATTTATTTACATATAAAAATAAAACTTCTTTACCAAAAATTTATTTTTTCCTAATCATGCTTCAGGAAAAAGTATTTTCAAATATAAGAACATAAGAACTTGATTTTAATAAATAATAGTAACAACAAACATTCACAAGTCAATAAAATTTTAGAAACATGTTAAAGGACACTACAACTGGTTATACATATATATTAATGTTAAGTTGTTTATTAAAGTTATTGAAATGATGAACTTAGTGGAAGTGGTTCCCTTAAAAATGCTTATTTTTACTATCGTTGCCGGGGTAACAAGCAACAAGATACGTTTTTTCATTCAAAAAGTTAATTTTTTTAATAAAAAGTTACAAAAGGTAAAAAACTAAAACAGAAAGAGCTTTGTGTTTGGAAAACATATTTAATCAAAATTTATTGAACAAGATTAATTTTAACATATTTTTGAACATTTTTTGTTAAATCAAAAGTGCTGTTATCCTAAATGCACTTAACAAACTTGTTTAATTTTGAATGTTTTTACAAAGGCAACCAAATTTTTTAAAACCTAATTACGAGGGCACCTCTCAACTAATTCCGTATTGTTGAAAGATTTCCAAAAGATGTTTACAACATTGGGAGCAAGAAAAGGGCAAGGGAGTACTGCCAAACATGACGCGATGTGTCGAAAAAGGGCTACTATAGTCTTAGGCCTGTACAGTTATAATTATTCTTTTAAGTACATTTTCAAACTGCTGACAAAAATGCTAAATGTGCAGGCATACAAAGTACATTTTAAATACTACTTTGATGAGCAATTACCAAAAAAAGAATTTTGCACAGTTAAGTTAAAGTGTAGATTACATTGTTGTTTAAATGTCTATTGAGGGCACTTATCTTACAAAATACTGGTATAGAAATGGCACTTATAAATTTTATTTGTATGGGCTTTTTTAAAAGCACACAATTGTTTAAGGTATTTCTAATACATATATATAAAATTAAAGTCTTTTGAATATTGTTTTTCCAACATTCTAAGGAAACATTTTTTTTTTTTAAATTAAGAATTTCAAATTTTTGATTTATAACCAAAAACGTGACTAAAATAGTCACACCCGTCACAATGAAGCTCCCACTTCAGGTTGCTTTATGTCAAAAACGACTCGTTTAGGATTAAGTAATGTCCTTATACTCAATAATGTACATTAAAATTGCTTAAAAATATCTTCTTCACCAAAAGTTATACCCTATTGAACGACTACCACAATAAGTTACGAAAATAAAACAAACACCGTTCAATTCTGATTTCCATACTCGAATAAATTCTTTTAAATTTTTTTGCTGGGCATACTCACGTACGTTGTGTACATGTAAATATTTGTTATTCTTTCATCACAAAAACACACATACTTAAATCGACGTAAAGTAAATATATTGTTTTATTGATTATTCGTTAGTAAATTAGAAAAAAAAAATGAAAAAATAACAAAGGACATTGCAAGAAAAAAATTTAGAACTTTAAAATTCAATATTACATAAAATCAAGTTGTGGTTAGAATTGGTCTGGCGGCTGTTTTTTAAACACATTTAAATATGGATGTAGGTGAGAACCTACCACTCTAACGGTATTTAAGAACAAAAACAAACAAAAGAAAAATAACAAAACACAACCTAAATCGATTATTTTAGTTTAAATTTAACCCAAACGTAAATATTTGTATGCAGATATAAAAGGGTTAGACATAAAGAAACGATAAATAAATGTGTAAAAAGAACCTTTTTGTATTGTGTGGCAGAGTGTGAGTAAAATATTTAAACAATTTTAAAATACTTTCGTTAAGTATACAGAACTTAAAAATGCGAAGGATTTGATTACCTCATCTACAATCACGTCCATTCTGTAAACCAACTTAAACACTCGTTTCTATAATATTAAAAAAAATGTTTTTCTTTTCTGTTGCCTGAAAATAATGCAGCTTTGACATGTATTTTGTAAAAGTTTACACAAAAAAAAATTTCCTGTTACCACAATGCAGACCGAAACTTAAAATAAATGTTTTTCTATAAATCTGTTTATACCATCTGGTCGAAATTAACATTTTCAAATAATAAAGTAAAACGAATATTGCAGAATAGGTCTTACAATTTCACAATAGATATATTAATGTTTTTTTTACAAGAAATTTAACTCCAAATTTTTTTCAATACACATTGGGTCACCAGCCCAACATTTTGAAAATTTCACAGTAAATATTTCTATAAAATATTTTTACTTTGTAACTACATTTACCCTAATTTTTTTCTTACATAAGCATGTTCACATAAACTTAAAGGAATAAAATCCCTTCCGTGTATAATAAATTATCAATATTTCTAAGGCTTGGCGTTAAGTTGATAGCTTTTTATCAAGTGTAAAAGGGCGTTTTTCACAAATTATTGTTTTTGATTGAAAAAAAAAAAATGAATTACAATTGGTAAAAGTACAGCAAGTAAGTGCTTTGTTAACTTTTATGCTCCACCTTTTTAATGTTGAGTAAATTTTAACAATGAATTTTTATTTGCCACATAAGTCAAAACAACAATAACGAAAATTTGAAATATTAATTACAGAAGTTAACATAAAGTGCAACGTACGCCCATATAATACATATTACAATCCAATTTACAGGGTGGCTGATAAATATTTCTACATGAAGAAACTCAAATACATTTTTGTAAAGTTTTTGTAATTTATTTTAAAATCATTGATTTGAAAAATAATACATTTTTTTTTAAAGTAATTCATAAAGTTTTGAAAATAATTGTATTCAAATGCCATTCATCCTCGGTGACACATGTGCGACATCTTATTTAAAATTTATTCAATTCTACTTGGAAGGTTGCAGCGGGAACTGCCTCAATTATCGTTGTAATGAATTGCTTTATACAAATTTGTTGGTTTTTTTTTTAAATTTTCTGTTTGTAATAACCGCACAAAAAAAATCTGGTGCAATAAGGTCAGAAGACCTGGGGGCCAACGGAATGTGGAGTTTCTTAAAATAAGCTTATTGGGGAATTTTTGCTGCAATTTTTTTATAACAGGCGTGGTTATGTGACAAGTTGCCCTATCATGTTGAAACCACACAAAGTTGAAAGGAACTCCTTTTTGACGAAGTTCTGGGAAGAATAACTCCTTAAACATCTTTAAGTAACGGTCTCCATTGACTGTAACATTAAGACCATTTTTTTTTTCGAAAAATGGTGCTAAATTGTCTGCAGTGACTGTGTGCTGACACTAGGGATGAGTGATATTTCTGTACCTGTGACTTGAAAATCACTAGTAACGACAGTGACATAAAACGTGAAGTAACTATTTACTGCGATGTTGTTACCAGATTTAGTTAATTTTTGCCAACAGCCTCGTTCATTCAATCTCTAAGTCCCATATACATAAACTATATTGTGGTTCGTAGAAAAAATAAGAAATGTTCCTGAGTAGCAAGTGTTAACTGCAGTGTTGATGGTAAAAATTTGGTATGTTATTTAAAGAGACATTTTTGGGTCTTCTTGTGAAGTAACTATTAACTGCGAATCTGTTACTTTTAATTTGATGTGTTATTTAAAGAAGCATATTTGTTTGTAAAAAATAATAAACAGTAATCACCGTCACTGTTTAAAATAACTGTTATATAAAAATCACGTTCACTGTTTACAGTATTCTTCGAAAATCACGGGATCGCTCATCTCTAACTGACACCCATTTGAGCAGATAAGCTCTTTGTCAAAATTCTAGGGTCGAATTGCATGACAGTAGCTACAGCAGCGAAAGTTTCCTGCGTCCGAACTAAGGGATCTCGATGATAAGGCCTTCTTGCGATTGTGACAAGTTCAGCAATCCCAAATTCTTGTATCATTGTCCCAATTCTTCATTTTCTTTAATTCGTTAGATAAATCTATAAAAAAAAATAAAAATGAAACAGGTTGGTAGCACAAAAAAGTTATTTAATATTTTTAAGCAGCTTAATTAGCCATCCCCTGCATGATGTCGTAAATTTATCTCAGATTATTTATACCGTCCACATAGTGGTAAGAGTCTATATCATGCCATTCCATTTGTAACTTTTACAATATTTACTTGCGACCACGTAAAGTATATATATTTTGGATCCTCCAACTTAACTTGTTCTTTACAAATGTTTTCACACATGTTTGATTTTATGCACGAACTATTATGCTGAATAAAAATGTTATCGGTATTACTTTCATATAGCCCCCATACAAATGTGGTGTTGGACACAATATGGCCGGACTGGACCGACTCTAACCTTCTTACTTGTTAAATTTTTGTTGGCCAATTCAGATTTTTCATTAATTTTTCCCCTGAATTTAAACATTTTTAAAATCAGCACTTAAAATAAATGCGTGTATGTACACGAAACAATTAAAATAATGTCTCGGGGGAGTGATTGAGTGACATGTGATTATGACATTTTCATCAATGAAAAATCGTGACATAATCAGTATTAAGTCTAAATTTTCACGCAATTATCGTATTATTGATGAATCTTGGTGACAATTAGTTGTGCATGGTAATACCATTGTAGTATCATTTAAAAAAGTAAAAATTTAGCCACATTGGCGGCAAAGTGAGCCTTGTTTGCCTGTTACACGTTCACGTCAATATTCAATATTTTAACGAAATAGAATTTAATATAGAAATTTTAAAACAACTAAAACCTTTTCACGAGTATATGCTTTACTCGCATATTCTTATATATTTATTGGAGGCTATAGTATAAATTTAATATTGAGTTCTACACTTGTTTTAAGTTTTTTTCTCAAGAACATAACTATTTCAAAAACATTATTGTGCTATCTAACCAAAACAAAATACCATAGAATTAATATAACTTTAAAACAAAAAATTATGTATTTTTATTTAGGGAAATTTAAATGTACATTAGGGTAATGACATTTTTGTACGTCATTCTTGCAGGGGTCAATCTTACGGGAAAAATTCTGTTGATAATAAAAAACATTTATTTTTTGGTTCAATTTGGTAAGAAAAACTTCATGCACCCAAAGCTATTCCTAGGTTAGATTAGTCTACGAAGGGTAGTGGCGAGTTTAACTCGCCACCTTCGACCGAAGGCCCTTAGGCCCATTGTGAATTCCTTCAGAAGAGCCAAGAGGAGAAAAAGAAACAGAAAAGAAGCATTCCATAGGAAAAAGAAAAATAGAGCAAGAGTGTCATCCGCAAGAAGTCCGAGGAAGTCAGTATTCATAGGCGCTGAATCACCTATCTGCCCAGCAACCCAACCCCCTTGATTAAACCTATAATGCTCCCCAGCTCACAGCCAGGGACCTCACCAAGTCCATCCTAAAATCGCCTTCCCAACCACCTCTGCGGGCGAATCTGCAGCCCAGAGCAGAGGCAGACAAGATGATCTACCGTCTCTTTCTCCTCCTCATCCCCGTATACCCTGCAGAAATCTGGAGAGTTCCTGCCCCATTTGTTTTTTATATAACTCACATCGCAGTGCTCCGTGATAGTCCCAATAATAACCCTCAGCTCTCCCTGAGCAGCCGTTTAGTGCCTTTCCTGTCCAGCCTGGGCCATAAAAGTCTAGAAACCCTGCAATCAGCCCTGTCCCTCCAGGTTTGGCCCACCTTATCCATTATCAAAATCCCTATAAGTCCAGTCAGAAACAAATTGGTGGCCTCACCGGCTCAGAACCAAGTTCAGTATCCCACTCCGATCCCTTCCTTGCCCTGGAACCCAACAGAGTTCAACACTGCGTGTCACCATCATTGCCCTAAGAGCACGTCGACAAACGCCCACGAGTCTATACTTGACATAATGTTTCTCTAGGGCCTTAAGGGCGCCCTGACTATCAACGTAGATTGTCTCGTCCCCTCTTCCATCCGCATCCTCCCCTATCAATTTCGTGGCCTTCATCACGGCCAGAATTTTAGCATGGAAAACTTTGCACTTGTCCGAAATCTGTGGTACAATCTCATCCCCGCGTTTATTATATAGACACCAGCCCCAGTGCATACCTCTATCTTCGATTCATCAGTAAAGACTGCACACCATTCATACAGGTTCTCTGATTCCTTCTATGCCCTCCTATCCGAAAACACTTCTTGGGGCAGGATCCCAAAGTCAAGTTCTGCTACCATGTAGTCCGTTACACCTGACCGCTGCAGGTGTCGACCTTCCCCGACCCTTCCTAGAATGCCGTTGTGTCCATTCGAACCTACCTCACGCATAACAGGATTACTAAGTCTAAACAAGTTCCTAGTTGCCATTCCAGCAACAAAATCCACGATGGGAAGAAGATGTAGAATTATATCCAGCGATGCCTGTGGTGTACTATTCCTGGCCCCTGTAATGCCTAGTACAACACATCTCTAGACCTTCGTCAAAAGCTTCGTTATGTCGCCCGTCTCTATGGCCCTCCACCATACAAGGCTACCTTACGTAAGAATTGGTCTTATAACGGATGTGCTAATCCAGTTCACCATAGCCCGTTGCAACCCCAGTGCCTACCTATGACGATTTCTAAAGTGCATTACCATTAACATACATGCAAAAAACTATTTTATTAAAAACTTATTTGCGTTTGGTGGGTAAAAACTTGTTTAACGATCGCGAAAAGCTAGAAATGCAGTTCCTGATATTTGCCCATGGTCTTCATGATTTTACCTTGGGAGGTATGATATTTGCAAAAACTGCAAAAAGTTATTACCCTAATGTTCATATGTAGCAGAAATTTATTTCAATAAACGAATTATATTACGCTTATGCTGGTTTGTATGCGTGCGTGTGTGTATGTTTGTAAGCGTTTGGTATTATCAATGAAAGGAAGTATGAAACAAACTGAAATATTTTATGCAAAGTTTGTTTACCAATACAAACATTTATATTGTAATATTTGCAAATATAAAGCAAATAATTTCCGCTTCCGCTTACTCAAAAAACCCCAAAGCTTAACAAGAGCATACAGGCGAGTTTGCGGGCTTTTTACATCTCTATAACAAATGTTTTTCTATTTTTTTAAATTTAAGTAAAAATATCTTACTTACGCAGAAAAAAAAAACTATTTGTATTCATCTTTTTAACATGATGGTATGTGTATGTAAGTAAGTATGTGTATGTGGTACATTATCATGAATTCATATGCTCTTACCCATACAAACACACACCAAATTCATACCGTTGCCAATAAAATTTTATAGACAACAACATGTGTAGTTTATGGTTATTTTGAAATGTTTTAAAGAGTAATTCTAAAAGGTTTATAATGTTTGAAGTTTTGTTTTTTTTTTGTTTTTAAAAAAATGAATTTTAAAACCAATTCTTGAGTACTTTAAATTATTTTAGGAATATGTAAATCCAACTCTTACAATACACAAATTGATGTTATTCATTCATGTTTCTTTGTATGTAACTGTGCTGGTAAGTGCCTAATATTGCGTGTGTTTATATTGAAAAGTTCAAGTACTCGTTATGTGAGAAGGCTTTTTAAATCTTATTTTAACTTGTTATTTTAAAATTTTGATGGTTTTTGTATGTTAAGAAGATACTTTAAAGAGCAATTACTTTAAAAAACTTTTAATACAACATTTGTGTTTTGTTGTTAGAACAACAATACAAATTTAAAACTCTTGCTTAACATTGGCTAATGTATTCTGTAAACAACACATTAAGTTATCCAAGCTGACTGAGCTGACTAAGAAATGAAAGCCTTTTAAAATAATTCCGTTAATTCCCATCTTACTTTTAGAGGGACTTATTAACTGCAGACAGCAATACATATTTGTTTTTTCCTTTCGCTGCCTTAAACTTGCCAAATTTTTCTATATTTTTTAGCTCAAAAATGCACACATAGATAGAGGTTAGGCTTAGAAGGTTCTACTAACAAAAACCTCTTTTGGGTCCATTCAGTAGGCAAAAAGTACGTGTTGACAGTTTGGTAACTTTTGCCATCTTTGGAAATCACGAGTGCAAAGATATCAAATTAAGATCTACTGATACAAATGGAGGTGCAAAAAGTTCATATTTAAAATTTTTGTTTCTTTCTTTAATTCTTTTATTGCTGATGGTACTTTTTTAAATCTTTTGGAACTTGTTAAAATATTTCTTATATAAAAATATTAAATTTAGAGATACTGACCTTAATTTAGATCAAATAGCGACTTAGCAGACAAGCTTTTGGTCCTTTTTGAGTTTTTTGAATATTGACCCAGATTGAGATTGCAGATTAACTCGTTGGGCCAAAAGTAAACTGTACACATTTTTCGTATCTTTACATAGAATAGAATAATATTAGATACCCAGATTGTAAACGAAAGTCAAGTAAGATTAACCTTAATTAAAAAATTTAGATCATTTACCTGCCTTTATGGAGAATCAACTCCTTAATCGACTAAAGCGTGTCCATCAATCTGTTCGTCCGGATGGGTGTTAATATATTCTTGTAAACAAAAAACAGGTTGCAGCTTTAAAGATATTTTCATTAAATTGTGCAACAAACTTATGATACAGAAACAAAGCCTTTATTTGCTGTATTAACTTGTTAATTTTTTGACTAGCACCCATTTAAATTACCTCCCAAAACAGCATTTTGGAGTATAGCTGGGTGCCATATAAATCTTTTTTTTGGAAATTAAATTTAATATTATTCATTACGAATAAATAATGTCATCCTTATATATTGCCACATATTTTGCACGTGTTTCAGTTGGTCCAAGGCATATTTAACAAGGTAAACCCAAGGCGAATTCAAAAAATTCGCTCTCTGCCAAGGCACATTCAACCAGGTAATATCAAGAGCCCAGCTGATTAAAATCAATTTTGTTATAAAAATTTAATTTTATATGAAATTTTTTATTTTTATGACGTTCTGCCGTTCAAACACAAATAGGAAATGCAGAGGGCGAATTTTTTGAATTCTCCTTGGGTTTACCTTGTTGAATGTGCCTTGCTCTCTGCATCTCCTTTTTGTGTTTGAACTGTAGAATGTCAGAAAAATTTAAAATTTCATATAAAATTAAATTTTTATAATGTGCGAAAATGTCAAACAGATTTTAATCATCTGGGCTCTTAATATTACCTGGTTAAGTGTGCCCTGAGCTGGTCAATTAAAACTTTAAATTTAATTTAGCGCTGGCATTTTTAAGTCAACTTTTTTCACTATAGGTTAATTTTTGCTTTTTTAAGATGGCAAAGAAGCCAACAAAAAGAAATAGTTTTGGAATAATGAATAAAGGATATTAAATAATCAAACAAAGTAATAAACGCATTCATTTTTGTCATATAATATCAATTATTTACAATATTTTCGTCTATATAACAACAAACTAGGAATATTGATATTTAAATAAAGTAATGGACTATAAAGACATGTTTGAATATTCAAAAACCCGATTTAAGCCCATAGCATACGATTTTGCAGTTATTTAGTATCAAACAAAAATTAGATCATTTTTTAGATGTTTTTTTTTTGTCGAGCATTATTATTTAGTCCGTACAATATGTGTATTTAATACATATTTGATAACGAAATTTATATGTATATCTACATGAAAAATATCTTTAGTTATATTACTATACTAATTTTAGTTTACTTTAGTAGCCCTTACGAGACACAACATGGAACTTATTAATCAATATTTTATTTATTTTAAATATTTTTGTGCCACATTTGGAGAAAGAAATCATCATGCATTTTGTATGACATATATATTAATTAAATAAGAAATAGGTCCGAAAATTTAAATGTATAAATATCTTGTATTTTTTCGTATGCTTGACCTACATGTAGGCAAAAAATAACGGTTACACCTTAAATAAAATAAATTCTGGTAAAGGATATAATATGGTCTGGCTTGACCGATTTGGTCAATGTATGAACTGAAATATAAGAAACCTAGTTGTCTTGTAAAATTGGTTTTTAATTAAATGTGTGTTGCAACTGGGTGACCAGAGAAGATATAAATGCTATTTTGCTAATTTTGGGATTTCTTCCGGTTTTTGTTCTTTACTAGTTTCGAAATTTTTAGCACTCTTAAGGTACATTGGTTATTTAAAACATTTATTATATAAAAACAAATAACACCGTTACTCAAGTGTTGCCGAAGAGACTTTTAATACAAAAAAGCATAGTTTGGGTATATGGAAAATTAAGCTTCTTCCTAACTTAAAAAATAAATTAGGAAGAAAAAAGACATTCCGTTTTCCTTTCTCATTAACATATAAGTTAAATAGGTAAAAAATAGGTAATGTTTACAGCCAAAAGACGCTACTACCGCTCAAAAAATACTGACGATGAAATTGCGTACATAGAAAGAAACCCCGCTTTCTAAAATCAAGAATTTTATTCTTGAATTTCTCCAAAATTTTTTTTTAAATTTTTAAGTACGATCCGTACTTACATTTTCTTAAATCAAGCCTATTAAGATTGCTTCAACAAATCAAGCTGGAAAAAGCTTGTTGTTTAAATATATTATTTTTAATTTAAAAACGAAGTGTCTCGGTGGCCTAGAGGTAACGCGCTTGTAATGCAGTGCAGAAATCCCTGGTTCGAATCTCAGCTTCGGTGAGTACAAAAAATTAAATTTTTAAATTATAAATTTTAAGTATCTATAAAATAAAAATAAAATATACAACTCTTCTTCTTCAATAAAGATCCATATGTAAAAAAAAAAAATACATTTCATTTTTGGATAAATCCTGTTTCCGCTTGGCTTGATTTAAGTAAAGTTTACTTAGTTTATCCTTTGTGTGTATCTGCCTTCTAAAATGAATTCTGCTCGGCCAGTATCGGTGGAAAAACCTGTTTTTTCAAAAATAAAAGTTTATTTCAATATTAACGGAAAAATATTATTTTATTCTATTTATATAACGAACTCAAGCCAAAATAAAAAGCAACATTTTGTATTCAATAACACAACTTTAAGCTCTACAATGTCTATTTAAGCGATATTACCATTTAATTACTTTGAGTTTGTAAATGTTAGAATTCGTGGTACTTAATAAAATGAAATTTCATTGGCTGTCATTAATAATACAGCAAAATATTAAAATTTTGACTACAAATAAAGAAAATGTGCATTAAAATATTGCTTACAAAGTAAAAACTTCACAAATTTTTATTCAGATAAACAGTTTTTTAAATATATTTTTTTTCAGACAATATTTAATGAGATCCTTATAAATTTGTTTTCTGATTTTACGTCAAACAAAATAAACGAGAAATTAAAAAAAATTATTCAGTAGCAATATTGTTTTACTGCAAACAGTAAGGACTTTTCCAATAAAATTGTTTATCTTTTTTTTTGTTAATAGGACCGAATTCGGATAAACAAATTATTGATTTAGTTAACTATTTTGCTGATTAAAATTAAAATATACAGAAACTTAGATATTTCAAAAACCTGCGATATTCTCAGAACTGTTTTATTATACCCTTCACATAGTGATAAAGTATATATATTCTGGATCCTTATAGATAGGGAAGTTGATATAGCCATGTCCGTCTGTCCGTCTGTCTGTCTGTCTGTCTGTCTGTCTGTCTGTCTGTCTGTCTGTCTGTCTGTCTGTCTGTCCGTCTGTCCGTCTGTTGAAATCAAGTTTCCGGAGTCAAATAAAAAGATACAGACCAGATAATGGTGTCAAACGATTATAAATACCCCGCTTACAATCGCTATTTAAAATCAGCAAAATCGGTTCACTATTGACCGAGATATAAGCGAAAACCCAAAGCATCCCATTTTTTTTAGGACAAAATCCGTGCATATATCCCTATATATCTCAGTAAGTATAGTCACTATTGCCACAAAACTTGATACTCTTAAAAAAGGCACCTAAATAATGGAAGAAGTTTTTTTAGATAGGATCAGGGGAAGTGGTAATTTTGCTACAATTGCACAAATTTGGTGAAATATTTTATGCGCTATATCTCGTAAACTATAACAGCTATCGACTTAAAATGTTCTACAAAAAGTAATTGCACGCTAAGGGCTACACTATTAAGAAAAAATTTTTTGAGTGTGGGCAAAAAAAGGGTAGCTCCCATACAAATTAACGGTTTTTTTGAAATATTCGATACGCTATATCTCGGAAACTATAAAAGATATCGAAATCAAATGTTCTATAGAAAGTAATTGCGCAATAAGGGCTACGCTTTAAAGAAAAAAATTTTTGGGTGGGGGCAAAACAAGGGGTAACTCCCAAACAAAGTAACAATTTTTATGAAATTTTCGATATGCTAAATTTAGGAAACTATAACAGAAATTGACTTCAAATGTTTTGTAAAAAGTAAAAGGATAAGACCTACATTCAAAAAAAAGTTTTTTGGGCAGGGGCAGGGGAAGGGGTAGCTCTAATACAAGCTAAGAATTTTAATGAAATTTGCAATAGGCCACATCTGGAAAACTATAACAACTATCGACTTCGAATATTCCACAAAAAGTAATAATCAAATAATTCATACATTTTGGAAAAAAGGTTGGAGAGGAGCTGGGGGACTAGAACATCCCATAAATATTAACAACTTTTATTAACCTTTTAATATAAATAATGTCAAAAGCTTGCATTACTGTCGACCTCAAACGTTCCTCATCTATTTCTATTATTCATACGAATGTTAAAATTTTGTAAAGTTTTCTATTGACTTTAAAACTTACACAAGGATTTTTATTAGATTATTTGCAGTACAAAATTACTCGGCTGGGTAAATTTAAAGACCAATGTGAAGGGTATACAAGATTCGGCACAGCCGAATATAACGCTCTTACTTGTTTTTTAACATAGATTTAAATTTTGCACCATCCGTTTTTCCTTGGCCTGGTGTTGTCTAACACGCGGTCGTATAAGTGTCGTGAAATTTATGTGGTAAATAAATCGCTCATACGCCATCAATATAATTGTTAAAAATTACAAAATTCTATAGCAGCTTTTTTTTACACTAAAATTAAAAACACAAGAATTAAAAAAATAATGAGTCATTTAATAGAAAAATTATGAATGCTTGCTTTTTAAGCTTATAAAGCTTAAGTAACCTACTTCCCTTTTTGTATAAAATAATTGAATTGGTTTTAAATAAAATTTATTGAGGGTAAAGCTCGTTGCATCTGTTTTAATAAAATGTATGTCTGAAAACTATTTTATTACAATTTAATAAATATATAACTATAAAGCAATTATTCATAAAAATGTTACATAACTTAAATAAATAACAAAACTAACCAGCACAAATATTTTTTTACTCTTTGAAAATAAATATTAAACAAGTTGTGCACATCTGATTGATCCTGGTTTGTTGTTTTTTTTTATGTATGTGCTCACATTTGTCTAAGTTTATTGTAGGGATACAAATAAAAGCTGGTCTCTTGTCTATTGAGATTTAAAATATCTAGGTCGTAGTTTACAATAAAGTAATGTTAAAGAACATGTTAAGAATTTAGTGTACGTACAGTAAGATTAGTGATAAGATCTAACAAAACTAACATTAAGCTGTTTTACTTTCTAAAAATTTTGTTACTTCAAAATTTTAATAAACATGTGCTGTAAAAATATGTTTTCTAAGGGGCTTTTTAATAAATTCATTGCACTCATGTTCAAAATATATAAATTTCCAATTTCTTTATTTTATTTATTTGATTTTATTTGTTTTATTCTTAATTTCGTAATTTTTTTAATATCAATTTGCGATCCCATAAAGCATACATATTCTGCATCCTTATAGATGGGGGAGAAGAATAAGTCAAGTCCAATTGTCCTAATGTTGAAATCATGTTTCCGGAAAAAAATAAAGCTACGCGAAAAGCCTTTTGATTTTTAACTACCAGAAATTTTCCAAGGCAAAATATTTTTTCAAATTAGCAAGCACGACTCATTACGGATCAAGATATAAGCAAAAATCTAGAGTAACCCTTTCTGAGAACAAAATTCCTGCATATAATTTTTTTAAATAAGAGAAGTCGAATTTTCCCTACAGTTGCACCAATATTATGCAATTTTTAATGCACCAAATCTGAAAAACTATTACAGCTATCAATTTTAAACCTGTTACAGAACCACAATACAAATTTGGAAACAAATGGTTGGGTCAGAGCAAAGGGAGGAGAAACCCTTATATGAAATAACCAATTTTAAGAAATTTTTGATACGGTATATCTCGGAAACTTAAACAGCAATAGTCTTTAAGTGTCAAACAAGAAGTAACAAAAATGTTAAAAAAAATTGTTGGATAGGAGTAGGGGGAGCGGTAGCCCCATTTCCAATAAAACATTTCTATAAACCGTTTGGTATTAAATATCTCGGAAACTGCTACAGACTTCAATCCATTTACAAAATATTTTAATTCGGTTTTTTTATTTAAAATCTAGATTTGTTTGTATGAGAGCCTGGGAAGTAATATATTCTACACAAGTATCTAAATTTTGTAAAAAAAACCAAAGTTATCTTATTTTCTTATTTGCGGTTCGAAAACAATTTGGCTAGATCAAATGACTAGTTATACAAAAAGGCCTTAGTTAAGGCACAGGTTAATATAGTACTTTTGCTTACCTTTATCATATCTTTTTGCTCGTTGTGTTTTCTTTGACAGAAGTCAATTAAAAAGTATTTTAAAATCATCTGTAGATTACTGTGCTTTTACGCGGCAAATATTTTTGTTTATATAATAAAATATTCAAGAAGGATTAGTAGATAATAAATCGCTGTTATATTTAAAAATATAAAATAAAAATTTCGTTTTATATTTATTTACAATATTGGATTACGTTTTTTTTTAATTTACACGATCACCAAAAAGTACCTCATATGACTGTAAGACAACATATCGCTTCTTCGTACATATACATTTGTGCACAAAAACAAATACATAGACAGCATAACTAATGCTTTCTAACAGGATATGGATACACGCACGTACAGTTACACTAATACATAAACCAAACAAATAAATAAATGAAATCCTGTGTGCAGGACATGTTTTACAAAACGACAATACTTTCTCTGCTTCAAAGCAATAATAACAAAGAGAAAACATTAAAAAAGTACAAACCAACAATAGATTCGTCGCGAGAAGTAAAGAAAAAGCGAAAAAACAATGGGAAATGAATACAAATAAAAATCATAAAAA
Organism: Melanophora roralis; assembly: GCA_963583895.1. Taxonomy (NCBI): domain Eukaryota; kingdom Metazoa; phylum Arthropoda; class Insecta; order Diptera; family Rhinophoridae; genus Melanophora; species Melanophora roralis. The sequence goes on along the minus strand of OY757187.1, from coordinate 88,021,331 downwards.
TGCTTATTCAACAATAATTTTTTTACAATGTTTGTTTAGCAAAATAAAAATTTTAAAAACACATTTGTACTCACATATATACAGACTTACAAGTCTACGTAGGCACGTAGCTATACACATTAGGGTTGACCATGTTTTCAAGGAAAAATTTTTAAATTAGCTTAGACATCTGGGCGCCCTTAATATTTTTTTAGTAATACAACCGGTATGTACTTAAAGTTTGAAGATAAAGTTCCAAAAGGAAAGCAGTGTCTAAACCAATATAATATAAGTGACAAAATTGAGAAAATTAGTAAATTCGAAAAAGATTTAACTAGCCTAAAACTAAGTAGAAAAAAATATTATTTTACAGTAACAAATGGATAAAAAATATAAAAAAAACTATTTAATAGTGGTAAGTTAAGTTAAAAAACTGCTTGAATTGTCGTTTTGGTAAAAATATAAAAACTTTAAGCACTGCCGTTTGCTCCATGTAGGGCATTAAATTTTTTTAATAACTACAGTAAACTAGAGGGTGTCCAGGTATATAAAGTGAATGTGACCCTAATGTGGCGACCCTAATGTGGTTGTGTATAAATATACGTTAAAAAAAAAAAATACGGAGAGTAACAAAAACAGAAGATAATAAAATTTTATAGTGAATGTAATTTTGAAATTGCTTAAGAACTATCTTTTACCCAACAAGCATTCCGCCTCAAAGATTTTCTAAAATTTAAAACAACTAAAACCAATTATTCCAGCGAAAAGCGCTTGAAGAGTTCAGAATGATTGCAAAATCATTTAAAATTGTCTTACCCTTTACCACTTGTTAACAACAGTAGATAACAAAGCGAAAATAAACTAAATTGTATTTGCTTTAAAATAGAAAAAGAAACAAATAATTATTGCAAGTTTTTAAAGGATTTTTATAAAGTGAAAGCGCTAAGACTTAAAAATTTAATAATAATTTTTAATACATTAAAAAAATATCGCTGGCGCTTAAAAAATTATAATTTTAAAAGATTTTTATTAATTTTGTCTAGAGCTAAAAAAGATGTGTTGTAAGTATGAGTGGCTACTTTTTAAGAGAATTTCGCAAAAATAACAAGAAACTTTTACATGGTGATTTATTTATTTATATATTTTATTTAAAAAGTCTTATAATTACGGTGTGGCATTGGCATTATAATTTATACATGTTGTATAACGATAAGACAATATAAGGTAATGCAAATAATAAGAGCAACAGAATTAAAAATTAAAAATAAAATTAGATTAAACAGAAAAAATATAAAAAAACATATGAACAAAAAATCGGGAAAGAAGTAAAATATATACGGTTTTAACTAAAAATTTTATTGATTAGTCTCGTACAACATCATTATTCCTTTGTGAAAATTTTTAACTTGTTAATTCATTCAAGTAATTGAATTGTTTAAAAAAAGCTTTAATTTTCATCATTTCAGTAATGAAAATATTAAAAGTATTTAAATGGAAAAAATAATTTGTTTTTTAAGTTTTTATAATATTTTTTATTTTATTTGCGGTTTACTTTTAACACGGTGGCATGGCGCAGTAGTTATAGCGCTGGCACACCACGCAAGTAACACAGGTTCGAACCCCAGCCGAGTCAAAATAGTTTTATTATACCCTTCACATAGTGATAGGGTATATATCACTTTGTCGTTCCGTTTGCAATTTCTTTATTATTCATTTGCGACCCCATAAAGTGTATATATTCTGGATCCTTATAGATAGGGAAGCCGATTTAGCGATGTCCGTCTGTCCGTCTGTCCGTCTGTTGAAATCAAGTTTCCGGAGTCAAATAAAAAGATACAGACCAGTTAATGGTGTCAAACTATTAGAAATATCCTGGAGACAATCGCTATTTAAAATCAGCAAAATCGGTTCACTATTGACCGAGATATAAGCGAAAACCCAGAGTAACCCATTTTTTTAGGACAAAATCCGTGCATATATCCCTATATATCTCAGTAAGTATAGTTACTCTTGCCACAAAACTTGCCACGGATACTCCCAAAGAAGGGACCTAAATAATGGAAAAAGTTTTTTTTAGATTGGACCAGGGAAAGGGGTAGTTTTCCTACAATTGCACAAATTTGGGGAAATATTTTATGCGCTATATCTCGTAAACTATAAAAGCTATCGACTTAAAATGTTCTACAAAAAATAATTGTACGCAAAAACCAACACTTTAAAGAAAAAATTTTTTTAAGGGGGAAAAAAAGGGGTAGCTCCCATACAAATCGACAATTATTATAAAATATTCGATACACTATATCTCGGAAACTATAACAGATATCTAAATAAAATGTCCTACAAAAAGTAATTGGGCGAGAATGCCTACGCTTTAAAGAAAAAATTTTTTGAGTGGGGGCAAAAAAAGGGGTAGCTCCCATACAAATCGACAATTATTATAAAATATTCGATACGCTATATCTCGGAAACTATAACAGATATCGAAATAAAATATTCTACAAAAAATAATTGGGCGAGAATGCCTACGCTTTAAATGAAAAATTTTTTGAGTGGGGGCAAAAAAAGGGGTAGCTCCCATACAAATCGACAATTATTATAAAATATTCGATACGCTATATCTCGCAAAATATAAAAGATATCGAAATAAAATATTCTACAAAAAGTAATTGGGCGAGAATGCCTACGCTTTAAAGAAAAAATTTTTTGAGTGGGGGCAAAAAAAGAGGTAGCTCCCATACAAATCGACAATTATTATAAAATATTCGATACGCTATATCTCGGAAACTATAACAGATATCGAAATGAAATGTTCTACAAAAAGTAATTGGGCCATAAGGGCTACGCTTTAAAGAAAAACTTTTTTGGGTGGGGGCAAAAAAAGGGGTAGCTCCCATTCAAATCGACAATTAATATAAAATATTCGATACGCTATATCTCGAAAACTATTACAGATATCGAAATGAAATGTTCTACAAGAAGTAATTGGGCAAAAAGGCCTACGCTATAAAGAAAAAATTTTTTGAGTGAGGGCAAAAAAAGGGGTAGCTCCCATACAAATCGACAATTATTATAAAATATTCGATACGCTATATCTCGGAAACTATAAAAAATATCGAAATGAAATGTTCCACAAAAAGTAAATGGGCTTTAAAGAAAAAATTTTTTGAGTGGGGGCAAAAAAAGGGGTAGCTCCTATACAAATCGACAATTATTATAATATATTCGATACGCTATATCTCGGAAACTATATCAGATATCGAAATGAAATGTTCTACAAAAAGTAATTGGGCAAGAATGCCTACGCTTTGAAGAAAAATTTTATTGAGTGGGGGCGAAATAAGGGGTAGCTCCCATACAAATTAACAATTTTTATAAAATTTTCGATACGCTTCTGGAAAACTATTACAGCTATCGACTTCGAATATTCTACAAAAAGTAATAATCAAATAATTCATACATTTTGGAGAAAAAGTTGGAGAAGAGCAGGGGGACTAGAACATTTAATAAGTTTTATTAACCTTAAAATATGAATAATGTCGAAAACTTTTAAAACTCTCGACCTCGAATCTTCTTCATCTATTTCTATTATTCATACGAACGTTAAAATTTTGTTATTTTTTCTATGGGCTTTAAAACTCGCACAAGGTTTTTTATTATATTATTTGCAGTGCAAAATTACTCGGCTGGGTATATTTAAAGACCAATGTGAAGGGTATATAAGATTCGGCACAGCCGAATATAGCGCTCTTACTTGTTTCTTATTATTTTTCCTTTAACTTGTTAATTCTTTCAAACAATTGAAGTGTTTAAAGTAAGCAAAAGTTTTGATAATTTCAGTAATCAAAATTTTTAAAATGTTTAATTAGCGAAAAAATCGCAATTTTTCAGCTTTTACAATTTAGGTAATTGATAAAATCATTTTGGTGATAGGTGCAAATTTGAGCATTTTATTAATTTATTCAATCATTTTGTTAATTGAAGCCATTTTTTAGTTTTTTTTTGTTGGTACGTCTACCTTGACTAGGTCATATTATGAGAATGTATGAAGTTCTCCAGTCACTTGAATGCGAATCTGGTGACATATCACGCAGAAGGAGAAGGCCGAAATTCTTAATACTTTTTTTAAATACTTTTTTTTAAATTTGTGTCCTAAAAGGATGAAAAGAGGATAAAAACTATATATTGATTCTTTTAAGGTCCCTTTTGTAACTTCCAAGTCAATTTAGGTAGAAACATTACACAAATTGCGCTCGACAGGTAGGAATATGTAGATATAATGCTGGGCCTCCTAAAAACTTTTACCTTGAAGAATAAAAAAAAAAGGTCAAAATCTTAAATTTGTACTTTTAAGGTAGTTTTTATAACATCTAAACCAATAAAAAAACCAAAAAAGGGTGCGTCGGTAGAACAGTGGTAAGTGCACGAGTCTACCAGTCTGGGGGTTGTGGGTTCAATTCCCACCAGAGATCGTGTAAGTCTGCTTCACTCTTCTTTTCTTTCTTTCTTATCCTTCTCTAATTTTCTTCTTTCCTTCCATCTCAAACAATTATATTTGCCTCTCCAGGTAATACAAAGCGACCGAATTAAGCGGACCCAAGTGAGCTGTATCCTTTCCTTCAACGGCTGCCTGTTCTACCTGACCAAACCTAAGCCAATAAAAATAGAAGCATATTCTAGGGAGCAGAAAAGAGGGTGAAAGTTATACATTGATACTTTTTGTAGCTTCTGGACCAATTAAGTAGTAACATATGCATTTCAAATTGCGTGCGATAGACCTCGACTAAACCTGAATATGTTTTAGATATTTTTTTTTAATTTTGGACCCTGAACGACAGGAAAAACAGAACGAATTACATACTAGTACTTTTTTAGGTACCTATTGTTACTTTTAAGCCCATTAAGGCAGAAACATAATTCCATTTGCTTTGTACAGATTTGAAAAAAGCATTAATGTTTTATTAATATCTTTCTAAAAAATTAGTTGTTAAAGGTCAAAAAAAAGGGGTGCAAATTATACATTGGTACTCTTTAGGTACCGTTTTGTAACACCTGAACCAGTGTAGATAGAAACATAATGAATATGTATTTTGTACTCTTAAGGTGCATGTTGTAACTTTTAAACTAACAAAGAAAGTACCGTAGTGCAAATTTTGTTCGACAAGTCTTGAAAAAATATAAACATTTTTTAATATTTTTTTTTAAATTTTTGGTTCTTAAGTTACAGAAAAACTTTAAAAATTATAAATTGGCACTTTTCAGGTACTATTTTAATTTTAAACTAATAAAGAAAAAAACATTTTTCAAATTTGTTTGACGTACTTTCTTTCAATTTTTGAGTTTTTAAGTAAGCTTATATAAGGGCTATGGACGCTGATTTTTGCTGGAAGTCAACTAAGTGGGCAAATATTGGTACTTTTTTTTGGGACTTTCTGTACTTTTTGCATTTTAATGTTATGTTTCTTGGTATTAGATATAAACGATTATTAGCCAAGTTTTTTGCACATTATGGGATTACGACTGTAGAAATAGAAAATTATTTCATTATATTATTGATCCAGATAGTGGTCGGAAGTCAGCACATTTTTGGGCATTCTTGCATTGTTTTAAGATATTGTCGAAGTGGACAAAAGGACTTTTTTATATTACTGGTAGTTCTGTGAATTGTTTTAGTTTTTTGATCTTTAAAGATGTAATTAAGGTAAATGAAAAAGAATTTCTTATATTTTTGTGTAAATTGTACATTTTGAATATTTGTATTCTAGAGGTTTTGGACTATGATTGTATAAAAAAATAAGCAAATTTTACTTTTTTAAGCCTTTAGTACGTTTTTGCATTAAGTACTCTGCCTTAGCAAATATAAAAAATTTTGCTTGCAAAATAGTAAGTGGATTACTAGTAACCAAATAAGCAAATAAACTTAAGTTTAAATAAATTTTAACTATAGTGCAGATATAAAAACCTACTAGGGTAGTTTTGGTAACCTTAGTTTAAACATGTGTCTCCGATTAAGCAAGTAGTAAATGTCTTTAAGCGTGCAATATACATATACGTTCACATTCATAAATAAATAAAAATCATACAAAATTCTTTAGACAATATTTATTTTAAAAATATAAAAACCAGTCCTGCCCAAATTATATAAAATCTGTGATGGGAAAAACTCACGCCATGTGTTCTTGCTTAAAAATTAATATATAAGAAGTTTTAAAAAATTTTGTTTTAACTCCGTTGGAATAGAATGTGGTTATTTTCTTTATTTTTTTCTTTTATTTCTTGTTATGATTAAAAATGAAAACTACACTCAAAAAATTATTACGGTAAAATAACTGGACATTCATTTAAAAACCGTCCAACAAGATATTCATTAAAATTAACAAAATATTTCATTTGAATTCAGACATCAAAATATTAACTGACATTTTCGTCTAAAATTAACAAGATTTTCTGTCACTTACAGCAAAACACAAAGTATCATAAAAAAATAACAAAGTTAAATATATTTAAAAAATAACTGACAAAAATAACTTTAACTGAAAATCAGTTTTTTTGTTTAGCTGAAGCTTCGAATAACCCTTCAAATCAGTTAAAAAAAATATTGTATTCAAATTTAAAAACAACTTTACGGAAAACTTCCTAAATAACTTACAGTCAGTTACTGTAATAATTTTTTAAGTGTATATTTATATAAATCGGTTTAAACAACTTCAACCTCTTAAATTTTTTCACTTTTATAATTAAAAAAAAAAACTTGCTGATCATCATTACCTTTTACCTATATCAAATCATTCATATCAAATCCTTTGGTTATAACTCATCTGCAAAATTCAAGTTCTACCATTACTTACCATATTTGAAATACGCTTTTGTATACTTGCGCCTGTTCCAAGTAAGACTATTTTAACTTACGAATATTGTTATTTTAAATTTATGACCAGTGGCGGGCCCCTACGGAGCTAATAGTTTTATTTTAGTAATTTTTCCTCTATTTTTTTAATTTTATATTTTGTTTCACGTAGTCCTTAGGGTAAGTCTCGCTTGATTGACCTTAGACTAAGGCAATGAAATTTTAAAACATACAATTCACATTTTCACATCTCTTTGTTTCTATAACTTTTGATGCGTAAAAAGGTTAATGCGTAAATAATACGGTTCGTCCTTTTAAAAAAACATACACACACACAAACAATTTTTTTTTTCTTTTCATTTTGTTTGTCACTTTCACTTTCACTTTGTTACTGTAAACAAAGAGTAATGTGTCTTTAAAAAAGAAAACACATCAGGAAAGGACTAAAAATATTTCTTAAAAATAAAAACTTGGGTTTCTTTTCGCAGCAAATCACTTTTTATGTCAGTTTAAAGCAAATAAATTTAGTGGGATTATTGTAAATATTTAAGCTTTAATTTACTTAAATGAATTTGTATTTATGTATAGTATTGTAGCATTTAAGATTAAAATAACAGCAAGGAAAGAAGCACACATGTGTACATATATTTATATATGCTGCTGTTTATCTTAACGTCTTTAAAAAGGGATTTACTACAATATTTCATATGAAAATAAAACATATAAAACTTGAACATATGGGCGTTTCTTGGAAAAAGTCCACCTTGGCCAAAAAAATTAAGAGTTAACCAACTGATTTTTCTAATGTAGTATTCTAATGTATTTTCCGAAGAAAATTCATCGAATCTCTGGCTCTGAAACTACGTGTGTGAGGAGTACGATGAATGAGCTCACAGGTTTGGCAAAAAGAATTTTGTAATCATGCGTCGATAATTTTCACAGTTGATATTAGTCGCCTGGCATCGAGAATTTTCGAAAAAAAAAATGGCCCAACCATTTTATGCGAGGATAAGGCAAACCAAACAGTTACCCTGGGATAATGCAGTGGTTTTTGATGTTTCAATCGGGGGTTGCGAGTTCTCGGAGACTAGCAATGGCAGTTTTGCTTGTTGAAGTAAAAATGAGGCTCGCCGCTCCAAAAAATGGAACTTACAGCATGGTTTCACAAAATTTTTTTTGTAAATGAAAGTCACTTTCTTTCATTTCTTGCACGATTTGAATTTTAAAGGATGGATCGCTCTTAATACTCACAATGTGGCTGTTGTTTTCCATGTTGAAGTCGCTGAATTTCACGTAAACTGCTTTCAACAAGTTCGATGTTTTCGGAAGTCCTTGAAGATCGATTGGGCCTTGGCAGTGGGATATTGAAAGCCGAAGCAGTTAAACGGAATCTCTGGAAATTTTAATTATTATTTTTTATTTGTAAAATGCATTAAAAAAATCCTTACAAAAAAGTTTTGTGTTAAAAGTCTTGCCTGATTCCCAGAATAAAGTAATTTTGTTAGTCAAGTCGAAACGCACTTCCGTTTTTTCTAACGTAAAGCCAGGTCATATTTTTTAGTAAATATGTAAATACTAGCCATCTGCATGACTATATTCATTTGATTGCCTATACACAACAATAACAATATTCATTCAAACATTTTTTATTCTATGGGAGATAAATAAAGTTAAACAAGTAACAACACTAGAAATAATGTATTATGTGTAACACTCAATGATACAAGAAGAACACATTCATTTTACAGTTTTCGTTTTGAATGTGTATAAAACTCACTCGAAAATACAAAAACATAGCAAAGTCTCATTACAGTTAGAGTTTTTATAAAAACATTCAGGTGTTTTTTGGAGTTAATGAATGTTTAACAACAACAATAACGACAAATTTGCAAACACAAATGAATAATAATTTTTCACACCAATCATACAACAATATTTACACATTCTATTCAGTATTTATTTATACGAATGTATGGGTAGTATTTTGTTTTCGCTTGGAGTTGTTTTTTATTTGCTTTCTCTTGTGGGTTCATTCATTTAGTTTGTTTAACACTGAATGAAAAACACTATGTGGTTGAAAAACAAACGAATGTATTTAAACGGCATTTGGGTGTAGTCACGCAGACGTCTCGTAAATACTAACGCTCGATTATTTTAATTTATTTAAAGTGGAATATACCATATTTTATATATTCTTGTCACATTAACTGTTTTCAGCGTTAATTGGATCTAACTGATGTCTTGTTTTAAATGTTAAAATTTTCTTAGTATTAAGTTTTTAGAAAATGCATCTTGTCTAGAGGAATTAATACACAAGTGATTAAATGGGGCACGTTCTAATGTACTTAGAGTATACCTATACACACCGTAAAGCCTTATTCATAGATATTTTATACAAGTTTGTCAAGTTTGCCGTTTTTGCCACTTTTTCCACTAAAAAATGTATTTAAAATCTACCCTGCCGTAAAATGTCTGGCAGTAAATTGTTTCGTAGAGTTGCTTAGGTGATGAACTTTGGTTATTAAAAATATAAAAATTTATTTATTAACGGTTTGTACTGAGAAAACATAAAATATTTTCAATTAAAAATCTTGTAAAAATAATTATAATTCTAATAAATTTTCCAACAGCTAATGATTTTGGTTTTTAATTATATAAACATTTTTATAGTACTTTATTAGGATTTGTTCTAATTAAAAATTCAATGTCAACATTAAACAAGTAAGAGCGCTATATTCGGCTGTGCCGAATCTTATATACCCTTCACATTGGTCTTTAAATATACCCAGCCGAGTAATTTTGTACGGCAAATAATATAATAAAAAACCTTGTGCGAGTTTTAAAGCCCATTGAAAAAATAACAAAATTTTAACGTTCGTATGAATAATAGAAATAGATGAAGAAGATTTGAGATCGAAAGTTTTAAAAGTTTTCGACATTATCCATATTTAAAGGTTAATAAAAACTTTGTAGAACATTTTATTTCGATATCTGTTATAGTTTCCGAGATATAGCGTATCGAATATTTTATAATAATTGTTGATTTGTATGGGAGCTACCCCTTTTTTTGCCCCCACTCAAAAAATTGTTTCTCTAAAGCGTAGGCATTCTAGCCCAATTACTTTTTGTAGAACATTTTATTTCGATATCTGTTATAGTTTCCGAGATATAGCGTATCGAATATTTTATAATAATTGTTGATTTGTATGGGAGCTACCCATTTTTTTGCCCCCACTCAAAAAATTTTTTCTCTTAAGCGTAGGCATTCTCGCCCAATTACTTTTTGTAGAACATTTTATTTCGATATCTGTTATAGTTTCCGAGATATAGCGTTCGAATATTTTATAATAATTGTCGATTTGTATGGGAGCTACCCCTATTTTTGCCCCCACTCAAAAAATTTTTTCTTTAAAGTATAGGTCTTTGCGTACAATTATTTTTTGTAGAACATTTTAAGTCGATAGCTGTTATAGTTTACGAGATATAGCGCATAAAATATTTCCCCAAATTTCTGCAATTGTAGGAAAACTACCCCTTCCCCTGGTCTAATCTGAAAAAACTTTTTCCATTATTTAGGAATACCTTGAAGGTCTAGACGCGACTCCTCAAACAAACTTTTCTCTATGGCGAACAGCCAGACGTCTTAAAAGACCCGTATTCGCAAAACCACCACTGCGTAACCTGAGAGGATCCTGGGCTAGAAATGACGAAGAAAAATGCGATCTGTTCGCAAGCCATTTAAGGAACGTCTTCACTCCCAATTCATGCACTGACGTGAGAGAATTACCGCCTGTTGTAGCTAGACGTCCTATAGAAATACGTTTCCAATTTTCAGATGTTATAGAGGCAATCGCTAACCTAAATGACAAAAAAGCTCCTGGCGTTGATAGAATAAGCAACAAAATGCTTCTAGAGCTACCCTTCACAGGTAAAAGAATTATTCTTTTTGTTTTTAATGCCATAATTCGGCTTGAACACTTTCCGCCAATATGGAAAGTTGCCTTAGTAAAGATGATTCCCAAGCCTGGTAAAGATCCTTCGAAGGTGGAGTCTTATAGGCCTATAAGTTTGTTACCAACTTTGGCGAAACTATTCGAAAAGCTGCTTAAAAACAAGCTGAGTCCGATCCTTAATGATAACAACTGCATCCCAGATCACCAATTTGGTTTTAGAAGTCAACATAGCACAATCGAACAAACTCACAGACTGGTGCAGGTTATAAGAAAAGCCTTTGAGGAAAAGAAGTACTGCTCCGCGCTTTTTATCGATGTCTCTCAAGCATTCGATAAAGTATGGCACGAAGGCCTGTTAGTCAAACTAAAACTCTATCTACCAGCTAATATTTCAAGCCTGCTAGAAAAATACTTAACCGGCAGACAATTTATGATCAAAGAGGGAAACCAAATAAGTTGTTCCCAACCAATAGAGGCTGGTGTACCTCAAGGGAGTATACTAGGTCCAATTTTGTACTTGCTTTACACAGCAGATATGCCAACCAACTGTTTTACGCACACGTCCACATTTGCTGATGATACTGCTTTTCTCAGTATTGATAAAGACCCTAAAGAGGCTTCGAGTCAACTGCAACAACACGTTAGCCAAGTTGAGAAATGGGCAAGGTTATGGGGAATAAAAATAAATGAACAAAAATGCACTCACATAACTTTTACCTTACGCAAAGAAACGTGCCCTCCAATCACTATTAACAACCATTTGGTGCCTCAACGATCCGAGACAAAATATCTTGGTATTCACCTGGATCGCCGCCTCACATGGAAGCCTCATATAGATGCAAAGCTGACGCAAATGAAACTTAAAGCTGCACAAATCCACTGGCTTATGGGTAGAAACTCTGTGCTTCATCTGGATTGTAAACTTCTACTATACAACTCAATTTTAAAATCAATTTGGTGCTACGGTATACAATTATGGGGCACTGCTTCCGCCTCTAACATAGAAAAAATACAACGCCGTCAAAATAAAATCCTAAGAATGATAACTGGTGCTCCGTGGTATGTCAAAAACAGCAACATCCATAAGGATCTAAAAGTTCCACTAGTTAAATGCGAAATCCTGAAATATGTGGACAAGTATTTAAATAAGCTGGAAACACATCCAAACCCGCTCGCTCGAAGTATCTTGCAACATAGTGGACACTCCCGTCTAAAAAGGAGGGATACTATTGCGCTTAGATGAAGATAACTATTTATATTATGAGAACGTAAATTTTAGTTTGGCACTGGCTGGACTAATATTATTTCCTTAGTCTTAAGATTTGAAAACTTATTGTTAGTTCGCTAAAGCGAAGATTCAATAATTAAAAATTATGCAAAAAAAAAAAAAAAAAAAAAAATTATTTAGGTCCCTTATTAGGTCCCTTAGCGATGTCCATCTGTCCGTCTGTCCGTCTGTTGAAATCAAGTTTCCGGAGTCAAATAAAAAGATACAGACCAGTTAATGGTGTCAAACGATCAGAAATATCCCGCTAACAATCGCTATTTAAAATCAGCAAAATCGGTTCACTATTGACCGAGATATAAGCGAAAACCCAGAGTAACCCATTTTTTTTAGGACAAAATCCGTGCATATATCCCCATATATCTCAGTAAGTATAGTCACTCTTGCCACAAAACTTGGCACGGATACTCCTAAAGAAGGGACCTAAATAATGGAAAAAGTTTTTTCAGATAGGACCAGGGGAAGGGGTATTTTTCCTACAATTGCACAAATTTGGTGAAATATTTTATGCGCTATATCTCGGAAACTATAACAGCTATCGACATAAAATGTTCTACAAAAAGTGATTGTACGCAAAGATCTACTTTTTAAAGAAAAAATTTTTTGAGTGGGGGCAAAAAATGGGGTAGCTCCCATACAAATAGACAATTGTTATAAAATATTCGATACGCTATATCTCGGAAACTGTAACAGCTATCGACATAAAATGTTCTACAAAAAGTAATTGTGCGCAAAGATCTACACTCGAAAGAAAAAATTTTTCGAGTGGGGGCAAAAAATGGGGTAGCTCCCATACAAATCGACAATTGTTATAAAATATTCGATACGCTATATCTCGGAAACTGTAAAAGCTATCGACATAAAATGTTCTACAAAAAGTGATTGTACGCAAAGATCTACACTTTAAATAAAAAATTTTTTGAGTGGGGGCAAAAAATGGGGTAGCTCCCATACAAATCGACAAATGTTATAAAATATTCGATACGCTATATCTCGGAAACTGTAAAAGCTATCGACATAAAATGTTCTACAAAAAGTGATTGTACGCAAAGATCTACACTTTAAATAAAAAATTTTTCGAGTGGGGGCAAAAAATGGGGTAGCTCCCATACAAATCGACAATTGTTATAAAATATTCGATACGCTATATCTCGGAAACTGTAACAGCTATCGACATAAAATGTTCTACAAAAAGTGATTGTACGCAAAGATCTACACTTTAAAGAAAAAATTTTTCGAGTGGGGGCAAAAAATGGGGTAGCTCCCATACAAATCGACAATTGTTATAAAATATTCGATACGCTATATCTCGGAAACTATAACAGCTATCGACATAAAATGTTCCACAAAAAGTGATTGTACGCAAAGATCTACACTTTAAAGAAAAAATTTTTTGAGTGAGGGCAAAAAATGGGGTAGCTCCCATACAAATCGACAATTGTTATAAAATATTCGATACGCTATATCTCGGAAACTATAACAGCTATCGACATAAAATGTTCTACAAAAAGTGATTGTACGCAAAGATCTACACTTTAAAGAAAAAATTTTTCGAGTGGGGGCAAAAAATGGGGTAGCTCCCATACAAATCGACAATTGTTATAAAATATTCGATACGCTATATCTCGGAAACTATAACAGCTATCGACATAAAATGTTCCACAAAAAGTGATTGTACGCAAAGATCTACACTTTAAAGAAAAAATTTTTTGAGTGAGGGCAAAAAATGGGGTAGCTCCCATACAAATCGACAATTGTTATAAAATATTCGATACGCTATATCTCGGAAACTGTAACAGCTATCGACATAAAATGTTCTACAAAAAGTGATTGTACGCAAAGATCTACACTTTAAAGAAAAAATTTTTCGAGTGGGGGCAAAAAATGGGGTAGCTCCCATACAAATCGACAATTGTTATAAAATATTCGATACGCTATATCTCGGAAACTATAACAGCTATCGACATAAAATGTTCCACAAAAAGTAATTGTACGCAAAGATCTACACTTGAAAGAAAAAATTTTTCGAGTGGGGGCAAAAAATGGGGTAGCTCCCACACAAATCGACAATTGTTATAAAATATTCGATACGCTATATCTCGAAAACTATAACAGCTATTGACATAAAATGTTCTACAAAAAGTGATTGTACGCAAAGATCTACACTTTAAAGAAAAAATTTTTCGAGTGGGGGCAAAAAATGGGGTAGCTCCCATACAAATCGACAATTGTTATAAAATATTCGATACGCTATATCTCGGAAACTGTAACAGCTATCGACATAAAATGTTCTACAAAAAGTGATTGTACGCAAAGATCTACACTTTAAAGAAAAAATTTTTTGAGTGAGGGCAAAAAATGGGGTAGCTCCCATACAAATCGACAATTGTTATAAAATATTCGATACGCTATATCTCGGAAACTATAACAGCTATCGACATAAAATGTTCCACAAAAAGTGATTGTACGCAAAGATCTACACTTTAAAGAAAAAATTTTTTGAGTGAGGGCAAAAAATGGGGTAGCTCCCATACAAATCGACAATTGTTATAAAATATTCGATACGCTATATCTCGGAAACTGTAACAGCTATCGACATAAAATGTTCTACAAAAAGTGATTGTACGCAAAGATCTACACTTTAAAGAAAAAATTTTTCGAGTGGGGGCAAAAAATGGGGTAGCTCCCATACAAATCGACAATTGTTATAAAATATTCGATACGCTATATCTCGGAAACTATAACAGCTATCGACATAAAATGTTCCACAAAAAGTAATTGTACGCAAAGATCTACACTTGAAAGAAAAAATTTTTCGAGTGGGGGCAAAAAATGGGGTAGCTCCCACACAAATCGACAATTGTTATAAAATATTCGATACGCTATATCTCGAAAACTATAACAGCTATTGACATAAAATGTTCTACAAAAAGTGATTGTACGCAAAGATCTACACTTTAAAGAAAAAATTTTTCGAGTGGGGGCAAAAAATGGGGTAGCTCCCATACAAATCGACAATTGTTATAAAATATTCGATACGCTATATCTCGGAAACTATAACAGCTATCGACATAAAATGTTCCACAAAAAGTGATTGTACGCAAAGATCTACACTTTAAAGAAAAAATTTTTTGAGTGAGGGCAAAAAATGGGGTAGCTCCCATACAAATCGACAATTGTTATAAAATATTCGATACGCTATATCTCGGAAACTGTAACAGCTATCGACATAAAATGTTCTACAAAAAGTGATTGTACGCAAAGATCTACACTTTAAAGAAAAAAATTTTTGAGTGGGGGCAAAAAATGGGGTAGCTCCCATAAAAATCGACAATTTTTATAAAATATTCGATACGCTATATCTCGGAAACTGTAACAGATATCGAAACCAAATGTTCTACAAAGAGTAATTGGGCAATAGGGCCTACGCTTTAAAGAAAAATTTTTTTGAGTGGGGGCAAAAAAAGGGGTAGCTCCCATACAAATTGACAATTGCTATAAAATATTCGATACGCTATATCTCGGAAACTGTAACAGATATCGAAATGGTATGTTCTACAAAAAGTAATTGCGCAAGAATGCCTACGCTTTAAAGAAAAAATTTTTTGAGTGGGGGCAAAAAAAGGGGTAGCTCCCATACAAATTAACAATTTTTGTTAAATTTTCGATATGCTATATCTCGGAAACTAAAAAAGATATCGAAATGAAATGTTCTACAAAAAGTAATTGGACAAAAAGGCCTACGCTTTAAAGAAAAATATTTTTGAGTGGGGGCAAAAAAAGGGGTAGCCCCAATGCAAATTAATAATTTTTGTTAAATTTTCGATATGCTATATCTCGGAAACTATAACAGATATCGAAATCAAATGTTCTACAAAAAGTGATTGGATATCAAGGGCTACGCTCTGAAGGAAAAAATTTTCGGATGGGGGGTGAAGAAGGGGTAGCTCCCATACAAATTAACAATTTTTATAAAATTTTCGATACGCTTCTGGAAAATTATTACAGCTATCGACTTCGAATATTCTACAAAAAGTAATAATCAAATAATTTATACATTTTGGAAAAAAAGTTGGAGAAGAGCAGCGGGACTAGAACATTTAATAAGTTTTATTAACCTTTAAATATGGATAATGTCGAAAACTTTTAAAACTTTCGACCTCAAATCTTCTTCATCTATGTATTTCTATTATTCATACAAACGTTAAAATTTTGTTATTTTTTCTATGGGCTTTAAAACTCGCACAAGGTTTTTTATTAAATTATTTGCAGTGCAAAATTACTCGGCTGGGTATATTTAAAGACCAATGTGAAGGGTATATAAGATTCGGCACAGCCGAATATAGCGCTCTTACTTGTTTTAGTATGCATTACGATTCCCAACAATGACTCGAACCAGGGACCATGTGAATTTAAGACGTACGCTCTATCCACTCAACCAAAAAGACATTCTCAATATCACTTTTATATATTAAGTTTTTACTTCTTTTGTAACTCTTACTTTGTTCATTTTCAACCACATTCAGTGTAAATACACTGGATCCTTGTAGAATCCATTTCCGTCAGTCCACTCAGTCGTATAGCTTGTGCGTTGGTGTCAAACCATTAGAAATACCTCTGGGGTGATTGCTGCTTTAACATCAGCAAAATTGATTCTTAACAGACTAAAATGTAACCAAAAATTTACGATAGTATTTGTTTTTAGGATAAGATCTATGCATATATTCCGTAATATCTTAGTAACTATAGCCACAGTTACTATAAAACTTTGACTTGGAAAATGGCAAGTTAATTTTGGGAAATTTCTTAGAATAGAAGCAATTGAACCTGCCTTATAATATAAGGTTTAAAATACGTCACATTTTTTATTTCAATTTTAAACCTGCTGAAAATCATGGTTTCTCCCTTTTTGGGAAAAAATCGATGGATAGAAATAAGGAAAGGCGAGCCCCGATTTCGATGCGAATGCACCATTTTTTTTAATATAATATTTGATACACAAAAACCCGGAAACTTAAACTGCTTTTGACATTAACCTTTACAAATTTTAGCTACTTCGGTTCACTGGATATAAAAAGAGGCCAATGTGTAGGGCATATAAAATTTGGTGCTGCTTAGTCATAAAGGTTAGAGAGCACAGTCATCTGCGTAAATTAAATTTCCTTTTATTTCCTACTACATGGCCCTACTTAAATAATATAGTGCTGTGATCGGTTTGAGGCATTTTTAGGATCTTCGTCAATACTGAGAAGAGCAATATTATCAGAAAATATTGACGTGAAAGTTTGACTGTTTGTTGGAATGTCTACTCTGTACATTAAGTAGAGAATTGCCTCTAAAAACTACCCTCATATATGCTAACCCCTATCCTTTATTATCTTAGCTCGAGCTCTGACACTATTGCACGCTTTCTAAAATAATTTATTTAATTTTTAAATTAAATTTATTAGTACATAAATTATTTTCCTATTTTTTTCGTTAAGCTATATGTACACTACCTGAGCTATCATCTGAGTTTCACAACTGAGACTTATTTGTATTGTTGTGTTAACATGTTTATATTTATTTGTTAATATTTTTTTCTAATATCAGTTGAAAATTGAACGTATTCAATTTTTAAACTATTTAACGTCTGAGTTTTAAATTTAATTATTTAAAAGTTACTAGATTAAAGGCTTGTTGTGGTATTGTCATACACTTAGTACCTGTTTAACAACTTTTTTAATTAGCGGACTGAAACTAATTCCTTAGATGTAATGTAATATTAAAAATTTAAAAATCAAATTTTTTTTGACACTCATAAAAATTTAAACTTTTTTTTTTGACACTCAACTCAGATGAGAACTAAGGTAGTGTAAATATAGCTTTAATAGAATGTAGAATATTATTTATAAAGTTTTTGTTTTACTACATTTAAAATAACGTTGAAATATTTAATATGAACTACAATTCGAAAACTTAAATTCATTATGGTTTTATTGTTACAATTTAATTTTAATAATCTACAATAAATTTAATGTCTAAAGTTTAACATAAACGTTTATTGTGAAACTATTTAATTTATTAACCTTCAAAAAAATTGGAGGCAAATGACACGCATATTTATTTATTTTTATTTTAATTTTGCATGTTTTATTGTATAAAAGAGTTGTTCTGTAATACACCGGCATTTTCCCAAATGGCTTCTACGTATTATTGGAGGCATCACGACGAATGCGTTCGCGTCACTTGTGAATTTGTCGCTAAAGAAGGTGGGACTTTTGACAGTGAAAAACATAGCCGAGAAGATGATAGAGTAAAGAAAGTGCAAACTGTTGTAATTAGGCGGCAATAAGAAATGAAAAAGTAGAGCTCGGTGCAAAATGAATAGCAGGGTTGGACGCAAGCAACATCGTCAACAGGCGAGATGACGATAAAGGGAGTCATCGCTCAGAAATGCAAGAACCGTGTCGAGGAGGTGCAACCTTCAAGGGTAACCCGCAACGCTGATAGGCAAAATGTTCACAAAAGCCGCCTTCTCGGAGTATGTTGAAGTGGTAATTTAGGATGGCTTTTAGTCGGTAATATCAAGTAAATAAAACCGACATATGGATAGAGCGATGGCTCTAAAGTAATGCGTTAAAGCATTTTTAAAGTTCTGAACCGTCAAATCATTAGTAGATTTTAAAAAAATATATATTTAACCGGTTGTTACAGAAATTGGTTAATGTTTTTTGTGTATTTTCAATATTTTTAAGCTTTTTTAATTATGTTTTGTTACGCCAATAAGTAAGGAATTATATACATATGTAAGGACATATTATTGTATATATTTATCCCTTTTAATTAAAAAGATATTTAAAAGATTCAAAGTGTTAAAATATAAGTTCACAAAAGTGCAATTAGGTGTAATAATTAGTTCATTCTGTTTATGGAACATTATAAACTAATTAATAATAAAAATGTTCTCCTTCCACTGCTTAAGGACTCTGTACTTACGTCATAAGTCTTTCAGTCTTGGAAAAAGAAATTTTTTTTGGAAAGTTTTTTTTTTGTTTTAAAATATGTATACAAAGTGCGTACATAAGGTAATATGTGTATTTGATTTTTCCTTATGAATCCCCTTTTATATAAAAATCCACTCAACACGATGTGAAACCCTATTGAATATTTTTCAGATGTATTGGTTCTAAAAGCATTTGGTAAATAATTGTTTATAGAAATGTTTGTTAATTTTTTTGGTAAAGTTATTAATTCTTAATAAGCTGTTATTAAATTTCTATCATAAATCATAGATTCTATGCCACTATTATTATAATACAAAATATTGCCATAAAATATAAATGAGAGATAAACATGAGTGAGTATCAAAAAATCATAATTAAATTGCTGGTGTTCGTTTCAAATCGCAATAAATTTTAATTCCTCATAAAATGTTGTGATTTCTTACTAATAAACAAATAAGAGCGCTTTATTCGGCTGTGCCAAATCTTATATACCCTTCACAGCGTGTTGGGTTTTTTACCCAAATTTATTTTAAATTTTATATGCAACTCCCAAAGGGGGTGGCGATAGGGGTTAAGTATGTTCTAGAAAAATATTTGCAAAAAAAAAAAATAAATTACATCAGTTTTGTAAATTTTGAATGGCAACCCCTTTAGGTGATGCAGATAGGGGGTAAGTATGTTCGAGGAATATGTTTGGAAGGAAAAACTAATGGGAGTCTGTGATACATTTTATTTCTCTAAGGGCTACTCTAGGAAATCGCAGGGGTTTCTATGCTAATTTTTTTAATATATTGTATGGAAATCCTGTTAGGGGCTGGAGATGTGGGGTAAGTATGTTTCACCAAAATGTTTGGAAAGAAAAATTATTGGGGTAATTTAATGTAAAACAACTTTGTATGGCAACCCTGTTTGGGGGACAACGATAGAGTGTGAGTATGTTCCACAAAAATGTTTGTAAAAAAAACTGCTGGAAGCCAGTCTTATATTGCACCCGTCTATGGGCACCTCCGGGGCAGTTGCAGAGGTTTTAATGTACAAATTTTATAGAAATAAACCGAAAAAGTCTTGATTTTTCGCTTATATCTCGGTCAGTTTTCGATTTGCTCGCAGATATTTCTGATAGTTTGATATCACCTTCGGGCTTATGTGATATCGTGTGACTTCGAAAAATTGATTTCACCCATAACAAGGACAGACGGACAGATGGTCTGATTGACCGACGGGCATCGCTAAGTCGACTTCCCTATCGTTAAGGGCCGAGAAAATATATACTTTATGGGGTCGCTTATGAATATTAAGGAAATTACAAACGGAATGACAAACCTAAATATATATGTATACCCTTATTACTTATGTTAAGGGTATAAGAAGGAAACAAATTCCTACTGCAAAGCCAAACTGATAATATTCTTAACGCATATTAAATTAAAATTTGAAAAAATTATTAAGTGTCAACTATATGAAATAAGATGCTGGCTGACTGCCATAACCATACTATAGTTGTACTAATTTTTTTGGCGAAAAATTTAATCATAGTTATGATTAAAATAACCATTATATGTTTGATATGAGATGAGGGTCAGTTGTAGCCCAAAATGCTTATTCTGGGATTTGTATGGGCGCTATATCAAAAAATGTACCGATAATATTTATATTCGTTACAATAATTGGAGATGTGAGTTAAGACAGATGGGCAAAATTTTGTGGAGATCGAAATATATTTGAAAGAGTTTTAACCCAAAATGCTCATTCACAGAGGCGATTTGTATAAGGGTTTTAGCAAAAACTAACCCGATAATATTTATATTCAGTATAATAGTTAGAGATGTGAACTTAGACATAATTATATGCAAAAAATATCAAAATATGTGCCAGTTATTATCCAAAACAATAGGTGTCGATAACAAAAATCTTCTTTGTGCCAAATTTTGTCAAGATATTTCCAAAATATCGACCTTTGCTCTGGCATGGACACCCATCCGAAAGCAGGAATGGACGGATATGCTAAAGTCGACCGAGGAAGCGATTCTGAGTCAATCAGGGTAGATTTTAGACCATTTCTTGGATTTCTTGGGCTTTACAAACATTTGCACAAACGTATAATACCCCTGACATGTATGTGGTGTGAGTATACAAACTGTACTTGTGTTAAAAAAAAGTTTTCCTCAAAGAAATTATAAAAAGGCGAACACTGACATGTATTTTGAAATAATTTTATTAAAATGTTTTTATGTTTTCCATCTATAAAAAAAATGATAAACAAAATCAAAAATAATATCAGTTTTCTGTAAAATAAACAAATAAACATAAACGAATGCACACATACATACATATCAAATCAACGATATTAATTAAAAATTTACCTTTAAAATGTATAAAAAGTTTAGAATTTAATTAATCTGTATATAACTGTGTAGTGGATTTATAGTTGTATGCATGCAGATATGTTTAACAAAAATCGTTCGTTATTAAAATTCAATCATCAAAAACAATATAAAAAATATTTAAGTAAATTGCCAGTCTAGTCTAATGCGCTCGGGTTTGTCTATTCGACGGTTACAGATTTGGCCAAGTTACGCGGACAATCAACATCACAGCCACGCAAGACAGCAATGTGATAGGAGAGCAGCTGCATTGGAATAACTGTTAATATTCCTTGAAGACAGTCGACCGTGCGTGGAATTTCTAAGCTGCGTGAACAAAATGATTTTGTTTCTTCATCGCCTTCTTCGCAAATGATAATAGGACAGCCTTTTCGTGATGTTACTTGTTGCAAAGCATTCATACACTTGACGTAAACAGGATCACGTAGCACAATCATAAGAACAGGCATGGAGTCATCAACCAAAGCTAAAGGTCCGTGCTTTAGTTCACCAGCCATAATACCTTCACTGTGCATGTATGTCAACTCTTTTACTTTCTGTGAAAGCCAAAAAAAAAACGTGTGAGTAAAATTTATAACAAGTTGTCGTCAACTACTTTTTTATTTAATCATACCAAAGCACCTTCCAAACATGTAGCAAAGTTATAGCCACGACCCATAATCAATAGCGATTTGTGTTGGTACAAATCTTTGGCCAACTCTTGTACTTTAGTGTCCAATTTTAAAACTTGACGTATTTGATCCTCTAAATTCAACAGAGCATCAATAATTTCCAAACGTCTTTGTTGTAAAGACAAACGATCTTCAGACATTACCAAGGCAAACATAACCAATGAAATAAACTGGGAAGTATAAGCTTTTGTTGAAGCTACACCTATTTCAGGACCCGCATTAATATGGACACCACAATGAGATTCACGACATATACTACTGCCAACAGTATTTGTAATACCAACAATCAGTGCACCACGTTGCTTGCAGTAACGCAAAGCCATTAATGTATCAGCTGTTTCACCTGATTGCGAAATAAAAAAGCATACATCATCACGGAAAATGGGCGTGTTTCGATCTAAGAAATCCGAAGCCAGTTCGACCATTACTGGCAATTCTGTCAGTTCTTCTAATAGTTGACGTGTTGCTACCGCGCTGTGATAAGATGTACCACATCCAATTAACATTAAACGACGACAACGTTTGATCTCTGGAATATATTCTTTGATGCCACCCAAAACAATTGACTTTGTGTCGAAACGTACACGACCACGCATTGTATTCACCACAGATTCGGGCTGTTCAAAAATTTCTTTTAACATAAAGTAATCATAGTTGCCCTTCATGATTTGTTGAATTTCCACCTTCAGGGTGGTGATTTCACGTGCATGCGGATCATCGGTACACTTTTTAAGACGGTGAATGCTCAAGGCACCATCACGTACAGCGGCGACATCATCATCCTGCGTGAAATTAAAATCAAGATAAGGATAAAATATTTTGGCTTTTTTTATTTACTTTTAGTTCAAGTTTTGTCTTTTCAAGGAAACAAAAAAATCTTTTCAAAAAGAGCATTTTGAGATATTTTATGGAATTTTCAATGGAAAACTGAATAGGCATTAACCAAAAGCACTAAAAAGTAAATATGTTGACTAACTCACGCATTATCATACAGCCCAAGCGCGTAAGGCTGTATAATCGAAATTCGGTACTTCTCCCGATGTATAGATTTTGGATAACTCTAAATATCAATAACCGAAATTGCGTTCAACAGGCCAAAGAAATATTTGAAAAAATACGAACATGGATTTGGTCCTTTTTGAAATCCTGGGCTTCTAGGTGTAAAAAATAGGGTGAAAACTGTGTATTAGTACTTTTTGGGTACTGTTTGTAACTTCTAGTCCAATTTTTGAAATCTTAGGTCTCTAGTTGTTGAAAATAGGGTAAAATTTATATATTGGTACTTTTTGGGTACTCTTTGAAACTTCTTGGCCAATAAAGATAAAAACATAATTCAAATTGTGTAACACAGGTCAAAATATTTTTAAGTACTTTTTAAATATTTGGGACCCCATAGGATAAAAATTCTGTATTGTCAATTTTAAGGTACTTTTTGTAACTCATAAGCCAACAAAGCATGAACCATAAATCATATTGCGTTGGAAAGGTCTTTAAAAATCACAAAAAGCTTTAGTAACTTTCTAAAATGTTACTACTAGGGCGTAGAAAAAACGGTTCATGTGTATGACTTTTTGCATTTTTTGAGAAAGGAAGGGATTTGGATGCTGGCTAAGACCAGAAATCAACTAAATAGGCAAAAATCATATCTTTCACATTCTTAGACCTTTTATCGTTTTTATTTTTTTGATTAGGAGATGGAGGTCAAAAATCAATTAAGTGGTTGAAAAGTACTTTGCTTCACAGTTTTTGGTACTTCTTGCTTTTTTTAAGATCACGAGCCTAGAAATATGAAATTAAGGACAATGGATTCATATGGCGGTCTGAAGTCAACTAAGTGGACAAAAAGTTCTTCTTTACATTTTTGGTACTTTTTTAACATTTAGAACTATGAATCTAGAAATATAAAACTAACGACTATTTACCCAGATTGAAGTCGCAAGCCAACTAAATGGTTAGAAGGTACTTTTTCACAATTTTTAGTATATTTTGCACACTTTATGAAATTAAGGGCTATTAACTTCAACTGAGTTCGGAAGTCAACTTAGTTGACACAAAGTATTTTTTCACATATGTATTTGAAACTTTTTTTGCATTTTTGAGATTAATAGGTCAAGTATATGAAATTAGCGACTATTGACCCAGATTGAGATCGAAAGTCAATTAAGTGAACAAAAAAGACTTTCTTAAATTTTTGGCACTTTTTTTGTTAAAAACTAAGGACTATTTACCCGACTGTGCAAAATTACTTTTTCACATTTCTGGTAGTTTTTGCATTTCTTTCAGATTTTGATTTTGTAAATATGATCTTGATTTCAAAAGTACTTTGGTAATATATTAAGTACATTTTTATATACCTAAAAAATACAAAATTAGATATTACGGATTACAATTGAATGAATTATAACGCTAATTTTATATTTTCATGCTCATAGTACGCTTTTTAGTTTAGTACTTTGTTTAAGGTAATATATAAAACTGCGCTTACTCAGTAGCAGGCGGGTAACTGATAGATGTAATTTGTGTGTATCATATATGAGAGGATTTTGTCAATAAATAGAAGGTTGTTTCGAAAGAAGGTCTAGAAAATCGTAGAAATTGCTTAATGCTTAGTTTTTATGAAAAATACACAAAACTATTTTCATGTTAACTCATTTTAAAACCTCTGGCATTATCTCATAATAAAAACAATGTAAATCTAGATCATAACTTACCTCCAAGTAAATGACACGGTTAGTGTGCTCGATAACAGCTGAGGCATCCGAAGCAAAGAAATATTCAACTTCTTTTTCCAAAGGCATAAATTCGGAGGTACTTTCAGAACGTGGCAACACTGATAAATCGCGATTTTGCAAATGTTTACGATGGTCTTTAGTCATTAATATCGAATTTAACAAATCGTTTTGTTTTTTTTTGTATTTTTGGGTTTTACATGATGGATATTGATGAAGTAAAAAAGCAGAAATTATGTGACAGCAATAAATAATACAAGCCAGTTGTGGTTGTTGATATTTTGTGAAGGGTAGATTATATTTGTTTTTTTTTTATTTATAAGAAAGCATTAAGCATTCGATGTGGTTTTCAAATGGTATTTACAACATCATCAAATGTCATTTAGTTTATGCATGTAGATTTGGTACAATATATGCGTTGTCATTGCGTCATCAAATTAAGTTACCATATCAAATTAGAATGGCATTTCATAATAAGTATCGTATCGTATTTATTGTATTGAATTTGTTTAGGCAGGTACGTATGCATATCAATATTTGTATAATCCATAATTCGTAAGTTTGTTTATTAAATTTATTCATCGATTGCCATTCAAATAGTTAGTGGTCGATTTATATACAATAAATATAATGAAATTAAAATGATAAATTAGCAAAAAACAAATAAATAAAATTTATTACTAAAAAATAATTTAAGCTTTAACTCTCTAACATATATAAATTACCTAAAAACCGTTAGTAAAATAAAAGGAAATCAAATAAATTTTAATTAAATAATGGTTTTATGTGTTTTGAGCAATATAATGTATTAAAATAAAATGAAAATGAAACAAATAAGAGAGTTATTTTTGAATGTGCCGAATTAAATGTACCCTTCACCAATGTGTAAAAGTTTAAACTAAAGGCATTTTGGTGTTTAGAAAATTATTTTTCAATTTAAGCCCCCTTAAAGGATTTGTTTGCTTTTTATTTACAATGCGATATTCATGAATTAAACTCCCAGTAATTTACTTGAACCGTTGTTAATGTGTCCTTTACAACTTACATTGGATTTGTACCCATATTTGCTGATTTTAAAAACCAAACTACTTATGAATATTTTTTTAAGGTAAATACTACGATCGATGGACGTCAGTTGGCTTTTCACGGAGGTTTCGTATATAAATACTTTACACAGTTGCAGATTAATATTGTAAAAATTACAAACAGAACGAACAGCCTATATTTCGTGTGAAAGGTGTAACAAAAAATATAAACAATAAAATTTTAGCAAACCCATACATAAGTATACATACAGTATGTACACCCAAAAAAAAGTCCAATATATACAAAAAAGAAATTAAAACAATAGTAAGCCATTATGCTTTTGATTTCTTAAGGTAGTCTTATTTAATATTTATTTAAAAAAATCTACTAAGTATGAATTGTATTTAGGTAAAGTTAGTTTAGGTCAAAAGAAGGATTTTAAAAGTCACGCTGAGCTTACAATTAGGCCAGTAAACGACTTATTGTGCGCTCCTAGTAATGGAAAAAGCAATTGGTGGTAGAAGTTCACAGAAATTTTCTGCTACGGACAAATTTGCTTAACGGTTCATTTTTCACTTTCCAAGTGAATCACATCTGCCACACCATCAGATATAAAATACTGGAGTCTGGCCTGACATAGAAAATTTTTCATCAATACGGTATCCTTCTCATATGCCCTGCTGTTCTGCGCAACCCCCGTTCTATGAAGGTTCGTTTTAGTGATCCGTTAGTACATTTATCACGTTTTTTAATTCAGGTTCCCCCAGTTTAAGGATTTCTCTAGTCCTATTTTCATTTGGGTAAACCAAGGGAATTTTCTTCATTTTGCCAAATATTTAATTGTTTCCCGGTGCCCTGTGGCAATTTTGGCCAAGTTATTTAACTCGGCCCTAGTTGCCACGAAAGACCTTAGGTTTCTCAGGTCAACTGTTTTCCCGTTCATTTCCTGTGCCCGTAGTGTCCAGGCGCCCATTTATTGCATAGTTAGTGATTTTTTAAATAAATTCTTATTTATTTTCAGGCATTAATTGCTGCTATTAACTTTTGACCTGAATATACCCTATACCAAAACTAATATTTCGTGATCCCGGAAGGCAGAAAAAGATATATTTTTCTCAAGGTTTTCAAAAAGATGACCCAGTTCTGTTATTTTTTCTTTCTTAGAGTTATGCGTATAATTTCAATCTGGGCATACCCCAGAGTCATATTCAACCAGAACTGTCGATCTGGTATTAGCACAGTGCACTGAGCCTTGAACGTCACTTATAGCTTACGTTTGGATAATTCTATAGGCTTCACAAAACTCTTCATCGCCTACAAAATGCTTTGATAATAAGATTCTTAACATGCAACCATCCATTTCCCTGTTGCCTGAAGGTGTTTTGTCCCAAGGGCAGCTCTGGGGCGTACACTGATTTCAGAGAAGAGTTATTCTTGGACTAAGGGCAACCGTTGATTCTATAACTCTCATGCAAAGCACAGACCGCCGGTAAACTTGTTATTTTAATCCAGATGGAGCTTTTCAAATCGTATTTCAAAGTTAAATTTAAAAAAAAATCAAGAATATAATTTTAGATTTTATTTCTTTCTGTGTACATGTCTGAATCTAAGCTAGAATTGTATATATCAAATGCCCTAAAACGCAAATTGCTTTAATGGTTATTATATCGTTTAACCCGCTTTTGAGTAAAATAATGTTTTGAATATTTTACTTTTTATGGTTTTTAACACATATGTATTTGCCAATTTGTGAACAATTGGTTTATATATGTTCGTACATACATTATGCTGAAACCAAGCGGAAAATTACATTTCACATTATTAAAAGTATTTTAGCACAATAATAGAATTGGACGTGTTTAAAATAATAATAATTTAATTAATTATATTTAAAAATAGTTTTAAAGAATGTCAATTATTGCATCATTTCATGTTTATATTGCTCGAACTGTAGCAATTAATGCAGAGAACTATACGTTTGCATCAACAACAATAAATAATCCAATACATTTTTTAAAGCAAATAAATTTGGTAAGTGAAATTCAATTTGACTGTTTAAAAAACAAAAATTTAGTAGTTTTAGGTCTCTTATTTTAAAATATACAGTACTGTGCAATTAATTCATTCATTTCGAAATCAGTTAACATTATGTTACAAAAACTACGAAGAGTACTATTTTTGGTCTAGAAACGCACACGTAGCAGCATTAAAAGATTTTTTTTTTTGCAATAAAAGAAATTGAAGAAAAAATAAGTACGGGATAAATAGTAAAATGATAAATGTGGAAAAAGGAGAAAAAAATCGAAGCAATTGGATATAAATTCTAAGTTCGGCTAATGAAGCAAACGCTCTGTAATAGCCATCTAAAAAGGTAAGTAGGTAAAGGAAAATAAAACTGAGGTAACCCGATGTGAACTCAAATTGATTTCATGGAACACAACTTCCAACAAAAAGTGGTTATTTTAAGGCATTAAGTTGTTTATAATAGTACGTCTTGACGAGACAAGTCGATGTCTTGACAAACGTTAATTTAAGTATATAAATAATAAAAAATTCTGGATTTTTTTATTTGGGGTTCGACATTTATCTAGGAATGGATTTGTGTCGTCAAGATGAAACTAAAAAATATCTGAAATATTGTTCGTTCATACGACAGACACATGATTTAAAACATTTATAAAACAAAAAAAAACTCATTACTTAACAATTATACAAAATTTGTTATTACTAATAGGTACCATGAAATAACTCCCAAATGAAATAACTCCCAATGAAAAAATGAAATAACTCCCAATTTTTTTCCATACAAATTGGGAGCTATTTCATTTTTGTTGGGAGTTATTTCATTTTTGTTGGGAGTTATTTCATTTTACTAAAAGCAAGTGTATATACCATTTAAAAAAATTTAATCACGCTAGTATAAAAGGTGACATTTATTTAAAAATTTTGGGGTTTTAAAACCGTGGGTATATAGGCGGCCTTCGGCCGGGCGCAAAGAAAAAAAAAACTCCAGTGGATTCGATCCGCCGGCTTCGCAGTAGCCTTCGGCCAGCGAATATACTTTAAACTGTAGTGCATCGGAAGTATTTGCAGCTTCATAGCTAAAGTGTCATAAAATTTATATTTTATTTGGCGAAGATTTATATGGAAAGCAGTAGAGCTTAAAGTCTATTGCCCGGCCGAAGGCTACTGCGAAGCCGGCGGATCGAATCCACTGGAGTTTTTTTTTCTTGCGCCCGGCCGAAGGCCGGCTATCTAAATAACTCCTTTTTATTAAAAAAATTATTTAACCAAAAATGTTTTATTCACGAGAGTTTACTTATCCTGCGTCCAGACGGAGGCCGCCAGTCATTTGGTTTGTTTGGTTAGAAAATAATTTTACGTTAGTAAAATCTAAAGGTTTTCGCGTTATACATATTTTAATTGGGAGTTATTTAATTTTCGTTGGGAGTTATTTCATTTTCGTTGGGTGTTATTTCATTATTGGTGGGAGCTATTTCATTTGGGAGTTAATTCATTTTTTTGTGACTTTTATAAAAAAACTCCCAAACATTGGGAGTTATTTCATTTTTACCGTTGGGAGTTATTTCATTTTTTTCGATTGTGAGTTATTTCATTTTCGTTGGGAGTTATTTCATTTGGAAGTTATTTCACGGTACCTTACTAATAGCGAACAAGTTTGTTTAACTTAAATTAAACAAGCAAACAAGGATGAGCATTTTAAAATAGCAAACCAAATTAGCGTTTATTTATTTATGTAATTAATTAATTATGCTGGTGTTTTATTTGACCAGAATTAATTTAATTTTAATAAACTTTTCTTATTTGTTTTCGATGGTGACACATTTGTAACAGTGGACAACTGTTGGCAATTGAAAGCATAAAAAGGTAACTTTTTATTAAAACTTAATGGTTTGTTATCATCACTTTAATTAGATTCTTTTAATAACATTATTTTTGAGAATGTTAGTACTTAATAAAAAAATTATTTTAATTAGTGATATTTGTACTGAAATAAAAATAATTCACTCCATAAATTTTAATATAAGCTTCCGTATCTGTTTGTGAGTTTATTTGTTTGTTTTTGCATCACTTTGATATTTCCTATTTTAACCAAAAATATTTGTTTTATTTGCTCAAAAGCAGGGAAAGAAAATAACAATTATTTTTTTGAATTGAAACAAACAGAGTAGGGCAAAGGAGAACGTGGAAGTGCAAAGTAATGTCAAGTAAAATAAACTTGAGTAAAACTATGTAATATTTTTTTTGAGCAGAAATAGTTATTATTACCTGATTTTTATTTCTTTTGGTAGAAATAATAATTATTTAAACATACATAAACTTCAATTATTTCCCAAATTTCTTTTTTATCACTTTCACATAGTGATTAAGGTGTTGTTAGTTTCTCATTCCATTTTTAAGTTCTACAATACTCACCCCATAAAGTATTGTGGATCGTTAAAGATAGGGCGGTCGATATATACATGGCCGAATGTCCGTCTGTGTGTCTGTTGTAACAAAGTTTCCAGAAACAAGAAAAGTACTACGGACCACAAAAGGTTATTTAACTTTAAGTAATCCATAGAAGTAGCATTTCTTATGTTTCTGGTCTAAACGGTTTTGATTTCTTAATAGATTTGGATATATTGCAGCTTACAACTATTATATGTAGCTTACAACTCAATTCAGTTGAGTTGAAATTGTGAAATTGTGAAATTTGATATAATGATTTGATGATGGTTGACAAAAACATCAAAAAATTAAACTCGTCAATAGCAGTTTTTTGGTTTAGTTTTATTTATAATAAAAAAATTTAACATTATAAGAGTTGAGTTGTAAGCCATAATAGGGGTCTTAAAAATGGATCTGATGTTAAGAAAATATGATAGATAACATCCATATTAGACTGAGGTCGGCAAAATTTACGAGAATACTTTTCCCTGTACTGACGAAAATGATAGAACATCTATAGGCAAAAGTGCTCGGTGTACCACTATTGGGTCATATACCAAAATTTTGTAAGGGGTAGGTGATATGGAGTGCAATAAATACAACTGGATGTAAAGCTTAAGCGTATCCCGACAGAATTTTCGACTTTTGATCATGTTTTTGTGTAATCCCGCTACAGCTCCTCATCAGCGCTCTTTGTTCGGTACTGAATGATGGTATTAAATATCTTCTATTTAAACCAGATTTAATTAAAATAAATTAACAAAGAAAGCTTGCTGATGAGAAGCTGTAGCGGGTTCCTGAAATGCATTGTACTCGGCTAGTGTCAGAAAAATAAACCTTTTCAAAATTATTCTTTAAAAATTATTTTAAGCCAATGAACCTGATTTCATCATCAGTACTCTTTGAACGGTAGTAGATTTAACCCCCCTATTTTATGATATACAATAATAAAAAGCGTTTCATTCCATCTGAGAGATGGATTAATGCTTGGCCGTTGGTCAAGTGTTGCCAAAAAGACTTTTAATTGAAAAAAGCATAGTGTATATGAAAAGTAAACTTCGTCCTAACTTACAAAAATAAAATAGAAGGAAAACACTAATACCGTATCCCTTTCTCTGTTACGTGTAAGTTAAATAGGTGATGTTTACAATCAAAAGACACTACTACTGCTTTCGAAAATGCATTCTACTGAGCTAGTAGCGGTAGAAAAACCTGTTTTTTTTCAAATAAAAAGTTTCTTTCAACATTAATGGAAAATATTAATTTCTTCTAACAAAAAGAAATTATATGAACTTAAGCCAAATTAAAAAGCAATAAATAATTAATTGTTTATGCCAATAAAACAAAAATCAAAAGTTAATTATAAATTATTTGCATAGTTATTACGGCCCCTGCTTAAAAGTGATATTTTGATTTAAATATTAGAAGTTAAAAGCCTGATTAATTTTTTACTTGCCCTTATAAAAAAACAATCAATTTAGGTTTGGGAAAATATATCTACAACGATATAATAAATATCCACTCAATCGAACACAACACTTTTCTATATATTATTTTAATTTACTTGAATGTTAGTTTTTTATATGAACCCTAAATTGACATTCATATTTAACAAAACATTTAGCAATTGGATTAGATTATTATTATTTTTATATTTATTGTTGATTGGCACTTTATACAAAAATAAATACACATGTATGTATGTGTATGTTCAAATGTATGTAAGTATATTTGAAAACATTAAAATACGTTAAAAGAAACCTAAAACAATCCTTAAAGTCCATATGTGTGTAAATTTATCGAATTAAAGCTGGTTAAAAAAAATACTTTGAACATACATAAATATGTAAATTCACAAATACATATCGTTACCTTAATAAGGAAAGGCATTAACTTGTATTTTTCATAAGCCCAGATTTTTATTTCTTTCGACAAGAGTTTGCTCGTATATCAAAATTTGACAAAAAAAAATTTCGACTTAAAGATTACAAGTTAAGGCCTTTTTAGAAAAGGTAACGATATGTATGTATATAATAGGAAAATAATACACAAAATATATATTTTTTGAAATTGATTATTCTGACCATGAGTTTATTGCTTATATTTTCCTTTTTGTAAAGAACTTTGTTTAAAGTTTTTATTTTTAGGGCTTTAAAAACAGTTATTATTTGATTTATATAATCAAATTATAACGTTCTTCTCAAAAGAAGTGTAAACATGTAACTTTTTAAGCTTTTTAAAAAGGGAATTGGATTACTCATAAGCTACAGTTTAACGTGTTAAACGACGTTTATATACTTTTGTTATAATCTAAAAAACCCTGTAAAAAAGGATAAGTTTGAGATGAGAGCCTGTGCCGACTTGATGCCATGGCGCAATGTAATCATTCAAACCGCTAAGCCTTTCTTTAAAAAAGAAATTCAATTTTAGAACTGGTTTTAAATAAGGCCCTAACTAAGAATGTAATGTTATATGTTATATTGTAGAGTTATATATGTTCGTAAAAAGATTGTATAGAAAACAAATTCTTTATATTAACAAAAAAATTTCTTAACAGTCTTTCTAGTTCATAAAAAATTTTTTGAATTAAGATTTAAAATAACCTTGGGTTGAATAGAAGATATTTACTACTAACACTCAATTAACGAACAAAGAATGCTGACTAGAAACGTAAGCGTGCTTTTAACATGCATTCCTCTCAGAAATATAACTTTTTCAATATTATTCTTCAATAAAATTATCATTAGAAATATTAACTTGGAAGTCTCTTAAGAAAATTCTAAATATGTATTAGAATAAAAATTTTTCGTAAAATACCCTAAATATTATGGAAAAGTAAAAGTTAACAATGTATTTAAAAATGAAATCTACTTTGATCTGATTTAAAGCATCACAAGGGTTAAAAATAAAAAAACGGAAATATTATTTTTATTCTTTTTATACAAACTGACGTGTCCTAAATTTTGTTGTCGATTTGTTACACTGAAAAAATATACATTTTCGTCAAATGAAAGAAAAAGTTTATAGCAATTTTTAAATATTTTTTATTTGCGCTTTTATTTTGCAAATCAAATACATATTTGAAAAATTGTCAGTAGTGAGTTCACGTCGATACTCATCAAAGAATAAGTACTTGCAACTCAAATTAAAAATTATTAAGCTTTACTTTGGAAAAATTATTAAATTTAATTTTTTTTATACTAAAACAATTTTAATATCTGAAAATTTAAAGGACGAAAAGAAGGTAGAAACGATATGAAAAGCAACGTAAACGCGCAAAAGCTCGTTAAAACCTTAATAGACTTTAAGCAAAAAAAAATTTAATTTTACTTATTTATGTATGTATTTTAATCATTTAGCTAATTTTAAGCCCCATTGCGGTGAAGTCGGAATTATAAAAAATAATCTTCTTAAATTTAATTGTTAAATTTAAACCGACTAGTATAAACTCTTTAAATGAAACCGACCCATATACTTATAATGTATGTAACTATCGTAATATAAGTTAATATGTGTGGATGTGTTTAAGGTTTTAAATTAATAGTTTTTTTGCTTTTTTAATGTCTGTTTAAAAACCCTTCACCAGTATAAAAGTAAAAAAAATAAATATTGCAAAATAATAATAAGAAAGCTACCTTTATCAGCTTGCTGTTTCTTATCATCTTTAAAAACATCGTCGTAAAAGTTATGTAGTGGAGGTAGTAGACAGACAAATGATAAAAGTAGAAAAAATATATGAATGGCAGGTTAAACAAGTAGAAGAAATAGTGCGTGTGTTTTAATAGAAAAAGGTGGTGATTGAGGTGATATATGTATGTTCATTCATGTATTGAATAATAGTAGTAGTTGAAAAACGTGGAAGGATGTCAAGATATTAAGTGAAATCCCAGTGAAAGGTTCACGTTAAGTGAACAAGTCACACACAGGCACATAAACACATGGCATAAAG
Source organism: Melanophora roralis (assembly GCA_963583895.1). Lineage (NCBI taxonomy): Eukaryota > Metazoa > Arthropoda > Insecta > Diptera > Rhinophoridae > Melanophora > Melanophora roralis. The sequence goes on along the minus strand of OY757187.1, from coordinate 87,987,073 downwards.
AATGGAACAAGTTTCGGAAGCATGTAAGAAAATGGGTGTTGAGAAGACAATCAATTTTACGCACATGATTTCATGCGTTTACAAACATACAAACAATACAATGTACACGTGCCCAAAAACATAAAATCAATAAACAAATGCAGATAAAAAAAATGGTAAAAGATATAAAACACATTTACATAAAAAGGAAAAAGAAAAGAAAAAAAAATAAAACAAACAAAAAATAAGTTAAAAAAATAAACAAAGAATATAAAATAGACAAATAACAATAAACCAAAAAAAATGGAAATTTAGATATTTAGTCAATTATTCTAAACAGGTTAAATAAAAATAAAACAAAACACTTAAACAAAACCAGCCAATTGCTTTTATAAAACAAAACTTCTTAAATTCTTACCTTTGCCATACAAAATGGGAATGTGATCAGTGGCCAAGCGGGTTTTAGTTTTGATGCCCACCAACAAAGGAGAACCACGTCTTGAGGCTACGCACTCACCGGGAAAATGTTTAGATTTTATAGCAATTGCAAAAGCACCTTCCTGTTTAAAATGTTAAGGAATCACATAATTATTTTCTTTCTAATAATAATAACAGTTTTACTTACCAATTGCTGAATAGCTTGTTCTACCAACTCTCTGAAAGAAAATCCAGGATGTTTCTTCCATAAATGATGTACCAACTTTGCAATGACTTCAGTATCGGTATCAGATTCAAATTCATAACCTCTCTTCTCCAAAAAAGTTTTAACATCTTTATAATTGGTTATAATACCATTGTGTACCACCACAAAACTGTTGTCGCTGTCAGAACGCTGGGGATGAGAATTTTTTTCGCAGGGTTCACCATGAGTGGCCCAACGTGTATGCGAAATACCAACATGTGTACTAATAGGTTCTGCATACTCTTCACCACTAAAGCCTTTTTTCAAAAAAAAAAAAAAAAAAAAAATATTAAACATTATGACATATGAGCTTAAAAATACTTACTTTCTGCGATGGCATCTTCTAAAACTTTAACTTTGCCAACACTTTTAATCATCACTGTATCCTTGCCATTTGGTCCATCAATTGCTACACCAGTGGAATCGTAACCACGATATTCTAAACGTTTTAGGCCATTTACCAATAAATCCAATACTTCGGCACGAGTCTTTGGTGTCAAGTAGTTGAGATAAGCAAAGATTCCTAAAGAAAATGTAAAATTAAAATTTTAGTTCTTTTGTTGCACTTTAAATTGCGTTAAGTGACAAATTAATGTTTAATTAAATTTTGCTAATTAGGTTTTATATAAAATTAAATTAGTACTATAATGGAGCTGTTACCATTCGTAACATCATATATGTATATATATTTATACGAGAAACCAGATTTTCTGCTGCAGCAGCCATGAAGTCGAAATCGCTTAGTAGTGGAAAAAGAATTTCGGGTGGTTTTTTCAACAATAGTTTTTTTTGTGGGTCACAGTATTGGGAAGTTTTTTAAAATGTTTTCCCATTTGCGTTCGAAGGTAAAATGACGCGTTGTTGTCTGATAAATGTAAGCAAATCGAAAACTTCAACCTCGTTTATATAGAAATGGATTTTTTGGGTTATGACATTGTTTCGGCAAATAAGCGATATGTATGAATTAATTTTTTACATATTATTTTATTTTAAGTACTTATTTAATTAATATTAACATCAACTTTAAAAGTACTTTCTGAAATAAGTGGGTTGATTTCTATCCTTAATAACTGTCAGCAGATCTTTATTTTATATTTCTAGAATCAATATTTTAAAACAAAGCAAAAAGGACCAACAATTAAGAAAAGGACTTTTTGCCACCTCTGCTGACTTCGGACCTGAATCTGAGTACATAATAAAATATATTAATTTTATACGTATAAAGTCGTAATCTTAATATATTCAAAAAAAAATACAAACACGAGAAAAAAGTACGTTTTAAGTACTCAATAGACTTTAGACCTCAATCTGGGCCAACAAACGTTAATTTCATATTTGCAAACTCATAATTCCAAAATATTAAAAAAAAGGACAGAAATTGTAAGAGATATAATTTTTATCCACTTAGTTGACCCCTGGCCTTTATCCGCACTCACAGCTTTTTTTCATATTTCCATACTTAAAAATGCAAGAAGGTACCGAAATATATTTCTGGCCATTTCTTCACCCCTAACGTGCCAAAAATTAAAATAAGTGCCAAAAACAATTATATTTTTAAGGCCTCTGGAATGAAATTTGCACTAAAAGTATCTAACATAATTCATGCTGTTTCTAAGCTTGTCGAACGCAATTTGAATTATGTTTCTTATCTTCATTAGTTTGGAAGTTACAAAAAATACCCAAAAAATACTAATATATATAATTTTTTCCCTTTTCCCTACCCCGTAAAGTACAAATTTTCATACAAAAACCAAAACTATATTTATAATTTTATAAATAAACAATTTTTGTGAAATATTCGATACGCTATATCTCGGAAACTAAGGCAGCTATCGACTTCAAATGTCTTACAAAAAGTAATTGGACACGAAGACCTACCCACATTTATACGATTCGGCATTTGTTTTTTATAAAACTCTTTTAATTTAAAACAACATTTGTTGTCTATTTTTATTTAAAGTTGCACTAAAACCTTTTCATATGCAAAGTTTTATGTGTCTAATGTAGTGTTTTTTCTCAACCTGTTAAAGGTCCAATTATATGTGACTTACCATAACGCCATAACCATAACAGTTACCTTAACAACAAAAATTCAATTGGTTTTTATGATTATGGCGTAATGGTAAGTCACATATAATAAAATCCAGTATTGCTTATAAGTTTGGTTCGAACAGCTGTTTACTGTGGTATGGTTAAGTCCCGTATAAATGAACCTTAAGTAACCTTAAAATCTATTTACGCCCTTTCAATACTTAGCCATCCATATATATATATACATATACACAAATATCAAATATTGATGCCGTAAATTTCTGTTGGACGTGAAATTTTTACAATAACTTTTATTAACTAAATTAGTTGCATTAAAGAAACAACTTTTGGCTTTTCTGTACACTTGCAACAGCATATGTACGTACAAAACTTAATATATGTATACGAATATATCCCCGTTTATTACTATTCTATACGACTTCTACAACTATTTATGAAAATATTAAATTATGCGAAAAAATATTGTCAATGATTGCATTGATTTTAGAATTGAATAAAAATAATCTTCCTTTTTGGTGAAAGACGACTCTCTCTACTATGTGCAAAACGAGCATAAGCATAACTTTTGTTAAACAAAACGAAAAATTATAATAAATGTTTTCTTCAACAAATTTTTGAAATTTTTTCCTGTACTAAAAACGTGATTGCAGAGTATTTATTTTCTTAGAACGTTTATTTTGCTTCTTAATTTTTTCTACAGCTTTTCTTTATTTTTCGTTTTATTTTTATCAATTGAAATTTCCAATTGAATAAAAGTCATGCACAATTGAAAACACAACTTTAAATGCTTTTAAGGTGGCCAGATATCTTTATTTACAGGTTGAAAGACCTGCAAGTCATTATTTATAAATTAAATATTAAATACAATTTATAATGAGTTGGTAAAACGTTTTAAAACAAAATGTGAATAATAAATAATTGAAATTTTCTTTTGTAATGAGTTTAACTATTGGCTTTAGCTTTTGGTTTGTAATTGTTGAAATAACTTAATTTTGTTTTTCTAACAGTAAAGTTCAGCTATTGAATTTTAAATTTCATGCAATTGTGATAAAATAAGCACCTTGTTCCTTTAATATTTTGCTATAGCTTTTATCTGAAAAAAGGAGGAGATCGAAGGTAGTGGCCAAAGCAAAGATCACCCCAATTCAAGGCAACGCTGAAAGAAAGTTCAAACCAATTGAAAAACTTGCTGAAAGTTAACAGAATGGCAGATCTAAAGAAACATTTATGTGCTGTTTTTGGAAGGAAGTTGTTTTTGTAAGCCAAATCAAAATACACATAAATCGTCTAAGACAATTACTCAATTGGCTTCGAAAAACAGCACATTAGAAAGTATAGACTGGACTCCTTAGACCAACAATTCTCTTTGGCGATCAGCTAAATATCTTAGAAGGCCCGTTATCGCAAAACCACCGTTGGTTTATCAGGGATGATCCGGGGCAAGAAATAACAAAGAAAAATATAATCTGCTCGCAAGTTATTTAAAGGACTTGTTCTGTCCCCATACAAGTACTGACGGGAGTTAATTTTCGCATGTTGTTGCTAGATGTCCTATAGAAATACATTTTCGATTTCTTAAATGAAAAAAATCTCCTGCCGTTGATAAAATAAGCAACAAACTCCTTTAAAAGCTACCCTTTACAGCTGAAAAAATAATTCTTTTTCTTTTTAACTTCACAATACGGTTTGAACATTTCCCGTCAATATGGAAAGTTGGTTAGTAAAGCTGATTCCTAAGCCTGGTAAAGATCCTTCGAATGTGGAGTTTTATAGGCCTATAAGTCTGTTACCAAGTATTTTGAAACTGTTTGAGAAACTGCTTGACTCCGATCATGAATGGCAATAACTGCATTTCAAATCACCACTTTTGCCTTAGAAGTCAACATAGAACCATCGAACAAACCCACAGGTTGATATAGGTTATAAAAAAAGCTTTTGAGGAAAAAAGTACTGTTCTGCGCTTTTTGTCGAGATCTTTCACGCTTTCGATAAAATATGTCATAAAGGCCTGTTAAGCAAAGCAAAGCTGAAACTTCCAGTCCATATATTGAACCTCTTAGGAAAGAACATAGTGGGTCGACAAATTATAATCAAAGCGGGAAACCACTTAGGTTGTTCTAAACTATTAGGGCTGGTGTTATTTAAGGGAGTATTTTAGGTTCAAATCTGTACTTTCTTTACACAGCAGATATGTCAACCAACAGTTTAACACACACGTTGACATTTTCTAAAGATACCGCTTTTCTCAGTACTCATAAAGACCCTAAAGAGGCCTCAAACCCCCTGCAACATACTTTTTTCTCCGATACGAGGAGCAACGAAAAAAATAAAACAAACAGTTTGAAGTTCAGTAAACAAAAAGCCTTTATTCTTTATTTTCTACTTTCTTAAATACTATTATTTTGTTTATTGCTGCATTTTTGTTATTGGAAATGCAGCTATAAAAAATACAAGTTAATTGTTTAAAATAAATAATTTACATAATAATTCTTAAGAACTTTGTCTGGTGCATTTTGTTAATTGTTGCATTTTCGTTGGTGAAAATGCAGCCCAAATAAACTAAAAACTAAAATGTTAAAATTCTTTGGAAAAGAATTAATTAAAATTCTTTGGAAATTAATATTTGGCAATATTGATACTAGTTGCATTTTTGTCAGCGGAAATGCACCCAGACAAGGTGTAACAATTCTTTGGAAAAAATACAATTAATAAAGTTATAAATAAAATATTTATTAAAATTCTTTGGAATTAAAATTCTTTGCGTTGCATAATGTTTAAAGCAATTATTGAAATTCTTAAGAAGTTAAAACAACAAATGTATGTATATTTGTATGACCAAAATAATGTTAGGGGAATAGTGGGAGACACTATAACTAAGGGAATAGTGGGAGACACTATAACACAACATCACGTAACCCAAGTTAAAACTGGTCAATGTTATGGGGTATTTTTAAATAAAGGAACCAAAATGTATCCACGTAACTTTAATTTTACGCAAGGAAACGTCCCCCCCCCCCCCCAATTCTTGTTTACCGTTTTGCTTCAATAATTTGAGACGAAATATCTTGGCTTTCACCTGGATCGCCACCTCACGAGGAAGTCACATATAATTAGATGCGAAGTTAACATCAATGAAACGTGAAACGTCCTAAATTCATTGGCTAATTGCAGAAACTCTGTGCGTGATTGAAAATTTCTACCCTACAACTCGATTTTGAAACTAATGTTGTGATACGGGGTACAATTATGGGGCACTGCTTTCGCCCTCAACATAGAAAAAATTTAACGCCGTCAAAACGAAGTCTTAAGAATGTATGTTAAAAACAGCAACATCCTCATGAATCTACAAGTTCAACTTGTTAAATGTAAAATGCTTTTGGTCCACCCCGACCATATTATACTCTACACCACATATTTGTATGGTGGCAATATGAAAAAATAAATCGATCATATTTTGGTTCATTATACTTGTTAAGGACGTAGATACACACATATTCAAAGCTTTGCGAAAATTATATAATATTCGAGTCATTTCACTGAAAAACTACAAATTCAATTAAAATTAGAAATTTGTAATCCCAAATCAATTTTTATGGATTCTCAGCTCGCCGAACAATTGAGCGTTTACATCAGGGAATGATAAGACATATCAAACATCAAAGAAAAAGAGTTTTAAAATTTGTAAAATGTTCATTTGTTATTTTGTGAAAAAAAGCTTATTTTAAAATTCGCTATGGCAACCTTATTTTAAATAAAAAAAAGTTTGGTATTTCTTATGCACAGTAATGCGTCAATGCAAACAACAATTTAAAAAAAGAAAAATCCAATGTCATGCCTGGCATTTTACTTTACATATTTATGTACAAAAAAACTGGTGGCATTTGATTCTGGACAAACAGATGTAAATTGATGTTAATTTAACAACCGATATTGACGGTCATACATGCATACATTTGAACGTGTATACAAACTTTATAACAAAATTATTTAAATATTAAATATGTTTGATCAAAAAATGTCCTTAAAATATTATTTGGTTTTCTCGAATTCATACCTGCAGGCATGAGAATTACAATTTCTTAGGAAAAATATTTTGCATTTAAAAGTACAGGAAAACTGGTAAAAAAATGAATTTTTAAAATTTAATTATTATAAATAATTTTGATTTAATTAGTTTTTTAAGGTATTTTTAACTTTTTTTAAAAAAAAGTTTTTTAGAAAATGTGACGAAGTTTTTTATTAAGTGGATAACTTTCTTAAACTGTTGAGAAACTTATAAATTAAAAAAAGTTATTTCTTTTTATTAACCCACAATTTTCATCCTCTTTTGGGCATAATTATTTGATTGGTGTCTTATTGGCACCAATAAGGCTTTTGGCACTGGTATAATTTTTGGTCCATATTTTAACATAGCTGCCATAAAAATGTCTCCGCAGAATAAGAATTTTGGGCTACAACTGACTCGAATATTACTCTATCCTCACAAAATTTTTCACATGTCTCTCCTTTATGCCGCTTACTAGTATGTTAAACAAAAATTTAATTTTTGTAAATAGCCCCATACAAATTTACTCCCAGAATAAGCAAGCATTTGGGCTAGAAATTGCTTGAATATTATTTAACCATCTCAAAATTTTGGGCACATGTTTATTTTTATGTCACTAACTGTTATACTGAATACAAAATTTTCGGTCTATTTTTTCATAAAGCCCCATAAAGCACATAAATGTTGTGTAGGGTATAATAGGGTAGGGGTACTTAATTTTTTATAAAAATTTAAATTATTTTCGGTACACAAGATAATTTTTTAATATGCCTACCTCCTAAGAATGGAAATTATGACTACAAAAAATATTTTTCCTATGTCATTATGAGCAGCAATGATGCTTCTTCAGTGTCTACCTACTAATAAGCGTTTAAAAACATACCATTCATAGAAATCATGGCCTTTTTTTTAAATAAAAGGTTTTAAATAAGAAAAAATGGTCACATCCTTCACATTGAAATCGCCTATATATGTTTTTCGTGTAAAAATTTTACGATATGTCAAAGAAGAAACCCTAATATATTTTTAGTTTCATATGTTGACATGAACATGGACATTGGCATTGACATTGACTTCGCGAGTAACTCTGCGGATTAAAAAAAAATTCTCGTGATTAATATTTTTTCTCTGTGCGCACGCTACTCACGTAAACATCTTTAGCTTATAGATATTGAAATGTATGAAGTATTTAAGCCTGGTACATATTTACCAAATAAATTTATGTGTAAATATCAATCCGTGTGTGTGCAAAAGTATTTTTATTGAAACGGTTCATATTTTGCCAGGGACACCTTTACCTTTATTCCGCACCCAAATTTGCATGCATTTAAGATTTTACGCACTTTACCAACACAAAGAAATAAAAAAACATTCCTATACATACGTACATATTAGCAATCTTCTTTCATTTTGGTTAAAACTTTGTATTGTTTTTGCAAGAAATACTATCAGGTTTGTGTTAATTTTTATTATTTTAAGTCAACTTGTGTTTTTGTCGATGTCGTTGCTGATTTACTAAATTATGTTAAAATTCAGGTTTTATATTTTAGCAATAAAATTTTAACTTATTTCTTTTGTTGAGTTTTTTGGCAAGTTTTTAAACATATTTTTTGGTGACATTTTAAATTCTAAAAAGTTGGTGTAATACCGTCACGTTAATAAATAATATAAAATTTATGTTCTTATACGCTTTTAACAAGTAAGTTTAAATATAAACTAACCACAAATGTGGTCTCTTAAATCCAAGTAAAGATAATCAGGTAAACCAAAAACTAACTAAAATTTTGCCTCTTTGGCAATCTAACGAAATAAAAAAAAAAGCTGCTGGTTGTCTGAAAATTTTAAAACGTTAATAGCAATTTTAAGGCATAATACTGACATTGCATATGATACTAAAAGCCTAGGAAAAATACAATTGCAGACTTTAATTGGGTAATTCAACATATGTATAACAGTCTTTATTTTTTTTTTTTTTTTTTTCATATATTTATTATTGAATCTTCGCCTGTGGCGAACTAACAATAAGTGTTCAAATCTTAAAACTAGGTAGTTAATATAAGTCCAGCCAGTGCCAGACTAAAATTTAAGTTCTTATATTAATTATCAAGCTTCATATAAGCGCAATAGTATCCCTCCTTTTCAGGCGGGTGTGCCCACTATGTTGCAGGATGTTTCGAGCGAGCGGATTTGGATGTGTTTCCAGCTTATTTAAATACTTGTCCACATAGTTCAGGATTTCGCATTTAACTAGTGGAACTTGTAGATCCTTGTGGATGTTGCTGTTTTTAACATACCAAGGAGCACCAGTTATCATTCTTAGGATTTTGTTTTGCCTGCGTTGAATTTTTTCTATGTTGGATGCGGAAGCAGTGCCCCATAATTGTATACCGTAGCACCAAATTGGTTTCAAAATCGATTTGTAGAGTAGAAGTTTACAATCAAGACGAAGCACAGAGTTTCTGCCGATTAGCCAATGAATTTGTGTAGCTTTAAGTTTCATTTGCGTCAACTTCGCATCTATATGAGGCTTCCATGTGAGGCGGCGGTCTAGGTGAATACCAAGATATTTTGTCTCGGTTCGTTGAGGCACCATATGGTTGTTAATAAGAATTGGAGAGCACGTTTCTTTGCGTAAGGTAAAAGTTACGTGGGTACATTTTTGTTCATTTATTTTTATTCCCCATAACTTTGCCCATTTTTCAACTTGGGTTACGTGTTGCTGCAATTGGTTTGAAGCCTCTTTAGGGTCTTTATGAATACTAAGAAAAGCAGTATCATCAGCAAATGTCGACGTGTGTGTAAAACTATTGGTTGGCATATCTGCTGTGTAAAGCAAGTACAGAACTGGACCTAGTATACTCCCTTGAGGTACACCAGCCCCTATTGTTTGAGAAGAACTTATTTGGTTTCCCTCTTTGATTTTAAACTGTCGACCGGTTATGTACTTTTCTAGTAGGTTGAAAATATTAGCTGGAAGGTTTAGCTTTAGTTTGTTTAACAGGCCTTCGTGCCATACTTTATCGAAAGCTTGAGAGACATCTATAAAAAGCGCGGAACAGTACTTTTTTTCCTCGAAAGTTTTTCTTATAACCTGCACCAGTCTGTGAGTTTGTTCTATTGTGCTATGTTGACTTCTAAAGCCAAATTGGTGATCTGGAATGCAGTTGTTTTCATTCAGGATCGGAGTAAGCTTGTTTTTAAGCAGCTTTTCAAACAGTTTTGACAAAGTTGGTAACAAACTTATAGGCCTATAAGACTCCACCTTAGAAGGATCCTTACCAGGCTTAGGAATCATCTTAACTAAGGCAACTTTCCATATTGGTGGAAAATGTTCAAGCCGTATTATAGCATTAAAAATAAAAAGAATTATTCTTTTTGCTGTAAAAGGTAGCTCAATGAGCATTTTGTTGCTTATTTTATCAACGCCAGGAGCTTTTTTATCATTAAGGTTAGAAATAGCTCCTACCACATCTGAATATCGGAAACGTATTTCTATAGGACGTCTAGAAACAACAGGCGGTAATTCCCTCACGTCAGTGCATGTATTAGGAGTGAACACGTTTCTTAAATGGCTTGCGAGCAGATCGCATTTTTCTTCATCATTTCCAGCCCAGGATCCTCTTAGATTGCGCAGTGGTGGTTTTGCGATTACGGGTCTTTTGAGACGACTGGCTGATCGCCATAGAGAATAATTTGTTTGAGGGGTTGCGTCTAGACCTTCCAAATACTTCTTAATTGATGCAATTCTGTGTACCTCCAGCAAGTTTTTTAAGCGATTTGTACACTCTTTTAGCTTCGTTTTAAGTTGGGGCGATCTATGCTGTTGCCATTCTCTTCGCGCTCTCCTTTTTTCAGATAAAAGCTCCTCAACATCGACGGAAAAAATTTTGTTGTATTTGACCTGACGGTATGTTGAAGAAGCATGTTCAACGGCTTCTTTAATGTTTTCATTTAGGATATTTAGGCAATCATCGATTTCTTGGGGAGTTTTTAGTGGTATGTGTTCCGAGCAGTGAGAGCTGATATATTTTTTATATTTTAGCCAATTTACTCTTTTTGATAAGAAAAAATCACTAGTTGCTATTTGGTGAGGACTGCAAATAGTGATAATTGTGGGTGAGTGGTCAGAAGATAAATCCAAGGAGGCTACAGCCTCAATAAGGTCCGGGGATATACCTTTTGCCACGCCAAAATCTATTACGTCTGGAATTTTATTATTGTCCGTTGGCCAATAGGTTGGTTGTCCAGTTGAAATAACGAAAAGTCCTATTTCCGACACTGAGTCATACAAGACACGACCTCTGGGACTAATTAGACGGGAGCCCCAGTATGTGTGCTTGGCGTTATAGTCTCCAGCAGCTATGAAGCGGGGACCTAATGATTTGTAGAAACTGTTGTACTGATCCTTCGTTATGGAGAATCTGGGTGGACAGTAAACTGATGAAATAACAAGGTTATGGAAAAATTCATCAATGCAGACGTTCGTAGCTTGGATATAACATTCCGAGAGGCCACCCAACCATTGGTGTTTAATTCTTGATTTGATTAGAATAGCCGAGCCACCACATGATCTATCCCTAGGATCCTTTGAATCGTAAAAAGAATAACCACTAATTTTAAAAGTGCTTCTAGATGTCATATGAGTCTCAGAAATACACATAACATCGATTTTTTGGTTCATCAAGAAATATTCGAGCTCGTTTTTGTGTTGGCGGATGCCGTTTGCGTTCCAGAAACAAACCCTGAGGCAGTTCATGGTCTTTTAAGCATAGCCTGCAGAAAAGCAGACTGCATTTTTTGCATTTCTTGCATCATGTTGGACATTTGCGCCATAATCTGCGTAAATTGTGTGACCATATTGTCAATTACGGCTTCCAGGCGGCTAAAATTAGGCCCGGTTGGTTCGCTAGTTGGCACTTCTTGTTGTGTTGTAGGCTGGGTAGACTTACGTGAATTAGGCTGGTTAGACTTTAATGCGGCGGCGTAAGAAACTTGATTTGTAGTTGGTTGTGCCAATGGAGGCATATTTGTAGTTGGTATATTTAAAGGCTGGGGAGGGGCAGGAACTATTTTCGGCTTAGTTGATCGCTTAACTGAATTAAAAACAGGACAACCTCTATAGTTGGCAGTGTGGTTTCCCCCGCAGTTGCTGCATTTCTTTATCCTAACAGTCTTTATGGGGAAATTTATTTTTCTTATTTAAAAAATGCTTTTTGAATGCGACCTAAGGAATGCTGCTTTCTATGTCTTTAGAAACCAACCTCCTGAGATAGTTTGTGCATTCCTTTATTTTGGTTTTAAGTTAGAGCGTTCTATGACCTTAGCATTCTCTACGGGATTTTCTTTTCTTAGAAAAAAATATGTTCCCCATCTGTTGAAAAAGGTCTGTTGTACATAACTAATTTAACGGAAGTAGAAGAAACCTATTAAGCGGAACTTAGACAGTTAATAATACCTTCAGAGTTTTTAGTGGTACGGTTTGCGAAAAATGAGTGCTGATATTTTTTTTTTTTATTTTTAGGCAAATTCACTCTTCGATATAAGAGAAAATCGCTAGTGACGATATGTTGAAGACTGCAAATGGTGGTTACTGTAGGTGAGTGGTCTGAAAACAGATTTAGTGAGGCTAGAATCTCAAAACTGTTCCGGTGATGTATCTTTCGTTACGCCGAATTTAATGAGATCTAAAATTTAATACTGGTCAATTGGTTGTCTCTGAGCGGCAAAGTATAAACATAAAAGTGAATGCGGAGCTTATTATTTCATTTGTACAAACCCGACCGCTATTATACCGATAAATTATGGAGTGAAGTTGGTGAAATTTGTGGTTGCACAGAGTTGCCCCTACACAAGTGAAATGTAAGACCGTAACCCATAAATTTTTTTTCGCAAAAATGTTTGTGGAACATTATGACACCTTATCTCCACCCCCTAACAGGGTTGCCATAAAAAGCTTAATTTAAAAATTTTTTTTAAAATCGCTCCCACAGCCTCCAGGGTTCTACCACAAAGGTAAAATGTAAAACCGACCCCAGTTAGTTTATCCTCCCAAACATTTTTGTAGAACATACTTACCCTCTATCTCAACCCCTAACATACTCCTACAACTTTTTCGGATTTGCCCCTAGAGAAATAAAATGTATCACAGATCCCTATTAGTTTTCCCTCCCAAACAAATTCTTAGAGCATACTTACCCTCTACCTCCGTCACGGGTTTGCTATACAAAATTTACAAACATGATTTAAAAATGGCCACAGTTTCCTTTAGAGTCGGCCTTTGAGAAATAAAGTGTATGACCGACCCTCATTAGTTTCCTCTCCCAAACATATTCCTAGAACATACTTACCCCCTATCGCCACGCCCTAAGGGGGTTGCCATACAAAATTTGAAAAAAATAAAGTAAAAACCCCTACAACTTCCGCGGAGTCGCACTAGAGGAATAAAATTAATGACAAACCCCTATTAATTTTCCCTCCTAAACATATTCCTAGACCACACTTACCCCCTATCTCTACACAGAAAGAAAAACCACTTTGTAAAATTAAGAATTTTATTCTTGAATTAAGCCAAAAATATTCTTGAAATTTTTAAGTATGACTTGTACTTAAATTTTCTTAAAACAAGCCTATTCGGATTGCTTCAACAAATTAAGCAGAAAAAAAATTTGTTTCAGTATATTATTTTACATTTAAAAACAAAGTGTCTCGGTGGCCTAGAGGTAGCGCACTTGTGCTGCAGTGCGGAAAAATTCCTACGTACGGTAAGTACAAAAAATTAAAATTTTCTTCCGTTTACGGCTAAAATTAATCTTTTTTTGGCTTACATCAAGTACAATTCCGAACTTAAATCAATCCTTTTTTGGATAAATTGTGGCTAAAAGTAAGAATTGCGTGCTAAAAAAATCGTACTTGGAGTAACAAATTTCGTACTTGGTTTAAGAAAAACCGTACCTTTGACACCGCTATGGCTTGATTTAAGTGAAGTTTACTTAGATTATTTTTTGTGTGTATCACCTAAGGGGGTTGGCATACAAAATTTATTAACAAAATTAAAAAAAAAAATTTTGTGTAAAAACTTTCGACCCCTATTTAAAAATTGAAAATATTTCCTAAATAAGAAATCGGATAAAAATAAAAAAATAGGTTCGGGGTATATGCATAGTCTTTTTGAAAAATATGGCCCTTGGTTGGTCCCATCCTTATCAGCCTTATAACTAAGTTTTCCTCAATATTGTTTTATTATTTGCAAAAGTTTTTTGTACAATCATAAGCTACCACTTGCCCATTATAAGTCCAACTCTCAAGAGTTAACCTAAATGTATATAAACATATATTAATGTATTGGCACTTTATAAATAATAATGTTTGTAAAGTTAAAAAGGGAAGGCTTGACCGACTACAGCTTTCTTACAAATTTTTTTTTTTTTGTTTTTTCAGTATTATTGTTAAAGCTTTTGTGTTTCTTTTAGAATTGTTTACCCATTTGTATTTTTATTTACTTTATTATTTTTCATTCTTTTTTCATTTATATAATAACATTTTGCTAAATTTCTTTCAATTAAATTTAAACGTGACGGAAATAAAGTTACTGCCAGTATTAGTTTTAGCAGCTGCACAACAAATATAAAATCCAGTTTTTTTGACAAACAACAGCTACAACAATTTAAAATAATTTAAGACCAGAACAAATAAACTTACAGCAGCACTGACGTTAAAATATAAAATTATTGAAACGCACCAAAATTTGTATTTTATACTTTTTTATTGTTAAATAAACGCTTTCGTTGCCCTGCATTTTTATAAAAAAATGCAATTTTGTGCAGTGGAATGCACATTTATTGCATAATAATCTCTATTTTATTTTATTTTCTTGTTAGTTTAGCCTACCTACACGCTCTACACATATTTATAAATTGGTTTTTTTTAATTGTTTGAAACAAATTAATTTGTTTTTAACTTCATGCTCTATTTTGTATATATTTTGGTAATTTGCTACAATACATTTACATTATTTCCATACATATTTTCATTCTTTAAATGAAAGTTATTTGGAAAAAATGGAATTTGGCTTAATTATTTTTATTATTTTGAACTTTTCTTTAATTTAAATTAAGTTTCAATGTTTTAATTTTCCATTATATAAAATTTGAGAGCGGTGTCATGTAAAAACTTTTAAAAATAAGGTATAGGGTGTCTGCCGGAAAGGTATACTTCTTTGTTTGCTTATAATATTTGAATTAATGAAAGAGAATGGGTCTTATATTAATAACTGTTTTATTTTATGTCGGCAAATATGTATGAAGTACAATATTAGATACATCTCGGCCTCTGTTAGCCTCACAAATGCGAGCCCTTTTGAGCACATTTTTCATTACATTCTCTCACATTTCACGCGGTATTTTATTAACTTCTTTGCGAATATTTTGTTTAAAATTCTCCAGCGTTTTTTGTTTGTTTATATAAGCCATTCTGCTTATTTACATATTCATTCAATTGAAAATGTGCCTTGTCACTCATTATGATTTTTTCATGAAAATCGATGATTGGTTTTGATGGCATGTTTTGACGATTAAAACACCCTGGTTTACCAAATATTGATTCATAATAAATTTGCAAGGTCTCTTTTTTACGACTGCCAAGTATGAACTTCAAGACTAATTTTTACCAAAATGGCGGCATAATAAAGTAGTATACCTTGCCGGCGGACACCCTGTATTAGAAAACAGCTTATCAATATTTTTAAGGCTGGTAAAATGTAAATAAAAGGTTGTAAATTGTGAATACTCTTAATTAAAAAAATCTACCTTCTAAAATGTAGTTTTTAGAAATGTCATGTCTAGAATTTATCTCGTTGGACGTACAGTAAATAAACCAGTTATTAACTAATTTACTATGAAGCTTAAAAAACCTAATGATAATGATAGCTGAAGGTATACAAACATAATTCTTTTGCACGAGGGTTGTCATTCGTTTTGATAAAATTACATTCAATTTTCGCTAGATTTGTAAAATGTATACAAATTTTAACATACAATATAATACACTATATTATATATATAAATTAAAAATGGTTTAATAATTAATTTTTTACTTACCACACATAATGCTAATGTTTGCTTTTATATTTTAATTTTATCCTTCCTTGAAAAATCTGCAAAACACAAAAAAAATTAAGTTAAGAAATTGTTGATGTCGAAAATCAGTGTAAATTAATTGGTTTAGTTAATTAATGTCTACCAAAATTATTATACCCTTCACATAAGTTAAAAGGGTATATATAAGGTTGTCACTCCGTTTGCTATTTTTGTTAATATCCATCTGCGATCACATAAAGTATATATTTTCTTGGTTCTTATAGATAAGGAAGTCGATTTAGTGATGTGCTTCTGCCCGTCAGTCCGTGCTATGGTTGAAATACACTTTTTAAGGTCCCCCGATGTCGACTAGACCAGTAAGTGGTATCAAACTATCACAAACATCTGCGAAGAAATGGCTATACATGTAAATATGTTTGCAGGTGCATAACAATTTATATACATATATTTATTTATTTGCAATAAATGTGAAATATTTGAGTATATATTTGCCAAAATTTAATAAACTGATATATTTGTGTATACAGTTTTTTTGTAAATAAATACAAGCCGCTTTCAGCTTTATTGATAAAGTACCTAATAGGTTTGGTATTTGTGATAAATGTGATAAACAATAGCTAAAGTTATAAATTTACCTCTTTTGCTATAAATACAAAACTTACTAGGCACTTTACCAACATACTGCCTTGTTTTACAATGAATTCAAATTTCAGGATGCCGGAAAATTACCGGATCCCAAATTCATCCCGGAAACCCGGGATTTCAAATTTTAGAAACTTGAATCTCGGGATTTTAAAATCTAGCACCTTTTGGCATTTATATTTTCTGCTGAAACGATATAGATGAATTGTTTTCAAAATCTGAGTATCAAAACAGAATCAACAGCTGCAATAGTTTCAGGGATAAATTTATCCTATCCAAACCAATTTTACTAATTTTAAATTGTGATCTGCTTAAGAGGCATTACGGTTTAAAATATTGTAGGCATTTATTGTGGTCGGCTGTCAAGGTACAATGCAGCCACAAAAAAAAAAATAACAGCGTGATGTCCCTCATAAAAATCCCTAGTGCGTTCTTAGCGCAAGTAACAAAATGAACAATAACTTTTGTCTCCGTTCCTATTAAACGGAAACAAATTAGTGAGTGAGTTAGTATTTATATTCGAAACCAAACAAAATAAAAGAACCGGTTTATGCGATATTCGAAAAATGGTGATTTCAAAACAAACGGCTTCAGTACAGCTAAGATCCGGTTTAAATCGGTGGAATGATAACCGTTTGAGAACTCTTGCATACTATTAGGGTAACGCAATGATGTATTTGAATTAATTATTCGCATTCATGTATCAATGCAAATGTGTTGTCGAGTGCCAGGTGCTTTTCGTTTTCTTTATTTGATTAATCACTTTGAATTTATGAGATAAAAACCAAGTATACAATGTATGCCAGACGTTTTCGTAAAATATACTCTTAAATAGTTTATGGCTCATATGTATGCCAAAGAAATTTATGGATGAATGTTTGATAAAGAACCTACATAAGAATGCAGATTTGTATAGGATAGTGATGCAAGAAGCAAATAGAAAATTAAAGTATTTTTTTATCAAAAGGGGAATGAGTCCAAATTAAACACGTAATTCCAAAACTAGCTTTTAGCAGGTTTTTAAAACAAAAATTCAACAAAAAAGCTTAATTCATTTAAAATAATTATAATTACACAAAAGGTAAAAAAAAACATATTTACTATAAAAATAGTTTATGGTTTCCTGTTAAAGCAAAGCACGATATTTGCGTCAATTTTAATTTTATTATGTATATGCAACGATACTAAACCGTTAAGTCTGTCCTCTTTCACAGTCGATCTCACCCATGTTTTAATACGGCAAAGGGTGGAAAATGTCAGCCGCAGCTTTACTGACCGGAGTCAAAACAAAAATGAGAAATAATTTTCGCAAATTTGGGTAAATATTTGGGTCACATCTTGCTAAAACATCCATTATATTTTCTGGGCGGTCTTGTTAGTCAGTTATGAAATTAAAACTTCTAAATCAGTAAATGTAGTAATATTCTAAAGCAAAAGCTAAGGGATGTTAAACAAATAAAGAACGTCTTTTGAGAAACGTGTTTTTAACTCTTGTAAAACAGATTCAATTAAGAGTATCTAGCCCTCGATGCGGTAGTACTTGTATACTTTGACATATGCAAAATGATTGATTTCTTTCATATCTTGGCCCTTTAACTTAAGTTCTCATACTGACATTTTATTTTTAGCTTCTTCAAAAACGGTTTTTAAAATTTTGTTTAGGCTTAATTCCTTCTAGTCTCAAGACACATTATCAAGGTTTTTATAACAAATGATCCTCTTTGTAAATCTATATCCTCCCTTTGTAGAATAAAACTAAGCGGTTGTAAGGCAGTAAGTATATCATTTAGAATATGTAATCCGAAAATAAATTCGCAAGTAGTCAGAAAAGTTCTTAATAGTATGGCTTTTGAAGACGTTTCCACTCGGATATCTTTTTTAATGCCTGTATTATGTGCTCTTATTTTACTGCAAACTGTAGAACTGAATAATTACCGCCCATCGTGTTTAGCTAATGGAAATAACTTTGTACCTGGATATTTCAGAAAAACTGCATTACGCTAAGGATGATGTTGGTTTTTTTTAACAAACGATACAACTTTTTGCATTATTGGTACCTTGTTGTCTTTCGTGAAGAAGTTGTTAAGTCTATGGAAATAGCAGGATGCTTGTTTTGCATTTTATGCCGTTCCTTGTACTTTTTTAACTATGCCATTTTCTGCCAACTTCATAGCGCACCCGTCAGTTCCAATCCATACACAATTTTCCAAATCTAAACCAACGATTTTCCAAGCTCTTAAAGCTACTGTTCCCATTAACAGACACTTCGATGTCATCGCCAATATCATTTAAAACCTCTTAAAATGCGTCGATAAATTCTTTTTAATAACTTTTGGTTTTCGTTAAAATACCTCAAAGCTAAAGAAACTTTTCCTGATAAATTAGCGGTTTCGAAAAATTTCTTCCGAGCTTTTATTTTCAGAAGATAGTAAACGGCCATCATATGGAGCTCATTAGAACGTCTAAGTAACGGGGGCGTCATTATTATTTTCCAGAATTGCAAAATAATTTTGGGACGATGTTAGCTTTTCTTTGTCTCTCAAATTTTTGCTGGTTGGATAGCCTCTGCGAATTTGGGGCTTCTGCCCCTTTTAATTATTTTACGTAGCGGTCCATCCCTACCTAGATCTAAGGAGCACACGCGGAAATTGGTTTAAATGCGTCTTTAGCAGCTGTAGATACAACTCCTGAACTTGATAAAGATGACAGCGATAAGAATTTTTAATCATTAAAAAGAGATTGGGCTAAGTTTGTCCCTTGCTCATTTTACTTTTTTGAAGTTTGGCGCACTTGAACTTAAATTGTTTCTTATTATTTTCGGGTTTTTACTTAAATAGTTTTTAAGACCATCAGGGAGCATATTACGGCATTCGATTCGAATAAAAATTTTACTCGATCGATCGAGTTGTCAATGCTTTTAATATAGAAATTCTAATAAAAATTTTTTTTTTTAATTTCGATTCGAATCGAATACCGTAATTTTCCCCAGGGTTTTCAATGATTTCTTGCTAACGCTTGTGGGGCCTAACACAATGTAAGCATTTCGACTGTCACGACGAATATTGAAACTCATTTACAGTTCGCTCTTTTATTTGGTTTGTTTTTATTTTCTCTTTTCACTAATGTCTGTATAATAATAAATTTGCTCGTAACCTACATATTACTAATATTTTCGCTAAAATTCATGCCCTCGTAGCCATCGGCGATATCAAAAAACTAGACCTTCTGCCGATGAAAAATGATTTTCAGACACCGTGCGGTGCATGATTTTGTTATGTAAAGGTAAGTTTTGTGATAAAAACCTTTAATTCAAGGAACACAAATAATTTTTTAATTTTTCAAAATAAAAAAAATCATGCTTTTCTACTCTGTAAGATTCGCATGGAGAGAATTTTCTTCTAATAAAAAAATCATCTAAATCAGCTTAAGCTAAATCGCATCAAAATATGTGCAAATAAAGGTATCCAGTCAAATCTTTCTTTCAATAATAAAGTTTCATTAATTCACAGGTTACATGGAAATGAGGTTTTTACAAAAGAATAATGTCATACGTATATGCAAAAAAAATTTATATCAAACAATTTTTCAGATAATACTTAGTAACTAGTTATTTGATATATTTTTGTTAGCACATTTGTAAGTGGGGGTAAAAAATTTTGGGACAACTAAAACAAAAATAACTAGTTATTCGGTCCAATAGTATCTACACTTAAAAAATTTTTACAGTATCTGACTGTAATAAATTTTATAAAAAATTTGATCGTGTAAATCTGGGGCCAAATCGTCGCATTCGATTCGAATCGAAATTAAGAAATTCTTATTAGAATTCCTATACTCAAAGCATTGACAACTCGATCGATCGAATGATATTTCGATTCGAATCGAATGCGACGATTTGGCCCCTGGTATTTGTTAATTCTTTTCTGATACTTTTTGTTTTGCTGTAAATGTCAGAAAATTAAGTTAATTTTAGAAACTTATGTAAGTTAATTTTCTTAAGTCTCAATTTAAATTAATTTAAAGTAGCATTTCCAGTTGACTTTACATAAATAATTTTTGAATGTAGTCTGCCTGCATATCCAATAATTCTTGCTAATCTTTTTCCGTAAACAAAGGTTTTGCTGGGAATAAACATTTTACATATTATTTTGTCAATGCAAAACTATAATTTTAAAACAATAATGTTTGCGCTCTTTAAATTAAATGAATTAAATAATTTTTTAAATGAAGATTTGCATGTTTTATCTCTCAATAGAAATCATTCAAAGTTTTGAACACATGTATGTATGCGAACTCAGGTGGTTGTAAATAAAGCTTAAAGCAATGCCACAATGCGGTTTGCTTTAACTAAATAATTTTCTTCTTCTACAACACACACATATATTTAATATATCATCTTTAAAACATACTACCCTGGCAACACTAGTGGGTGAGTACAAACAATTTCAATGAGTTTATTAAAAGCAGATAATTAGGAAATTTCTTTGAATACAAATATATTTTAATTGGTGTGCACATACATATGTATGTACTTATGTTCACAGTTACTGCCATGTGCACTCATTTTTTATGTATATTTGTAAGTTGTGGTGTTAATGACCTAAATAATAGGTCAAGGCCATTCAAGATGTTTTATATTAAAGCAGTTTGTTTCAGATATAAATTATGTAACATCAAAGCCAAAAGCTCAAGTGGGTTAAAAATTATCAAAAGATAATTATTTTTTGAGACTTGCTTAATATTATACCCAAGATTTTGTTTCTGTATTTATTTAAATATTTAATCCACGTTCAGGAAAACTGAGTAATCGTACTTTTTATACTCTTCTGATAGTGATTAGAGTGTATATTAGTTTATCATTCCGTTTGTTATTTGTTTATTTTCCATTTGCGACCTCATAAAGTATATTCTTATGTATTCTGGATCCTTATAGATAGCGAAGTCGATTTAGCCACGTCCGTCTGTGTGTCTGTTTAAGTAAAGTTTTCGGAGGTAATTTAAGTACTACGGACCAGCTATTGGCGTCAAACTTTTAGAAATATCCCTGAGATGATCGGTATTTCAAATAAGCAAGATCGGTTTACCACGGACCTTAATATAGGCAAAATACTGCGCTTGCCCCAGTTTTTTGGAACAAATATCATTAAAAAATATGTAACAAATGTAAACAACTGGCAACGCTGTTAAGCATACATATACATAGATGTGAATAAATACGCATTAAGTGCGGATTGTTTTTATGAAAGGAGTTTGGCAGTTAAAGCTACTATCGCTGTTAACACTCTTGCAAAGACAATTGGGATATTCAAACGGTATGCTATCAAGTCATATTGTCTTAAAGTTTTAATATTTTACAATAGTTTAAGAAAATTGTTGTTGTCCTTAGAAGAAAAAAAGTTCTATAAAAATAAGACTTTTTGAACTGTGTTTATTGTTTTTTCATACCCAGTAGAAACTCTTTAGTGAAGCCGTTGATATAATTAACAAGTCGAAGTTATTATTTAAAAATATTTTTGAAATTACTTATTTTTCCTTTTTCTCCAGCAGATGATTCAAATTTAAAATAGCACACTTAATTGTGAGCAGATGCTCACAACAGTAGTATTTTCTCGTTTTATTTTTTTAAGACATATGGCTTTATGACTACCTTGTGAATACCCTAAATAAATAGATGCACATAGTATCATATGCTAGGTAAAAACTCTGCAACATGTTTATGCAACCAGACAAGTTTAATTGTTGGTGGTATAGTTTTGTAGCTATGTTTATGATTTCGTTTCGTTATGGTTCATTTTTTTCATGAAACATTAATGATTAAAGAGTTGCAAAAACACGTTGCTAGGTTTGTACCTAGCAATACGTGTGTACTATTTTGCTTGAGTGGTTTTCTGTATTTTTAAGAGCCATATTGTGCTGTTATGCCCTTTTCATAGTGGTAAGGGTATATTTCAGTTTGTCATTTTATTTTTATTATTTTTAAATATCCATTTGCGATCCCATAAATTATATACATATGTATATTCTTAAAGATAGGAAAGTCGATACAATTGTTCAAAGTGAGTTTTCTGATACGAAAACTATGAAAGCGATGTACTTTAAGCCCACCACAAATAATTATAGTGTTTACAGTTTCAAAACAACTTGCCTAAAACAGGTGACTGGGTAAACCAAAAGACCCATATGAAAGGTGTATAAAAATCGGCACAGCTGAATATAGCGCTCTCACTTGTTCAATTATGTGACGGTTTAGGGCATTTTTATCAAACATGAAATAGTAGGAATTTTTAAGTAAATATACATACGTATATACATAAATGATTTTCTATGGTTGCTTCAATATTTGAAATAAAAAACATTTGTTTGATTTTAAACAAATTTTCATTTCTTTTAAAAAAATAATCGGACATGTTCTGCATTTCAAAGTATACTTTTTATGTTTGATATTCTGCAAAAGTGCTGATTTGCTGGATGTTCAAACAAAAACGAAAAAGAAACGTAAAAAGTATATTTCAGAACACCAACCATTTAGTATGAAGTGATTTCAAATTGAACGTTGAATACAGAACATGTTTGAATTTCTTGCGTTTAAGGTAGTTAACGTGTGAAATCGCCCATATGTAAATATATATACAGGTGTGCTGCCTTTAAACAAAGTGCTAAATAAATTAATTTTGATAAAAACATTATTACTTACATTGAAAAAAATTATAGAGTAACTGATAAACGAAAACAAATAAGAACAAAAGAAATTAATTGTTGTTACTGATAGTCGATGTAGGGGAATACAAGTTTTAAAAAAATACGACAACAGAGCAAAATGTTTTATCTTTCTTATAAAAAAACACAACTTTAAAAAGCAAATAAATGCGATGACGCGCAGCAACTAGAGGGTTCAACAATTAAAACAAGTAAGAAATTTTAAGTTTGTCAAGCCCGAATATATCATACCCTACAGCACAATTAACTTTATATTAATTATTACTGTATGCACAAATCGAATGCGGTCAAGGCAACTGGAAGTGAGTGAGGTAAACTTAATTTTCGAGTAAAAGTAAACAATTTATTTTTGAGCTATTGCCTTTAAGGCTTAAACCGATAGGATATTTGTGTATGGGCTACAGCGAAAAATTTACCGGTTAGAATGCTTTGTCTTTACGGCAAAAAAACAAACTATTCAAAATTTCATATGAATATATTTAAAAACGCTCCCTGTAACTTGTTTTCAAAAATACATGGAAACCCAACAGGACGGGCGGATGGACATGCTTTCGACTCATAAAGTTATTCTGTATCGATCCGTATAGCTTCTAAGTATGTACATATTACTAAACCAACCGACTTTTACTTTCGGGCGTGTCAAACATCTGCCCAAACGCATAATACCCCTACGGCATACATATGTGGTGTTGATATATTTAGTTAAAACTAGTAAATATTTGTACAAACGTACTTCAAACCAATAAACTTATTCGAAATGAAAACACAAGGAACCCCTCAAAGAGAGGTAAAGAATAAAACCAAAACAAAAAATTTTAAAAGAAATAACAATCAATTTTCCTAAAAGTTAATGTGCTTGATGTTATTCTTCTCGTAACATCAAACGACATCAAAAACAAGCTGTATAATAATAACTGTGTCCTTAAAATCAAAAATTATATTTTAAACGTTTTTCTAAAATATAATTAAAAATACACATCGTCAGCTCAATATTACAAGATTGAGTATGTAAACTCAAAAATCTAAGGAAAACTTACTTACATACATGTTTACTGCTGAAATCTGGCCCACTTTTAAAATACCATTAAGACACACTGTTGCTAAAGATGCAAAATATGTCCTACAAAAATTATCACAAATAATTCAGAAAAATTATGAGCTAAAAATGGAAAAAAATCTGTTCCATACGACCGTTAAATATTGAAAAAGCGATATAAAAAGCACAAAATTCTATTGTTGTCGCATTATAAAATCGATATTTCAGCTAAAACTCGAATGAAAAACTGAAGTGAGTTTAATACAAAAAATTGTCTTTAAATTTAACATTTTTTTTGTTCACAGTCCCCTCAATTATTTTTCTTTTAATTTTTATAAACCCCTATTGTATGATATACAATAATAAAAAGCGTTTCGTTCCATCTGAGAGATGGACAAATGCTTGTCCGTTAGTCAAGTGTTGCCAAAGAGACTTTTAATAGAAAAAAGCATAGTTTATATGAAAAATAAACTTCGTCCTAACTTACAAAATAAAAACAGAAGGAAAACACTGATACCGTATACTTTTCTCTGTTACATGTAAGTTAAATAGGTGATGTTTACAACCATATACACTACTACCGTTCAAAGAGTACTGATGATGAAATTGCGTAGCTGCTTTCGAAAATGCATTCTACTCGGCTAGTAGCGGTAGAAAAATCAGCTTTTTTCAAATTGAAAGTTTCTTTAAACATTAACGGAAAATAATAATTTCTTCTAATAAAAAAGAAATTATATGAACTAAAGCCAAACTAAAAATCAAAAATTTGTATTAAAAAACAATTAGTTCAACAATAAATAAAAATTAACATATAACTCACACACGGCACGGTGCAAAATGATCTTTAATAATTTCTATCAATTTGTCGTTGACAATAAAAGAAATTAAAAAGTGATTACCCCTATTGTATGATATACAATAATAAAAAGCGTTTCGTTCCATCTGAGAGATGGACAAATGCTTGTCCGTTAGTCAAGTGTTGCCAAAGAGACTTTTAATAGAAAAAAGCATAGTTTATATGAAAAATAAACTTCGTCCTAACTTACAAAATAAAAACAGAAGGAAAACACTGATACCGTATACTTTTCTCTGTTACATGTAAGTTAAATAGGTGATGTTTACAACCATATACACTACTACCGTTCAAAGAGTACTGATGATGAAATTGCGTAGCTGCTTTCGAAAATGCATTCTACTCGGCTAGTAGCGGTAGAAAAATCAGCTTTTTTCAAATTGAAAGTTTCTTTAAACATTAACGGAAAATAATAATTTCTTCTAATAAAAAAGAAATTATATGAACTAAAGCCAAACTAAAAATCAAAAATTTGTATTAAAAAACAATTAGTTCAACAATAAATAAAAATTAACATATAACTCACACACGGCACGGTGCAAAATGATCTTTAATAATTTCTATCAATTTGTCGTTGACAATAAAAGAAATTAAAAAGTGATTACCCCTATTGTATGATATACAATAATAAAAAGCGTTTCGTTCCATCTGAGAGATGGACAAATGCTTGTCCGTTAGTCAAGTGTTGCCAAAGAGACTTTTAATAGAAAAAAGCATAGTTTATATGAAAAATAAACTTCGTCCTAACTTACAAAATAAAAACAGAAGGAAAACACTGATACCGTATACTTTTCTCTGTTACATGTAAGTTAAATAGGTGATGTTTACAACCATATACACTACTACCGTTCAAAGAGTACTGATGATGAAATTGCGTAGCTGCTTTCGAAAATGCATTCTACTCGGCTAGTAGCGGTAGAAAAATCAGCTTTTTTCAAATTGAAAGTTTCTTTAAACATTAACGGAAAATAATAATTTCTTCTAATAAAAAAGAAATTATATGAACTAAAGCCAAACTAAAAATCAAAAATTTGTATTAAAAAACAATTAGTTCAACAATAAATAAAAATTAACATATAACTCACACACGGCACGGTGCAAAATGATCTTTAATAATTTCTATCAATTTGTCGTTGACAATAAAAGAAATTAAAAAGTGATTACCCCTATTGTATGATATACAATAATAAAAAGCGTTTCGTTCCATCTGAGAGATGGACAAATGCTTGTCCGTTAGTCAAGTGTTGCCAAAGAGACTTTTAATAGAAAAAAGCATAGTTTATATGAAAAATAAACTTCGTCCTAACTTACAAAATAAAAACAGAAGGAAAACACTGATACCGTATACTTTTCTCTGTTACATGTAAGTTAAATAGGTGATGTTTACAACCATATACACTACTACCGTTCAAAGAGTACTGATGATGAAATTGCGTAGCTGCTTTCGAAAATGCATTCTACTCGGCTAGTAGCGGTAGAAAAATCAGCTTTTTTCAAATTGAAAGTTTCTTTAAACATTAACGGAAAATAATAATTTCTTCTAATAAAAAAGAAATTATATGAACTAAAGCCAAACTAAAAATCAAAAATTTGTATTAAAAAACAATTAGTTCAACAATAAATAAAAATTAACATATAACTCACACACGGCACGGTGCAAAATGATCTTTAATAATTTCTATCAATTTGTCGTTGACAATAAAAGAAATTAAAAAGTGATTACCCCTATTGTATGATATACAATAATAAAAAGCGTTTCGTTCCATCTGAGAGATGGACAAATGCTTGTCCGTTAGTCAAGTGTTGCCAAAGAGACTTTTAATAGAAAAAAGCATAGTTTATATGAAAAATAAACTTCGTCCTAACTTACAAAATAAAAACAGAAGGAAAACACTGATACCGTATACTTTTCTCTGTTACATGTAAGTTAAATAGGTGATGTTTACAACCATATACACTACTACCGTTCAAAGAGTACTGATGATGAAATTGCGTAGCTGCTTTCGAAAATGCATTCTACTCGGCTAGTAGCGGTAGAAAAATCAGCTTTTTTCAAATTGAAAGTTTCTTTAAACATTAACGGAAAATAATAATTTCTTCTAATAAAAAAGAAATTATATGAACTAAAGCCAAACTAAAAATCAAAAATTTGTATTAAAAAACAATTAGTTCAACAATAAATAAAAATTAACATATAACTCACACACGGCACGGTGCAAAATGATCTTTAATAATTTCTATCAATTTGTCGTTGACAATAAAAGAAATTAAAAAGTGATTACCCCTATTGTATGATATACAATAATAAAAAGCGTTTCGTTCCATCTGAGAGATGGACAAATGCTTGTCCGTTAGTCAAGTGTTGCCAAAGAGACTTTTAATAGAAAAAAGCATAGTTTATATGAAAAATAAACTTCGTCCTAACTTACAAAATAAAAACAGAAGGAAAACACTGATACCGTATACTTTTCTCTGTTACATGTAAGTTAAATAGGTGATGTTTACAACCATATACACTACTACCGTTCAAAGAGTACTGATGATGAAATTGCGTAGCTGCTTTCGAAAATGCATTCTACTCGGCTAGTAGCGGTAGAAAAATCAGCTTTTTTCAAATTGAAAGTTTCTTTAAACATTAACGGAAAATAATAATTTCTTCTAATAAAAAAGAAATTATATGAACTAAAGCCAAACTAAAAATCAAAAATTTGTATTAAAAAACAATTAGTTCAACAATAAATAAAAATTAACATATAACTCACACACGGCACGGTGCAAAATGATCTTTAATAATTTCTATCAATTTGTCGTTGACAATAAAAGAAATTAAAAAGTGATTACCCCTATTGTATGATATACAATAATAAAAAGCGTTTCGTTCCATCTGAGAGATGGACAAATGCTTGTCCGTTAGTCAAGTGTTGCCAAAGAGACTTTTAATAGAAAAAAGCATAGTTTATATGAAAAATAAACTTCGTCCTAACTTACAAAATAAAAACAGAAGGAAAACACTGATACCGTATACTTTTCTCTGTTACATGTAAGTTAAATAGGTGATGTTTACAACCATATACACTACTACCGTTCAAAGAGTACTGATGATGAAATTGCGTAGCTGCTTTCGAAAATGCATTCTACTCGGCTAGTAGCGGTAGAAAAATCAGCTTTTTTCAAATTGAAAGTTTCTTTAAACATTAACGGAAAATAATAATTTCTTCTAATAAAAAAGAAATTATATGAACTAAAGCCAAACTAAAAATCAAAAATTTGTATTAAAAAACAATTAGTTCAACAATAAATAAAAATTAACATATAACTCACACACGGCACGGTGCAAAATGATCTTTAATAATTTCTATCAATTTGTCGTTGACAATAAAAGAAATTAAAAAGTGATTACCCCTATTGTATGATATACAATAATAAAAAGCGTTTCGTTCCATCTGAGAGATGGACAAATGCTTGTCCGTTAGTCAAGTGTTGCCAAAGAGACTTTTAATAGAAAAAAGCATAGTTTATATGAAAAATAAACTTCGTCCTAACTTACAAAATAAAAACAGAAGGAAAACACTGATACCGTATACTTTTCTCTGTTACATGTAAGTTAAATAGGTGATGTTTACAACCATATACACTACTACCGTTCAAAGAGTACTGATGATGAAATTGCGTAGCTGCTTTCGAAAATGCATTCTACTCGGCTAGTAGCGGTAGAAAAATCAGCTTTTTTCAAATTGAAAGTTTCTTTAAACATTAACGGAAAATAATAATTTCTTCTAATAAAAAAGAAATTATATGAACTAAAGCCAAACTAAAAATCAAAAATTTTTATAAACTTTAAACCAGGGGCCAAATCGTCGCATTCGATTCGAATCGAAATTTCACTCGATCGATCGAGTTGTCAATTCTTTAAGTATAGGAATTCTAATAAGAATTTTGAAATTTCGATTCGAATCGAATGCGACAATTTGGGCCCAGATTTCCAAAATTTTATTCGGATTTTTATGGCATTAAAACACTGATGTCAAACGTGTTAACATTATTTTAGAGAATATATCGGAATATATCTTAATTGCATTCCACTCTTCATTAAATAAAACTTCAAGTTAGTTTTGAAGCTCAACGAATTGTCAACGTAATGTAGTTAAAAAGTACTTTTTTTTAAAACACTCAATTCTCTTTTATATTATATTTAATTTTTCTTTTTGTTTTTTATAACAACCAACCCCTATACATGTTTTGCATTGTGATGGTGTCAGGAAAATCGGTCATGGAAAAAAAGATAGGGGGGGGGGGGGGGGGGGTATTTTTAATGGACCTTTGATTTAAATTTCTGGTTATTATCTGTGACAGGAAAGACGTATTTAGAAATTTTATTCCACATACGAACCATGCGACTAAAGGGCGTATTCTCGTTATAATGCGTAGTGTGATTCACTAGCCAGTCAACCACACATGGGTGTGCTTTTCTCGAAAGACGAGTATAGCGGAAAAAATTCCGGGTCTTAGGAGCAAGTTGCCTAATCTCTTTCACTGTTGTATCGATTGAATTGTAAAACACATCCCACATTGCGACGATGTTCAAGTGAATTGAGTTGGTTAGATAGCCCAAATTCATCCAAGAGCACCTTCACTCGATCGTGTAGCTAACTAGTCTTTGGAGCACATGGCCATTTATGAAAGTTCTGTTCAATATTCGGTCGAATAAAGGTGGTAAAAATATTGAGATCAAGAGATCAAGGGGTGTGAAAAAATTCCTGCACCGTTGTTGAAAACCAAGATAATTGGATGTTTCCTTAGGCACAAAAAAACATGTTCCGCCCAGAGGACTGGACCTTCATGCCCAGAACATCAAGAGCTTCGGTCTCCCCAATATTTCTGCTATTCATTGATACAGATGAGGTGGTATGGTTTAATGTGCGCTTATGTGTCAAAAAGCAGTATTGGGTCTTACGGGCATTAAATTCAACCCTATTCGTGCAGCCCCAATCGAAGATTAATATTTGACCACGGTTAAGTGTGTTATACATACTCTGCCCCATAGCTCAAATTTCTTAAGAGCTAGGCATGTAGCTAAATGATTATGAATGGCGTACGCTGCTGTTGTCTGCAAAGAAATAATAAGGATTTAAAGAAGAACATTCAGAGAGGAAACAAATAGATTGGAATAGGACGGAGCCTTTACGTACCCCTAAATAGTTTTTAAGCTCTTTGGAAGAGATTCAATCTATAACCACTCGAATAGTTGATGACTGAAAAAACTCGATGTTAATCGAAAAAAATTATCACCTACGCCAAAAGCATCAAGTTAAGATTGAAGCGCACAATGCCAGAAATATTTAGAGCCATCATTTACTTTCGTCAAAATGATGAATGGATGTACACCGACAGGTTCCGCGTATAATGTCCTTTACGAAAGGCGTATTGGCAGTCACTTAATAAACTGTTAAACTCTAGATATTTGACGAGGTTATAATTAACGAAACTTTCCATAAGCTTGAAGAGCTCTGAACAAGTAGCTATTGAGCAGTAGTTTTCAGAATTTTCCGCCTTTTATTTTTTGGGGGGTAAGCGTAACATTAGGTTTGTTCAGCATGTTGGAAATATTTAGGCATGGGCTTAATTGCTAAAACGTTAGCTTATGGGCACGCCTGCCTCGAAAACCATTTTCTAATATCAGTGCTTGTATACCATCCAGCCCAGGAGACTTACTTATGTTGAGATTCAATTCCACTAAGTGATAACGAATATCAAAACTATGTATATGACCACAAGGAAATTAAACCGAAAAAACTGCATAATTTGCTTAGCAACGAATTCAGTTTTCATATGTTTTAACTACAACAATTTTACCAGAAGCAACATGAAAAACATCTGCGTTGATTTTGATTGTTTGTGTTTTGTTTTATAAAATATAGCCCCTTCATTAGATGTTACAAGTGCTACAAATCCTTTACACCTCTGCTGTGATGAGAATATGTATGTTTTTAAAAGGGTTTAAAAAATAAAAATTTTTACCCAACGCTTGTCAAATTTTTTATTTGTATTCTCTTCTACTCAATTCATTATGTTCTTACATAATGGGATTTTGTGTTATTCTACAAAATATATTGACATGTCGTTATAAATGTATTACCATGTTCGGTAAATCTCGAAAACTATTTCAGCTATTGATTTTAGACCTGCTCAAAGATAGTTCTACTTGAAAAAATGGTTGGGAAGGAGCAAAAGGAAAGTAGAGAAAGTAGTTGGATAGTAGGATAAACGATCAAACAGAACATAACGCTTTTTCTATACAATTTGACGTAAAGTCACGCTGCCAAATGCAGTTATAACTTTGAAAAATAAATTATCTCAACAATTTTGCCACACTTTTATTAAGTTTCATACATTTTTTTAAACAAAATCAAATGTTTTGGAGAAGAAAATTAGGAACAAAAGAAATTTTAAAAAATATTTAAAAATGCAATTAAATAAGAAATTTTGTAAGTTTATGAATGAAATTACTAATTTTATGGTAAAATTAAATAAGGAAGTACAAAAGCATGACATCTTGCGATTGCGAATATACAACAACTTGTATTTAAAAGAAGATTTGTAAAGAAATTTTGAAAATTTTTAATCTACGCTCGTGTTTTGCAGCCAACGTTTTAGTTATGGGCCTGTTTTCTCTGAGTAGCGTTTTTGCTTGAAGATGCAAACATTACCATTAAGGCCAGACTATAATGAACGTTGTCAGAACAAATTAAACATTAATTCCGATGGTTTCATCTAAAGGCAACAGTCTCCCTACTTCTATATCTCAAATAATATTACAAATTCAAATATTATTTTGCTGATCTCGATCTTTAAAGCTATGAATCTTCTTATAAATTTTACCAAAAATATAAATGCAAACAACTTGCTGCAACTACATTACCGATGAATCCTTTTTTATGTTACAAAAAAAGTAAGACTGCTATATTTGCCTTTGACGAATGTTATTTACCTTTTAAATTGGTCTTTTTGTATCCCCAGTCATTTGATCCAGCCAATTTGCTTTCAAACTTAAAATATTACAATATATCACTTTCACGGCAATCAGACTATGTTACTTGTAACACGTTACTGTAACATGTTACATTAATTTGTGGGCGAAGGGAGTAGAGAAGGCAGAGACGTTACAAAAGTAACACGATTTCTAATTTTTATGTTACTTTTTAACGTTTCTCTTTTGACGTTTTCGTTTTTTCTTCTATATTTCTTTGTTCTCTTTCGTATATCAAACAGGAATGATCAGTCAATTAATTAATTGAGAAATGCACTTAAGAGAAATTCTTTTTTTTAACAAATATAAAACGAATAATTATATTTTCTTTGACACAAATAACAAACATATACACAAAAATATGCCATTATAATGACAGTCAAAACGTTCAAGAAGAAGAATAAACAACGAAACCAAAACAAAAATAAAAGAGAGACAAGTTTGTAGTAACATAATGTAAACGCTTGAAGTTTTTTAAAGTTACTTTAAAACGAAATAAGAAAAGAGTCATGTTAAAAGTAACATAGTCTGAATGCCGTGTTTGTGGCGGCCTTAGAGCCGATAGATGTCCTAGCCTTTTACATTGAAAACTTTTCAAAGCTTTTACTCTTTGCGCTCCTTTCTAACCAATTTTTCTTTAAAAACAAATAAATCATTCGAGATATTTTGTGCTAAAATTTTTATAATTACTGTATGGGGCTTGTATAGGGGCTAGCAGTCCTCCTTCTTAGTACCTGTGCCAAGTTTGTGGCAATAGAGGCTTTACTTAATGAGATATGTAGGCATATCTATATGGATTTTGTCTTCAAAAATAGGTTATTTTAAGTTTTTGCTTATATCTCGTTCGTTTGACAACTGATTATGCTGATACTAAACATCATTCAGTCTAGAAATATTTCTGATAGCTTGACTCTATTTCTAGTCTGTCGAATTTGAGTTTTTGTCTTAAAAACTTCAATCTAATTAAAAATGTTATATAGAGTTGTCACAAATAAACAAAAAATGTTTAACATGATTAGGAGTATATATTGATTGAACCTTCACTGCTTGAAGGTGGTCATATACCAGGGTGATCAGCCGGTCCAACCACCAGTTTTTTGCACTTATTTATTTTATTTTAATCTTTGATTTTACAACTTTCGAGCCAACCGATTTTCTTCAAACCAATCGGTTTTTTATATATCCCTTTTTGTAATTAACTGAACATGTTTAAAATTTTTTTTATTCTTTTTTAAAACTCTTTAAGTATTTTTTTGAATATTTTATGAATAAGTTAATAATATGGCAAAAACATTCAAACCGTTGCAAAATACATACATAAAGTACACTTTTTTGGTGGTTTTATAATGAATCAATTTTTAAAGATACCTTAATATATAAACATATTCCAGCAGCAATATCGTACAATATCCACTTCTAAAATAGCAAATTTAGGTTTAGTTAAAAAATTAATTTGTTTTAAATTCGTTCTTATGAAGCATTAGCAATCGTATTGATTAGCTAAACGGGGTTTGAAATTTTTACCTATTTGAAACCCGGTCTTTAGAAAAATACAAATAACCTTAGTTTAAGCATACATACGTTCACACATATGTACCTATGTTTGTATGTATGCACATACATAGATTTTAATAAAAAATTCGACACAGCTTGGTTTATTTTAAAATAATAATTTTTAATTAACGTGTTATCAAAATAAAGAGAAAGAAATTATAAAAATGCCTCATTATACATTTTAATTATCTCTGAAATTTTTCTAAAATTTTTTCAATACATATTTATATGTACATATGGAGATACATACATACATTCATACTTAAAAGTAAGCTGTCTTTTAATAAGAATGGCTTGTATTTTTTGCTTTGTTAAAGCCAACTTTCTTACATTGGCTCAAGCACTTGTTAAGCACAACAATTTTTAAAGCTTTTTTATTGTTCCACCAATTTATTTCTTCTGGACAAATGTAGGTACACATGTATGTATGTGTATGTATGTACATGGTTTTTACAATTTTAATTTCTCTTTCTAAATATCATGTATTTTATTATTAAAAATATCGTTTTTATAAAAATATTGTGTCTATGTATGTATGCCTGTATGTTCTCATATTTTGATAATTATTTAATATTTTTTAATTTTTACCGTTTGTTTTGTTGGACCTTGCTGTTAGATTATTACTTAAAATTTATTTATTTTTTTTTGGTTTTTATTATGTTTTTGTTTATTTAATTGTGCTGTTTTTAAGTTTATTTCGTTCAAAACCACTTAAACGTAATCGGTATCAACTTACTTATTTCACGTCTTAATTAACACTGAGCTCAAAACAAAAAATATCGCAAGCAAAATACTTCACTTATATAGCAAAAGTTTTTTGGAGTCAGTTAAGTCAATAGCAATACATACACAATATTTTTTTTATTAAGTACTCACGGCATTATGTAGTTCCGTTGACGGTAATGATCGAGTTTCTTAGCTTATCCAGGGATGCCGTTATGCTATATTTACTAAATTGCTTTTTAATTCGTTTTTAAATGATAAGGCTGGTACTAAGTTTGGCCTTAACTTTAGGCAGTTGTAGCAAGTGTTTGAACAAACAAAATAACTGAAATTTAGAAACATAGACATCGACAAGTAGTCTAAATGTTTTATTTAGCCACTGAACATACTTCTTCTACCTACTGTCGTCAGGCCAAATACAACATAATATATTTCGCCGCTGTGGAATAGCTTTTATCCAAAAAAAGAGAGCCCGTAGAGAAGGGCAAAAGCGTAGATCACCCCAACTTAAAACTAAGCTTGAAGAATGTACCAGCCAATTAAAAAACTTGTTGGGAGAACACAGAATGGCATCACTAAAGAATCACTTGGAAGGTCTAGACGCCACACTCCAGAGAAGTTATTCTCTATGGCGATCTGCTAGACGTCTAAAAAGACCCGTTATCGGAAAACCAGCACTGCGTAATCTGACAGAATCCTGGGCAAGAAATGACGAAGAAAAAGCGGTCTGTTCGCAAGACATTTAAGGAACGTGTTCACTCCCAATACATGGACTGACGTAAAAAAATTACCACCTCTGGTTCATAGACGTTCTATAGACATACGTTTTCGATTTTCAGATGTTGCAGAGGCTATCGCTAACTTAAATAAAAACAAGCTCCTGGAGTTGATAAAATTAGCAACAATATGTGTTGGAAACTGCTTTTTACAGCTTAAGTAATATTTTTTTAATTTTAACGGTACAATACGGCTTGAACATTTCCCGCCAATATGAATAGTTGTCTTAGTAAAAATGATTCCTAAGCCTGGTAAAGATTTTTCGAAGGTGAAGTCTTATAGGGATATATATCTGTTACCAACTATGTCGAAATTGTTTTAAAAACTGCTTAAAAACGAGCTGGATCCTACCTTGAATGACAACAGCAGCATTCCAAATTACCAAATTGGCTGCAGAAGTCAACATTGCACCATCGAACAAACCCACAGGTTGGTACAAGTTATAAGAAAAGCCTTTGAGGAAAAGAAGTACTGCTAAGCGCTTTTTCTCGATGTCTCTCAAGCTTTCGATGAAGGTCTGTTAAACAAACTAAAGCTAAACCTTTCAGCCAATATTTTTAACCTATTACATAACTGGCCGACAATTAATGATCAAAGAGGAAAACCACTTAAGTTGTTTCCAAACTAATAGGTTCGCTGTACCTTAAGGGAATATACTAGGTCCAATTCTTTACTTGCTTTACCCAGCAGATATGCTAGCCAACAGTTTTACACACACGTTGATATTTGCTGATGATACCGCTTTCCTCAGTATTTATAAAGACCCTAACAAGGCCTCAAACCAACCACAACATTACGTCACCCAAGTAGAGAAATATGCAAAGTTAGGGTGATTAAAAATTAATGAACAAAAATATACCTACGTAAATTTTACTTTTCGTAAAAAACATATTCCCCCGTATTTATTAACAGCCATATTGTGCTTTAACAATTTGAAACGAAAAACTTTGGCATTCACCTGGATTGTCGCCTTACATTGAAATCACATATAGATTCGAAGTTGACACATATTAAACTATTTAAATAATGGGTAGATTCGCACATTAAATAAAATAAAGTTAACACAAAAAATACACCAAATTACTTATTTTTTATTAGCCAGATTCTAGATCACATCTTAATCGACGGTTATTATATAACAACACGTTTTTAAAGA
Source organism: Melanophora roralis (assembly GCA_963583895.1). NCBI lineage: Eukaryota > Metazoa > Arthropoda > Insecta > Diptera > Rhinophoridae > Melanophora > Melanophora roralis. Next base: position 87,950,735 of record OY757187.1, on the reverse strand, counting down.
CATAAAAAGTGCTTCTTATAAAATATAATGATCTTGAGTTGTGACAGTTTTTGATTCAGTATCCAATGCTTCAAAAGAGCTTATTTTTTTTATAAATGCTGTTTATTTCTGAGCATTAGAAACATTTATTTTTACAAAAAAAAATTAAATGTTCGTGGTAACACTGTTCATAGCTGGTAAGCGGGTTTAGTAAACTTGTTCACTTGTTAACATGTTGTGTGGCGTTTGTTTGCGTTAAAGGTATGCTGTTATTGCTGGTATCAGCTGCTGTCTTAATACTGCAGAATATTTAACCAAAAAAAAGTTGCTTACCTACAAAGAGTGACGTCGTTGCCATAAAACAGTGGGACTGCTAGCTAAAATTATATATATTAATTAAAGTTTTAGATAAGCTTTCAAACAGATATTATTTATTGCGGATTTTTAATACCAAGAGACTTTCTAATAGGTGTGAAAAAAACAGTAACGTTAACGTAACACTTGTGTCAATGGCATAAAAATTAATATAAGCCAGGGATCGTGAAATTGTGCAAAAAAATAAAGACCAAAAAATAATGTTTATTTCCCAAATAAATTTTGCCAGAAATAACAGTTATTTTTTAATTTTTAGTGTTTTGAGTTAAAATAATTATAATTTTTTAAATTTAAATTTTTTGCCAAATATGATTGTCAAAAATTGGTATTTTTTTTTTGCAAACCACCCTGTGTATTTAGGCACATACCTCCTCATAAACTGCCATCCCCGCGGTATTTCCGCTAGGTATTACTTCGCAGGGCCTGTTGGCATTTACACCTCCTCCTCCTGCTTAGGCCATCCTACCCTTTTTGAATTCTAAAATCCTTTATTATACTGGAGCACACTCCGCTAAAGGCTCTCCAGTTTCCCACATTCCTTGTCACATACTGAAGAAACTCCGATGGGTCCGTCATACTCACACTCTTCTTCAACGTATCTCTGACATCGGAATACGATGTGTTCTGGGCAAGCTGTAGAAATTGCATGCCCAAACCTATGCAAGTATTGTCTACAGGCGCCGTAGCTCGTCATATTTTATGTTAAGTAGTAGTTTTTATCCCCACTCGTCTACCATAAGCCTACATACGCTATTTTCGTGTTTAAATTAATTGCCACTTACGATTTGCCTTCAATATTCTTTTAAGTTGCTTTAAACGCATACGTAAAGCCAATAAAGCTTTGTTTTTTTTTTGTTGCCCTGTTGAATGATCCCAAGGCCGAAGAAATTTGTTTTTTTCTAAAAAAGTCTGTGGTTTCATCAAAAATTATCGAACATTACTTAGCTTCGGCAGCGCTATTTTTTATTTTTTCTAAAATACGACTGTGATAACAATTACTGACACTGTGTTACGGGTTTTTTTTTAAATTATAGGTTGCATTTAAGGTGCCCGTTTTTAAATGGGTTTTTAGAATATCATCGCTAGCTTCCCTACAAAGTCGCCAGAGTGATTGTTATATAACTTTAAAGTTGATGTCTTCCGAAGTTAGCAACGTACCTTAGTATCGGTGTCACGAAGTGGCACAAAATGCTTTCCAAGAAAAATTATTGTTTTTATGATCGATGCCAAACCTTTTGGACTTTAAAATTTTTAGTTGGAATTAGGCAGTATAAATTTGATTGACAACCTGAAGCTGGAAATGATCTTGCTTCTTTTAAAACAGTTTGAATAATTTTCTAATCGTTTTGACAACCGAGCAGATTTTTGACATTTATAGCAAAATTGTTACCAAGGCTTTAAGCCAAACATTTTTTACATTCTTCTTCGTTTCACGTTACAAATAGTATGAAATATTAACAAAAAAGGTTCTCTCTTATACATATTTTTTTTAATATTTCCATTAGCTCCCACTGTGCACAGCTCTTTTGAGTGTTAAAGGTAACATGCATTTTCTGCCTACCAATATACAACCACAACTAAGCGATTAAGCTTTATCACGACAGTCTAAACCACGATAACAAGCCCACAACTGTGGAAAATTTAAATATTAAAATACAAATAAATGTATTTGTGTGCATATTACTTCAATTTACAAGATTTTATTTCTACATTTGCTATAAAATTATGCTTTAAATGCTTTAAAACTTTAAAAACCAAAAAATAATAATAATTTTTACGGTTTTATCGATCCACTAGCAACATGATCTTTGTCTGTCAACATATTTACAGTGTCACATACTAAGCCGGTAGTTTTAAGTAGAGGTTTTTAAATTCCTCCTACTCCCTCTTTTGTGTTTTTCGTTAATTGGTTGTTGTTCGGCTGGTTTTGTCTAAACGCAACAAGTTGATCTCCAACAAGCTGTTGGCAGAGTTATATTTAGCTTTAGTCATGGCACATTTATTTGTACATGGCCATATAGAATTCCGCATAAATAATATTAAACCATCTCTTAAGAAACTACTTAGTAACCAGACGGAAGAGTAAAAAATCATAAGGCCTAGAAAAAGCTAATATTATGTTGCATGGGAGGTAATGGAATCATTTAGTTTAGGTTCATTAGGAATCTAGTTACAGCCATAATAAATGATGTATAATTTTTTGTTAGTTAGTAAAGTGCATTTGGAATCTGAGTATAACGAGACCAAGGCCAAAAATTGCAAATCAGTAAAAATTGTGTTCATTTTACTTCTGCAAGGAGCATAGGGCCATCTGTTTTACATTAAAACTACATATTTAAGAAGAATTTTTTCCAACCAAAATATGTATTTAAATGGTTTTGGGCAAATATCTAAGCGCAGTAAAACAAAAGTCTAGGTTTCGCTTATGTTATACCATTCATGTAACTAGGTTCCATCCGTAAACATAATTTCATAAAATCGTTATAGTGGCAATAACTATTTTAAATCTTAAAAGTTTTTTTCAATGGAGGATAAAAAATCAAATAGTAAAGGTATAATCGATCAAGGCCGACCATGTTATATCCTTCACCACTTTTTAATTTAAGGTTCCGCCACCGTTTAAAGTGAATTTCGCGAGTGCAAAGTATTTTGTATGGGGTTATGTTAAGAAATCACGCGAACACATTTGACCTCATTAATCAGCACTAATCGATATATTTACATATCGTCGTCGAAAATTTAAAACTTTTTTTGGATTTTACAGTATTTGAATTTTACAGAAGATGCAAAAACCTTTATTTTATTTTAGGATCCTTTTGCATTTTACACAACTTTCTTCCCCTTCTTGAGAACGGGTCTGATAATTTTAAATTTCTAAGTGGCTTAAAGAATTTAATCTTATTTGAAACTTAATTTCTAAAAAAAAGAATTGTTAAAAAAAAAATAATGACACATTAATTGGAGCTTTGAACATAAAAACGTTATTTTTCATCGTAGAGAACTAAAAATTGGCAGATGCATGTTAATTTATCAAAAATTTAATTTTGATTTTTAATGATATATACGTATGTACATATAAATTTTTGTGGTTTTAAAATTTTATGCGTTTAAGGCGTCTAAAATCACTAAAAAAAATTTTATTAAAAAAACAGCATTAGTGTCTTAAAATGTACAGCATTTGGTTTTTTGTGTTCCAGGTAATTTGGCTAACTTTGGCAAATTTAGAGAGCAATTTTCTTCTTACTCTCATTTGTCCGAACAAGAATATTTTGAAGCTCTCCTAATACGCAATAATGTCAAATTTGCTTTTACATACATACCAGAGACTGGCTTACTCAGAATAAAATTTGCTCATAATTTAATCATGATACGAAAACCTATTCAGTTTGGCTATTTTGTTCAAACGTATCACATGACACAAACCAATGCATGATTTAAAATCATTTCATTCAATCTGTTGTTGTTGGATTTTTGATTTTATTCAACGTTCAAAAAAATCAACATAAATTCAATCGTATCAGCATCAGTGAATGAAACTGAACAAAAAATTCTAGCATTTAAGGGATGTTGCTTTTAATGAGAATAACAGACAAAAAAATGGCGCCATGCTCATGGTTTAACGTTAGGTCACGTAGTCGTTTCTCTTTAACATTGCCAGCAGTGTATAACGACGGCTTGCCATAGTTCTTGTCATATTTCTTGTTTGGCACTAAAGGTTTCAAAAACAGTGCTAAGTGTTAGTAAAAACTTCTCTTTTGGCTAAAAATGATCGAATAATTGTGTTAAAATTGTCAAAAATTAAATGTTTATACTTTTTAATATTAAATTAATTCACCATTATGCATAATTAACGTCAAGTTAATAGTATTTTAAACGTTTATGCATATAAAAACACTTATTTTTATGTGTAAAATTTTAATTAGCTGATGTAATGTGATTTGTTTTTCAAATATGTTTTTAAACAATTAAACATTTTGTAATATCAACTTAGAGCAACACTGATAAAGCTTTGACAAAAGTACAAAAAACACCAGCGGGCAAATTACGGCATTCAACTCGATTCGAAATTCTACTCGATCGATCGAGTTGTCATTGCTTGTATTAACAAACTTTTTAAAAGGTTAATTTTTATTTTATATGCATACCTTTGGTTTGTTTTTAAAATAAACAGAAAGCGTTCACGTCGACGACTTTAAAAATTTTAAAAAATCATAAAATACGTAGAAACTTTAAAAGAGAATTAATAATAATTAAATAAAAAAATTTATTATGTAATTCTGGAAATAGTTAAAAAAAAGTTTATAATTTCTCCTTTCTGAACTTACAGTTTTCAATTCAAAATGAGTAAAAAAATTATAACTACTTATTTTAGCTGTTATTTGTATAAAAAAGTATCCTTAAAAATTTGCTAAATATATGTGTCGTTCAAAACTTATACAACGGCAACTCTGCTTCTTTCACAGTTTTGTTTACTCTGATTTATTCACTAGCAACCGTTTATTTGTTAAATTCAATCATGTGAGTAAAACTCACACAATGAATAAATTCACAATGAATAAATTCATGCTTTGACCAAATGAAGCTGATTTTATTCAAGGCAGATTTTTATTCAACTCATTCTAATCACTTAAAATTTTAGCATCAGATTAAATCAAGAGAAAATGTGATTTTGCTATTCTCTGATACATACATACATGCATACATACATACGTACATATATTTGCATAAATTCTTGAGCCAAAAGTGTCAGGTAAACAGTGCCCATTATTTCAATAACAAGTCGATGACTCGCGAATTCCTAACACAGGAAAGAAAAAAATATGATTCTAATGCCGTTAATTTGAACAACCCCGTATAGCAGCAAGTGTCAAAACACGCCCACTTGACGTTATCATTTTAAAATTAAGATATTTGAAACTGGTAGAGCTGCGTTATTTTGCCGGAACAGCGTCGCTCTCATTGTCTTTTTTTGCTTGGGCATATATGTACGTAAATATCCGTACGTACATTAGTATATTTGGGTAATTTAGGAAAGTAATTAATTAGGAAAGTAATAAGTATACTAGCGAATCAGCCAAACCTACCAGTACACCTCACACTGTAAACTGATGCAGGGATTGAAGGAAGGTCTTTGAATCGATGGAGCGTTTTCAGCATTTTTAAAGGTCAGATTCTCATATCGATATCCGTATTGGGAAGTGATTCTAGGCGAGGTGCTCTTATATATAAGCAGTTTATTTTGAAAGTGACATATGTCACTTTTTCAAAAAAATCGAATTAATGGTAACACTAAATACAATTGATGGGTATCTTTTTATATCTATAAATATCTTGACTTAAAAATAAGTGGCTTATGCCACTTTCAAAATAAACGGCTCATATATGATATGATGTATCAATGTATTTATTTTAAACCTTAAATATTGATTTTTAGTTTTATTGAGTGTCAGGTTATGATGTTTAAAAAATATATTATTGCTATTGAGGTTAAATTTATTATAATCATACAAGTATGTACAATATTTGTAAATCTTGTCAAATTTGCTTGATCTCTTTTAAGACGTTAAAAGACAAACGTATTAAAATTAAATCTAAATATAAGACAAGTTTTTTTGTTTTGTTAAAAAACTTGTTTAGCATTTATCTTGCTCAAATTTATATTTATTTGCCACGTTAGTGACCTATGACATTTAATTCATATGAAAAAATGTAGAACACTATGTGTATGTACCCTGTTTACTTATACTCCAAACATAAGGTATCCCTCTTTTATAAATGTTAACAACACACAAACAACTAAATTTTATATCACCTTGCGTTTTTAAAAACAATGATCTACAGGCTTTTGAAAGGCATACAATTAATTTTTTGTGTTTCAGTGTTTCTGGTTTAGAATTGCAAGAGTTTTTTCTTTGTTTAATAGCAAAACAATGTCAAATATTTATTATCACAAAAAAACAAAGTAATATGCGATAAGAGTAAATAAAAAAAAAGCATTGTAACATAAAAACACAATAAACAAAATAAAAAATTAACAAGTAAGAGCGCTATATTCAGCTGTGGCTGATCTAATATACCCTTCATATTTTTATCCATTTCTTTACTTATAAATTTTTTCTAATTTTAAAATAGGGATCGGTGTCATATTTAAACCCTCTTTGTTAAAATTTTGTATGGCAACCTTATTAGGGGGTGATGATAGAGGGCAAGCATGCTCAAAGAAAATTTTTGAGACGGGGAACTAATGGGGGTCTGTCGTACTCTTTATTTCTCTAAGCCTGACTCTGGAAAAGTTATTGGCGTTTTTACATCATTTTTCTTAATTTCATTTGGCAAATCCCTTAGGTGATGGAAAAAAGAGGTAAGTATGTTTTAGAAAAATGTTTGGAAGGGAAAACTAATTGGGGTCTTAAATACATTTTATTCCTCTAAGGGCGACCCTGGGGAAGTTGTAGGAGTTTTTACCCAATTTTTTTTTATTTTGTATGGAAGTCCTGTGAGGGGCTGGAGATTGAGGGTAAGTTCGTTCCACAAAAATGTTTGCGGGAAAAAACTAATTGGGGTCAGTAATACATTTGGCCTTTGCTGGAGCACTCTGGAAGCTGTGGGAGCGATTTAAAAAAAATTGGAAAACATTTAACTTTGTATGGAAACCGTTTTTGAAGACGTAGATAGGGTTTAAGTATATTCCAAAAAGTGTTCCTGAGGAAAAATTAATGGGAGTCGATATTACATTACACCCGTGTATGGGAAACTTCGGAGCAGTTGTAAAGATTTTTATGAACAAGTTTTAGAGAAATAAACAGAGGTACTCATGGGTTTTGGTTTATATCTTCGGTCAGTTATTTGTCGGTTTTGCTTAGTTTCTATAACGATTCGCTTGCAGATATTTCTTATAGTTCAATAGTATTAAGGGGTCTATGCGACATCGGGGGGCTTCAAAAAGTTGATTTCAACCCTAACACCGACATGCGGGCATCGACTTTCCTATCTATAAGGACCAAAAAAATATAGACATTATTGGGTTGCAGATGGATATTAAAGAAATTACAAACAGAATGACGAACTTAAATATACCTTTATCACTTATGTGAAGGTTGTAACAAGTAAAAGTGCTATTTTTAGATGTGTCGAATCTGAAAATACCCTTCACAACGTGTAACGGTTTTTACCTTGATTTTTTAAAATTTTTTATGGCAACCCCCTTGGGCGGTAGAGATAGCGGGTGGGAATATTCCACAAAAATGCTCGTGAGAAAAAATTAGTGCGAGTCAGTATTACATTGCACCCGTGTAGGGGCAACTCCGGGGCAGTTGTAGAGATTTTTATGTACAAATAAACAGAGGTAGTCGTGGGTGCCGGCTTATATCTCTGTCAATATTCTGGCGCATTTCTTGGATTTTAAAAACCATTTTTTTGCAAATATTTTTGATAGTTTAATACCACTTACGGGCTTATGCGATATCGAGAGGTTTCAAAATGTTGATTTTAATCAAAACACGGACAGACCGACATTACTAAATCGACTTCCCTTTCCCTTCCGCGGTCGCGGAAAACTAAAACGGAAGGCTAAACTTATATATACCCTTATCACTAATGTGAAGGGTTTATTAACTTTTTTATAATTAAAAATTACTGGGAAAACGTAAAATGTACGCAGCATGGGTAACGGCAAAATAATATGGTCGCAGTAAATTTTTAAATTAGTTGCTGGTACATATATGTATATAATTTAAGCAACCAGTATATTTTGCCCTCAGATTATAATAATTATGATTATATCTTTCCTATAGTTTCACTGTGAAAATTAAAAAAAAAATCTGTAATCGGAGAATATTAAAAAAGTATATTTCTGTGACTATTTCTAACCATTTTTTTTTTCTCTGGCTGTACAAAGGTTTGTACGAATAAAAAAAAATATATTCAAATATGCACAAATATTTTGATTCATTTGTGTGCAAGTACCCAGATATTTTTGTAAACTGTTGTGCAACAAAACAGGTATTATTCTTGCAAATGCATAACGGTTTATGCAATTTTAAAGACACACCCAATGCTTTAGGTTTTTAAATTTTTATTATACTTGTTTTTAATTTTGTAACACAAAAAAAAAAAAAAAACAAAGCGTCCATATGTTAAACAATGATCATAATTTTTCCTGTTCTAAAGTAATATTAAAATGGTAACCTCTTTTTTAACAATCATTAATAACTTAATTGGTCAGAAACTGAACTATTAACACATGACGCACGATGCCAATATTAGCACTACCTATCATTTGAAACAAATATAAATTGTATAAATTTCGGTGATGTCATGAAGCTATGAGTATGTTACCGAGTATGTTATTGAGACAATCTATCGAAATACGATACCGATTTCTAGATGTCGTGGATAATTTTAACGCCGAAAAAACTTCTGGATTTAATGAAACTTCCCAGGCAGAAAAAGACAATCAAACCGATTCTGCCCTGACGTTGGGAGAGGACTCTCAATATCAAAATAACCTAAATTTAACAAGTTAACAATGCTGTCTCGATGCTAAAATGAAAACGCCAAATGGGCGTCTTTTGACTTTTGGTTTTTATGTTGTAGCAATACTGTAAATTTAGATTTTCGGTATTAGAATAACATTTTTTATCTTTTTTGTCTTATGAGTTCGACTTGGTTTTGTTAAAATAATGGACATTGCTACTTCAGTAGTGCGATTCAGTAACTTTTAACGATTCGACAATCGTCATATTTATCGAGAGAAATTATTGTTTGCCGCTACGGTTAAGTGATTCACTAAGACGTTTTTAACGATAGTGGACAAGTTGATTTTTGTTTGAATTTTATTAGTTGTAAAATAAATTTTAAGAAAGCGAAAATGATAAATATAGTGTCGATACAACTAACAACACAAAAATTATTGCCGTTAAATTATCAAGCTGTAAAAATTGCTAAAAAGTTTTGCTGTTTACTTAAATAATAACAGCTGACTTTAACGGAAGTGAGTATCGTTAAAAACTTTACTGAATCTCAAAATCGTTATATTTATTGTTAACTTATTTTAACAATACGAGTATAGTAAAAATAAGTTACTGAATCGCACTACAGGCTTTTAAATAAGAGATTTTCTTAAATAAATATGTTTATATGTAGCAAAATAAAACATGCAAAAGACTTTCTTAAGCATCTAAAGAGTTTTTTTTAGTTTTTTTACGCTTAAACATTTTTTTAAATTAAAAATACGGACATTTTTTATTTTGAAAGCAAATTTGACATTTACAAACTTGGGTTGCGATTTTGTGTATACAGTACTGTAATGGTACAATATTTTGAAAGAGTCGAAATTTTGTGTTTACAGGGCTGTGGTCATACAAAATTTTTGGACCATCGTTTAAGAATCGTATATTTCTGCCTGGGTAGTAACAAATTGCTTTTAGAACTACCTTTCACGGCAAAACCAATTATTTTTTATTTTTAATGCTTGAATACTTCCCCTTAATATCGAAAGTTGCCTTCGTAATAATTATTCCATAGCCTGGGAAGGATTTTTCGAAGTTTAAGTCCTACATGCCTATATTTAAGTCTCTTCCAAAACATGTCAAAATTGTTTAAGAAATTGTTTAAAAACAAGCTTACTCCGATATTAAATTAAAAAAGGTCAACTCCCAGGAGTTGGTCTATGTTTTAAGAAATACGTATTAGAAAAAGAAATATTTCTCTGTGTTGCTTATAGATGTCTATTAAGTTTTCGCTAAAGTATGCAATGAAGGGCTGTTAACAAACTTAAAGCTGAGTTTGCCTGAAAATCTCTAAAATCATTTGGAATGATACGTAATTGGCGGACAATCAATGATTAAAGAGGGGCCAATTGGGGCGGGCATACCACACGGCAGTATTCTGTACTTGAGGCATCAAAGTAACTACTTAAAACTTATTATCCAAGTGAAGAAATAAACAACGTTATGGAGATTTAAAAAACAAGAAAAATTTACCCACAAAACTTTTACTTAACGCAAAGAAACATGCTTTCTAATTATTGTTACTAATCAAGTGGTGCCTCAACGAATTGAGACAAAATATTTTGGCATTCATCTGGATCGTCGCTTCACAAGGAAGTCACATATGAACGCAAAGTTGACCCAAATGTTCATTGGCAAATTAAAAGAAACTTTGTACTTCTTCTCTTTTGTAAACTTCTGCTGTGCAACTCGATTTTTAAACCAATTCGATACTATATTTAACAATAATGTTGCATTGCCCCTGCCGTTACCACTTAACGTCGTCAAAATAAAATCCTGAAACCAATAGCCGGTGCTCCTTTTTCTTCTTTAGTGGCTTTCCCCACCGGGTTGGCCTTCAGCCGAGACAAGATTGATCGTCAAGCACCTCGATCGTCTTTGCATTTTCTCTAATTTCGAATATTAAGATCAGAAAGGCCTAATCTTTTCATTGGAGCTTCAGTCGTTCCCTCTTTTGCATGCTTTCGGAATCATATTAAAAACCTTTTAAGCTGGAGCACCTACTTTAATTCGTAGAATATGGACGAGCTAACGCAATCTTTTTACTTTTGTGCACTTCATTGTCTTCATACATCTCATAAAACTCATAACTTATGCGGTGCCGGTAATCTCTGTTAGAACAAATCGGTTCATATATTAAACGAAGAAGATTTCTCTCGAATACGCCAAGCACAGAGTCATCTTCCTGCGCATTTACTCATGACTTATAACCACATAATAGCAAAGGTAATATGAGTGTCTTGTATAGTGTTATTTGGGCTTACTTAGCCCAAAGTAACATCTGTTTGCAAAATGTACTCTTCTTCGTATTTTTGGCTGTTGTTGTTTATTTTATCGACAGCGGAATCGAGGTATTCAAATCCTTTAACAACTTCAAAATAACAGTTACCAACGTTCAGAGTTCCATCTAATCTATAAGACATTCTGTTCATTGAAACCGTTAATTTTGTTTTCGTCTCATTAACCAACAGACTCATGTTTTTTACTCTTTTTTAATATTTGCCTGGGCAGTATTTACATCTCGCAAAGTCTTTTCGGTGATATAAAGTTCATCGGCATATGCAAGTAGCATGTAGCTCTTGTTTAAAATGGTGCTATTTCTGTTCACTGTAGCATCATTAAGTTTTCTAGAAGAATTTTAAAGAGAGCACACGATAAACAAACAGCTTCTTTGAATCTTCGCTTGTTGCTTTACGATTTAAAAATATAATTTTTAATTTGAGCTTAAGACTTTGTTTCAGTGAACGTAATTCTGCAGAGCTTTTTTAATTTCGCAGGAATGCTAAACTCAGACATGGCCTCATATACGTTTGCGTCTTTTAATCGACGATTAGGTGATGTGTATATATTTGCTCTTTCTGGGTTTTGTTCAGGATCTTTCAAATTGTGAGCAGTTAGTTTTTGCAAGGTTGATTTGTCAGGCTTAAAATCGCATTAGTTGAGGCCAATAATTTTTTCGGCGTTTGGTTTTAGTCATTCGCACAATATTAAAGGCAAAGTTTTATATGCGATTATTAGCAGACTTATTCCTGACTAGTTGACCCAGACTGTCTTGTGTTCTTTGTTTTGACGGGGAATAGTACACTGAGGCTCAAATATTGGGACATGCATTCATCCTGCCAAATAGCACAGATGTGTTGATGCATTAAACTTATCAACACCATCGTTATTAAACTAGTAGTACTAGTACTAGTAGTACATTAAAACTGCAACATCCACAAGGATTCACAATTTCAACTAGCTAAATGCGAAATCTCAAGATATAGGGACAGATATTAAAAAAAGCTGGAAACACACCCAAATCGTCTATCTCGAAACATCTTACAACATGATGAGCATAAACGTTTGAAGAAGAAGGACACTATTGCCCTTGCATTAAACCATCGGTCTGACGGTGGCTGCACTTGAATAAATATTTTTGCAGGTTTCAATGCTTATTTTAAGTACGCAGAGGCAAAGTTTTGATAAAGATACCATGAAGCCCTCCTTATGTACCTGCTTACTTCTCAGGATTGGTTAATCATTAGGAAAAAGTCTATTTAATCAATGATAGGCTCAGCGACAAAGACTATTACGATTAAGTGACAAAGAAATCTTTACAACCTTAAATGTCATGGAAGCCGCTCAAGGTAGTCACTTCTAAGGCCGTACAAATAGAGCCTTCTTTAAAAACCTTAGTTTTCAGTAGCAATAATTAGGGCAATTATGAAGGATTCCCTGCCATTAGTCAACCGTGAAATATGGTCTTAAAATATTAAGGGCAAGTATCCCTATCAACTTTGGTTTAAGCACTTTCACAAGTTGTTCACCTTGCTTCTCGCTGTTCCGTACCACGAAGATGGCGAGGAAGGGGTGTACAGCATTCACATGATTTGTGGTGCGATGAATCAGATTTGTATATTGCAGAGAAAGAGGATAATAAAAACAATTGAAATACCCCCTACCAACACTAAAATAGTATAGCATTGTATAGAAAGAGGTAAAATAATCATGGCTTTTAACTTTCAAAACAACTAATAAGCAGTTCATATCTTGAGAAAGCAGACAAAGGTTTTGGCTCTGATGAAAAATATATCCGCAGATTCCCTTCTACTTAAAGAAAGGTAAGCTATTTAAAAATATTTTAAGGTCCAAATGTAAAGTACATAAATCCACAAACATATTCAAAACACCACACATGCATATACAAAGCCAAAAAATAGTTAAATAACAAAATCGAAATTTAACATTAAAGAAGTATCTTGTTCAAGTTGTCTGTTTAGCTGATTCATTTGCGGTTATTGGTGTTAGCTGTTTAGTTCGTTTGTTGGTTAAGCCTGTTTACCTTGAACCATTTACATTTCTCCAACTCGCTTAGCAAATACATATCCCAACAAACCAAAACTATAAAGAAAAATCGTATAACCAGCTTAGTACCACAAGCCTTAAGCTTAAATTGAAATCTATTGCAAATGTCTTGGTAATGATTATTTAATAAAGAAAACCGATCCCTGGGGATAATAATGGTTGTCAGTGCTTTGAAGTTTAATATTCAAACAAGCTTGAAAACAAATTGTTTTCCAATTATATTTGAAATAAGCTTAAATTTGTAATTCTTTTCAAAGATTGTGATATTTGCAAACAATACGTTTAACTTTAAACACTTCAGTTTAAGAAAAAATTTATATGTCATATTTTCCAAAAATATTTGTTAGAATTCAATCCTTTAATTTACCTACATATGTGTATTGTTTTTTAAGCTTCGCTCCTTAAACAAATAACTCAGACTGAAGCATTTTGCAAAAAATACGAAATTTTTGCAGACACCATATAAAGGGACATTAGTTTTATATAAACAAACTTATTAAACTGTAATAGACATAAGTCGTCTACGTCTATGCTTCTAAAGCTATTAGTAAGAAAAGTTTATTGCAGGGATTATTAAAAAAAACTGCAATTATTTTTTACAAAGTAAGCAAACAATAAGACCAGTTATATTTTGCTCCCAAAATGGTTTGTTGGGATGCATATATGTATATGGATAAATATATATACACACAAACATACTTACATAGATATATCCATACATATGTATATATCTGTGGGCTTTTGACAAAGCCACTTATTTGAAAAAAGGTAAATTTTACAGGAAAGAAAAGAAAACTACTTGTACATATTAATACCAAGAACACAACTCGGACGTAAAACGAGTTTCGTCCATCATAGCGACGAAAAATAGCTACATATACAGTTTTCTACGGTTAATGCAGAGAAAGCTGAAGTGCGACCATATTAGAAAAAACTTATATAATGACACAATAACAAAAATGCCACTAAAAAACGTTTTTATAATAAACAACTATATTAAAAGACAAAAATAAGTTAATTGTTCAAGTAAAAAAACTTTGATTACTAAACTACCTGAAATTTCAAATCGGATATGGCAACACTGCACTGACTTGTTTGTCGTTCGCTGGCGTATGAAATAGAAATTAATCTATCACTGAGTTCGCCTCTTACGACGAATTTCGAAGAACTGTTTTATTCTTTCCGACTATCAAAATTGTAAAGAAGCTTAATAGAATTTTTTCCTAAAAATGAATCTCTGCACATCTCCCACATATATGCGGAAATTCTAATAAAAGTATGTAAGAAAAGTGGTTTTGTCATATCCCTATATATACATATATTATAAAATCAAGGTGTAAGTTTGTTTGTTTGTTTGTTTGTTTGTCACGCAATCACGCCTAAACGGCTGGACCGATTTTCATGAAATTCGGAATGTAAATACCTTGAAGCCCTGGGTGTGCGATAGGCTATACGTTTTTGGGAAAAGGGGAGGTGCCACGCCCACAGCACTTCAAATCTAACTGTACTTCTACTGCAAAAAAATAACTTATAATACTGGTGCATATGTTGCACCGATTTTTTTAAAATTTTGTACACATTTATAAGGCCTCTAACGGAAAAAAATTTTAAGGCAAAAAAAGAGGCGGGACCACGCCCCCTAAAACAAAAATTATATGATAGGCACTTATTCTAGACTGATTTTTTTGAAATTAGTTCGCATATAAACGGCTTCTAAAGTAAAAATTTTGGAGGTAAAAAAGTGAGCAGTGCCACGCCCACAAAAATTTAACTTTTTTTGCTGGTACTTTTATTGCACCGATTTTTTTTTTAAACTTGGCACACATATAGACGACCCATAATTCTGAAATTCTAAAGGACACAAGCTAGGGGTTGTTGCGCCCACAAAAATTTTAATCTTCATGCTGGTTCTTCTATTGTTGCAATTTCTATGAATCTCAAAAATTTACCAATAGTTTTTATTTTCGGTACAATAATTAGTGGCACAAAGATGGACAAACGTGCAAAGTTATGTGAAGATAAGGCCATATTTGAGCCAGTTATAGCCCAAAACGCTTAATCCGGGAGGATATTTGTATGGGAGCTCTGTCGAAAAATAACCTGATCATCACCACAAACAACATGCTTTTTTCTTATGCCAAAATACTTATCTGTTCCAAATTTCATCGAAATATCTGCGAAAATTCGGTCTCTACTCTGTTCAAAAGAATACATTAACTCCAAGCCGGACTGACGGACTGACATGTTTTAATCGACTCAGGAAGTGATTCTGTGTCGATCCGTATAATTAGAGGTAGGTCTGAGACCTTTACTTTTGTAGGGTATAAATATTTGTACAAAAACATAATCAAATTTGGGTTTAACAATATAAGAGAACTTTAAACTCCTTTTGAAAAACACTTGAAATGTAATTATACTATAAATTAAGAACGATTGATATATACAGGGTGTCCCCCGGCAAGGTATACTAATTTATTTTACCGCCATTTTGGTGAACGTTAGTCTTGACAGTTCGTATTTTGCAGTCGCGAAGTAGAGACATGGCAAATTTATTATGAAAAAATATTCAGTAACCCAACGTGTTTTAATCAATAAAACATGACAACCCCGTTTTTCATGAAAAAATAATAATGAGTGCCGAGGCATATTTTCATTTGAGT
This sequence comes from Melanophora roralis, assembly GCA_963583895.1. Lineage (NCBI taxonomy): Eukaryota > Metazoa > Arthropoda > Insecta > Diptera > Rhinophoridae > Melanophora > Melanophora roralis. Next base: position 87,934,864 of record OY757187.1, on the reverse strand, counting down.
GGATATGTCAATAACCAGAATAGTCGGTTCTGGGTAATAGAAACCCCTCAAATTATCCATCAGTCACTTTTGCATCCATTAAAAGTGGAAGTCTGGTGTGCAATTTGGTCAGGAGGAATCATTGGAGCCTACTTTTTTAAAAGTGAAAACTGCGTAATGGGAAGCGATATCCTGATATGATTGAAAACTGTTTATTTAATTTAAGAAATGGTGATGATGATTGGCCTGATTTGACTGCTCCGGACTTCTTTTTGTGGGGATATCTGAGCAGCAAGGTTTATGCATATAAACCAACTTTCCGGCGGACACCCTGTGTTTGGCAATATTATTGGAGCAACAATACCAACAGGGTAATTCTAAGGGGAAGATATTTTTAAACTCCATATGCCAAGTAATCCAAAAGGTTTGCCTTCCAATTGTTAACGCTTGCAGTTTTCAAACAAACTAGCCTTTGCTTTAACAATTAAATAATCCCAGGTTGCTGGTTTGCACTTGGAACTTCCCGCTTCTCTAATGGCATGTTGTAAGTCGCCTGTTCTAGGGTACTAAGTGGATAAAATTTACACATTTTTGCGCTAAATGGAAAAACTCCTAACAGAGTGGAAAATAGCGCTTTATGAAGTACCTAACGACCCGTAATTTTTTTTATAAGCTACAAACTTAATTATTAATATTTATATGGTAATTTAAAACTTAATAATCCAGATTTGTTTTGTTAGGTTTTGTTTGCATAATTTCACACAATATTGTTTATGGGTTAAATGTTTATGTAAAAGTTTTATTAACAACACTAAAGGGTATTTCGTGTAAAAATTCACATACTAAAGGCATAGACAGCTCATCAAAACGATTAAAATTTCGAGTTGAATCGAATGCTGTAATTTTTCCACAGTTTTATATGCACTTTTTAAGTTAAAAATTTGCTTCTAAACTTTACCTTTTAAGATTGTTCCCGCGCAACGCCGGGACGGGTAAGCTAGTTGATATATAAAAAATATGTTCAAGTAGTTTGCAGTTAGGGATTTTTAAATAAAAGAAAATAGACCTTAATGGCTAATAAAACAACATATTTTTAAATAAGTTATTTTGTCAAATGCACATTTTTTAAATATTTGAGACTACAAACTGACATAAACTTGCTTCTATTGCATTTACTTTCACATGCTTTCGTGCTTTTTTTTTTTTAAATAATAAAGTAATATCTTGAATTAAGCGATGTCATATCTTTGAATCTATTATGCTTAGGCCTACCCAAACTAGATGGAAAAATCCGCCATTAAAAGTTATGTTTACTATAAAAATCTTAGAGAATTGTCTTATGACGAGACAAGTGGCTTATAAAACGTCCACAAATATGTATTATCAATTAACTGAAACTGGAACTTTTACCGGCAGTTTTGGCATTATTTGTTCACTTTGTATAAAACGTATTAAAGGCCGGTATACTTTTAGTTTTGTGGGGTATTTTTTACATGTGACCATAGTACGAGTTTAAGCAAACGATTTGGAAATAGAGATACATTTTTAACCAAAGCTAATCTCTTTTTAATTTTATTTTTTTTAATCAGGCTTAAGCTTCTCTGTATAGTTGTTATAATAAATACACAGTAAATTTCTTTTGCACGAAAAATATCAGTTCGGAAGTAAAAAATTCCCAGTATAATCTTTTTGAGTTTTTGTAATGGGTTCTTATTATTTAATAGGCTACAAAGTAATAAGGTCGTTACAACAGAAAAACTAACTTTTGGTAAAGGCCATAGCAATAACATTTTTATGTATATAGACTCAAATAGGATCATGAAATAGAGATTAAAATTATTTTTGCTACAAAATCCCTGAATTTTATTTATTTAAATTTTTATTAAATGAGTGGTAACTACTTTTGTAAGCGGGAGTCGTGAATTTCGGGACAACTCAAATAAAAAAACCTACACAGAAAGAAATAATTTTATTCCTGAACTCATCCAAAATCTTCTTGAAATTTTTAAGTACGATCCGTACTTACATTTTCTTAAATAAAGCCTATTCGGATTGTTTCAACAAATCAAGCAGAAAAAAAATTGTTGTTTTAGTATCTTATTTTACATTTGAAAACAAAGTGTCTAGGTGGCCTAGAGGTAGCGCGCTTGTGCTGCAGAGCAGAAAGTCCCTGGTTCGAATCTCAGCTTTGGTAAGCACAAAAAATTAAATTTTTGAATTATAAATTTTAAGTATCTATAAAATAAAAATTAATTATAAAACTCCTCTTCTTAAGTAAAGCTCCATAAGTCAAAAAATTACATCTTAATTTCGAATTAATTCCGTTTACTTGGAGTAAGAAATTTTGTACTTGGTTTAAGAAAAACCGTACTCACCGTACTTTTGACACCGCTATGGCTTGATTTAAGTAAAGTTTACTTAGTTTATTTTTTGTGTGTAGTTATTCGTCCAAAAAGTAACAAATGTTTCTTCATATCCAATATTACCCAGCAAAAACTTCACTAACAAACTTTTTTTACAATGACTTCCTTAATTCATTATTTTGTAGCCTTAATTGCACAAAAGGAGTATAACTTACTTTTTTGAAATAAGTTTTTTGTATTATGACTGGTTTATAAGTTTATCGATTTATAAAACAGTTGATTTTCGATTCATTCCCGTAATTTCTACAAATATAGTTGCTTTTGTAAGTACATATCAGGTAAAATTACATAGAAAATTACAGTAGGCAAGGTTAACATACGCGTTATGATTGCAAAAATTAATTTACACCATAGATATCTTAACAAACCAAGATATCTACTCGTTTTGTTATTTAATGATAACCTGAGAACTATTTTCTTTCTTTTACAGTAAAAGAAAAACATCAAGTTAAAACAAAAAGAAAATATTAACGTTATTTTAGCTCTTAATACTTAATAGTTACCGCTATCATGACCACTAAGAAAAACAATTTCTTAAAAACACATTTACCAAACTTTAAACAAACTTGAAAGCAAAAACCAATGTTTGGTTGCTCTGAAAACTTTACTTAAATTTTAGTTTTGCTTTTTATTAAAGACTGAATTAGGAAAAAGTTGCTAAAAGAACTAAAGTTCTTAAAACTAAACACAAACAACAACGTCTAGATGAAATAAAATCTTTACTTCCTTACTTCTATTAATGTTGCTGCCAGCGTTGCCACAAGCTTTGAGAAGAAAATCATCATTTGGTAAAAACAAAATCATATTTTAAGGCAAAAATTATCACATTTTTTTTTCAAAAAGTTTTTTTTATACAAATTTTTGATTTTTAGTTTGGCTTTAGTTCATATAATTTCTTTTTTATTAGAAGAAATTATTATTTTCCGTTAATGTTGAAAGAAACTTTCAATTTTGAAAAAAGCAGATTTTTCTACCGCTACTAGCCGAGTAGAATGCATTTTCGAAAGCAGCTACGCAATTTCATCATCAGTACTCTTTGAACGGTAGTAGTGTATATGGTTGTAAACATCACCTATTTAACTTACATGTAACAGAGAAAAGTATACGGTATCAGTGTTTTCCTTCTGTTTTTATTTTTGTAAGTTAGGACGAAGTTTATTTTTCATATAAACTATGCTTTTTTCCATTAAAAGTCTCTTTGGCAACACTTGACTAACGGACAAGCATTTGTCCATCTCTCAGATGGAACGAAACGCTTTTTTTTATTATTGTATATCATACAATAGGGGTAATCACTTTTTAATTTCTTTTATTGTCAACGACAAATTGATAGAAATTATTAAAGATCATTTTGCACCGTGCCATGTGTGAGTTATATGTTAATTTTTATTTATTGTTGAACTAATTGTTTTTAATACAAATTTTTGATTTTTAGTTTGGCTTTAGTTCATATAATTTCTTTTATATTAGAAGAAATTATTATTTTCCGTTAATGTTGAAAGAAACTTTCAATTTTGAAAAAAGCAGATTTTTCTACCGCTACTAGCCGAGTAGAATGCATTTTCGAAAGCAGCTACGCAATTTCATCATCAGTACTCTTTGAACGGTAGTAGTGTATATGGTTGTAAACATCACCTATTTGGATTAAAAACAAATAGTTCAACAATAAATAAAAATTAACATATAAACATATTTATTTAAGGAAATCTCTTATTTAAAAGCGTAAAGTAGCAATGTCCACTATTTGAAGAAAACCAAGTCGAACTCATAAGACAAAAAAATAAAAAATGTTATTCTAATACCGAAAATCTAAATTTACAGTATTGCTACAACATAAAAACCAAGAGTCGAAGGATGCCCGTTTGGCGTTATCATTTTAACATCGAGACAGCATTGTTAACTTGTTAAATTTACGTTATTTTGAGATTGAGAGTCCTCTCCCAACGTCAGGACAGAATCTGTTTGATTGTCTTTTTCTGCCTGGGTCGTCATCTAAATTTTGAATGTTTTTTTAAAAAAACTTTAAGAAAAAACGTTCCTATCTATAAGCTTAAAGGGGCCAAGTCATGAGAATTCTTTTAGAGAATAATCTTTTAAACCAAATCGTTTTAATATTTGCTTACATTACTCGACATAAAACGAAATAAAATTAATTTTTTCTTCAGTTAGTTTTAAGCTGGATTCAAAGATAGACTTCTTTGTTTTGAAAATAAATCTTAATTTTTCAAATCAAGGATATTATTAAAATTCATTATACGAGCACCATATGCTGGTTTTTTAAGATTTTCTAAAACGTTAGGATTTGAAGTATTTTCACATGGTATGTTTACTACTTAAAAAATTATTTAATTTTTCTACATGTTTTAATTGTTTTAATAATTGAATTAATAGTTGAATTAAAAGGATTATATCGGCATCCAGCCAGCCGGATGGCCGGACAAACATCGTTATGCAGACTTTTCAGGTGACATTTGTTTGATTGGTGTTAGTAAAGATGGATTGTTTACTCTTATTTATAATATTATAGTAAATAGATTTTATGCCCACCACCAATGTCACGTGGATATATAACGCTCAAAAATTCTGAGTTCAAACAACTTTGATGCTGAACTCTTGTACACTTTGTTACATACAACTATGAAACCCTGTTGCTTGCAAGGGCCAGAGGTACTCTGCAGCCTCTTGATCAACACTAAAAGTCGCGCATTTTCATATAAAACCCTGACATTTTATAACCACTTACCCTGAAAATATATTACATACAGCCTTGTAATATTAGCCAAACGATATGCAAAAAATATAAAAGCAATAAATGCAAGCTGAAACAAATCTTTATTGTTCTTTTTTTAATTTACTGTTGATAATTTTGTAAACAATTTATGTATTTCCACGTACTTTCAAATATCTCAGTATAAAAAGTCATAATTTCCAAACAGAAAAAATCATCATTTGAGAAGAAAATTCATCATATCATATTTTTGACAAAAAATCATGAAAATATGATAAAATCATCATTCTGGCAACGCTGGTTGCTGCTGTCACTACAATTGCTGGTGCTTTGGTGAATTTATTAAAAATTCAAAATCTCGTCTCTGCTCTGTTGTTACGCAAATCCACAACCTTGGGACTTGTTTAAAAAAAAAAGTAAAGAAAATTTAAATAAAATAAATCTGTTTCGTTTACTTTGTCATTTTCTATATAATGAACACATTCACAAAAACACACACAGCTTTCTACATCTGGACGCAATTTATTTACTAAAACTGGTGCAAAAAATTTGCATAAAAAAATTAAAGTACGTTAACGAGTTTTAAATCAACCAAAATTTTGAAATCAAACATAAATCGGCTCGCATCATTTTCAGCCTTAAATTTTAATTATCAAACAAACATAAATACATGCAATAAAACGTGATTCAGAGATGTCTCTGTTAACTTATATAGAGAAAATTAAAATTTATCCCACTTCTTTATTTACTTTTATATAAAGTTAAAAAAGTGTTCGTAATCAATTAAATGTCACTTCTAAAATTTTGTTCTCAAAAAAAATTGCCAACTCAGGTCTTCAATATCATTCCACCTGCTGTCCCCAGCCCTACTTTTACTTGAACTTGTCTGAATTTCTAACCAAAAATAGTATGAAAGTTTTGAACAAAATTACTGTAAAATAGAAAAATGTTATCAAGTTATCGTTTTCTTCCTTAAATGTGAACGTTCAAAGTTCGGTAAAAAGTGGTGTTAGGACCATGTTTGGGATTTGGCGTTTTCACCGAACTCTACCGAATGCTATCAGAACTTTTTATGGTATTCTATTGCTTGCATTTGTTAGTAACAAGAAAATACAAATGTATTGTTTCGGTTTTAAAAGTTTTAGAAAGAAAACGATTTAGTACTTCATTCAAGCAAAAAAAATTGTTTTTCATATTTAATTAAGACTTCAGCATTAATTTTATTTGTTCTGTGTGTATTCTTGTTTGTATGCGACGTAAAATCGTCACGTTTGGCAACCCTGGTACTAACATAAATTTTTTGTGATGCGAAGCTGTTTGTTTAAAAGTTTTACAAGACGAAAATATTGTAGGGAAAAGAAACATCAAGTATACTGCAATCACTTTTAAATGTTTGTCAAAATCTTGAAACTTCGAATGCAACACAAAGTAAAACCACCAAGCAAAACCTTTGCTTACCTGGTAAGTTGGAAAGTAATATTGGAGATGAACAAGCACTAGTTACCTTTTAGCCGAATAACTAGTTATTTTTGTTTGAGTTGTCCCAAAATTCACGACCCCCACATACAAATGTTAAAATTGCCATTAAACCTTCAAAATAAAGAGCAACCGACACGTTACATTGCGAAAAACTCCGCCCTGTCCAAAGTTTTAGTAGCGTGTAAAATCATTATCTGGGACGGCTGCACAATGGCACACAAACACCCAATAGAAGCTCTTGAAAGAACACGAAAAGATCTGCGCAGTGACTCAAGATGTTTTGGAGGTGCAATGATTTTACTGTCTGGTGATTTCCACCAAACACTGCCAGTCATTCCAAGGTCGACGGCTGCTGATCGAATGAATGCTTGCGTTAAATCCTCAAGTCTGTGGCGTTTTGCAAAGATACTGCAGTTGACAGAAAACATGAGAGTTACATTGCTCAACGATTTATCAGCTCAAGATTTCTCCACCTAATTATTGACTATCGGTAATGACCGTATTTCCGTTGACGAATCAAAGGGATTGATTTCGTTTCCTCAAAATTTTGTATCTTCAAAAGAAGAGCTTATCCAGAAAGTATTTCCCAACATAATTGCTAATGGGAAAAATTATGACTTGTTGAGTTAACGGGCAATTTTAGAAACTAAAAATATAGATGTGGATGATTTGAACTATATATGTAGTTCAAGATCAAATCGTTGGTACTATGCATTCTTTAAAATCTATTGATTGTGTAACAAACGAAGATGAAGCCACCAACTATCCAACTGAAGTTTTAAACTCCCTTAATGCACCTGGCTTACCGCCGCACAGCTTACAACTGAAGGTAAGCTCGGTAGTTATCGTGCTTCGAAATTTAAACCAACCAAAACTTTGCAACATACACGCAATTATACTTAGAGGAAAATTCAAAGGTGAAGAAGTTCCCATTCCGAAAATTCCGATGATACCAACCGATATACCTTTTGAGTTTAAGCGAACTCAATTTGCTATTCGTCTTGCATTCACAATGACGATTAACAAATCACAAGAACAATCCTTGAGTATTTGTGGTCTTAATTTAGAGAATAATTGTTTTTCTCATGGCCAACTATACGTTTCATGTTCACGTGTGGGAAAACCATCTACTTTATTTGTACTTGCGCCTAATAACAAAACGAAAAATGTCATATATCATAAGGTACTGCACTGAAGGGAATTAACCTCAAGCACGAAAACACAGAGCTTCCTTATTTTTGTAATCTTTTTGAACTTTTATTTTCTTTATAAATATATTCCAATAAACTATTTGACTTAATAAACTTTGTACTCTTTTTAAAAAATCCATATACAGTGAACTCGCGGAAACGTGAATATCCAGAATCTAGAACATCCAGAAACGTGAACACTTTTTATTTAACATTAACTACTCTAAAACGTGAACAAACATTAAAAGCTTTAAAACGTGAACAGTTTTTCTAAGGTTTTTTTTTGTTTACATTAATTTTATTAGTTTTGGGAGTCCCCGAATTATGCAATAAAAGGATCTATAAGCGATATACATAGTTTTATTTGCAAAAGATTGATTTTTGTGGTCAGATTAATAAGACAATTATGTATTACCTAAAAAACTTAGGTTTTAAAATTTTTAAATTGGACTTTTCGGGTTAAAGCGTTGTTAAGTTTTGACTAGATTTGAAGTTTTTGAACTAGTAACAATAAATTGATAAAAAAAAATTAAATTCGTTAGAAAATAATTAAAACATATCCAATCAGAAACGTGAACAAAATCGAAAACATGAACACCCTTGGTAAAAATTAGTTCACGTTTCCGCGAGTTCACTGTATTCAATAATTGTTAGGTGGTTTACCGGGTCAGCTAGTTGAAAATAAAAAAATGAAAACAGCACACGAAATTTCTGGAAAATAAACAAAAACATATGAACAAAAATGTTTAAAGAAATTTGTTATTTTTTTATATCAGTTCCTTTACCATCAATTTATCTAATGGGGTAAGCGGAGCGCACCGGGCTTGCTAGTACAAAAATAAAAAACAAGCAAGGACGCAAATATAAACAAGAATTTGGGCTTCGAAAATGCAATGTCTTTGTAGTCTAGTAGTAAGAGTCTCAGCCTGGCAATTACAGGGTGCCAGATTGAATGCTTGACTGGGGGTTTTCTTTTATGTTTTTCTTGGTTTTTTTTATTTTCTATGTCTTTTTTTCGCTTTTTATATTTTTATCTTTTTCGGTTTTTTGTTTTACCTTTGCATGATTGTTGAGGTGGGTTCTTAAGTGAACCCTTTTAATGTGAAGCTTTTAATGTGATAGAAAGTTAATAAAAGTATTGTTACCACTTTAAAAGTTAGTTAAGTAAATACAGCGTCCGTCCTACAGGTTGCAGGCATAGCTGCTATATAGGTTTGGTTTAATATCGTCAGATTTTACGGAAAGGAACCGTCAAAATCATGTCCATTTTCTTTACAAAACTACATAGAAACCCAGACTGACGGAAAGACATTAATTGACTCAGAAAGTAGTTTTAATTGGGTCGCTCTAATTGAGGGGTTCTTAGACTAAAATAAGTAAGAGCGCTATATTTGACTGTGGCGAATCTTATATACCCTTCACAACGTTTGGTTATATAATAAATCATGTATTTATTAAGTCTAAAAGTTGTTTTGAGGGAAAATTAATTGGGGTCTGGGAAACAATTTAATACCTCTGGGACCGACTTCTGCGAAGTTGGAGGGGTTTTTACCCTATTTTTTTAACTTTGTATGGCAACCCTGTTAGGGCTGGAGATAGGGCGTAAGTATCTTCCACAAAAACGTTTGGTGGAAAAATCACCTGGGGTCGGTCTTATATTTGACCGTTGTTGGAGCACCCTGGAAGCTGTGAAAGCTATTTAAAAAATTTTCAAAAAATAAACTTTGTATGGCAACCCTGTTAGGGGACGAAGATAGAGTGTAAGTATGTTCAACAGCAACTAAAAGGAAAAAATAATGGGAGTCGGTCTTACGTTGCATCTGTTTAGTGGCAATTCCGGGGCAGTCTTGAAGGTTCTAATGTACAAATTCTAGAGAAATAATCAGAGGTAGTCTTGTTTTTTTGTTTATAGCTCTTTTACTTATCCGCCAATTTCGCTGAATTTCTGTGGCACTATTTTCGCACGTAAACCTGATGTTTTGATACCCCAAACAGGTCTGAGAAATATCAAGGGGCTTTAAAAACTTGATTTTAACAGATTAACGGACAGAAGGACATCGCTAAATCAACTTTCCTATCTAAAGGATTAAGAAAATATGTACTTTGTGGGGTCGCAACCGGATATTAAAGAAATTACAAACGAAATGACAAACTTTTATATACCCTTATCACTTATGTGAAGGGTATAAAAACTGAAAAGCGTACTGATTTCGAACCAGAAATAAATGGTCACTCTAGGTATATATGCATATATATAAATATGTTTTTATTAATTGAAAAAAAAATCTATTTCTGCCTCTAATTTTCTTTTAAAAATGCCGTAAATCTTTAATTTTCAAAAATCGTCAAATTCAGGGCGAAAATCTTCCAATCGTGAAAAGTTATTTTTGGCACCAAAAACCGTCAAAATGACAACAAATCGTCAAATATGGCTGCTATGGTCAAAGGTTCGAGTCGCCGTTGAGACTGGTGAGTAAACTAAAATTAGTTTAACATATTTGAAAATTGTGAATTAATTAATTAAATATAAATAAATTAAATAAGCATTAACATACATATATGTATGTATATTTAATTAAATCTAATAATAATACACAATTATATAATATTAAATAAACATAGTAAAGAAATTATTTTTCTTCAATTTATTATAATTCCACTTATACTTTGAATTAAATCAATAACCTTCATTTCCGTCAACTTCGCATTTATATGTGACTTTCAGGTCAGGCGACGATTTAGGTAAATGCCCAGGTAAAAGGCAAGTATTTTTCTGCATTTCATTTGATATTTCTCAATTTCAGACTTACTCAATTTGAACCATGTAAAGATACACAATCGAGCAACGCGTTAAAGTTATTCTGGCTTATTATGAAAATGGTTGAGAAATGGCAACCGTGGATGATCAATTTTCGAAGAAAATCATCTTCAGTCATGAGGCACATTTTCACCTAAGTGGACCCTCAGTAATCAGAATTGCCACATTTGAGCAAATAATAACCCAAAAGTAAACACCAATTTACTCACACAGAGTGGCTGTCTTGGGCGGCCTATGGGCTGGCTGCATCATCGGTCGTACCTTTTCCAAAATAAGGCCGGTCAGGCAGTTACTATGAATAATGTTCGCTATCGTGAGATGATTACGAACTTTTTATGGCCCGAATTGGAAGATATGGATGTTAACAATGTGGTTTTAACAGGACGGTGCCGCTTGCAATACAGCTAACGAAACAATAGCTCTTTTGCGCGAAAAATTTAATGGCCGTGTTATCCCACGTGGTGGCGATATCAATTGGCCGCCAAGATCACGTGATTTGACACCGTTGGTCTTCTTTCTTTGGGGTTATTTGAAAGAAAAGGTGTACGCCTATAATGATGAAATATTTCTGCACATTACGGGATTTAACCTCAATTATACCTCAGCTTCATCGAAAATTTGGACCATGGTATGGAGGTTTGCCACCGAGGTCGCGGCGGTCATTTGGCCGATATTTTGTTCCATACATAACTGAACTCTACTAGTATTATCATAATAAAAAGAAATGACAATAATTTTCTAAATAATTTGTGTTGTATTCTAAATCAACATCGGCCCTTCTGAAGCATTGGACCTTGCAAAAGCAGAAGCGGTAGTGCTCGGAGTTTTCGAGAGGAAGATTCTTTGGAAAATCTGTGGACTAATCTGCGTTGACGGAGAATACTGGTGTCGTATTTATTTTATTACATTGTAACTTTTGCATCCACCAATAAAGTTTTTACTTAAACAAATAGCAAATAAATCGTTAAATATCTCATTCACGAATTTATGAAGGCGCAGCTTAGCTTCTGTATGTGTTTTGTCCTCACCGTTTAGGTTTTGGTTGATACTCATGCTGTGTGCATGTAAAACCCAAATAAGTTTTGAACTTCAGGGACCATCTTGGCCATCGTTGATTTAAACCATAGCATGCTGATAGTCAATGAGTCAGTAGAAACCAGAAAAACTTTTTATATTTTTGCACTAACGCTGAGTTCTTGTACATTTCTGTATTTCTACTTTGTTTATTAGGAAAAACCGGCAACAAATTAAGTTATTGATGCAAAAGGAGAGTATGTAGAGGGAATAAGTATTAAGTGAGTGTCTTTGTTAATCTGCATGGTATCAGCTGGTAGATATTTATTACTGTATTTTATTAACATTTAACACTTCCATTGGCCAAACAATTACCCTCTCTCGAGCACAAATATGAATATATTTGTGGTAGGCGACCTTCCAGTTGAAAAGTATTTTCTTACACATCTATGTACATGTGTGTATCTTTGTAAATAGATTTTTGTGTATGTATGTATGAACATATGTACTCGCGCTTGTTTTAAGCATATTGTGGAACGTCTGACTCGTGTAAGTAATTTTGAAAGGTGCTTAATAAATATTAAAGGTAACGATAATTAAAGTGTAAATTTTTAATTCTTTGTTTGTTGAAAATGGATTGTTCAAGACGCGGAAATTGCAACGTTAAAACAAGTTTATAGTTTCTCATTCCAGTTTGTTTAATGAAAGTTAAATCTAGTCGTACCCTAAAAGCAACCATTTATTATTCAGGTAATTTAAAAGAAAAAAACTGTATCTACGTAGATGCTTACTTATATTATTATGCTTTTAACGTGCATTTTTGTTCATTCAAAAAAAAATATGTTTTAAAACAAATTCGTTGTTGTTCAGAAATATGTTGTAATAAATCCTAAGACAGGGTAGTTTTTTTTTAGTTTTTTCGTTATAAGTGCACATCCATATTATCTGTTAACTAAAACCAAAAAAATTGTAAAAGACTTTTAACATTATATTGGTATTTACCATTTATTTTTTTTAATTTTAAAAGAAGCTTTAAATTTTACAAAAAAAAATCCTGGTGGAAATCAAATAGAGTATATTTCCAGCTTACAATGGTTACAGACAAATCTGCACAACAATTTGAACTGATTCTTTAAAAATTATAGGTACTTTTGATGTATGACGAGTCCTAAGCATTTCTGATTGATTTCTTTAAAAAATGTTCCTTGTGTTATTTCCTCTTCTTTTTGGTGAATTCGTGTTTTTGAATTTTTTCTCAATGCGAACAAAAGGGACGTGCATTTATAAAACAAAGTGACGCCGTGGTGCGATGGTAGCGTGCTTGATGAAAACTAAGTTGTTTTGTGCACCTCATACACTTTTCAATACTATTGACGACTAAGTCAGTTGAAGTACAAATCAAGGCGTTTATTTCTAAGTCATTTGAAATAAAATCAATTTTGGAGCCTTAAGATATTACCGTTCAAAATATGATATAAAATACATATAAAGAAGTCACTATTGAGTTAAAAAAATTAAATGTATCAGTTTACTTTGTACGTGATAAAAGAAATAATTAATGCCGTATGGGAGTGACATGCTTCCCAAACCTCTCATATTTTAACTCTACCACGGGGAATTCGTAGGAGCCTTTACACTTCTTCTTAAAATTTTGTTTGGTAACCCTTTTAGTGGATGGGGGAGTATGCTTTAGAAAAATTTTTGCAAGGAAATATGGGTCAGTCTGGCATTTGACCTTTCCACAGGCACCCTGAAAGCATTAGGGGAATTTATTACAATTTCCCAAAAATTGTATGGGAGCCCCCTTAGGCGATGGTGATAGGGGATAAGTATATTTTGGGAATAAGTTTGGGAAGGGCAATTAATGGGGTTGGTCGTACACTTTATTTCTCAAAGACCGACTCTGGAGAAGCGTTTAAACATCATTTTTGTAAAATTTGTATGGCAACCACCTTAGGCAATGGAGACAGTGGGTAAGTATTTTCTAGGATAATGTTTGGGAGGGAAAGCTAATGGGTCTGTCATACATTTAATTCTTTTAAGGGCGACTCCGGAAAAGTTGTAGGGCTTTTTACCCTAATTTACCCAAATTGTGCATGAAAACCCTGTTGGGTACTGGAAATATGAGGTAAGTATGCTCCACAGAAAATTTTCGTAAAAAAAACTAATGGAAGCCGATCCTAAATTGCAGCCGTGTAGGGGTAGACCCACGATAGTTGTAAGGGTTTTTATGTACAAATTTTAGAGAATCTTTGCATGGCAGTCCTGTTAGGGGGCGCATATTGGCTGTAAATATGTCCCAAAAAATGTTTGTGAACAAAAATAAATGGGAGTCGGTCTTACATTGCAACTCCACGGTAGTTGTAAAGGTTTTTATTTACAAATCTAAGAGAAATAAGCAAATACAGCCTTGGTTTTTGGCATATATCTCGGTCAATTATCGGGCAATTTTGCTGGATTTAAATAGCGAGTTTCTAGCAGACATTTCTAATAGTTTTATACCACTAATGGGTTTTTGCGACGTCGATGAGCTTGAAAAAGTTTTTTTCAACCACAACACGGACAGAGGGGCAGACGATCAAACGGACGTCACTTAATCATTAAGGACCAAGAAATTATATAGTTCTTGGGGTCGCAGTTAAATATTTAAGAAATTACCCCTATCACTAATGTGAAGGGTACATACAAAAATATTAAGGTCTCATCATAAATGAAAGGAACGCAAATAATATGCTTTGTTCCCACATTCTACTCTGGTGCCGGGGTTGTATTAAAACCTGTTAAAACCACATTAGGCTAGAATATTTTCTTTGGGGTAACTAGTTGCAATTGATTACTCAGTACAAAGTGTTTATATTTACTCACGCAAGATCCTAGCAAAATTTTTTTGAATTTCAGTAATGAGCTGTCATTATTTCACAGGTTACAAGGTCATTAGGAAATTACGACAGAAAAACTAGCTTTTAGTAAAGGCGTTAATAATTACATTTGCGGGTATATATGCAAAAATTAGATTATGTAACAGGTTTTATAGAATGTTTCCGTTTTAAAAAGCGTTTAATTTTTATATATTTCCTACAGTTTATCATTGGTAACTGGTTATTCGATTGATTTTTGTAAGCACATTTGTATGTGGGGGTCGCGATTTTGGGACAACTCAAACAAAATTAACGAGTTATTCGGCCAAAAGGTAACAACTCCTTGTTCATCTCCAACATAACTTACTAACTTACCAGGTAAGCAATGGTTTTGCTTGAATAGAGGCTATAAGAAATGAGTACAGGGGGCATATTACGGCATTCGATTCGAACCGAATGCGGCGATTTAGCCCCAGTTTAAATATAAGGTTTTTATATTTACAAAAAATTAAACTTTTCTCTTCCAACATAAGCACTCATCCAAATCATAATTTAAGCAAGAACATCTTAACTCATTTTTCCTTTGTGGAAATGCTTTGCTAATTAAAAAAGTTTAATTTTCAATTTTAAATAATAATTCTTAAAAAAAAACACACAAAAACTAAATTTTTGTACTAAAACTAAATGAGTTGAACTTTGCATCTTTATTCATTCAACATTTCAAAATATCTATTCACAATGGGCACTGCACTTCATAATGTTTCCTAATCCATCGTATATTATTAAAGGATTAGTAATGTGGCTTGTAAGTGTAGGTGCTGAATGAAATATCATAATATTTGTGTTAAATAAACTTTTAACATTAGTTTGATAGTTAATCCGTTTAATGGCCTTCAAAGCACTTGTTTTACTGCTTATTGTTCGCAAATATTTTACGAGTGAGCACTGCATAGCCATGTGTTTGTTTGTGTGGGGCTTTAAAAAACAATCCTTTTGCATAAATATTAAGTTAAAAACTAGAAAAGAATAGAAAGATAATAACAAAAAGGAAAGTGTTCATACATAGCAAGTAAATAGGCACCAAGCACACGAATACAAACATTACTTGAATTAGAAGTTTAGCACATTCGCAGAACACATTTTTGCTTTAAAAGTCCAAACGTAAAGACAAACAAGAATAACAAAAATAAATTAACAAATGTAAAAAGGAACAAAAAACAAGGAAGAACGTTTATGTAGGTGGCCAAGCTCCACCGTAATATACCCTACAATACATTTGCAGAAAATGTATGCGATTTAAGTGACTTTCGGAATTGGAACTAATATGGGATCGAAGTAAAACATTTGGTTGTTTAAGGTCATAAACAAATGAAATTGTGGTAATAGAGCAATAGTCATGCCAGTCTTAGCTCAAATGCTTATTTAGAAAAAAAATTTGTTTAAGAAGTGGGCCGATCAAGAAATAAATATATCTGCATGACAGTCGAGGGTATCAAGTTCTGCAAACCTGCAAGACTTTAGGGAAAATTTTAATAGTCAAAGCCGTTACATCCCAAAATACTTATTTTAGGAGAATTTTTGTATGGGGGCTATGCGAAATAATGGGCCGATCACCCCCAGCTCCTATACCAAGAAACTTGCCTGTGAAAAACTACATATAATAAAATATCTTTAAAATTACGAACTTTACTTTAACTATAAGAAAAAATGGACACCCAGCTAAATGCACGCACAAATGGACGTACATGTCTTGATTCTGAGGCGATCGGTATAGTTGAAGGTGAGTCTCAAACTATTAGTTTTTGGTGTTTGGTCTGCAGAAATATGTAACACTTCTACGAGGTATCTTCCTGTTAAGGTATAAAAAGTACTTTTGCTTTACACACTATCAACACAAACTTTAAATATTTTTAATGCATACAAAGCTGAAATTTAATGATACTCTCCAGCCAGTGCCTGACTTAAATTTAAGTTCTCAAATTGAAGTATAAAACAGCTCTAAAGCTTTTATCTGAGGGCAACAAGATCCTTCCTCTTCAAAAGAGTGTGTCTATATTGTAAGAGGTTTCGAGCAAGCGGTTTTTAAATGTGATCCCAGCTTATTTATGTACTTGTTCACATAGTTTAGGACTTCGCACTTAGCTAGTGTAACCTGTAGATCCTTGTGAATGTTGCCATTTTTAATGTACCCCGAAGCACCAGTTATCATTCTTAAAATTTTGTTTTGACGCCGTTAAATTTTCTCTATGTTTAAAGCGTAAGCAGTGTCCCATATTTGTATATCTAAGCACCAAATTTGTTACAAAATTGAGTTGTAGAGTATAAGTTTACAATTAAGACGAAGCACAGAGTTTTTGCTAATTAAGCAATAAACTTGTGTAGCTTTAAGTTTCATTTAGGACTTAAATGTGAGGCGACGATCCAGGTGAATTGCAAGGTATTTCGTCGTAAAAGTCGCGAGTGTACATTTTCTTCTTTTAGTTTTATTGTGCAAATCTTTACTTTGGTAACCTTATGTTGCACTTGGTTCGAAGCCCCTTTAGAGTCTTTATAAGTACCCATAAAAGCGGTATCATCAGCAAATGTCGACGAGTGTAAAAGACTGTTGGTCATGTAAAGCAATCAGAGAACTAAACCTAAAATACTCCCTTGAGGTACCCTTCCTCTATTGATTGAGGGCAGCTTAAGTGGTAACTGGCATGTTTAGCAGTACATCTTTTTCTCAAAGGCTTTTCTAATAGCCTGTACCAACTTTTGGGTTTGTTAGATAATACATACTCTTTTAGCTTCTTATGCAAAATTTGTGATTAAGAATGCAGATACTGTCAGTCAATATGGGGACTGGCTTGCATTTAAGCAGTTTCTCGAACAATATCGATAAAGTTGGTATATAGGCCCGTACGACTCTACCTTCGAAGAAACTTTTCCAGGCTTAGGATTCATCATGTTAGTCAGGTAAACTTTCCATATTGGCAGGAAATATTTAAGCCGTAATATGGCATTAAAAATTATGAGACATACTTTAGCCGATGGCCATAAAGAACAGTTCGTCCAAAAAATCGAATCTAGACCTTCCAAGTGCTCCCTAATTAACGCCATTCTGTTTTTCAATTGGTTTGTACATTCTTTCAGCTTTTTTTTTTAAGTTGTGGTGATCTAGTTTTGATAACTCCTTTCGGGCTCTTCTCTTTTAAGGTAAAAGCTGTTGCATAACAACCGAAAAAGCTCCGTTGTTTTTAGTCTGGCAGTATGTAGCCAAATATGATTATGTTGTTAATACAATCATCGATGTCTTCTGGAGTTTGAAGACGTTGCTTTTTCGAGCAGTAGGTTCTCATATGATTTTTATATTGTAACCAAATCACTCTTTTTGATAAGAAAAATTTATTAGTTGCGATTCGGTGAGGACTGCAAAAGGTGATTATGGTAGGTGAGATGTCAAAAGATAAATAAAACGAGGCTTGAGCTTAATTCGGGGTAGACATATATGTATGTTTTGCTACACCAAAACTGATAACGTCTGGAATTTTATCGTGATCAGTTGGCCAATTGATTGAGTTTCTAGTTGAAATAACGCAAAGCCCCATTTTAGGCACGAAATCATATAAATCGCAACCTTTAAGACTAACTAGATGGGAAATCTGTAAGGAATATAGTCTCCAGCAGCTATAAAGCGTAGACCTAAAAATTTGTAAAAAAAACTGTTGTACTCATCACGTGTTATGAAAATTCTAGGTGGAAAATAAACTGACGAAATAACCGGTTTCTTGAAAAATTTGTCAATACAGACGTTTGTTTTTTGAATATTACGCATTCTTTAATTATAAACTTTCTGATATGAGTTTAAAGTTAAAGAGCTAAGTGCAGCGATTTGGCCACAGTCTTTCATTTTTCAGAACACTAAAAGCTACGGTACTATGGACTTTAAAAAAAATTTATGATTTTTATTGCAATGTTAATTTAGAATCGTCAATTCCTTTTTAATAAAAAAAATTTCCTAAAAAATTTTTTACGTCTAAATGTAGAACTAGTTTTCTTAATATGGTTTTAGAGAATGAAATTTTGTTTTTTAAAATCATAACTAGAAAACTTTCAAAAAAGGCCATATTAAGAAAGGGGGATTGTTATCATTCTTTATGACTCCCAAACTAGTTTTGGTCAATTGTTTTTGTTTAAAAAGAGCCAAAAACTTATCAAAAAAAAAAAGAAATAAATTCTTGTACACTGAGTAGTTTCTAGTCCAATTTGGGGTATGTTAAACTATACTTTAATGTTGTTTTTATACTTGTAAATATTCCATATTTTACATATTCATTTTTAGCGTATTTTTGAACAATTTTTATTTATAAAATTTCCTTTATATTTTATCAGGCTGATTGGTTCAAGTTTATTGTGATAAGATTTTTGTTGAAGAAATATTTTGAAAAATTTAGTTTCCCGACACTAGCCGAGTGGAATGCATTTTCAGAGCCCGCTACAACTCCTCATCAGCACTCGGTACTGAGCATTGGTAGTAAATATCTTCTATTTAACCCAAGTTTTAATTGAAATTTGAATACGGAAATACTATTTGTATTTTAGAAATACTCTCGTTAACAATTGTTAATTCTTGGGTTAGAACGAAATTTACGGCCTGCCATTAATTTTCTCATATCATGGCATTACCTTTTCTTTTATATATTCTTCATCTCACCACTTTAATTTTTGCCTTATTCATCTCTGTTTATTCCATATTTTGTTTTCAATCAAATAACTTGTAATTTAAAATCGATGTTTGTTTTTCATAAGCTTTAATATATGACACGAAACAAAATGAAACTTTCTAATATATTAAAAATTATAATTTATAATCTTTTAAAGCTGCGTTTACAAAAATACAAATAACAGTGTCAGAAATGTAAAATTTCATATTCCTAGACTTATATTCGGAAAAATTGCAAAAAAATACCAAATATGTTAAAAAAAACAGAACTATTTTTTTAGTTGACTATTTCAAGTTGACTTTAAATTTATCATTTTCAAACTCATAATTTCAAAAAATGTCAAAGAGTACCACAAAAAGTATACCTTTATCGCACTTAAATAAAGTCAGTTCTCTGTGGGTAAATATACTTAATTTAACATTTCTAGATTCATCATCTTATAAAAGCAAAAAAAAAAAAAAAATATCAGAAATGTACATAAAGTGCCCTTTTTTTAAAAATTAGACAAAATCTTAAGCAAAAGTAAACAAAAATCATAAACCATAAGTTTTGTAGCTGCCGAAACTAATTAAGCCTACATTTCTATTTTTATTGATTTAGAAGTTACAATAAGTGCCAATATAATATACCATTTTACTAATTTTCCTCCCTTAAGATTCAAAATACCAAAACTGTATGTAAAGTTTTTCAAAACCTATCAAATGCGATTTGAACTATGTTTGTTTTGAGTCAAAACATCAAAAAAGTACCAAAGCCGCACAAAAATTTGTTTAAAAAAAAAAATTCAAAGTAAATGTGAATTATGTCAGACCTGGGTACATTTATATCGTGTAGTTAGAAGTTATAACTTGCCGGTTTTCCCTATTTGGCCCATTTTTATCCCAAATTTTCATGTTTATCCGAAATTCTGTCCTAGTGGATCTATCTACACATTAAAACAATCATTACTTAGGCTATATTTAACATCTTTGCTTATACCTTTTAAAAAATGCTTATTATACCCTTCACATAGTGATAGGGTATATATCACTTTGTCATTCCGTTTGTAATTTCTTTATTATTCATTTGCGACCCCATAAAGTATATATATTATGGATCCTTATAGATAGGGAAGTCGATTTAGCGATGTCCGTCTGTCCGTCTGTCCGTCTGTTGAAATCAAGTTTCCGGAGTCAAATAAAAAGATACAGACCAGTTAATGGTGTCAAACTATTAGAAATATCCTGGAGACAATCGCTATTTAAAACCAATAAAATCGGTTCACTACTGACCGAGATATAAGCGAAAACCCAGAGTAACCCATTTTTTTTAGGACAAAATCCGTGCATATATCCCTATATATCTCAGTAAGTATAGTCACTCTTGCCACAAAACTTGGCACGGATACTCCTAAAGAAGGGACCTAAATAATGGAAAAAATTTTTTCAGATAGGACCAGGGGAAGGGGTATTTTTTCTACAATTGCACAAATTTGGTGAAATATTTTATGCGCTATATCTCGTAAACTATAACAGCTATCGACTTAAAATGTTCTACAAAAAGTAATTGCACGCTAAGGGCTACGCCTTAGAGAAAAAATTTTTTGCGTGGGGGCAAAAAAAGGGGTAGCTCCCATACAAATCGACAATTATTATCAAATATTCAATACGCTATATCTCGGAAACTATAACAGATATCGAAATAAAATGTTCTACAAAAAGTAATTGCACGCTAAGGGCTACGCCTTAGAGAAAAATTTTTTTGGGTGGGGGCAAAAAAAGGGGTAGCTCCCATACAAATCGACAATTATTATCAAATATTCGATACGCTATATCTCGGAAACTATAACAGATATCGAAACAAAATGTTCTACAAAAAGTAATTGCACGCTAAGGGCTACGCCTTAGAGAAAAAATTTTTTGGGTGGGGGCAAAAAAAGGGGTAGCTCCCACACAAA
The DNA here is from genome assembly GCA_963583895.1 of Melanophora roralis. Lineage (NCBI taxonomy): Eukaryota > Metazoa > Arthropoda > Insecta > Diptera > Rhinophoridae > Melanophora > Melanophora roralis. Next base: position 87,913,736 of record OY757187.1, on the reverse strand, counting down.
TCGACAATTATTATCAAATATTCGATACGCTATATCTCGGAAACAATAACAGATATCGAAATGAAATGTTCTTCAAAAAGTAATTGCACGCTAAGGGCTACGCCTTAGAGAAAAAGTTTTTTGGGTGGGGGCAAAAAAAGGGGTAGCTCCCATACATATTAACAATTTTTGTTAAATTTTCGATATGCTATATCTCAGAAACTATAACATATATCGAAATCAAATGTTCTACAAAAAGTAATTTGACATTAAGGGCTACGCTCTGAAGAAAAAGATTTTCGGATGGGGGGTGAAGAAGGGGTAGCTCCCATACAAATTAACAATTTTTAAACAATTTTCGATACGCTACTTCTGGAAAACTATTACAGCTATCGACTTCGAATATTCTACAAAAAGTAATAATCAAATAATTCATACATTTTGGTGAAAAACTTGGTGAAGAGCAGGGGGACTAGAACATCTAATAAGTTTTATTAACCTTTAAATATGAATAATGTCGAAAACTTTAAAAACTCTCGACCTCAAATCTTCTTCATCTATTTCTATTATTCATACGAACGTTAAAATTTTGTTATTTTTTCTATGGGCTTTAAAACTCGCACAAGGTTTTTTATTATATTATTTGCAGTACAAAATTACTCGGCTGGGTATATTTAAAGACCAATGTGAAGGGTATATAAGATTCGGCACAGCCGAATATAGCGCTCTTACTTGTTACTTATGTGAAAGGTATAATAAAGATAAAGATTATCCGATCTTGCTCATTTTAAATAGCGATCGTTGCAGGCATATTTATGATAGTTTATACCAATACCTGGTCCGTAGGACATAAATTGACTGAACAGACAGTATGTAGATATCTTTCATTGAGTTGAGCATTACCAAATATATCGAAATTGTTTGAAAAACAGCTTAAAAGCAAGGTGAGCGCGAGCCATATTGACAACTCCTGCATTCCAAATCACAAAATTGGTTTCTGAAGTCAAGATAGTACCATCGAACAGTAGTAAGTAAGTACAGATCATAAGAAATGCCTTAAGGAAAAGAAGTACAACTCCGCGCTTTTTATCGAATTCACTTAAGCTTTTTATAAAGTATTGCATGGAGGCCTGTTAAGCAAGCTAAAGCTAAACTTTTCAGACAATATTTTAAACCCATTAGAAAAGTACATGACAGGCCCTTAAGCGGTAGGAGCTGATGTATCTCAAGGGAGTATATTAGGTCCAATTCTGTACTTGCTTTGCACAGCAGATGTGCCAGCCAATAGTTTTACACACACGTCGACATTTGCAGATGATACTGCCTTTCTCAGTATTCATAAAGATCCGAAAGAGTTCTAAAACCAACTGCAACATCATGCAACCCAGGCAGAGATGTGGGCAAAGCTATGGGGAGTAAGAATAAATGAACAAGAATTTAACCACCTACCTTTTACTTTACGCAAAGAAACGTGCTCCCCAATCCCTGTTAACAACCATATAATGCCTCAACGATTTATGAAGAAATACCTTGGCATTCACCGGGATCGTCGCCATACACTAAAATCACATAAAGATACAAATTTATTGGTTTATTGGCTTAAGCTCTGTGCTACGTCTTGATTGTAAACTCTTACTCTACAACTCAGTTTTGAAACCAATTTGGTGCTATAGGATACCATGATGGGGCACTGCTCCATCCTCCTTCATCATTGAAAAAATTCAACGATGTCAAAATAAAATCCTAAGAATCCACGGGGGGCACACTCGTTTGAAAGGAAGAGATGCTATTGCGGTTAGTTGAAACCATTTAAATTAATTAATCCTTTTATGAGAACTTAAATTTTAGTCTGGCATTGGCTTGACTAATATAAATTACTTTTAGTTTTAAGATTTGATTACGTATTGTTAGTTCGCATATTCGAAGAAATACATTAAAAAAATCTTTTTAAATACAAATATAAATTTCTAAAATTTAATTAGAAATTCCTGAAATACCATTGGAAAGTGATAAAATACGATTGGAAATGGTGTAGAACGTTAAAGACAAGATCAGCAACGTTATGGACTGCCTTTAAATGAAGCCGAGCTATACCTTGGTTTTGGTTCTGAGAGCAGGCCTTACAGAAGATATGTAAAGTTAAGGCCTGCAGAGTTTTTACGGCTTAACATGAATGCAAGTAATTCACATATATTTACATTCGAACGTTTGTTCATACGTCCTTTTTGTAGTTGTAAATATTAAAAAAAACAAGAAAAACTCTTAAATAAATAAAAACAAAAGTCTACATTGAAAAATTTATTATTTACATAAATACACAGTTTAAATTTTAATAACCCTTTGTGAAAACGACACATGTTCTTGAATCCTTACGTTATCTTTTTTTCCTTTCTGTTGTTACTACGTAAAAGTTTTGTTTACAAAAGTTTCAATGTTTGTGTTTTTAACACACTTACAAATTTACGACGCCACATGTTTATAGATGTGGTGGTTGGCATGTTCGCTCATATATGTCTCTTGCAATCAGACATGGTGCTTCCACTTCCGTTTTTCATTTTTTTTTTATATATTGAAAAATGTTTCTAAGCACTTTAACTGCAATTAAATATACATTTGTGGTTAAACTTTGGCATCCTGATACAGAATACAAAGTATAACCAATAGATAAACGCGAAAGAAGGTAATTTTTATCAAAACCACAAACATACATATGAAGAAAGACATTAAATGTGGATTTGTTATAAATTTATGTATGAGGATATGCACGTATGTGTCTATTTATGTACCAAATATGTATTATCTCTTCAAAGGATTCTTATTAAAAAAGACACTTATTCGATACAAACAGAAGTTTTAACTTATCGAATATGATATTATTTTCATATTTCAAATGTGTCTCCGTTAGGTAAAAAACTTTCCAATACTTTTATACCTGTTTTCACTCATTATCTAATTTTTTTTCAGTAAACTCAACATTTTCATCATGGGGATGTACACGAACGAACAATGCAATTTATTAAAACGCACCACCGAAATTCGAAGTCGGTGACCGCAACTTTAAGAACGTTAATTCTAATTTTCGGACATTTATCTCGCACTAGTAGGCAAATAATAATAAGTTTAGTATAAATATTTTAGTCTATATATTCATTGTATGATGTTGCCGTGCCAGTGAGATAACGGGTTGGTCGAAGTGACGAAAATATTGCTGCCATTCAAATTAGTGGTTATTCTTTTTACGATTCAAAGGATCCTAGGGATAGATCATGTGGTGGCTCGGCTATTCTAATCAAATCAAGAATTAAACACCAATGGTTGGGTGGCCTCTCGGAATGTTATATCCAAGCTACGAACGTCTGCATTGATGAATTTTTCCATAACCTTGTTATTTCATCAGTTTACTGTCCACCCAGATTCTCCATAACGAAGGATCAGTACAACAGTTTCTACAAATCATTAGGTCCCCGCTTCATAGCTGCTGGAGACTATAACGCTAAGCACACATACTGGGGCTCCCGCCTAATTAGTCCCAGAGGTCGTGTCTTGTATGACTCAGTGTCGGAAATAGGACTTTTCGTTATTTCAACTGGACAACCAACCTATTGGCCAACGGACAATAATAAAATTCCAGACGTAATAGATTTTGGCGTGGCAAAAGGTATATCACCGGACCTTATTGAGGCTGAAGCCTCCTTCGATTTATCTTCTGACCACTCACCCACAATTATCACTATTTGCAGTCCTCACCAAATAGCAACTAGTGATTTTTTCTTATCAAAAAGAGTAAATTGGTTAAAATATAAAAAATATATCAGCTCTCACTGCTCGGAACACATACCACTAAAAACTCCCCAAGAAATCGATGATTGCCTAAATATCCTAAATGAAAACATTAAAAAAGCCGTTGAACATGCTTCTTCAACATACCGTCAGGTCAAATACAACAAAATTTTTTCTGTCGATGTTGAGGAGCTTTTATCTGAAAAAAGGAGAGCGCGAAGAGAATGGCAACAGCATAGATCGCCCCAACTTAAAACGAAGCTAAAAGAGTGTACAAATCGCTTAAAAAACTTGCTGGAGGTACACAGAATTGCATCAATTAAGAAGTATTTGGAAGGTCTAGACGCAACCCCTCAAACAAATTATTCTCTATGGCGATCAGCCAGTCGTCTCAAAAGACCCGTAATCGCAAAACCACCACTGCGCAATCTAAGAGGATCCTGGGCTAGAAATGATGAAGAAAAATGCGATCTGCTCGCAAGCCATTTAAGAAACGTGTTCACTCCTAATACATGCACTGACGTGAGGGAATTACCGCCTGTTGTTTCTAGACGTCCTATAGAAATACGTTTCCGATATTCAGATGTGGTAGAAGCTATTTCTAACCTTAATGATAAAAAAGCTCCTGGCGTTGATTAAATAAGCAACAAAATGCTCATTGAGCTACCTTTTACAGCAAAAAGAATAATTCTTTTTATTTTTAATGCCATAATACGGCTTGAACATTTTCCACCAATATGGAAAGTTGCCTTAGTTAAGATGATTCCTAAGCCTGGTAAAGATCCTTCTAAGGTGGAGTCTTATAGGCCTATAAGTTTGTTACCAACTTTGTCAAAACTGTTTGAAAAGCTGCTTAAAAACAAGCTTACTCCGATCCTGAATGAAAACAACTGCATTCCAGATCACCAATTTGGCTTTAGAAGTCAACATAGCACAATAGAACAAACTCACAGACTGGTGCAGGTTATAAGAAAAACTTTCGAGGAAAAAAAGTACTGCTCCGCGCTTTTTATAGATGTCTCTCAAGCTTTCGATAAAGTATGGCACGAAGGCCTGTTAAACAAACTAAAGCTAAACCTTCCAGCTAATATTTTCAACCTACTAGAAAAGTACATAACCGGTCGACAGTTTAAAATCAAAGAGGGAAACCAAATAAGTTCTTCTCAAACAATAGGGGCTGGTGTACCTCAAGGGAGTATACTAGGTCCAGTTCTGTACTTGCTTTACACAGCAGATATGCCAACCAATAGTTTTACACACACGTCGACATTTGCTGATGATACTGCTTTTCTTAGTATTCATAAAGACCCTAAAGAAGCTTCAAACCAATTGCAGCAACACGTAACCCAAGTTGAAAAATGGGCAAAGTTATGGGGAATAAAACTAAATGAACAAAAATGTACCCACGTAACTTTTACTTTACGCAAAGAAACGTGCTCTCCAATTCTTATTAACAACCATATGGTGCCTCAACGAACCGAGATAAAATATCTTGGTATTCACCTAGACCGCCGCCTCACATGGAAGCCTCATATAGATGCGAAGTTGACGCAAATGAAACTTAAAGCTACACAAATTCATTGGCTAATCGGCAGAAACTCTGTGCTTCGTCTTGATTGTAAACTTCTACTCTACAAATCGATTTTGAAACCAATTTGGTGCTACGGTATACAATTATGGGGCACTGCTTCCGCATCCAACATAGAAAAAATTCAACGCAGGCAAAACAAAATCCTAAGAATGATAACTGGTGCTCCTTGGTATGTTAAAAACAGCAACATCCACAAGGATCTACTAGTTCCACTAGTTAAATGCGAAATCCTGAACTATGTGGACAAGTATTTAAATAAGCTGGAAGCTCACCCAAATCCGCTCGCCCGAAACATCCTGCAACATAGTGGGCACACCCGCCTGAAAAGGAGGGATACTATTGCGCTTATATGAAGCTTGATAATTAATATGAGAACTTAAATTTTAGTCTGGCACTGGCTGGACTTATATTAACTACCTAGTTTTAAGATTTGAACACTTATTGTTAGTTCGCCACAGGCGAAGATTCAATAATAAATATATGAAACAAAAAAAAAATAAAAAATTCAAGCGACCGTAGAAAACGATAAAAATCAGTCGATTCCGCAGGCATAGCCAAGACCACTTTATGGCAAATTTTGCGTAAAGATCTTAGTTAACACCCATACAAGGTCAAAATGAATTAAGAATTGAAGCCGATGGATATCAGTTCATGCGACGTACGTTCTCTGAATGGGCTCTGGAAGAGATGCACCAAGATGATTAGTATCACCGCAAAATCATCTTCAGTGACGAAGCTCATTTTCAGCTTAATGGGTTCGTCAATAAGCGAAATATGCGTTATTGGTCTGGTGAAAATCCGCATAAACTTCATAATTCACCACTTTATCCACAAAAAATTACTGTTTGGTGCAATTGCATGCCGGCGGCGTCATTTGGCGCTAATTTTTCGTCGACAATAACAATTGTCCTGTTACTATGAATGGCGATCGTTATCGCGCAATGACTACCGATTATTTTTGGCCTCTATTGGAAAACATGTACCTGGACGACATGTGGTTTCAACAGGACGGTGCGACAGGCCACAAGTCACACTGACCACGTTAAAATCGACTAATTGAAGAGTGAGTTTTGCAAGCGTGCTGTTTTAAGAAATGGACCAGTCAATTGGCCACCTCGTTCATGCGGGCTAAGACCGCTAGACATTTTTTTCTTTGGGGCTACATCAAATTACTGGACTATGGCAACAAGCCGACGACGTTGGAAGAACTCCGAGCCAGCACTAAACGCGAAATAGCGGCCGTTACAGCCAAAATGTGTGACAAAGTCATCGAAAATTGTGTCTAACGAATTACCCGCTGCCGAAGTGCCCACGGTGGCCACCTAAACGAAGTCGAGTACCATTCATAAATATTTTGATTGTATTTTAAGTTTAGGAAATATCTTAAAAAAATATTGAATAATGTAATTTGTTTTTTTTTTAATGTGCACTATCAACAAGTGGAACAAAAGTAGTGACTTATTAGATACTTTAATCTAATTGTTTCGAGGGATGTTTAAATTAGGTATTTATGTTCATAAATCGATTTACTCCTAAAAAACTTTTTAATTTTTAAGTAAATGCATATATAAGTACAAATGTACATAAACATTTAAATATATATATATATTAAATAATTTTTTAAATCAGATGCTGATACAGGGGAGAAGAAATGGGGAAAGTTTTTTTCCCAACTCGTAGGGGAATACTCATAAACAATCTTTAAATAAAAAATAGGCTCTTAAATATAAAGAATTTGATTTAAAAATTATGTTATTTATTCATAGGGATTGTTGAAGGTTTCAGTTTGTTTACATATTTGCATTCTATTGGTTCGTTCATCAAATTACACTGGACAACAATGCTCGATTGGCAAGGTTTCTGTAAAGTTCTATTGGCTATTAAGATAGTCGCCTGGATAACTTACCTGTGAAACGAAAATGTTATTGTATAGCGCTATTGTTGTATTTCAGTATGTCAAAACAACCCAGCAAAAGAAGTGGAAGTTGTTCTAAAATCACAGCATTTTCAATAAATACCAAGTATCTCTAAGTCGTGAATCTTATAGTCCGAGACAGCTATTTTTAGACACATCTAGGTATGTTTTTAGAATGTGTTTATTTGTATTACGTGTCCAATGATTTGGATCAAATTTTTAATTAGTAACTAAAAACAGCTGTTAAATAGTATTAACTTAATTCACTAATAAAAAAGCTATGCAAAATTAAAAATTTTCATCAAATACCAAGGAGCTGATCTAAAGTGCATACTTTTCAGTTCTTTGGACCACTTACCTCCTATGACAAGCACGTGATAAATTCGTTTCCCTAAAAGTAGAACTACTTCGGGTTGACTTTCTTCAATTAATTAATTATGATTCGTATGTCCTTTTTTTTGCTGGGAAGTAATAAAGTTTAGTCGATCAAGCCCGACCATAATATACCATACACCACATTTGAAAAAATTAACTGATAATATTTGTATTCAGTATTGTAGTTGATGGCATAAAGATAAACATGTGTGCAAAATTTTGCGAAGACGAAATAATATTCTAGTCAATTAAGGCCCGAAATTCTAGTACCGACGGATATTTGTATTGGGGCTTTGCCAAAAAATAGAGCCATCATCACCATAAAAAATATGCTTCGCGCTAGTGATAAAAAATTTACTTGTGCCAATTTTCATTAAAATATTTTTAAAATTGCGACCTGTAGCGTTGTCACAAGAATACATTGACACCCACCCAGACGGAGGAACATACATGCTTAAGTCGACTTAGGAAGTGATTCTAAATCGATGGGTATACTTAAAGGTGGGTATCCTATTAGGTGTTACAAGTATTTGTACAAATGCATAATACCCCTACCACGCATGTGGTGTAGGTATAAAAATGGAAAAAAGCAATTTATTTGAATATTATTTAATGCTTTCAAAGTATCGCTTAAATATATTTTATTTACAATTTTTAACAAAACCATATTACATTAATTTAAAAATTAATAGCACAATTTTACATGAAAGTTACCAACAAAAAAATTAAATATTGTACAATATTTTAGTAATAACATTATAGTAGTAATAGTACAATAGCACATTAGGGGGAGCTTGTGAATTAAGAAAATATTCATTAAACAGAGTCTTAAGTATAATATTGCTGCATAAGGTTAGAAAAGTATTTATTCACATCCATACGTATGCTTAACAGCGTTGTAATTTGTTACAATTTTTGTATGGATTTTGTTGTAAAAAACTGGGTCAATCGCAGTATCTAGACCCGCGGTGAACCGATATTGCTAATTTGTTTGGCACCAAAATCGATCCGTAGTACTTAAATTGACTCCGGAAACTTGATTTTAACAGACACACAGACGGGCATGGCTAAATCGACTTCCCTATCTATAAGAATCAAGAAAATATATACTTTATGGGGTCCCAAATGGATAATAAAGAAATTAAAACTTAATGACAAACTGATATATCCTTATCACTATGGGAAAGATATAATTAAATACAGCTTTTAATATATAATTTTTCATTTGCAGTAAGTCTTAAGGTAAAATCACACGATTGTCGTAATGCACCAAACTTGCCCAATTTTAATTGTGGTAATATTGTGCACAACAATAAATTTTTTCCAATAAAATTTTCTGCCTCATTTTAAAAAAATTGTTTTGGTACAAGTTGGTGAAAAATATAAGTGATCTTACCTTTAGCTAATAAATAAATAATCGGCAGTTATATATGTAAATTCATGTATAATTCTTCTTTTGCGTAATTATAATAGTTTAATTTTTGTTTCCTGTTACTTTATTTTTGCATTAAACAGAGCTGTTTTATAATTAAACTAAAAGAAATATTTTTAAAAGATAAAAATGTAACAAAGTGTATATTTTTATAATTTTTTTTGGCCCGTAAGCAATAAATTAAATCTTTTTATAACCAAACAAAAATCAGGTGAAATTCCTTAGGAGTTTATCAAATCATTAAATTCAAAGAGGAGAATATGAAAAAAAAAATCATAAATCTTAGCGATTTACTGATATTTATGTCAAATATTTTACAGTTTGTGCTTCTTTCCAACATTATTTTTGATCATCACACATCATAAAATCATTTACTTTCAAAAGTGTAAAATTTTATTTCCTCATTTTTTTTACCACTAAACAACCAATTTATCAATTCGAAACACAACAACAAAAATATCTACAAAAACACACATGTATCTATAAGAAAGAGTAGAAGTTGATTATATTTGCAGAACAAAAAGAAGTAAAAGAAATAATCAATCATATTTTAAGATATTAGAACGATTACCACAGAAAGTGAAATTTGAAATGAAAACTACTATACACACATACATATGTACATATGCATGTATATACTCCCATACGTTCACACTTATTTATGTTTGTTGATACATATGTATATACACTACAGATAAAATGATTAGTACGTCCCTACAATATGACCTTAGAGGAAACCATTGGATTAAGGGAGGGAGGAAAGGAAATTCCAAACTTTTTTTTGCTTTAAGGTGTTTTAACGTAAATGAAAACTTTGCAAAAGAAGAATTCAAAGGCTTTAACGATGCATTTGAAGAGGCTTTAAATGATATTGGCGATGAAGTGTTAACTAATGCGAGCACACTATCATCAGTAGTTTTAAGAGCTTTGAAAAGCGTTGGTCATGATTTTGAAAATTGTGTAGGGATTGCAACTGACGGGTGTCCTTTGATGGTGGCAGAAAATTGAGCAGTCAAAAAAATAGAAGTAACCCCAAAGAATGCAAAATAAACGCCTTGCTATTCCTATATTTGACAACTCGATATTGAAAGGCAACAAGGTATCAACAGTACAAAAAGCTGTATCGTTTGTTAAAGAAACAAGAAAATTTATTTATAAACATTCTAAACGTAATGCAATTTTTCTGAAATATATAAGTACAAAGTTGCCTCCATTATGCGAAACACGATGGGTGGATCGTCATGATTCAAGTTTACAATTTGCAGTAAAAATAAAGCACCTAATAGTGGCATTGGAAAAGATGCCCTAACGGAAGGATGGAAACACGTCTTCAAAAGCCTTATTTTAATAATGTAATACTGCGGCTGAAATGTAATTTTCCACCCTTCGCCGTATTAAAACATGGCTGATATCAACCATAACAGAAGACAGGCTTAGCAATCTTTCACATATATAATAAAATTTAAATTGACGGAAATGTCGTGCTTAACAAATTTGCTTCAACAGGAAACCATAAATTACTAATTAAATAAATATGTTTTTTTTGCCTTTTATGTAATTATAATTACTTTAAAGGAATTGAACTTTTTGGGGGAGTTTTTGTTTTAAAAACCCGCTAAAAGCTAGATTTACAAATGTGTGTTTCATTTAGAATTTCCCCGCCCAAAAGCTTGAGCTGGATCTGCGCCTGGCTTTAGACTTAGTTTAATTTTAATTACATTAAAAATTACAAATTACATAGAAAATTTAGACAAACAGAAGGCGCATCTAGGACAATAAACCTAAACTTATTAACCATTTCCATCGACGCGTCACAACGCTGGTGTGGAGAAGAAATTAAACAGTAAAGGAAATATATCAACACAGCTTAAAACACTCCATACCTTTATACAGGTTTAACTGGCATTCTTACATACATACACACATGCATACCGTCACAGAAAATGCAAAACGCCCTATCTAACAAACAATTTAAAATTGGCTTTTTATAAATTATAGCCTTCAAATATGTACGTCATCTTGCAAAACTCTTTTTTTGCAGTAGAAATAAATTTTTTGATCCTTTTTTACTAACATATAAGGCAATAATTTGTGTTAATTGTAAATATATCTTTCATTTACACAAAAATTCTTGCCCCTTCTAAAAAATTTTAAATGTTAGATAGGGCGTTTTACATTTTCTGTGACGATACATAACAACATACTTTATCATATCTTAAATTCCTTCTTTTATAAAGGTGACATCCTTACGTTACGCCTCGTTGTTACAAAATTTACTCCTTAATACGAGTAAAAGGCATTAAGCAAAGTCTGTTTCGTTCTTTTACTCTTTAAGCATTTAAAAAAATAAACTTCAAAGACAGCAAGAACAAAGAAAAAAATTAATTTTCCGCCAAAGACTATAAAACTTAATCCGTTTCTGAAAACACAAAAAAGCCTGTTTTCATCACTTGAAATGTCATGCATTTTATGAGGTTATGTTTTCAATGGGATTTATTTTTATTTTTAAAGAAAACAGCATAAGTATTACTTTGTTAGTAAATTGGAATGCTTTAAGATGGGAAAGCACTTGAAAATGCTTACATTTGTAAGACAATGATAATGAAATCCTTATGTTTTGAAATTGTCTAAAATACACAGTGGGAACGATCGCATGCGTATTAAGCTCAACAACTACAAAAATTACACAACTCGTAAGAGGATTTAATTGAGAACCTAATGTGTTTATACATAAAACCTTTTGAATTATTTATTTATTACGCGAGTTATTATCTGTTTACATATATATAGGAATAGCCTTGGTGACTGAATGACTGACTGACTCATTCATCGTCGTACGAGTTGAGTTAAAGAAAAATTAAAACTCTGGGTACCTCTCCGTACTTATGTAAAGATTCACTCAGCCGGAAATTTGGACACAAAAAGAGTAAAAGTGGGCCAAACTTGGAAAAACCGAAATGTTAATATATTTTTACACGATAGAATCAAAATTCAAAAAGCATTTTACATTGCTTCGAAAATAAACGGACCGGTGCACGTTGGGTTGAAATGGTTCGAAGGTGACGCTTAGTTGAATTTTTAAAATTAAGTTTTTGTATTAATATTTGGTATCGGATAAAACTAGATAAAATTCTACATCATTTTGTAAGTTTTCAAGCATCTATCTTGTCAGCTGACTCCGTAGTTACGTGTCAAAATACAAATTTTTTTCAATTTTATTTTTAAAAAGCGAAAAAAGTAAAATTTTGCATTAAACGAGTCCGTAATTTCCAAGCTTAACATTATCAAAGTGTTGTTTTAAGAATGGAACCTTCAACTTTAGGTAATAAAGTATACAAAAATGATATAGTGTTTTTGGAAATATGTGTGAAAATATTTTTGACGATTTTTTTAAAAAAGGTTGAAAATTGGCCTATTTTTAATGTTTCGTGAACCATAACTTCTAAGTTAATTAAGGTTGGGTTTTGAATCTCAAATTTTTTAAAAGCATAAAATCTTAGCTTGATATTACAAGAAAAAAACTTGCGGTTTTGTTGTTCCATTTTTTGCTATTAACATTTTTCTGTTTGAAGTTGCGTTTTTTCAAAGTCATGTATTTAACAAAAGTAACGTTCGTTCAGTGCTTACCATAGTTGTTATTGTTGTCGGAGATAGCTGCGTGAACAAGTTTCAGTCATCTTTATCCACGAGAGTGTTAAAATGGTTTTGTATAACTCCTACAATAAAAAAATTTTTAATTCATGGTCCCGAAATCATAAAATATGCTCTTTTACCGGTTGGAGAACTTTTAGAAGAAGCTCAAGTAGCCAGAAATAAGCATTTTAAAAATTATAGGGAACACTTTGCTCGCAAAAAAAATTTTATAAAAATTTATTTCGTTACTTTTTTCAAAAAGTTGTAAAATTCTCGAAATCTGTCAAACCCCAAATTTCGACTTTAATTTTAACTTATATTCATATTTATGCAAAATATATGTATAATTATTTTTTAGAAAGAAGACAATATAAACTTTTGTTTGCTTCTCATTTTTTAAAAAATCACTTTCAATTTTAAAATTATGGCGAAAATTCTGAAACAAACTATAATTTTCCGAAAAATAAAAATGTCAATAAAATCGTGTATCTTTTTTTCAGAATATGCCTTTTTATGCATATTTAACGATTTGAAAAAAAATTTCAAAAAAATTTAAATTACTTGCCACTCTCGGTGTATCGAACCCACTGTGCGGTGTTTATCACTTTTTCGAATTTTTAAATCATATGGGGTAAAACAGGGAAAACACTTAAATTTTGATAGCGCCTAAGTCTTCTTAACAAACTAAGATAGCAATATATATTTAAATTTCATTCGGTCTTTATAAAATCTGAATACGTTTTTTCCAAAAAATTATATATTGGTACTTTATAAAAAAGTACTTTTTGTATCTTCTGAACCAATAAAGAAAAAAACGAAAGTAAAAGTACGCCGACTAGTTTAGAAAAATATAAAAATATTTTTGCAATCTTTTTGAAATGTTGGGCCCCAAGGTAAAAGAAAATACTAAAACTGTATTTTGGTACTGCTGAGGTCCATTTTGTAACTTTTGAACTAATAAAAAAAGAAATGAAATTCAAATTGCGTTCGAATGGTCTTGAAAAAATACGACTATATTTTGGGTATTCCTTAAAATTTCGTTCCACTTTTGGCCTTTAAAATTGTTAATTTTATAAATATTACTTTTTGAACTATAAATCACCAGGAAGCCAGTAAGTCAAGTGGGTGGACAAAAAGTACTTTTTTACAACTGTGATATTTTTACCCATGTTTTTAGAATATGAGCTTGCAAATATTATTCTAATTGGGCCCCAAAGTCAGCAGAGTTATGTTATTTTATAAAATTTTTTATACTCTTTTGCATTTGTTTTTGAGTTTATGATTCTAGAAATGTAGAACTAAAGGCTCCTAGCCCAAATTGAAGCCATAAGTCAGCAAAGTGGGCAAAAAGTATTTTTTTACATACATATATGTTGTTAGCGCCACCGTCGATCAATCTTTTACTGTTTAGATGTTAGTTTGAATATCGAGTATCTAGTTAACTAAAGAACCAATTACTTGTTATCATCAATTGTTCAAAATTTAACGTATAATATCCCTAGCACGTACGTACACATGTTAGAACTAAAAATATTAATTTGTGAATTTGTAACGGAAATTTTAACATCCGAATATAAAATCTTTTTGTTTTGTTTTATTTATTATTAACTAATGTGGTAAAAATTATGTGGTCAAAAACTAATTGGTTAACATTTTTCGTACTATTGCATTTTTTTAATATTTTGGTAGATTATGGCAAGAAGCTAACTAAGTGATCCAAAACGACTCTTTCATATGAAAATAAGGTCTACTGAAGGAAAATTTCAGTTCTTTTTATGTTGCTATTTATTACGTCAAAAATGTTGCCTATGCCCTTCTTTTTGTTCTTTTCTGAAACATTGTAATCCGGTCATAAGTTCTTTTCTAATAATGTTGCTCTGAGCAGAATAAAAAAATCCTACATCCCCGCAAATTTTTTTTAGAATTTGAGCAATGAACTGTTATTACTTCATAGGCTAAAAGGTAATGAGGTCGTTACGACAGAAAAACTACCTTTTAGCAAAGGAGGTATATATGGGAAAATGGGATTATGAAATAGGTTTTATACAAGGTGTCTGGTGTCAAATTTATATTTTTAAATGCGATTATTTAAAAAAAGAAATAAACGGCGCGGACGGGGAGTGATGCCGTTAGAATTATCGATTGTGCGGACTTGTCAGTCACGATGTCGCAAAGTAATGATTCTTGCGTATTTGTTTGTCAAAAATTTTGTTCAAAAAAACTTTTTTTAATTCAAATTTTATTCTTGTATTAGCTTGAAAAATTATAACGGCTATAGATTAATAAGCACAGAAGACGCCAGTGTGAAAATTCAACATTGGAAATGAATATTAATACAAGGTCTGCTAGACCCCACATCAGTTACATTGTTAAAATAAATGCACGTCAGTTGCAGAGGGTTAAAGCTATCTTTAATACAATTAAGCTTTTAATATTTGAAATAAACGTTTTATGGAGTTTTAATAAAGTTTAAGCTCAGTTTATTTTTTTAATTAATTAATTAAAAAAAACAAGTCTTTGAATTTTGGCAAAAGCGAAAAGTATTTTTTTATGATTTTGGTCTAAATAATTTACAAACCGCTGATTTTTAAACAAAATTTTATAAATTATTAGTAAAAATTGTTTTAGTTAATTCTTTTAAGTGTTTCTTGCAACAAAATTGAATTATTCGATTGCAATTTATGATAAAATCCGTGAAACAGTTCTCAAGAATCCTAATTTTTGTTAAAATCTGGTAAGTTCAATTTAGTGTAAATAAAACCAACATTTATCAATCGACTTTTACAAAGAAAGGCCCTATATTTTAATCAAAGTAGCTTTAACTGAACAGGATAAAACAGCCCAATTTTTGTTAAAAAATTATAAGAAAAATATCAAACTACATTCCAGTCTTCGTTATCAGGCTCTGTAGTGCGATTCAGTAACTTTTAATGATTAGGCGATCAACACATTTATCGACAGAAATTGCCGGTTAGAGTTAAGTTTAAATGATTCACTAAGAACTTTTTAACGGTAATGGACAACTTAATTTTTGTACGTATTATATTCTGTTAAATAATCTTTAAAAAAGTGAAAAGTAAAATAATAAAAATCTGCTTAATACTCAAACGCCATTCCAAAATAACTTTTGTTTATATCGGTATTCAGTATATAAGTGAGACCCACATGCAAAATACAATAGAGTCATATTTGTGATAGTTATAGCAAAAAAGGCTTATGTCGGGAGGATATTTGTATGGGGACAATGCCAAAAAAACTCACCGATCATTACCACAAACGTTACGCTGGTTACCATTGCAAAAAAAAAAACTTAATAATACAAAATTTCATTAAAATATCTTTAAAATTGAAAAATCCAAATTTGATTTCTTGTGACCACCCTATATACATGTCCTTCTCATTAAATTAGAAAAGGATAGTTGATATGAAAGCGTTTGATTCCGAGGGGATTAAAATAATTTAATGTCATTGATGGACATAAAGTAAAGTATGTTTTTCTAAAAGAAACTCAAATGAAAGTTCCAATTCTTATATGAAACAAGAACTGCACGTTCAGCAAAGTACTTTAGCGTTCAAAAGTAAGTTGTTAAATATTTGATATGATTTGTTTCCTTAAGGGCAGTTAAAAGCTTTAAAATTTAATTTAATAATATTAAATAATGTATGCTTTTTCATTACGTACGTTTGTGTGTATAAGTGCTTCTGGGATTATTTTTAAAGAAAACATTAAAAAAACAGTAATTCTCTGATATTTAAAAACAGTTCTGCCATATTTCACAAAGTTTTTTCGAAAAGATTATTTAAAAAGCTAGATATGTAGGGAAAAAGTGAAGGTTTTATTTTATGTCTACTTGTAGGAATTTTATAATAACTCCAAATTGTATATTTTCCAATCGACATTTTTTGTTGGCGGTAAGTGTTTCCAAAAACCAGTTTTCATCAAATAAGTAAAAGTGTTTGCCAATTCAAATTGTAGTACGGTGCGCATTATTATTTTTAGAACAAATTTTATTCTGAATTGAAAAAAATTTTATTCATATTAGATGCTGTGGCTACGTTTTGTCAAAACGGAGTCATTTAGACTCCACTTGACAGTTTACGCGCAAACTACCACGAAAACCTAGATGCTGTGGCAAATCCTTAATTCTTACTTTACTAAGTATCACATGCTAAACAAATATATTAAGACATTAAATATTTAATAATATTTGCATTACAAGCAAATGTTATTATTAATATAAATGCAAAACACTTCTTTAAGGCAAATAAAAGTTTAAGAAATCATGTTTCATCAATATTATTTTAATTATTTTTTTTTAAATAATAGTTGGCAGTTTTTTATACCCTTTACATAAGTGAGAAGGGTATAGTTATACATACATATGTATATACCAGTTTTTCATTCCGGTTAAATTTTCTTTACTATCCATTTGCGACCCCTTTAAGAGTATACATTATGGATTCTTATAGATAGGGAAGTCAATATAGCCATGTCCGTATGTCCTTCTGTCTGATGATCTACAACACCGAGTTATCCTTAATTTGGCGTAATGTAAATGACAGCTAAGCATATATATATGTATGTACCTCTTGTTATGATTTTGTTTGTTATTTTCTTTTTTTTTTGTATTAAAACTGCAAACTAAAACTAATTTTACACGTTAAAGTCTAGTCTTATGTCAATAAAAAAATATAAGACAAAAAATTTCAAAAAAATTTTTACTTAGTTTAATTGCAATTAAAGTAATCTTTTTATACAATTTAAACTACATTTTTTATAATGTCCACTAGAGAAGTACACCTTCTTTAGGAAAACCACATCAAAAAGTACTATATGTAAGAAGAAGAGCCGAATGTCCTTAAGAACGAAGCCTTCAAACTAAACTAATATCGCTTCTTAGAAAGGCGATAAAGAATCCTTATGCCACACAAATTATTAAATAACGCAAGAACTAATTTTACAATTAACTATTTGACTTTTTTTGAGTTCAAAACTGTTTGTTTGATAAATATGACTGACTCTCCCTTAGGTTAGACAGAATACTAAACGTATAAGTTGTATAAGAACTATAGAACGGAAACAACAAAAGTTGTGTGATGGTTAAAAGAAAATCCAAAAGCAAAAGCATCCACTCATTTTAGGATAAAATTTTTAAAATTATGCTTAGATGATACAACATTCGTTATTTTACACAAAAATTTTACGTGTCGTAAAACTTGCGGAAAAAATTTAACTACTTTTTACTTTAGTTCGCAACAAAGTAAACAAGGATAATATTGCCGCAAGCGTACAAAAAATTTTAAAAATATTTTGGTATTTTATGATGATAGTTTTAAACAAAACCTTTAAATGTTTAAGTTTTACGGGTTTATTTATAAATGGTTTTTTAGTTTATTAAAGGTTTTTTTCAAAATAATGTATATGTGAACAAAATTTGTTTTAAAAGCTTATGATAAACTTCAAATTTAGTGTTGAATAAGGGCGTTATACCTACAAATGTATATGTGTATTTTATTTATGTTATAGGTATTAATACAACAATGAACCAGTAAGAAAGCTATTGCAATTTAAGCCCGATCATAGTGTTACCTACACTTCGATTAATTTTGTTTCATATGTATACCACCATATGCACAAAATGTTCGCAGAAAGTTGACTTTCGTGAGTGGGGTTTACATGATTTTTTGGAGATAAAGTACCCACTTGCACCCACAAGTAATGTTTAATTTAATGGAAGATACATAAGTATTTATGTATGTACATACATACATATTTATATTCTGGAGACTAAACCAAAGTTATATCGTTTTAAGCATGAAAAACCTCCAACAAATACGTAAAAAATTCGTAAATTTGTCAGTTAACACAAAGAAAATGGAGTTGCTATATTCTGCTGTGGCTGTTGTACCTTTTAACATTTTTTAGACATGCAATAATAAACTTACGTAACTTAAAATATTACGGTTCTTTAAAAGTAGTTATGATTAAATAGCTTAAGTATAATAACAAAAATATAAAATTTGAAATTGCCTTTAAGCGTTCTTCCTCTATTTTGTTTGTTGTGTAAACCAGTGATGCAAAATGTGGCACAATTGGGCCATTTGTGGCACTTTTGAATGTTTGATGGCCCTGTGGTACTTTCTAGTCTATTTTGCTTTTTTCAGCTTAAAACATTATCTAAATCACACTGTTAATAACTGGAACACTATTGTATTTTCAAAAATTGTTCCGCTGGGAAAACTTCTCACAAGTTACAGAACTGCCCTTCTGTTCTGTAACTTGTGAGAATTAAATTTTTTTATGCAATTTTCTCTCTGTTTTGAACCCTACTTTTATCAATTTTAGTCAATGTCGTGTGATTTATTGGTCGAAAAAAAACACATTTTATTTGCAAATTTGTCTTGTTTCATTTACGTATGTCTATCAAATAAAAAACAAAAAAAAAACCACAAAGCAGGTTGTCAAATAACGGTAGCGGTATGCAACTTTTTTGCCCTTTCTAAGATATTTCGGCCCTTTTAAATCGTCAATTTGGCCAACTCTATATCCTTGTTTAAAAATACTTGCATACACACATAAAATTCATTACGTAATCTTTGCTTAAATCAAGTCGCAGTGATATTAAAAATTTGGTGGGTACGAAATTTTTAAAACCAAGAACTATTTATCTTTTACGAATGCTTGATTTTGGTCACATTTTAGCCAAAAAAAGCTCGATTTTAATTTGAGTAAAATTTGTGGATTCGGGCTTAAATCGAATTTATTTACTCTAATTTAATTTACAGAATAGGGTTGTTAAATTTATTTATTTTGGTCAACTGCGGAACACTTATTACCAATTTCAGCCAAGAGTGTCTCTAGCAGACGAACACTTATCGGGTTTTACATATACACAACACGAGTGCCAACAGAGAACCTTTTGTAAAGAGAGAGAAATGCAGAAAAAGTAACAACAGCAACACAGGTTGATATTGCATTATATATTTGTATAGGCACACAGTGAAAAAGTACATACATATGTACACCTTTCCAAAAATCATTTTCTCTCGTTTTGTTAAACATGCTTAATACGTTAAAAAAAGACAATTGTTAAAAAAAAGGGTTCCATTAAAAAAAAGGGCCAAGTCAAGGTATATTGAACAAGGTAGGAGTAACTGATCAGCTGACTTTAATTTCCGCCATATGCTTTCTAGCTTAGCTTGGCAAATTTTTTATGTTATATAATTGTTGTGTATACTGTGTGTATGTGTGATGGCAACATTTTTAACAACTAGGCTGGAATTTAGCAACAAAAAAATACATGATAAATTTTTACCGGAAGTTGTTGTTGCAGGGACGAGTTTACCTAATATTACCGCTATGATATGGGTTATGAAGAATGAAGGAAACAAAATAAAAAAGCTAACGGTATTTTTAGCCGAAGCTGAAAAAGGCAAGAATTTTTAGTTCAAAAACAAGTTTTAAATTCAGTAAGTTGAAAGTTGTAAATATAATAAAGTTTTTGAAACAACTAAAGATAATTCGCATATTTTTTGGCAAAAAATTTTAGATTTAAAATCTAGAGATTTTACAGGGGAATTTCTTTTACCGTTAACATTTTTACATCAAGTTATGATTCTTCCACATTCTTACGAAAACATAAATTAAATAAGTCCATAAATCTTTTAATTTGCTTTTCGACCTTTTTGTACATTAAGTTGAAAGAATTGGCCTCGAACTCAACTATTTCAGTTTTAAAAAATCTTAAAAAAATTTTCGATGAGCCCTGGTGTAACGAATGTAAATTAAAAACGAATGGTCTTTATTGTTTATTCAATTTAAATTCTTTGTTTGTGGATACTTTCAGAGCAACTAGTGAAGCTCTTGATCTGCGAAAGTAGTCTGTGTTTTCTTCTATATTTTACGTTCTTTTTATAATAGTTTTTAGCTAATTCGACAATTATCGAATCACCCACTTAAATCTATGTTACAACATTTCTTAATACTAGTGTGTGTGTGTGTTAATTAGTTCAAAACAATTTGGTTGTTATTGATCTATATTCATTAAATGCAACTTCCGTACTTGAGTCGGCATAAACATAAGTGTGCCAGAATAACAACAACATACAGTACTTTGTAAATATTTTGCAAACTCTACAACAGCTTGTGGTGTGCATATTATGCTTACCATGCAATGTGTTGTCTAGTGACGATCAACGATATTGATATTTAATATTCTTTTGTTTACAAATAAATGAAACTGCACATTGTGTTGGCATTGTCGAAGTCATCTCATGCTACACTGGAAAGTGAAGTACCTGTTTATAAATGCATCACTGCGCTGCATATTATGCTTATTATGTTTGGAAATACACGCAGTTCTCACTGGTCCCAAATCAACTTTTTTGCCAAAATTTTACAATGTAAGAAACGTTATTTTTTCCCCACATACAGAATAAAGAATAGGAAAAACTATGCGAATATATATTTCCATTTTCATATATTTTATTTTCACGAATACTTTCTTTAAAATATTTAAATGATATATTGATGACGAACCACTTCAGCTTAATTAGTTTTATGTTTGGATAATATTATTAAAACATAGCCGTAATGTTTTATAGTTTAACAATCGTATCATGGGCACATAAAAATTCCTTTTTTTTAATATGTAGTAAGAATTTCCTACTTTTAAATTTGCCAAGGAACTCCAAAAACAACAAAAGCATTTTCTCTTGAAAAAGGCAAAAATTGAGCTTAAGTAAAATTAAAATATTTAGAGTTTGCCCCAAAAATATTAGCTTGTTATAGCCACCGGCAATCAAAACACATTTTAATTAAGACTACAGTTTTTACTTTCATGCAAAATTATGCCCAAAGAGAACTTTTGTCCATGAAAAACATACTTAGGTTATGCTCATAAACAGAAATAAGTTCACAACTATTAAAAATTTAAATTCATTTTTTAAAAGAACTTATACATATTTATAAATTAGTTAATTTTTAAAAACACGTTTTAAGCCGCCAACTTTAAAGAGCTTACCTCGCTGAAGCGTTGCCACTTAAAAAATTAATTTTTTCAAATATTAACAGACTGGAGTGTCGCCAAGAAGAAAATAGTTTTACTTATTAAATTTTCAAACATTTATTTTTCTAATTTCTGCCAAAAAAATTGATTTGGCACATTTGTACGCTAGACTACAAAATGAAAATTTGTGAATGGCAACACTTAATCGAGTCAAGCTTTTAAACTCGGTGGCAGTGTGACCGCTGAGAATTTTAAAAAAGTGGCACAAATAGTCGTTTTAGGAAAAAAAAGTCGCATTAAAAAGTCGCTTTTGGGAAAAAAAAGTTGCACTCTTTTTTAAAGCCCTTATTCAATAATAATAATAATTCAACAACACAAAAAAATTGATCAAAATAAATTAAAAATAAGAAATGTATTAAAAAGAAAACATTTATTAAAAAGGAATTTTTGTACGAAGACATAAAAAGTAATAAATTTGAAATTGCAAAAAAAAAAAATTAATTTTTATATAGTTTTAATATCATGAAAAATCGAATGCACTGTTCTTTAAATATCGGAATATCGTTTTTTAAATTTGGTTGAAACAAGGATATACAGACAACTAGTCTAAGTAAAAAACATATAACACATTTAAACTACCCACTGGTTTTTTATCTCTAGGGATGTAATGTAATAATACACAAGTTCATATATTTAATTTTTTTCATATTATTTGAAAATTCGTTTCTGTACTTGTGTTTTAGTTCATCACCTGGAATACAGTCTTCTAGTTCAGTATTTAATAAATGTAAAGCTGACAGCCTTGAATTACAGGTCGTAACTTTTAATTTGTTTGCCAATTTATTTTTAAACAGCCCTGACTTGGGAAAAATTCTTTCAGCACATGCGCTGCTGTGGGGCAATGAAAAAATATACGCAACTATTTTACATAAATTTGGTCACAATGGCTTATTTAAATCATTTTTTAAACAACAACACATATGCTTTCAGCATGTTTAATTTTAAAAAATCTATGGACTGCGATATTTGGGAATAACACAAATGTCCACATATGCAAGGTATGTGTTTATGTATGCGCAAATGCTAGAATTTGTTTAACTTTCGTAACAAAAAAGGGGCAAAAGTTGCTCAAATTTAAAAAAGTGGCAAAATAGTGTCAGCATAAAAAAGTCGCACAAAAAATCGCAGGCCCTTGAAAAGGTTGCAAAATGCAACTTTAGTCGACGAGCGGTCACTCTGTTTGGCGGTTTAAAATGTGTTTTTAAAAATATTTAGGACAGAAGCGTAATCCCCCCTGACAAACCTGTTTAATAGCAGCAAAATTAACTTTTAAAAATATTTATGCATTTTTAGTTCTTTCGTGCATTACGCGTAAATATTTTGGCTTTTATAAATCGCTCCATTTATGCCTGTATGTACGGAATTTCAAAATTTTTTAAATTAATTTAAATAATAAAATATACGGAAAAACTAAAAATGATTTCAATTTCCAAAACGAGTACAACAAATTTAAAATTTGCACCTTTTCCAAAATGTTTATATCAATTACCTAAACTCTGCTCGGCTGTATTTGAATCCTTGCTGAATGTGTGGTGTGAGAGCACTTTAACCACTGTACTACGCCACTATCAATGTTGCCAACCAAAATTTGTTTAAAAAACAACCAAAATAAAAATGCACTGTGAATTGCTTAAAAAAAATAATTTAATTTTTAAATCGTATTTACTATTTTACCATGAAAAATTTTTACTTTAAAATATAAAAAAAAAAAATAATAAAAAATTTAGATCTTAAAATGTAGTTTTTTGCATAAATATTAACAAAACGACTTCAGTCATATAAAAATAAATTATTGTTAATAAAAACAAAAATGCACTTCGTTTACATAATAAGTACATTGTTACTAATAAATAAAAAATTCAAGCAATTTTTTTGCAGAGAATTTTTTAAATTCATCATTAGGTTAAAAAAAATTATACGTTTCTTTTCCTCCTGCTTCCACTTTGTATTCTGTAATGTACAGGTGGCAGTTTTCTTCGCCAGTGCGTAAAATGTTACGTGGTCGACTAGGGCTTAGGTCCATGCAAAAGAAATTCATTTAATCAGGTACGTAGCTAAGACGAGCGGGAGTTATAAAACTGCTAGCTGACAGTCTGCTTAGGGTGGGTTCGTGTCCGCTACTAACCTTGAATCGCACCTAGGTACCGTGTACTTTGAACATAATAAAAAAACTCCCTTGCCTCGGTTTAATAATAAAAAATAAACAGAAAAAAAATAGAAAATCATGGTTAACTAGAAAACAAACATGCTTGGTATGACTACATCAAACTTCTGACTTTAGGGCACTCTCATTGGTTTTGGTGCCATTGCCTCTTTACCCTCCCTACCATGTTTTTGAACCCCACAAAGCAATCACTCTAAGTTATTAAGACATCCGTAAGAAACAATTAAAGTTATTTAGGCTCCCATTTTCAAAGTGGCATTTTATTCATTTAATATTATTCATTTTTTTATTTTATTATTGTCAAACAGAATAAACACAAAAGCTTAATCTTGTAAAAACCGATCGACAATAACTTTATAACAACTAATGGTAAATTATGACACTCTAAAAGCGATAAGATTATACAAATGGCTTGGGGTTCTATCCCCTTAGTAGAAAAAGATTAACAATAAAAATAAAAATATGAAAAGGTAAATAAACATCGCGATACATAAGTATAGAAAGAAGCAAAAACAAAAACTAATGTTACTAGCCTTTCCAACAAATGTTGCTGGTTTCATTCATGACTACGGTTGTTGTTGCTTCTTTGATTTATGTTAAGACCAAAACAAGTAAAGAATAAGTGATAAATAAGTAAATCGATTTATAAAATAAACTATAAGAAATTATATATATATATATAAACATAAAGGTTTGATCACTCACCAAATTTGTAGATTATGATGATAATAAACTAAAGTTGTGCATGATGTCTAGGAGGCCTCTTCGAACATTCTGCATACTCGTAGTTACAAAATTATAGTATTAGGGAAGTATTACTTTTTAATTAATAGCTAAATAGGGTAAAATAATTGTAATTAATATTTGCATAAACCAATTATTTCTTGGTTTAAATCATAGCTTAAGCGTTTATCTTTTAACAAAATTGGTGCAGGTTATAATATCTTATATATAAAAAAACAATTTTTTTTTTGTTAGTGACACCGCTTATAACTCGAGAACGGCTGGACCGATTTTAACGAAACTTAAAAAAAAGACATACCCGATATCTGGAAATGCGTTTTAGGCTTATCTATTTTTTGAAATTCCGACTGGGCGTGGCACCTCCCATACAAATTGAACAGTTTTTTTCACATACCTCAATACCTATTATAGCTGAAGTGTCCAAATTCGGTATAGGTAAATTATTTATTGATGTGCATAATTGAGTTGTGTATGGGCGGGAAAAAATAAATGGGCGTGGCACATCCCATACAACGAAAATAGTTTTTTGCATATATCTCAACAACTGTAATAGCTGAAGTCTCCAAACTTCGTACGGATGTTTATAGTGCTAATATGCATAACTGAGCTTTGTATGGGCGGGAAGAAATAAATGGGCGTGGCACCTCCCATACAACGAAAATAGTTTTTTGTATATATTTCAACAACTGTAACAGCTGAAGTCTCCAAACTTCGTACGGATGTTTATAGTGCTAATGTGCATAATTTAGCTTTGTATGGGCGGGAAAAAATAAATAGGCGTGGCACCTCCCATACAACAAAAATAGTTTTTTGTATATATTTCAACAACTGTAATATCTGAAGTCTCCAAACTTTGAACAGATGTTTATAGTGCTAATATGCATAATTGAGCTTTGTATGGTCGGGAAAAAATAAATGGGCGTGGCACCTCCCATACAACGAAAATAGTTTTTTATATATATTTTAACAACTGTAATAGCTTAAGTCTCCAAGCTTCGTACAGATGTTTATAGTGATAATATAACTGAGCATAACTGAGCTTTGTATGGGCGGGAAGAAATAAATGGGCGTGGCACCTCCCATACAACGAAAATAGTTTTTTGTTTATATTTCAACAACTGTAATAGCTGAAGTCTCCAAACTTTATACGGATGCTTATAGCGCTAATATGCATAACTGAGATTTGTATGGGCGGAAAGAAATTAATGGGCGTGGCACCTCCCATACAACGAAAATAGTTTTTTGTATATGTTTCAAGAACTGTAACAGCTTAAGTCTCCAAGCTTCGTACAGATGTTTATAGTGATAATATGCATAATTGAGCTTTGTATCGGCGGGGAAAAATAAATGGGCGTGGCACCTCCCATACAACGAAAATAGTTTTTTGTATATATCTCAACAACTTTAATAGCTGAAGTCTTCAAACTTCGTACGGATGTTTATAGTGCTTATATGCATAATTGAGCTTTATATGGGCGGTAATAAATAAATGGGCGTGGCACCTTTCATACAACGAAAATTGTTTTTTGTATATGTGTCAATAACTGTAATAGTTGAAGTCTCCAAACTTCGTACGGATGTTTATAAAGCCAATATGCATAATTATGCTCTGTATGGGTTGGAAGAAATAAATGGGCGTGGCACCTCCCATACAACGAAAATAGTTTTTTGTATATATCTCAATAACTGTAATAGTTGAAGTCTCCAAACTTCGTACGGATGTTTATAAAGCCAATATTCATAATTGTGCTCTGAATGGGTTGGAAGAAATAAATGGGCGTGGCACCTCCCATACAACGAAAATAGTTTTTTGTATACATCTTAATAACTGTAATAGCTAAAGTCTCCAAAATTTGTACGGATTTTTATAGTGCTAAGATGCATAATTGTGCTCCGTATGGGTGGGAAAAAAGAAATGGGCGTCGCATCTCCAATACAACGAAAATAGTTTTTTTATATACACTAGCTGACCCGGTGAACTTCGTACCACCTAACAATTATTGAATATATGGATTTTTTAAAAAGAGTACAAAGTTTGTTTAGTTAGTCAAATAGTTCATTGGAATATATTTATAAAGAAAACAAAAATGCAAAAAGATTACAAAAATAAGGCGTTTCAGGTAAAAGCTGTTAGGGAAGCTATGTATTTTCGTGCATGGGTTATGTTTAGGTTAATTCCCTTCTGTGCAGTACCTTGTGATATACGACATTTTTCGTTTTGTTATCAGGCGCAAGTACAAATAAAGCAGATGGTTTGCCCACACGTGAACATGCAACGTATATTTGGCCATGAGAAAAATATGTATTTTCTAAATTAAGACAACAAATACTCAAGGATTGTCCCTGTGATTTGTTAATCATCATTGCGAATGCAAGACGAATAGGAAATTGAATTCGCTTAAACTCAAAAGGCATATCGGTTGGTATCATCGGAATTCTCGGTATGAGAACTTCTTCACCTTTGAATTTTCCTCTAAGTATAATTGCGTGAATAACATGGACCATCAGTTTTGTTATTACTAAACGCGTTCCATTGCAAAGTTTTGGTTGGTTTATATTTTGAAGCACGATAACTACCGAGCCAACCTTCAGTTATAAGTTGTGCGGTGATAAGCCAGGCACGTCCAAGTAGTTTAAAACTTCAGTTGGATAGTTGGTGGCTTCATCTTCGTTTGTTACACAATCAATAGATTTAAAAGAATGCAGAGTACCAATGATATAGTTTAAATTATCCACATCTATATTATTAGCTGCTAAAATTGCCCGTTTACACAACCAGTCATAATTTTTCCCGTTAGCATTTATGTTGGGGAATACTTTCTGGGTGAGCTCTTCTTTCGATGATACAAAATTACAAAAATTTTGAGGAAACGAAATCAATCCGTTTGATTCGTCAACAGGAATACGGCCATTACCAATAGTCAGCAATTGGTTGGAGAAATCTTGAGCTGATATATCGTTGAGCAACGTAACTTTCATGTTTTCTGTCAACTGCAGTATCTTTGCAAAACGCCTCAGACTTGAGGATTTAACGCAAACACTTATTTGATCAGCAGCCGTCGATCTTGGAATGACTGGAAGGGTTTGGCGGAAATCACCACACAGTAAAATCATTGCACCTACAAAACATCTTGAGTCACTGCGCAGATCTTTTAGTGTTTTTTTAAGAGCTTCTATTACGCGTTTGTGTGCCATTGTGAATTCGTTCCATATATTGATATTACACGCTTCTATAACTTTGGACATGGCGGAGTTTTTGGCAATGTTAGATGTCGTTTGCTCTATATTTTGAAGGTTTAATGGCAATTTTTACGCTAAGCAAGCTGTGCGGCATCCTTCTTACAATGTGGCTGCTATTCCAGATGAAGCTACCGCTACAGCAATGTTTGATCTCGCACAAACAGTGGCTAAAATCAATGACATGACGAATGCCTTCCCAGTTCCAACGGGGGCATCAATTGCCATCAATATTATATCATAGACTTCCTTCTGTTGAAGGTTTAAGAGCTAAACATTGGTTTGAACTAATTGGTTCAACTCATGTCGATCGTATTCACGTTCACGCTTCAATTCTCGATTTAGTAGCTCATTCATTTCAAGTTCTGGTGCTGGCAGTCCTAACCTGACTAACAAACTGCCGCAAATAAGGTAACAGATGTCTTCAATTAAGAGCAAGGCCCGGTTATGCATCTTCGCATTGACTTCAAGAATTGGATTTTTCAAGCTGACACGATATTGATGCAAAATATCTACTGACATATTGTCCTTGTATTTGTTCCACAGGACACTTGGATTTGACGGGAAACATGTCGAAATGATAAAAGCAAATAACGTTTGTATCTGGCTTGGATATGCAAAAATAATACCCTCAGCGTTTGTCGTATCCCAATGAGTATCGTTTTCAAGCAAATTGAGTTCTTGACATGCAGCACGAAATGTCGGGCATACTATACCATTAACTGTACGAAATGCTGCCAATGATGTTGCATCACGACCATTCACCAGCAACAACTGCAAATAAAAGCAATAATCACTCTTCGGATGAACTGTATAAATGCGATCGAGAGCATCACTTGAACGCGCATCCGGATGCCCAGGAACTATAGTGCCTTTATTTCGACGTTGAACTTTTTTTGAAGAAGCGTTCCAAG
The DNA here is from genome assembly GCA_963583895.1 of Melanophora roralis. Classification (NCBI taxonomy): domain Eukaryota; kingdom Metazoa; phylum Arthropoda; class Insecta; order Diptera; family Rhinophoridae; genus Melanophora; species Melanophora roralis. Next base: position 87,884,904 of record OY757187.1, on the reverse strand, counting down.
TGTAAAACCGTGGCATCTCCGAGTAAAGTAAAGTTGGTGCAAACAGATCGCTTTGGCAAACAGCAAATAAACTTGTAAATGTTGTCGCTGGAGGTATTTCAGCACGTTTAACATTATTTGCCGCAGTAAAATATAAACGTAGGCCATTCTCCAGATGCACTGCTAAATGTGCAACAGTGGGATGACGTTCGTGAAAAGGGAATGAGAATATATGCCAAGCCGCTTCATTGCAGTTCACATATCGCCCAACTTGCTAACGCGTAATTTCATCGTTGCCATTGGAGGTTTGGATGCTAAAAACAGTCATATCGCTGCCTGTCGTGACATATTTGTAGATGTACTTGATCGACTTCACTGAATTAGAATATTCAACATGGCAATGTGTCTTAAATGGTTTGGAAAGAAGTGGCGAATATGGCACAGCCCAACTGTTGTCAATCACAAAATCGTTTCCTTTTGCTTTCTTTGTAATAGTTTGACCGTTGTCATTAAGCGATCAACGCCGATACAGTGAATAACCGTCATTGCCAGTGATAGTTTTTGCCGTCAATTTTCGTGGATAATGTTTGGAACACTTGCCGTCGACCATGCACGGAGATTGGGGGTTGATGGTGCCACACGGTTCATGAATCATATAAGTAATTACAACATCATGTAGTTCTTGATCTTTTTCAGGATCAGGGATCTCGGCACTTTTAATATCATCTTTCGGGTCTGGTCGAACTTTTCGACTAACCAAATAAGAATGTGTGCATGCTGCAAGCCTCGTTTTTGCCCCTTTATTGAATACATCCAGCATCGAATATCTCCGAACACGTATTGCCTAACAATATATATAATCAGCAAACGAATTTTTTGCCGAAACACACACAATTCACAAAATATTATCCTTAATAGCAACAACGTTGTAAACATGTTTTTTTTTGTTTCATTAATAATTACTGAAAATTGCCGATAAAGCGTGAATAGAATAGCTGAGCCTATCGCATCTTTCATGATGGGAAGCTATTACCAAGAAAAACTTCACAAACAGTTCAGTTTATAATGGCTTTATTATTTTGTAGCCCTATCCGCCACTTGTAAATAATTTATTTTTTTATTTTTTTAAATGTTTGTTGTGCTTACCAAAACAAAATATAGAAAAAAATTACGTTAATGAATCGCTAACTGACAGACAGATTCATCATTGCATAGCCTAAATGCTAGACTTAAAATATGTATTGGTTAATTCTATAGCTTCTGAATCTGATATAATTATAATTTAATTTACGCTCGACAGGTTTCAAAGTTATGAATGCATTTTTCGTACTTTTTTTTAAATATTAGACCATTAGAGGCGAGGCAGGGTAAAAAACCATATTTTGAAACTGCTTGTATCCATTTTGAACCTTCGGAACCGAAAAAGATAAAAAGGGGCTCAAATTATATTTTAAAATTGCGTTCGACAGGTCTCGAAGAAGTATGAATATAAAATTTTGATCCTAAGGGGTAAAAAGGGATTAACATTTTATTGATAATTTTTAAGTTATTTCTGTTACTTTTAAACTAATAATTTAAATTGTGTTCAACTGGTTTAGGAAAAATATGAACACGTTTTTTGAAGTTTTTTTACAGTTATTGAGACTTATATAAGGATTTAGTTTTGTTGTTATTTATTTGTCTCCTAAGTAAACTCGCCTCAGTCCACACCCATAATTTACTTCCTGCCTATTCTCGTCTTAGTTATGCATATTAGCATAATAAAAACCCATATTAAATTTGGAGATTTCAGCTGTTACACTTATTGACATACATATATATGTAAAAGATTTTTTCTTGAAAGGAGGTGGCACGCCTATTATTTTCTTCACGCCCAAACTCAGCTTAATTGTAAACACATACACAAAACTTTACCAATACACAGCTGAATTATGCATATTACCATTATTAACATCTTAACAAAGTTTTGAGAGTTCAACTGTAACAGTTATTGAGATATGTATATAAAAAAACTATTTTCGTTGTATTGGAGATGCGACGCCCATTTCTTTTTTCCCACCCATACGGAGCACAATTATGCATCTTAGCACTATAAAAATCCGTACAAATTTTGGAGACTTTAGCTATTACAGTTATTAAGATGTATACAAAAAACTATTTTCGTTGTATGGGAGGTGCCACGCCCATTTATTTCTTCCAACCCATTCAGAGCACAATTATGAATATTGGCTTTATAAACATCCGTACGAAGTTTGGAGACTTCAACTATTACAGTTATTGAGATATATACAAAAAACTATTTTCGTTGTATGGGAGGTGCCACGCCCATTTATTTCTTCCAACCCATACAGAGCATAATTATGCATATTGGCTTTATAAACATCCGTACGAAGTTTGGAGACTTCAACTATTACAGTTATTGACACATATACAAAAAACAATTTTCGTTGTATGAAAGGTGCCACGCCCATTTATTTATTACCGCCCATATAAAGCTCAATTATGCATATAAGCACTATAAACATCCGTACGAAGTTTGAAGACTTCAGCTATTAAGGTTGTTGAGATATATACAAAAAACTATTTTCGTTGTATGGGAGGTGCCACGCCCATTTATTTTTCCCCGCCGATACAAAGCTCAATTATGCATATTATCACTATAAACATCTGTACGAAGCTTGGAGACTTAAGCTGTTACAGTTCTTGAAATATATACAAAAAACTATTTTCGTTGTATGGGAGGTGCCACGCCCATTAATTTCTTTCCGCCCATACAAATCTCAGTTATGCATATTAGCGCTATAAGCATCCGTATAAAGTTTGGAGACTTCAGCTATTACAGTTGTTGAAATATAAACAAAAAACTATTTTCGTTGTATGGGAGGTGCCACGCCCATTTATTTCTTCCCGCCCATACAAAGCTCAGTTATGCTCAGTTATATTATCACTATAAACATCTGTACGAAGCTTGGAGACTTAAGCTATTACAGTTGTTAAAATATATATAAAAAACTATTTTCGTTGTATGGGAGGTGCCACGCCCATTTATTTTTTCCCGACCATACAAAGCTCAATTATGCATATTAGCACTATAAACATCTGTTCAAAGTTTGGAGACTTCAGATATTACAGTTGTTGAAATATATACAAAAAACTATTTTTGTTGTATGGGAGGTGCCACGCCTATTTATTTTTTCCCGCCCATACAAAGCTAAATTATGCACATTAGCACTATAAACATCCGTACGAAGTTTGGAGACTTCAGCTGTTACAGTTGTTGAAATATATACAAAAAACTATTTTCGTTGTATGGGAGGTGCCACGCCCATTTATTTCTTCCCGCCCATACAAAGCTCAGTTATGCATATTAGCACTATAAACATCCGTACGAAGTTTGGAGACTTCAGCTATTACAGTTGTTGAGATATATGCAAAAAACTATTTTCGTTGTATGGGATGTGCCACGCCCATTTATTTTTTCCCGCCCATACACAACTCAATTATGCACATCAATAAATAATTTACCTATACCGAATTTGGACACTTCAGCTATAATAGGTATTGAGGTATGTGAAAAAAACTGTTCAATTTGTATGGGAGGTGCCACGCCCAGTCGGAATTTCAAAAAATAGATAAGCCTAAAACGCATTCCCAGATATCGGGTATGTCTTTTTTTTAAGTTTCGTTAAAATCGGTCCAGCCGTTCTCGAGTTATAAGCGGTGTCACTAACAAAAAAAAAATTGTTCTTTTATATATAAGATATCTCAATAACTGTTACAGTTGAACTCTCAAAACTTTGTTAAGATGTTAATAATGGTAATATGCATAATTCAGCTGTGTATTGGTAAAGTTTTGTGTATGTGTTTACAATTAAGCTGAGTTTGGGCGTGAAGAAAATAATAGGCGTGCCACCTCCTTTCAAGAAAAAATCTTTTACATATATATGTATGTCAATAAGTGTAACAGCTGAAATCTCCAAATTTAATATGGGTTTTTATTATGCTAATATGCATAACTAAGACGAGAATAGGCAGGAAGTAAATTATGGGTGTGGACTGAGGCGAGTTTACTTAGGAGACAAATAAATAACAACAAAACTAAATCCTTATATAAGTCTCAATAACTGTAAAAAAACTTCAAAAAACGTGTTCATATTTTTCCTAAACCAGTTGAACACAATTTAAATTATTAGTTTAAAAGTAACAGAAATAACTTAAAAATTATCAATAAAATGTTAATCCCTTTTTACCCCTTAGGATCAAAATTTTATATTCATACTTCTTCGAGACCTGTCGAACGCAATTTTAAAATATAATTTGAGCCCCTTTTTATCTTTTTCGGTTCCGAAGGTTCAAAATGGATACAAGCAGTTTCAAAATATGGTTTTTTACCCTGCCTCGCCTCTAATGGTCTAATATTTAAAAAAAAGTACAAAAAATGCATTCATAACTTTGAAACCTGTCGAGCGTAAATTAAATTATAATTATATCAGATTCAGAAGCTATAGAATTAACCAATACATATTTTAAGTCTAGCATTTAGGCTATGCAATGATGAATCTGTCTGTCAGTTAGCGATTCATTAACGTAATTTTTTTCTATATTTTGTTTTGGTAAGCACAACAAACATTTAAAAAAATAAAAAAATAAATTATTTACAAGTGGCGGATAGGGCTACAAAATAATAAAGCCATTATAAACTGAACTGTTTGTGAAGTTTTTCTTGGTAATAGCTTCCCATCATGAAAGATGCGATAGGCTCAGCTATTCTATTCACGCTTTATCGGCAATTTTCAGTAATTATTAATGAAACAAAAAAAAACATGTTTACAACGTTGTTGCTATTAAGGATAATATTTTGTGAATTGTGTGTGTTTCGGCAAAAAATTCGTTTGCTGATTATATATATTGTTAGGCAATACGTGTTCGGAGATATTCGATGCTGGATGTATTCAATAAAGGGGCAAAAACGAGGCTTGCAGCATGCACACATTCTTATTTGGTTAGTCGAAAAGTTCGACCAGACCCGAAAGATGATATTAAAAGTGCCGAGATCCCTGATCCTGAAAAAGATCAAGAACTACATGATGTTGTAATTACTTATATGATTCATGAACCGTGTGGCACCATCAACCCCCAATCTCCGTGCATGGTCGACGGCAAGTGTTCCAAACATTATCCACGAAAATTGACGGCAAAAACTATCACTGGCAATGACGGTTATTCACTGTATCGGCGTTGATCGCTTAATGACAACGGTCAAACTATTACAAAGAAAGTAAAAGGAAACGATTTTGTGATTGACAACAGTTGGGCTGTGCCATATTCGCCACTTCTTTCCAAACCATTTAAGACACATTGCCATGTTGAATATTCTAATTCAGTGAAGTCGATCAAGTACATCTACAAATATGTCACGACAGGCAGCGATATGACTGTTTTTAGCATCCAAACCTCCAATGGCAACGATGAAATTACGCGTTAGCAAGTTGGGCTATATGTGAACTGCAATGAAGCGGCTTGGCATATATTCTCATTCCCTTTTCACGAACGTCATCCCACTGTTGCACATTTAGCAGTGCATCTGAAGAATGGCCTACGTTTATATTTTACTGCGGCAAATAATGTTAAACGTGCTGAAATACCTCCAGCGACAACATTTACAAGTTTATTTGCTGTTTGCCAAAGCGATCTGTTTGCACCAACTTTACTTTACTCGGAGATGCCACGGTTTTACACTTGGAACGCTTCTTCAAAAAAAGTTCAACGTCGAAATAAAGGCACTATAGTTCCTGGGCATCCGGATGCGCGTTCAAGTGATGCTCTCGATCGCATTTATACAGTTCATCCGAAGAGTGATTATTGCTTTTATTTGCAGTTGTTGCTGGTGAATGGTCGTGATGCAACATCATTGGCAGCATTTCGTACAGTTAATGGTATAGTATGCCCGACATTTCGTGCTGCATGTCAAGAACTCAATTTGCTTGAAAACGATACTCATTGGGATACGACAAACGCTGAGGGTATTATTTTTGCATATCCAAGCCAGATACAAACGTTATTTGCTTTTATCATTTCGACATGTTTCCCGTCAAATCCAAGTGTCCTGTGGAACAAATACAAGGACAATATGTCAGTAGATATTTTGCATCAATATCGTGTCAGCTTGAAAAATCCAATTCTTGAAGTCAATGCGAAGATGCATAACCGGGCCTTGCTCTTAATTGAAGACATCTGTTACCTTATTTGCGGCAGTTTGTTAGTCAGGTTAGGACTGCCAGCACCAGAACTTGAAATGAATGAGCTACTAAATCGAGAATTGAAGCGTGAACGTGAATACGATCGACATGAGTTGAACCAATTAGTTCAAACCAATGTTTAGCTCTTAAACCTTCAACAGAAGGAAGTCTATGATATAATATTGATGGCAATTGATGCCCCCGTTGGAACTGGGAAGGCATTCGTCATGTCATTGATTTTAGCCACTGTTTGTGCGAGATCAAACATTGCTGTAGCGGTAGCTTCATCTGGAATAGCAGCCACATTGTAAGAAGGATGCCGCACAGCTTGCTTAGCGTAAAAATTGCCATTAAACCTTCAAAATATAGAGCAAACGACATCTAACATTGCCAAAAACTCCGCCATGTCCAAAGTTATAGAAGCGTGTAATATCAATATATGGAACGAATTCACAATGGCACACAAACGCGTAATAGAAGCTCTTAAAAAAACACTAAAAGATCTGCGCAGTGACTCAAGATGTTTTGTAGGTGCAATGATTTTACTGTGTGGTGATTTCCGCCAAACCCTTCCAGTCATTCCAAGATCGACGGCTGCTGATCAAATAAGTGTTTGCGTTAAATCCTCAAGTCTGAGGCGTTTTGCAAAGATACTGCAGTTGACAGAAAACATGAAAGTTACGTTGCTCAACGATATATCAGCTCAAGATTTCTCCAACCAATTGCTGACTATTGGTAATGGCCGTATTCCTGTTGACGAATCAAACGGATTGATTTCGTTTCCTCAAAATTTTTGTAATTTTGTATCATCGAAAGAAGAGCTCACCCAGAAAGTATTCCCCAACATAAATGCTAACGGGAAAAATTATGACTGGTTGTGTAAACGGGCAATTTTAGCAGCTAATAATATAGATGTGGATAATTTAAACTATATCATTGGTACTCTGCATTCTTTTAAATCTATTGATTGTGTAACAAACGAAGATGAAGCCACCAACTATCCAACTGAAGTTTTAAACTACTTGGACGTGCCTGGCTTATCACCGCACAACTTATAACTGAAGGTTGGCTCGGTAGTTATCGTGCTTCAAAATATAAACCAACCAAAACTTTGCAATGGAACGCGTTTAGTAATAACAAAACTGATGGTCCATGTTATTCACGCAATTATACTTAGAGGAAAATTCAAAGGTGAAGAAGTTCTCATACCGAGAATTCCGATGATACCAACCGATATGCCTTTTGAGTTTAAGCGAATTCAATTTCCTATTCGTCTTGCATTCGCAATGATGATTAACAAATCACAGGGACAATCCTTGAGTATTTGTTGTCTTAATTTAGAAAATACATATTTTTCTCATGGCCAAATATACGTTGCATGTTCACGTGTGGGCAAACCATCTGCTTTATTTGTACTTGCGCCTGATAACAAAACGAAAAATGTCGTATATCACAAGGTACTGCACAGAAGGGAATTAACCTAAACATAACCCATGCACGAAAATACATAGCTTCCCTAACAGCTTTTACCTGAAACGCCTTATTTTTGTAATCTTTTTGCATTTTTGTTTTCTTTATAAATATATTCCAATGAACTATTTGACTAACTAAACAAACTTTGTACTCTTTTTAAAAAATCCATATATTCAATAATTGTTAGGTGGTACGAAGTTCACCGGGTCAGCTAGTATTATAATATAGATTAATATAAATACTTATACACTGTTAGGCTGCCAATACACTAAGAAGTTGAAAGCAAGTATGGCTTTCTACACTGGACCACACTAATTCGACGTTTACTGCCGGGATGCTATAGCCTAGACCCAAATGTTGACTGGTGGTATAGACTAAATGGTTGAAAGATATTGTAAAGAGTTTCCCCTCCGTTTCTGTGAGTGTGGTGTTGCGGGCAAGTTGCAAAAAAAAAAACAAGCACTAGATTCGTCTCCTTGTCAGTTGACGTGATTGCTAATATAGTGGCGAGACGGTGACAAATTTTAACGCAAGACGGTGACAAATTTTAACGCCCAGCTTAAGCCAACAAAACAAATTAGTTGTTAAGCCACTGGTTGGCTGGAAATAGTTAGCACGCGCTTGGCCTGGATAGGCACCTGCAGCGGTGGCGTAAATAAACGAAAACAACTAGTCGAGTATATTTCCTGAAGGAAACTGGTGGTCTATTCCGGTTAAAGAGGACTTAGGGATGTGTGCCCTTGTATGCTTCCATAGAAGCACAAAAGCTGGTGGTCTCAAAACGTACCATGTGCGCCTTTGAGGGCACGTTAACCTGTTCAATAAGATCAACGTCATTACTATCTCCCATAATTGGGGAAGAAAAAAAAATCTTACCTTTTAATTTCCCTTTGGGTATAATAACAAGTTGTTATAATAAAATTTGTTTTATACAAAATATAGTGTTGCAACTTTAAACACTTTATGTAGTACGGGTAGTATTTTCACAATTGCCGACACTTTATATGCTTCCCTATACTTTCTATTATGTAAAAAGGCGACTTACTTCTTTGCGTTCTCGAAACCAAAAGAATGTTTAAGCACGTTGGCTTAAACGCTAAACTTTTGCAAACATGACAAGTGACATTCAGGGGTTTTAACTGTCATTTAGGCAGTTGGCCGATACTGCGCTTGTGGTATTGCCACACGAGATGTTGCAGGGATCGGAACGACTGTTAACGTTACGATTAACGTTAGGGTACGCAAACATGTTATTTATTTTACTCAAACCTAAATCAAATTGCGGGGTAATATCTGATTGAATATATCAATATTAATAAATTTATTTGTATGCGGAGTACAATCGAATAAAAAATAGTACTGTATTTGGAAATCTAATTACAATAAAATAAAAAGTTTATTTTTTTCAAAAGTTATCTAAAATTTGAAACGTTTATATTTGCGAGAAAAAAACAGTTTTTTTACCGCCAGGAATGTTGTCCAATACAAACCGCATAATTCTGGCACTATATGCAGAAGAATTAGGAGGAGAAATACACTTTAGGGCCTTAAATCTTTCCCATGAAAAGTTCCAATTACTTTGCCATTTAGGTCCTCCAAAACATAGTAATTTTGTCCCACTCTTTCGCGAATTTTTGCCCTTAAATACAGGGGTGCAAGTTTCGAATTAAACCTTTTTTCAGAATTGCTTTGTGCAAAGTTCCTTCTAAAAACTAATTGTCCTACTGAATATTGTATTGGTCTTGACCGAAGGTTGTATTGGTGTTGATGGGTTCGATATGCGTCCGATATGCATTTCTGGAGATCATGTCGTAAAAGAGCTAGTGTATCATCTTTATTCAAAGGGTTTAAGTTTTCGTTAAGCAACCCTACATTCTTCAACAGTTTATATGACGATCCATGCGTTATCATATCAAGCCCAAAAACTGCATGATATGGTGAAGTATGTATTGAATGGTGGAGTGAGTTTCTTAATGAACAACTGATGGCGCTCAGGTTTTCATCCCATTTGGTCTGATCGTCTTTCAAATACGCCCTAATACCGGCAATCAGTGATCGGTTTACCCTCTCGGAGGCGTTAGATTGGGGCGAATATAGTGCCGTGTAAATATGATTAATACCCAGCTTTGTAAAAAATGCGTTAAGCTCGTTCGCCTTAAATTGCGAACCATTGTCGCTAACAATATGTTCGGGTACTCCATATATATGAAAAATATGCTCCAGCAAAAAAGTTTGAATGGCCGAAGACGTAAATTTCCGCAATGGACAAAGCCAGTGAAATTTTGTCAAGTGATCAAGCACTATCAACAACCCAATATGGCCACGCTTACTTCGTGGATACGGTCCAAGTAAGTCTATATAAAGGCGTTGAAATGGGCGGGTGGACATTACTGGCCTTCCCATTTCAGGCCTTGTCACAAAATTTGGAGCCTTGCTGGTCTTACATACAGCACATAGTCTCACATACTCCCGCACGTCTCTTACGACCCCGGGCCAATAAAAATTTCGCCGGATAATATCCAAGGTTTTGGACATTCCTCCATGGAAAGAAATTGGTAAGTCATGAGCCCTAGTAATAACACTGGTCCGTAGCTTACTGGGAACCCAGAGTTTCCAGGCGGTTTGTGTCTCATGTTCCTCCCCTCTATAGTGCTCCGTGCGAATATATATGTATTTATCGACAATCTTCATATCCGGGTATTTTGCCGGGCTTTCATTGATTTTCGCTTTCAGTTCCTCATAATCCTGATCACCAAAATGTTCGGAATTGAGGTCAATCTCAGGCTCACTGAAATCATTGGCCGAAACGCCATCACAGTGTAATCGGGAGAGGGAATCTGGCACAACGTGATCCTTACCCTTTCGGTGGCTTATGGTGAAGTTATATCCTTGTAGTTTTAGCACCCATCGGGCAAGTCTGCCAGTTAGATCGGGTTGCCTCATGAGCCATACTAGACTTGCGTGATCCGTTATAACTTCAAAGTCCTGCAATTCAATGTAACACCTGAATCGGTGAATGGCCTCTATGGCGGCTAAGCACTCCCTCTCAGTTACACTGTAATTGCGTTGGGCGGTGTTCAACTTTCTCGACATGAACGCAATAGGTCTCCAATTTTCGTCATCGTCAAGCTGTACCAAAACTGCCCCTATACCAAAGTCACTGGCGTCGCAATGAATATAAAATTTTCTACTAAAGTCAGGATTAGAGAGAACTGGAGCTGACGTAAGCAAGGATTTAATATGCTGAAAAGCTTCCTGAGCCTCTGGTGTCCAGCTAAATTTACGTTTCGTCGATACCACTTCTGTTATAGGAAAGACTATGGAGGAAAAGTTGGCAATAAACCGTCTATACCATCCGGCAAGGCCAAGGAATCCTCTTACCTGCTTAATATTTTTAGGGGTTGGCCAAGAGAGTATGAAGGCAACTTTTTCAGGGTCTGTCTTTATCCCACCATTTCCGATAAAGTAACCCAGGTATTTTGTTTCAGTTACACAAAAACGGGACTTGGCAATGTTAAGTGTCAAATTCGCATATTTAAATTGTTGCGCAATACGCACTAAGACGGACAGATGGGTAGAAAAATCTTCGGAAACTATCACCAAATCATCTAAATAACCGAAAACGCAATGCTTCACGTCGGGTGGTATAAGAGAGTCCATTAAACGGCACATCGTTTGCGGGGCATTACAAAGCCCAAATGGCATGACCTTAAATTGGTGAAGAGGCCTTCCAGGGATTGTAAAAGCGGTTAAAGTTTTAGCCTGATCGGTAAGACCGATCTGCCAGTAGGCATCCTTTAGGTCTAATTTAGAAATTAGGTTAGCTTTCGGAAGTCTCGCTAGAATACCCTCAATACTGGGCAAAGGATAGGCATCTTTTCTAGTGACTTGGTTGAGTTTACGGGCATCTAGGCACGGATTTTTTTCGGCTTAACAACTAGGTGCATGGGGGAACTCCATGGGGATGAAGACTCTTCAATTACCCCTAAAGCCAGCATTCGATCTACTTCTTCGTACATCAGTTTCTCGACTGCGGGAGAAACTGGGAAGAATCTTTGCTTTATAGGGAAGGCATTGCCAACATCTATGTCATGCTTAAGCAAACTTGTTTTGCCTAAACCTTGTTTCTCAAAACTCGGAAAGAGGGCTACTATTGCTTCTAGCTAGTGGAAACAAATCGGACTGAGAACTGATCAGGGCAGATTCAAATAAATCGGGGGCTAATGCGAATAACTTCCAGAAATCTAAACCTAAAATCAAATTTTGCGACAAGGAAGGCACAATCCACAATTTAATTTTATGAGACTGTTTTCTGAACATTATATCTACGTTAAGGTAACCCCACACTTTCTGTACTTTGCCATCGGCGGTCTTTACATACGAGTTAACTTAACAAAATTGTGATAAATCTAAAAAATTTTCCTTGGCAAGTTTATTGCCGATGCAGCTAATATTTGCCCCCGTATCCAACAGACCAAGCTGGGTAGTGTTTAAAAATTCAACTTTGGCGTAAAAACGCTTATCATCTTTATTTTCCAGAATAGTAGAGACTACATATTTAGAGGTTAATTTTCTCATTTTAAAATAATTCCGTAATCGGGTGGTGGAACGTTTCGGTTTGTTTTTCAGACGGACAGTTACAGACGATACAGAAAAAATATTATTTCGCTTCTCGATGTACTCTTGCCACCGTTGGTGATAGGGTCTAATAGGGATTAAAATTTTATCTTTATTAGAACTTGTCGATATAGGTTTTTGCAATATGGTAAGATTCTCGCGCGGGCTTGTACAATTCTCAGGCTTTAGAATAGTCTTCACATTTGGAGTGGTTGTCGAATCCGGGTTAGTCAAGTCAGGGATAATGTTAGTTAGAACGTTGGTGCATGGGTTTTCGTTGGTAAGTTTTTTGAGTAAGAAGCCCTTTTTGACAGACAGTGTTGGCATTGGGGCTTATACGTGCCCCTAGCACCACATCCATAACAAAAGATGGTTCTAGTACTGAGGCAATCCTGCCAGTTATGCCCTAGCTCATCGCAGTTCCAACATTTCGAAATATGGGACTTTTGCTCTAACGCATCAACTACAAGATTATCTTCAGGATTATCAGGCACATTCCCGCCATCCGGAGTATCAAAAGACTCAACCTCGGCAACATTTCGTCTCGGATAATTTGCCAAAAACGGTTTAGTCATAGCAGTTTTCCGAAAACACTCGCCAGCCATAAGGTTTTCACGCTTTTGCACTAATTTTCGCAAATGAGCGATAGAATATATGGGAACGTACAAAAGTTCATGACGTATGTCCGGGCGAAGATTTTTTGTCAATATTTCAATTAACTCGTTCTCCGGAATAGGGTTACCCAAGCGGTCAAGAATGGAGGAGATTGCATCGAAAAATGAATCGTATGGTTCCCCTGGTCGCATTTTCCGGTCTCTGATTTCCTCCCTTAAGTCAAAATCAGATTTAAAATCTTTATATTGGTACTTTATTGCAGCACAGAATTCGTCCCAGCAAATATTTCCCACCTGTTTGTGGTAACGCCAGTACCATTCGCGGGCTTTTCCCGTCAACAAAATATGTAAATTTTGGCATATGACTGAAAAATCATTGTTTAAATTATCCGCTGTAAGGGATCGAATACGATATAAAAATTCCTCTACGTTCAGACCATTTGTCGAACCATCGAACTTTAGATTCCAACTTTGGATAACTGAGGTCAGTTTGTCGAAACGAACTATACGATTATCAAACCCATTAGCAACTGGTGGTCTGTTATCTCGGCTGTGACTTTTATGAGATAGTGCAAAATTATTTAAAGGATGAGATTGGGCGTTTCTCGGATCGAATGATCGAGATGGTATATTATTGTCATTTTCAGAGGTATTTTGGCCTAGGTTCAAATTTTGTAAAATACGCACTACACTTGTCTCAATTATCTGAGTGAGCTGCGAAGGGTTAATAGTAAGAGAATTCTGGGTATTATTAGTATTTTCCGCAGGGGGAGCAGTTTGCTTGCCTTCGTTGTCTTCCATATGGGGAAGATTACTAATATCTAACAAGGAAGTAGCCTTATCGTTAAACATACTTTACTTGTATTTCGGGTTATGTACCGTTTTGCCATGGCCCCTCGGCCTTTTCCCCGCCCATTAGTATCAATATCTGAACCAGGATTTTGACGAACGACTTCCCGAATGTTACATTTCTCTAAATCGGCAAGCTCGCATGGCTTGTGGCAATCAGGACATTCCTTAGAATGGGATAGGTAACTTAGGATACAACTATTATGGAAAGCATGATGGCAGGTAATGATTATAGCACAGTCTTGATTACCTAACATGACTTCGTTACAAATAGAACATTGGGCAGTATTACACCCCGATTGTAAAGATGGAGCCCTTGGAGGGGTGCGTGCTAGTGACATCTTAAGATAATAAAAAAACCACTTTTATAAAATTTAAAAATCGTTTTTCAGTGCGAAAATCTGCGTGAGGTACGTGGAATTTCAAATGGACGATTTGTTCGATTATCAGAGAAACAAAAAAATTGGTTCCCTAACTCTGTTAGTGTAAGATCTAAAAATAACTTATAAGCTGATAAAAAAAAAAGTATTTATATGAATTTTACTCTCTATATATAATATATATATATTTAAAGTTTACTCTCTGTATATAAGTATAGGAACATATGTAGATGTATGTACTTATGTTTTATTTTTGTTTTGATACTTTGCCTTTATATTTAAAAAAAAACAAAACCTGTCTCCCGATAATAATTAATCAAACTTTAAAGCATAAATTTTTGCCAAATGAAGGAAATATTATTGTTGTCTTTCTTTCGTATATATATTTTTTTTATTTATTATCACGTTTACCAATTATGTTTCTTACGCTTTGGATGTTATAACAACTAGAATGATAAAAGTCAAAACAGAAACTGATGTAGATAGTGAGAATTGGAATATGTAATCTTCCAACACAATCGAAACATTAAAAAAAGATCGGACACCCCAAATATCAAAAATATGTACTCTCAATTCAACTTATTAGTAGGATGTGAAAATGTCGTCTGCACTAATCACATAAATTCCGTACCCAATAAGCATACTGGTATTCAGTCACGATACTATTAAAATGTCAACTCTGCTGAAAAATTTGAACAAAAGTAAACTTTGCAAAAAGTCTCCGTTACCTATAAAAAGGAACGTCAAGTGAATTTTCGGTCGTCTATTCGACTCTTCAACGATCAAATAAACGAATGTCCAGAAAGTTGTTGACGTTTATTTTATACATAACTTCCACTAAAGTGCAAATTTTAGCCTTCGTCATTTTAGGATATTTAGAAAAAAAAAATTAGCTAGAATAGGACCCATTAATGAAATACTGTCGGGCCCCACGTTGGGCGCCAATTATGTAATGTACAGGTGGCAGTTTTCTTCGCCAGTGCGTAAAATGTTACGTGGTCGACTAGGGCTTAGGTCCATGCAAAAGAAATTCATTTAATCAGGTACGTAGCTAAGACGAGCGGGAGTTATAAAACTGCTAGCTGACAGTCTGCTTAGGGTGGGTTCGTGTCCGCTACTAACCTTGAATCGCACCTAGGTACCGTGTACTTTGAACATAATAAAAAAACTCCCTTGCCTCGGTTTAATAATAAAAAATAAACAGAAAAAAAATAGAAAATCATGGTTAACTAGAAAACAAACATGCTTGGTATGACTACATCAAACTTCTGACTTTAGGGCACTCTCATTGGTTTTGGTGCCATTGCCTCTTTACCCTCCCTACCATGTTTCAAGGCGGTAATGTTATTGAAACCCACAAAGCAATCACTCTAAGTTATTAAGACATCCGTAAGAAACAATTAAAGTTATTTAGGCTCCCATTTGCAAAGTGGCATTTTATTCATTTAATATTATTCATTTTTTTATTTTATTATTGTCAAACAGAATAAACACAAAAGCTTAATCTTGTAAAAACCGATCGACAATAACTTTATAACAACTAATGGTAAATTATGACACTCTAAAAGCGATAAGATTATACAAATGGCTTGGGGTTCTATCCCCTTAGTAGAAAAAGATTAACAATAAAAATAAAAATATGAAAAGGTAAATAAACATCGCGATACATAAGTATAGAAAGAAGCAAAAACAAAAACTAATGTTACTAGCCTTTCCAACAAATGTTGCTGGTTTCATTCATGACTACGGTTGTTGTTGCTTCTTTGATTTATGTTAAGACCAAAACAAGTAAAGAATAAGTGATAAATAAGTAAATCGATTTATAAAATAAACTATAAGAAATTATATATATATATATAAACATAAAGGTTTGATCACTCACCAAATTTGTAGATTATGATGATAATAAACTAAAGTTGTGCATGATGTCTAGGAGGCCTCTTCGAACATTCTGCATACTCGTAGTTACAAAATTATAGTATTAGGGAAGTATTACTTTTTAATTAATAGCTAAATAGGGTAAAATAATTGTAATTAATATTTGCATAAACCAATTATTTCTTGGTTTAAATCATAGCTTAAGCGTTTATCTTTTAACAAAATTGGTGCAGGTTATAATATATTATAATATAGATTAATATAAATACTTATACACTGTTAGGCTGCCAATACACTAAGAAGTTGAAAGCAAGTATGGCTTTCTACACTGGACCACACTAATTCGACGTTTACTGCCGGGATGCTATAGCCTAGACCCAAATGTTGACTGGTGGTATAGACTAAATGGTTGAAAGATATTGTAAAGAGTTTCCCCTCCGTTTCTGTGAGTGTGGTGTTGCGGGCAAGTTGCAAAAAAAAAAAACAAGCACTAGATTCGTCTCCTTGTCAGTTGACGTGATTGCTAATATAGTGGCGAGACGGTGACAAATTTTAACGCAAGACGGTGACAAATTTTAACGCCCAGCTTAAGCCAACAAAACAAATTAGTTGTTAAGCCACTGGTTGGCTGGAAATAGTTAGCACGCGCTTGGCCTGGATAGGCACCTGCAGCGGTGGCGTAAATAAACGAAAACAACTAGTCGAGTATATTTCCTGAAGGAAACTGGTGGTCTATTCCGGTTAAAGAGGACTTAGGGATGTGTGCCCTTGTATGCTTCCATAGAAGCACAAAAGCTGGTGGTCTCAAAACGTACCATGTGCGCCTTTGAGGGCACGTTAACCTGTTCAATAAGATCAACGTCATTACTATCTCCCATAATTGGGGAAGAAAAAAAAAATCTTACCTTTTAATTTCCCTTTGGGTATAATAACAAGTTGTTATAATAAAATTTGTTTTATACAAAATATAGTGTTGCAACTTTAAACACTTTATGTAGAACGGGTAGTATTTTCACAATTGCCGACACTTTATATGCTTCCCTTTACTTTCTATTATGTAAAAAGGCGACTTACTTCTTTGCGTTCTCGAAATCAAAAGAATGTTTAAGCACGTTGGCGGAAACGCTAAACTTTTGCAAACATGACAAGTGACATTCAGGGGTTTTAACTGTCATTTAGGCAGTTGGCCGATACTGCGCTTGTGGTATTGCCACACGAGATGTTGCAGGGATCGGAACGACTGTTAACGTTACGATTAACGTTAGGGTACGCAAACATGTTATTTGTTTTACTCAAACCTAAATCAAATTGCGGGGTAATATCTGATTGAATATATCAATATTAATAAATTTATTTGTATGCGGAGTACAATCGAATAAAAAATAGTACTGTATTTGGAAATCTAATTACAATAAAATAAAAAGTTTATTTTTTTCAAAAGTTATCTAAAATTTGAAACGTTTATATTTGCGAGAAAAAAACAGTTTTTTTACCGCCAGGAATGTTGTCCAATACAATTCTTATAATAAATACATAATAAAAAATATATAAAATGAAAAAAAAAATTTAGCAAATAAACATCGGAAAAAAAGTTAAAAATATATTGACTATAAATTAACCCGCTACTTCGTAAGCAAATTTCTTAATATTAACTAAAACAAAGCACTAAATGCAAAATAGTACTAAATATCCGTTTAACAATAAAATTTGCAATCTTAATCCAAAATCTTTAGTTCATTTTTAGGGCTTCTCACTTCCACTTAACTGATTTTCAACCTCAATCTTAGTCAAAGGTCGTTAATTTCATATGTTTGGATTAATAACGCCAAACAAATGGAACAAATGGGAAAACGTACTTTTTTGCCCCCTAAATGGCGTTCGACCTCAGACTTAGTGTAATATTTCTATATTCATAATCTCAGTGTAAAGTGTACTTTTGACTTCTAGATTCAATCGGGATCAACAGATTTTTTAGACTCTGGTTTAAAAAAATGCAAAAATGCTTATATTGGACCTTATCTGGGTAAATAGTCCTGAGTTTCATATAATAAGACTCATTGAGTTAAAAATAATAATATGTAGGTACCAAAAAATGTGAAAAAGGACTTGTTTTTTACTTTGCTGGCTGTCAACCTCAAACTCTATCTTTGATTTTATATTTGAAACCTGTTAACCTCGAAAAATTAAAAAAGTACCAAATTGTGAAAAAATACTTTCTGCCCACTTTTTTTTACCTGCGGCCTTTCTAGGTCGATAGTCTTAAGTTTTCTACTTCTGGAGTCAACCGTTCAAAATATGCAAAGAAGTTCGCAACATGCAAATAAAAAGTTCTTGTCCTTTATATATATTGAAGCTTGTAATCTCAAAAAAACCAACAATACCAATAACGGGAAGAAAGTGATTTTTCTTCAGAGTCAACTCAAAAAAAGCAAAAAAGTACCAAAAATGTGGAAATGTTATTATTGCTCACTTGATAAATTTCGAATTCGGTATGGATTAACATTTTTTAATTTCATATTTTAAGACTCTGATCTCAAAATTTCTAGACTAATAAACTTAGAAAATTAAAAAAAGGTCCACAAATGTAAAAAAATGCTTTTTCCTCCATTTGTTGTCTTTTGACCTTAATCTGATCGTAATTTCATGGTATCAAAGTCCATCATCTCGAAAGATTCCAAGACTACCAAATAGGTTAAAAATATTTTGGTCCACTTTGCTGACTTATGACAGAAACATGAATCCATAGTATTCAATTTTATATTTCAAAAGGCATAAACTCAAAAAAGCAAAAAGTACCAAAAATATGGTAAAAAATTTTTTTTCCACTTTGCTAACTCTCGACCTCAATCTCGGCTTATAGCACTCAATTTCATATTTCAATACTCATAACCTAAAAACGCAAAAACAAAAAAACACCATTAATGTAAAAAGTCCCTTGTGTCCCGTTTTCTGATTTCGACTTCAATCTGGGAAAAAGTCATACTTTTTGTCCACTTAGTCGACTTTCGAACTTAATGATTATGCATGGCCCTTTCTTTTATATTTCAATACTTAAAATCGCAAAAAAGAAAAAATTACCTTCAAATATCCACATAAAAGATATACCCTTTTTAGGACCCTATGTGGAACAAACTTTTAAGAACCCCAAAAACATAATTATATTTGTTCAGAACCATTTAAACCCAACTTAAATTATATTTTTTATCATTATTGATTCAGAAGTTATAAAATGGCCCTAAGAAGTATTAAATAATTGAGTTTTCCTTCGGTTCTCAATATTTCAAAAAGGTGGCGAAAATCGTTCTTAATTTTTTGCGACCTATCAAACGCAATTTGAACTTCACCTAACCTCTATTAAAAGTTACACAATGGACTTAAGCAACTTTTTTTAAATAAACAAAAACATATTTTTCAAGCCTGTAGAATACAATTTGATTTTATTTCTATTTTTATGCTTCAGAAGTTACAGTTTTTGAAAAAGTACTAAACACATATTAATATTTTTTCAAAACCAGCCCAACGCAGTCTGAATTTTGTTTCTATCTTAATTGGTTCAAAAGTTACAAAATCGACCTAGGAAGTATTAAAATATAGTTTTTGATTTGTCTATCACATAAGGGATCAATATTTAAAAAGGGTGGCAAAAACTTGTTCATATTTTTTTTTGATATTTGCCGAACGCAATTCAAATTTCGATTATACTTTTATTGGCGCAGAAGTAACTTAGGGAAGAAACAGTCATAAAAATTCCCGGCCTTGCCCCTTTAGGATCCAATGTGTCAAAAACTACCAAGAGCATATATAAATATATTTGTAGCCTGTCTTTATTGGTTCAGATGTTACAAAGGTACTTCAAATGCAACAATACATAATTTATTCCCTTTTTTCTACTTTATTTAAATCTAAAAAAAGTATCAAAACAATATTCATAATTTTTCGAGACCTGCCAATCAATTTGATTAATGTGTCTACCTTTTTTGGTTTAGAAGTTACAAAGAGTACCTAAAAATTACCAATTCGTAATTAGTACCCTTTTTTATGTCTCTTAGGGCTTAGAGTTTTTACCAAGTATCACAAACATATTCGTATTTTCTCTAGATCTTTCGAAGTCAATTAAAATTATTTTCCTTCCTTAATTGGTTTAGAAATTACAAAAAGTACCAATATATAATTTGTACCCTTTAAGGTACAAAATTTTAAAAAAGAATCACAATAAATTCATAACTTTTCGAGATATATCAAATTTATTTTGAGTCATGATTTTACCTTTATTGGCTTAGACGTTACAAAAAGTACCAATATAGAATTTTTACTCCTTTTTTAACCCTTTAGAGTCAAAAATAAAAACAAGTAGAAATCAAATATTCACACTATTTTTTGAGGCCTGTCGAATGCAGTTTAATTATATTTCTATCTTTTTTGGTTCAAAAGTTACAAAGTAGACCTAGGTACTATCAAAATTTAGTTTGTACCCTTTTTGACCCTTTATGGTCAATAATTGCAAGAGACATTTCACTTATTTTGTGAGTTAAATGCAATACTTTTTAAATTTTGTTTCCAACGTTTATAGTTTAGGAGATATTAGTTTTCAAATATTTTCATAATTTTAATTGGAGGAATAAGAAAATTAATTAAATTAAGATATAACGTCGACTTAAAAGTGAAGTAAAAAATCTTTTTCAAAATTTTTTTAATAAACTTTAAACTTTTACTATATGTAGGCTTAGAACAACCATGTCTTCTTTTAATTTAATTATGATTGAAATAAAATACTAAAGACGGAAACTTTTTTAAGTAAAGCGAAAGTTAAAGAAAACATTATATAACATACAATTATAATTGCGCTTTTCATATTGCCTGTACGATGGTTGGAGCTCAGCAAAAAGTTAATGTTAATGGACCAAAGGGAGAGAGGAAGGACACCCCCATACAAGGAAATTTTCGATGCGCTAAATATTTGCTATCGACTTTAAATGTTCTACAAAATGTAATGGTACAGTAATGCCTACATTCTGGAAAAAAATTAGCTCGATAGGAGCAGAGGGAGGGGCACCCCCCATACAAATGAAATTTTTTTTATAAAATTTCGTTACGCTATATATCGGAGGCTGTTACAGCTATCGGCTTTAAATGTTCTACAAAAAGTAATGATACAGTAATACCTGCATTTTGGAAACAAAATTGGTTGGAAAGAAGCAGTGAGTGGGGCACCACCAAACAAGTTAAAAATGTTTTATGTAATTTTTGATACGCTATATTTCGGAAACTGTAATAGATATCGACTTCAAAGTCCTACAATAATTAACTGGACAATATGGCCTACATTTTCGGAAAGTTTAGTTAGTTAGCAGCAGGGGGAGGGGCACCCGTCACATTACATAGTATTTATATTATACATACAAAAGTTACAATTTTGTAAAGTTTTCTGTTTCAAAAATTACTATAGATATCGACCTCAAAACACAGATTAAATATTTTTTTTATTTTAGTATCTGCTGAACAAAAACAACTTGGCTAGATCAGATGGCTGGGTATATAAAAAGACCAATGTGAAAGTTACGTGTATAAGATTCAACGCTCTTACTTGTTTGGGATAATATTATTAAAACATAACCGCTATGTTTTATAGTTTAACAATTAAATTTTTAAAGTTTATTATAAGAAATTTCAATACTAAATCCGTTGAAAAGCTTTTATAAGTCAAGAAACTTTTTATAATAAAGGCTTTCTACGTTAAAATTTTTTTTTTTGAAATGGAGGACTAAAAAAAATTTAGTTTTTGTAAATGTTTGTTTTTGATATTCAATAACCTTCTTTTTGAAATGTCAACATAACCAATGTGTACTTTTCATAATTAAGCTATTAGTATTTTTTTTTAATTTGCCTTAGAATTTTTAATTTTCTTAATTTCTTTTTTAATCCATTAAACATTTATCTTAAGTTTTTAGTTCAAATTTTTCTAAAATATTTCAACACTTTTGGCTGTTCATAATGAGTAATTTCCGCTTCATTAAATACGTTTGCTGTATATCCTTCATTAGGATTAGATACACACTATAAACAACCAAGAAGCTCAAAGGCATTGAAACTCAAAAATGTAACACACACATACATCCTTAAATATGTACAGAGAAAAAATACTTGTTTAATTAGAAAAAATAGCTGCACCGTTTCCTTTCACTCGCTTTTACAAATTTTTAAAGCTTAACAAGCAACACAAATAGAAATTGCTATGAAACAAAACATAGGAAATGACAACAGCAATAAACTGCCAGACTTAAGGTTTCTTAAATAAGTAGGACAAGCCACATTAATTAGCTTCTTACTCGCCATTACAGTTATTTTCCAATTTTAGTCCAAGCCCGATAAAAACAAGAAGACGACAAAACCTACACATTGATAAACTCAACAAAAATCTCCCCTTCAATAAAAGTCATTAGGACAAGTAGTTTATTATTTATATTCTAATACGAAATTGTTTTCATATTTATACTCAGTTTATTTAAAATCTATAAAGGCGTTAAATGTCACGGTTGAATTAAATAATTTAAAAACATATTTTACTGAAATTATGTTTGCGGAACATTTCATAATTTTTTGGAACTACTTATAACGAAAATATAGAAACTGCTATCCAATGCCGCATATTGATCCCTGCTTAAATTAAGGGTTGTGCCAATTATTCGTATAAGTGTCATTCAATCAGGTTAGCAGTTGACGGTGCAAAGGTGTAAATGCTAACTCTTCTCTACCTTTAACCCACATAAGTGAAAGTCCGCTACTAATTTTGTCATGCTACGGAGCATTTCGTGAAAAACTGTGACTAAGTAGTTGGCAGCATAACAATTCTCTTTAATTTTAACTAACACATCATATTGTATTGGAAAAATGCATAAACAAAAACGGAATGTACTAGAGTATCCACTTTGAAAATGTTGGCTTGTTTATTCGAATAATCGTTATTATAGATTTCGATTAAAGAATGACTCGAAGAATGCTCGTCGATTAATCGACTATTCGAAAAAAATTTTAATTTACTGGAAATTCTACTTTTTTTACTGGTTATTGTAGCTTGGAAGGAATGCTAGAGGCTGTATAAGGGGTGTGCAGTCTTCACTGATGTATCGATGATGAAGACGGGCACCATGGCTGGTGGCTATACACGGAAGTAGGGGTGTCATACAGACTTCCGGAAGATCGCAGCGTTTTACAGGCTGAAGTTCTGGCGGTGACGAGGGCCACGGGATAAATTAGAAAGTATGCGGATGGAAGGGGGGACCTGACAATATACAAGGCTCTAGAGGGACAAAATGTCAGGCCTAGACTTCTTGACGACTATAGACAAGCTCTTAGGGCGATCATCGTGACATGCAGGGTTAGGCTCTGTTGGGTTCCGGGTCATTGTGACGTTTCCGGCAAGAGACTGCCGATAAACTGGCAGGGAGGTGATCGGCCCGGGATATTGGACTTGGTTGTGAGTCGGTGAGGCCCCCATTAGGTTTCTTTTATGGGATGACAGGAATAAGATTGGGCGAACCTGGTAAAGCAGGGCTAATTGCGGCATCTCCAGATATTTGTGGCTCAGGCTGGACAGGATGGGCACTAGCCTGCTCCTCAAGGAGAGCAGAGGATTCTGAGGTGCATTATTGGGACTCCTACAGTGAACTGTGATGTGAGATATATGACGAGCAAAAGGGACAGGAAGTCTCTAAATTTCTGCATGTTGTGCAGGTATGACGAGGAGATGGAGACGGTAGAACACCTTGTCTGCCACTGCCCTAGACTGCAGATCCACCGACAAAGGTGGTTGGGAAGGCGTTTCTTAAATGGACTTGGTGTGGTTTCCGGCTGTGTGCTGGGGAGCATCATAAAAGTTATTAAAGGGTTGGATGGTAGGGTAGATAACTGATTCAGCGCCTACGATAACTAGCTTCTTGCGGACAGAATTCTTTTCCTATTTCCTCATTTCTACCTATGAAATTCTTGTCCTTCCTACTTCTCTTTTCGACCGTTTTGAAATGATTCAAAACGTGCCTAGAGGCCTCTAGGTGGAGGTGGCAAGTTGCACTCGCCACTACCCTTCGTAACCTAAATTAACCTAGCCTGCTAGTTATTGGACCTCTCACTAGCTTTTGTTAAGAACAAAAACGAGCGTTTTTTAATCATGTATCCTTAGAATACCTGCTTTCGAAGGCTTTTTTGGGTATTTTGGTATTTTTGTTGATATGAGAGTCAAATTTGCCTTGTTAGAACGCCTGCTTGTTAAGATCAACTTTTTTAATATCAATAACCTTCTACGTACCCAGTTAAAATGCAAACGTGCCCATCAATCAGAAATACTATTAAGAAAATGTCCAACACAACAACAGCTTGCAATATCAATAGAAACTTCCAGGTAACAATTTTAAAACGGTGGCGAGTAGCAGAATTCGTCAAAAAAAAGAAAATTTGGTACAATACGAGGCATAAGAAGCAAATAAATAGATTTTTTGATGTCAAAATTTTGCTTAAGCGATATACAAGGAAATTGTTCTTGCACCGAATCATTATTTGAAATAAAAAGTTGATAACTTTGAGCGTAAGTGATCGTATGTGAAGCTCGGCCAACCAGCTTAATTAACTCCAAAGTAACATATCCATGGCGCTGAGGTAATTATCTGTATTTGATGAGACCGAAAGGGTCGAATTTATATGAGCTACTGAAATCTGTGCCTCATTTTTCTATTGTAAGTGAGAAGTTTTTTAATCGAGAAATTTATAGTTGCCCTGTCGAACGCAGATTGAATCACAAAAAGAAAATAATGTTTTGCTTAATTTTAACTTTTATTATGTACTTTCAAATTGTATAAATCCCACTGTTAATATCTGGAACGCATTTATAATCATTAAATATTTCTCGATGCGAAAACTTTAAGAAAGTTATAGAAACGGAGTACTGGCCAGACCATGAGAGAAAACTTGTATTTTTTTAAAATCTTTTATTTTTGAACCTTCGCTTAGGCAAACTAAGAATAAATATTCAATTCTTAAAACTAGTGAAAATTAAAATTAGTCCAGCCGGTGCCAGACAGAATTAGTTTATGTTCTCAAAATAAAGTTAAATAATTTCAATGGTTTTATTTAAGCACATTAATATCCCTTCTTTTTAGACGAGTGTTCCCTCTATGCTGTAAGATGTTTAGCGCGGGCAGATTTGAACCGCAGAGTTAACGATTTTGCATTTAACTAATGAAACTTGTAGATACTTGCAAATGTTGTTGTTTTAAATACACTTACAAGCTCCAGTTCCATGTGAGGCGGCGATCCAGGTAAATGCCCAAAATATTTCGTCTCAATTTGTTGAGGAACCGTATAGTTACTAATACTTAAGAAAAGGGGGCACGTTTCCTTGTGTAATGTTAAAGTAACTTAGGTGCATTTTTGTTCATTTATTTTAATACCCCATAACTTTGCCCATTTCTCTACTTGAAATACGTGATTTTGAAGTACTTTTTGGGCCTCTTTAGGGTCTTTATGACTACTGAGAAAGTCGTTATCATCAGAAAATATCGACGTATGAGTAAGATTGTTTGTGGGCATATCTGCTGTGTAAAGCAAATACAGAATTAGAACTAATATACTTCTTTGAGATACCCCCGCCGTTTCCTTCTTTTATCATAAATTGTTGGCCAGTTATGCATTTTTTCAAAAGATTAAAGGTATTAACTGGAAAGTTCAAATTAAGCTTGTTTAACAGGTTTTCATGTCAAACTTCATTAAAGGCTCGAGACATATCAATAAAGAGAGCGGAGCAGTTTTTCCTTTCTTTAAAGGCTTTTCTTATCACCTGTACCAATCTGTGGGTTTGTTTGCTGCTACTAGGTTGACTCCGAAAGCCATATTGGGGATCTGGAACACATTTGTTGTCATTCAAGATCGGGTTCAGCTTATTGTTAATCAACTTATCTAACACTTTGTACATAAGTAGTTGTAAACAGACTTACAGGTATGTAAGAATCCACCTTTTGAGGATCTCTTCCGGGCTTAGGAATCAACTTGCCATACATGCGGGAAATGTTCGAGCTGTAATATGGCGTTAGCAATAAAAAGAAATATTCTTTTTGATATGTAAGGCAGCTCCAAAAACATTTTGTTGCTTATTCTGTCAAATCCAGAAGCTATTTATCACTCAAATTATCGATAGCCTCTACGACGTCTAAAAGTTGAAAACGTTTTTCCATAGCGCAACTAGCAACAGCCGCAGTATTTTACCCATGTCAGTACAAGTATTCGGAGTAAACATGTTTATTAAATGACTTGCGATCTGTTCACATTTTCATCATTTCTATGATGTGCTCGCTCGAAACCTTGCAACATGCACGAAACAGTCGTTTGAAGAGAAGAGATACTGTGGCACTCAAATAAAATCTTTATAAATGTTTTTTACTTTGATTTAAAAACTTAAATTTTAGTCTGGCGCTGGCTGGATTAATTTAAATTATTTAGCTTTAAGATTTTAATACTTATTGCTAGTTCGCCAAAGGCAAAGATTCAATAAAGAAAAAAAATGGATTTCTTGCCCAGGATTATCTCAGATTACGTAGTGGTGGTTTTGCGATAACAAGTCTTTTAGGACATTTAGCTGATCAAAATAGTGAACAATTCATCTGAGAAGTCGAGTCTAAACCTTCAAGATATTCCTTAAGAAATGACATTCTGAAAACCTGCAGCAAATTTTTCAGTATGTTTGTACATTCTTTCAGCTTAGTTTTAAGTTAGAGTGATTTGTGCCATTCTCTTTGGGCTCTTCTTTTTTCAGATAAAATCTGTTGCATATCGGCTGAAAAAGTTCTGTTGTATTAAGTCTAATGATAGCTAGAAGAAGCATGTGCAACGGCTTTTTAAAGTCCTCATTAAGGCTGCTCAGAAAATCATCGATATCTTCAGGAGTTTTTAGCGGTTGGTTTTCCGAGCAGTGGGTGCTGACAAAATTTTTGAATTGGGGAAGGAGGGGCGGATTTATTAGAATTTTTCAAATTATGTTTGGGAGCTATCTTAAATGCTCAGGAAAAGAAACCAGTGGGGGTCTGTCGTTAACTTTATTTCTC
Organism: Melanophora roralis; assembly: GCA_963583895.1. Taxonomy (NCBI): domain Eukaryota; kingdom Metazoa; phylum Arthropoda; class Insecta; order Diptera; family Rhinophoridae; genus Melanophora; species Melanophora roralis. The sequence continues at coordinate 87,857,788 of OY757187.1, read as the reverse complement.
TAACGCCGAACCTGGGGAAGTTGTGAGCATTTTTAAATCATTTTTGTAAACTTTGTATGGCAGCCCTCCTAAGTGATGGAGATACGGGGAAAGTATTTTTAAAGAATATGTTTGGGAAGGAAAACTAATGGGTGTGTGTGATACATTTTATTCCTCTAAAAGCAACCCCGGGAACTTGTAGGGGTTTTCACTCTAAGTTTTTAAAAATTTTTTGATGCAACCCTGTTAGGGGCCAGAAATAGGGGGTAGAAATGTTTCGTAAAAATGTTTGGACAAAAAATTAATTAAGGTCGGTCTTACATTTCACCTTTGTAGGAGCATCCTGGAAGTTGTGGAAGCGATTTGAAGAAATTAAACTTTGTATGACAACCCTGTTAGGGTGCAGAAAGGGTGTAAGGTACACCCGAGTAGATCAACTCCTGAGCAGGTTTGGAGGTTTTTATATACAAATCTTAGAGAACTAAACAGATGTAGTCATAGTTGCTAGCGTTTATCTGTCAGTTATCGAAAATTTCACTTATTTTCATGTGAAAATATTAAAACTATAAATAAAAAAAAAAGGAAAAAATAATAAAAAAAAATTTCTCGGCCTTTACATAGTGATAAAAGTACATATGTACTTATATTAAGTAGTTTGTCATTCTGTTTGTAATTTCTTTATTATCCATTTGCGACCCCATAAAGTATATATATTTTGGACCTTTATAGATAGGGAACAACATTTAAAATAGTTGCAGGTATGGTAGTTTCATAAATCACTATTCTCAAACTACTTTTGCTTTTTTCTATAAAAACTGCTAGCGATACCCAGTAAAAAAAGAGCATACGAATCATAAGTAAATTCATTGATAAAAGTCAAGTAGTTCTACTTTTTTGGGAAACATCAATGAATTTAACACATGCTTGTCATAGGAGGTAAGTGGTCCAAAGAACTGAAAAGTATGCACTTTAGATGAGCCTCTTGGTATTTGATGAAAATTTGAAATTTTGCATAGCTTTTTTATTAGTGAAATAGGTTAACACTATTTAACAGCTTTTTTTTAGTTACTAATGAAATATTAGATCCAATTCATTCAAATAAAGGCATTCTTAAAACATACCTAGATGCGTCTAAAAATAACTGTTTCGGAATATAAAATTCAGGGGCCAAGTCGTCGCATTCGATTCGAATCGAAATTTCATTCGATCGATCGAGTGAATTTTCGATTCGAATCGAATGTGACGATTTGGCCCCAGGACTTGAAGAAACTTGGTATTTATTGAAAATGCTGTGATTTTAGAACAACTTCCACTTTTTTTGCATGTAATTTAATTAATGTTATTGGTTTTTAAATTATTAAACGTTTCCTAAAGTAAACCTAGGGGACTGGTAAACTTTTTAAAATCTATGAATGGCGCTGTTTGAATATAATTTTTTTGCAACTAAAACATTAAAATTTTAGTTTAAAGGTAAAGATTCGAAAAAATAATTAAAATCTTGTAGAGTTAAGCTTTTTACGTTAAAATGCACATCACATCACAAAGACCTTAATTGAATAAAATTGTGCTTTTATTAAATTTTTTTTTGATTAAATCTTTTTTTACATTCGCAATTTATCATTTGTACCTTTGTAGTGTTTTTAGTTTATGTAATTGCCTGTTAACATGAATTAAAAACAAACAAAATAATACTATTAAGAGTTTATTATCTTGTTTTCAATTAAGGTAATAAAAGTAGTTTATATTCTTAATTCTAGTTAAATAGAAAAAAATTAAGTAAGAGTGCTATATTCGGCTGTGCTGAACTCTAAATACCCTTCACATTGTTCACCTGGTCTAGGCAAGTTGTTTTTAAACTCCAAATATTATTTTTATTTTTAATTAACTTAAAGTCTATAGCTTTCATAGTTTTCGAAATAAAAAAACTCAAACCTTTTGAACAGTTGTATGGGCGTTACTCTTGTCAGGCTCATATCAAACTAATTCTTCTTTTAAATAAAAAAAAAACATAATAAAAACAACTTTTAGAAGATTTAAGGCCGATAGCTCTTAAAGTTTCCAAAAGATTTTGCATCAAAGATTTAATAAAGTTGTTTATTTGCAAAATAATAATGTTAATATATAACAGTAATTTTAACAACAAAACTAGGAATAATTGAAAATAAGGGAGTCATATTCCTTTGGCTGCATTTGCAAAGTTTAAAGCATATATTATCGCTTATTTAAATAAGCTTTAAAATATTACAAAATTTAAATATAACTGCACAAAGCAGAAACATTTTAATTATGTTTTTTTGGCTTTTTTTTGCTATAAACCACGGTTTTCCCCTCTTTTTCTTCTCTGGTAATAAGAATTATAAAAAGTAAGATTAATTTTGTAAATCTAAATTCTTGCAAATAAAATAAATAATTTTTATTATCTAGATCCCATCAGGATTTGACTTCAGCCACCAACAAACGAAAAACCGGCCGCTAACGCTTCATACCGCCAATGGTGCTGTAATGAATAGTAAACAAACGTCTTTGTTAAAATTTTCTCCAATATATTAATTACACATTTATAGGTAAGAACATACATACATAAATATGTACATACATGGGGACACATATATGGATTTTCTCCTAAAACACTTGGGCAATCGCAGTGTCTCGACCCGTGGTGAACTGATCTTTCTGATTTTAAATATCCATAATCTTAGGGACATTACGGATAGTTCGACCTCAATACATAGTCCGTACACTTAAAAAATTATTACAGTAACTGACTGAAGTTATTTAGAAAGTATTTAATAACATTGTTTTTAAATGAAAAAACAGTTAAATTTTAATACATTATTTTATTTAACTGATTTGAATGGATAATTTAAGCTTCAACCTAACAAAAAACTGATTTCCAGTTAAGGTAATTTTGTCAGTTATTTTTTAGTGATATTTAACTTTGTTTTTTTTTTCTGATTCTTTGTGTGTGCTGTAAATGACAGAAAATCTAGTCAATTTAAGGCGAATATGTAAGTTAACTTTTTTGATGTCTGAATTTAAATGAAATATTGTGTTAATTTTAATGAATATCTTGTTGGAGGGTTTTAAAATGAATATTCAGTTATTTTAAATAGATTTCCAGTTGATTTTACGCAAATAATTTTTTGAGTGTAGTACTTTAATTAACTCCGGAAACTTGATTTAAACAGACCTAAACAGACAGACGGACATGGTTTAATCGCATTTTCTATCTATAAGGATCCAGATCACATATCTGTACATTATGGGGTCGCAAATGAATATTAAGGAAATTACAAACGGAATGACAAACTGATATATACCATTATCACTATGTGAAGGGTATAAAAATATATTTTATTAAAGTAATATAATAAAGTTAATAACTTTAAATGTAGTATTTATGTACACATGTCTACAAATTCTTAATAATTTTGATGTTCGAGACATTTAGGTATTAAAGTTCATAGTTTTATTTATGTTAAGCTTTTGCTTTAAATAAACATACATACAAGGTGGGCTAAAAGAAATCACCCTATTGGAAGATGCTCTTATATTTGCAAATAGCGGCCAATGTCAAATCTGTTTTGAGGTTTTTGAACAAGACAGATGTAGAATACAAGTTAACAAGCGATACACTCCCCAAGAACGCGAAAAAATCGAGTAAATTTTTTTTTGCAAAACAATTCGTCGGTGGAGTTGCCGCAGCGCGAATTCCGTCGCCGATTCCCCGATCGTCCGGCACCGACTGCGCAGACACTGCACCGTTTGGCCACCAACTTTGAAGAGTACGGGACCACCCGAGACGCTGCCAAGAGTGGCCGGCTCCAGAACTTTCGCAAAATTTTGGCATCAATTTTTTAGGAGATATTTTTTTTATAACATTATATTTTGACATATTTTTCGCTTAGGAGCATATTTTTTGTATAGCCCGTTTTTAAAGCATTTTTTTTAAATATATTATATTCAAATTCAAAAAAACCTAACAAAATCTTTTGAGTGTTCATTGTTAGCTTTTGTTTTTACGTATCATTTATTATTTTGAAGCGAAACCCATTCCAGTTTGTTTTGATTTGAAAAAAAATCGATGCTCGACTAGTTTTAAACCTGTTTAAATAAACAGCATTTTTTATTTTATACCGTACTTTTTTGGCAATGATAATTTGTTACTTCGTTACCGCAACTTAACTTAAATTGCTGCGTCTTCGGACTCTTTAGTCTAAGTCCCCATCATTTTAAAAGCATATATTTTTAATTTTTAGAAGCCTCTTTTTTTGCCTTTCTCTCGCATATTTTATGCGCATAAACCCCTTTTTTAAGAGCATGTTTTTGGTTGCCCTGGTTATTAAGCATATCCCCATTGCATTATCCATTTGCAATTAATGCAGTAAAAATGCAATTTTTTTACTTTAAAATATTTGCAAACTTTTGTAAGGATAGAGTGATATCCGAGGCAGTTTTAGCCCAAAAAACTTGTTCCGGAGGGATACTTGTAAGGGAGTTGCGTAACCGTAAATTTTTTTTATTTTATATTAAATGTTTACTGTTGTTATTAAATATCAAGTAAATTCAAAATTCTAAAGTATTTGAATTTCGATTCTCAAACCCTACCTGTCGCAATTTTTGATGGCTAAAATTATGTATCCCAAAAAATTTTTATGCTCTGGTATAAACGCAATTACATTTCTCGTGTTTTATTTTTTTATATTTAATAAATAAATTAACACCTTAACATTCGCTTAAACTTTAGCCTTTGTGACAATAATATTTTTCTAAAACGTTGTTTGCAAGTGCACCACAGGTTTACTTGTTTTTGATAACGATTTTGGATCATTTTATGTAAATACATACTACATATGTACGTACAAAAACACATACATACATACATACATACATACATACATACATACATACATACATACATACATACATACATACATACATACATACATACATACATACATACATACATACATACATACATACATACATACATACATACATACATACATACATACATACATACATACATACATACATACATACATACATATGTACATACATACACATAAACATAAGTTAAAAACACAATAATATGTAATACATACCTGTAACAATTTTCTTCTTTTTTATACGAGGGAACAAATGAAATTAAGTGAAATTAAAAATTTAAATGTAACAAGTAAGTATTTGATGTTTGTTAATATGCAATTTAGAATTTGATTACTATTGCGCTAAAACTAGACAAATTTATATTCAATCAGTCATTAATATTAAAATTTTTTCAAACGAAAATGCCCAAATTCAATGAAGTGCTCTAAAAACTTTCTTACTAGTTTTTATATTATTCTTTCTTCTTCTTCTACAGGGATTTTAAAATAAATTTTACACTTCCAACGATATAAAATACAATTTTTAGAAACAGAATTTTTTTTATATATTTTATTATTATTTCATTTTATTTTTACGCTTTTATATAACATACAAATCGTTACCTAAAGCAAAAAACGCGCTAACTAACAAATAATTCAAAACCATTTTTTTTTTTGTAAATTCTAATGTGTCTTATCAAGGTCCATCACCACAAAAAATTTCAGACTTCCACAAACAAAACAGAAACCACATGATTGGCAAAATCAAAAAGCCCTAACTACAACTCCGATTTCATGTTAAACGTAAAAAGACCTAACTGCTGGCTTGTGTAAAAAGCTTGACACAGTTGAGTCATAAAACTAAAAAATTTGAATATTTAAGCTTTGCATTTTGTGAAATCTATGTTAAAATAGTAAAAAAAACTTTTACACAGAAAGAAAAAATATGCTCTAAAACAATATTGAAATTTTAAGTACTTGACTTTCTTACACCAAGTATGATAAGGGATAACTTCAAAAAACTAAGTAAACTTTTTTAAGCTTGAACCAAGTACCAGTTCGAATTAAATGAATCTTGTTAAAGCTAAAGGTAAAAAATCGTACTAAATAATTTGATTTTGTTTTAAAAAAATTCCTTACTTACCGTACTTTTAACACCGCTACGACTTTATTTAAGTAAATATTGCTTAGTTTACTTTTTGTGTGTACAATCTAAATATGTCTGAGCAATCTGTGACTACTGTTGCTAAAGAGACAACAATTGGAAGAAATTAAAAGAATGGAATAGTAGAAGATCCTTTATATAAGCTAAGAAATATGTGTCCGGGATTTTTCGGAGGAAATGAAACTGATAGTAAATCTAGAAAAATCATATATGTTTAATTTCTTAATAAAAGAGTAAGACTTCATTAGCACGATGATTTTTTTCATAAAACTACTTCCATAAATATGTTTTATTTGTAGACAAAAATAATAATAAGGCACCAAAGGATAATGATACACCTTTTGTCTAGATAGAGAAAAATTTATCGAAGTAATTTTCTGAAAAATTGCATCATGTAAATGTAGTTTTAATCTTGCCCATTTTAATAATTTTTTGTTTCTTTGATTTAACCATGAATGAAAATTAAAAAAAAAACATGTAAGAGCGCTATGTACCCTTAACCACATGTAGGGGTTTTATCCTAATAATTTTAAACATTAGTATAGCAGTCCCCTTAGGGGAAGGAGATAGGGGGCACTTTTGTTTGAGAAAAATGTTTTCCAAAAAAATTAGTGAGTCAGTTCTACATTGGACCTATCTATCCACGGGCACCCTGAAAGCAGTATGGGAGCCCCTTAGGCGATGGAGATAGGGGGTAAGCATGTTTTAGAAATATTTTTAGAACGGGAAACTAATGGGTGTCGGTCGTAAACTTTATTTTTATAAGGCCGACTCTGAGGAAGTTATTGGCGCTTTTACATCATTTAGGTGATGGAGATAGAGGGTTAGTTCGTTCTAGGAATATGTTTGGGAGATAAAACTATTGGTGTCTATTATACAGTTTGGGGGGTAAAAGGGAAGTGACGCGAAACCTATAGCCAATCTTTTCTAACAGACATCCTCACCCACTGCCACACCCTATTTGAAGCCCCAGCGCAAACGAGGCTCTGTCGACCGACAATGGGTGGTATAACCCTAATATCAGCTTAGCCCAAATTATTTGCTTAAGCGCATGTCTGGATGCATAGCCAGCAGCCCTGGCGTCAGAATCGGGCGCAGTAGACTAGTCATCCGCTCGTCTAAGCCACAAATGATTAAAAAAACCGACGGCTCTATGCTTCTAGTAGGAACTATGGGAATTATTTATTTATTACACTAAGGGCGATTACGGGGAAGTTGTAGGCGATTTTACTGGTAACCCTGTTTGGCTAGAGATAGGGAGTAAGCCTTTTCCATAAAAATGTTTAGGAAGAAAAATTAATTGGAGACGGTGTTACATTTGACCTTTGTAGGAGAACCTTGGAAGCAGTGGGAACGGTTAAAAAAATGTTTAATTAAACTTTGTATGACAACCCTGTTAGGAAGTGGAGATAGCATAGAAGTATATTTTATTAAAATATTCGTGAGAAAAAAGTAATTAGAGACGGCCTTGCATTGCATCCGTGTAGGGGCAAATCCTGGACAGTTGTAGAGGCTTAAAAGTACTAAATTGAGAGAAATATACAGATGTAGTCGAGGTTGCTGGCTTATATCTCTGCCAGTTATCAGGCGATTTTGCTGAGGTTTTGATACCCAAAACAGGTCCGAAAATTATAAGTGACTTTGGAAACTTGATTTCGACAGATTGATGGGCAGACAGACATCGCTAAGTGAACTTTCCTATCTATAAGGATCAAAAAAATATATACTTTATGAAGTCGAAAATGGATAATAAAGATATTACAAATGGAATGGCAAACTTATATACATATGTATATCCTTATTACTGAATGTGAAAGATACAAAAATAGTTTTTTTTTTAAGTGTATATGCCCGTAATTTCTAATAGTTTTCTTTACCTAAAAAGTATGTCTATATTGAAGATCTTAGTAGGCAGTGCATACCTACATACGTATACGAACCTGGATATCTTTTTGTGGAAGTTAAAGGCAATAATCAAGAATAATTAAACAAAAAATTGAGAAACTTAAGTAAATTTTCCTAAAACATTAAACTTAATAAACTTTCAGTGAAGATATGGCCTTGGTTTCAGCAAAATACAAAGAGGAAAGAAATGAAATGAAAGTGATATAACATTTGAGTCATTGAGTTTTTATTATATTAAAGAAATTTGCATCAAAAATATTAATATTATTTTTAAAATTATTTTTGTTGAACTAAATGATTTAAAACAAATTTTCGCTTTATATTTTGGCTTAAGTTCATTATTTAATTTATTTTAATTCGAAAAATTTAATATGTTCCGTGAATGTTGCGAAAAACTTTATTTAAAAAAGAATAAAGATAAAATACTGCATTAATATTGGTTTCATAATGTTTGCTGATAAACTTTTTTTTATTAATACTTCTAAGTATGTATTATAGTTTTAGTATCAATAATTGTTATAATTTAACAGTACGAAAAATATTTTACCACTTTTATGCTAATTGCAAATTATTCTAATTATTTGATATTATATTCCATGTACATATCTCTGTATGTACGCAGGTGCATTTTTGATTAACTACAGCAAAAACTGATGCCAAAAGTATTTTTTTCAAATACCTACGTTTCCGAAAAACCATTTATAGTTTGCTGTAAACTTTAGTTACATGAAATATTATTTGTTTGACAACTTGAAAGAACTAAATATATAAAATATTTTTTTTTTGCCAAGACTTTACAAAATTTTTCAAAACAAAGTTATATGCAGGTGATATATGAAGTTGCTCATGGTCAAATAACTCATAAAGTCGTAGCAGTGACGGAATGTAGTTTTAACCTCTTTTACTTTTTTATTTTTTTATATTGAGTTTTACACTTTCCCGGTCATAAAAGAGAAAAACACAAAAGTTAATGTATCAAGAATTGGCCCGATAATCACCAGAAACAACAAGTTTGGTTCATAATTAAAATGTCTTTTAAAGTTAGACCTCTAACTTTATCACAAGAACACAAAAGCAGTAAGGGTGTTCTTCTTTTGAACTATTAGATTTTTAAATACCGCTGGCCAGAATCTTGTTTCTTTATATTTAAAAAACAAACAAATTAAATTTGTGGTATATCCCACATGTTTAAATGGACCTAAAAATTATTTTAAATGCTAAAGTTAATCAATATGGATAAGACATTGACTTCTCTATTTTTGACTTTTATTCGTCAAGTACTCTGAGAAGCAAACTCTGCTAAACACATTTAAAAGAATATATATTGAAACAATTTGTTTTCTTTTAATTTACAAAATGGAAGTATACTGATACGTTTGGATTCGTTTAAAGTTTCACACATTTAATATTTTGGTAAAGAAAAAAAATATCTGGTCGGCTAACCAAAATTAAAATACTCTAAATTTGATTATACGTATAAGAACAGCTCTCAAGGACACCCAACCGGACAAGCTTCAGTCGACTTAGAAAGTGATTCTGACTTAGCCGTTTTATAATTGAAGGTTGGGCTTAGATTTTTTTTTAGGCGCTATAAACATCTGTGCAAACACATAACATCCGTGCCACGTATGTGGTATAAAAATAATAACTAACAAATTAAAACTACCCTCGTATATTAAGCATACATGCATATATATGTATGTGTGTATGTAGTTTGAAAGATGCTTTACACATCTGACATAAGAGCAGTAAAAGTCGCATGTATGCAGTGTTGCCAGCTTAATTTAGTTGAGGCAAGATAGTTCTCTTGGTAAATGCTTTTAACTAGATCAGATCGAAAACATTAAAAAAAATTAGTTCTACATTTAAATAATTTGTGTGTTGCTACTTAAATATCCTCTTGTTGAATTGAGCATTTTCCTGGTTTTGTACTAATTACTTCATCCTTTAAAACAATTGTTAAGTAAGTATAAGTAAGGATCATGTATTGTAACTTGTATGCAACCATATCTACAAATATGTGTGTAATATATAGAGTAGAAACAACTTTATATGTACATAAATAAGCATGCATATAAGCATGTGGGCCTGGAACCAAAACCATTACAGGAACAACAGATTTTTCAATGAAAAATCATCCCGAATAAAGAAATAAAGAATGACCAAATTTTCTGGTAATTGTTTTTAATGTAATACTTTGAGCAATTTTTCCACCTTGGGATCTACTTTTTCTTGAGATATTTTTCAAGGAACCTACGAGCTAATACGAAAATAAAACCATGAAATTTCAAAAAAAATTTTCCTTAAGGAATAATAAAGGGGACAAAAAACCCATATATTTTTACTTTCTATGATGTGCAGGCTACATACAAAGATTATAAAACATTATATTCTTCCTTAAAAGCGGGCGACTGTTGTCTGTTGTATAGTTATATGTATGTATGTTGAAATAAGGACCCTAAAAAAAGTATATATTAGTACTTTGTGTAAGTCCTAATATATTTAAAAATATATATATATTATATGTTGTATTTTTTTAAACTTAAATGTTTACCTCCATATTCATAAAAATTAAAGAAGGGTTATTAATCGATTATTTGACAGATGTCTATGGCATAATTGTCAAATAAGCGCTTAATACGTCTACTTTAATTTTTATGAATACGAGCATTAATGTTTAGTGCTTTATTAAATAAGGCTATTTCTTAATTTCGATAGAATTTATTCAAATACATATCAATTTGAAAAAAATATAAAGAACCAATGCAGAAAACAGAAAACACGACGAAAATATTTCATAACAGCTGATACATATATGCTTAATAAGGCTTAAATCAGTTTAACTATAAAAAATTTTTAACGAAAATATACTTTGCAATATTATTAGAAGTAAAAAGAAACTTTTACTTACACCACTTTCCTGAACATATAACATTTTGTAAAAGTTTAAGTTTTAAGTCCACATTTGCATCAATGAATTTTATTTAATAAAATGCATTTGATTCTAAAAAATTTAGTATTATTTCAACAAAGCTATTTAAGTTCACGTATAACCAAGTCTATCTGAAATATATTTAAGATTAATAAAAAAAGCGATGAATTAAGAGATTTGGTATAAAATTTAAATTACATACATATGCTCAATTCACAAGTTCCGCCTATCGTACTATTGTACTATCTTACTATTGTAATCAATATCTTTTTTTGTTGATAATTTTCCTATAAAATATATGTTTTTGAAAAATTGTGTTGAGACTATACTGCGGATTTTTTTAATATTCTTAAATATTTTTGTGGATCCTCCTTCCTTGTAGTCTTCCATATGGGGAGTTCGTTAAAAGCTTTAATTAAATGGTATTTTGAAACTAATTAATGATAAACTATTTTTTTTTATTATCAATATATATTGACATTTTGAATACAAGCAACCATTTTAATAGTCGGTAGAAGTTAAGTTAGCATAGTAAAGAATTCATGGTAAACAGCAGTGAACTTATAATGTCACTGTTTTTCTATCCTGCTACAGGTTGAAAAGATTTATATATTGCAAACATAGACATTTTGTTGAGATGTTTAGGTCTTCATTTATTACATTATGTCGAGCATTTTTACTTGTATTTTGCAGCTAAACTAATACACATTTTTAAACTTATTCAAACGCAAGCCTATAAATATCTCAATATAAGAAAAAATAGACTGATACCATTTTCTCAAATAATAATTTAAAACAAGTCAGGACGCTATTTTCAGCTACGCCGAATCTTATATACCCTTTGTACTGCAAATATAATGAAAATATCAGGTTTTGAAGTCGATGGCTATCTTAGATTTTTTTAAATAGAAAATTTTACAAAATATTATCGTTTGTATGTATGAAAGAAATACCAAATAGAAGGTTTAAGGTCGGGACTTTTAACAGTTTTCGACATGTTTAGTATAAAAGTTTAAGAAAATTGTTTATTTTTATGTGGGTTTTCTTTCTTCCTGCTCCTAACCAAATATTTTTTCCAATACGTATTCATTGTGACAAAATTACTTTTTGTAAAAAATTCAAAGTCAGTAGCTATAATAGTTTTCAAGATAAAGGGAATCAAAAGATTCACAAAAATAGTTAATTTGTATGGGGGCTACCACTTCCGCTGCTCCTATCGAACAAACATTTTTTTCCAAAATGAAGGCATTGTTGTTTTTAAGTTGTAAAAGTTCATAAATATTAGGTAAAAAGAAAAACAAGTAGTTTTTTTTGGAAGTTAAAAGTTAATAAAAGGGAAAATGAAGCCAGTGTTTTATTATTTGTTTTAATTTCGAAACCTGCCACAGTACGAGAATTATTTATTTTGGCTAACTTAAAAAGTGAAACGTCATACTGTGCGAGGTAGAAAGCGAAAAAATTTGAATAAAGAGACAAAATATTTTGACTCATCACATATTTGTTTAACTTGTAAAATAATATACTGAAATACATTTTTGGCAGCACTGTTACTCCTTTACGTACTTAACATTCATAGATACAAACATACACACATGCATATGTGTATTTCTTTAGAATTTATTTTGTTTTTTTTTTTAAATTTTAAGTTAAATTCTATTACAAAAAATTTTTGATAAATAGACAGACACATTCAAATTAAGATTATTAGTTGAATTTTTGCCACTTGCGGTGGTTGCTGTTAAGTTAAAAAATTAAGCATAAAAATAGAAGATATAAGTTAAGGAAAATGGAATATATTAAAGACACAAAAGATTTAGCTAAAACCATACTCTTATCTTCTGTGATATGTTTATGGCTTTACTGGTTGTGGTCGCGACGAAAGTTTTACCAATTCGCTTACAAATTTCCGGGTTGTTTTGGTCTCCCAGTTATTGGGTCTTTACTTACAATAAAGAATTTTCAATGTGAGTTTTTGTGTAAGTGTTCTTTTAACTTATAGTTAAGTTCTTTAACAATCCACAGCTCTACTGCAGGGCATTGAAACCCTACAAAAACGTTCTAAGAGTGAAACATTTTGTGCATGGATCGGTTTTTATCCAACAGTATTCACAACAGATCCAGAATTTATCGAACAAATTTTATCTTCGCCTGATCTTTTAAATAAGGCGAAATCTTTTTACGATCCTGTTCTTGAGGCACTTCAAGGCGGAATTATATCTAGTCCAGGTGAGTGTAAGATCAGTTATTGCAAATACACATATACATATATGTATATTTACAAAAATGCAATCCTGTTAAGTTACCACCACCGGGAAGGTTGAAAATACTTGAAATTTTATAAACCAATATAAACGCCATTTCAAAAAACAAACACATTATTTTTTCCATATAATATGTTAATTTTCGTAATTGAATTACATATTTCCAAGCATTGTTTGTTAATTTTATCTTTATTCGAAAAAAATAAGTTTGTTGATAAGTTGTTGTAGTACCTTTGTTTAATACAAGATGTCTGGTGGCCGATTGTTATTTTTAAACTTTAATAAAAAGCGTAATAATTCACACAAAATTTTATCAAGAGATTGAACGATGGAATGGAAATGCGATTTTATTTTTTAAAGAGTATGTCATCCAAATGTCTTTCGTCGGGGTGAACACACTGTTCAAAATAGAGCCTTGTGTTCTTGCGACACACGCGGCAGTAAACTTGGTTCAAATGAGCTGAGTTCTCGACGAATATTTTCCTTTATAAAAACTCCCTTGGGAGTTTGATCGGGTGACCTCGGTGGCCATTGGATGCCCCAAAACGACTGATCAATTTTTGGGGGAAATTTTCCCAAAGTAAATTCGGCGAAGCTCTGGCTGTGTACCTGTGAAGAGTACGATGGATGAGCTCGCAGGCTCGACAAAAGAAATTTCGTTTTCATGCGTCGATAATTTTCAATCTTGACATTCGTCGACTGGCCTCGAAAATTTTCGAAAAAAAATTGTCCAATTATCTCATGCGTGAATAACGCACACCAAAAAGCTTCGCTTGGGTAATGCAATCGTTTTTGACGTTTCAATCCAGGATTGCGGGTTCTTGAAGACCAGTAACGGCAGTTCTGCTGGGCCCTGGCCGTGGGACATTCATAGCCGAAGCAAATGCACGAAATCTCTACACCCCCGAACGAATTGAGTTTATACTTGGACCATCACGTATTCGCCGAATATCAAACTTTGAACAAAATGGTCGAAGAGCAGTTACGTAAGAATCATTACCTTTAAAACATGTCTCCACAAAAAATGCGCGATGCTCTCTTAACCACTGCTGCATCGCGAAACACTTTTCTAAAGAACAGCATCATTAGATTTTTGAAAAGTATATGTCGAAAATTGGCTTTTTTCCCACCAAAATACCACTGTGCATCGTGACTGACGAATCTGCACAATAGATACTAGGAATGGCGCTACCCTCCCTCCGCACCGTTTACTACTTCTTAAAATAATCGTATTTAAAAATTTAAATTTGCCATTAGACACCCTGCGTTACTTAAAATTTGCTTTGTTTTTGTTTAATCATAAAGGAATTCCAACACAAAAATTCTTAGTATTTTATCAAATATTTTTATTATTATTATTATTATTAAGACCGGAAAAAAAAGATCAGTTTAATTGTCCCTGTAAAGCATGCTCTTCTTTACCTTTTCCCTTACGACTTGAAACCCGTGATGAACTCAGTTTACACCTCTAAACATTGCTAAGCTCTTCAATCAAGCTTTACCCTGTGATTCTGAAGTCTAGACTGTGACATAGAACATTCTGTATTATTCCTAATTCCCAACGTGCAATTATCTTAAGGCCTTCATGGTCCTAAGAGTTACCTGACTGCCGATATAAATAGTGACCTTGTTACTCCTGGAAGCATGTTTCGTTAGAGGATCCCTTACCCTCAGAATTGCTGGTATGTTTCCTTGAAACCCACTTCACTCATCAGATAATCGACAAGTATTTCAGATGCCTTTCCCATACCCACGTTAAAACAGAAAATTTTATATCGCACACTAAATTAAAAACAGTCACAACTCAAAATCAATTGAAATCATATCTTAAAAAAAACAAGTTCTCTGATCAAACCCTTACCGAACACGAATACTAGTAATTTGTTGGTATTTAAGTAAACTTTGTTCTAAGAATGTTACGAGTAAAATCAATTTGGTAATAAAAAGTTGTTTTTGTTTTTATTATGTAGTGCGATGTGTACATATGGCAAAGAAAAAATTACCATCAATTTGTTTTTTTACTTTTACAACTATTTAGTTCAAATATGGCAGCATAATCGTAAAATGATTACCCCGTCGTTTCATCACAAGGTTTTAGTTAGTTTTTTGCCGGTTTTTCATAAAGGAAAGAATGTGATTCTCTCAAAAATGAACGAAATGGTTAACAATGGAGATTTCAAGTTAGCTGAGATAATACAACGCGTTTCGCTAGGAATATCCGTGGGTAAGTAGGATTTACTTAAAAAAATGTTTTTTTGTTTGAAGTTTTGTAAAAATAAATCTTCAACATACAAGTTTTACTTTATGCCACCAACTACTATACTGAACGAATATATGATTGATTTATTTTTTGATTGAGCCCCCATACAAATGTAATAATTTATAATTTTTTCGTCTGGTATACCAACAAATGGCATAAAGTTAGACATATTTGCAAAGACATAGGATGGTCGGATGTCAATAAGACGACCAAAAAGAGTTTTTTTTTTTTAATTTTTGGTCCTATTTGCATTTTTTGAGGTTATGAGTTTTGAAATTTGATATATAGATCTTTCAACCCCGATTGGGACCCGAAATTAACTAAGTGGACAAAAAGGAATTTTCCACATTTCTGGTAGTTAGTAGTAGAATTTTTTTGGGAATTTAATTTAAAAATATATAATTAAATTAGGGTATTTTTTGTATATTTTTGGTTATTTTAAAAATATTAAACTTGGCATTCTTTGCTCGGCTTATTATAAAAATCATGATTTTAAAAGACTAATAACCACTATTTTAATAATAACTTAACTTAATAAGTGCTATTTTAAGCAGCATGTTGTTAATAAAATTTGTTTTAGTCATTTATTATTACGGTTTCATTGATTGTTAAAATATTTCGGACTAGGTTAAATATATATTTTTAATTGAAAAAAGTTTAAGTTCAATAATACTTACAGAAACTACTATGGGTAAAATTGGTGGACCTGCCGATCAAGTGAAGGAAACAGTACTCAATAATTTTAGATTGTAAGTAATAAGTTCAAATTATAAAATATATCTTTTACATACATACACACATATCAACTGGTAAATATGGTTTGGAATTAAATCGTCAGATCCGTGATCATAACGATATTAGTACAAAGAAAAGCAAATCTCAATTTGTTACGCGACTCTCAATTGAGTAGTTTCAATGTCGCTTAAAACCCGGTAAGTTAAACGTAATTTCTTGTTAAATATTTAATACTTCTGTAAAACTCTTCATATTGTTCAGCTGTTTTCTTTTACATAATTGAAGATTATGTAAAGGTTTTAATCAAAGAATTCATATATACATTGTTAATCTGTTGCGTTAAAAAAAGCTGTAAGTCACAACGAAGGAATATTTTCAAACTTTTTAATATAAGAAGACATTGAAAGAACATGATTTCTGCTAAGTAAAATACAGTGACAGGTGTGACCTTACAAATTTTGGTTTTGAAAAATTTTGACGTTAAGATCGTAAAATGTCAGAAATATTTTTATTTTATATTATATGATAGATTAAGGTGCCTTTGCTCAAATTTTACTTTTAACATCTACAAAAAATTAAAAAACTTATCCGGTTTGATATTTTCATTTTAAGGTTTTGCCAAATTAACTTATATATATATATATATATATATATATGTACTATGTACATTGTAATTATTTTATATTATTTAGTCTTGGGTTAGGTTAGGTTACAAAGGATAGTGGCCAACTCGCCACCTCCACTCGGCGGCCCTCAGGCCCATTGTGAATCCCTTCAGAAAAGTCAAGAGAAAAAAAATTAAAGTAAAGACAAGCATTTTATAGGTAAAGTTGTCCAATAAAGTCAGTAGTCATAGGCCCTAAATTATTTAGACTTAAATTAATTAATTTTTTTAACAAGAAAATTACTTTTTCTTCTTAAGGGCCACTTTACGTGAAATTGTCGATAAATAAAAAAGGAGGTTTCGACCTATTGTCACTGATCTTGTTTTTGTGTGGCTCTTTCTCTTGCCGTATTTACCATTAAAATTTGCATATGGCTATTACTTAGTACACAATTTTTGTTTAATTTTCGTTTTAAATATTTTTTAACATAGAATATTGTTTTTTTCTTCTACAGTTTGATAGAGAGAGTTGTTCATCATTTAATGTTGTCGTGTGTGAACCTTGGATCATTGTACAAGTTGTACTTTAAATATACGGAAGCTAAGCAGCGCCTTCATAAATTCGTGTATGAGGTATTTAAAAATATATATGTTGTTTGCTTCAAGTAAAACATTAATTAGTAGATTCATAACCCATAATAACTAAACTACTTACAGTTCGACCTTTGAACTTATGGCTTTGGTAATCATAACATATTTTTATAACGTCAAAAAACTAAATAATATGAATAATAACAAGTGAGAGCGCTATATTCGGCTGTACTAAATCTTATATACCCTTCATATTATCCTAGTTTTTGAAATAGAAAACTACAAGATTTTAACGCTTGTATGTGTGATAGAAATACGATGTAAAAGGTTTAAGGTTTAAAGTTTTAACAGTTTTCGACATGTTTCGTATTAAAAGTTTAATAAAATCTTTTATTTGTATGCGGGCTACTTCTCCCGCTGGTCCTAGCCATATATTTTTTTCCAAAATGTAGTTGTTATTGAACAGTTACTTCTTGTAGGACATTTAAAGTCGGTAGCTGTAATAGTTTCATACAAAATTAGTTCAAATGCTTGACATGGCAATATCGACTTCCAAATATATAAGAATCCAGAATATATATGCTTTATGGGGTCTAAAGTGAATGCTCTAGATATCACAAACGGAATGACAAATTGATATATACCCTAACTAGCTAAGCCCCGGTGTGCTTCGCTACCTTATTAATAGTAAAATTACCAAGATATGTAAACAAAAGCATTTATATATTTTTTAATTTACTGGTTGCCCCACTTAAGTTGCACCAAATTAATTTAATTAACATATAAAAATTGGGAATTTACCAGGTTTATAGTTTTGGAGATAATCAAAAAGCTTTAATTAGCAAAAATTCTTTTACAAACTTCTAAAATGTACCAAAATATAATTCTAGCCCTATAGCACACCTTAGCGCCAAAACTGAAAAAATTTACCAAAAACATATTTTGGTAACCTGACGAATGCAATTTAAATTATGTTTCTATCTTAATTGTATAAAGGAAATTGTTCGGGAAGCTTTTGCTGTGACTTTTTCTGTTAATATAAATAAGCCCCAAAACATTTGTGATTGTCTTTACTTTATTAAAAGTGAAAATTTTAAAAGTTTCCCAAAGCTTTTAGTTGCCCTAATACTTGAAAAATGTTTAAATAGTTTTTTGAGTGGCTTCTCCAATAAAGAACAAAAACAAGTAAAAAAAAATTGCAGGCGGTCAAGCCCGATCGTTATAAGCCCCACAACACAATCAATTGTTTATTTAGTATGCACAAAGTGGCCCCTGGACGAAGTAACTATCGGTATTGGGGTCAACCTGATCTTCGGGGTAACGCCTACTGCGGAAGTTGTGGTCAAAGACGGATCAATTTAAACCAAATTTTCTTGGCTCAATTCTTTTTAAAAATGATTTAGATATTTCAGTAACATACTTAATTCGCAATTTATGCGCTAAAATTTGTTTAATACAGGGTCCTCTGTAACATTTGCTTGCAATAAAATATAATTGTACGCAAAATTTTGTGAAGAAAGAGCTATTTTCATGACAGTTCTAACCCAGAACTATTACTCGGGGGGAACATTTGTATGAGGGTTATATCGAAAAATGGAACGATCATAACCACAAACAATGGTGAGTCACAGTCTAATACCTTTGGGTGTTAAAAACGATTCTAACATTCTATGCAATAACTGTCGAATAAAGCCTTAATAAGGCCGTAAAATACTAAAGTAAAGGAAAATTAATATTAATATTCTTTCGCCTTGCCTGACAGAAAAAAAAATGGTAGTTCGACCGGCGGAAAATTTTGGTGATCTTTCTTGTAAAAATGAATAAAAAATGGTACAGAATTTCTCAAAAATTTTTCGGGGCTTTTAAAAAATGTCTTGGTTAAAAAAAACACACAAATTTGATTTTGACCACCGCCCTGTTAAAACCTTTAATCATTTACATTTACTATTTTTTAACACACTTAATCCTTTTTCATATCTTTATAGCTGGTAAAAACTAGATTAAAAAGTAGACAAACAAAAACTTCGATTGAAGTCTACGATAACTCTATAGATTCAATGAAAAAATCCCTCAATATATTTATCGATCAAGCCATAGAAATCTATCAGAAGCAGAAATTTTCTATTAACGACATCATAGTGGAATCAAATAACATTGTTACAGCTGTAAGTATTCCCAAATTCTTACTAATTATTTGATTTTTTTTAGTTTTGCTAAACAATTTTTTAAAATATTTTTTTAGGCTTTTGAAACCACTGCTAATGCCTTGTTGTCTACTATGCTTATGCTAGCAATACATACAGATGTACAAGAACGTCTTTATGAGGAAATCGTTAATGTCTTTCCTGATAAGGACTTTGAAATGGAATATGAACATCTAGAGCAATTACCATATTTGGATATGACATTAAATGAAACTCTGCGTCTAGCCCCATCCATCCCTATTATTGGTCGTCATATTACAAAAGACTTTTCTATGAGTAATGATGTTGTATTACCAAAGAACTTGCAAGTTATAATTTCAATATTCCATATGCATCGCCGCAAAGATATTTGGGGTCCAAATGCAAATAACTTTGATCCCGATCATTTTCTACCCGAAAACTTGGCAGGAAAACATCCCTACGCATACATACCATTTTCAAAGGGCGCTCGTAATTGTATTGGTAAGTGTTAGAAACGCCGCTTTTTAAAATTTATTATTTTTACTAGAAAACTCTCCTTGTATAGGTTGGCGCTACGCTCTTTTTGCACTTAAAGTAATAATAGTTGGAGTAGTTCGTAACTATAGACTGACTACTACCACCAAGTATGAGGACATAAAATTTTCGTATAATATATCGCTAAAATACACAAATGACCCGCTATTTAAAGTATTTCGCCGGGATTGAGAAATAGTCACAATGACCAAACCTTTTGAAATACGAGATTTCAACAGGGTTTTTTAAACAAATGACACGATATTTATGTCAATATAATAATAAATGTCAAATAATAATAACTTGTTTTATGTTTATTTTAGGGGCCAAACATCTACTATTATATGTTAAAAAGATGCATAAAACTGACTTAATATATAAATAAATCATATTATAATAACACATGATCTATGGTGTATCTATAGAAGACTGCAGCGTAAGTACTACAAATGCAACACATGATGCCTAGTCGTCAGAAAATACAAACAAACACCTAAGCAAACAAACGAAAAGTAAACAGTTTTTGACGTTTAGGTGTTGGAGCAAACAAAAGTAAACAATATTAAACTGACACTATAACGCCACCTTGTATAGAGGTATTCTGACATGATATCTAATAAAAAGAAAACAGATGGGCTTGCACAGTGGGGAAAAAATAAAAACTTGGTAATAGATATACGTCTATGGACTTATTTAGGTTAACAAAGTTTACAACTAAAGTCCAGGAGAAAATAATCTCTTAAATTTAACAAAAGTGGAAGGTGTTAGTTGCAAATATCAAAATATCTTACACAAGACACGTACATTAGGGTGAAGTAAAATTGTTTTTATTAAAGTTTTTCTGTTTCGTTTTTTTTTTTGTAACAAGTTTGAAGAGTTATTCAAAGCTTCAACTCTACGAAAATACTAATTTTATGTTAAAGTTATTTTGTCATCTATTTTTTAGTTATATTTTACTTTGTTCATGCTTCTTTTACAGGCTTTAAAATGATAAAATTTATCATCAATTATTGTATGTTGTGACTGTTTTGCAAGTCTCACGAATGGTTTTTTTCTTCTAGAAAATCTTTATTTATCTCACAGCATATTGGTATTTTTATTAAAATGTGTATTTACCGCTCAATAAAAAATTTTCTTAGCATCTTGTAGTCAAACCTTAGAAGCTGAATACGCTTAAACACTTTTTTTCAAATCGGCTTTATGACCTGTTTTTAAACGAAAATATAAATTCGTATTGTTTAACTAAAAATTAAAATTTCATTGGTTTTTACACCAAATCATGAGTGGACTTTAAGCAAATTCTTAAAAAACTGCATGAATATTTTCTGTCATCATATAACCTTAATAAGCCCCATTGAGAATTATTATAGACAAACCAAAACATCCAGAAGTCCTTTCAAAAATTCAACAAACCTTTTTTTCGTTATTAAACTGTTTTGATTTTCCCCCTTATACATCTGGATAACCATTCGTTACCACCAAATGTATTATAAGGGCTACTAAAAACAAAACCTTTTTATATTGCAACAGTTTCTAAATATTGGGAAAATTGGGATCATCTCCTGAATAATATTTGGAAATTACTGTAAGACTGAAATTTTTAGTTTTCGCTTAAGAAAAGACTTGTGAAGGGCGCATGGTGTATTATGGATAAGATTTAGTTTAAAACAAGATTATAAAGATTTGCAAAATTTTTTGGAGAGAGAAATTTAAAGCTGTTTTAGCTCTTAGAAACATATGAACCACCAATCGGATAAACGGACAGATGGATTCTCAGTTTACGGTAATAGAACAAGTGGGTCTTAGACTATTCTTTTAGGGAGATGTAAACATCTACACAAATGCATAATATCCCTTCCACGTTTGTAGTATGTGTATAATAAGTTTAGTGCTTTTCTAAATACAAAAATTACGCTTTTTTGGTGCCTTACCTTGCGTACGATGTGCTTTTTGCTTCCAAAAAGTTGGCACCACTGCTTACCTTACAAGTATATTGCTTTTGCTTAACTTCTTTTCTGTTTTTAAGGGCCATAGTATGTGTGTGTTTGTGTGGTTGTTGTAATATGCTTTAGATCAGGGATCGGCGCACACTTACATGCCTATTTTTTGATTGTGTTGACTGTTTGTTTTTGAGCGTAATTATTTGCCTCTAATGGCAATAGGGTGACCATAGTTGATAGTTTGAAATATGATAAAATTGTATTGAGGAAGATTTGGAATGAAATAACAAAAACTAAGCCGCTTGTGTTAAAGTAAAATTTTCATTAATGCGAAATAATTTTGCCTTACTACTTAATTTTGCAAATCTAATAGATATTAGTTATTTTATGCGAATAAGAAGACCTTTGACATGTTTATTACTTAGCTAATTTCTGATTTTGCTTTTAATTATTTTTTATAGCGAAAATAAAGACTCGCAGATATGATTTGAAACAAGCATTTAATGTAATTTAAAAAAATAGTTTATTAAACATTTTCAAAAACTCTAGTTGGTCACACTGGTCGTCTGGCAAAAGAGACTACGAAACCAATTTTTGTATTTTTACTCTCTTTAATGCTCAGAGAGCACGCACACGCTTGAGGGGTTTTGCGGATTTCGGCTTTAGATAGAGGTAACTTACCACTGGTAAGGGTATGTATGAGTTTGTTTTCGGTTTTTAGGAGCCATAGATTGTGTGTTTGGGTTATTGTTGTTATACCCTGCATATAGTTATAAGAACATATGTATATCGATGGCATTTATCCAAAATGGTTTATTTTCAAAACCCTGATTGTTCAGGAGAAGCAAATAACTATTTTATTCCCTAATTTTTGAGTATTTAACAAATCGATCTTCTACAATATGATTGATAGGCTTTTACTAATTCCCTAAAATATACAATACAAAATAAAACCCATTATTCGCAGTTTAGGCACTTTGTCTTATAGTATGTTTTCATTATTAGCAAATTAAGTAATTTTGAGGAAATCATGCCGAAGTGTTTCCATTACGTTGTAAGTGTTTTGTGTTCGAATTCAATTTGACACTTGTGTTTTTTATATATTTTTTACCATATAACAAACAGTAATTTTGTTTAACTACAATAGTAAAATTAAGAAAAGCATATAAATATGGGAAATAACATTGAGTTTATATTAAACTATGTTCAACACAATAACAACCTACCAGGGAGCACGTATGTCAGGTGGCCTCATGTATCAGCTAAGAAACGGTATTACGTTATTTAAATATCAGATTTTGTTTATGTTTATGTATTTGATTCTTTTTGACAACCAAAAAAGAACTTGGGAGTTTTTGTTATCTGTCTTTTGGCATTCTTATGACGATTTAGTGGTTTATGTAGAACCGCTCCCACCTGATGCATCCCATTAAAAAATAATCGAGATTTTGTAAGCAGTAAATGCTTTTCCTAGTATACTAATGCGCTTTGCAGCAAGCACTTATCTATTCCCTTAATAAATGCAATAGTGTATGGCAGTACATGTAAAACTTTTACTGTTTTACACACTCGCTTACTCAAGTGCATACTAAGAAGCACTGCTGCAAGGTAGTGAGTAAAAACAGCATTAGTTTTTTGTCTAGTAACGAATATAATAACTCTGCAAATCATTTATTTCGATGCCGCAATAAATTTTAACAACTAAAGAAGCACCAAAATTACATATATTATTTGGATATTCATAGCGTCGAAAGAAGCACTTAACATGAAATGCAACTAAGTGGGACATCGCGAACAAATATCATGCCATACGTAAGCAGCCCCCCTGTTCTGTAACTTGTGAGAAGTTTTCGCAGCGAGAAAATTTTATTTATTGTCATAGTCTTCCGATTATTAACAGTGTGACCTAGATAATACATAAACTCTCATTTAACATCAAAAGTTAAAATAATTAGGTTTATCGTGTTCATCCTGTCTTTTACAAGGCGACTATAAATTTTTCGATGCGAGAAGTTCTCACTAAAGTTACAGAACACAGGCACAGGTTTGTAAGCTTTGCTGTCTTGATATTCCCTTACAAACCTCCCTACGGCAAAGCAGCAGTTTTTGCTGGGATGCGCCTTGCAACCTGCTGTCAATTTTTCGGATTTGTTAGTCACCAATAATGGATACCCCAAAGATGCATTTGTAATCATAGCCTCCGTGCAGTGTTGCACAGACAAATTTCTACATAATCTTGAGCGAATCAAGTCATTTGGGATGATTTGCTCATATGAAAAATATATGGGTAATCATATAGCAAATTACTTGTTCAAAATATCGTTTCGTTTGAAATTAACTACTTTTTCATATACTTTTTTAACACATGCTGTTTGCTTCTTTTATTCCCGGTGTCGTATTTCTTAATGATTCATCGTGGCATACGCTGACAATCTCAAATAAATAATTTCATTTGCCCTAATATATGAATTTTTGAAGTTGTTGTCCAAAATTTCATATATGGCTTATGTGGATATTTTCTGCTAAGCGTCTGCGTCTTAGTGAGTAACAACGGACAATTTCACCGGTATTCACTGACGATTTCGCTAAGTTTTTCCTTTTTTATAGTACGATGATACTACAATTATATTGTTATGCACAACTCAACTTGTTTGTGTCATTGTCGCGGAGATTTATCAATAATACAACATTTTTTAGCAAATTTCGACTTAATACTGATTAGTTGTGTCACAATGTTTCATTGATGGATTGGCAATGTCGCTCAATTACGCCACCGGGTTCTTTTTACAGTCAAAAGTACTTTGTTTGAAGTGATAAACAGTCTAGAGCTTCGAACTATAACTGAAGGTACCCCTTTTGAACTTTGCTAGTTACTTGTTATGTATGGTCTTAAGCGTATATTTTTATATTCATCTGGGCCGAATTTTATATACCCTCTAAATTATAAACTTAATTAAAAAACTATGTTCCGAGTATTTTATAAAATCTGCGCATGTTTAAAACAGTGATTATACTTACTGAGATGTACATAAGGAGAGAAATACAGTGGACGTCCAATAATACGAATTTTATAATGTCAGGCCCTTTCGTAATACTGGAAAATTTGTACAATTGGACTACAGTTTTCCCCATATTTAATCCATATTTTAAAGAGATTTCATAAGGAGGTTTTCCAATCTCACAATCTTCTATAATTTTTATTTTATTTTGTAAAGAAATTTGTTTCTTTTTGGCTTCTTTCATTTTAAAAATTTTTTATGTTTCAAACGAAAAGCACGAGACACGACCCTTGTTATCTCTAAAAAATTTCATACCAAATGACTAATACGAATTTGTTTGTAGACCGCAAAAAAACAAAGAAAAGGAAAAACAAACTAAAAAAAACTATAAAGTGTTACAAAAATTCCATTCATATATATAAAAACAAACATAGTCGTATTATCGAATAGTAAAAATTGTTTTTTATTCGTACTATAGAAACGCCAATGCAAAATATTTGCCTTTCGTACTATTGGACATTCTTCGTAGCGAAAGTACGTACTATTGGACGTCCACTGTATACGCATAAATTTAATCGTTAGAAAAAACGGTTATAACAGGTCTTTTTTAATATTTTAGTTCGTTAATAACGGAACTTGGGGATTTAAATTGTAAAATAAAAATTGCTTAATAGATGTCTTAAATTAATTGTCATGACATTGCCGCCCGTAGGAGCTGGCTTGGCCTTAGAAAATTGTAGTCAGCCGAAAAAATTGTTCAATTTACTTATCACTTCCCAGCAAAACCTTTGTTTACCTGGTAAGTTAGCGAGTAATATTGGAGACGAACAAGCAATGGTTACCTTTTGGCCAAATAACCAGTAATTTTTGTTTGAGTTGCCTCGAAATTCACTACCCCTGCATACAAATGTGCTAACAAATATCAATCGAACAACTAGTTACCAATGATTAACTAAACAAAATAAATAAAAATTTAAGGATTTGAAAACAAAAATATGGTATAAAGGCTGTTTTCTAATACTTTTTTGCAACCTACAAATGTAATTATTAACGCCCTTACTAAAAGGTAGATTTTCTGTCTAACTCATTACCTTGAAACCTATGAAGTAATGACAGCTCATTACTTAAATTTAAAAAAAATTTTGCTGGGTTTATGAAGAAATTTAAAAAAAATTAAACCATATTTACTAAAACCACACTAACGTACATACTTATACATATGTATGTATGAGTGTATTAAGCTCTAAACACAACTGGGACGAACAACGATTTCCGCACTACACGACGAGTTCTGCTGTTGAAATAAGTTTCGTAAATTCGTCAATTAAAACACATTTAGAACGAATAAAACAGTTGTGATAAAGTCACCAAATTTCGTAAAAAAAAGCACTAATTAATAAAAAAAATATTTATTAAAAAAATTATTTTTAAATGTAAATATAACAACAACAAATAAAAAGTGAAAATAATTTTTATAATATAAAGTAACATTATTTAATAACAAAACACAAAAAATTAAAATAAAACTGGTCACTCTGTGCCAAAAATTTCGTCGTTCGTTGCCGTAAGAAATAGAAATAAACTTATCGCAGAGTTCGTTACGCATGACGAATTTTAGCATACGCACTGTTTGTGTGCATTTTCATATACACAAATTTTATTTTTCTTAAAGACGAATATTCGCAACGACAACTTCGTCGTTCGTCCCAGTTGTGTTTAGAGCATTAGCCGTAATTTGCAATAATTTGTTTTAACCTACCTGGACTAGACGTAATACCTCCGTGAAGTAGTTCATGGAATGGGTCGTAGAATGGTTTTGACCTGTTTAAAAGATCAGGTGAAGATAAAATTTGTTCGGCAAGTTCTAAATCAGTGGTGAGCACTGCTGGATATAATCCTAACCATGCAAGAAATGTATTACTTTGAAAACGTTTTTGTAGGGTTTCAATGGTTTGTAGTATAACTGTAGATTTCAAAGAACTTTACCACAATTAAAAAGAAACTTTTACACATTGACTCACATTGAAAATTCTTGAAAGTAGGAAAAGTCCAAAGAACTGGAAAACCAAAGCATCCGGGAAGTTTGAAAGCGAGCTGATAATACTTTCGTCGCGACCACATCCAGCACAACCACATCAAAGAGGATAAAATTATGGTTTTAACTAAATCTTTCGTGGCTTGAATATTTTCCATTTTCCTTAGTTTTGAGTATTCTTAAACTTAACAACAATCGCGACAAGCGGTTAATGCTTAACTAAAAATATTAATTTGAAAGTCCATATTTATGACTTCAAATTTTATTTTTTCTTGCTAAATTAAAATTTGAAAACCCGCAACAAAACGAATATGTATGAACTAAAACAGCTTTGTAACGAAAGCAACTGTGTTGCCAGAAAATTTATTTTTTGTAAATCATTTCATTATTCTGTTAAGCAAATTTTGTAATCTTTAAAGTTATATTTTTAAACAGTGATAGTTTTGTGGTATTTTTATTAAGAATTTTATTTTAGAATGCAAGCTTTGAGTATGTTTATCTGTGTTACTTGCTACAACTCCCTTTAAAAAGACAAAAGCTGCTGAAAAAATTTTAATCAATTTTGTGACACCTTTGCTATTGCTTTGCTATCGAAAGTAAACTTATAAACTAGCAAGTAAGTTAGAAGTAATTGAATATATGACACGATATAAAGAGAAATAAAAGGAGATTTACCAAAGATACAATAGTGATAAGCGACACGTTTTAGCATTTTATGGCTGTGGGTTTCACCTTTTAATCTAAAAAAGGATAAGTTCGCATTATGAGATTTGGAAGCCCTTGTATAAAGACTTTAGAAAAATATAACTGTAACCCTTATCTGTTCCTGATGCATTCATTACCAACTACAATCTTTCCTTGAAGTTGTTATTTCTAGAAGTAAGTTATTTTATTAGTTTCAAATTACACTTGAATCGGTCCTTTTTGTACAAGAAATTGTTATAAAATAAGTAAGAAAACTATATTCGGTCAAACACAACCATATTGTACCCTACACCATAATTGTATGGGACCTACTTATATGAAAGAATGTGTCAATTGTAATCATATTCAGTAACCTGGTTGCATAAAGTCAGACACATGTGCATAATTCTGTCCAGGTGGAGTAATATGCGAGTCAGTTTTAGAACAAAATGCTTATTCCAGGAGGGCTTTTTTATTGGGTAACACTCGTGGATGTGGGTATAAAAATCTTATGATTTCTGCAAAATAACTCATTGTAATAATAAAAGTGATTACCACGTAATATGTATCGTTACCTTAACATAGAAAAGCCAACAAAATCTCGCATTAAAAAGTACGTGTAAGGGCCTTTTAATATTAAAGTAACGGTATGCATTTAACGCACACAAAATCAACGGTGATATCAAATAAAAATCATTGATCTTTCCGTTTTATAAAGCATCATAGTTTAGTAATAAAGCCATTTATCTTTAATCATTATTTAGCACGGCTACATGGATTAACAGGGAAAATTAAAAATGACTTGAAATTTTTTTAAAAATGTATGCAAAATGGCACCAAAAATAACTTTTAATACGGTTTTGGTTCATTAAATTTTAATTGCACACTTAGTAAAGTCATGTGTTTTAAAAAGGCCTGTTATTGCGACCCCACCACTGCGTAATTTAAGAGGATCCTGGGTAAGATCTGACGAAGAAAATGTGATATTTTTGTAAATCATACGTTTAACTTGTAGTCTTGTCATAAGTAAAAGTTAAAAAAATCTTGCAGGATTCTATTAGTTTTTGAATAACTTTAAAACAAAGCTAATGAATTCGGGTTTTCAATCAGGTTCACCTGAGCCTTGCCTTCATTGAACCTTAAGTATTTTCGTAACTGCACGTATTGTAAACGTTTTAAGTGTGACATATTTCTTTTGACTTATCTCAACGATATCGATATCTTACTATTACAGAACATTCGTTTAATAAGCCGAACGTAGAATCGATTTCCGGGCACTTCGTTCTTTTGCGCTTCTTCTCAAATTTCTGACACCAATTTTTGGGATGCCTTCCACCACTTGATCCTTCCATCGATGTTTCGGTCTTATTTTTCTGCGTGTTTCGTCACCAGGTTCACTTTTAAATGACTAGCTGGAGCATCTTCATTAATTCTGACAACATAACTCGGCCAACGTAAACGTTGATTTTCCGAAGAATTTCCAAGAAAACAAGAGTGAAGTTTTTGCAAGCATACATCACCTTTTTCTCCATATTTGACAGACGTTTGTGTTAGATATGACACAGACGACGGCTGATTTTGCTGACTGGGATCTTAAAGGATCGTTTGCCAAATATGCAGAATTTTTAACAATTATCTCAGATTTCTATCCGTTAAAACGAAATCTGCCTCCATGTCTTGGGAACACATTCTTTTTACACATACATACATATGTATGTATGTATTCTAAATTTAAAGTTGTAAAAATATATTAACTCTTCTGCATTCCTTGGATCAAATTACTCAATAAGGCTGACATTTTGTATTGAAAACAAAAATGGAAAATTTACATAGATCGCCCAAAAAATATAGTAGATTTTTTTATAGTAGATTTGCCGAAAATATTCATTATTTTTGTTTTAATGCCGGCCAGTTTTGGTGCGCCTGAAATGTCAGCCATGACAGAGGCTTAACGTCTTAGCAATGTTGCATATACATAATAAAATTGAAATTGACGCAAATGTCGAACTTAACAAATGTGCTTCAATAAATATATTTTTTTCATTTTATGTAATTAAAATTATTTTAAATGAAGTTTCTGTTGATGTATTAGGTGTGTTCACTTACAGAAAATTATCACTAATTTTCGATAATTATTACTAGTAAGTGTTCACGTACACAAAAAATTAGCAGCTAGAGAGCCAAAAAAGAGCGTAAAATGTTTAGAAACAAAAATGTTTCTGATAATTTCTACTAGTAAAAATTTTACTATCAGAAATTATTCAAACAGTCTTTCTGTCATTATGCTTTGAAAAAAATTTAAGTTTTACATTTTTATAAGTTTACAATAACAAAATACATTTGCTTGCAAGTTTTGACTGTAAAAGTGTTAATTTACTTTCAAATATTTTTGAGAGCAATTTTGAAAATATTTCTTTTTACTCTCTCGTTGCTGGTAATTACTGGAAAATTATTGAACACAACTATTGTTTTAAAAAAACGATAAAAGCTTGTGTTTTAATTGTGTGCTTTATTCAGAATTTAACCCCCCCAAAAGCTTGAGTTGGAACATTGAAACATTACCGCAGCTATGATTCACAATTTTGTTTCAAATGGCATATTTGAGAAAAAAAAGCCAACAGATTGGAGCGAGGGAGTACGACAAATTCAATGGCATGAAAACTTTTTTTATATCATACAAGCTAAGCCCCGGTGTGCTTCGCTTCCCCAATCGTAGTAAAATGACCAAAATATGTAAACAAAAGCATTTATATATTTTTAAATTTACTGATTGCCCCATATAAGTGACAACAAATTATAAGTCAGCCCTACTATTTAATTAACATATAAATAAAAATTGGGAATTTACCAGGTTTATAGTTTTGGAGATATTCAGAAAGCTTTAGTTAGAAAAAATTCTTTTATGTACAAACTTCTCAAAAGTACCAAAATATAATTCTAGCCTTTTAGTACCCCTTAACACCAAAATTTGAAAAAATGTACATATTAACATTTTTTGGTAACCTGACGAATGCAATTTAAATTATGTTTTTATCTTAATTGGTTTTAAAGTAACAAAAAGGACTAAAACATAATTTAACCCATTTTTCCTCTTAGAGCCCAATGATCAAAAAAAGGACCCAGAAACGTACTCATATTTTTTTAGTTATGTTCCTATCTTTATTGGTTTAAAAGTTACAAAAAACGCCTAAAAAATCAAAATATATTTTTAAGTCCAAAATTAAAAAAAAGTACGAAAAACGAAATCATATTTTTTTAAGTCCTATTGAACGCAATTTGAATAATGTTTATATCTTTATTGGTTTAAAAGTAACAAAAAGTACCAAAATATAATTTTAACCATTTTCCCCCTTTTTAATCCAATATTAAAAAAAAAACATCAGATACCTGCCTCTGTATTTCTTAAGGAAAACGCTAAACTTTTTAAATTATGTTTCTATTTTATATACTTCAGAAGAAAGTACGTTACAGATTTTTCCCTTTTTCCCCCTTTTTATCCCTTTACGGGCCGAATTTTTATACCCTTAACATATTGATAAGGGTATATGTCAGTTTGTCATTCCGTTTGTAATTTCTTTATTACCCACTTGCGACCCCATAAAGTATATATATTCTGGATCCTTATAGATAGGGAAGTTGATATAGCCATGTCCGTCTGTCCGTCTGTCCACCTCTTGAAATCAAGTTTTCGGAGTCAAATAAAAAGATACAGACCAGCTATTGGTGCCAAACTGTGAGAAATATCCCGCCAACAATCGCTATTTAAAATCAGCGAAATCGGTTCACTTTTGACCGAGATATATGCGAAAGCCCAAAACATCCCATTTTTTTTAGGATCAAATCCGTGCATATATCCCTATATATCTCAGTAAGTATAGTCGTTCTTGCCACAAGACTTGGCGCGGATACTCTTAATGTAGGCACCTAGGATAGGATCAGAGGAAGTGGTAGTTTTCCTACAATTGAACAAATTTGGTGAAATATTTTATGCGCTATATCTCGGAAACTATAACAGATATCGAAATCAAATGTTCCACAAAAAGTAATTGGACAACAAGGTCTACGCTCTAAAGAAAAAATTTTTTGAGTGGGGGCAAAAAAAGAAGTAGCTCCCATACAAATTAACGATTTGTATAAAATTTTCGATACGCTATATCTCGGAAACTATAACAGATATCGAAATGAAATGTTTCACAAAAAGTAATTGGACAACAAGGCCTACACCTTAAAGAAAAAATTTTTTGATTGGGGGCAAAAAAAGGGTAGCTCCCATACAAATTAACGATTTGTATAAAATTTTCGATACGCTATATCTCGGAAACTATAACAGATATCGAAATCAAATGTTCTACAAAATGTAATTGGACAACAAGGCCGAAACTTTAAGAAAAAAAATTTTTGAGTGGGGGAAAAAAAAGAAGTAGCTCCCATACAAATTAACGATTTGTATGAAATTTTCGATACGCTATATCTCGGAAACTATAACAGATATCGAAATCAAATGTTCTACAAAAAGTAATTGGACAACAAGGCCTAAACTTTAAAGAAAAATTTTTTTGAGTGGGGGCAAAAAAAGAAGTAGCTCCCATACAAATTAACGATTTGTATGAAATTTTCGATACGCTTTATCTCGGAAACTATAACAGATATCGAAATCAAATGTTCTACAAAAAGTAATTGGACAACAAGGCCTAAACTTTAAGAAAAAAATTTTTGAGTTGGGGCAAAAAAAGAAGTAGCTCCCATACAAATTAACGATTTGTATGAAATTTTTGATACGCTATATCTCGGAAACTATAACAGATATCGAAATCAAATGTTCTACAAAATGTAATTGGGCAAGAAGGCCTACGCTTTAAAGTAAAAATTTTTTGAGTGGGGGCAAAAAAAGGGGTAGCTCCCATACAAATTGACAATTTTTATGAAATTTTCGATACGTTATATCTCGGAAACTATAACAGATATCGAAATCAAATGTTCTACAAAATGTAATTGGGCAACAAGGTCTACGCTCTTAAGAAAAAAATTTTTGAGTGGGGGCAAAAAAAGAAGTATCTCCCATACAAATTAACGATTTGTATGAAATTTTCGATACGCTTTATCTCAGAAACTATAACAGATATCGAAATCAAATGTTCTACAAAAAGTAATTGGACAACAAGGTCTACGCTCTTAAGAAAAAATTTTTTGAGTGGGGACAAAAAAAGGGGTAGCTCCCATACAAATTAACGATTTGTATGAAATTTTCGATACGTTATATCTCGGAAACTATAGCAGATATCGAAATCAAATGTCCTACAAAAAGTAATTGGGCAACAAGGCCTACGCTTTAAAGTAAAAATTTGTTGAGTGGGGGCAAAAATAGGGGTAGCTCCCATACAAATTAACGATTTCTATGAAATTTTCGATACGTTATATCTCGGAAACTATAACAGATATCGACATCAAATGTTCTACAAAAAGTAATTGGGCAACAAGGCCTACGCTTTAAAGTAAAAATTTGTTGAGTGGGGCAAAAAAAGGGGTAGCTCCCATACAAATTATCGATTTGTATGAAATTTTCGATACGCTATATTTCGGAAACTATAACAGATATCGAAATAAAATGTTCTACAAAAAGTAACTGGGGAACAAGGCCTACGCTTTAAAGGAAAAATTTTTTTAGTAAGGGCAAAAAGAGGGGTAGGCCGCATACAAATTGACAATTTTTATGAATTATTCAATACGCTATATCTCGGAAACTATAACAGATATCGAAACCAAATGTTCCACAAAAAGTTATTGGACAAGCGTAGATCTTACGCTCTAAAGAAAAAAATTTTTTGAGTGGGGACAAAAAAAGGGGTAGCTCCCATACAAATTGACAATTTTTATGAAATTTTCGATACGCTATATCTCGGAAACTATAACAGATATCGAAATAAAATGTTCTACAAAAAGTAATTGGGCAACAAGGCCTACGCTTTAAAGGAAAAATTTTTTTAGTAAGGGCAAAAAGAGGGGTAGGCCCCATACAATTTGACATTTTTTATGAATTATTCGATACGCTATATCTCGGAAACTATAACAGATATCGATATCAAATGTTCTACAAAAAGTAATTGGACAACAAGGTCTACGCTCTTAAGAAAAAAATTTTTTAGTGGGGGCAAAAAAAGAAGTAGCTCCCATACAAATTAATAATTTTTATGAAATTTTCGATACGCTATATCTCGGAAACTATAACAGCTATCGACATCAAATGCTTCACAAAAAGTAATTGGACAACAAGGCCTACGCTTCAAAGAAAAAATTTTTTGAGTGGGCGCAAAAAAAGGGGTAGCTCCCATACAAATAAATAATTTTTATGAAATTTTCGATACGCTATATCTCGGAAATATAACAGATATCGAAATAAAATATTCTACAAAAAGTAATTGGGCAACAAGGCCTACGCTTTAAAGGAAAAGTTTTTTTAGTAAGGGCAAAAAGAGGGGTAGGCCCCATACAATTTGACATTTTTTATGAATTATTCGATACGCTATATCTCGGAAACTATAACAGATATCGAAATAAAATGTTCTACAAAAAGTAATTGGGCAACAAGGCCTACGCTTTAAAGGAAAAATTTTTTTAGTAAGGGCAAAAAGAGGGGTAGGCCCCATACAAATTAATAATTTCAATGAAATTTTCGATACCCTATATCTCGGAAACTATAACAGCTATCCACATCAAATGTTCTACAAAATGTAATTGGACAACAAGGCCTACACTTTAAAGAAAATATTTTTAAAGGGGGGGCAAAAAAAGGCGTAGCTCCCATACAAATTACCAAATTTTTATGAAATTTTCGATAACCTATATCTCGAAAACTATAACAGCTATCGACCTCAAATGTTCTACAAAAAGTAATTGAAACCAAGTGTTCTACAAAAAGTAATAGGACATCAAGGGCTACGCTCTGAAGAAAACAATTTTTGGATGGGGGTGAAGAAGGGGTAGCTCCCATACAAATCAACAATTTTTATGAAATTTTCGAAACACTATATCTCGGAAACTATAACAGCTATCCACATCAAATGTTCTACAAAAAGTAATTGGACAACAAGGCCTACACTTCAAAGAATATATTTTTAAAGGGGGGGCAAAAAAAGGGGTAGCTCCCATACAAATCAACAATTTTTATGAAATTTTCGATAACCTATATCTCGGAAACTATAACAGCTATCCACATCAAATGTTCTACAAAAAGTAATTGGACAACAAGGCCTACACTTTAAAGAAAATATTTTTAAAGGGGGGGGGGGGGCAAAAAAAGGCGTAGCTCCCATACAAATTAACAATTTTTATTAAATTTTCGATAACCTATATCTCGGAAACTATAACAGCTATCGACCTCAAATGTTCTACAAAAAGTAATTGGACAAGTGTGGGGACAAAAAAAGGGGTAGCTCCCATACAAATCAACAATTTTTATGAAATTTTCGATAACCTATATCTCGGAAACTATAACAGCTATCCACATCAAATGTTCTACAAAAAGTAATGGGACAACAATGCCTACGCTTCAAAGAAAAAAATTTTTTGAGTGGATGCAAAACAAGGGGTAGCTCTCATACAAATTAATAATTTTTATTAAATTTGCGATATGCTATATCTCGGAAACTATAACAGCTATCGTCATCAAATGCTCCACAAAAAGTAATTGGACAACAAGGCCTACTCTTCAAAGGAAAAATTTTTTGAGTGGAGGCAACACAAGGGGTAGCTCTCATACAAATTAACAATTTTTATGAAATTTTCGATACGATATATCTCGGAAACTATAACAGCTATCCACATCAAATGTTCTACAAAATGTAATTGGACAACAAGGCCTACACTTTAAAGAAAATATTTTTAAAGGGGGGGCAAAAAAAGGCGTAGCTCCCATACAAATTACCAAATTTTTATGAAATTTTCGATAACCTATATCTCGAAAACTATAACAGCTATCGACCTCAAATGTTCTACAAAAAGTAATTGGACAAGTGTGGGGACAAAAAAAGGGGTAGCTCCCATACAAATCAACAATTTTTATGAAATTTTCGATAACCTATATCTCGGAAACTATAACAGCTATCCACATCAAATGTTCTACAAAAAGTAATTTGACAACAAGGCCTACGCTTCAAAGAAAAAAATTTTTTGAGTGGAGGCAAAACAAGGGGTAGCTCTCATACAAATTAACAATTTTTATGAAATTTTCGATACCCTATATCTCGGAAACTCTAACAGATATCGAAACCAAGTGTTCTACAAAAAGTAATTGGACATCAAGGGATACTCTCTGAAGAAAACAATTTTTGATGGGGGGTGAAGAAGGGGTAGCTCCTATACAAATCAACAATTTTTATGAAATTTTCGATACGCTATATCTCGGAAACTATAACAGCTATCCACATCAAATGTTCTACAAAAAGTAATTGGACAACAAGGCCTACACTTTAAAGAACATATTTTTTGAGTGGGGACAAAAAAGGGGTAGCTCCCATACAAATTAATAATTTTTATGAAATTTTCGATACGCTATATCTCGGAAACTATAACAGCTATCCACATCAAGTGTTCTACAAAAAGTAATTGGACAACAAGGCCTACACTTCAAAGAAAACATTTTTAAAGGGGGGGCAAAAAAAGGGGTAGCTCCCATACAAATCAACAACTTTTATGAAATTTTCGATAACCTATATCTCGGAAACTATAACAGCTATCGACATCAAATGTTCTACAAAAAGTAATTGGACAACAAGGCCTACTCTTCAAAGGAAAAATTTTTTGAGTGGAGGCAAAACAAGGATTAGCTCTCATACAAATCAACAATTTTTATGAAATTTTCGATACCCTATATCTCAGAAACTATAACAGCTATCGACATCAAATGCTCCACAAAAAGTAACTGGACAACAAGGCCTACGCTTCAAAGAAAAAATTTTTTGAGTGGGGGAAAACAAGGGGTAGCTTCCATAATATATAACAATTTTTTTGAAATTTTCGATACGCTATATCTCGGAAACTATAACAGATATCGAAATCAAATGCTCAACAAAAAGTAATAGGACAACAAGGCCTACGCTTTAAAGAAAAAATTTTTTGAGTGGAGGCAAAACAAGGGGTAGCTCTCATACAAATTAACAATTTTTATGAAATTTTCGATACGATATATCTCGGAAACTATAACAGCTATCGAAACCAAGTGTTCTACAAAAAGTAATTGGACTTTAAGGGCTACGCTCTGAAGAAAACAATTTTTGAATGGGGGGTGAAAAAGGGGTAGCTCCCATACAAATCAACATTTTTTATGAAATTTTCGATACCCTATATCTCGGAAACTATAACAGCTATCGACATCAAATGTTCTACAAAAAGTAATTGGACAACAAGGCCTACGCTTGAAAGAAAAAATTTTTTGAGTGGGGGAGAAAAAGGGGTAGGTCCCATACAAATTAACAATTTTTATGAAATTTTCGATACGATATATCTCGGAAACTATAATAGATATCGAAATCAAATGTTCCACAAAAAGTAATTGGACAACAAGGCCTACGCTTTAAAGAAAAAATTTTTTGAGTGGGGGCAAAAAAAGGGGTAGCTCCCATACAAATTAACGATTTGTATGACATTTTCGATACGCTATATCTCGGAAACTATAACATATCAAAATCAAATGTTCTACACAAAAGTAATTGAAAAACAAGGCCTACGCTTCAAAGAAAAAATTTTTTGAGTGGGGGAGAAAAAGGGGTAGCTGCCGTACAGATTAACCATTTTTATAAAATTTTCGATACGCTACTTCTGGAAAACTATTACAGCTATCGTTAATATAAAAAATTTTTCTATGAGCTATGTATCTCATAGCCATCTTTATTCCACTTTTAGTAAAACGCATACTTTTATCAAAACAACTTGAGTTTACTCGACAAGCATAATTAAAATTAATAAACTAACTTCTGATACGAGTTACCTTATCGATTCCGGTACTACCTTGTGATAATTCGTTGGAGGTAATAAATGCTTTAAAGTTTTTACCTTTACAAATAATATGCGATTGTAATTTCAGTTCTTTTTGATTTTTCTATAATCTTTACGATAAAATATATTACGGCGATTGGTAAGGGTTGCAGTTGCTGTTACATAGTTTTTATGCCTTTTTTGGGAAAAAGTTGATATAAGAATTTAATAAATATTTAAATGTGCAAATTGGTTGTTTTTAGCCATGTTTGTATATGGGAAATCATTTGGGATCATACTTAGTAAAATATTCTAAATAACGGGCATAATTATTTCGATTTATTTAAAGTTTTTCGGAAATGTGACGGGTGTGGCATTCTAATTAAAACGTAAAAAAAGGAGAATAAGAGTGCATTTTTACTGATTTAAGAACTAAAATTATTCGCATCAAATAGTTTCTTTTTGATGTTTATTAAGAAATTACCAAATTTATTTCAAATGCATTTAGTAGTTTTTGCCACTTCATGCAGAGACTCAGGCAACACACAGGAAGTACAAACAACCAAAAATTAGGCAAATGATATTTTGTATTTTACATAGAAGCATACAAACTTAACTTGGTAACCATTTAATATTATTGGCGAGTTTATAAGATAAAAAATACGTTTAACAATATAATCAAAAGATTTGCAAGAATTATATTTTCTGGCAACACTGTTTCTCCCGTTGCGTATTTTACGTTACTTTAGGATTTGTTTTTTTTTTTTTTTTTTGGTTAAGGAATGACTTTACAGTACAAGTTATTTATAAATAGAAACATTTAAAACGGCTTTTTTAGTTAAATTTGTACTTCGGTAGTTGTTGTTCGGTTGAAAAATAAGTAAAGAAATAGTACAAGTTAACAATAATGGAAGATATTAAAAACACAAAAGATTTAGCTAAAATCATACTTTTATCCTCTGTAACATGTTTATGGTTATACTGGTTGTGGTCACGAAGAAAGTTTTATCAATTCGCTTTAAAATTTCCCGGTTGTTTTGGATTGCCATGCATTGGATCTCTTCTTACCATTATGAATTTTCAACGTGAGTTAATGTGTAAAGGTGTTCTTATTACTTGTAGTCAGGTTCTTTAATATCTACAGTTATCCTGAAAGGTATAGAAATTCTACAAAAACGTTCTAAAAGTGATACATTTTGTGCATGGATAGGATTTTATCCAATAGTATTTTCAACAAATCCAGATTTTGCCGAGCAAATTCTATCTTCACCTTCATCTGATATTTTAAACAAGGCAAAATCATTTTACGACCCAATATTCGAAGCACTTAAAGGAGGAATTATCGCTAGTCCAGGTGGGTTAAAATAAGTTATTTTAAATTACGATATAAATAAACATATGTATGTATGAACATACCCAGCAATTAAAATAAGTACATATGTAGGTATGTAGTTAGAAAATGCTAAGTACATAGTTGCTTTTTACTTTGGACCAGTTGCCAATCTGTACTTTTTGTATATAACAAAGTACAAAAATGTTATGAAAAACATGTTTTCTAAACCTTTTTCTAATTCAAAATTTTTGTGTGAGTTATAACCTAATACTTGTATTTAGTTTTAACAATGCAGTCAATATTTTATAATATTTTCGTAAACCTGCAGTACATAATATGTAAAAACCTACATGCGCATGTAGCTCTGAGGTAATTTTGACGTGGTTATGAAGCCACCTTGTTTTAAATTAGCGGTAGGGTGCCCATGATGAAGCCAAAATTATGTGCACTGCCGGCTTTATATATCCTATTTTGACTTCAAATTTATTACAGCCTTGTTGCTACAACACGGAAAAAATTATCCTCATATTTTTTGAAATTAACGTATTACAGTTTAACTTCTTTAATTTGAATCAACATTATCCAAACAAATAATTTCAAGTTAGGGAGACTTCAAACTATGGAGTAAACTACTTTGTCAATGTAATCGTATGTAGGTTTCTTTATTCTTTTTGTTTTTTCTTGCAAAGCTCCAGAAGCAACAAAATTGCTTATTTTCACCTTATTTCTTTAAAATCATTGAAACTGTACTCGGCGCAATACCATATTTTTCATCCACGTCTTTTCTCTTCTTCGATCCCTTTTTGGTTTTTCGAGCAGTTAGTGCTCATAAATTTTTTTGCATTTAACCAATATATACTAGTTGCAATTTGGTGAGAAGTGAATATAACGATTATTGTGGGTGAGTGGTTTTAAATTAAACTTTAATTTTGATTATTTCTGTAATTAAAATCGATATTTTCAAGTCCTTACAATTGAGGTAATTTAAATAATCATTTTTCTGAAAGGTGCAATTTTTAAAATTTTATGAATAGATTCAGTGATTTTGATATTTTGATAGTTTCTTCTGTGTATGCAGTAATATAACTAGTATTCAACCAATTAATTTAAAAATTGAGCTGCAGGGTGACTATACACACATATGTTTAATTATGTACAAAATAAAAATGATCAGTATTTTGTTTTAACCATTACAAATACATAGTGCCAATTTGGAATCATAATCGAAAAATGATTAACCCATCATTTAACCACAAGGTTTTAGTAAGTTTCTTGCCAATTTTTCAAAAAGGAAAAAAAGTGCTTCTCTCGAAATTGGATGCAATGGTGGATAGTGGTGAATTCCAGTTAGCTGACCATATACAACGTATTTTTCTAGAAATTTCAGCGGGTAAGATGGCTTTTGTTTATAGAAATGTAAAATTTTTGTTTTTTTAGGCTTAATTGATAAATTAATATGTATATTAGTGATGTGATATTGTTGTATGGAGAACATAAGTATTAAATTTTGGTTGCGCTTGGACCTCTAAATTTGTAAGTTTCGGAAAAAATAAAAGAGTACAAAAAAGGGATGGGTAAGGTGAAGGCTAATGATGGCTCTTCATTGGGATCATAGCTGGAGGCAAAGGGGTAAATAACCACAAAGAACCTTACAACTAACCCGGAGTTACAAAGTTTATTTCATAATTCTATTTTTACATATATACTAGAGGTCTGAAACAAAAAAGTTTTCAAATAACTTTTGAAATTTGACATAAAAGAGAGTATGAGTGTAAAAATATGGATGATAGCTTAACCGCAGCTATATTTACATTTATACGAACAAAAGAAATACAGGATATCTGGTGAAAATTTATATTTTTAAATAAAAAAGTAATTAGCGGCACGGAAGGAGGGTTGCACTGTTGGAATTATCGATTGTGCGGATTTTTCAGTCACGATGTTGCAGTGGTCGATTTAGCATCGCGTGTTCGCTTTGGAGCCATTTTTTAAGAGTAATGATTCTTACGTAACTGCTCATCGACAATTTTGTCCAAAGTCCGGTGATCGGCGAACACGTGATGGACTGAGTGTAAATTTAATTCATTCGTGGGTGATTCCGCACAACAGTTTCGGCTATGAATATCCCACGCCCACGGTCAAGTTGATCTGCAAGGACACCCGAAAACTTTGAACTGGTTAAAACAGTTTAATACGGAAAAAACAGCCTCACTCGGACTTCCAAGAGCGATTATTCATGAAATTTAAAAAAAGGATCTAAAGTTCCATTCTTTTAAAACTCAAATCCTGTAGGAACTGAAAGAAAGTGATTTTGATTTAAACAAAAAATTTTGTGAAACGATATTAAAGCGTAATCGCGCTGTAAATCCTATTTTTTGGAGCGACGGCGCTCATTTTCACTTAAACGGCCACCTCAAAAAGCAAAGATGCTATTACTTGTCTCCAAAGACACGCAGCCCTCGATTAAAATACCAAGCACCGTTGCATTGCCCCAGGATAACTGTTTGGTATGCTTTATCAACGCATGAGATAATTGAATCAATTTTTTTTGGAAAATTCTCGAGGCCAGGAGACAAGTGTCAACAGGGAAAATTATCGACGCACGATTATTGTTTTTGCCAAACCTGCGAGCTCACTATCGTACTCTTTACACGCATGGTTGCAACAGGATGGGGCGACTGCACATACAGACAGAGCTTCGATGAATTTGTTTTGGGGAAATTTCCCCCAAAAACTGATCAGTAGCTTTGGGCATTCCATGGCCACCGAGGCCGCCCCATCTATCTTCCAAGGAAGTTTTTATAATGATAATCTCCAATCTCTTGTGGCTTTAAAGGAAAATATTTATCGAGAAATCAGCTGAATTAAGCCAAGCGTATGGCGCAGAATACAAGGCTCCAATTTGAACAGTGTATTCAACCCGACGAAAGACATCTGGATGACATACTCTTGAAAAATAAAATCGGCCTTTTCATTCTTTTTTTGTGCCAATTATTACGTTGTTTATTTAAATTTTAAAACATTAATCTACTACTGGACACCCTGTACCTTAAAGAGTGAACATAAATAAGAAAATACTACAACTAAAAGCTACAAGTCCTTTTATCAATTAAAGACTTGCAGTCATATTTATACGTTAAAATATGGCCCAAACAAAGGGTAAAGTAAATATACGAGTACACGTGCAAGAATCAGTGTAACAACCCAGCGAACCAAAAACATTAAGCTACATTTACACCGAAGCACCGGGGAATCAATGGCGGATTTCGCGCTGTGCCAACACCACAGACAATTTGTTACGCAATAAAAATGCACCCTATTATTCCGCGCTCAATGGCTGGTTCACTTGTATTCTACATCTGTCTAGTTCACAAATGTCCAAACAGATTTGATATTGGCCGCCATTTTCAAAAATAAGGGCATCTTCCCATAGGGTGATTTCTTTTCGCCCACCTTGTGCTAACAATACCCTTATTAGATTAAATTTAAGCCTCTTCATATAAATAAACTGTGTATGGGCAAAAAAAGAACATGACCCCCTAGGAACCTGAGAAAATTTTTTACAGTTATTCTGCAGATGTCATGTTTTTGCCCACACAAATTTTTGGATAGTCACGACATAGCCTTATGGACAAGGCACATCAACTAAGGTAGAAGCAACCGACCAGCTGACTTTTGTTTTCGGTTTGTGGGGTCTGGTTATTTTGTCAAATTGATATAGAGAATTTTTTCAAGGTAGTATTACGTGTGCCGCAAATACAATGATAAAAAAACAAAATATACATATATGAGGTCACCTTGTTAGTACACCTTGGCTAAGAACAATAAATACTTTTTGTACTGCAAAAAATTTTAAGCCACATGTTCCATTTTAGTTGAAATAGACTAGTTACAACATAGTCCTATGTAATGCAGTGATGGCCCATGCTCGTATCTTAACGGTCGCATATTAAGTTGTTGTTGCAAACTATCCTCCTATGGTGTACAATAGAGTAGTTCTGAAAGTACTTCAATGTAATGCAAATATAAACTTAGTTGTCCGGCCCTAGAACATCTTATTAATAAATTTTGAACAAATGTTACTGCTATTGATAAAGAATGGAAAGAGCTTAAAAATAAGTATGTTGTCAACGTTGCTGCCAAAAGAAGCTTTAAGTTAATGGACGACAATTGAACAGTATTGTGCCGTAATCAGGAAGAAAACAAACTTTTGCTTCAAGTCGTCATCATATCCCAAAGAAATATACATTTCATGATAAAGATAAAAGTATTTTATTATCAGTTTTAAATTATTAACATTACAAAAAGCGTTTTTTTTTAGCTCAAAGAAATTTAAGATTGTTTAACCAATATAAAATCTATGAGTCCCACTTAAACTTCCCGATTTCTTATAAATGCATAAATTTCGAAAAAAATCAAAAGTACTGCGTTAAGAATCAAAGCGTGAAGGTAGAAATGCAATTGTGCTGTAGTTGAGGTAACTTCAGGGCAGTTATTGGACTTTTTGTGAGGGTCTACCCATTTGCCACAATATTTGAGATTGGTGTAAAGCGTTTTACCCCCCTCCTACAACGTCATATTTTAGGCCACGCATTGCTTTCCGAACCTCATATAAGAAGAGGTGCAAGAGGAGTTAAAAAGTCGAACACTATCCCAAACTTAATTTCCATATACATACACACGTGCTACAAAAAAGTATTTTTTTTAATAAAAAAACAAAAATAGTAAATTACCAATTAACAAAACCGAGTACAAATAAGTATAATTAATCTATTGCAATTTCAAATAACTTATTTTAAAATCTATTACAGTAATTTATTACGGAGTAGGTTCAATTTATTTTGTTATCTTATACAAAAATTTAATAAATCATTTTGAGTCAGAATCAAAAAATATATTTTCCTCTGCTTAATAACGTTTAAAGTTAAAAATACTTATAGAAACTACAATGGGCAAATCTGGCAAACCTGGTGATCAAGTGGAGGAAAAATTGCATTACAGTTTCAGATTGTAAGTATAAAAGGTTTAAAGTAATTTTATTAAAAATTAAATATCTTTAATATACACACATACATATGTTTCTAATGGTAAACATGGTAAGGGATAAGTTCGTCACATCCATAATTCGTAATAACGATATTAGTACAAAAGAAAGCAGATTATAGTTAAAAAAAAATAGATCTGCAATAGAAAGTTAAAACAGTTAAAATAATAAATCAATGTAGCTACAACTAGTTGTAACAACTACAAAATCAGGGGGGTTATTATGTAATTCGATTCGAATCGAAAATCTTTCGAATTCGTACAAATTAAATTATGTGGTACGATTTTCGAAAATTTATTTACGAACGTTCGGAAATTAATTTAAATTTTTTAATAAAAATTTACATTTAAAAAAATTTTTCACAGATTTTAAAAGTTCCACAATGTTTATTACATGTTTAAATTCGGCAGCAACTGATATTTTCCTTAAGTTATTTCCTGAAACTATTAGATAATATTAGATAATACGAATTTCCTTTCGAATCGAAAATTCCTTTCGAAAGCTTTTTCGATTCGAATCGAATTGCATAATAACCCCCCTGGTTTTAGAAAAGATTTAGCTTTTCTTAACATTAGCTGAGTTAAATGCATTTTAAAAACCAATATGGTTTAATTTTTTTGTACTTTTTGTTGTAAATTTAATACAAAGCATACGATGTGCGCCCAGTTGCGTGATTTATTTCATCCCAAGGATTTTTGTAATGTTCAAAAATTCGTATTATTTGACGACAAAAACTTAATTTTTTTCAAAGAAACATGTTTCTTTTCGACTGTTTGAATATATCAATAATAGAGCACCCGACACAAGACACCGGTTATACTATTAAATTTCACGGAAGTTGAATCAGTGTTGTCGCTTTAAATTTGAAAAG
Organism: Melanophora roralis; assembly: GCA_963583895.1. Taxonomy (NCBI): domain Eukaryota; kingdom Metazoa; phylum Arthropoda; class Insecta; order Diptera; family Rhinophoridae; genus Melanophora; species Melanophora roralis. Next base: position 87,812,914 of record OY757187.1, on the reverse strand, counting down.
TTTTTATACTTAAGTCAAAAACAAAGTAACCTTAAATTTCTAAAAGAAAATATAGAAACGTAGTTAATAAATTTTTGAGTTATTTTGAAAACCCTGAAAACTGAAAACGCCCGCTCAGCACGAATTTCTGAAATTATTTCCTTAATATTGAAATTTTGAAACTCCGTTTTACTTTTGTTAGAAATCAAGAGTTGAAAAAAGTTCAAATAAAATATTTAAAAATTTAGAGCGCTATATTCGGCGCTATCTATCTTTGGCTGCGCCGAATTTTATGTACCCTTATTGGTATTTTTGTATCCCGATGACTGTATCGAGCGGACTACCAATTTCTGTACTCCCACCCAACAAATTTTTCTTATGGAAATACAAACATACCGGTTTGCAGCGGCCTTATTTTACTTATTTTGTGTTATTTTTAATTAAAAATTACACTTAGAAAACCTTGTAGCGGGCTTGTAGCCAATAACACTCAAAGTTTTCGATATATAACGTTTCACAAATTTCGTTAGTTAGTTCGGCTTGCACTGCGGGCAGCAATTTCCCGTGCTCATATCTAAATAATTGTTTTTCGAAGCATAATTATCATACCAGAATAGCTTGGCAGCACCTGCAAACAGTTTTCTAGAAAAACATCGTTAAGGTTTAAAAATTTTAGGAAAGCTATTACTCCCCTTGCTCCCATCCAAATATTTTTTTTTTTCTAAATAAGCATGGTGTCTATAAAGTATTCGTATCAAGTTTTTTGGCAATAGTTACTAAGATGTTTTGGGAGACATACATGCATTATGTCGTAAAGGATGAATTATCTAATAGTTTGACAACAAAATTTGACTCGTAGGATTTGACTTGGCTCCGGATGCTTGTTTTCAAGAGACGAGTAGATAAACAAAGCCATATTGACTTCCCTATCTATAAGGATGTTGAGATCGTAAATGAATATGAATGGAAGCTATTACAAACGGAATGACAAACTGATACACTTCAGTATTATTGTATGAAAGGTATAGAAAAAATGTATTTTTTTTTACTAGTAAACATTCTAAATTTTAGAATTTTTGCACCCTTATTTTTCCCTTAACATTTTTATACCCTTAACATATGTAGTGATAAGGGTATAATTTCTGGATCCTTATAGAGAGGGAAGTCGATTTAGCCATGTCCGTCTGACCGCTCGTAGTCTTTTGAAATCAAGCTTCCGGACTTAAATAAAACCGCAAAGAAAACGTTTTGGTATAAACAAATCAGAAATATATTCTTGAAACGGCCTCTTTTTAAAATCAGCAAAATAGGTTTACTATTGACCGAGATATAAGCGACAACCTAAAATAACCAATTTTTTTAGGACAAAATCCAAGCATATATCCCTTTATATCTTAGTAAATATAGGCGATATTGCCACAAAACTTGGCACCGATCTTTGAAGATAAGGACCCAAATTAAGGAAAAATTTTTTCAGATAGGATCAGGGGAAGTTGTGTTTTCCTTACAATTGCACAAATATTTTATGGGGCACAAAGTATTTTCATTACAATATATGCACTACGAAATTACTCGGCTAGATGTGATGGCTGGATATATCAAGAGGCCAATGTTAAAGGTATATAAGATTCGGCACACCCGAATATAACACTCTTACTTGTTTAACTCTAAAAGTACTCTCAATACCAGATTTAGAATAAGATCGACCCTTTTTCTGGAAGTAGTGAAATGAATACATCTGAAGCAGTTCAATGCAGAAAAAAAACTCCAAAAACTTTAAATAAAATGTTTTGCTAAAATATTTACATATTTATTCGTATTACAGAATAGTAAAATAAATGGTAAAAACTTCCAGTGGTGAAATCCCGCCTTTTGTACTATTAGAAGTTCGCAGAAATATCAGAAGGTAGTTTTGTATGGGCGTTATACATATACATATATTGTGTTTCAACGTTTTCAAATTGGAATCAAAATAACTGCTAAAGCCCTTTTCGTTTGCTTATCCTTTTTATAGTTTTGGTTTTACTAAAAGCAAAAATTAACAGCATTTTTCTTACCTTATTAACTATAAAAAATAAAAAAAATTTAAACTTTTAGTTTAATTTGTGTCATGGTACAATTACCTTACAAGATAGTATCAATTCAACAGCTGACTATTTTTTGCTCTTGTTAATTTTGTCAAACAGTACGTTTCTTGACATAAACGAGGATGCTTTTACAACAACTTCATAAATTTTGGTATCGAGTTTGTTGTAGTTGTTGCCGTAGCGATAATACCTTTTAAAGTAATTGTACCATGATTTGTGTGTATTACATTTATTTACATTTTACATTTTTTACACAGTTTGATTGAGAAAATTCTTTACCACTTATTGTTGTCGTGTCTAAATCTTGGCTCATTGCACAAATTGTATTTTAAATATAAAGAGACTAAGCAGCATATTTACAAAGTTGTGTATGAGGTAATTAAGAACATGCCTGTATTGTGTTCGTTTTTGTAACAAATTAATTGGTGGATTAACAACGTATCGTACAAGTCATAGATTATCTTAACAAGGAAAACATAAGTAGAAATAAAAATAAACCTGTCATAATTAGCAAAAGTTTGGTAAATATTTTCCTTACAAAACAACATGCTCTTCAATACCTATTACCAGGGCGTCACACGTTGGGGTTTTAGGTGCCAAAAGTGGAAATAAATTAAAACACAAACTTCAAATTCGCTTGCCATATTTTAAGTATTCGTGCAAAGTTTTGTGGTGACAGTGGGTACAGTTAAGCTGAATTCCAAAACGCAGTGTGCCTTGCATCACAAAACTTCAAGTTTTTCCTGAAAGCAAAGATCAGGTTTTTGATAATATCTTCTATTTCCAAATAAGTGTTTACAGCTATATTAATGTCCTGGAAGCAAAAAACGTTGCCAAAATTGTAAGGAGTGTATAAGGGAAGAAGTTGAAAATTTGTAATGCAAAGCAAACTGCGTTTTGGAATTCAGCCTTACTCAAGAATTTTGGGATGTAATTTTCTGATTAAAAATAAAGTGCTTTTTTTCCTTTTCTTTTTAATTTTAACGTGTTTTTTACTTTTTTAGCTGTTTTTTCATCTTGAAATTTTTTTAATACTTTTAACGTACGTTTTTCTTTTAAAAACTATATTTCTCATAAATAAATAACACAGTTGTAAGATTTGCAACGTTTGTTTAAACGATATAAATATTTATTAAAAGCTTAGTGCTTTGATTTTGCAAAAAATATTATTTCTTTCATACAGTTTTTCTCAGGCTGTCATCAAAGTTATTAAATTAAACTGTGTACCAAAGAAAACAAAATGCAAATTAATTCGCTTTTGAGCAAAAATGAGGAAAACTTAAAAATAAAAAACCTCATACGATCACTGTTCAGAATTTTTCTAAGCCTTTTGACAAACCAACTGGTTGAACAAGGATTTTTTTAGCAGAAACTATCAGAAAAAGTTTTGTTGTTTAACATTTTACGCCCTTTTTTGGCTCTTTAGTTGCTAATTTTTTATGTAAGTAAACACTTACTTGTAATTATTATCAAAAATTATTAAACATTTTCTGTAAATGAACGCACCTAACGTAAAGTTTTAAAAACTTTTTTTCCCTCCTATTTAGTTTAGCATAAACTAAGTTACAGATTTTTTCATTTTCCTTTGTTGTTGAATTTCAAAAATGTCTCTTTTGAGTATTGTTAAAGACAACTTCGTTCCAAATTTTAAATAGATCAATCAATAACGCTTCTTTCTATTCAATAAACATAGATGACATAGAAGATCGCCTTGTTAATCCACTCAATAGTTTAATGAAATGCATTCAAACAAAAATAACACAATTTAAATTTTTTCAGTTGGTGCAAATTAGAATAAAAAACAAACAAACAAAACCTTCAACTGAAGTCTGCGACAGTTCTGCGGATTCTATAAAAAAGTCCCCTAAAATTTTTATAGACCAAGCAATAGAAATCTATCAGCAGAAGAAATTTTCTCTTGATGACGTTATTGGGGAATCAAACACCATTATTTTGGCTGCAAGTGTTCTTACTTTTTGTTGTTTGATTTTCTACAGCTTTTTAAATCATTGTTTAATTTGTTTTTTTATAGTCTTCGGAAACAACTGCTAACGCCTTGCTGTCCATTCTTCTAATGTTAGCTATACATCCAGATGTACAGGAACGTCTTTATGAAGAAATTCTCAATGTACTTCCTGATAAGGACTTTGAAATGGAATATGAACATCTGGATCAGTTACCATATTTGAATCGGATAATTAATGAAACTCTGCGGTTAGCTCCATCTGTGCCTTTGATTGGTCGTCATGTAACAGAAGTCTTCCCAATTAGTAAAGATCTCGTATTACCAAAGGATTTACAAGTTATAATTTCAATATTCCATATGCAGCGTCGCAAAGACATCTGGGGTCCAAATGCAAATAATTTTGATCCCGATCGTTTTTTACCAGAAAATATGGCAGGAAAGCATCCGTACGCATACATACCATTTTCGAAAGGGGCTCGTAATTGTATTGGTAGGTTGCGCCAATTTTATATTTTAAATTCTTTACTTAATGAAATGAAAACCCTTCTTGTGTAGGTTGGCGCTACGCTCTATTCGCACTTAAAGTAATAACAGTTGGCGTAGTACGCAACTATAAACTAACTACTACCACCAAATACGAGGATATTAAATTTTCATTTAGTATAACGCTAAGATATGTAAACAGTGCATCATTTAAAGTTTATCGTCGAAATTGAGAAAAGGTCACATTAGTCAACCATTTAACATTTAAGCTTCCAAAAGGCGCTTATAATCGCTATTGGCAAATATCCCACAAAATTTATACTTTTGGCATATTTTTAATATTAAATGGGACGTTCAATAAAATATGGGTACTTTTAAAACAAATCATATATAAAAAAATTGATTTTAATTATATGTATATTCCTGCCTTTATGCAAATTAAATTATTGTAGGTATATAAGGGCTTATTTGACAATTCTTTAATTGATATCTGTCAACTTAACCCTAAATAACCTACAATAGCTGTTATGATTATGACCATCAATTAGCTAAACAAATACTAAATGCTTCTTTTTAAAATCTGAATACTTATTGTTAGTTTACCGAAGTAAAGATTCAAAAACAAAATAAATAAATAAAAACAAATACGAATTTCGGGATCCACGCCGTCCACTTTGTTACGCTAAAATTTTCGACGTAAGTTGCCTTGTAAATGGGCACAAAGTTAAAAAAAAACTAATGCAGTGAGATGGTCAGTATTTAGGGTTAAGTTTTTTTTCCACAAAATTTTGACCCTAGAAGCCGTTAATATGTAAACAAAGTTTCGAAAAAATCAGTCAGGCAGAAGAATATTTGATAAGTATTTAGGTTTTGTGGACGTGGCTCTGCTTACTTTATTGCCTAATAATTTTTCGGCAGAGGCCTTAGGTATGCTAATAATTTTCAAAAAATTGGGGTAGATTTTAGAAGTTGTTGGATTGGCACCGCCTCCTTTTCTAAGAAATTATAACCTATAGCCCACCACAGGTTTGGAAGTATTTGTGATCCAAATCGCATGAAAATCGGCTTAGCCGTTTAGGCGTGATTGCGTGACAAACATATATTTTTATAATGTATTTAGGGACATATGTATGAAGGGTTATTTTAAATAGGGCCTTTCTAGGATGGAGGTTCGATCTAAAATTACTTGCATATCAGTACACACATTTTTAATCAGTACACGAAATGAAAAATCATGTATGTGTTGATTAAATCAGTAGGAATGTTCACGCTAATTATATTAGTAAAATAGTACAATAGTACGTTAGACCGAGCTTGTGAATCGAACTCTTACGAAAAATGTACAACAAATGCATCCCACACGCCTTCTTATAAAACAAGTAAGAAAGTCAAAGTTTGTCAAACCCGACGACAGTATACCCTATTTAAACTATATTCACATTAGATTAGCAATTCGCCCCAAAAAGGAGTCAAGACTAAAAGTTATTGGTTTTAACTGGATTATTTATTAGGATATGTAAATCTTTAATAATTTTAAATACTTGACAAGGAAAAAAGAGAAAATAAACGATACACTATTGAGAGTCTACGCATACAACAGAAAATACACAAGACTATGAACACGAAAGAGGATAAGGACAAAACAAAGCTTCAATACTCTGTTGCGATAATTTAATTAGATAAAGCTCTGTGATACTAGCATTAAGTCTGACTACCAGTTTGTTTACATGTTTATTTATTTATTTAATTATTTATTATTCATATCTGTGTTGTGAAGTCCAGTTTTTTAGAATAATATAAAATATATATTTGTGCAATGTAAGACGAATTGTAAGTGTTGACTGTGATAGTGTATTAGAATAATTAATTATATTAAATTATTGTACTTTTGCCAGATTTTCAAAAAACAACAACAAGAACCCCTGAAGAAGTTTGACAAAAGCAAACGAAACGTCGGAAAAATAAAACTAAAATTGAAAATGAATATATAGTTCGTTTTTATTTATATATGAAAGCAATTGACCTTATATAGCCCGTGGGAAACCCCCATAAAAACAATTAATATCATCAAATTGGTCAAATACAAAACAAAACTTATATACAAATTTTTTTTCGTTTATTTAACCACGTTTGCTTTACAGCAAAAGTATTAAGCTTAAACAAGTGGTATCGCTTTTCTGACTGAAATGATCGTAGCCTTACTTACTTAATTTGTTAGTTTATTATTTATAGCAACCGATGTGGGTCATCGATAAACTATGAATGGATTTTCAAGCAAATGTTTGTACCTTGGCTGCGACAACGTAGTAATCCGAGTCGATGCTAGCTCCGCCAGTCGTCCGCAAATCCGAAAAACTTAAAGAGTCACCCATCCACAACAGCATGATCGATATCGATTCTTATTAATCCATCAGGTGGGGCCAAATTAGCATTATTTATATCGCAATGTTGAACCTTGTGCTACTAGTTTCCGTATTTCGAACCCCGTCGAAAGACGCCAATCTTATGTCGCTATTAATTCTTCTGGTAATACCATGCCCATCATATTCCTTTGATGGCAGTATACGAGTTGTTTTTAATTGGAGCTTCTACTACTTGGATCAGTGTTGTATACATAACACAGTTTAATTTATCTAAAAATCCGCACAAAAGCAGTTTCACGTAAAATGACCAAAAATGTGAAAAAATCCTTCTTTAGTTTTGTAAAAAAAATTAACGAACTTACGTGTAAAAGTGAAAAAAAATAATTAAAAAATTTAACATAAGTACATACATTCACACGCACACATTTTATTTTTATTATATTGGGCAAGAAGGCAAACGGCATCGGCCAACCCAAAATAAACTTAAATATTTTTTAATAAAACAAAAAAATTGATGTGATGTTATGACATGCACGCAGAGAAAAAACATGGTTAAAAAGTATGGTCACGGGAATAAGATCACGAACAATTGCATCATTGTATGGTTACAAAGATCATTATTATGGCTGGCGAATTTCCAGGTAGCGTTCTGGGACCAAGACTTTACATGATTTTCTTAAACTAAGTACGAAATTCCTTAAACCAAGTACAAATTTTTTAGTACGAATTTTTTACTTTTTTTAGTCACATTTAGGCCAAAAAAGGATTGATTTAAGTTTGAAACTGTACTTGATGTTAGATTAAAAATATTTATTTAAGCGTAAACGGGAATCAACCATTCAAAAATGAAATGTATTTATTTTGACTTACGGAGCTTTATTAATTAAACAAAAAGAGTTTTTTTTATATATTATTTTTATTTTATAGGTACTTAGTATTTATAATTTCTTTTCTGTAGCTACTGAAGCTGGGGTTTTAACCAGGGACTCACAGCACTGAAGCACTTGCGAGCTACCTCTAGGCCACTGAGGTACTTCGTCTTTAAATATTAAAATATATTCAAAATCAGCAAGTTTTTTTTCTGCTTGATTCGTTGAAGCAATCCGAATAGGCTAGATTTAAGAAAACCTAATAACAGATCTTTCCTACGATTTTGGATAAATTCAAGAATAAGATTGAGCTTAGAATGTGTTTTTTCTTTCTGTGTAAGCAAAAGGCGATCTTATGGTCATAGTTGTTTAAAATTCAAATGTGTGTTCTAGAGGCCATTATAAGCAGAAATCATATTTCTTCAGTGTCGGCATGTGCCAAAACATTAAGAAATACACAATTTTTTAAATGATATCCCTCCTTAGGATAAAAATTTGCAATGTTTGGAGAACAATAAAAATGTGAGTAAAATGGTTTTTAAATTAAGATTTGTATGGAAACCCTGTTAGGGTAAGTAAGTATGTTCCAAAAAAATGTTTGTGAGGAAAATTTATGGGAGTCGGTCTTACATTGCACCCGTGTAGGAAACACTCCGGGTAAGTTTAAAAGGTTTTAAGGTAAAAATATAAGAGAAATAAACAGAGGTAGCCGTAGTTGCTAGCTCATATCTGTCAGTTATCGAAAGTTTTTTTCATTTAAAATACATGTGAATAAAAGATAAAAATAAAATAAAAGGAAAAAAAATAAAAACATAGACAGGAATCGAATTCAGGCTCTCGGGGTCAAAGATAACATACAAGGTAGTCTTGGTTTTTGGTTTATATCTCGGTCAGTACAATTTGTTTCTCTAAAGCCGGCTCTGAGAAAGTTTCGGGCATTTTCACATTATTTTTATAGCTTTGTATGGCAACTTCATTAGATGACGGTGATAGGGGGAAAGTATAATCTAGGAATATGTTTGGGAGGGAAAAGTAATGGGGCCTGAGAAATATTTTACCATTCTTTTTTTTAAAATTTTTATGGCAACCGCCTTAAGGCGTGGAGAAAGGGGCAAGTATGTTCAAGGAAAATGTTTGCGAGTAGAAACTAATTTGGTCGAATGTAGGTTTTATTTCTCTAAGACCGACTCTGTGGAAGTTATGGGCATTTTTACATAATTTTTGTAAATATTGTATGGCAACCACCTTAGGTGATGGAGATAGAGAGTAAATATACTCCAGGAATACATTTGGGAGGAAAAAATAATGGGGGTCTCTGATAAACTTTATTTCTTTAAGGGCCCCTACGGAGAAGTTGTATGGGTTTTTACCCAATTTTTTTCAAATTTTGTATGGCAACCATGTTAGAGGCTTCAAATAGAGGGTAAGTATTTTTCCCAAAAAAATTTTGGAAGGATAAACTAATTGGGGTCGGTCTTACATTTTACCTTTGTAGGAGAACCCTGGAAGCTGTAGCGATTTAAAAATATTATTAAACTATGCTTTGTATAGCAACCCTGTTAGGGGGCGGAGATAGGGTGTAAGTATGTTTCACAAAAATTTTTGCGAGGAGGTCTTACATTGCACTCGTTAAGGGGCAACTCCGGGTAAGTTTCAGAGGTTTTTAGGTATATATTTTAGAGAAATAAACAGAAGTAGTTGCTGGCTTATATCTGTCTGTTATCGACTGTCGCTCCCTAATGCTATCACCCTTTCTATCCAAACGTATTCCTCAAGTATACTTACCCCCCATCACCATCACATAAGGAAATTGCCATACAAAATTTTGAAAAATGCTGTAAAACTCCCATTAATTTTACAGAGTCGGCCTTAGAGAAATAAAATATACGAGTGACCCCCATTAGTTTCTACTCGAAAACATATTCCTTGAACATACTTGTCCCCAATTTCCACGCCTTAAAAAGGTTGCTATACAAAATTTTAAAAGCATAGGGTGAAAACCCTTAAACCTTTCTCGGAGTCGCCCCTAGGAGAATAAAATGTATTACCGGCCACATTAGTTTTCCCTCTCAAACATATTTCTAGATTATACTTACCCCCTAACTCTGTCACCTAATGGGGTTGCCCATGATACAAAGAACCAGGTAGTCTTGTCGGCCAAGCTGTTTGTGCCAAAATGTCAAAATTATGTTCTCCCTTTGAAAATAAAACAACAATAATTATTACTCATCGTTTTTTTTCTATGAGCTCTTGTTTGACACTTCTGTACTAATTTTTAGTTGTTGCAAGGAAGAGATTACCTGATTAGTTGTATCATGGGGGTTGCCATACAAAATTTACAAATATTATGTAAAAATGCCCACAACTTCCTCCGAGTCGGTCTAGAGTAATATATTCCTAGAAAATACTTAGTCCCTATCTCCACGCCCTAAGGGGGTTGCCCCTACTGGAGGTATAAAATGTACCCTCCCAAACATATTCCTAGAACGTTTTTGACTCCTATCTCGATCAGCTAAGGGGGTTGCCATACAAAATTAGCTAAAAAAAAAGGGAAAAACCTTACCACTTTTCTGAGTCGCCCGTAGAGGAATAAAATGTAAAGTAGACCCCCATTACTTTTCCCGCCCAAACATATTCCTTAAACATACTTACCCCCTATCACCATCACCTAAGGGGGGTTCCATACAAAATTTACAAAAATGACGTACAAACGCCCATAACTTCCTCAGAGTCGCCCTAATTGCAATAAAGTGTACGAACGACCCCCATTAGTTTACCCTCCAGTATATAATTCCTGAGCACACTTACGCCCTATCTCTGTCGCCTAAGAGAGCTCGCATACAAAGTTTGAAAAGTTGTAATAATTCCCCCCTACAGCCTCCACGGTGACCGTGGATAGGTCAAATGCAGAACTGCCCTCAACTCATTTTTCTTGTTAACATTTTCCTAGAACATACTTATCACCTATCACCACCCCTTTAGGGGGTTGCCATACAAAATTTTAAAAAAATAGGGTAATAACCTTTACAACTTCCCCGCAATCTCCCTAAGAGGGTTAAAATATGACATCGACCCCTATTTAAAAATTAAAAAATATTTCATAAATTAAAAAAAGGGTAACAATTAAAAAAAAATAATGTCCTGGGTTTCGGACCCATCGACCATGAGCCATGCGTCTAACCACTGAGCCACAAACATAGCAAACAGTCATTCAAAAATTGCTGTAATTTGACTGCTAGAACATGCAATCTTATCTTACGAACATAGCTACCAGATTTAACGATTTAGGCTTCGTTTACGCTTAGCGCTGCCATAAGCGTTGCTGCTGCCGGCGTTTAATAGCGACTTAGACACTTGCAATCGTCCGCGATCAAGTGTGCAAACTAAATGCTGCTTATTTGCTTGCGATTTGGTTTAAAACACCTACATAATTTGTTTTATTTTGATTTAGTTACACGTGAAATGGCCACCATACAAATACCACCAATAACAATGCACATTCTGGTCGAACTACTATCATTGTATAAATATATTTCAAATAGAATCAAAAACTGACCTGTTACATGTATTTCATTGCACACTTTAATCCACAAATTGCAACTATCACATTATGTTGGGGTAAACCAAATTTTATTTGATCGCCAATATGGTTTCATAAAGGGTAGGGGAGCTGAGGAAGCTGTCATAAAATTAATTGAAAACATCTGCAGCGGGCTTGATGCAGGATACAAAGAAGTTGCTGGTTCGACTTGGTGGATCACAACACACTTATTTAAAAATTAAAATATATTTAGTTATGATGGAAAAACTCTTGAAATATTCTAAGACTACCTAAGTAACAGGAAACAGTTTGCTCAAATAGCAGAATCGAGAAGTCGTGAGGTTCAGGTTGCTTGTGGTGTTCCGCAGGGCAGTGTTCTTGGTCCCTTGTAATCTAAAATTTTTGTAGGCTATATAAAAAATATACAGTTTAATGGTAAACTTTTTATGTTTGCAGATGATATTTGCCTTTTTTACAATTATAAATATGAAAAAGTACTTCAAACGCAAGTAGAATATGATGCTGCAATTTTATCAGAGTTTCTAAGATTTAATAAATTAATTTTAAATGCCAGCAAAACAAAATTCATAAGCTATTTTGATTTATTGTTGAACTGTTTTTAATACAAATGTTTGCTTTTTAATTTGGCTTAAGTTCATATAAATTATTTTTATTAAAAGAAATTAATATTTTTCCATTAATGTTGCAAGAAACTTTTATTTGAAAAAAGCAGGTTTTTCCACCGATACTAGCCGAGTAGAATGCATTTTCGAAAGCAGCTACGCAAGTTCATCATCAGTACTCTTTGAACGGTGGTAGTGTCTTTTGGTTGTAAACATCACCTATTTACCTTACATTTAACAGATAAAGGGATACGGTATGAGTGTTTTCCTTCTGTTTTTATTTTGTAAGTTAGGACGAAGTTTACCTTTTCTATACACTATGCTTTTTTCCATTAAAAGTCTCTTTGGCAACACTTGACTAACGGTCATTAATTTCTTCTAATAAAAAGAAATTATATGAACTTAAGCCAAATTAAAAAACAAACATTTGTATTAAAAACAGTTCAACAATAAATTAAAATAGCTTATAAGCCACATATGGCACGGTTCAAAATGATCTTTAAATTTCAGTTCATTTGTCGTTGACAAAAAAAAAAAGAAATAAAAAAGATTTAACCCCCCTATTGTATGTATGGTACACAATAACAAGAAGTGTTTCATTCCATCTGAGAGATGGATTAAAGCTTGACCGTTAGTCAAGTGTTGCCAAGGAGACTTTTAATGGAAAAACAGAGTTTCCATACAAAGTTTAATTTTGTTTTAAATTTTTAAATCGCTTTCACAATTACCAGGGTGCTCCAAAAAAGATTAAACGTAAGACCGACCCCAAATAATGTTTCCTTCTTAACATTTTTGTTAAACATATTTACCCCCTATCTCCAGGCCATAGCAGCGTCCCCATACAAAATTTGAAAACAATTTTGGGGTTGCCATACAAAATTTGAATAAATTAGAATAAGAGCCCTTGCAGCTTCTCCGTAGAGCGGGATAATATGACGCCGACTCCAATTAAAAAATTAGAAATATTTCATAAGTAAAAAATTGTTTAAAATAAAAAAATGTCGGGGTTTCGAAAGGCCGAAGTGAAGGGTATATAAGATTTGGCACGTCCGTTTGCGACCTGATAAAGTTATATTCGATATAATTGTTCAAATGTTGTAAGTTTTCTGTTTCGAAAACTATAAATCTATGCACTTTAAGCCCACCACAAAAATTATACATAATAATGACGGCTCAGAAACAACTTGCCTAGACCAGGTGACTGGGTAAACAAAAGACCAATGTGAAGGGTATATAAAATTCAGCACAGCCGAGTATAGCGCTCATATAAAAATCAAAAAATTCGGGTTTTTGAAAGGCCAATTTGAAGGGTATATAAGATTCGGCACAATATGGTGCTCTTACTTGTTATTATAAATGTAATAACGTTAAAAACATTAATTTCAAAAAATTTTCAAGGTACATATATTGCATTAATAAATAAACGAAAAAAAAAAACACTAGTGTTAAAAACTGCGTAGTTTATTTAATATATACATTTGAATTTAAAATTTAATTTATGCTTACAAAAAAGTTAAAACTGGCATATTTAGCAAAATATTTTTATTTAAACACTTGGTAATCACAATTTTTGTATTTTTTTTAAAAATCTCTAATACAAAATAAAATGTTCGGTTTTCCATGCCTGGGTTTTTTATGTTCTGTTGCATGTGTGTATGCAACTTAGATAAAAAGCGAAGTATTGCATTAAACACATTCAAGCAACAAGAACACAGGAACACACGAACACAAAAGCTTCTTGCTAAATTTGTGTCCGACTGGCTGCTACTGAAATATTTACTAGACTACCACTACAAAATAAACATATGAGCAATATGACTTTCTATGGTGCCACCTAAAGTCTTTTTGTACTGTTTAAGCTATATTTTTTGCATCTTACCGTATTGGCAGCACTAATCTGTTATCTGTCGCGTATAAAAATAGAAATTAGTTTAATTTCGACCACGCCACAAAATTAGCATTGACAGCAACCCGTAGTTGTGTTGCATTGTAGCAATTAAAAAATTATTCTCATAAGCACACGTGTATTCTATTTTTGGCTGGTTGTGTTCGGTAGCCTGTAGCGAGGAATGTATTTAATACTTATATTTTAAAAAGTTTTTAATATGAAGAGAGCCTGTCTACTGCCAAATTTCTTTTCGTATTTTTGACATTTCATAACATATTGCCTTGACACTACTATACTTTCTCATTTTATTTTAGTTTTTGACATGTGTTAATACTCAGTATTATAGTCTGAAGGTACGTTAAGAACAGAAACAAATAGAAAAATATTAGGGAACGTTGTACCCTTTTTAAAAATATATTAAAATATACCATAAATTAAGAACTATTAAACTATTGAAGAATGCTTAGTGTTAAATGAAGTTAATTTTTTTAGTTTCATAGGTAGATGAGTCGGAACCAACGAGGTGGGCAAGGTAAACCCAGCTACTAATATAAAATATTCTATATTTTTATTCTTTGTGCACATCTTCCTTCTTTGATATCGTCCAGATGAGAATTTGACCTAAAATTGCAGTTAAACGGAATTTTTAAAGCAGGTTATATATATGGTAGAGTTTTATAACTATATTTTCTAAAATTATAAATTTTTTTGCTGACATGTTGAAATACAGCAATAGTATAAAATAACCAGGCGACTATTCAATATCCAATAGAACTTTGCAGATACTCTGGGAATTTAGTAAATTTTTTGTACAAATATAAAATTTATGTTGTATTGAGAATTTTATTTCTTTGAAATTTCGTTACTAATATGACAACTAACTTGTCTTAAGATATTTTGCTGTACAAATTATTTATAACTTCCATGACATCTACGATTTGGAATCGTACTTTTATAGGTTGTTAAACACAACAGGAGTTAAATTACTTATATTAGTACACTCACGAAAATATCTTATTTTTTTCGTCATCTCTTATCCACGATCCGCTCAGACCTCGCAGTGGTGATTTTTTGATTACGGGTCTTCCAAGACCTTTAACTGATCGACAAAGAAACCAATTTTTTCTGAAGAGTCGGGTCTACTTTTCCAAGAGATCCTTAAGAGACTCTCTTTTGCACATATGCCTTTTGCAAATTTTTGAGTTCTTTTGTGCATTCATTTAGCTTAGTTTTAAGCCGAAGCTCTTCTTTTTTTCCGGACAAAAGCTGCTACGCATTGGCAAAGAATGTCTTGTCTTTTTTGGCGACATGTGGAGAAAGCATGTTGAACGGCTTTCTCCCTATGTTCATTAAGGCTATTAAATACTTCAGCATTCACAAATACTTCAGCAGTTCTAAACGGTACGTTTTTCGAGCAGTGGGAACTTATCTATTTTTTATTATATTAGCCAATTAACTCCTTTTGGTTAGGTTATGTAGAAAAGGCGTCTGCGGGAGTGATGAAATAAAAAGTATTGCAGCACACGTGGGTTCGTTTCCTTGGCCCCCTTGTGATACCTGGGGAAGAAAAAGATAGGTAGAGAAAAAGACATTAAATTAAATTAGATTAGTCTGTCCGATTTAGCAAACTCGAATAGAGATAGAGAATTATCGTGTATTGTCAGTTGTAGTCGCCCCGTATTGGCCCCTGTCCCCGAACGTACCGCTATCTATAAAGGACGATAGGGTAGCTGGGCCAAAGCTGGCCACGTCCGACAGTCTGCCGATATAAAACTGTCTGGTCCGAATATCCTCCAGCGCCTCTTAGTCTTGACAGCTTCTACAGAAGTCATTTTAAGGCAATTCAAATCTTTCGGCATGGGTGCCAAATAGACAGTGGCCGATAATTGTGGCCACGGTTTCCCTTATTCTTTGTTTATCCAGATCGAGAAGATACCTCAAACAACCTTGATCTATCCTCGGCCAGGTTATTCGAGTAGTTCCACATCTGAGGACGTTGAATAATCTAGCCCCTGTGGTGCTCCTGAAATATTCATCCATGCGAACTTTCCACTGGGAGAGAGTTGAGTAGGTTTAATTGTGACCTAGTCGGAGTCGTTCTCATTTCGCCTGTTATAAAGATTGCCAGGTTGCACATGGACCTCTCAATATGCAAACGATTCGTGACAGAGTCCATAGCCTTCCACCAGAACATAACTCAATAAAAGAGAACCGGCTCTATTACCGTTCAGAAGAGCCAGCTAATATTACGGGGACTGAGTCCCCAGGTCCTGCCAATGCATTGGCACGTTTGCACACATACACTGCGGGCTGTGCCTTCGCAGCTCTCGCCTCCATGTTTGGCCTCCATAAAATTTTACTGTCCAGAATGACTCCTAGATATTTTGAACTATCAAATAAAGTCAGTACAACTCCTTTCAGTGCCGAGGGTTTAAAAAGAAATCTTGTATCTGTTAGTGAACAGCACGAGCTCCGTTTTAGAAGGGGTTATAGATAATCCATTATCTGCGCTCCACTCACTTGGTGTTTTCAGAGACAATTCCATCATCAGATGAACTCCAGATATTGCAGCTGGCACGTCATCTGAACCGAAGCCTTTAAATAAGAAATAATTTCAAATTGCGGTTTGGAGATGACTGCAAAAAGTGATTATTATAGGTGAGTCGTCTGATGCTAGATATAACAAGGTTTGAGCCTGAGAAAGTTCCGAAGATATCACTTTAATTGCTCCGATATTAATAATGACTGTAGTTTTATTGTGAGCATTTGGCCAATAATATGATTGCCCAGTTCAATAAGCAGTCCTATTTTTGACACTAGAGCTAAACCAAAACCACAGCAAAAAACAAAGTCATATCTGCGACAAATCGATTTTTTCCGAAAGATATCCGTGGGAATCAACTGATATTTTTAGCGGACTTTTCTGTTACAGATATTGTCCGTCAAGTTTGGTGACTGGGCAAAAACAAAACAGGCATTTGCATGTACAAAATAAAATGACGCGGTGGTACGATGGTATACTACCAAGCAGAACAGTAGGTTCAGCTCCCACTTCAGACAAATTAAGTAAACATGCAAATAAAATAAGAAGAACAATAATTTAAAACTTATTTCTAATTTTAAAAAGTATGTGTAAAAAACTTTTATTAACCCTTCTGTGTTCATTTAAAGCTGATAACATCTTTGGACCTTTTGGGTCAATTTGACCCAGCTTTTAAAACCCAATAAACTTTATAAAAACCGAATTGTAAAAAACAAGTAAATTCTTACCTAATTTTCTGTGACATTTCATAAAATATAACAATATTTACAAACCACTACTCTAACTTTAATAACTGAAAATAAACTTAAACAAACCTCAAATGAAATGTATTGCACACCTACCCCGAGCATTAAGAGAAATTTACGTTTGTATAAAACAATAAATTTAACTATGTTGTTGTTGTTGCCACATCAGTTTATTTAAAGTTGTCATAGGAATATGCAAGCACAATTAGAAAAAACGACAAACATTTTACTGTGCAGACCATACTTACCTATGTTGGGTCACAGTGACCCAACAAGACTATAATACCCTGTTTCACGATGTCGAACGAAAACCTATACGAAAGAAAGCTAGTCACTCACTTTCGAGTAAATTTGGGTTTCATTATTTCGACAGCTTTCGTTCGCCTTTACTTACGGGCTTGTTATCGACAGAGAAAAATAAAAATAACAAAATGCTAACATACTTTGGGGCATATGCATAAATAATTTTTAAATTTTCAATAGGTTTGTTAAACGAAATTTTTATTAAAATCAATACTTCAAAACTATTTTAAATTTGAAAATTTCTTTTTCCCTTTAAGGTGTGGATTAAAAATTTTTATTTTTTTTTGCTATAAGTTTTGTAATAGTGTCTATTTACGTAACAAATTTTTTTGTCTCCCAACGGTAGGCACTTACTTTTATAATTAGTCAAATTTTAATACATAAAGCAGTGATGCTAGCATTCTTAAATTGTAAAGCACTAAGAGAGGGGGAAAAAATCATTTTTAATAATGTGTAAATTTTTTAATGTTAAAATTAACATAAGATAATATTAACAAGTCCTAGGTTTTTGGGATATTAATACCACGGCTTACCTACAAAAATGTCGCAGTCAGTACCTAATTTTTTTAGGAACTTATTTCTTATTAGAAAAAATTTATTGTTAAGGGGACTTCTTTCTTAAGTATCATAAGATTCAACAAAGATAAATCCCGCATTTCCTACTAAAGGTAAATCATTCTATAACAATATATGTAAGTTTCATTTTACACATTTTTAAATAAATCTTTTTAAGACAACCAATATCTTTTGATATGTTTTGTTTTTATTTAAAAAAGTAATTTTTTTAAATTTTTTATGTATTTATAACCAGAATTTTGGATCAATGTTTTTTTTTAACATATTTATTTATAAAATATACACATAGCTATGCAATAATGACGACAAATATAAAGAATTTGTCATTCATTTAGCCTATAATTTTTTATGCTTTTAATTCATTTATAAAATAAAAATATATTAGAATTTATCTATGAAATATATATCCAATGTAGTTTTATAAGCGTAAAATTCTGTAAAAATCCACGTTAAGAAGTGCATTAATTTGTGGTTGATTTTGAAAATGGGGAAAATAATATATTTAATAAGATCAATAAAATGAAAGTGTGCATATATTCACATTAGTTTACAATCGTGTGTTTCTAACGGTACTTCATGAATATGTATTAAGCCCGCCAGCAACATTCACACCAGATAATCAGGAAACAAAAATACAAGAAAAAAGATCAGTTAACTTTTCGGTTAATTTAATGGTAATTTGCTATTGTTGTTTATTTGCTCCTACAAGTGGCTTTAAATTAGTTAAAAATTCCGCATAATTGACATCACTGAAAACAATTCATAATTAAAATTTACAAAATTATTGTAGATTTTTTTTTGGAAAACAAAGTTCGTTTAATTTTTGCTTTAAACAATATGATATTTTAATCATAAACCCTTGAGAACATATTTTACTTTAATTTTGTGGCATTTAAATACAGATTGGACTTTAATTTACATTAAAAACTGCAAACGTTTATGCCACTCGAAAGCAAAACTCCAAGTGACTGATTTTGACATTTACGTTCGCATATTTAGCTTGCGTTCGACATAGGTAAACCCAATTTTGTATGAAAACGCTTACGTTTTCGTTCGACTTGTCTTTCGAGTAAACGTTCGCTTAAAGTATAATTTGCTGAAACCCAAAGTGTATATAAAGTTAACTTTTCTATATAGGCGGAAATCGAAACAACTATTTTTTTTATCATTATGTTGCTAAATGGTTATTTATATACCTCTTTATTTTTCAAATATAGCTTATCAAAAATTAATAAAAATTGTTCATTTATATGGAGTGTTCCCGTATCTCTGCTTCTATACAAAAAAATTTGTTCTCTAAAATGTAGGTCTTATTGTCCAACTACTTCTTGTAGAACATTTAATGTCAATAGCTGTTATAGATTCCGGGATATAGCGTATCGAATATTTCATTAAAATTGTTCATTTGTATTTGAGCCACCACTTCTCCTGCCCCTACAAAAAAAATTTTCCCCAAAATGTAGGTCATCTTGTCCAATTAGTTTTTGTTAAACATTTAAAGTCGATAGCTGCTATAGTTTCTAAAATTTAGCGCATGAAATATTTCACAAAATTTGTGCAATTGTAGAGGAAATACCACTTCCCCTGATCCTATCTGGAAAAGGCTTTTTCATTATTTACGCCCCTACCTTAAGAGTATCCGTGCCAAATTTTTTGGCAAGAGTGACTATATTTACTGAGATATATAAGGATGTATGCACGGATTTTGTCCTAAAAAATTAGTTATTTTGGGGTTTCGCTTATATTTCGGTCAACAGTGAACTTGTTTTGCTGATTTTATTTTGTTCGAGGTATATTTCTAATAGTTTGACGCCAACTACTGGTCGGTATTGTTTTATTTGATTTCGGAAACTTGATTTCGACATATAGACAAACTGGCAGAGGGACAGACAGATATGGCTATATCGACTTCCCTATCTACATGGACCCAGAATATAAACACTTTATGTGGTCGCAAATGGTTAAGAAAGAAATTACAAACGGAATGACAAATTGATATATACACCTATCACTATGTGAAGGGTATAATAATAAGTTTAAAAATAAAATCGGGTCAATTTGAACCAAGGAATGCAGAAGGGTTAATATATATTATAGCTTTAATTAAAAATACATACATATGTATGTGTAAAAAGAATGTGTATGTTTCTAAAGGATTTTAATTCGATTTTTCTGCGATTTTGGCTACGAATTTCCCAAGAGATGGAGGCAGATTTCGTTTTAACCACTTCAGATGCTTCACGGATAGAAATCTGAGATAATTGTTTAAAATTCTGCATATTTGGCAAACGATCCTTTGAGATTCCAGTCAGCAAAATCAGCCGTCGTCTGTGTCATATCTAACAGAAACGTTTGTCAAATATGGAAAAAAGGGTGCTGTATGCTTGCAAAAACTTCACTCTTGTTTTCTTGGAAATTCTTCGGAAAATCAACGTTTATGTTGGCCGAGTCATGTTGTCAGAATTAATGAAGATGCTCCAGCTAGTCATTTAAAAGTGAACCTGGTGACGGAACACGCAGAAAAAGAAGACCGAAACATCGATGGAAGGATCAAGTGGTGGAAGACATCCCGAAACTTGGTGTCAGAAATTTGAGAAAAAGCACAAAAGAACAAAGTGCCTGGAAATCTATTCTACGTTCGGCTTATTAAACGAATGTTCCGTAATACTAAGATTTCGATATCGTTGAGATAAGTCAAAGAAATATGTTACACTTAAAATGCCTAGTTTTAAGATTTGAATACTTATTGTTAGTTCACAACAGGCGAAGATTCAGTAATAAAAACATGAAAAAAAGCTTAAAACACTTACGATACGTGCAGTTACGACAATAATTAAGCTTCAATGAAAGCAAGGCTCAGGTGAACCTGATTGGAAACCCTAATTTATTTCCTTTGTTTTAAAGTTATTCAAAAACTAATAGAACCTTGCGAGATTTTTTTAACTTTAACTTATGACTATACTACAAGTTAAACGTATGATTCACAAAAATATCACATTTTCTTCGTCAGGATCGTTTTAAGTTACGCAGTGGTGAGGTTGCAAAAACAGGTCTTTTCAAAACACATGGTTTTACTAAGTGTGCAATTAAAATTTAATAAACCAAAACCGCATTAAAAGTTATTTTTGGTGCCATTTTGCATACATTTTTAAAAAAATTTCGTGTAATTTTTAATTTTCCATGTTAATCCATGTAGCCGTGCTAAATAATGACTTAAGATTATTAGTTTAATTATTAAACGATCATGATTTATAAAACGGAGAGATCAATGATTTTTATTTGATATCGCCATTGATTTTGTGTGCGTTAAATGCATACCGTTACTTTAATTTTAAAAGGCCCTTACACGTACTTTTTAGATCGAGATTTTTTTGGAATTTCTATGTTAAGGTAACGATACATATTACGTGGTAATCACTTTTATTATTAGAAGGAGTTATTTTGCAGACATCATAAGATTTATACCCACACCACACACGTGGTTACGTATACCAAATACAAATGCCCTCCCGGATAAGCATTTTGTGCTAGAACTGACTCGCGTATTACTCCACCTCAACAGAACTATGCGCATGTGTCTGACTTTATGCAACTAACTAGTTTACTGAGTATGATTGTAATCGACACATTCTTTCATATAAGTAGCTCCCATACAATTATGGTGTAGGGTACGATATGGTTGTGTGAACATAACTTTCTCACTTATTTTAACAATTTCAAAATGGCAGATTCAAGTCCAATTAGAAACTAATATAAGAACTTACTTGTAGAAATAACAACTTTTAAAAGGTTGTAGTTGGTAATGAATGCGTCAGGAACCGATAAGGGTTAAAGTTATCTTTTTAAAGTCTTTATACAAGGGCTTCCAAATCTCATAATGCGAACTTATCTCTTTTTAGATTAAAATGTGAAACCCATAGCCATAAAATGCTTAAACGTGTCGCTTATCACTATTGTATTGCTTTAATAAATCTCCTTTTATTTCTCTTTATATCGTGTCATATATGCAATTACTTCTAACTTACTTGCTAGTTTATAAGTATACTTTCGATAGCAAAGCAGTAGCAAAGGTGTCACAAAATTTATTTAAAATTTTTTCAGCAGCTTTTGTCTTTTAAAGGGGAGTTGTAGCAAGGAACACAGATAAACATACGCAAAGCTTGCATCCTAAATTAAAATACTTAATAAAAATACCATAAAACTATAACTGTTTAAAAATATAACTTTAAAGATTACAAAATTTAGCTCAACAAAATAATAAAATAATTTACAACACAGTCGCTGCCCTTACAAAGTGCAAGGTACGCTGCTTTACTTCATACATACTTGTTTTGTTGCGGTTTTTCAAATTTTAATTTAGCAAGAAAAAATAAAATTTTAAGTCATAAATATGGACTTTTAAATTAATATTTTTAGTTAAGCTTTAACCGCTTGTCGCGATTGTTGTTAAGTTTAAAAAAAGTTAAAGCATTTTTAAAACTAAGGAAAATGGAAAATATTCAAGCCACGAAAGATTTAGTTAAAACCATACTTTTATCCTCTTTAATATGTTTGTGGTTGTGCTGGATGTGGTCGCGACGAAAGTATTATCAGCTCGCTTTCAAACTTCCCGGATGTTTTGGTTTTCCAGTTTTTGGGTCTTTTCCTTCTTTCAAGAATTTTCAATGTGAGTCAATGTGTAAAAGTTTCTTTTTTACTTGTAGTAAAGTTTTTTGAAATCTACAGTTATGCTACAAACCATTGAAACCCTACAAAAACGTTTTCAAAGTAATACATTTCTTGCATGGTTAGGATTATATCCAGCAGTGTTTACAACCGATCTAGAACTTGCCGAACAAATTTTATCTTCTTCTGATCTTTTAAACAGGTCAAAACCATTCTACGACCCATTCCATGAACTACTTCACGGAGGTATTATATCTAGTCCAGGTAGGTTAAAACAAATTATTACAAATTACGACTAATGCTCTTAACACAACTGGGACGAACAACGAAGTTTTCGTTGCGAATATTCGTCTTAAAGAATAAAAAAAATTTGTGTATATGAAAATGCACACAAACAGTGCTTCTGCTAAAATTCATCATGCGTAACGAAATCTGCGATAAGTTTATATCTATTTCTTACGGCGACGAATAGTTTGGCACAGAGTGATTAGTTTTCTTTTAATATTTGAATTTAATAACAATATTATAAAATTATTTTCACTTTGTATTTCTTGTTGTTATATTTACATTTTAAAATGGTGTTTTTAATTAATATTGTTTTTAGTTAGTGCTTCTTTTTCTACGAAATTTGCTTGCTTTATTACAAATGTTTTATTCGTTCTAAACGTGTTTCAATTGACGAATTTACGCAACTTCTTTAACAGACGAATTCGTGGTGTATTGTGGAAATCGTTGTTCGTCCCAGTTGTGCTTAGAGCATTATACACACATACATATGTATAAGTATATTCATTGCTTATTGTTATTTTACAATTTAAATCGGCAAGTTCTGTTATTAACGAACTAAAATATAAGAAAAGACCTGTTAAAACCGTTTTTTGTAGGGATCTAATTCATGCATATAGTTCTCTCCTTATGTACATCTTATAAAATATTCGGAACATAGTTTTTAATTAAGTTTATAATGTGCAGGGTATATAAAATTTGGCCCAGTCGATTATAAGAATATACGCTTAAGACCATACATAACAAGTAAATAGCAAAGTCCAGTTGTAGTTCAAATCTTTAAACTTTTTATCTAATCAAATAAATTACTTTTGACTATGAATTTAATCTTAATACTTAAAAGAACCCGGTGGCGCAATTGAGCGACATTGTCATTCCAGCGACAAAACATCGTGACATAACTAATCAGTATTAAGTTGAAATTTGTTCAAAATTATCGTATTGTTAATGAATCTTCGTGAAAATGGCACAAACAAGTGTAGCATAACACTATATTTGTACAATAGTATCCTCGTACTATTAAAAAGGAAAAACTTAGCGAGACTGTCTGTTACGAGTATGTCAGTGATACTGTCCGCTACGCCTAACTAAGACGCAGACGTATAGCAGACAAAATTATCATAAGTTATATATGAAGCTTTGGACAACTACTTTAAAAATTAATATATTAGGGCAAAGAAAATTTATTATTTGTCATCTATGCTTTAAGATTGTCAGCGTATGTCACGATGAATCATTATGAAATATGCCACCGGGAATACACGAAGCAAAGAGCTTTTGTAAAAAAAGTATGTGAAAGAGTGGTTAATTTTTTAGGAAACGATAATTTAAACAAGTATGAGAGTTACAAATGTTCGGCTATGCCGAATTGTATATACCCTTGGTCTTTTTATTTGCTTAGTCACCTGATCTAGGCAAGTTGTTTTCGAACCGTAAATATTATAATTATTTGTGGTGGGCTTAAAGTACATACATATGTAGCTATAATTGTTTTCGAAACAGAAAACTCACAACATTTGAACAATTGTTCGAAGGTTTCATAATATGTGTATATACATTAGGGGTCGCAAATGGATATTTAAAACATTACAAACGAAATGACTAATTGATATCGACGTCGCACAGTGGGGCCAAACACCAAAAAAATGGTAATAAATCTGTATCTTCGAAAGTATTTGTCCAATTATAAAATAATGTATAAAGCAGTCGTAGAGGAGGACCCAAGCTTTTATAAAATAGAATTTTGAACTACCCTGTATATACATACGTTGAGCTACAGGGTGCCAAAATTGACCTCCTCGGGCTTGCAAATCATTTCTATGCTCATAACTTTTGCAAATATCAACCGATTTCAATGATTTTTGGATTTATTTGATGAAAGTTAAAATCTTAAAAGAAAACATACATACAGTTTAAAAGATATTTGGGTTTGAAATTCAAAATTGTTGTTTTTGACCTTGACTTTATTCGGTTTTTTTGCAAATATCTGCAATTGTAGTTATGGTAAAAATATTTTCAAAAATATTTTTGTATTTTTAAAAAGTTTATTAAGCTTACACAAACAAATTTATTTAATTATCTTTATTCGTCTAGCCGTGAAAAATATTCAAAGTCAACATTTTCAAGGTGATCCCAAAAATGGCATAATTTTGACAAAAATTTAGCACAATTGATTAATTTTTTTTGCAAATATTTGTAAAAATAATTATTTGTTTCTTAACGTTTTTGGAAAAAGCAGACTTCAAAATATATTAGTAGTATATTTTTGAAAGGATTTAGACGTGCACCCTACGCCAGGCATTGATCGAAAATATGGGTTTTTTCAACAAATTTATTGGCCGAGAAAAAAAACGCAAGCCAGTTTTTGAAATATTGGTTCAAAATTAAAATAACTTATCTTTTGAGGTTTCAGTTGAAATTAAGTTATTCACCGCCCGCTCAAAAATGGGATCACGAGGGTAAATGTTATTAATATAGGCAAAATTTAAGATGCGTGTTATATAATAGCTCAGAAAATATCTTAAAGTTTACTCCATTCTTTTTGTTTTTTGTTTGAATAATAAATAACATAATGTTACAGTCAAATCCCGATAATTCGTACCCCGATAAATCGTAATTCCCGATAATTCGTAATAAACTCTCGGTCCCTTGAAAAAATCTCGTTAATTCGTAAAATTTCCATACATTTTGGTCCCCTCGATAATTCGTAATTTTTAAAAAAAAAAATCTTATTTACCTCTTATAAATCGTAATTGTTTGCTAAATACCACTTATAATTCGTAATAAGAACAACAGAAACATGGAAAGAATGATTTTTTTTACCGCTATTTTTTTTAAGTGGGTTTTTGCTTTTGCTTGTGTGTGTGTTTATTTTCTTAAGATTAGTTTGATACATGAATAATAAAGAAAAATGTCAAAGCGCACGCATAAAACGTATTGTTTTAGTAAATAAATTGAAAACCCCCGTTAATTCGTATTTATTTTATTTTAACCCCGTTAAATCGAAACCCCGCTTAATCGAAAACCCCTATAATTCGTAAGAAATGGCCGGTCCCTTGCGATTACGAATTATCGGGATTTGACTGTATTATAAAATTTTAAAATTCATTACGTTATCATAAATCAACAATATTTTATAAACTTTTAAATATAAAAAATTTTCACAAAAAAAACTGTAAATATAGTATTTTGGAATTTTTTTAATCTGACCCCTTATTTTTTTTCTACAGGTAAAAAATATGATATGTATGCAAATCTCCATCTGTTTACCTTTTCAATGATATACTTATAATATTTGTATATTATTAGTTATTTAATACTATATTAACCGCCCTTAAAACAGCTATCTTGCGTCAAATTTGTGGAAAGTTCATTATTTTGTAGGCTATGGCATAGTGATATAATGAAAATTTTTGCAACGAGATTTTGAAGTGCTCCCGGCTTTTTTTTTGTTAGACTTGGAAAAGAAATACATATGGCAAAAATGGGGGAGTTTGGTTGTGGCTTAATGGCACCTCATCGAGGTCAAAGTTCATCGTAAAAGCAAAAAAAAAATCATAAAATGTCCAATAACTGCCGCAGAGTCGCTCCTAGAGTAGTGGAATGTAAGATTGACCCCCATTAAAATTTCCTCCCCAACATTTTTGTAGAACATACTTACACCCTATCTTCACTCCTTAGGGGGCTTGCCCTACAAGGGGTTAGGTTTTCATAAATTTTATCCCAACCGTCCTAACAAGTTTTGGAGCGCCTCTTGAGGATTCAAAGGTACGAAAAACCCGCATTGATTTTTCCCCTTCGACATTATTGTAGAACATACTAACCTCCTATCTCTGCTCCTAAGGGTGCTTTCCCTTCAAAAAAAGATATAGAAATTTGCCTTCTAGTAGTAAGAACTTTCAGGGCTACTATGGAGGACTCAAATGTATAATCGACCATTGATTTTTCTCACCTACCTACCCTATCTGCTCCTTTGTTCGTTTGGATACTTCCCTTAAAATAAGTTTTTTTTAAATTTGACTTCTTGCCTAACTACTTTTGGAGGAATCAAAAGTATATACCAAACCTCTTTCTCTGCTTTTTAGGGTCCTATACAAACAAAATTTTATATCCTTCATTTTTTACGGTTGGGGTAAAATTTATGTAAAACTAACCCTTTGTAGGGCAAGCCCCCTAAGGAATGAAGATAGGGTGTAAGTATGCTCTACAAAAATGTTGGGGAGGAAATTTTGATTTGGGGTCAATCTTACATTCTGCTACTCTAGGAGCGACTCCGCGGCAGTTATTGAACATTTTATGTTTTTTTTTTGCTTTTACGATGAACTTTGACCTCGATAAGGCGCCATTTACCCACAACCAAACTCCCCCATTTTTGCATATGTATTTTTTCTTAGTCTAACAAAATAAAAGCCGGGAGCATTTCAAAATCTCGTTGCAAAAATGTTCATATATCACTATGCCATAGCTAATGTATATACACACCCTACAAAATAATTAACTTTCAACAAATTTGACGCAAGATAGCGGTTTTAAGAGCAGTTAACATAGTAAGAAATAACCAACAATATACAAATATTATATATCATTGAAAAGGTATACAGATGGAGATTTGCATACATATCATATTTTTTACCTATGGAAAAAAAATAAGGGGTCAGAATAAAAAAATTCCAAAATATTATATTTACAGTTTTTTTTGTGAAATTTTTTATATTTAAAAGTTTATAAAATATTGTTGATTTATGATAACGTAATGAACTTAAAAATTTTTTAATAATGTTATGTTTTTTATTATTTAAACGAAAAACAAAAAGAATTAAGTAAACTTTAAGTTATTTTCTGAGCTATTATATTACACGCATCTTAAAATGTGCCTATATTAATAACATTTACCCTTCTGTACCCATTTTTGGGCGGGCGGTGAATAACTTAACTAGAATGAAACCCCAAAAGATAAGTTATTTTAATTTTGAACCAATTTTTCAAAAACTGGCTTGCGTTTTTTTTTTTTGCTCGGCCAATAAATTTAAAATTTCGTTGAAAAAATCCATATTTTCGACCAATGGCTGGCGTAGGGTGCACGTCTAAATCCTTTCAAAAATATACTACTAATATATTTTGAAGTCTGCTTTTTCCAAAAACGTTAAGAAACAAATAATTATTTTTACAAATATTTGCAAAAAAAATTAATCAATTGTGCTCAATTTTTGTCAAAATTATGCCATTTTTGGGATCACCTTGAAAATGTTGATTTTTAATATTTTTCACGGCTAGACGAATAAAGATAATTAAATAAATTTTCTTGTATTGGCTTAAGAAACTTTCTAAAAATACAAATATATTTTTAAAAATATTCTTAGCATAAGTACAATTGCAGACATTTGCAAAAAACCAAATAAAGTCAAGGTCAAAAACAACAATTTTAAATTTCAAACCCAAATGTCTTTTAAACTGTAACAGGTAACAAGAAAGAGTGAGTATGTTTTCTCTTTAGATTTTAATTTTCATCAACTTAATTAAAAATCATTGAAATCGGTTGATATTTGCAAAAGTTATGACCATAGAAATGTTTTGCAAGCCCGATGAGGTCAATTTTGGCACCCTTTAGCTCAACGTATGTATACACAGGGTAATTCAAAATTCTATTTTCTAAAAGCTTGGGTCCTCCTCTACGACTGCTTCATACATTATTTTATAGTTGGACAAATACTTTCGAAGATACAGATTTATTACCATTTTTTTTGATTTTGGTCCCACTGTGCGTCGGTTATCCTAAATGGTTTATTTGCAGATTTTGAAAAATTAATTTTTTATGCCAAACTTTTTCTTGTGATGCACTATTTAAATATCTGATCAAAATGGTGATTTATTTGCGACTTATTTGCATTTTTGTTTGATTTATCTAAATACATACTTTATTTAAAGGTAGGCAAAATGGTTTATCTACAATGGATTTGCGAGATTTTCATAACTGCACAGAAAGAAAATCGCTTTCTAAAATCAAGAATTTTATTCTTGAATTTATCCAAAATCTTTTTGAAATTTTTAAGTATGATCCGTACTTACATTTTCTTAAATCAAGCAGAAAAAAACTTGTTGTTTTTATATATTATTTAACAGTTGAAAACAAAGTGTCTCGGTGACCAAGAGGTTAAGCGCTTGTGTGGCAATGCAGAAAGTCCCTGGTTCGAATCTCAACTTTTTGGTAGGTACAAAAAATTAAATTTTTAAATTGTAAATTTTTTAAGTGTCTATAAAATAAAAATAAAAATCAATTCAACTTTTCTAATGAATATAAGGTGTTTTCATTTACAGAAAATTATCACTTATTTTCTATAATTATTACTAGTAAGTGTTAACGTACACAAAAAATTAGCAGCTAAAGAGCCAAAAAAGAGCGTAATATGTTTATAAACAAAAATGTTTCTGATAATTTCTGCTAGTAAAAATTTTACTATCAGAAATTATTCAGTCTTTCTGTCATTATGCTTTGAAAAAAAATTTTAAGTTTCAAATTTTTATAAGTTTACAATAACAAAATACATTTGCTTGCAAGTTTTGACTGTAAAAGTGTTCATTTACTTTTAGATATTTTTGAGAGCAATTTTTAAAATATTTCTCTTTACTCTCTCGTTGCTAGTAATTACTGGAAAGTTATTGAACACAACTATTAATACGCTGCTTTGAAAAATGTTTTTATCCACTCACAGTTTAACGGAAAGAAAGTCCGATAATTGAAATGGATTTTTTTTACTTAAGCTAAATATATTAAAAGTGAAAATATTGTGCATTAAGTATGCAAATACATATGGCAAAATTGTTGTCCTAAAATTTCATTTGTGGATATGTTAAATATAAATTGGTTCTGTTAGAAAATCTGATCGCTTTAATTCAATAAAAAATGATGAAGAATATGGTATATAATCTTACATCTCGTTAGTACACTAATTACTGGTGAAGCAAATTTAATGGTGATCGTTCAGCACTCACATTTATTTCAATAATACTGCACCATCTTATAGTTAGTTATTCCGGTGGTTGCGGTTACCTTGTCTAAAAAACAAGTAAGAGCGCTATATTCGGCTGTGCCGAATCTTATATACCCTTCACATTGACCTTTCGCAATCCCAAACTTGTTTTATTTTTAACCATTTTTTTACTTATGAAATATTTCTATTTTTTAAATAGGCTCTAAGGCCAACTCTAAAGAAGTTGTGGGCATTTTATCATTTTTGTAAATTTTGTATGGCTACCCCCTTAGGGCGTGGAGATAGGGGGTAAGTTTGTTATAGGAATATGTTTGGGAGGGAAAACTAATGGGGGCGGTCGTACACTTTATTGCTCTAAGGCCAACTCTGAAGAAGTTGTGGTCGATTTATTATTTTTGTAAATTTTGTATGGCAACCCCATTAGGGCGTGGAGATAGGGGGTAAGTATGTTCTAGGAATATGTTTGGGCAAAGAAACTAATGGGGGTCGGTCGTACACTTTATTGCTCTAAGGCCAACTCTGAAGAAGTTGTGGGCATTTTATCATTTTTGTAAATTTTTTATGGCAGCCCCATTAGGGCGTGGAGATAGGGGGTAAGTATGTTCTAGGAATATGTTTGGGAGGGCAAACTAATAGGGGTCAGTCGGACACTTTATTGCTCTAAGGCCAACTCTAAAGAAGTTGTGGGCATTTTTACATA
This sequence comes from Melanophora roralis, assembly GCA_963583895.1. Classification (NCBI taxonomy): domain Eukaryota; kingdom Metazoa; phylum Arthropoda; class Insecta; order Diptera; family Rhinophoridae; genus Melanophora; species Melanophora roralis. Next base: position 87,782,309 of record OY757187.1, on the reverse strand, counting down.
ATTTTTGTAAATTTTGTATGGCAAACCCCTTAGGGCGTGGAGATAGGGGGTAAGTATGTTCTAGGAATATGTTTGGGAGGTCAAACTAATTTGGGTCGGTCGTATACTTTATTGCTCTAAGGCCAACTCTGAAGAAGTTGTGGACATTTTATAATTTTTGTAAATTTTGTATGGCAACCCCATTAGGGCGTGGAGATAGTGGGTAAGTATGTTCTAGGAATATGTTTGGGAGAAGAAACTAATGGGGGTCTGTGATACATTTTTTTCCTCTACGGGCGAGTCCGGGGAAGTTATAGCGGTTTTTATCTTATTTTTTAAAATTTTGTATAGCAACCATGTCAGGGGCTAGAGATAGAGGGTAAGTATGTTCCACAAAAATGTTTGGATGGAAAAAATAATTCGGGTCGGTCTTACATTTTACCTTTGTAGGAGAACCCTGGAAGCCGTAGGAGCTATTTTAAAAATGTTTAAATTAAGCTTTGTATGGCAACGCTGTTATATGTATGAACACTAATCCTAATAAAATTTTTGTTTTGGGTGTGTTTCAATAATATAGACATGACTGATTCTGTTTTTTTCGTTTTTTGTTGTTTTTTTGTTGTTCTTTTTTTATTACATGTAAAAGTATGTTCTTTGTTGTTGTTGTAGACTCAAAAAACCGAGGTAGTCGTGGTTTTTTGCTTATATCTCGGTTATTTATCGGGCGATTTTGCTGAATTTCAATACCGATTTTCTCGCGACTATCTGTGACAGTTTGATACCACATTCGGATCTATGCGATGTCGGGGGGCTTCAGAAAGTTGATTTCAACCATAACACGGACAGACGGGCAGACGGACAGACGGGCAGACGGACAGACGGGCAGACGGACAGACGGACATCGCTAAATCGGTTTCCCTATCTATAAGGATCCAGAATATATATACTTTATGGGGTCTCAAATGGATAATAAAGGAATTACAAACGGAATGACAAACTTATATATACCCTTATCACTTATGTGAAGGGTATAACAAAAGAATTATTGAACAAAAATATCTGGAAAAGGGACGCATTCGAACAGAATGTGACAGTGCACATGCAAGAAATGAAAAAAAGTTAAAGAACCATGATTATATCAATAAATCGAAAGAGACACGGAAAAATGTAATAGTTAATATAAGTAAACCGTTTGATACCGAATACTTGGAATACAATTTCTTCAAGAGCACACACAAAAAATTATCTAAGAAAACTTTACTTAAGTCAAGCCATAGCGGTGTCAAAAGTACGGTGAGTACGGTTTTTCTTAAATCAAGTACAAAATTTCTTACTCCAAGTAAAATTTTTCAAGTACGAAGTTTTCAATTTTAGCCACAATTAAGCCAAAAAAGGATTGATTTAAGTTCGAAACCGTACTTGATGTAAGCCAAAAAAAGACTGATTTAAGCCGTAAACGGGATTAATTCGCAAATGAAATGTAATTTTTTTGACTTATGGAGATTTATTAAAGAAGAAGAATTTTATAGTTTATTTTTATTTTATAGATACTTAAAATTTATAATTTAAAAATTTCTGAGGTTTAAACCAGGGATTTCTGAACTGCAGAACAAGCGCGTTACCTCTAGGCTACCGAGACACTTTGTTTTCAAATGTTAAATAATATATTAAAACAACAAGCTTTTTTCTGCTTGATTTGTTGAAGCAATCCGAATAGGCTTGAAAATGTAAGTAAGGATCATACTGTATGTAAGTAAGGACCGTACTTAAAAATTTCAAGAAAGATTTTGGATAAATTCAAGAATAAAATTCTTGATTTAAGAAAGCGAGTTTTCTTTCTGTGTACTGCATTTTTAATTATTTTGTTCTGGTTTTTATATCAATAGGGAGGTAGTTTTTAGATTTTTTTCTTTTTGTTCTGTAACAAAGTATGTATATAAATTTATCTTTAAAAACTACCATCGAAAATAATGCTTTTTTCTCTTTTTTTGACCTTGGAAGAACTTGTGAATGAAGTAATAAATGAAAGTTAAAAGGATGAATATATTTCTGACCCTTATGTTTCTGCTCTGGATGTTTCTGGTTCTGATGCTTTTAACCCCAAGGTAGAAGAGGATAACAGCTCAGATTTAGATGACAGTATAGACATAGCCCACATCGTAATCCGTCGTTTACTGTCAAAGATGGCACTACTTGGAGCAAGGAACATTACGCCGTTGGTAGGTTGGGAAGTGGAAATATTAAAAATTTGCACCCAGATAGGTAGTGATTATGTGCTTATACATCTTGAAATTAAGGTTTTGGTCACGTCCAGCCGCGTACATAGCATTTGTGACTCATTTCTGCTACTTTTCCCACCGCAAGAAGCTAAATTGTAATCGATAACTACAACAAATATGGAAAGCACTTATTTATTTCCAATCACATTGCAATTGACGAAGATATATTTTATGCTTATTTGGCAGTGTTATTTTACATACAATTAAGTAACACGAAAGTTACATATTCGAAAATATGTATATTTTAACGTTAATCAGTTCCAAAAACGAGACGTTGCATGATTTATCATTAGCAACCCCCTATATGCAAAACCGAAAAAGGCACAATTAATGAACTATAAATGCAGCACAAGCGCGCTACCTCTAGGCCACCGAGACACTTTGTTTGTAAATGTAAAAAAATATATTAAAACAACAAGTTTTTTTCTGCTTAATTTGTTGAAGCACTCCGAATAGGCTTGTTTTAAGAAAATGATATGATACCTAATGAATATTATTCTTTCTACAATAAAAAAATTATTACAGTAACTGACTGTAAGTTATTTAGGAATTATTTCGTAAAGTTGTTTTTAAATGAAAAAACATTTAAAATTTAATACAATATTTTTTTAACTGGTGTTAAGGGTTATTCAAAGCTTCAGCTAAACAAAAATACTGATTTTCAGTTGAAGTTTATTTTGTCAGTTATTTTTTAGTAATATTTAACTTTGTTATTTTTTTCTGATTCTTTGTGTGTTGCTGTAAATGACAGAAAATCAAGTTAATTTTATACGAATATGTAAGTTAATTTTTTGATGTCTGAAATTAAATAAAATATTTTGTTAATTTTAATGAATATCTTGTTGTACAGTTTTTAAATGAATATCGAGTTATTTTAAATAGATTTCCAGTTGATTTTACCTTAATAATAATTTTTAATAATTTTTGAGTGTATAATAAGCTTCCTTCAAAATAAATGTAATTTATTGAATAAATAATAATAAAAATCCTTACGATAACTGCACAGGTATTTGAAATAAATACCTTCTTCTATTTTAGTTAATCCTAAAATGATTTAAAAGTAAAAGAAGAACAGTGTGTAAGCTTAAAATTTAACTTCATACCATTTTCAATTTGGCCAAGCAAAATAGTTCATCTATTTATTTTAATACTTACATTGAACATTTTATAAAGTCAAACGGTTTATCTACCGAAAAAAAATCGAATAATGGGTTTTATTTTATAATGTACATATATTTAAGAGAATTAGTAAAAGCCTATTAATCGTATTGTAGAAGATTGATCTGTTAAATACTTACTAATTGTGGAATTAACCAGTTATATGCTTCTTGTGAGCAATCAGGGTTTTCCAGATAAGCAAAAACAATATACTCATGCGTGTGAGGTAGGGTTGGTTCAATATCGTCAAATTTTAGAAAACAAAATTCAAAATTGTCAAAAAAACTTTTGGAAATTTTTAAAGAATTGTCAACCTTAAAATTAATGCTTTTTCTTAATAATTCTTTACTCAATAATAAAAAACTCCGGATACAAAATGCTTGGAAGTAGTTAAAAAACACATAAATAGTAACCAAAATAAAACCGAAATGTACATTTTACGCAAAAAAACTGCAAATATAAAAACAGACAATCTGTACAAATATTTGAGGACTTTTTTCAAATATAGTAGTTTGACACAAAAAATCATTTCAATGTAAAACAATTTTATTTTGATCAACAAGGACCATTTTCGATTAATTTATTTTACAGGTATAATTTCCTATTGAAAATATTTGTTTAATAATTTTATATAATCAAACCATGGCTAAAATTTTTTAAAATGTATTTTTCCTTAATTAAAAAACTAAATTTCCTTTTTTGTTCGCCTGTCTGTGTGTCTTTTAAGTCAAGCTTCCTGAGTCAAATAAAGTACTAGTGAGCGGAATGGCAATGACTGCTATTAGAAATATATGTGAGACAATCGCTATGTAAAATTAGCAAGATCGGTTAACTACCGCCCGAGATAAAGTCAAGAAAATGCTAATGCTCATTTTCCTACATATCTCAAAAAAAAAAATAGTCAGTTTTGTGACAAAAATATTGCGCAAATACCTTAAAAGCGGCGATCAAAATTGGAGCAGAGTCATTGGCATTCCCCTACAATTGCAAAATTTTTGTTAAAATTTTTGACACCTTAGCTTAAGACCATCAGGAAAAGCGGAAGCCCCCATAAAATAAATAATAATTTTTAATCTAGTTTTGATTCTAAATATTTCTGAAGCTGTAACAGCTATCGTCTTCAAATGTTTCACCAAAAGCTATTGTAGAAAAATGCTTAGATTTTGAGAAAAAGTAAGCTAGATAGGAGCAAGGAGAGCTGAGGCCCTATACAAAGCAATAATTTTTATTAAATTTTTGATACGAAATATCCCGTTAAATGTAAAAATTGTCGACCTCAAATCTTTTTATTATGATTTTTTTAATCAAAAAAATGACATACGAAAGTAAAACTGCATGCATACTCATTTAAATAGAGGCCTAGCTCCTTGAAGATTGGGGCTATGAGGCAGAGTATGAATGACACTCCTAACCGTGATCTTATGCTAATCTCCCATTAAGGCCGTGCTAATAGGGTCGACTTTAATGCCCGTAATCCCAATGTTGTCTTTTGACACACAAAAGCACATTGGACCACACTGCATCGTCTGTATTAATGGATAATTTAAATATTGGGGAGACGGAAACTCTTGATGGTCTGGGCATGAAAATTTAGTGCAATGTCCGCTGGACGCAATACGTTTGTTTTTTGTCGAAGGAAGTATTCAAGTGTTTGGGTTTCTTGAAACAGTGTTGGAATTACTTAACGCCATTTGATCTTCTAAAGATTTGTACCACCTATATCTGACCAAAAATGGAATACAATTCTCATTTATGGGCAATTGATCGACACAAAGTCTATTTTGAAGCTTTTTGACCTCATACAGGAATGGGCGAAGGTACTTTTTGGTGACGTTGTGGTATCTAGCCGTCTCGACTCACTTGAACATCGTCACAATGTGGGGTGTGTTTCAGTTTCCAATTGATACTATAATGGAATGGGCTCCGAATAAAACAGGAAACTTGTTCCTAAAACCTTTTTGTGGTCGATTGGCCAGTGAATCGCACTACGCATTACAGATAAAATTCGTTTCTTAGTCGCACAGTCCGTATGTTGAACAAACTACCTAAATATGTCTTTCCTATCACAGTTATTATCGAGAAATTTAAATCAAATGTCCACAAACACTACTCCCTATATTCTCCTTCCCATAACCTATTTCCCTGATACCAACAGGATGCAATGCATGTATAGGAGCCATTCCCTGAGTGCTGGTTATTATAAAAAAAATTACCGCGAAGGGCTAGATGAAATTATACTCTCTTATTCGTTCTTATTTGCTTTGAGCAATGTTATCTTTCAAATTTTAATTTAAAAATAATACCAAAATAAAATGAAATCAAATAAAATTATTACTTATAGTGCTTGTTGTAGGCTACGTTTGCCTATATGCGTTTCATTGGTTCTTACACCTAATCTTGGACTCGATAAGTTTATTGAGGTAACTATATAAAGGCGAACAATATTCATGGCATTTCTTAAGAATTTGGTTGAAGTCTACCGGCGATTTGGTGTAAAAACAAATGAAATGCATACAGATAAACGTAAGTTAAATTGGGATCAAATCCTGAATAATACTTGAAATTGTTAAAAAAAAATAGAATAAAATAAAATAATTAAATAAATAAAATAAAATAAAACAAAAAACATTTAATAAACTAACAAATAATAAAAATAAAATAATAAAAAAATTTGTATAATTATTATTATTTTAAATGTTTAAGTTACATTGGCATTTGGTATATATTTACCTCTTTTGCCCCATTTTACGTTCTGTAGCGATGTGACCTTACGACTAATTTTCATACCCAGCAAATACACATGCAGCAGATTCAAGTTGTCGCACGTACTTGTTATTAGTCCAAACTGTTTTGATGCTGATATTAAAAAGATTTAAATAAAAATCTTACCTTCATGTTTTTTTTAATTGAAAAAAAAAATTTTTTTATTTAAAATATGCATTTTTAATTTGCGGATTTTTTTTGCAGATTTTGTGAAATTAAAGTGCCGATAATGGTGAGTTTTCCTAGTTTTGCCGATTTTTTGCAAAACTTATGTGACAGCCCTGCATACGAGTAGTTTTTGTTTTATTTTGTTTTCGATTTTTCCCCATTACCCATTATTTAATTTATGAAAGAATTTTTCATCGAATGCCATTGTTTTATATGTTAACATTTTCAAGAATGAAAAAAACAATAAGTCACTCTAATGTACATACATACATATCGTTACCTTAATTTGTAAAGGCCCTAACTCATATTTTTGGTTAGTTGTGATATTTAAACAGGCCATATATCGAAATATACGAAAATCTGGGCTTGTTAAAAAGAATACGACTTAAGGCTTTTCTATATTAAGGTAAAAATATATGTGTATGTATAGGTTTATTTATAAGTAAAATATAAAAAAATTATCCACAGTTTTTTTACTATAAACTTTTATATTTTTAGTTCAAATTTGGCAGCATAATCGTAAATTGATTAACCCTTCGTTTAATCGCAGGGTTTTAATTAGCTTATTTCCTGTTTTCCATAAGGGGAAAAATAAGATTCGCTCAAAAATGAATGAAATGGTTGACAACGGTGAATACAAGTTAGAAGAGATAATTCGACGCATTATAATGGGAATTACAATGGGTAAGTTGTGTATATGAAGGTTTTTAGGTTTTTTGAAAACTATTAGTTGAGCTTTTTGTTACTGTTATGATAATATTTTTTCTTAAGCAAAGTTTTGCTTTTATTTTTTTGGCTTAGGTTATATTTTTAATTTAATTTCCTAGAAGAAATTAGCGTTTTTCATTAATGTTAAAATAAATTTTATTTTTATTCTTATTATTGTGCATACACAACATACCTGAAAGCGGTATTATGCGTGTGTACAGATGTGTGTAACGCTCAAAAATAGTAGTCTGAGATCTATCTTCAAGTATAGCGATCGACTCAGAATCACTTTCTTTGTCTTTTTAGGCATAACCGTCCTTCCGTAAATTTGTCCGGCTGGGTGTCCATGTATTTTTGTGAGCACTCTAAAAGTCGCAATTTTGAAGATATTTTAAATTCCTATTGTTTATGTTGATGATCGGTAAATTTTTTGACATAGCACTCATTTAAATGTCGCAAATGTTACTTTACGATCACAAAATTTTGCGTATACATATTGTGACAATCTAAAATTTACCATAAATTGCGTTATATGCCCAATGTTGCTGAATGTTACTTACTTAGATGGATATTACATAATGTTTGTTTAATTAGCGGGACTCAGAATTGATCTACTTATAAGCGCTTCGATCTGCCACCAAGTTTCAAAATCTCCCTTTCACTTGATTCTTACATCGAAGTTTCAGTCTTCCTCTTCTGCATGATCCATCACCAGGCTTGCATTCAAATGACTTCCTAGCTGAAGCATTTTCTATCACTCTCACAACATGACCTAGTCAAATTAGACGTTGAATTTTGATACGTGTAACCATGTCAATGTCGGAAAATAGCTCATACAGCTCACGATATGACACTGGTATTCTTCGTCAATCGAGATTGGTCCATAGATTCTTCGGAGAATCTTCCTCTCGAAAACTCCAAGCCCTACCTCATCTGCTTTCGCAAGTACCTATGCTTTAAAACAATAAATTAGCACGAGTTGTATCAGTGTCTTGCAGTGAATGATTTTTGTTTGTCGGGAGGTGGCTTTACTTTTAAACTGCTTACTAAGTCCAAAGTAGCATTTTGAGGCCAATATTGTTCTTCTTTTTATCTTAAAACTGATGTTGCTTGTTTTGTTAATGGCGGTGCCGATGTGGATGAAATCGTTGACTATTTGAAAGTTGTAGTTTACAGCTTCCACTGTTTGCCCAAGTCTACTAAACATCTTGTGCGTTGATACAATCAACTTGGTTTTATCTGCATTTACTGCCAGACCTATTTTGGCTGATTCTTTCTCGACATTTTCAAAGGTAGAAGTTACTGCTCATAGTATTATCCTCATAATGTCGATATCGTCAGGGTAAGCGAGTATCATCTGCAGTTTTGTAAATAGTGTGCAAGTTTTATTTGCGTTTGGTATAACCTTTTCTAAGAGGATGTCAAAAAGATCACACAAGAGACTGTCACCTTGTCTGAAACCCCATTTGGTACTGAAAGGCTCAGATATATTCTTGCCTATCTTAACTGAGGATTGTGTATCAGTTAAAGTTATCCTTCAGAGTCGTACTACTTTCGCAGAGATACCAAACTCAGACATAGCTTGAAACACCCTTGAACGTATGGGGCTGTCGAAAGCGGCCATATAGTCAACAAATATAAGATATGTGTCAATTTGTCTTTCTTGGGCCTTTTCTTGCTGAAGAATATTTATTGAAAATTTTAATCCCATCGTTGCTTAATAACAATCGTCCAATAACCGTAGGAAAACAAAAGCCACAGTTTACTTTTAAACCAAAAAAGAAAAAAAATTTGCAAGACCATGATTTAAATGAGCTTAAAATAATAGTTTTCCAACCATCATCAGGGCGATTAGAAAAATGGTTGCGAAGTAATCGCTCTTGCACACACAATCTTTTAAATTCCAGCTGGGTCATTTTATTTAAAAATGCTGGATTAAATGTGAAGTGTTATTTTAACTTAACAAACTTTTTTAAGAAAAATAAAATTTTAAATAACAAATTATCTTGAAGAATTAGTACAATCAGTAATTTTTCCCAAAAATTGGTACAATTTAGTACACACATTTTTAATCAGTGCACTTAACGAAAAATAAGTACATGTGTTGATAAAATTAGTACGAATGGTCCCCCTACACATTTGTGAAATTTAGGGAAAATAGAGTAATATTTGATCCAGTTATAGCCCGGGAGGACATTTGTATGGGGGCTATATCGCCAAAATTTTTATATTTAAAATAATAACTAGTGATTTTAAGCAAAAATATATGTGAAAAATTTTGCAAGAACGGGTAATTATCGCGCTAGTTATGGCCCAAAATATTTATTTCGAGAGGAAATATGTATGAGTGCTTTGTGAAAAAATTTACCGATCATTACCACAAATAATAACCTTATCTGTGCCAAATTTAAATAAAATATCTCCCAAATCGCGACCTCAGCTTTGTTTACAATAATAAATGGACATCCAGCTCGTGTTTAAATCGACTCAGAATGTGGTTCTGAGCCGATTGGTATCCTTAAGGATGCGTCTCAGACCATTATTTTTGGGTGTTACAAATATCTGCACAAGCTTAGAGCCAAAAATAATTAATAAAGTTTTTTGATAACTTTAGTTTTTATGCAAAAAAAAAAAAACAACAAACAGTTATTTATAAATGTGGGTTCTTAAAAAAAATAATTTTTATACATCGATAACTATAAACTGACAACAGAAATGTTGCCGGAATCTAAATTTTTTGACAAAGTTTTGTTAGCTTTAAAGTGTTTGTTTTAAAACAACTTACATGTAAGTAATTAAATAATTCTTGTATAAATACGATTGAAAATAAAAAGAGAAAAATAAGTACCATAATTGAATTGCATTATTGCCAATTTCTTTAATTTGTAGTGTTTAATACTAATACTTCACTATGCTCACTATGCACTTAATTACCAAATGTGAAAACCGCCACTGTGTTATGACTTACTTGTTATAAAACATATTATGGGCACATATATACCTAATAACGCTTATCTGTATAAAAATACTTATAGAAACTACTATGGGCCAAGTTTTGGGAGCTGTCACTGAAGTTGATGAACAAGTACTTTATAGTTTTAAATTGTAAGTATTTAACGACTTTTAATATTTTCAAATACACATACCTGCCTGCTGTGTAAACCGAGTCGATTTAAAATCGAATAGTGTTCTGTAAATCGATTGATATGCTGAATTTAAATAAGTTTGTTTATTCGATTTTAAATTTACTCGGATTCGGTTTACAGAACAAGGATGTATATTTTGAATACATATGTACATACATTCATACAAAAGTGGTAAATTTTAGTAAGGGGTCACATGGAACAGTGTTGTAAAGACGTCCAAAAATTAAAAAAAAATTATAATATTGAAATTTTTCGGATAAAATATTTATATATACATATATATACATATATATATATATATATACATATAAAGGATATTATAGTTTTTAAGAAAGTTGTAACTACTTATAATATGTGCGAAATATTGCGAATATTATAAATCTTATAAATAAAAGAACAATTTTTTTTTTGTTAGTGACACCGCTTATAACTCAAGAACGGCTGGACCGATTTTAATGAAACTTGAAAAAAAGACATACCCGATATCTCGGAATGCGTTTTAGGCTAATTTGTTTTTGGAAATTCCGACTGGGCGTGGCTCCTTCCATTCAAATTGAACAGTTTTGGTATGAACTTAAGCCAAACTAAAAATCAAAAATTTGTATTAAAGGCAATTAGTTCAACAATAAATAAAAATTAGCACATTTGTAAAGATGTTTATAATGATAATATGCATAATTCAGCTGTGTATGGGTGGGTGAAAGTCTCCAAATTTTGTGTAGGTGTTTACAATGTTGATGTTTACGATTAAGCTGAGTTTGGGCGTGAAGAAAATAATAGGCGTGGCACCTCCTTTACAAGAAAAAATCTTTTACATATATATGTCAATAAATGTAACAGCTGAAATCTCCAAATATAGTATGAATATTTATTATGCTAATATGCATAATTAAGATAAGTATAGGCAGGAAGTTAATTATGGGTGTGGAACCTCTAATAGCATGGAAATAAAGTATCTCATTAACTGTGACAGCTAAGGTCTCCAAACTTTTTGGTGTGGTACCTTCCGCACAATTGGATTTTTTTTACATGTACTTCAATAATTCTTAAAGCTAGAGTCTCAAAATTGTCTATGGATATTTATGTTTGCTAATATACAAAATTGAGGTGAGTATACTTAGGAGAAATGGGAATAATGGCCATGGCATCTCCCGTACAACAAAAATACTTTCTTATATAAGTCTCAATAACTGTAAAAAACTTCAAAAAACGTGTTCATATTTTTCTTAAACCTGCTAAACGCAATTTAAATTATTAGTTTAAAAGTAACAGAAATAACCTAAAAATTACCATTAAAATGTTTATTCCTTTTTATATTCATATTTTTTCGAGACCTGTCGACCGCAATATCGAAATATAATTTGAGCCCCTTTTTATCTTTTTCGGTTCCGAAGGTACAAAATGGGTATAAGAGTTTCAAAATATGGTTTTTTACCCTGTCTCGCCTATAATGGTCTAATATTTCAAAAAAAGTACGAAAAATGCATTCATAACTTTGAAACCTGTCGAGCGTAAATTAAATTATAATTCTATTTTTTTTTTTAAGTTCAGAAGCTACAAAATTACCCAATACATATTTCAAGTCTTGCCCTAAGCATTTTGGCTATGCGATGATGAATCTGTCTGTAAGTTAGCAAGTCATTAACGCAACTTTTTTCTATACATTGTTTTGTAATCACATTAAACATTTAAAGAAATAAAAAAAAATATTTACAAGTGGCGGATAGGGCTACAAAATAATGAAGCCATTATAAACTGAACTGTTTGTGAAGTTTTTCTTGGTAATAGCTTCCCATAATAAAGGATGCGATTGACTACAGATTTCTATTTACGCTTTATCAGTAATTTTCAGTAATTATTAAGGAAACTAACAAAACATGTTTATAACGTTATTGACACGCTATTAAGGATAATATTATGTGAATTATGTGTGTTTAGGCAAAAAATTTGCTAGCTTTTTATATATATTGTTAGGCAATACGTGTTCGGAGATACTCAATGCTGGATATATTCAATAAAATGGCAAAAACGAGGCTTCCCACATGCACACATTCTTATTATATTATAAGTGCCTAGATCCCTGATTCCGAAACAGATAAAGAACTACATGATGTTGTAATTACATATACGATTCATGAACCGTGTGGCACCATCAACCCCCAAACATTATCCACGAAAATTGACTGCGGAAAATATCACTGGCAATGACGGTTATCCACTGTATCGGCGTTGATCGTCCAATGACAACGATCAAACTATTACAAAGCAAGTAAAAGGAAACGATTTTGTGATTGACAACAGTTGGACTGTGCAATATTTGCCACTTCTTTCCGAATCATTTAAGACACATTGCAATGTTGAATATTCTAATTCAGTGAAGTCGATCAAGTACATCTGCAAATATGTCACGAAAGGCAGCGATATGACTGTTTTTAGCATCCAAACCTCCAATGGCAACAATGAAATTACGCGCTATTAAGTTGGGCGATATGTGAACTGCAATCAGGTGGCTTGGCGTATATTCTCATTCCCTGTTCACGAATGTCATCCCACTGTTGCACATTTAAAAGTGCATCTGGAGAAAAGCCAACGAGTATATTTCACTGCGGCAAATGTTGTTCAACGTGCTGAAATACCTTCAACGACAACATTGACAAGTTTCTTTGCTGTTTGTCAAAGCGATCCGTTTGCACAAACTTTACTTTACTCGGAGATGCCACGGTATTACACTCGGAACGCTTCTTCAAAAAAATTTTAACGTCGAAAGAAAGGCACTATGGTTCCTGGGCATCCAGGTGTGCGTTCAAGTGATGCTTTTGGTCGCATTTATACAGTTCATTCGAAGAATGATGAATGTTTTTATTTGCGGTTGTTGCTGGTGAATGTTCGTTGTCCAACATCATTTGCAGCATTTCATGCTGCATGTCAAGAACTCAATTTGCTTAAAAACGATACTCATTGGGCTACGATAATCGCTGAGGCATATACGAACATTATTTGCTATTGTCATTATTTGCTATTGACATGCTTCCCGTCAAGTTCAAGTCACCTGTTGAACAAATACAAGGACAATGTGTCATTTTGCATCAATATCATGTCAGCTCGAGAAATCCAAATCTTGAAGTCAATGGGAAAATGCATTACCTTATTTACCTTATTACGAGAACTTCAATTTTGGTCTGGTACTGACTGGACTAATATCAGTTACATAATTTTAAGATTTGAATACATATTGTTAGTTCGCATTAGCGAAGATTCAATAATAATAATATGGAGAAAAAAAAAAATGCATAACCGGGTATTGCTCTTAATTGAAGACATGTGTTACCTTATTTGCGGCAGTTTGTTAGTCAGGTTAAGACTGCCAGCACCAGAACATGAAATGAATGAGCTACTAAATCGACAATTGTAGCGTGAACGTGAATACGATCGACATGAGCTGACCCAATTAGTTCAGACCAATATTTTCCTCTTAAACCTCCAACAGAAGGAAGTCTCTGATATATTATTGAATGCAATTAATGATGGAAATGGTGTTTTTTTTTCTTGGATGCCCCCGGTGGAACTGGGAAGACATTCGTCATGTCATTGATCTTAGCCACTATTCATGCGAGATCCAACATTGGTGGAGCGGTAGCTTCATTTGGAATAGCGGCCACATTGTAAGAAGGGTGCCGCACAGGTCACTTAGCGTTAAAACTTTCATTAAACCTTCAAAATATAGAGCAACCCACATGCAACATTGCGAAAAACTCCGCTATGTCCAAAGTTTTAGTAACGTGTAAAATCATTATCTGGGACGAATGCACAATGGCACACTAACGCGCAATAAAAGCTCTTAAAAGAACTCTAAAAGATTTGCGCAGTGACTCAAGATGTTTTGGAGGTGCAATGATTTTACTGTCTGCCAGTCATTCCAAGATCGACGGCGGCTGATCAAAAAAATGCTTGCGTTAAATCCTCAAGTCTGTGGCGTTTTCCAAAGATACTGCAGATGACAGAAAACATGAGAGTTACATTGCTTTACGATTTATCACCTCAAGAGTTCTCCAACTAATTGCTGATTATCGGTAATGGCCGTATTCCTGTCGACGAATCAAACGGATTGATTTCGTTTCCTCAAAATTTTTGTAATTTTATATCATCAAAAGAGCAGCTCATCCAGAAAGTATTCCCCAACATAATTGCTAAAGGGAAAAATTATGACTGGTTGAGGAGCTAAATATATAGAAGTAGATGATTTAATCTATTTAGTTCAGAATCAAATCGTTGGTACTCTGCATTCTTTTAAATCTATTGATTGTGCAACAAACAAAGATGAAGCCACCAACTATCTAACTAAAGTTTTAACCTCCTTGGATGTGTCTGGCTAACCACCACACAACTTAGAACTGAAGACTCGGTAGTTATCGTGCTTCGAAACTTTAACCAACCAAAACTTTGCAATGGAACGCGTTTGGTAATAACAAAACTTATATTCCATGTTATTCACGCAATTATACTTAGAGGAAAATTCAAAGGAGAAGAAGTTCTCATACTGATAATTTCGATGATACCAACCGATATGCCTTTTGAGTTTAAGCGAATTTAATTTCCTATTCGTCTTGCATTCGCAATGACGATTGACAAATCACAAGGACAATCTTTGAGTATTTGTGGATTTAATTTAGAAAATACATGTTTTTTCTCATGGCCAAATATACGTTGTATATTCACGTGTGGGCAAACCATCTGCTTTATTTGTACTTGCGCCTAATAACAAAACGAAAAGTTTCGTATATCACAAGGTCCTACGCTGAAGGGAATTAACCTAAACATAGCCCATGCACGAAAATACATAGCTTCCTTAACAGCTTTTACCTGAAACGCCTTATTTTTGGAATCTTTTTAAATTTTTCTTTTCTTTATAAATATATTCCAATGAACTATATAAACTTTGTACTTTGGACTAAATAAACTTTGTACACTTTTTAAAAAATCTATATATTCAATAATTGTTAGGTGGTACGAAGTTCACCGGGTCAGCTAGTAGGTTATATAAAAAAGTAATAATAAAGCCGTTTGATTGTGCGTTTTGTCACTTACATATGTTCTAGAAAGTGAAAAGAAGTAAGAAGCAATAATTATTCAAAAGTTTAAAGGTTGGTCAAACTTTCATAAAAACCTCAAAAACTCCTTTTTATACCCTTCACATAAGTGATAAGGGTATATATAAGTTTGTCATTCCGTTTGTAATTCCTTTATTATCCATTTGGGACCCCATAAAGTATATATATTCTGGATCCTTATAGATAGGGAAGCCGATTTAGCGATGTCCGTCTGTCCGTCTGACCGTCTGTCCGTGTTATGGTTGAAATCAACTTTCTGAAGCCCCCCGATATCGCTTAGACCCGAATGTGGTCTCAAACTGTCACAGATAGTCGCGAGAAAATCAGTATTGAAATTCAGCAAAATCGCCCGATAAATGACCGAGATATAAGCAAAAAACCACGACTACCTCGGTTTTTTGAGTCTACAACAACAACAAAGAACATACTTTTACATGTAATAATAAAAAAACAAAAAAACAACAAAAAAAGAAAAAAAACAGAATCAGTCATGTCTATATTATTGAAACACACCCAAAACAAAAATTTTATTAGTATTAGTGTTCATACATATAACAGCGTTGCCATACAAAGCTTAATTTAAACATTTTTAAAATCGCTCCTACGGCTTTCAGGGTTCTCCTACAAAGGTAAAATGTAAGACCGACCCGAATTATTTTTTCCATCCAAACATTTTTGTGGAACATACTTACCCTCTATCTCTAGCTCCTGACATGGTTGCCATACAAAATTTTAAAAAATAAGGTAAAAACCGCTATAACTTCCCCGGACTTGCCCGTAGAGGAAAAAAATGTATCACAGACCCCCATTAATTTCTACTCCCAAACATATTCCTAGAATATACTTACCCCCTATCTCCACGCCCTGAGGGGGTTGCCATACAAAATTTACAAAAATTATGTAAAAATGCTCACAACTTCTTCAGAGTTGGCCTTAGAGCAATAAAGTATACGACCGACCCCCATTAGTTTGCCCTCCCAAACATATTCCTAGAACATACTTACCCCCTATCTCCACGCCCTAAGGGGGTTGCCATACAAAATTTACAAAAATTATGTAAAAATGCTCACAACTTCTTTAGAGTTGGCCTTAGAGCAATAAAGTGTCCGACCGACCCCTATTAGTTTGCCCTCACAAACATATTCCTAGAACATAGTTACCCCCTATCTCCACGCCCTAATGGGGTTGCCATACAAAATTTACAAAAATGATAAAATGCCCACAACTTCTTCAGAGTTGGCCTTAGAGCAATAAAATGTACGACCGACCCCTATTAGTTTCTTTGCCCAAACATATTCCTGGAACATACTTACCCCCTATCTCCACACCCTAATGGGGTTGCCATATAAAACTTACAAAAATAATATTAAAATGCCCACAACTTCTTCAGAGTTGGCCTTAGAGCAATCAAGTGTACGACCGACCCCCATTAGTTTGCCCTCCCAAACATATTCCTAGAACATACTTACCCCCTATCTCCACGCCCTAATGGGGTTGCCATACAAAATTTACAAAAATAATAAAATGCCCACAACTTCTTCAGAGTTGGCCTTAGAGCAATAAAGTGTACGACTGGCCCCCATTCGTTTGCCCTCCCAAACATATTCCTAGAATGTACTTACCCTCTATCTCCACGTCCTAATGGGGTTGCCATACAAAATTTACAAAAATGAAAAAATGCCCACAACTTCTTCAGAGTTGGCCTTAGAGCAATAAAGTGTACGGCGGACCCCTATAATTTTGCCCCCGCAAACATATTCCTAGAACATAATTACCCCCTATCTCCACGCCCTAATGGGGTTGCCATACAAAATTTACAAAAATAATAAAATGCCCACAACTTCTTCAGAGTTGGCCTTAGAGCAATAAAGTGTACGACCGACCCCCATTCGTTTGCCCTCCCAAACATATTCCAAGAACATACTTACCCCCTATCTCCACGCCCTAATGGGGTTGCCATACAAAATTTACAAAAATGATAAAAAGCCCACAACTTCTTCAGAGTTGGCCTTAGAGCAATAAAGTGTATGACCGACCCCTATTAGTTTGCCCTCCCAAACATATGCCTACAACATACTTACCCCCTATCTCCACGCCCTAAGGGGGTTGCCATACAAAATTTACAAAAATTATGTAAAAATGCCCACAACTTCTTTAGAGTTGGCCTTAGAGCAATAAAGTGTCCGACCGACCCCTATTAGTTTGCCCTCCCAAACATATTCCTAGAACATACTTACCCCCTATCTCCTCGCCCTAATGGGGTTGCCATACAAAATTTACAAAAATGATAAAATGCCCACAACTTCTTCAGAGTTGGCCTTAGAGCAATAAAGTGTACGACCGACCCCTATTAGTTTCTTCGCCCAAACATATTCCTAGAGCATACTTACCCCCTATCTCCACACCCTAATGGGGTTGCCATATAAAATTTACAAAAATAATATTAAAATGCCCACAACTTCTTCAGAGTTGGCCTTAGAGCAATCAAGTGTACGACCGACCCCCATTAGGTTGCCCTCCCAAACATATTCTTAGAACATACTTACCCCCTATCTCCACGCCCTAATGGGGTTGCCATACAAAATTTACAAAAATGATAAAATGCCCACAACTTCTTCAGAGTTGGCCTTAGAGCAATAAAGTGTACGACTGACCCCTATTAGTTTGCCCTCCCAAACATATTCCTAGAACATACTTACCCCCTATCTCCACGCCCTAAGGGGGTTGCCATACAAAATTTAGAAAAATGATATGAAAATGCCCACAACTTCTTTAGAGTTGGCCTTAGAGCCTATTTAAAAATTAGAAATATTTCATAAGTAAAAAAAATGGTTAAAAATAAAAAAAGTTTGGGATTGCGAAAGGTCAATGTGAAGGGTATATAAGATTCGGCACAGCCGAATATAGCGCTCTTACTTGTTTTTATTATAAAAGAATGAATGCAGGCATGCATGTAGTAAAAAATAGAATTTTTTGGGGCTAGGCGCGACCTTGCCAAATATTCTGGTTCTTCAATGTCAGCTCAAATATTTAAAATATGTACATAATGGTTTTCCCGAAAGTTCCCGTCCCAAAAACTCCGGGGAAATTTGTGCATTTTTATTTATCGCTTTTTCTTTTTGTTTATTTATTTTGTTTTTGTTTCAAGCATAAATACCCATTCACAAACTTATTTATTTTATACAAAAACAATTTTTATGAAATTTTCAATACGTAATATCTCGGAAACTATAACAGCTATTGACTTCAAATGCTTCTCAAAAAGTAATTGGACATCAAGACTTAAGCTTTAAAGAAAAAAATTTTTGGGTGGGGGCAAAAAAAGGGGTAGCTTCCATACAAATTAACAATTTTTATGAAATTTTCAATACGTTATATCTCGGAAACTATAACAGCTATTGACATCAAATGTTTCTCAAAAAGTAATTGGACATCAAGACTTAAGTTCTAAAGAAAAAAATTTTTGGGTGGGGGCAAAAAAAGGGGTAGCTCCCATACAAATTAACAATTTTTATGAAATTTTCAATACGTAATATCTCGGAAACTATAACAGCTATTGACTTCAAATGTTTCTCAAAAAGTAATTGGACATCAAGACTTAAGCTTTAAAGAAAAAAATTTTTGGGTGGGGGCAAAAAAAGGGGTAGCTCCCATACAAATTAACAATTTTTATGAAATATTCAATACGTTATATCTCGGAAACTTTAACAGCTATTGACATCAAATGTTACTCAAAAAGTAATTGGACATCAAGACTTAAGTTTTAAAGAAAAAAATTTTTGGGTGGGGGCAAAAAAAGGGGTAGCTCCCATACAAATTAACAATTTTTATGAAATATTCAATACGTTATATCTCGGAAACTTTAACAGCTATTGACTTCAAATGTTTCTCAAAAAGTAATTGGACATCAAGACTTAAGCTTTAAAGAAAAAAATTTTTGGGGGGGGGCAAAAAAAGGGGTAGCTCCCATACAAATTAACAATTTTTATGAAATTTTCGATACACTATATCTCGGAAACTATAACAGATATTGACATCAAATGTTCTACAAACAGTAATTGGACATCAAGACTTACGCTTTAAAGAAAAAATTTATATAAGATTCGGCGCAGCCAAATATAGCGCTCTTACTTGTTATTTTTTGCATGTGAAGAAACTGAAATTTTTTGGTTTTTACCAATATAGGCCAAGTTTTTATTATTGTTAAGTTATTTTTGATTTGTTTGGCATATTTGTGTTACTGAATCTTCGCTTATTAAAACTATCAATAAACTATTCAAATCTTAAAACTAAGTAATTACTATTAGTTAGTAAAATAAAATGGTATCCCTTTTTTTCTGAAGAGTATGTCCACTATGCTGCAAGATGTTTCGAGCGACCGGATTTGGATGTGTTTCCAGCTTGTTTAAATACTTTCCCACATAGTTTGGGATTCCGAATTTAACTAGTGGAACTTGTAGTTTCTTGTTAAGGTTGCTGTTTTTAACATACCAAGGAGCATCAGTTATCATTTTAGGATTTTATTTTGACAGCGCACAGTAGGCTATTCGCGAGAAGGCAGTCTAAAATCTATAACTTTTGACTGGATTGGAATTTTTAAACGCATTTTTTTTACTAGGTGAGACTATTAGCTTTTGATTTAAGACATAAAACTTAAAAATCTACCGGTTAGAAAAATAGTTATGATTGGTTTAAAATGCATTTTAAGTTTTAGCTGATTTATGGTAAAAAAGTGAAGTATTAAAGCTTGTTAAAAACGTTCTCTTTGTACAAAGTCCTTAGTTTTGAGTTAAATATGCAACTTATACTTATCAAAAACTTAAATTTTGTAAGAAAGTGCCAACCTTTGTCCCTTTTTTCCAAGATTTGACGATATTGGACCATTATTAATTGGCAACTATGCTAGCAAGGTGTATATTTATCAGGGAGCCGCAATACTGAGAATTTTTGCCTCTCTTACTTTTTCGTTTTTTATATATTAAAATTAACAATACGGCTCAAATATTTTTAGAACCATAATGTCAAACTCCACATATGAAAAAGGTAGAAAGTTAGAAATTCTCTGCGTAATGCGGTCACGTTGACCTCTAACATGCAAGGTGTATTGATACAAGGTGATTGAAAGACGATCTAAGAGAGTCGCTCTCTTACTCTTCTCAGTTTTTTATATGGAGTTGGACATTAAAAAAAGAAATTCTCTCTCAATATATTTGTCAAACCTTATATAAAAACAAGGAAAAATTAAGAGAGATTTAAAATGTCCGTCCGCTACTGCGAGCACCCTGCATAGATACACCTTGCTAGTTTGTTTTTATTTGAATTACTTTTCTCTTCCTAAAGTACTCTTACTTCTCTTAGATTTGGTTTCTGTCAAGTTTTTTCATTGTGGGCTTCTAGTGTCTTTTTTGTTGAATTGGTTTGTTTAGTGATATGTAATCAGTTTTGCATGCTGCTAATTTTGTCTTAAGTCTTGCCCTTATTGCCCTCACATATAATTTATGACATATGTTGGACGCGCCCCCACTGCAGCTTAAACCTACGGATGAGTTTGTATGCCGAATAGTTAGGTTTTAATGCTAGAGTAAATTTGTCTTTATTGTAAATCTTTGAGTTTTTCAACCTTTTGGAGAAGCCAGGTATGTATATATGTCATGGACTTATAAATTTTTGTTGGTTCTTGATTTTGCTGTAGTTTTTAAGTTTACTTGTTTAAATAATTTATCAACGGTTTTATTAGAAAAGAAATTTTTCTTAAAAATACTTCTTATTTTTACTTTACTATTGCTGTTAAAAACTTTGTCGCATATATTCAAAACTCTTCTGATGAAATTTGTCGCGGTGTTTGTAATCATTCTTCTAGGAGATTTTGAATAAAAGTTAATCATTCTTTCTGATGAAGTTGGTTTTTGGTATTAATCCGGTTTTGGAACATCATCATGTCTAATTACTACTGCGTCTTAATATTCTAGTTTCTTGTCTTCTTACTTTTCAATCATAAATTGTATTTGCCGATTAAAAGAGTTCAAGACTTTCAACATATATTCTATTGTGTCTATTTTAATGATCTCAAACAGATCGTCTACATATTTGGTAAATTTAACCGGTTTTTTCTTCATCTTTTCAAGGGAGATTTTAAAAGGTTCCTCCATTACAAAATCTGCTATAATCTGAACTGAACGCTATCATCTGTAATTTTAAACATTTAATATCGTTTATTTTTTTTCATATATTTTATTGTTGAATCTTCGCTTAAGCGAACTAACAATAAGTATTCAAATCTTAAAACTAAGTAATTAATACTAGTCCAGTCAGTACCAGACTAAAATTTAAATTCTCACTAATTTAAAAGTTTTATCTAAGAGCAATAGTAGCCCTTCTTTTTAGGCGGGTGTGCCCACTATGTTGCAGGATGCTTCGAGCGAGCGGATTTGGATGTGTTTCCAGCTTATTTAAGTACTTTTCCACATAGTTAAGGATTTCGCATTTTACAAGTGGAACTTCTAGATCCTTGTGGATGTTGCTGTTTTTAATATACCAAGGAGCACCAGTTATCATTCTCAGAATTTTGTTTTGACGACGTTGTATTGTTTCTATGTTAGAGGAGGAAGCAGTGCCCTATAATTGTATACCGTAGCAACAAATTGGTTTTAAAATCAAATTGTAGAAAAGAAGTTTACAATCCATACGTAGCACAGAGTTTCTTCCCATTAGCCAGTAGATTTGAGCAGCTTTAAGTTTCATTTGAGTCAGCTTCGAATCTATATGAGGCTTCCATGTAAGGCGGCGATCTAGGTGAATACCAAGATATTTTGACTCGGTTCGTTGAGTCACCATATGGTTGTTGATAGTGATTGGGGAGCACGTTTCTTTGCGTAAAGTAAAAGTAACGTGGGTACATTTTTGTTCATTTATTTTATTCCCCATAACTTTGCCCATTTTTCAACTTGGATTACGTGTTGCTGCAGTTGGTTCGAAGCCCCTTTAGGGTCTTTATGAATACTAAGAAAAGCAGTATCATCAGCAAATGTCGACCTGTGTGTAAAACTATTGGTTGGCTTATCTGATATGTAAAGCAAGTACAGAACTGGACCTAGTATACTCCCTTGAGGTACACCAGCCTCTATTGGTTGAGAAGAACTTATTTAGTTTCCCTCTTTGATCATAAATTGTCGAGCGGTTATGTATTTTTCTAATAGGTTGAAAATATTAGCTGAAAGGTTTAGCTTTAGTTTATTTAACAGGCCTTCGTGCCATGCTTTATCGATTTGTCAATTGTCAATTACGGCTTCCAGGCGGCTAAAATTGGGCCCGGTTAGTTCGCTTGTTGGCACTTCTTGTTGTGTTGTAGGCTGGGTAGACTTACGTGAATTAGGCTGGTTAGACTTTAATGCGGCGGCGTAAGAAACTTGATTTGTAGTTGGTTGTGCCAATGGAGGCATATTTGTAGTTGGTATATTTAAAGGCTGGGGAGGGGCAGGAACTTTTTTCGGCTTAGTTGAGCGCTTAACTGAATTAAAAACAGGACAACCTTTATAGTTGGCAGTGTGGTTTCCCCCGCAGTTGCTGCATTTCTTCATCCTAGGATCATCTTTTGGCTTGTCACACTTGGTCGTATCGTGCAGAACACAAACAGAAGGCAACTTACAATAAGCTTTAGTGTGGCCATATTCCTGGCAGTTTAAGCACTGTACAGGCCCAGATCGCTTATGTGGCACTTCCACAGTAACTCGTTGGTGCATAATATATTTTAAATCATAGATGGGGTGAGTTTCACTTTTTTTCAATTTGATATCACCAGGATGAAGCTCCACTCTGAATAATGGTTGGGGGTGTTTTTCCCTGTTTCTCATATTGGATACCGTCCTAACCGTAAACCCTTTGCTTAACAAACTGGTCTTGATCTCATCTGGGTCAGCATTAGAATCAAGGCCTTTAATAGCTACCTGTAGGCCTTTTGCGGTCTTGAGTTGGTAGGTATAGAAGTTTTTGCTGAGTTTTTCGAGCTCCGAAACCGTAGCGCGGTAGGCGTTTTCATGGTTCACTTGAATTTTTGTCTCAAATGAAACATAAAAGTTATTTTTCCCAATCAAACCGACTAAAAACTTGACGAGATCATTTGAGTTTTTTTCCCTCAAATAAATGGGAGGTGGCTTAAAGGACTTTCTTTCACTAACGGGGTCCTCATTATCCTCTTGCAAAATTGCAAAACGATTTTGCGATGAGGTTGGCCTTTCATCGTCTTTTAAAGTTTTTGCAGGTGGAGATGCTTCTGCCGATTTAGGGCTTCTTCCCCTTTTAAGAATTGTCACGTAGCGGTCCATCCCTATCTGGATGTTAGGTGTCGGTGCAGAAATTAAGCTTGATGCGGCTTTAGCAGCTGCAGGTTCAATTCCAGAATTTGATAATGGTGACCGCGACAAAGATGGTACCTCAGAATTTTTTTTATAATTATTAAATAGAGATTGGGATAAATTAGTCCCTTGTTCAGTACATTTATTTAAGTGAGGCGCACTTGAACTAAGATTGTTTGTGATTATTTTTGGCCTTGCATTTAAATAATTTCTATTAAACTCAGGGTCTCTTATGTTCTCATTGCTAACACTTGTGGAGCTTAACACAATATAAGCACTTCGGCTATCAGGCCCACTGTCACTACGATTACTGTTACTCATTAACAGTTTATTTAAAATATCGTTTTTATTTAAGATAATTTGTTAAACGTATCGGTTTGTTAAAATAACTGTTAGGTTTTTTTTTTAATTTTGTTATATCCCTGAGGATGTTCTGCGAAGCAGGTCGCAATATTGGAGAAAAAATATAATAACGATTTCCCTATAACAACCTAGAATTAAAAATTTTTTTAGTTTTATTATAAAGTATAGAAACTTGTGACCTAAAGCCAAACTAAATATACCACACAAAAAAACTAAAAAATGGTCAACAATTTAATATTTCTATGGGCTAGAAGTTTTTTTAATTATGTTCCCGTACTGGTTAAGCTTATTGCGCCGAAATTTACCTAAAGAGTTGTTTAGTTTTTATAATTGCAACCCTTTGATAAAAGAATCGATTTTATTCTTTATACTACTGTTTGTGTTTTTCCAAAAGTCCTTATTTGTTGCACAGGGTTATCGATACGCCCTTTTCCTCGGCATCATACACTTTAACAATTCTCACATATAATACTTTAATATTCATTTAACATTCGAGTCTATATGTATAATTATTTTTCTATACAGCGTGACTGGAAATCTGGTTTACCACCTAATGCTGTCATGTGTAAATCTTGGTGCATTGCACCGTTTGTATTTTAAATATATCGCCGCTAAGAAGTACTTTCATAGATTTGTGTATGAGGTAATTGAAGACATATTGCGTGCCTGTTTTGGAAAGAAGAAAGTATACAAGTTGATTTACAAGGTGTCATTAAGTCAAATATCTTAAAATAAAGTACATAATTCGAAACATACAAACTTCATCTAAATCGGCTTTCATTAAATAAATACTTGCTATAATAATGACCAACAATTCCAAAGTTTGACACAAACCATAAGTGCAATAAATAATATTTTATCTGATAGAAATTAAAGTATTTATTTACGAACAATAGAACATGATTGATTGGACAAAAATCAAATACCTGCTACACAACTACAAAAGAATAAAAAACAAAACCTCATTGGACTACCTTGTCAATCCACTTTATATCTTCATAATAACCTATTTTAACATAAATGTTATTAAATTTTTATTAGTTGGTGCAAAGTCGATTAAAAAACGGAGAAAAAGAAACTTCAACTGAAGTCTTCGACAAATCAATTGATTCTTTTACAAAGTTTCCCAATATATTTATCGATCGAGCTATAGAAATCTATAAAGAGCAGAAATTTTCTCTTAACGATGTTATAGCGGAATCAAATTCTATTGTTGCAGCTGCAAGTATTCTTAATATGTTTTGCTAATTAATTTAAAATTTAAAATGTTTTTTTAAATAGTCTTTTGATACAACTGCAAACGCCTTATTGTCTACTCTTCTAATGTTAGCTATACATTCAGATGTGCAAGAACGTCTATATGAGGAAATCGTCAATGTGTTTCCTAATAAAGACTTTGAAATGGAAAATGATCATCTGGATCAATTACCATATTTGGATATGGTCATTAATGAAACTCTGCGGTTAGCTCCATCCATACCTGTGATGGGCCGTCATATAATAAAAGACTTACCATTGAGTAATGGTCTTGTATTACCAAAGGGTTTACAAGTTATAATTTGCATATTTCATATACATCGTCGGCAAGATATCTGGGGTTCAAATGCAGATAACTTTGATCCCGATCGTTTTCTACCCGAAAATATGATGGAAAGGCCCCCATACGCTTACCTACCATTTTCGAAGGGGATTCGTAATTGTATTGGTAGGTCTCAAAGCCATCTCTAAATTTATAACTTAATAAATTTTGAATTCTCTTTAAATAGGTTGGCGTTACGCTCTTTTTGCACTTAAAGTAATTACAGCTGGTGTAGTACGCAACTATAAACTGACTACTACCACCAAATATGAGGATATTAAATTTTCATTCAATTTATTGCTTAAAATATTAAATGAACCATTATTTAAGATTTATCGAAGAGAATGAGAAATATTCATTTTAGAAAGACGGTGTATTGATATTTCAAAATAATTTACAGCGGTTATTTAAA
Source organism: Melanophora roralis (assembly GCA_963583895.1). Taxonomy (NCBI): domain Eukaryota; kingdom Metazoa; phylum Arthropoda; class Insecta; order Diptera; family Rhinophoridae; genus Melanophora; species Melanophora roralis. Next base: position 87,756,295 of record OY757187.1, on the reverse strand, counting down.
TTGTATAACTAGTGCTTATAAAGAATTGCTTTGTAGTGTTACGTTGAATTTACAATATTTGTACATATATATAAATACATATAATCACCTAAAATCCAAATGGGCGTATCATCCATTTAAGAAAACTAAGAGCGTTATATCGGTCTAAAACCATCAAATGTGTCGGAAAACCCTTAAACCACAATTTCTTATTGATTAATGTTCAAGATGCACATTTTCCCTCTTTCTAAATGAAGTTTTTTTTCTTAATCTATAATTTTTTAAAGTAAGATACGGGTTTTTGGATTTAAGGTGATGATTTAGTTATTTTATATCGCCGACTCAATAAAAAAAAATATTTGCTAACATTTTCCAACAATATAAATGTACATATCGATCCTTTGGTGCAATACCGTAGTAACTCAAAATTTTAATTTTTTGAGCTGGGTATGCAGAAATTATCTTTGGGGAAATATATATCTAAAGAAAAAAAGATTATGATTCCACCTCTAATTGTTCAGATTCTACAGCTAAAAATGTCTTTATTGCCTCTAGGTATTTCCAACAATATTTATTTGCAATCTATTATATAAAGAAGGGGTGTATGTATGTATGTATGTTTGTATTTTATAGCTGGCCACACCAGTGGATCGATTTTTGTGAAATTTTTACAGGGTGTTACTTCAAGTCTGAAAGGAACAATAGGCTACTTTTTTTTTGGAAATTATTGCTGCTACGCCCACACTACGCCCATTTGTGTGGGAAGGTCAAGTAACAAAATTACCCAGAGCCATACTGCTCAAACGCGTGGAACTAAATACCTGAAATTTACAACACGTGTTAAGCTTTACATGTTTGTTTAAATGCACATGAGTTTTTAAACATTGGGCCCGTAAAGGGATAAAAAGGGGACAAAAAGGGAAAAATCGGTAACTTACTATCTCTTGATGTCTATAAGATAGAAACAAAATTTAAAAAGTTTAGCGTTTTCCTTAAGAAATAAACAGACTGGCATTTGGAGTTTTTTTTTAAATTTTGGTCCGAAAGGCCGAAAAGAATAATAAAAGCCATTATACTACTCTTTTGTTTAAAAGTAAAGAAAATTAACATTTTAAGGCATATATGATCGCTTATTTTAATAAATTTTTAAATGTCATAAATACATAAAAAATAATACATACAAATAAATATATATAATACAAATAAATAATAAAATGTAAAAAATCATATTAACTATGTAAATCTTAATTCTTGCAATTAAAATAAATTTCTATTACCCAGGTCTGCAACTTTTGGTGTGCAATTGTCACTTTCCATGGCTGCAGTAATGCGTTCGACAGGACTAAAAAAAATGTAAATATATCTCTTTGCAACTTTTTTGAAGTTTTGACCCTAAGGAGTATAAAAAGGGTTAAAATTATATATTGGTATTTTTCAGGAACTTTTTGTAACTACTTAACTAATAACTAATAACAATTGTGTATATGGAAGAAGGAAAAGTTGCTCCACATTATTTTCAATATTTCCTCTATTAAATTAGCAAGAACCAAAGGACTCGGTGTGCAATAAACGTAAAAGTATGTTGCTTATAATTTTTTTTTCAGGCACCAGGAGATATTAAAAAAATTTTTGTAAAGCCACAAATTTTGAATAAAATTAAAGATTTTTATTTAACTCAATAAAAACAAAAAAATTCTACAATAAAATTCCAGACGTAATAGATTTTGGCGTAGCAAAAGGTATATTCCCGGAGCTTATTGAGGCGCAAGCTTCTCTGGATTTATGTTCTGACCACTTACCGATAATTATCACTATATGCAGTCCTCACCAAATAGCAACTAGTGATTTTTTCTTATCTAAAAGAGTTAATTGGTTGAAATAAAAAAAATTTATCAGCTCTCACTGCTCGGAACACAGTCACTAAAAACTCCCCAAGAAATCGATGATTGCCTGAGTATCCTAAATGAAAACATTACAGAAGCCGTTGAACATGCTTCTTCAAAATAACGCCAGGTCAAATACAACAAAATTTTTTCTGTCGATGTTGAAGAGCTTTTATCTGAAAAAGGGAGAGCGCAAAGAGAATGGCAACAGCATAGATCGCCCTAACTTAAAACAAAGCTAAAAGAGTGTACAAATCGCTTAAAAATTTGCTGGAAGTACACAGAATTGCATCAATTAAGGATTATTTGGAAGGTCAAGACGCGACTCCTCAAAGAAATTATTTCCTATGGCTATCAGCCAGTCGTCTCAAAAGACCCGCAATCGCAAAACCACCACTGCGCAATCTAAGAGGATTATGAGCTAGAAATGATGAAGAAAAATGCGATCTGCTCGCAAGCTATTTAAGAAACGTGTTCACTCCCAATACATGCACTGACGTGAGGGAATTACCGCCTGTTGTTTTTAGACGTCCTATAGAAATACGTTTCCGATATTCGAATGTGGTAGAAGCTATTGCTAATCTTAATGATAAAAAAGCTCCTGGCGTTGATAAAATAAGCAACAACATGCTCATTGAGTTACCCTTTACAGCAAGAAGAATAATTGTTTTTATTTTTAATGCCATAATACGGCTTGAACATTTTCTACCAATATGGAAAGTGGCCCTAGTAAAGATGATTCCTAAGCCTGGCAAGCATCCTTCGAATGTAGAGTCTTATAGGACTATAAGTTTGTTACACACAATGTTCAAATTGTTTGAGAAATTGTTTAAAAAAAAGCTGACTCCGATCCTGAATAAAAAAACAACTGCATTTCAGATCACCAATTTGGCTTTAGAAGTCAACATAGCACAATAAAACAAGCTCACAGACTGGTGCAGGTTATAGGAAAAACTTTCGAGGAAAAAAAATATAGCTCCGCGCTTTTTATAGATGTCTCTCCAGCTTTCGATAAAGTATGGCATGAAGGCCTGTTAAACAAACTAAAGCTAAACCTTCCAGCTAATATTTTCAACCTGTTAGAAAAGTACATAACCAGTCGAGAATTTAAAATCAAAGAGGGAAACCAAATAAGTTGTTACCAACCAATGGGGGCTGGTGTACCTAAAGGGAGTATCCTAGGTCCAATTTTGTACTTGCTTTACACGGCAGATATGCCAACAAATAGTTTTACGCACACGTCTACGTTTGCTGACGATACCGCTTTTCTTAGTATTCATAAAGATCCTAAAGAGGCTTCGTGCCAATTGCAACAACACGTAACCCAAGTATAGAAATGGGCAAAATTATGGGGAATAAAAATTAATGAGCAAAAATGTACCCACGTAACTTTTATGTTACGTAAAGAAACGTGCTCCCTAATCACTATTAACAACCACATGGTGCCTCAACGAACTGAGACAAAATATCTTGGTGTGTGGTGAACATTTTTCATTTTCGCATTCGTGTCGCAAGTTGATTTTTTTACTATAAATTTTTACGAAAAATTTGATTCTTTTATAGATAATGTATCTTCATAGCTTTATTATTCGGTATTAATTTTAACACAGGAATTAGGGTTACCGGAAAACATAACTGTGACAGGTTTTATTCGATTATTAAAGTTTTCTTTTAAAATGTAGTAAAAATGACATGTTAATTCCATGCAACAGTTTGAAGATTTTTGGGTTTATAAAAACATGTAAGATGATCTCAATGTCTGTTTAAGCTCCGTGAGTCTTTCAAAGTTTCTATATTTTGTTAAACTAGCAAACAATGGAAAATTAACATATTTACAATTTTTATTAAATAATTTTTAAAATTGAAAGAAAAATGTTAATAACAAGATTCTGTTGAGAAAAATCGCAATGGGCAATGCACAATGTTGCATTCATTTCGTATGTAAATTTACTACAACTAATACGCGTGTATACAGCTCTGATTGCAAATAATTTGCTATTCGTTACAATCAAATGTACAACTTCCTTTTCTATCCAAACCTCGTGAGAGTAAGAAGTGATCTTTCTAAATTTTTTATAATTATTATCTTAATTTAAACTCCACAACTTAAAAAAAAAAAATTTGTTAAGTAAAACAAAAATCCACACGATTTTTGCGAGATATCTTTTCAAAATTCTTTTAAAAGAGACTTAAATAAATCTACAGAAAAAATTTATTTTACAATCATTAAAAACTTGTGTGAATAATTTTTTGGGTAAAATTATATAAAACTTTTTACAACCAAAAATCAAACAAATTGGCAAAGATTTTGAAAAAACCACTCCTAAGGATTCCGAATTACCGGATTGGCCTAAATTTTTTATTAAACCAAAACTTCACTTACAAAACTGGTAAGAGTTTTACACCACGTGTTTTTGTTCTTTCGAAAGTCAGTACAACCTTTATATTTTTTCATAGATTGTTTCACTTACAATCCAAACTAAGGCCATCGGTCATTTTACATCCTTGTGAAGCACAGGAATCCCCGTAAAATAACGACTTTAAAACCATTTAATTTTCTGTATACCAGATTGATCTGCATCGATGGTCTGGGGAATCCGTGTTTCTAAGGCAAACTATAGGTTTCAAGATTTCAACAAAAATATCAAGAAACATTCATTTATCAGGATCCCTGGAGCTGTATAAGACAACGTCGAGATTCTTACAACATTCAGTCAGCATCAATACCCAAACATCTTCATATCGCTACGTGAAACAACAACTTTAGAACACCATTTGAAATAACCCCACTTTTTACTACACGAAACGGATAGAAGACCTACAATTTTATTACTTAAAGAAATCTTTTATTTATTTTATGCAAGAAATATAAATTAAATTTTTCCTAAAATCTTAACATCTAGCAGAACCAGTGATCGAGGAGGCCTCATCGTTCAACTTAACTGGGGTGAGTGAAACCATACCTTTTTTTTACTATTTCTTGCATATATACATACATATATATAAGTCATTAACATTTATTTATTTAAGAACTGTTAAAAACAAACTATCAATGAATCTTATATATAAAAGAACAATTTTTTTTTTGTTAGTGACACCGCTTATAACTCAAGAACGGCTGGGCCGATTTTAATGAAACTTGAAAAAAAGACATACCCGATATCTGGGAATGCGTTTTAGGCTAATTTGTTTTTGGAAATTCCGACTGGGCGTGGCACCTCCCATACAAATTGAACAGTTTTTTGCACATATCTCAATACTTATTATAGCTGAAGTCTCAAAATTTGGTACAACTAAATTATTTATTGATGTGCATAATCGAGTTGTGTATGGGCGGAAACAAATAAATGGGCGTGGCACCTCCCATACAATGAAAATAGTTTTTTGTATATATTTCAACAACTGTAATAGTTGAAGTCTCCAAACTTTTTAAGGATATTAACAGTGCTAATATGCATAATTGAGCTTTTTATGGGCGGGAAAAAATAAATAGGCGTGGCACCTCCCATACAACGAAAATATTTTTTTGTATATATCTCAACAACTGTAATAGCTGAAGTCTCCGAACTTCGTACGGATGCTTATAGTGCTAATATGCACAATTAAGCTTTTTATGGGCGGGAAAAAATAAATAGGCGTGGCACCTCCCATACAACGAAAATAGTTTTTTGTACATATCTTAACAACTGTAATAGCTGAAGTCTCCAAACTTCGTACGGATGTTAATAGTGCTAATATGCAAAATTAAGCTTTGTACGTGCGGGAAAAAATAAATAGGCGTGGCACCTCCCATACAACGAAAATAGTCTTTTGTACATATCTCAACAATTGTAATAGCTGAAGTCTCCAAACTTCGTACGGATATTTATAGTGCTAATATGCAAAATTAAGCTTTGTACGTGCGGGAAAAAATAAATAGGCGTGGCACCTCCCATACAACGAAAATAGTTTTTTTTATGTATCTCAATAACTGTAATAGCTGCAGTCTCCAAACTTCGTACGGATGTTTATGTTGCCAATATGCATAATTAAACTTTTTATGGGCGGGAAAATATAAATAGGCGTGGCACCTCCCATACAACGAAAATAGTTTTTTGCATATATCTCAACAGCTGTAATAGCTGAAGTCTCCAAACTTCGTACGGATATTTATAGTGATAATATGCATAACTGAGCTTCGTATGGGCGGGAAAAAAGAAATGGGCGTCGCATCTCCCATACAACGAAAATAGTTTTTTGTACATATCTCAACAACTGTAATAGCTGAAGTCTCCAATCTTTGTACGGAAGTTTGTAGTGCTAATATGCATAGCTGAGCTTTATATGGGCAGTAAGAAATAAATGGGCGGGGCACCTCCCATACAACGAAAATAGTTTTTTGTATATATATCAATAACTGTATTGGCTGAAGACTCCAATTTTCGTACGGATGTTTATAGTGCTAATATGCATAATTGTGCTCTGTATGCATTCAACTAAAATTTTTTTATATATCTCAATAACAGTAACAGTTGAACTCTCAAAACTTTGTAAAGATGTTTATAATGGTAATATGCATAATTCAGATTTGTAAGGTTAAAGTCTCCAAATTTTGCGTAGGTGCTTACAATGTTAATGTAAACAATTAAGCTGAGTTTGGGCGTGAAAAAAATAATAGGCGTGGCACCGTCTTTACAAGAAAAAATCTTTTACATATATATGTCAATAAATGTAACAGCTGAAATCTCCAAATTTAATATGGGTATTTATTATGCTAATATGCATAACTAAGATGAGTATAGGCAGGAAGGGAACTATGGGTGTGGAACCTCTAATTGCAAGGAAATATTTATATGTGTATCTCATTAACTGTCACAGCTGTACTTCAATAATTCTTATAGCTAGAGTCTCAAAATTGTCTATGGATGTTTATGTTTGCTAAAATAGATAATTGTGGTGAGTATACTTAAGAGAAATGGGAATAATGGCCATGGCATCTCCCGTACAACAAAAATACTTTCTTATATAAGTCTCAATAACTGTAAAAAACTTCAAAAAACGTGTTCATATTTTTCTTAAACCAGTTGAACGCAATTTAAATTATTAGTTTTAAAGTAACAGAAATAACCTAAAAATTACCAACGAAATTACCTGTTGAACGCAATTTAAAAATATAACTTGAACCCTTTTTATATTTTTCAGTTCCGAAGGTACAAAATGGATATAAGCAGTTATAAAATATTTTTTACCCTGTCTCGCCTCTAATGGTCTAATATTTCAAAAAAAGTACGGAAAATGCATTCATAACTTTGAAACCTGTCGAGCGTAAATTAAATTATTATTCTATCTTTTTTTAGTTCAGAAGCTACAAAATTAACCAATACATAGTTCAAGCCTTGCCCTAAGCATTAAGGCTATGCAATGATGAATCTGTCTGTCAGATAGTCATTAACGCAATTTTTTTCTATACAATGTTTTGTAATTACAACAAACATTTAAAAAAATAAAAAATAAAATATTTACAAGTGGCGGATAGGGCTACAAAATAATGAAGCCATTATAAACTGAACTGTTTGTGAAGTTTTTCTTGGTAATAGCTTCCCATCATAAAAGATGCGATTGGCTACAGATTCCTATTCACGCTTTATCAGTAATTTTCAGTACTTATCAAAGAAACAAACAGAACATGTTTATACGTTATTGACACGCTATTAAGGATAATATTTTGTGAATTATGTGTGTTTAGGTAAAAATTTGTTTGCTGATTATATGTATTGTTAGGCAATACATGTTCGGAGATAATCGATGCTGGATGTGTTCAATAAAGTGGCAAAAACGAGGCTTGCCGCATGCACACTTTCTTATTTAGTTAGTCGAAAAATTTCGACCAGATCAGAAAGATGATATTAAAAGAGCTGAGATCCCTGATCCCGAAACAGATCAAGAACTACATGATGTTGCAATTACATATATGATTCATGGTCGACGGCAAGTGTTCCAAGCATTATCCATGAAAATTGACGGCGAAAACTATCACTGGCAATGACGGTTATCTACTGTATCGGCGTTGATTGCCCAATGACAACGATCAAACTATTACAAGGAAAGTAAAAGGAAACGATTTTGTGATTGACAACAGTTGGACTGCGCCATATTCGCCACTTCTTGCCAAATCATTAAAGACACATTGAAATGTTGAATATTCTAATTCAGTGAAGTTGATCAAGTACATCTGCAAATATGTCACGAAAGGCAGCGATATGGCTGTTTTTAGCATCAAAACCTCCAATGGCAACGATAAAATTGCGCGTTATTAGGTTGGGCGAAATGTGAATTGCAATCAGGCGGCTTGGCGTACATTTAGCAGTGCATCTCGAGAATTGCCAACGAGTATATTTCACTGCGGCAAATGTTGTTCAACGTGCTGAAATACCTCCAGTGACAACATTGACAAGTTTCTTTGCTGTTTGTCAAGGCGATCCGTTTGCACAAACTTTACTTTACTCGGAGATGCCACGGTATTACACTTGGAACGCTTTTTCAAAAAAAATTTTAACGTCGAAAGAAAGGCACTATGGTTCCTGGGCATCTGGATGTGCATTCAAGTGATGCTCTTGGTCGCATTTATACAGTTCATCTGAAGAATGATGAATGCTTTTATTTGCGGTTGTTGCTGGTGAATGTTTGTGGTCCAACATCATAGTCTGCCCAACATTTTGTGCTGCATGTCAAGAACTCAATTTGTTTGAAAACGATACTCATTGAGATACGACAATCGCTGAAGCATATACGAACATTATTTGCTATTGACATGCTTCCCGTCAAGTCCAAGTGACCTGTGGAACAAATACAAGGACAATGTGTCAGAAGAGATTTTACATCAAGCGTGTCAGGTAAATAAATCCAAATCTTGAAGTCAATGCGAAGATGCATAACCTTATTTACCTTATTATGAGAACTTCAATTTTGGTCTGGTACTGACTGGACTAATATCAATTACATAATTTTAGGATTTGAATACATATTGTTGATTCGCATTAGCAAAGGTCCAATAATAATAACATGGAGAAAAAAAAGATGCATAAACGGGCCTTGCTCTTAATTGAAGACATGTGTTACCTTATTTGCGGCAGTTTGTTAGTCAGGTTAGGACTGCCAGCACCAGAACATGAAATGAATGAGCTTCTAAATCGAGAATTGAAGCGTGAACGTGAATACGATCGACATGAGTTGAACCAATTAGTTCAAACTAATGTTTCCCTCTTAAACCTCCAACAGAAGGAAGTCTACGATATAATATTGAAGGCAGTTGATGATAGAAATGGTAGTTTTTATTTCTTGGATGCCCCCGGTGGAACTGAGAAGACATTCGTCATGTCATTGATTTTAGCCACTGTTCGTGCGAGATCCAACATTGCTGTAGCGGTAGTTTCATCTGGAATAGCGGCCACATTGTAAGAAGGATGCCGCACAGCTCACTTAGCGTTAAAATTGCCATTAAACCTTCAAAATATAGAGCAACCGACATGTAACATTGCGAAAAAATCCGCCATGTCCAAAGTTTTAGTAGTGTGTAAAATCATTATCTGGAACGAATGCACAATGGCACACAAACGCGCAATAGAAACTCTTAAAACAACACTAAGAGATCTGCGCAGTGACTCAAGATTTTTCGGAAGTGCAATGATTTTACTGCCTGGTGATTTCCGCTAAACACTGCCAGTCTTTCCAAGATCGACGGCTGCTGATCGAATAAGTGCTTGCGTAAATCCTCAGTTCTGTGGCGTTTTGCAAAGATACTGCAGTGGACAGAAAACATGAGACTTATATTGCTCAACGATTTATCAGCTCAAGATTTCTTCAACCAATTGTTGACTATCAGTAATGGCCTTATTCCAGTCGACGAATTAAACGGATTGATTTCATTTCCTCAAAATTTTTGTAATTTTGTATCGTCAAAAAAACAGCTCATCCAGAAAGTTTTTCCCAACATAATTGCTAATGGGAAAAACTATGACTGGTAGAGTGAACGGGCAATTTTAGCAGCTATAAATATAGATGTTGATGATTTAAACTATGTATATAGTTCAGAATCAAATCGTTTACACTCTGCATTATTTTAAATCAATTGATTGTGTAACAAACGAAGATGAAGCCACCAACTATCCAACTGAAGTTTTAAACTCCTTGGATGTGCCTGACTTACCACCGCACAACTTATAACTGAAGGTTGGCTCGGTAGTTATCGTCCTTCGAAATTTAAACCAACTAAAACTTTGCAATGGAACGCGCTTTGTAACAACAAAACTAATAGTCCATGATATTCACGAAATTATACTTAGAGGAAAATTCAAAGGTGAAGAAGTTCTTATACTGGAAATTCCGATTATACCAACCGATATGCCTCTTGAGTTTAAGATAATTCAATTTTCTATTCGTCTTGCATTCTCAATGACTATTAACAAATCACAAGGACAACCCTTGAGTATTTGAGGTCTTAGTTAAGAAAATACATGTTTTATCATAGCCAAATATACGTTGCATTTTCACGTGTGGGCAAACCATCTGCTTTATTTGTACTTGCGCCTGATAACAAAACAAAAAATGTCGTATATCACAAGGTACTGCACTGCAGGGAATTAACCTAAACATAACCCATGCACGAAAATACATAGTTTTCTTAACAGCTTTTACCTGAAACGCCTTATTTTTGTAATCTTTTTCAATTTTTGTTTTCTTTATAACTAATCGACTAAACAAACTTTGTACTCTTTTAAAAAAATCCATATATTCAATAACTGTTAGGTGGTACGAAGTTCACCGGGTCAGCTAGTTTGATATAAAAATGATCAATGAATGACGTCACATCAGCTTTCTTTAATTACGTTTATCGCTATCTCTTTAATTTTACTTTTTTTCGTTGGATAACTTCATTTATTGAAACATTTATATTTATTTTTTTGTAATATTGTTATTTTGCTTTCTTTTATTTTTCAATAATTTTTTTTAAAGATAAAAAAGCAAACAAAAAAAAACAAGAATAAGTAAAAAAAAAAACTAAAAGAAGAAAAGATAAGAAGAAGAATCGAAATGCAATATCACATTTAACTTTAAATTTATCACTAATTTTGTTTCTCATAGGTAAAGATATGTAGTAACTTCGTTGATTTTGATTCTTTCTTTCGTAATTTTAATTCAAAATTTACTCTCTTAATTATTTATTTTGTTGACATAAGTTATTTCGTAAATTTAAATTTTTATTTTGTCTTGTGATAAAACTTGTTGTTTTGAGTTCTATTCTCTTTCTGCAAAAGTAGAAACGAAGGTATAATCAGTGTTGCCACCAACGAAATGTTAAATTACACATGGATCAACCCAAAATTACACATGAAATTAAGAATTACACATGCTTTTTTTCAAGCGGTTTTTGTCCTAAATTTAATAACCCAGCAAAAGCTTGCTTTAAATTAGTTAAAATTCAAAAAACTCTTACTCATTAGCATTTTAACACATTATTTTAACATAACGATGACATTGGAGGCAGGTACTTACCATGCTCGCTTACAAAGAGGGAGTTAAATTAGTACTTACCATCCTCGATTACAAAGAGGGACTTAAATAAGCTATTACTTTATTGGCATTATAATAACCTTCTCCTGTTGCCCCCAGTTACTTATTGTTGCATTAAAAATGTTTTTCTGTGATGTTTTGGTTAAAGCTGGCTTAAAATATTAAGTTAGAATATGTTAAGAAATGGTCAAACTGAAACTATAAGTTTTAGATAAGAAATAACTCATTATTAACAACTGCTTAGTTATACAGACGGTATGTAATAGCAAAAGTAAAAATAAAAGTAAGAAATTTGTAATGACTAATTACTTCAAAATTTTTGTTGGAAACATATCCTTTTTTGTGTAAGAAAATAATGATTTACATTTTTTAAAATTTTATACCCTTAACACAGTGATAAGGGTATATATGAGTTTGTCATTCCATTTTTAATTTTTACAATATTTATTTTAGACCCCATTAAGTATAAATATTTTGGATTCTTATAGATAGGTAAGTCGATAAAGCCATGTCTGTCCATCTGTGTGTCTTTTAAAATCATGTTTTCAAACCTTAAAAAAGTCGCTCAGAAAATAATCAGAAATATACCTGATTTAATCGCTATTTAAAATCAGCAAAATCGGTTTACTATTGACTAAGATGCAAGCGAAACTCTAAAATAACCACAAAGCTTAGCACGGATACTTTAAAGATAGAGACCTAAATTAGGGGATAACTTTTTCATGTAGAAGCACAAATTTTGGGAAGTATTTTATCTAATCACAGCTATAGATGTCAAGTGTTCTACAACAAGTAATTTTAAAATAATACCTACATTTTGGAAAACAAATTAGAGCAAGGAGAGGAGCAACCCCCATTCAAATTAACAGTTCTTGTAAAATTTTTGATACGCTATATTTCGGAAACTATAACATCTATCGACTTCAAATGTTCCACAATAAGTAACTGGACAATAATGCATACTCTTTGGAAAAAATACGAATGAACAACTTTAATTAAACTTTTAATACGAAATAAGTTGAAAACTGTTGTCCTTAAACCTTCTACATGGTATTTCTATTATAGATATAAACGTTATTATTTTCTAAAGTTTTCTAGTTTTAAAACTAGAATAGCTATCCACTTTATTTTTATTATAATATTTGCATTACAAAATAACTCGGTCAGATCAGATGGCTATAAAAAGATCAATGTGAAGGGTATATTAGATTCGGCAAAGCGGTCTTACTTGTTTTTAAATACAAGTATCAAAAACTTTTAGTATATATAAAAAAATAATAATTATCAAAAATGATAAAATTTTAAATTACACATGAATTACACATGCAGCCAATTACACATGGGCTACACATGAAAGGAAAAATTACACATGAAATGTGTAATTACACCTAAGGTGGCAACACTGGGTATAATAGAACTAGCAAACAAAACAAAGATCAAATATGTTTTTTTTTTTTGTCATTTGTTTACATTTATTATTTTTTTGTTAAGTATATCTTTGTTGTAATTGTATATTAATAATTACATTTGCTTTATTATCTTTAAAAAGGTAAAGTTAGGACCGTAAACGTTAACGTTAAAAAACCCGATTTTTTTGTAGATTATAATATTATATCTATAGTGTGGGTATATTTTACTTATAATATAATGTCATTAAGCATTTTTTGTTTTCCTTGAATTAATGAATAATAAAATGCTTAATATGAGTGCCTAAAATCGTTAGTATGTTTTCATTGTGGACTGATTAGTTAGAGGGTATTGAAGCTTGTTTGTGGGATCTTAGATACACTGTAAAATGTGTTACGATTTATTCTCTTGTGGTGATAATTTTTTTTATTAATAATCGCTGACGATCTGTGTGTAATAGTTTTTGGAAATATGACTAGGTGGGTACAAATTTATAGCATGCAAGAAATAATTTTGTTCTCTGCAAATTGCCTATACGCACATGCGTAGATATGTATAGGCCTATGACAAATGTACATAACGTTACTAAACTTAGGAAAAAACACGATCTCTCAGCTCAAATCAATACTTATGACCATATATGGTAATAAATTATTAAATTTCTTGCTCTACTTACTTTCAAATGTACTTCTGTCTTTTTTATTACTGCAGAAAAAAAAAGAGAAAAGAAACCTTAAGGTAACAACAAGCCAAAAATTGGCAAACCAATATTTGATTAAATTGTTTAAAGTCAGAAGCTTGTGAGATTTCAAACAAAAAAGTTTAAAACATAAGAAAAAGTTCAAATATTAATAATTTAGGCCTAGTGATGGCAAGTGAACTGTACATAATTAAAAGTAAAATATTCTTTAAGCAAAAGACTTTAATAACTCAATAGAAAAATTGTAGAGTTTATTACCAAAAGGAAAAAAAATATATAAAAAAAAAGGCCAAATTTTTAAATCGAAAATAACGAAGAAACTTTTGAAAAGCTAAATAACTTTTAACTGGTGCAGTTAAGTCAAACAAAAACGTGACTCGGCAGAGAGTGCATATACATTTCTACTTTTAATCATCCTCCTAACCAAGAAAAATTGTACACTGGTCCATCTTCAGCTTACAAATTTAGAGCAAGGTCTACCTGATATTCATCCTCATCCTACAGGCTATTGGTTTCAACAAATTTACCTTCAACAACAGGTTTTTTTTTACGTATAAAAAATTAACTTACCTTAAGAGTTTTTTTTATTGTTATGCAAAAATACTGAAATAAATTGTTAATAATTCCATAAAAGTAATCCCTAAACTCTATGGCTCATTTGAAATAACTAATAAATAATTCAAATCAAGCTCCAAACTTACATAACCACAACGTTAGATTTGGTTCCCTGCAAAAGTAATTAAATTGTAATACATTTTTTTTCCCTATTTTTCCACTTTAAAAAGAAACACCCTTTAAAAGCCTATTTCATTAATAAAATTGCAAAAAATTTATACATATACATAATTTAATTCAAGAAATACAAAGTTGAAATTGTTGCAATCAAACATGTATATTTTTAAGTAAATTTTAATTAACGAAGAGCAAAAAGTATTTTATTTATTAAGAGAAAATCATAAAACTTAAACCTAATACTGTAGCCTAAAATTGTGCATTTGAGCCTAATGAATTAAATATAAAACACGTGTTCCTATAATTTTTGCTAGCAGGGTACATTAGATACCTTCTTTTAATTCTTATTTAAATTAACTCTTTAACAATTCTATCACTAGCCTACATTAAGAGAAAATTGTACAACAAGAAAAAAAAACACAATTCTCTCTTAATCAACAACAGAGAATATAAGACAATAATTATCATCACTTGCTGGGCCCATCAACTGAATTCAAGATATCATCAACTGCTGCTGTATCGTGAGTAATTATTTCATTCCATATATTTTGTGCTTTTTTTTTGTGTTTAATATTCTCTCGGTTTCCTCAAATTATATTTTGTTCGTTTATCACAGTTCTTTTTCAAATTGTCCCCATTGTTTCACTTATAAGCATTAAATTTAATTCATTAAAGTTTGAATTTTTTTTACTATGCTCTCTTTATATATTATTGTATAGTAGTCTTTATGTATTTAATCATTTTTGTTTACATTATATATATATTTTCTTAATAAACTCTTGTAATTAATTTCGTAAGATGCATTTGTAAGTTTATTTAAATGGGAAGGACAGCTAAGAAAAGTAGTTACAATATGTTAGTGTAAATTTTGATGCTTTCGGGACAGAAATACAAAAATAAAAGGGTAAGTAATCTGTCAAGGTGTCGACTATCAGTCAAATGGGTGGGAATATACCCTTCCTAGCATCATACCTCGCTAGAATTTTGAATGATATAGAAATTATTTTTTTCTTTTAATACTCTTTGGTAAATATAGGCATTAGGAGTATTTATGTGTTTTGCGCTACCACACAGGGTTAAGAACCAATCTGCCAATTTAAGCTAGTCGGGAGAACTTTTATGTGCCTATTTAACTAAGTGTTGGTTTTTTTTGAATAATTTAAGAAAAAAGAAAAAACAAATCCATTTTACTTATTCTTTTCAAAAGATAAGCATTTAGCGCATAACATATATGGCGCCCAACGATAAAGGCCCGTATTTGGCAAGCATATTTTTAATATTTTTCCAGCGGTAAGCTAACGTTACCAACCTTGAGCCAAATTTACGGTCTATGTAGGTCATTCAAGTGATCTATGCATATTAATTGTTTTTATATCAGTTACATTTCTCTAAAGTATTTTAATATTGCATATTTTTTCATAAATAATTTGTGGACATACTCAAGGTACCACAATAGAATACCACCTTTTGCATTTGTTTTATTTTACAAGTCCTAGATATCTCACTTACACAAATCTGTATCTAGAAGCGGTAGAGTAAAGTAGCTGCAAGATCTCTCGAGAGTCCAAACTCTGGAACAGATTTTGGAGTTTTGTTGCATCGGAGATCAGTATTATTAGTGAATAAAAGCCAACCTTGCTTTCGAGTCCTTTTCTAAATGTTATAATAAAACTGGAATTGCAGCAGAAAGCAAGATACAATGCAATTATAAAGTACTGAAGAAAATTTCGTTTAGCATTAAAAATTTACCTGACTAGTTTACTAACTACCTTATTAGCCTTATCCTTCCCAGAAAAAATTAAGAAAATTATTTTTTGATATCATAACATTTTTTTATTAATTGGTTTTCCCCCTGTTTGTTTTTGCTCACATCAAAAATAATATTACGTACCAAAAGTTAAGTTTAGTTTAGTTGGAAAATTTTTTTTTATTAATAAGACTTCCTTTAACAATTTAATTTAAACAAAATGAACACGCGTTCACAAGAAAGTATCCGTTCCAGGAATCGTAGTAGAACTTCTTTAGGATCGGCCAATAATATTTCAATAGAAATACAGGATCGTCCAACTGGTACTATACCTCGTATAGTACATTCCCCTCTCGCAAAGAACGTACGCGATGAATCGCAGCAAGTTCCTATAGGTCAAGGATTCAGTAATGTAACCTCAAATATTGACAGTCAACATATCACCGGAATGAGTAATCTACACTCCCAGCCCCCGGTTTTAGAAGGTCAGGGGCATAATCGTTCTCAAAATGACAATAACCAGCCTGGAGCAAGTTCAGATGGTTCGAATGTACTTTCTGCTACACCTTTAGATACCTTGATGTTGTTGATGGAACAGTCCATGCAGGCCACAAGAGAAGAGTTCAGAAGGGAACTTTCCTCTGTTAGAAGCAGCATTGCACAAATGGGCAGTGCAAGTAACATTGGCTCCATTGGTCAGGCAAATTCTCAACCTAATGCAGGCTTTTCAGATACCCCTGGTAACAGTTTAAATAGATCTCCTTACGTAAATACTGTCCCCAATAATTCAGGTATACAATTAGAGAAATGGAAAATCACATACAATGGAGATGCTTCAGTGTCTGACTTTTTATTTAAAGTTGAAACATTAAGGTATCGTACGCGGTGTCCTGAAGAGTACCTTATGCCCAACTTCCACGTGCTTTTAGAGGGAAAGGCAGAGCAGTGGTATTGGCTTTTCATGAGGCAAAATCGCGAAGTGACCTACCCCATAATTAGACATGCGTTGACAAAAGAATTTGGGTACTTAGAATCCGAACATGACATCTTGTTAAAAATTTCTATGCGAAAGCAACGACCTAAGGAGCCATATGACGAATTCCATACAGCACTCGTGTCGATGAATTTGAGATTACAGAACCCTTTATCGGACTCAGCGTTAGTGGACATTATGAAACGCAATTTACAGCCGAATTTGAGGTTTTTACTATTTAGCTCTGATTCTAGAACCCTTAACGATTTTAGGGACAATGCACGAAAAGCTGAGAAGGTCCTTCAGGAAAATAAGTACCAAGCCCCAAATTTAGGTCCTGTCCGTAGTGTAAATGAACTTGAGTCTAAAAATTTTGATGAGGATAATCCTGAAACACCTGATCCCCAGCTTGAGGCACTAAATATTTCTAGGGATAGGAAATATGACTATTCCAACATAAAGTGTTGGAATTGCTTGTATTACGGTCATTCTTACATATACTGTGAAAAGGACATTGCGGAGCGTTTTTGTTTCAAGTGCGGACTAAAAGGCGTATTAACACCTTCGTGCCCGAAGGGACATATGTTGCAGGGAAACAAAACTGCGGGCGAAATGGCTACCGGGGACTTTCGTCCGGCCCACAAAACCCCGAGTTCAAGATAGAACCAGGCTTCCAGGAAGTCAATACTGTTTTTAATTTCAATGAGGATGAGGCAGGTGAACATAGTTCTCAGGAATATAAGTCTAGTAGAGTTTTAGAAAATATTTCAGCACAAACAGAATTGGTCATTGATACTAGCTTTAAGAAAAAATTACTGAATAATATTGGGTGTAGAATGTATCCCCTTGGAAAACCATCTCTGAAAATACTAAAGTGTAGGCAGCGGTTTAGAAAGCGTAAATATTATCGGAAAATGTTAGAGTCGGCAATTATGCATGACTCGGATGATAGGCCGTTTGTGAAGGTAAAAATTTTAAATGACTCAATAATCGGATTACTGGACTCAGGGGCTAATATTTCAGCTCTTGGAGCAAATGGCCAGGAATTTTTGGAACGTAATAATATACCTTATAACCAAATTGAATCGTCATTATCTGTTGCAAATGGCACAAAACAAAATATAATAGGATTTTGTAAATTGCCTGTTGAATTTAAGGGGGTTGTTAGGGACATTTTATTTTATATAGTTCCCACACTGAAACAAAAGGCTTATTTTGGCACAAATTTTTGGCGAGAATTCGCATTGGCTCCCGAAATAATTTCCTCAATTTCTTCGCTGCAAGCTGAACCCTCCTGTCATGACAGTATATTTTTAAAATTGCATGAACTATCTCAGGAACAGAAACTTATTTTGGAGAAAGTTATTTTAGAGTTTCCCTCATATGAGAAGATGGGACTAGGTTGTACGGACTTATTGGAACATACTATAGACACTGGAGATGCAGTCCCAATTAAATGTAGGCACTATCCGTTATCACCACCCCGACAGGAAGAAGCATATAAGGAAATAGACCGCCTGTTAGAAATGGGAGTGATAGAGGAATCCAACTCGCCCTGGTGTTCGCCAGTTGTCTTGGTGCGGAAACCAGGAAAGGTTCGCCTTTGTATAGATTCCCGAAAACTCAATGCTGTGACGAAAAAGGACTCCTACCCCCTTCCGCACATAAACGGGCTTTTAAGTAGGTTAAAAGACACGTTTTTCATAACCGGCATAGATTTGAAGGATGCATTTTTACAGATCCCTTTGACAGAAAGTTCTAAAGAAAAGACTGCTTTTGTCGTTCCCGGAAAACCCTTATACCATTTTAAGTACATGCCGTTCGGATTGTGCAATGGCCCCCAGACCATGAGCAGGCTTATGGATAAGGTGATACCCTCACGGCTACGGGAAAATGTATTTATCTACTTGGACGACCTCCTCGTCTGTAGTTCAGATTTTCAGTCCCATATGGATCTCTTGAGAGATGTCGCGAAATGCCTTAAAACTGCAAAGCTTACGATTAACGTGGCAAAGAGTAAATTCTGTCAGAAGGAAATGCGTTATTTAGGCTATATTGTGGGGAATGGTATTTTGAAAGTAGATCCCGAGAAAGTTCAGGCAGTAAATAATTTTAGTATTCCTAAAACACCTAGACAAGTGCGTCGCTTTATTGGTATGGCCAATTGGTACAGAGCGTTTATAGGCAATTTCGCTGATCTGGCAGGACCTCTTACGGATTCTTTAAAGAAAACTGGAAAACCATTTTTCTTGACCGAGGATGCAAAACGTTCATTTAAAAAACTTAAAACTGCTTTGTCTTCTGCTCCAGTTTTGGTACAGCCACAGTTCAATCGCGAGTTTATAATTCAATGCGATGCCTCACGGGTTGGAGCAGGAGGCGTTTTATTTCAGTACGATGACTCTGGTAATGAACATCCAATTGCTTTTGTTTCCCAGAAGCTAAACAAAGCTCAGAGAAATTATACTGTCACTGAGCTCGAGTGTTTGGCAGCCATTATTTGTGTTAAGCGATTTAGGCCTTATATTGAAGGCCTACCTTTTAGGATAATAACCGACCACTCATCCTTAAAGTGGCTTATGTCCCAAAAGGACCTAAGTGGGCGATTGGCACGGTGGAGTCTTGAGCTTCAGCGTTATGATTTTAAGATCGAACACCGAAAAGGCTCAATGAACGTCGTCCCGGACTGTTTGTCGCGTATGAACGTGGAGGAATTATTACTATCTGAAATACCTCTGGAGATTGATGTGACCTCTCCTGAATTTAGTGCTAGGGAATATGACAGCCTGAGAAAATTTGTTACGGAGAACAATGAACTACTACCGGATTTAACTTTATTGGACAATTTAGTTTACAAACGTGTCAAATTTCGAGGGGAAAGTGTAGATAAGGAGGACAAATTGTGGCGACTTTGGATTCCAAAATCCTTAGCTGATAGTGTAATAAAAGCCACACACGATTCAGTAGTGTCGTGTCATGGTGGATTTGGTAAAACACTAGCTCGCTTACGACAAAAGTATTATTGGCCATCAATGGCAACTGACGTAAGAAACTATGTCAGTAACTGTGACATTTGCAAGGAGGTAAAATCTTCTAATCAGATTTCACGGCCACTTATGGGTACGCAGTTTATTACGCAAAGAGCCTTCGAGAGGCTGTACTGCGATTTTCTAGGCCCCTATCCACTAACTAAATCGAAAAATTCTTTTATTTTTATCTGCTTAGACCACCTGACAAAATACGTATTCTTAAAGCCACTTAGGGCGGCGACAACTGCAAACGTGATTTTATACCTTCAATCTGAAATTTTTCCTACATTTGGTGTACCTAGATTCATACACAGTGATAACGGAAAACAATTTGTTTCGAATGAAATGGAAAATTTTTTTAAATTGTATGAAATTAATCATGTAAAAACTGGATTCTACGCCCCACAGCCTAATGCGTCAGAACGCGCCAATAGAGAAATAATTACCAAAATCAGATGTTTCTTAAAGAGCCATAAAGACCATAGCAACTGGGATAAATTTATACCTCAAATTACTTCTATTCTTAGGAGTGACTATCACTCTTCTATAAAATGTTCCCCTTATTATGCAACATTTGGGCAAAACATGGTGCAGCATGGTTCGGCCTATAAAATCTTAGAAAATTTAGGATGTCTAAATGGTGAGGATATACCCGTTTCAATTAAGGCAGGTAAACTACAGGCCGTAAGAAATAAACTAGAACAAAACTTAGTTACGGCTCACGAGAGGGCATCTAAAACATATAATTTACGAGCGCGACCAATTCACTTTACTGACGGACAAGTTTTGTTCCGTAAAAATCACGTTTTGAGCAATTTATCTAAGGTCATATGTAAAAAGTTTATGCCAAAATATATAAAATGTAGAATTCGTAAGAAAATTGGAAATAATTTGTATGACATAGAAGACCTCAAAGGAGTGTACGTAGGTAGGTACCAGACTTCAGATCTTAAACTCTGAATAATTTTCCCATTTGGTTAACCTGCTTATCAGCTTACTATTTTCTTTTCCCGGCTATCGTGGGTCGTGCCACACGCTTTTTTTCATTGAGAAAAATCATTTTCTGTTCGTCTTCAAATTTTTACAAATTGTCAGAGCGAAGCAGATTTGTTACGATTTATTCTCTTGTGGTGATAATTTTTTTTATTAATAATCGCTGACGATCTGTGTGTAATAGTTTTTGGAAATATGACTAGGTGGGTACAAATTTATAGCATGCAAGAAATAATTTTGTTCTCTGCAAATTGCCTATACGCACATGCGTAGATATGTATAGGCCTATGACAAATGTACATAACGTTACTAAACTTAGGAAAAAACACGATCTCTCAGCTCAAATCAATACTTATGACCATATATGGTAATAAATTATTAAATTTCTTGCTCTACTTACTTTCAAATGTACTTCTGTCTTTTTTATTACTGCAGAAAAAAAAAGAGAAAAGAAACCTTAAGGTAACAACAAGCCAAAAATTGGCAAACCAATATTTGATTAAATTGTTTAAAGTCAGAAGCTTGTGAGATTTCAAACAAAAAAGTTTAAAACATAAGAAAAAGTTCAAATATTAATAATTTAGGCCTAGTGATGGCAAGTGAACTGTACATAATTAAAAGTAAAATATTCTTTAAGCAAAAGACTTTAATAACTCAATAGAAAAATTGTAGAGTTTATTACCAAAAGGAAAAAAAATATATAAAAAAAAAGGCCAAATTTTTAAATCGAAAATAACGAAGAAACTTTTGAAAAGCTAAATAACTTTTAACTGGTGCAGTTAAGTCAAACAAAAACGTGACTCGGCAGAGAGTGCATATACATTTCTACTTTTAATCATCCTCCTAACCAAGAAAAATTGTACACTGGTCCATCTTCAGCTTACAAATTTAGAGCAAGGTCTACCTGATATTCATCCTCATCCTACAGGCTATTGGTTTCAACAAATTTACCTTCAACAACAGGTTTTTTTTTTACGTATAAAAAATTAACTTACCTTAAGAGTTTTTTTTATTGTTATGCAAAAATACTGAAATAAATTGTTAATAATTCCATAAAA
Organism: Melanophora roralis; assembly: GCA_963583895.1. Lineage (NCBI taxonomy): Eukaryota > Metazoa > Arthropoda > Insecta > Diptera > Rhinophoridae > Melanophora > Melanophora roralis. The sequence continues at coordinate 87,734,245 of OY757187.1, read as the reverse complement.
GTAATCCCTAAACTCTATGGCTCATTTGAAATAACTAATAAATAATTCAAATCAAGCTCCAAACTTACATAACCACAACGTTAGATTTGGTTCCCTGCAAAAGTAATTAAATTGTAATACATTTTTTTTCCCTATTTTTCCACTTTAAAAAGAAACACCCTTTAAAAGCCTATTTCATTAATAAAATTGCAAAAAATTTATACATATACATAATTTAATTCAAGAAATACAAAGTTGAAATTGTTGCAATCAAACATGTATATTTTTAAGTAAATTTTAATTAACGAAGAGCAAAAAGTATTTTATTTATTAAGAGAAAATCATAAAACTTAAACCTAATACTGTAGCCTAAAATTGTGCATTTGAGCCTAATGAATTAAATATAAAACACGTGTTCCTATAATTTTTGCTAGCAGGGTACATTAGATACCTTCTTTTAATTCTTATTTAAATTAACTCTTTAACAATTCTATCACTAGCCTACATTAAGAGAAAATTGTACAACAAGAAAAAAAAACACAATTCTCTCTTAATCAACAACAGAGAATATAAGACAATAATTATCATCACTTGCTGGGCCCATCAACTGAATTCAAGATATCATCAACTGCTGCTGTATCGTGAGTAATTATTTCATTCCATATATTTTGTGCTTTTTTTTTGTGTTTAATATTCTCTCGGTTTCCTCAAATTATATTTTGTTCGTTTATCACAGTTCTTTTTCAAATTGTCCCCATTGTTTCACTTATAAGCATTAAATTTAATTCATTAAAGTTTGAATTTTTTTTACTATGCTCTCTTTATATATTATTGTATAGTAGTCTTTATGTATTTAATCATTTTTGTTTACATTATATATATATTTTCTTAATAAACTCTTGTAATTAATTTCGTAAGATGCATTTGTAAGTTTATTTAAATGGGAAGGACAGCTAAGAAAAGTAGTTACAATATGTTAGTGTAAATTTTGATGCTTTCGGGACAGAAATACAAAAATAAAAGGGTAAGTAATCTGTCAAGGTGTCGACTATCAGTCAAATGGGTGGGAATATACCCTTCCTAGCATCATACCTCGCTAGAATTTTGAATGATATAGAAATTATTTTTTTCTTTTAATACTCTTTGGTAAATATAGGCATTAGGAGTATTTATGTGTTTTGCGCTACCACACAGGGTTAAGAACCAATCTGCCAATTTAAGCTAGTCGGGAGAACTTTTATGTGCCTATTTAACTAAGTGTTGGTTTTTTTTGAATAATTTAAGAAAAAAGAAAAAACAAATCCATTTTACTTATTCTTTTCAAAAGATAAGCATTTAGCGCATAACAAATGCACTACTAAGATCATGGATGGGTGGGTTTTGAAGTGCCTTTCCCTTAACACCAGGGAAATAACCATAGCACTGTATGCAATACCATTTAGCAGACCAAATTTTAGCGTTAAAATGGGGCTTTGTTTTTTTTTTGTTTACGCTACTACGATCCATTTAAAATAGTATATATTTTTTTTTGTAAATAAACCGGGAGTCTTCATAAGATTATTCTGTGGTGAAATTGGAAAAGAGAAAGCAAGGTCACGAACCCCCCCCACCGACTGATAGCTGGCTATTATAGGCTCCCACCGACCTTTTCCTTCCTTTCCGTTATGGCTCCAATTTTTTTATTTTTTGTTGAGCTTACAGACTTTCCTTATTTACCTGCCAATTGGAAAATTACACTCTTCGTGTACATTACAGGTGTTCACCTAGACCGCCGCCTCACATTGATGCGAAGCTGCTCAAATCCACTGGCTTATTGGTAGAAACTCTGTGCTACGTCTGGATTGTAAACTTCTACTCTACAACTCAATTTTGAAACCAATTTGGTGCTACGGTATACAATTATGGGGCACTGCTTCCGCCCTAACACAGAAAAAATACAATGTGGTCAAAACGGAATTCTGAGAACAATAACTGGCGCTCCTTGGTATATTAAAAACAGCAACATCCACAAGGATCTACAAGTTCCACTAGTTAAATGCGAAATCCTTAATTACGTGGACAAGTATTTAAATAAGCTGGAAACTCACCCAAATCCGCTCGCTCAAAACATCTTGCAACATAGTGGACACACTCGTCTGAAAAGAAGTGGCACTATTGAACTTAGATGAAACTGTTTAAATTAATTTACTTTGTTATGAGAACTCAAATTTTGGTCTGGTACTGACTGGACTAATATAAATTACTTAATTTTAAGATTTGAATACTTATTGTTAGTTCGCATTACCGAAGATTCAATAATAAAAATATGAAAAAAAATAAAAACAAAAAAATGAGCATCATCAAAACTTTTGTTCTCTATTTTGATAACTACGCTTTCAATAAAAGAGGTGTTAGAAGCTAATTTTACAGAAAGTAAGAAATGAAATTAGTGTCCCCTGGACTAAATGGAATCCACTTAATTGTATTGAAAGCAAAATTTACAAAATAGATTTAAAAAAAAAATTTGTTCATTTTGTTTGTGACGTAAGTATCAGGTATCAACACTTAGGATGTGATTTAAGAATGGAGTTTATAAAACAGTTTGCAAACTTAAGATTTCTGAATATTTTCAAAATTATAAATCTGGTAAATTCCCAATTTTCATATGTTAAATAAATAGTAGGACTAAGTCTTAAGTTGTTGCATTTTTAAAGGGCAACCAGTATATTAAAAAATATATAAATGCTTTTGTTTAAATATTTTGATAATAGAAATTGAACAAACAATTTTACTGTGATTGGGGTAGCGAAGCACACCGGGGTTTAGCTAGTACATCCTATACATATAATCTGTTTTTGCCGTAACTCTAAGCTGTAAGCCAGATTTACAAAAATTAATTGAATTTTAACATTATAATATACTATCCTTTTTTTGTGTAGCATGGTCAAGTTAATTATTAAATTCATTTAAAATTAAGAATCTATATTTTAAAGAAGGTACAATATACATATGGGGGATTTCATGTCAAGTGACCCAACTTTTTTTTTCGATTGGAAAGAAATTTGGACCAAAGTAAGTTCTTGCAGAAAGTAGTTTAGACACATATTTTTAACACGATCGGTCAAGGACTCTCTGAGCTAGAGGGGTTCAAAATTTGACGTTTTCGGCAAATATGTATTTTTTCTCATACATGTAGTTTATTACCTTTTGCTTTTAACAAAATTTGTCCCAAATACTTTCGATAGCTTTTTTTTCAATCTTCCAGAAAAAAATATTTTTAAAATTAAAAAAAATTACAAATTTTTGATTTTTAGTTTGGCTTTAGTTCATATAATTTCTTTTTTTTTTTTTTTATTAGAAGAAATTATTATATTCCGTTAATGTTGAAAGAAACTTTCAATTTGAAAAAAGCTGATTTTTCTACCGCTACTAGCCGAGTAGAATGCATTTTCGAAAGCAGCTACGCAATTTCATCATCAGTACTCTTTGAACGGTAGTAGTGTATATGGTTGTAAACATCACCTATTTAACTTACATGTAACAGAGAAAAGTATACGGTATCAGTGTTTTCCTTCTGTTTTTATTTTGTAAGTTAGGACGAAGTTTATTTTTCATATAAACTATGCTTTTTTCCAATAAAAGTCTCTTTGGCAACACTTGACTAACGGACAAGCATTTGTCCATCTCTCAGATGGAACGAAACGCTTTTTATTATTGTATATCATACAATAGGGGTAATCACTTTTTAATTTCTTTTTTTTTGTCAACGACAAATTGTTAGAAATTATTAAAGATCATTTTGCACCGTGCCATGTGTGAGTTATATGTTAATTTTTATTTATTGTTGAACTAATTGTTTTTAATACAAATTTTTGATTTTTAGTTTGGCTTTAGTTCATATAATTTCTTTTTTTTTTTTTATTAGAAGAAATTATTATATTCCGTTAATGTTGAAAGAAACTTTCAATTTGAAAAAAGCTGATTTTTCTACCGCTACTAGCCGAGTAGAATGCATTTTCGAAAGCAGCTACGCAATTTCATCATCAGTACTCTTTGAACGGTAGTAGTGTATATGGTTGTAAACATCACCTATTTAACTTACATGTAACAGAGAAAAGTATACGGTATCAGTGTTTTCCTTCTGTTTTTATTTTGTAAGTTAGGACGAAGTTTATTTTTCATATAAACTATGCTTTTTTCCAATAAAAGTCTCTTTGGCAACACTTGACTAACGGACAAGCATTTGTCCATCTCTCAGATGGAACGAAACGCTTTTTATTATTGTATATCATACAATAGGGGTAATCACTTTTTAATTTCTTTTTTTTGTCAACGACAAATTGTTAGAAATTATTAAAGATCATTTTGCACCGTGCCATGTGTGAGTTATATGTTAATTTTTATTTATTGTTGAACTAATTGTTTTTAATACAAATTTTTGATTTTTAGTTTGGCTTTAGTTCATATAATTTCTTTTTTTTTTTTATTAGAAGAAATTATTATATTCCGTTAATGTTGAAAGAAACTTTCAATTTGAAAAAAGCTGATTTTTCTACCGCTACTAGCCGAGTAGAATGCATTTTCGAAAGCAGCTACGCAATTTCATCATCAGTACTCTTTGAACGGTAGTAGTGTATATGGTTGTAAACATCACCTATTTAACTTACATGTAACAAAGAAAAGTATACGGTATCAGTGTTTTCCTTCTGTTTTTATTTTGTAAGTTAGGACGAAGTTTATTTTTCATATAAACTATGCTTTTTTCCAATAAAAGTCTCTTTGGCAACACTTGACTAACGGACAAGCATTTGTCCATCTCTCAGATGGAACGAAACGCTTTTTATTATTGTATATCATACAATAGGGGTAATCACTTTTTAATTTCTTTTTTTTGTCAACGACAAATTGTTAGAAATTATTAAAGATCATTTTGCACCGTGCCATGTGTGAGTTATATGTTAATTTTTATTTATTGTTGAACTAATTGTTTTTAATACAAATTTTTGATTTTTAGTTTGGCTTTAGTTCATATAATTTCTTTTTTTTTTTTATTAGAAGAAATTATTATATTCCGTTAATGTTGAAAGAAACTTTCAATTTGAAAAAAGCTGATTTTTCTACCGCTACTAGCCGAGTAGAATGCATTTTCGAAAGCAGCTACGCAATTTCATCATCAGTACTCTTTGAACGGTAGTTCAAAAAGAAAGCTTAGGTCTTTTGCTTGAAGAGCTTGGAAGTCGCTTAGTGGGATGCGAGTGGGATATCTATAAAAAATAATGTTTTGTAACCCAAGGCAGAGTTTTTCAAATTTTCACGTATATTCTGTTTTGATTTTTTTGCTATTTATGTAAAATTATCTCTTAAGCAAAAAAAAAAAATATTTTATGCTAAGAAACAAAATAATTTAACCTTTCCGACGGTATGCATTGAAAATATTAACAAAATGTGGTCAGACATTGCCATATAAAAGTGATTTTATTCCAGAGGCCTACAATTTTGTTGGTAATGCAGTGTCGAGTGTATGAGACTTTATTTGGTACTTGCATACCGTCGGAAAGGTTAAATTATTTTGTTTCTTAGCATATAATAATTTTTTTTTTAGCTTAAGAGAAAATTTTACATAAATAGCAAAAAAATCAAACAGAATATACGCGAAAATTGGAAAACCTCTGCCTTGAGTTACAAAACATTTATTTTTATAGATATCCCACTCGCATCCCACTAAGCGACCTCCAAGCTCTTCAAGCAAAAGACCTAAGCTTTCTTTTGAGCAAAAAAAAAAAAAAAAATGGGCACATTTGGAAAAAAAATTTTTTTCTAATTATTTTATGAAAAAAAAATAAAAAAAATTTTTTTTTAATTTTAAAAATATTTTTTTCTGGAAGATTGAAAAAAAAGCTATCGAAAGTATTTGGGACAAATTTTGTTAAAAGCAAAAGGTAATAAGCTACATGTATGAGAAAAAATACCTATTTGCCGAAAACGTCAAATTTTGAACCCCTCTAGCTCAGAGAGTTCTTGACCGATCGTGTTAAAAAATTGTGTCTAAACTACTTTCTGCAAGAACTTACTTTGGTCCAAATTTCTTTCCAATCGAAAGACATCGGTTTTAAAAGTTGGGTCACTTGACATGAAATTATCTCCATTAAATAAATCTAGTGCTTCACTAAAATTTTGGTTGGGTTTACCAATGAAGTGATAGGAATTCTAATATTTATATAAATTTCAAAGCGAGCATAAACTGGTTGAGGTGTTCCTAACTCTCAACTTTAATTGATAGAAAAGTTGCGTGCAATGAAAATTTTAAAGCAGTACTTGGGGTTACATTGTAATTGAGTAAGGAATACAAATCGTGATTAGAAAAAATTGCCCTGTTGATATAATTATCATGTTCTACATATGTCAATGAGTTTATGTCAATGTTCGAATATCTGGAATGGGTTAAGTATTGTCCATGGATGTAAATTGTATTCGACGACATATTGCAGTTCAGTCCTTAGCCCAGTATATATTTTTGTATTTACCCGCTTTCGGTAAAATGGTGGGTAATCTTTGGTGATTTAAAATTAAAACTTTGTTTTCATAGCCAAAATGTAGTTTGAGTGTTATAATGTAAAGCAAATTAAGACCATTTTCCAAGTGTAACATGTAGTTTGGTATTGACGAAGGTAAATATAACTTTTTTGAATGAAAAATCTAAACAGTCTTTTAACAAAATCGTATTGAACAGAACCCCATACATGCCCAACATAAATCATTATGGAACGTGCGGTAGCCTGAAATATTTTAAGTTTATTATTTTTTGAAACTTAGTCAATGTACTTCGACCAGGGTGAGTTTATCGCTAGTTAAGCCGCAGAAAATTTAAATGATAAATTCTTTTTGAAGAAAAGATTATATGTCTCAATCCCTGAGATGTATATGTAACTATTGACAAGCTCAATATTATCACTTCCATAGTTTGTAACGCTACCTTTTTGCAGCCGGGGTAAAACTCACCAACTGTCCAGGGTTCGGCCACAATAAATTTATTAGTTGTGACCCTCTTTAAATAAAACCACACGCTCTCCGGATTGTTCAACTTCACTCTTTATTTATTTTATTCACTGATCATTCATCTACCGCTAACTCTACCTCCTAAAAATATTTTGTCGTAAGGCACCTCCACAGCACGTATCTAACTTCACTAAAACCTTTTTCGGTAGGAGTACAACCCCCGCCGAAAGATTTAACCTAATGAGATCTCTATCAAATCTCCGACAGAAGTACAACCCCCGTCGAAGATATCTTACTTCACTAATAAATTTGCTGCAGTAGTACAACCCCCACAGTAAATATATACCTAGTAAAACACTAGTAAATCTCCTCGCTATTAAATTTACTGCAGTAGTACAACCCGCACAGTAAATATATACCTAGTAAAACACCAGCTGATCTCCGCACTAATAGATTTACTGCAGTAGTACAACCCCCACAGTAAATATACACCTACTAAATCACTAGCAGATCTCCGACAGTAGTACAACCCCCGTCGAAGATATCTTACTTCACTAATAAATTTGCTGCAGTAGTACAACCCCCACAGTAAATATATACCTAGTAAAACACTAGCAAATCTCCTCGCTATTAAATTTACTGCAGAAGTACAACCCGCACAGTAAATATATACCTACTAAATCACTAGCAGATCTTCGACAGTAGTACAACCCCCGCCGAAGATATCGAACTACTTAATCCCTAGCAAATTTACTGCAGTAGTACCACCCCCGCTGTATATATATATCTAAACTCAAATACTTAGCTAAATACTTAGACGACTTACCACCAACGCACTTCACAACAGACTGTCCCATTTCTAGGTTCCAGGTTAAGGTTAAATTTATGTTTAACAATGGTTTTTAAGACTACTTTCTAAGCTTAATTCTTTCTTACATACTATGTATCTTTAAGGGCTATTCTTTTTAGGTACTAAATAAAATGCTTACATTTTCTTATAAAATAATACTTAAGATAAAAGGTAACAGAAAAGTTTTCTCTTAGCAAAAAAATTTTATATTCCCCAAAAAAATTTAAAAAAAAAAATGTCTGCTTTTATACTCTTCGTGGGCGAGACACTTATGCAAGGGAGAACTTTACGTAGCACCTACTCGCCGCTAGGGTTCGCTTGTGCTTAGCCGTTGCGTTCAAATTAACTTAAACTAGGTTTCAATTTTAATTCAATGTAATAGAAATACCAAACAATATAATATAACAAAATAACTTATAAGATCTCTTATTCTTTGATCAAACTTAACTCGAGTGCAAACAATATAATTCATAAAACATAGTGAATTTCAATAATAAAAAAAAAAATAGAATAAATGAGTACAATGAAAACACGATTTAGGTGTTCCTTTACGACTTATCTGGCAGTGGTGCGTAAAAACAAGTAGTAACGACTTTAACCGTCACACATCCTCCCCTTTTACTGGTTTGGCTGTTTACTCTCGCGTGACATGGACCTTTCCCCCTTTTGCAATTCTCACCTCGTACTCTATAATTCCATTTCAGTATTTGAATTTGAGCCGCAGTCCGGGCTTACGCCGTGCCATGGCTGCCGCGATACGGTCCTGTAACTCTACTGACCACTGGTATTTCGGAAGGGTGCATTCGGGCTCTGTGATCGTCGGCCCAATTCTGGTGGGAACCAGGGTTTGTTCTTGAAAAACGTCTTTGCTGGCCGGGGGTGGTGACGGCAGGGCGGTTGCCCCAACCAGGCGTGAGTGCATGGGTTGCCAAGTAGGTGACGGATGCAGGGCACCGCCGCTGTCTGAGCCAGACATGTGTACTGATGTCAAAACCAGCGTCGTGTATATAGACAGACCTGGAGATCTTGGAGTGGTACGACAGGGAGAGCTGTCGGAGAGGCGTCGCTCAGACCATTTCAAGGACGGAATATCGATTGGAAGCATTTCTGGGGTTAGTCGGGGTGGTATCTCGATCCATGAAGTGGTCGACGTACTCGGGGTGGAGAGGAGCTTAGACGTTTTCTGCACTGTGCTTCGAGTAGGCGATGATTTAGTCACTGGGCTCATTTCCAGACCCCGGCTCCTGCCCGGTGTTGCCACATACCTCTCTTTCGATGGGGGGCATGTTACCGTTAACCCGGCTATGGTGATGGTCGTGTTGCACGGATGAAGGAACTTCAGCCCCAAAATAATCGGTTTGCTCACCTCGTCCATCACAAGATATTTGCATTTTCGGGTGAGGCTACCTAGGGTGGTCTTCAGCTGCACAGCTTGGGAAACTTTACAAGTCGAGCCATTTGCCAGGACTATGCTCAGCTCTTCCTTGATATATGCCAGGCATGGGTAAAGTTGTTTCACGACGTCGTGGTTGATGAAATTTCGGCTGGCACCGGTGTCGATAACCGCTTTAACGTACCTATTTTCGAGTAGGATGGTGGCAGTTTTCCTGATCTCTTCACCTTACACACTGATAGGGGGTTTCGAGGATAGTTGAGGGGTTGCAGGGGGTCTGACCATTCTCAGCTGGGCTGCATTTCCCGATAACTGACCCCTGGCCTCGGGCATCTAGCTGCATAGTGGCTTATTTTCGGGTACTGTCGGGCCCAACACTGCTTGTCGAGTTGTTTGCGGTTCCTCTCTTTTTTGTGGTGAGCTGTGGGAAGTACTATTTCCGGGCACTATCAGGGTGTTGGCAGCTTCATACTGCTTCTGGAGGGCCTTCAGGCGCTCTTTAAGTTCCACTTGGTGCTCACTGTGGATATATTGAGCTAGGCGTTTTCGTAGTTCGTCCACCGTCCCGTTGCTGTCCAGCCCGAATTCCCGCAGGTGAGTAATTAATTCTTCACGCTTGAGTAAATAAACCCACCCAGTCTTCACCATTTTTCTTTGCTTTTCCTTACCTTGAGTTGTTTCTGAATCGATCCTCTGTGTCGTGATCTATTTCTGAAGGGTCCCAAGTTCCAATTAAATATAGGCGAAGTACGAATGCCAGAGCGAAAAATAATATTCTTCAATTTATTTAAATTAGCGAATAAGTTAAATTTCTGACAATAATTATCTAATACATAACAACATATTCAGTGTAGAAAAGGCCTTCAGGAAATTTATTTATTAAATTCAACGAAAATAGAATTGGACCTCTTTGCACTCATATCAAACATAAAAAATTAAGAAAATGAAGGTTCTTCCCGAAAACGACATGAAATATTTTTATATGAATTTTTCAAAATTCTGATTATGTTAGAAAATAGTCCTATGCAGGAGAGTTTGAAAAATAAACTTTTTTTCTGGGATTGTGTCAAACGCGCGTAAAAAGCCAACAAAAATGCATATGTTTTTTTATATATAATTTGTTTAGCTGAACGATATTCACCAAGTTATCCGCTGTAGAATAATTGTTCTTTGAAATTAGCTTGATATTCGTTTCTTTATATTATTAACATCAATTAATTATGTTATTCTGTTAAAAAGAATGGTGTTAAAAAATTTTACAAAAGAAATCTTTCCCAGATACACAACGATAATTTTCTTTTCATATGTTTATACCCTTCACATAATGATAAGGGTATATATCTGTTGGTCATTCCGTTTGTTATTTTTTTATTATCCATTTGCGACCCAATAAAGTATATATATTCTGGATCCTTATAGATAGGGAAGTTGGTAAAGCCATGTCCGTCAGTCCGTCTGTTAAAATCAAGTTTTCGGAGTCAAATAAAAAGATACAGACTAGTTAAGGGTGTCAAACTATTAAAAACATCCCGGAGGCAATCGCTATTTAGAAAAAGGAGTAGGTCCCATACAAAGTAACAATTTTTGTGATATTTTCAATACGCTATATCTCGAAAACTATAACAGCTATTGACATCAAATGTTTACTTACGCTTTAAAAAAAAATTATTGGGTGGGAGCAGAAGAAGAGCCTGTGGGCTGTTGATTAGGATAAACTTAACCGTATGGATTCCCTCGCCCGTAATATCAGTGGAAACCATACTGTCAGTTTTGACTAAATGTAGCCACATAGCCTCACTGGGTTGTAAAGGGAATGTTTACAGGGATTTTAGATTCATAGTTGGTGCAAAATCCCTGGAAGCCCTGAAAAAAAGAGGTGTGGCTTTCAAGTTTGGTCTTGGTAGTGTGAGGTTTCAACTACCGAAACCTGAGAGGGACAAAGAGGCTGCAAGTGGTGCAAATAAACCTGCAATACAATGAAACAGCTTAAGCCGGATTGACAACTTACTTTATTAGACATCAGGCAGACGTAGCCCTGATCCTTAAACCATAAATTGAAAAAAACAATAAGGTTCTTGGACTCAGGGCGTACATGCCGCATGAGGTCGCAATCCCACCGGGTGTCAAGGTGCAGGTGCTGGTCGGGCATGCCAAAGGATGAAATTGGAACCTGCTGTTCGGCTTCAATGCAAACGCACACCATGGTCAATGGGGAAGCAAGGACATTACCAAAAGAGGTGAGTCAGTGTTTAACTTCGTATCTAACAACTATTTCTATGCATGTAAGAGGGGTGCGAGCCGATATTCAGGAATCAGGATAGGGAGGCAGTCATATATCTTACAATTACCAATGTAGGCAGGAATTTTGTAGGGGAATGAAGGATGTCGAGTGACTATTCTTTCCCGGACTATAGCAGGATAATTTTAAGTTTAAACTAAGAGGGCGCTAAAATGGCTCCTTACAGAAATCCGAAAAGCACGGGCAGGGACATTTTCAGAAAGCACTTTTCGTCAAAATAAGGAATACTGAGCTTTGTGTGGTTTTGCACGGAGAGGTGGAGAGAGGAGTAAGTTTGTTCACTGTTTTTATAAGAGAGAGGTTTGAACGGGCATGGCCGGACATATTTCCGGACAAGAGAAAACACCCCGGCTGGTGGACCAGAGAGCTCGGAGAGCAACAGGTTATGGTTAGAAAATTGTTCAATAGAACAAAGCTCAGGAAAAGCGATGCAGACTGAGAAAAGTACGGGATATGCTTTAATAAGTACAAGGCTGATTGATTGAAGGCGGTCACCGGGGCTGGTGTCTACATAATGGACTTTGGAATGGGGATGTCATACAGATTTTCGAACTAGTGCAGCTTTTTTCAGGCTGAAATTTTGGCACTGACGACGGCCGCGGGGGTTTCAAAGGGGAGGACTTGGATGGAATAGGGAACGTGATGATCTACATTGATAGTCAGGGTGTGCTCAAGGCTGTAGAGGGACATTATGTCAGGTCTAGACCTATGAACGCCTGTAGACGTGCTCTCTGGGCAATCATGGGGACACGCGGAGTTAATATGTGCTGTGTTTGGGCAATGAGACTGCCGATGAACTGGCAAGGAGGAGTTCGGCCCGCCATATTGAACTTGGATGTGAGCAGAAGAGGCCAATATTGGTTTCTTTTATGGGCTGATAGGGACTTGGGTAATCGATAAGGTGGGCCGAACCTAAAGGGACAGGGCTGATTTCGGAACCTCCAGACAACTGTAGCCCAGGCTGGATGGGGACTGGCCTGTCCCTCAAGGATGGCATGAAAGTTTTTAGGAGCATTATTGGGCCTCGCAGGACACTGCGAAAGAAGGTATATGACGAGTAAATGGGACAGGAGCTCTCCGGATTTCTTCTGATTGTACGGGATGAGGGGGTGGTGCAGAACACCTTATCTGCCAATGCCGTAGGCTGCAGATCCGCAGACAGATTTGGATAGGAGGACGCTTACTAAATGGAATTGGTAAGGTCTCTGGCTGTGGACAGAAGAGCATCAGAGGAAAGTGTTAGGTGGCTGGGTAGATAGGCGGTTCAGCGCCTACGATAACTGACTTCTTGCGGACAGCATCTGCTTTCTTTTCTTATTTTTACATTTATATTTTCGACTCTTCTGCAGGGATTCACAACTTGCCTAGGGGCTTCTGAGTTGCGCTCGCCACTACCCCTCGTATCATATCCTAAAAGCAAAGGTGTAACTTAATATATTTAATATGTTTTTAGCTGCTTTTATCTTTTCAAAGGGAGTTATAGGAAAGACGACAGATGAAAATACTCATAGCTTGCATCTTAAATAAAATAATTAATAAAAAAATACCACAAAACAAACACTGTTTAAAAATATGGCTTTAAAGAATACAAAATTTAGCCCAACAAAATAATGAAATGATTTACAAAAATAAATTTTCTAACAACGCGGTTGCTTTCGTTACAAAGTGCAAAGTTCACTGCTTTAGTACGTAAATATTTGTTCTTTTGCGGTTTTTTTTTGCATTTACTTAAGCAAGAAAAAATATATTCTAAGTAATAAATATGGGATTTTAAATAAATATTCTCAGTTAAGTTTTAAACGCTTGCAGCAATTGTAGTTAATTTTAAAAAAGTTAAAAAATACTTAAAACTAAGGAAAATGGAAAATATTCAAGCCGCGAAAGATTTAGCTAAAACCATACTTTTATCCTCTTTAATATGTTTGTGGTTGTGCTGGATGTGGTCGCGACGAAAATATTATCAGCTCGCTTTCAAACTTCCCGGATGTTTTGGTTTTCCAGTTTTTGGGACATTTCCTACTTTTAAGAGTTTTCAATGTGAGTTAATGTGTAAAAGTTTCTTTTTACTTGTGGTAAAGTTCATTGAAATCTACAGTTATACTACAAAGCATTGAAACCCTACAAAATCGTTTTCAAAGTAATACATTTCTTGCATGGTTAGGATTATATCCAGCAGTGTTCACAACTGATCTAGAACTTGTCGAACAAATTTTATCTTCACCTGATCTTTTAAACAGGTCAAAACCATTCTACGACCCACTCACTAAAATACTTCACGGAGGTATTACGTCTAGTCCAGGTAGGTTAAAACAAACAAGTTACGACTTATAACCACACACATACTTATGTATAAGGGCATACCTTTATGTGATTTTTTGTAAATGAAAAATAGTTTTATTCTGTATTTAAAATATGCACTTTTAACTTGAGGATTTTTTTGCAGATTGTTCAAAATTAAAGTACCAATAATGGTGATTTTACTTAATTATGCCGATTTTTTACCTAACTTTGTGGCACCTCTGCATACGAGTAGTTATTTTTTTCTTAGAATTAATTTGTTTTCGATTGTTTCCCTATTTTCCAATTTTTTAATTTTTGCAAAAACTTTTCATTGAATGACATAGTTCTATATGTTAGCATTTACAAGAATGAAAAAAACTAAAAATCAATCTAATGTACTTGCGTACATATCTGTACCCTAATCTAGAAAGCCCCTAACTCGTATTTGTTTAATTCGAGATTTTTTTGGTTGGTTGGGGTATTTGAACAGACCCTTTATCAGAACAAACCGAAAATCTGGACTTATTATAAAATGCGACTTAGGGACTTTCTATATTATGGTAACGATATACATGTATAGGATTATTTATAAGTGAAATATAAAAAAAATATTTCCTTAATACTATATTATATACCTCAAGGTACACTTATACTGGTAGTGTTAGGAACACATCTAATTATAATTTCATCTTGAAATTCTTTAAAAAAGACTCAGAATTATTTCTTTTGTTTGAAATTTAAAATTTTTTTGATATTCACTTTCTCAAACACAAAAAGGAAATGCAGAGGGCGAATTTTTCGAATTCGCCTCGATACTACCTGTATTAGTGTGCCCTGATATACCTACATACTTATATATTTTTAGTTCATATTTGGCAGCATAATCGTAAAATGATCAACCCTTCGTTTAATCGCAAGGTTTTAATTAGCTTTTTTCCTGTTTTCCATAAGGGGAAAAATGCACTTCTCTCAAAAATGAATGAAATGGTTGACAACGGTGAATACAAATTAAAAGATATAGTGCTGCGCATTTCCTTGAGAATTGCAATAGGTAAGTTGTGTACATAAAGTTTTTAGGATTTTTTTTAAACTCTTTTTTAATTAAGCTCTTTGTAACTCATATGGTAATATTTTTTCTTATGATAAATTTTTGCTTTCATTATATAGGCTTACGTTAAAATCTAAGTTAATTTTTCTTAGAAGAAACTAATATTTTTAACTAATGTAAAAGAAAAAAACATTATTTTTATTCTTATTATTATAAACACTCCACATACGTGGAAAGGGTATTATGCGTTTGTGCAGATGTGTGTAACGCCCGGAAATAATAGTATGAGATCTACCTTTAAGTATATCGATCGACTCAAAATCACTTCCTTTGTCCTTTTAAGCATTACCGTCCGTCGGTAAATTAGTCTAGCTGGGTGTTCATGTATTTTTTCGATCGCAATTTTGAAGATATTTTGATTTTCTATTGTCAATGGTGATGGTCCGTCATTTCTTTCTCATACACAAATAAACCATGTATTACTTTTAGACCAAAAAATTACAAAGCTTACTCGCAAGAGCATGATTCACATGAGCTTAACATAATTGTTTTACAACAATCATAAGGGCGATTGAAGAAAGGGTTGCAAAATATGTAATCGCTCTTGTCACACAATCTTGAGAATTCCAGCTTGGTCAATTAACTTTTAAATGCTGGGTTAACTATCAAGTTTTGTTGCAACCTCACAAACTTTAAAAAAAATTCAAATAATAAATTATTTTTTTTTTAAATCAGTGCAATCAGTACTTTTTCCAAAAAATTAGTACTTTTTGGTACACACATTTTTATTCAGTGCACTTAATGAAAAATAAGTGCATGTGCTGGTTAAATTAGTACGATTGGTCACCTTACACATGTGCGAAATTTTTTTAAGAAATAGTTATATTCAAGTCTGTTACATCCCGATCGATATGCCTGTACCGGGGAGACATTTGTATGGGGGCTATACCTATAATATTAATACTCACTACAATAGCTGGTGATTTAAAGCTAAAGACTTTTGCGAAAAAGAGGTAGTTATCACCCTAGTTACGACTCAGATTTTGTTTATTTTGAGAGGACAATTGTAAGGGTGCTATGTCAAAAAATTGACCGGTCATTACCACAAACAGTGCACACAAAAAATTCTATAGGTTATATTTCCTAAAGCATGGTATAAATTCAACTAAAAAAGGGTAGAATGGCAGTTATTATGTTCCTAAGGTAATCTTTAATTTTAGTTAGTTTCCATGCTCGAAAAATCAGGTAAAAAATTAGTCAAAGCTATTTACAAATTTTGTTAAACTAACAACGATAGCAAAGTACATTACCCTAATAACTTAAGAAAAATTTACCTTTTTTAAATTTACTGATCTGCAAACCAAATTAAAAATTTTTAATTTTGATTCACATTATTTTATTGAAAATTCAAAGAAAATATAAGCCTGCGCATATTATACACTTACTTTTATGTATGCAGGTGTGTTCAAGAGGTTAACTTGTTTCAAAACTTAAATTAAATGCAAAAAAGCCTTTCAAAACATCAATAAAAACTTCCATGGTTAAATGCCATTTTTTCCATTTACTTTTCGGGCACTGTTGAAAAAAAAACTAACATCTGGAATATTCCTGGGAGGAAAGCTATGACCGGATTACAAAGGAAAGCTTGAATTCGCTATCTGCGGAAGCAGAGAAACAAGGTCTGAATTTTAAGTAGCCCTAGGAACAATTCTGTTGATAAAAAATTGTTTTTTAAAAACCCCGAGGAACAACAAATGCGTGAAGTTATTTACGTTTTAAATCAACTCTATGAATTTCTTCCGCATTTCCTAAAAAGTCTAATTCAAAATTTTTACTATATTATTTTATTTAAATTTTTTATGCGCCTTAATTTTCTAAAAAACTTTTTAATATTGCCAACTAAATAAATAAAACAACTGTACAAAATAATTTCTAAAACGATACCTAATCGCTTAAGCTACTTTATTAACACTACCTAAATTTTCATCTTTAAACTTTTATGAGTGTCAAAAAACAATGTGATTTTTTAATTTTTAGTATAACATTACGTCTAGGGAATTAGTTATAGTCCGCTAGTTATAAGAGTTGTTTAGCTTGTATAAATAATATGGCAATACAACGACAAGCGTTTAATCCGGTAACTTTTAAAAACTTACATTTAAAACTCAGACGTTAACTAATTAGAAAATAGGACACGTTCTATTTTCACCTGAGATTATACGATAATATTAACAAATTAAAATAGACATGTTATTAAACTAATGAGACTTAGTTGTGAAACTCAGATGATAACTGAGGTAGTGTAAATATAGCTTTAGTAATACTAGCTTGGATTTATTGTAATATGCGATTTGAAATCACCTATTAAGGTTTAATAATATGTGACTTACGCCGTAACACTAACCGTTACCATAAACACCAAAACTCAATTTGTTTCTAAGTTTATGGCGTAACGGTAAGTCATCTATAACACTGTGTGTAATTTTTTAAGTCATGGAAAAATAACCATATTCGGACATCACTACGTGAAAGAAGACCAAAAAAGAAAAGACCCGTGTCTCCCAGTTTTGCCCAAAGTCATGCACTTTTTTTGTTATGGGCCCCCAAAAATTTGGGGCCTTGGTGCCATTTTTGCAAAAAGTGATAATTTTCTCAGGCTCATATCTTGCAAACCGTTCGGAATTTTAATTTACTCTTTGAAGCAAAGTTGTAGCCCTTTTTAAAAGGAACAAAAGTAATGAACATAAAAAATTAAAAAAAAAATTATTTTTAATCAAAATTGCAAAAAACTTTAAAAAATTCAATTTTTTTTTACCTTTTTTCCCCTGTTCAGGTCCATAGGTAGCAAACCGTTCAAAATTCAAGGAAACAGTCAACTACAAAAATTTAGCTAACATCCCAATAAACAACTTTTAAGAACATATAAACTTCCTAGGAATGATTCTTAACACCGTTTAGGTAGCGCTTAGGTAGCCGCAAAAGTTAAAAGTTTCCCCCAAAATGTGTGTATGTACATACATGTAGTTATGAAGTTATCTCTTCCTTACGTTTAATCAAATTGCCTTAATTACATATATTGTATCTGTCTTTAGTGTAATAGAGAACTCTTGTGCATATAAATATGTGTATATGCATGTGAGATAGCCGGGAAAAGTCTTGCAACCTAAACAGGTAGGCAAACTTTAAAATTGCAGGAAACCCTAAAAAACAAAATACATCAAACACAAATCGCAATAATGATCGTTAACGGCCTTTAATTAAATTACGTACATACTTTTTTTTCTTTGTTATTACTTTTTAATAACTATTGTTTATACCAACAATAAATTACCTACATATGTACCTACTACCAATTGTTTTAATAAGCGAGGACAATCCAAAATGAAATAGCAATTGGATAATTTTAAAAAGAAGAAATTTCAATATGCAGTGTAAAAATATTTATTTCTTTTGCTACATTTGCGGTCATCAAATCAGAAAAAATAATTCTACAAGATTTCAAAAGGAAAAGAATCTTTTAACAGGTGAATTTAAAAGAGCATATAAGTTATTTTTGGACAAAATAGATTTGACCGGTGAAAATTACACACCTAACGCAGTGTGTCGCCAATGTTATAATAATCTCATAGCATGGTTGAATGGAGGCAAACATAGTATGAAATGTATTAATCGCCCAGGTGATCATGGTGGAACCAGTTCTTATGCATGCGTTAATTACACATCTTGATTAAATAGACATGATGAGAAGAACAAAATTTATAAAGCAACTGTAACAGCCACACTTCCGGTACTTGCACCTGAAAATTTTGTATTCCCAAGGCCGCAAACTCCAGATCGTAGGACAGAATTTACAGAAATGACTACAGCAAGTGGTGTTACTAATCAAGATCGATTTGATACCGAATATGAGCCCCAACAAGAAAGAGATGGACCAAAACTAATAACTAATAAAAAATCAAATTCTACGAAAATAAATGGAAGATTTGCTGTGATTTGAAGGTCATCAATATTTTGCAAGGAATCATCGATGAGAGCGGCTTTCCAAAATTCTTTTGTTTTCTTTGTAATTGGGATTTGCGCTCACCTGTAAATCAATTCCAATGTTATTCATGGGCCCAAGGAGGACGTGTGCAGGAACAAATGAAACAACATAGACTTAAGAATGCACCTTTAATTGACAATACTTAAGACATTTTGCTGCATTTGCTCCATATAAAATTAGGAATTGTTAAAAAATTCATTGAAGTGGCCGTTGTAAATTGTTCAAGCGATGACAAAATTAAAAAAGCTATTGCAGTAAACTTAGAACGATTTTTTGTTCACCTCGTTGTACTATAGCTATTTACACGATGTTAATGTTTTCTTTTCTGCCCTTATAATTGTCTTCATTTAATAGGAGTACTTAATGGCCCTGACATTAGAAGCTATTCAAGAGCAAATTTGATTCATCGCTTGATGAAAATCATTCAATGGCATGGATTAACCTTCAGCGTGGTAGGGATCGAGACGCGGAACCGCAAGCAAGAGAATGGGTGAAAGAAATGCTGTATTATTTTGAGAAAATCGGCATATCGATGACGTTAAAGCTGCATTTTCTTTATTTTTATTCTGACGACTTTATTAAAGGACTCCCTACCGAATCCGATGAGCGAGGAGAACGGTTCCACCAAACCACAATGCCCATGAAAACGGTACAAAGGCAAAAAATTCGACGCATTGCTTGCAGAGGTAATATCAATTTTATTGTTGCATGGTCTTGTATTATTTTTGATTTCATTTCTAATTCATTTTAGGTATGTTGGTGGAGTCACAAGATAACCCTTTATGATGTTAATTAGGTATGTGAAAAAGAAAAAGCTAATGATGGAAAGCAGTCTGGAAGCAACGTGCCTGTGGACACCATAAGTTCTGAATCAGCGTCAGATTCGGACGACGATTTGGATCCTCAACTTAAGATAGCGCGATTTGCAAGTACAGGGACATCAACGAATATTTTTTTTTATTATTTTTTTGTAATAGACAGCACAGTATCTCAATGTTGAAAAAAATAAAAAACAAATGAAATTCAAAAATTTTCGTAAAATTTTTAACTTTTGCGGCTACCTAAGCGCTACCTAAACTGTGTTAAGAATCATTCCTAGGAAGTTTATATGTTCTTAAAAGTTGTTTATTGGGATGTTAGGTAAATTTTTGTAGTTGACTGTTTCCTTGAATTTTGAACGGTTTGCTACCTATGGACCTGAACAGGGGGAAAAAGGTAAAAAAAATTTGAATTTTTTAAAGTTTTTTGCGATTTTGATTTAAAATAATTTTTTTTTTTTAATTTTTTATGTTCATTACTTTTGTTTCTTTTAAAAAGGGCTACAACTTTGCTTCAAAGAGTAAATTAAAATTCCGAACGGTTTGCAAGATATGAGCCTGAGAAAATTATCACTTTTTGCAAAAATGGCAAAAAGGCCCCAAATCTTTGGGGGCCCATAACAAAAAAAGTGCATGACTTTGGGCAAAACTGGGAGACACGGGTCTTTTCTTTTTTGGTCTTCTTTCATGTAGTGATGTCCGAATATGGTTATTTTTTTTCGTGTTGCACTGTGTAATCAAATACAGTGTTGCCCATAAGTTTGGTTCAAACAGCTGTTTACTGTGGTATGGTTAAGTCACGTATGAATGAGCCTTTAGTTAGCAAAACTTAGTTTTTTGTGTTCATCCAAAAAGAAATTTTCTAACAAAGCTTAGTCAATATAACCTCTATTAGTCTTTTGTGTGTATACTTCGTGCTACTAGCAAAAAACTTAACTGTTTTAAATTTAAACAAACACCATTATACGAGGGTTGCATTTTATATTTCGGGATTAGAGAAGAACAACAAATATTAATCATCGAAAATCCCTTTACTGTTCTTCAAAACATTCTCCATTAAGATCTATACACTTTTGCATGCGTTCGAACCAATTGTCGAAGCACTTTTGCCACTCTGATTAAGGGATCTCCAAAACATGCATTCTGAGTGCAGCAACCGTTTCTTCAGGTGTCGAAAAACGTTGACCTCTAAGTTTGTTTTTTACGTACGGGAATAAAAAGAAGTCATTCAGTGCCAAGTCAGGACTAAATGGCGGATGACTCATCAAGTCGATATTTTGGGTGCTTAAAAATGCAGTTGTTTGAGCCGATGTGTGAGAGCTCGCATCATCGTGATGAGTAATCCATCCTCGGCGGTTAGTTTTCCTGGTTTCGTGGAAGACAACTGGCAAACAGATGGTTGTGTACCACTCAGAATAGACTGTTCTGCGTTGTTCAAGTGATACGGTTGTGATATGTCCAGTTGTTCCGAAAAAACTGGCGATCATTTGCTTAGAAGTGCTTCGGGCCCGAACAACTTTTGTTGGATTTGACTTATCTTGAAACACCCATACAGTCGACTGCTGCTTACTTTCGGGCTCATACGCGTAAATTCAGAATTCATCACCTGTCACGATATGACAGACGTAATTCGAAGCACCACGATCGTATTTTCTGAGCATTTCTTTCGACTAATCGACACGAGCCTTTTTTTTAAGCGATTGACAAATTCTGTGAGATCCAACTCAAAAAAAATTGTTTTGACAGTCAAACGTTCATGCAATATTGAATGCATGCTGGTCCCACTAATGCCTAAGGCTGTCTCAATCTCACGAAAGGTCACGTGACGATCTTTCAATATCAGTTCATGCAAAGCATCAATGGTTTTCGGAACAGCAACTGATTTTGCAGGACCTACGCGAAATTCGTTATAGAGTGAACTACGACCACGATTGAATTCACCATACCATCAATAAACACTGGTCCTTGATGGAGCTTCATTGGCAAAAACAGAATTGAGTTTATCCATGCACTGTTGCTGAGTTAAGCCACGTCGATACTTGTAAAAAAAAGTAGCACGAAAACGTTCTCGATTAAATTTCATTTTTGGGTCAGGTTGAATCTTTTAAGTTACTGTAAACAACACAAATGGCGCTCGTATGTTAAAACGTTCTAGGTACGTATAACCTAGAAAATGTCAAACTTTACGATAAAGCTGTCAGTTGTCAGATTGCTCCACTAGTTTTGTGAAATCCCGAAACATAAAAGGCAATCCTCGTATTTGGGCGTTACAAACATCTTTACAAACATAAAGCCAAAAATAATAAATAAATCTTTCGTTAACTTTGTTTTTTGTGTAAAAAAAACAACAAGCGGTTATTTATAAATGTGGGTTCCTGAAAAAAATAATAATTTTTGTACATCGGTAACTATAAACTGACAAAAAAATGTATAATATTGCCGGAGTCTAAATTTTTCTTTAAGTGTTTGATATAAAACTACTTACATGTAAGTAATTTAATAACTCTTATATAAATAAATACGATTGGTAATGAAGGGTGGAAAAAATAACAACCTTAATTAAGTTACATTAATAGCAACTTACTATGCATTTTATTATCAAATGTAAAAAACGCAACTGTGCTATGACTTACTTGATTTAAAACAAATTTTAGAATTATTTTACCTAATAACCCTTAAATGTATAAAAATAATTATAGAAACTACTATGGGCAAAATTTTGGGATCTTCTGATGAAGTTGATGAAAAAGTGCTTCATAATTATAAATTGTAAGTATTAAGCGACTTTGAATATTTTCAAACATACATACATACATGACTGTTCTGTTAACAGAAGCGATTTCAAATCGAAAAGTGTTCTGTAAATCGATTGATATGCTGCACTTAAACAAGTTTGTTTACTCGATTTGAAATTAAATCGGATTCGGTTTACAGAACAGGGATGTACATTTTGAATACATATGTACATACATTCATACAAAGTGGTTAATTTTAGTCAGGGGTCACATGGAACAGTGTTGTGAGGGCGGCCACAATTAAAAAAAAAAAATATAATATTAAAACTTTGCGGATATAAAATTTTTATATACATATGTATATATAAAGGATATGATAATTTTTAAGAAAGTTGTAACTATTTATATTATATGCGAAATATTGCGAATATTATAAATAGGTATAATAAAAAAAGTGATTATAGTTGTGTTCAATAACTTTCCAGTAATTACAAGCAACGAGAGAGTAAAAAGAAATACATATTTTCAAAATTGCTCTCAGAAATATTTGAAAGTAAATTAACACTTTTACAGTCAAAACTTGCAAGCAAATGTATTTTGTTATTGTAAACTTATAAAAATGTAAAACTTAAATTTTTTTCAAAGCATAATGACAGAAAGACTGTTTGAATAATTTCTGATAGTAAAATTTTTACTAGTAGAAATTATCAGAAACATTTTTGTTTCTAAACATTTTACGCTCTTTTTTGGCTCTCTAGCTGCTAATTTTTTGTGTACGTGAACACTTACTAGTAATAATTATCGAAAATAAGTGATAATTTTCTGTAAATGAACACACCTATTATGCTTTGAAAAAAATTTAAGTTTTAAATTTTTATAAGTTTACAATAACAAAATATATTTGCTTGCAAGTTTTGACTGTAAAAGTGTTCATTTACTTTTAAATATTTTTGAGAGCAATTTTGATTATATTTCTTTTTACTCTCTCGTTGCTAGTAATTACTGGAAAGTTATTGAACACAACTAATATAATAAAAAACCTTGTTTTTAAAAAAATTTTAACGTTCGTATGAATAATAGAAATAGATGAAGAAGATTTGAGGTCAAGAGTTTTAAAAGTTTTCGACATTATTCATATTTAAAGGTTAATAAAAGTTGTTAAATTTTATGGGATGTCAAATCCCCATGCTCTCCTCCAACTTTTTCTCCAAAATGTATGAATTATTTGATTACTACTTTTTGTAGAATATTCGAAGTCGATAGCTGTAATAGTTTTCCAGAAGTTGCGTATCGAAAATTTTTTAAAAATTGTTAATTTGTATGGGAGCTACCCCTTCTTCACCCCCCCACCCAAAAATTTTTTTCCTTAAAGCGTAGCCCTTGATGTCCAATCACTTCCTGTAGAACACTTGGTTTCGATATCTGTTATAGTTTTCGAGATATAGCATATCGAAAATTTAATAAAAATTGTTAATTTGTATGGGAGCTACCCCTTTTTTTGCCCCCACTCAAAAAATTTTTTCTTTAAAGCGAAGGCCTTATTGGCCAATTACTTTTTGTGTAGCATTTGATGTCGATAGCTGTTAAAGTTTCCCAGAAATAGGGTATCGAAAATTTCATACAAATCATTAATTTGTATGCGAGCTACCCGTTTTTTTGCCCCCACTCAAAAAATTTTTTCTTTAAAGGCTAGGCCTTGTTGTTCAATAACTTTTTGTAGAACATTTCATTTCGATATCTGTTATGGTTTTCGAGATAAAGCGTATCGAATATCTTATAAAAATTGTTAATTTGTATGGGATCTACCCCCTTTTTTGCCCCCACTCAAAAAAATTTTTCTTTAAAGCGTAGGCCTTGTTGTCCAATTACTTTTTGTAGAACATTTCATTTCGATATCTGTTATAGTTTCCGAGATATAGCGTGTCGAAAATTTCATACAAATTGTTAATTTGTATGGGAGTTACCCCTTTTTTTGCCCCCACTCAAAAATTTTTTTCTTTTAAGCGTAAGCCTTATTGCTCCATTTCCTTTTTGTAGAACATTTGATTTCGATATCTGTTATAGTTTCCGAGATGTAGCGTATCGAATATTATATAAAAATTGTTAATTTATATGGGAGCTTCCCCTTTTTTTGCCCCCACTCAAAAAAATTGTTCTTTAAAGCGTAGGCCTTGTTGTCCAATTACTTTTTGTAGAACAATTTATTTCGATATCTTTTATAGTTTCCGAGATATAGCTTGTCGAAAATTTCATACAAATTGTTAATTTGTATGGGAGCTACCCCTTTTTTTGCCCCCACTCAAAAATTTTTTTCTTTTAAGCGTAAGCCTTAATGCTCAATTACTTTTTGTAGAACATTTGATTTCGATATCTGTTATAGTTTCCGAGATATAGCGTATCGAATATTTTATAAAAATTGTTAATTTGAATAGGAGCTATCCCTCTTTTTGCCCTCACTCAAAAAAATTGTTCTTTAAAGCGTAGGCCTTGTTGTCCAATTACTTTTTGTTAAACAATTTATTTCGATATCTTTTATAGTTTCCGAGATATAGCGTGTCGAAAATTTCATACAAATTGTTAATTTGTATGGGAGCTACCCCTTTTTTTGCCCCCACTCAAAAAATTTTTTCTTTTAAGCGGAAGCATTAATGCTCAATTACTTTTTGTAGAACATTTGATTTCGATATCTGTTATAGTTTCCGAGTTATAGCGTATCGAATATATTATAAAAATTGTTAATTTGTATGGGAACTACCCCTTTTTTTGCACCCACTCAAAAAAATTGTTCTTTAAAGCGTAGGCCTTGTTGTCCAATTACTTTTTGTAGAACATTTCATTTCGATATCTGTTATAGCTTCCGAGATATAGCGTATCGAATATTATATAAAAATTGTTAATTTGTATGGGAGCTACCCTTTTTTTTTGCCCCCACTCAAAAAATGTTTTCTTTAAAGTGTAGGTCTTAGCGTACAATTACTTTTTGTAGAATATTTTAAGTCGAGATATAGCGCATAAAATATTTCACCAAATCTGTGCAATTGTAGGAAAAATACCCCTTCCCCTGGTCCTATCTGAAAAAAATTTTTCCATTATTTAAGTCCCTTCTTAAGAAGTATCCGTGCCAAGTTTTGTGGCAAGAGTGACTATACTTACTGAGATATATAGGGATATATGCACGGATTTTGTCCTAAAAAAATGGGTTACTCTGGGTTTTCGCTTATATCTCGGTCAGTAGTGAACCGATTTTGCTGATTTTAAATAGCGATTGTCTCCAGGATATTTCTAATAGTATGACACCATTCACTGGTCTGTATCTTTTTATTTGGCTCCGGAAACTTGATATCAACAGACGGACAGACGGACATCGCTAAATCGGCTTCCCTATCTATAAGGATCCAGAATATATATACTTTATGGGGTCGCAAATGAATAATAAAGAAATTACAAACGGAATGACAAACTGATATATACCCTTATCATTATGTGAAGGGTATAAAAACTGATTTGAAGTTTTTCATTAATAAAATGAGAGCCAAACAACATCGAATGACTGTGTCTATTTTAATGATTGCAAACTAGAGGTGAGCGATCCCGTGATTTTTAGGGAATATCGTTAATAGTGAATGCGATTTTAAAATCACCGGTTATTTAAACAGTGACGGTGATCACTGTTTAGCATTTTTCACTTCTTGTAAAAGAGTTATTTTAATCTCTGTTAAATTATTATACATAATGTTATTTTAAGCAGTGATTATGATACTGGTTATGCGATTTTAGTTTTTTTTAACGAACTCCTGAACAACGCATTGGAAAAATAATATAAATGATAAATAAGAATTCAAAATATTTATGAATAAGAAATATCAATTTTCAATAATATCCCATATTTATATTAATATTTTTAATTTACTTTAAACAAAATTTTGATACAAAATTTAAATTTATACCTTTTGAGATAAGTTTTTAAGCTCCCTTGGAGCATTGAGGTAAAGCTTTAATTAGAAAAGCAGCTTACAATTCTTGTTAAATAGATTCCAAACATAAAAATATATAAAATCCATTGTAACAAAAACAAAAACCTAAAAAACAGATAACACAAATTAAGCTGTATATGTATGTACATAACACAACTAAGTATAACATTTGTGCGTTTTCTCGTTTAAACGCGTTCGTCAATCATTGAGGACTTGTCCAGCTTTTGAAAATATTCTTTCGCATGGAGCTGATGATCCTAATGCACAATAATTTTCTTGAGCTATTTGAGAAAGATTTGGATATTTATATTTATTTGTACTCCACCAATCAAAAATATTTTTATTTCTTGATAATTGAAAGTGAAGTTTAAAAAGCCTGATCGTAATAACTAAAATTTTATTTCAGCTAACGATTTATATACATATATCGCTTATTTACTCAAATGTCGTAATTCTAGAAATGCATTTTTGGCGTTAACGATTCAGAATTGTTTGTTATGCTATGCTTTATGTCGTATATAAGTTTCACATTTAAAATGTTTCTACTTATAACGTGTTAAAAAAATTTAATAATTCTTTTCTATATATCGCAAGCAAACTAAAAACTTCATACTCATTTTTTTCGAAATATTTTTTTTATTACGGCGTTGTTTGCGCATATGAGCGAATTTTTTATTGTTGTATCCTTACAAAGATTTTCGCTTCTCGTGTAAAGTTATATATTTGTAAGCTGTGCTTTTTTTCATTTTAGCTAACGAAATGTATTTAAAATAAATGTTTGTATAAATCTGTTTTTGAGTATTAATGCTTTAGCCGGCTCATAGCCGAATTTAATCCGTCGTCGCGGACAAACAGTGATCGGCGCAGATCTCTGACGACATCTTTCTGGTAAAATTTTTAACACAACTTTCACAAACACACATATAAAAACATAAGCGCTTTACTTCTTTTACAGAACAAAATGTAAACATGAAGCACAAAAATGTTACTTTACCTTTTGCAAAGTTTAACATAATAAGAGTAACATCGCAGGTAAAGGCGGAGGCACATACAATCCGTCATACGTCATACTTCGCCTTTTTTAAAGGCGGTGGCACAATGAATCCGTCATCCGTCATACGTCGCCTTTTTTAACTGACAGCTAAGTTAAATAACATGGTTTCTTATGAACAATGTCACATTCAGTACGTCTCCTTCAACGCAACGTACTAAAGTTGGGCAACTTTTAACTTTCAACGTACGTCAAGTACTTTGACAAGTTGCATGGTGAAATTATGTGTACCAGGTGGCGTTACGAACACAACTGATCGACTTTTTTCATGCATAAATCGAGGCTGCGTAGTCAAAATTATTTACTTTTACATATCTTTTTTTGACCACTGAGCCAACGAAAACTACAACAAAAACAATAATTATATTCACCAAATTTCGCTGTAGAACCACCACCACCTGCTAATTTAACATCCGTTTATAAAGGATTCTATGTGACAACCTCTTGCGTTGTTACGTTAACGTCAGTTAAAAAAGGCGAAGTATGACGTATGACGGATTGTATGTGCCTCCGCCTTAACTGACGTTAACGTAACAACGCAAGAGGTTGTCACATAGAATCCTTTATAAACGGATGTTAAATTAGCAGGTGGTGGTGGTTCTACAGCAAAATTTGGTGAATATAATTATTGTTTTTGTTGTAGTTTTCGTTGGGTCAGTTGTCAAAAAAAGATATGTAAAAGTAAATAATTTTGACTACGCAGCCTCGATTTATGCATGAAAAAAGTCGATCAGTTGCGTTCGTAACACCACCTGGTACACATAATTTCACCATGCAACTTGTCAAAGTACTTGACGTACGTTGAAAGTTAAAAGTTGCCCAACTTTAGTACGTTGCGTTGAAGGAGACGTACTGAATGTGACATTGTTCATAAGAACCCATGTTATTAGCTGTCAGTTAAAAAAGGCGACGTATGACGGATGACGGATTCATTGTGCCACCGCTTTAAGAGTTACTGCACAATATTTCAAAATGTTACTTTGAGTAACATAATAAATTAAAAGTAACACTATAGTAGAAACAGTTACTTCACGGTTTATGTCACTGTCGTTACATGTCAAAATTTTATTTGAGTAACACATTAAATTAAAAGTAACAGTAGCAGTTACATCACAGTTTATGTCACTGTCGTTACCAGTGATTTGCAAGTGACAGGTATAAAATCACAGGTACGGAATAATCGCTCATCTCTATTGCAAACAGATCATTTACATATTTGGTAAATTTCTTTGTTTTTGTCTTCATATTTTCAAGTGAGATATCCCAAGGTTCTTTCATTAGGTACAATATCTGCTAAAACCTGAACTGAACGCTACCATCTGTAATTTTAAACATTTTTGTTAATCAAATATTGTTTTTTTTTTAAATAAAGTATTATATAAGTGGGTTGCTAAAATAAATGTTATGTTTGTTTTTTAAAATTTTAGTATTTTCCTGA
This sequence comes from Melanophora roralis, assembly GCA_963583895.1. Classification (NCBI taxonomy): domain Eukaryota; kingdom Metazoa; phylum Arthropoda; class Insecta; order Diptera; family Rhinophoridae; genus Melanophora; species Melanophora roralis. Next base: position 87,705,363 of record OY757187.1, on the reverse strand, counting down.
AATTATCTGATAAGCATGCCGAAATATTGACGGAGAAATAAAAATTTCTTTGCAACAACTTAAAATAAAATTTATTTTTTTTTATTTTTATAAATAAAGTAAAGAAACTTATGACCTAAAGCCAAACTAAATATACCACATAATAAAACTAAAAAAAGGTCAATAATAACATATTAACAATTTAATTTTTCTTTAGGCTAAAAATTTTTTAATATATGTTTCCGTAGTCTTTAAACTTATTTGGCCAAAATTTACGCAAATAGATAAGAAGTTGACACAAATTAAACTTACATCAGCCCAAATCCTCTGTGCTACGTCTTGATGGTTAACCTCTTCTCTACAACTTAATTTCAAGCCCAACTTGGTGCTACGCGATACAATTGTGGGGCACTGCTTCCGCCTTCAATATAGAAAAAATTCAACGTCGCCAAAACAAGGTATTAGAAATGATAACTGGTGCTCTTTGGTGTGTTAAAAACAGCAACTTTCGCAAGGATTTACAAGTTCCACTAGTTGAATGTGAAATCCTTAACTATGTGGACAAGTATTTAAATAAGCTTAAAACATAGCCAAATCTGTTCGTTCGAAACATCTTACAGCATGCCCGACACAGTCTTTTGAAGAGGAGGGATACTGTTGGATTTAGATAAACCCTTTGGAAATGTTTTATACTTAAATTTGAAAACTTTAATTTTGGTCTGACACTTGCTCGATAAAATATGGAAAAAAACTAAATTTTTTTAAAAGTCTTCATTTGTTGCACATAATTATCGATATGCCTCCTTTCACGGCATTATATAATGTACAAATTCTCACAGGTTCTTACATAAAAAATTGTAAAATTTTTAATATTTATTTAACATTCGAATCTATATGTTTAATCCTTTTTCTATGCAGTGTGACGGAAAATCTAGTTTATCACCTAATGCTATCATGTGTAAATCTTGGCGCATTGCATCAACTGCATGTTAAATATATCGCTGCGAAGAAGTACCTTCATAGATTTGTGTATGAGGTATTTGAAAAATATTGTTTGCCTGTTAAAAAAAAGGAAACCAAGTGGATTTACAAGGTGTCATTACGTCAAATATCTTTAAAACAAAGTACATAATTCGAAACATACAAACTTTATCTAAATCGACTTTAAATAAATAAATACTTGCTATAATAATGACTAAAAATTTAGTAAATAATATTGTATCCAATAAAAATTAAAGAACGTAAAATTTAACTACAAACGGTGTTTTGTTGTTTAATAAGTATTTATTTTCGAACAAAAGAATATGATTAATGGGAGATAAAACTGTACCGACTGACAAAAATCAAATACCTGCTACACAACTACAAAAGAATAAAAAACAAAACGTCATTGGACTACCTTGTTAATCCAATTTATATATTCATGATAACCTATTTTAACGTTAATATTATTTAATTTTTATTAGTTGGTGCAAAGAAGATTAAAAAGCAAAGAAGAAGAAACTTCAACTGAAGTCTACGACAATTCAATTGATTCTATTACAAAGTCCCGCAATATATTTATCGATCGAGCTATAGAAATCTATAAAGAGCAGAAATTTTCTTTTAACGATGTTATAGCGGAATCAAATTCTATTGTTGCAGCTGCAAGTATTCTTAATTTGTTTTGCTAATTAATTTAAAATTTAAAATGTTTTTCTAAATAGTCTTTTGATACAACTACCAACGCCTTATTGTCTATTCTTCTAATGTTAGCTATACATTCAGATGTGCAAGAACGTCTATATGAGGAAATCGTCAATGTGTTTCCTGATAAAGACTTTGAAATGGACTATGATCATCTGGATCAGTTACCATATTTGAATATGGTCATTAATGAAACTCTGCGCTTAGCTCCATCCGTACCTGTAATGGGTCGTCATATAACAAAAGACTTAAAACTGAGTAGTGGTCTTGTATTACCAAAGGATTTACAAATTGTAATTTCAATATTTAATATACATCGTCGAAAAGATATCTGGGGTTCAAATGCAGATAACTTTGATCCCGATCGTTTTCTACCCGAAAATATGACAGAAAGACCCCCGTACGCATACCTACCATTTTCGAAGGGGATTCGTAATTGTATTGGTAGGTCTCAATGCTATCTCTAAATTTATAACTTAATAAATTTTGAATTCTCTTTAAATAGGTTGGCGCTACGCTCTTTTTGCACTTAAAGTAATTACAGCTGGTGTAGTACGCAACTATAAACTGACTACTACCACCAAATATGAGGATATTAAATTTTCATTCAATTTATTGCTTAAAATATTAAATGAACCATTATTTAAGATTTATCGAAGAGAATGAGAAATATTCATTTTAGAAAGACGGTGTATTGATATTTCAAAATAATTTACAGCGGTTATTTAAATTGTATAACTAGTGCTTATAAAGAATTGCTTTGTAGTGTTACGTTGAATTTACAATATTTGTACATATATATAAATACATATAATCACCTAAAATCCAAATGGGCGTATCATCCATTTAAGAAAACTAAGAGCGTTATATCGGTCTAAAACCATCAAATGTGTCGGAAAACCCTTAAACCACAATTTCTTATTGATTAATGTTCAAGATGCACATTTTCCCTCTTTCTAAATGAAGTTTTTTTTCTTAATCTATAATTTATTAAAGTAAGATACGGGTTTTTGGATTTAAGGTGATGATTTAGTTATTTTATATTGCCGACTTAATAAAAAAAAATATTTGCTAACATTTTCCAACAATATGTATGTATATGAACTTTTATTAATTTTTAGCAGCAAAATAATTTTTCCATAATAAAAAAATAGGTAATAAATATATTAAATTTTGTTCTAAAAATTTTATAAAAATCAGCAATTGTTTAATTTAAAACAAAATAATTAAAATATCACGCTATTTCAAAACTAAACCTTTACCTTTGAAAACTAAGTACAATATTTAAATCTTAGAAACTACATAATCAATATAAGTCTAGCCAATGCCAAACTAAAAGTTAAGTTCTCAAAGTTATACACAAATTTTAATAGTTTCATTTTAGGACAACTATATTCCTCTTCTTTAAAAAGTGTGTCCTCTATGTTGTAGAAGTTTCGAGCAAGCGGATGTGTTGTGTTTCGCTTTTCACATAATTTAGGACTTCCCATTTATCTATTTATAATAAAAAAAAAATAATAATAATAATAATAATAATAATAATAATAATAATAATAATAATAATAATAATAATAATAATAACAAGTAAGAGCGCTATATTCGGCTGTGCCGAATCTTATATACCCTTCACATTGGTCTTTAAATATAACCAGCCGAGTAATTTTGTACTGCAAATAATATAATAAAAAACCTTGTGCAAGTTTTAAAGCCCATAGAAAAAATCACAAAATTTTAACGTTCGTATGAATAATAAAAATTGATGAAGAAGATTTGAGGTCGAAAATTTTAAAAGTTTTCGACATTATTCATATTTAATGGTTAATAAAACGTATTAATTGTTCTAGTCCCTCTGCTCTTCTCCAACTTTTTCTCCAATGAATTATTTGATTATTACTTTTTGTAGAATATTCAAAGTCGATAGCTGTAATAGTTTTCCAGAAGTAGCGTACCGAAAATTTTATAAAACTTGTTAATTTGTATGGGAGCTACCCCTCCTTCACCCCCCATCCGAAAATTTTTGACTTCAGAGCGTAGGCCTTCTTGCCCAATTACGTTTTGTAGAACATTTGATTTCGATATCTGTTATAGTTTCCGAGATATAGCGTATCGAATATTTTATAATAATTGTTGATTTGTATGGGAGCTACCCCTTTTTTTGCCCCCACTCAAAAAAATTTTTCTTTAAAGCGTAGGCCTTCTTACCGAATTACTTTTTGTAGAACATTTGATTTCGATATCTGTTATAGTTTCCGAGATATAGCATATCAAATATTTCATAAAAATTGTTAATTTGTATGGGAGCTACCCCTTGTTTTGCCCCCACTCAAGAAAACTTTTCTTTAAAGCGTAGGCCTTCTTGCCCAATTACTTTTTGTAGAACATTTGATTTCGATATCTGTTATAGTTTCCGAGATATAGCGTATCGAATATTTTATAATAATTGTTGATTTGTATGGGAGCTACCCCTTTTTTTGCCCCCACTCAAAAAAATTTTTCTTTAAAGCGTAGGCCTTCTTACCGAATTACTTTTTGTAGAACATTTGATTTAGATATCTGTTATAGTTTCCGAGATATAGCGTATCGAATATTTCATAAAAATTGTAAATTTGTATGGCAGCTACCCCTTTTTTTGCCCCCACTCAAAAAATTTTTCCTTTAGGGCGTAGGCCTTATTGCCCAATTACTTCTTGTAGAACATTTGATTTCGGTATCTGTTAGTTTCTGAGATATAGCGTATCGAATATTTTATAATAATTGTTGATTTGTATGGGAACTACCCCTTTTTTTGCCCCCACTCAAAAAAATTTTTCTTTAAAGCGTATGCCTTCTTGCCAAATTACTTTTTGTAAAACATTTGATTTCGATATCTGTTATAGTTTCCGAGATATAGCATATCGAATATTTCATAAAAATTGTTAATTTGTATGGGAGCTACCCCTTTTTTTGCCCCCACTCAAAAATTTTTTTCTTTAGAGCGTAGGCCTTCTTGCCCAATTACTTTTTGTAGAACATTTGATTTCGATATCTGTTATAGTTTCCGAGATATAGCGTATCGAATATTTCATAAAAATTTTTAATTTGTATGGGAGCTACTTCTTTTTTTGCCCCCACTCAAAAAAATTTTTCTTTAGAGCGTAGGCCTTCTTGCCCAATTACTTTTTGTAGAACATTTGATTTCGATATCTGTTATAGTTTCCGAGATATAGCAAATCGAATATTTCATAAAAATTGTTAATTTGTATGGGAGCTACCCCCTTTTTTGCCCCCACTCAAAAAAATTTTTCTTTAAAGCGTAGACCTTCTTGCCCAATTACTTTTTGTAGAACATTTGATTTCGATATCTGTTACAGTTTCCAAGATATAGGGTATCGAATATTTCATAAAAATTGTAAATTTGTATGGCAGCTACCCCTTTTTTTGTTCCCACTCAAAAAATTTTTCCTTTAAAGCGTAGGGCTTATTGCCCAATTACTTTTTGTAGAACATTTGATTTCGGTATCTGTTAGTTTCCGAGATATAGCGTATCGAATATTTTATAATAATTGTTGATTTGTATGGGAGCTACCCCTTTTTTTGCCCCCACTCAAAAAAATTTTTCTTTAAAGCGTAGGCCTTCTTGCACAATTACTTTTTGTAGAACATTTGATTTCGATATCTGTTATAGTTTCCGAGATATAGCGTATCGAATATTTAATAATAATTGTTAATTTGTATGGGAGCTACCCCTTTTTTTGCCCCCACTCAAAAAATTTTTTCTTTAGAGCGTAGACATTCTTGCCCAATTACTTTTTGTAGAAAATTTGATTTCGATATCTGTTATAGTTTCCGAGATATAGCGTATCGAATATTTTATAATAATTGTCGATTTGTATGGGAGCTACCCCTTGTTTTGCCGCCACTCAAAAAAATGTTTCTTTAAAGCGTAGGCCTTATTGCCCAATTACTTTTTGTAGAACATTTGATTTCAGTATCTGTTATAGTTTCCGAGATATAGCGTATCGAATATTTTATAATAATTGTCGATTTGTATGGGAGCTACCCCTTTTTTTGCTCCCACTCAAAAAAATTTTTCTTGAAAGCGTAGGTCTTCTCGCCCAATTACTTTTTGTAGAACATTTTAAGTCGATATCTGTTATAGTTTCCGAGATATAGCGTATCGAATATTTAATAAAAATTGTTAATTTGTTTGGGAGCTACCCCTTTTTTTGCCCCCACTCAAAAAATTTTTTCTTTAGAGCGTAGACATTCTTGCCCAATTACTTTTTGTAGAAAATTTGATTTCGATATCTGTTATAGTTTCCGAGATATAGCATATCGAATATTTTATAATAATTGTCGATTTGTATGGGAGCTACCCCTTGTTTTGCCCCCACTCAAAAAAATTTTTCTTTAAAGCGTAGGCCTTATTGCCCAATTACTTTTTGTAGAACATTTGATTTCGATATCTGTTACGGTTTCCGAGATATAGGGTATCGAATATTTCATAAAAATTGTAAATTTGTATGGCAGCTACCCCTTTTTTTGTTCCCACTCAAAAAATTTTTTCTTTAGAGCGTAGACATTCTTGCCCAATTACTTTTTGTAGAAAATTTGATTTCGATATCTGTTATAGTTTCCGAGATATAGCGTATCGAATATTTTATAATAATTGTCGATTTGTATGGGAGCTACCCCTTGTTTTGCCCCCACTCAAAAAAATTTTTCTTTAAAGCGTAGGTCTTCTCGCCCAATTACTTTTTGTAGAACATTTTAAGTCGATATCTGTTATAGTTTCCGAGATATAGCGTATCGAATATTTAATAAAAATTGTTAATTTGTATGGGAGCTACCCTTTTTTTTGCCCCCACTCAAAAAAATTTTTCTTTAAAGCGTAGGCCTTATTGCCCAATTACTTTTTGTAGAACATTTGATTTCGGTATCTGTTATAGTTTCCGAGATATAGCGTATCGAATATTTTATAATAATTGTTGATTTGTATGGGAGCTACCCCTTTTTTTGCTCCCACTCAAAAAAATTTTTCTTGAAAGCGTAGGTCTTCTCGCCCAATTACTTTTTGTAGAACATTTTAAGTCGATATCTGTTATAGTTTCCGAGATATAGCGTATCGAATATTTAATAAAAATTGTTAATTTGTATGGGAGCTACCCCTTTTTTTGCCCCCACTCAAAAAAATTTTTCTTTAGAGCGTAGACATTCTTGCCCAATTACTTTTTGTAGAAAATTTGATTTCGATATCTGTTATAGTTTCCGAGATATAGCGTATCGAATATTTTATAATAATTGTCGATTTGTATGGGAGCTACCCCTTGTTTTGCCCCCACTCAAAAAAATTTTTCTTTAAAGCGTAGGCCTTATTGCCCAATTACTTTTTGTAGAACATTTGATTTCGATATCTGTTACAGTTTCCGAGATACAGGGTATCGAATATTTCATAAAAATTGTAAATTTGTATGGCAGCTACCCCTTTTTTTGTTCCCACTCAAAAAATTTTTCCTTTAAAGCGTAGGCCTTATTGCCCAATTACTTTTTGTAGAACATTTGATTTCGGTATCTGTTAGTTTCCGAGATATAGCGTATCGAATATTTTATAATAATTGTTGATTTGTATGGGAGCTACCCCTTTTTTTGCCCCCACTCAAAAAAATTTTTCTTTAAAGCGTAGGCCTTCTTGCACAATTACTTTTTGTAGAAAATTTGATTTCGATATCTGTTATAGTTTCCGAGATATAGCGTATCGAATATTTTATAATAATTGTCGATTTGTATGGGAGCTACCCCTTGTTTTGCCCCCACTCAAAAAAATTTTTCTTTAAAGCGTAGGCCTTATTGCCCAATTACTTTTTGTAGAACATTTGATTTCGGTATCTGTTAGTTTCCGAGATATAGCGTATCAAATATTTTATAATAATTGTTGATTTGTATGGGAGCTACCCCTTTTTTTGCCCCCGCTCAAAAAAATTTTTCTTTAAAGCGTAGGCCTTCTTGCACAATTACTTTTTGTAGAACATTTGATTTCGATATCTGTTATAGTTTCCGAGATATAGCGTATCGAATATTTAATAAAAATTGTTAATTTGTATGAGAGCTACCCCTTTTTTTGCCCCCACTCAAAAAATTTTTTCTTTAGAGCGTAGACATTCTTGCCCAATTACTTTTTGTAGAAAATTTGATTTCGATATCTGTTATAGTTTCCGAGATATAGCGTATCGAATATTTTATAATAATTGTCGATTTGTATGGGAGCTACCCCTTGTTTTGCCCCCACTCAAAAAAATTTTTCTTTAAAGCGTAGGCCTTATTGCCCAATTACTTTTTGTAGAACATTTGATTTCGGTATCTGTTATAGTTTCCGAGATATAGCGTATCGAATATTTTATAATATTTGTCGATTTGTATGGGAGCTACCCTTTTTTTTGCCCCCACTCAAAAAATTTTTTCTTTAAAGTGTAGGTCTTTGCGTACAATTACTTTTTGTAGAACATTTTAAGTCGATATCTGTTATAGTTTCCGAGATATAGCGTATCGAATATTTAATAAAAATTGTTAATTTGTATGAGAGCTACCCCTTTTTTTGCCCCCACTCAAAAAAATTTTTCTTTAGAGCGTAGACATTCTTGCCCAATTACTTTTTGTAGAAAATTTGATTTCGATATCTGTTATAGTTTCCGAGATATAGCGTATCGAATATTTTATAATAATTGTTGATTTGTATGGGAGCTACCCCTTTTTTTGCTCCCACTCAAAAAAATTTTTCTTGAAAGCGTAGGTCTTCTCGCCCAATTACTTTTTGTAGAACATTTTAAGTCGATATCTGTTATAGTTTCCGAGATATAGCGTATCGAATATTTAATAAAAATTGTTAATTTGTATGGGAGCTACCCCTTTTTTTGCCCCCACTCAAAAAAATTTTTCTTTAGAGCGTAGACATTCTTGCCCAATTACTTTTTGTAGAAAATTTGATTTCGATATCTGTTATAGTTTCCGAGATATAGCGTATCGAATATTTTATAATAATTGTCGATTTGTATGGGAGCTACCCCTTGTTTTGCCCCCACTCAAAAAAATTTTTCTTTAAAGCGTAGGCCTTATTGCCCAATTACTTTTTGTAGAACATTTGATTTCGATATCTGTTACAGTTTCCGAGATATAGGGTATCGAATATTTCATAAAAATTGTAAATTTGTGTGGCAGCTACCCCTTTTTTTGTTCCCACTCAAAAAATTTTTCCTTTAAAGCGTAGGCCTTATTGCCCAATTACTTTTTGTAGAAAATTTGATTTCGATATCTGTTATAGTTTCCGAGATATAGCGTATCGAATATTTTATAATAATTGTCGATTTGTATGGGAGCTACCCCTTGTTTTGCCCCCACTCAAAAAAATTTTTCTTTAAAGCGTAGGTCTTCTCGCCCAATTACTTTTTGTAGAACATTTTAAGTCGATATCTGTTATAGTTTCCGAGATATAGCGTATCGAATATTTAATAAAAATTGTTAATTTGTATGGGAGCTACCCTTTTTTTTTGCCCCCACTCAAAAAAATTTTTCTTTAAAGCGTAGGCCTTATTGCCCAATTACTTTTTGTAGAACATTTGATTTCGGTATCTGTTATAGTTTCCGAGATATAGCGTATCGAATATTTTATAATAATTGTTGATTTGTATGGGAGCTACCCCTTTTTTTGCTCCCACTCAAAAAAATTTTTCTTGAAAGCGTAGGTCTTCTCGCCCAATTACTTTTTGTAGAACATTTTAAGTCGATATCTGTTATAGTTTCCGAGATATAGCGTATCGAATATTTAATAAAAATTGTTAATTTGTATGGGAGCTACCCCTTTTTTTGCCCCCACTCAAAAAAATTTTTCTTTAGAGCGTAGACATTCTTGCCCAATTACTTTTTGTAGAAAATTTGATTTCGATATCTGTTATAGTTTCCGAGATATAGCGTATCGAATATTTTATAATAATTGTCGATTTGTATGGGAGCTACCCCTTGTTTTGCCCCCACTCAAAAAAATTTTTCTTTAAAGCGTAGGCCTTATTGCCCAATTACTTTTTGTAGAACATTTGATTTCGATATCTGTTACAGTTTCCGAGATATAGGGTATCGAATATTTCATAAAAATTGTAAATTTGTATGGCAGCTACCCCTTTTTTTGTTCCCACTCAAAAAATTTTTCCTTTAAAGCGTAGGCCTTATTGCCCAATTACTTTTTGTAGAACACTTGATTTCGGTATCTGTTAGTTTCCGAGATATAGCGTATCGAATATTTTATAATAATTGTTGATTTGTATGGGAGCTACCCCTTTTTTTGCCCCCACTCAAAAAAATTTTTCTTTAAAGCGTAGGCCTTCTTGCACAATTACTTTTTGTAGAACATTTGATTTCGGTATCTGTTAGTTTCCGAGATATAGCGTATCGAATATTTTATAATAATTGTTGATTTGTATGGGAGCTACCCCTTTTTTTGCCCCCACTCAAAAAAATTTTTCTTTAAAGCGTAGGCCTTCTTGCACAATTACTTTTTGTAGAAAATTTGATTTCGATATCTGTTATAGTTTCCGAGATATAGCGTATCGAATATTTTATAATAATTGTCGATTTGTATGGGAGCTACCCCTTGTTTTGCCCCCACTCAAAAAAATTTTTCTTTAAAGCGTAGGCCTTATTGCCCAATTACTTTTTGTAGAACATTTGATTTCGGTATCTGTTAGTTTCCGAGATATAGCGTATCAAATATTTTATAATAATTGTTGATTTGTATGGGAGCTACCCCTTTTTTTGCCCCCGCTCAAAAAAATTTTTCTTTAAAGCGTAGGCCTTCTTGCACAATTACTTTTTGTAGAACATTTGATTTCGATATCTGTTATAGTTTCCGAGATATAGCGTATCGAATATTTAATAAAAATTGTTAATTTGTATGAGAGCTACCCCTTTTTTTGCCCCCACTCAAAAAATTTTTTCTTTAGAGCGTAGACATTCTTGCCCAATTACTTTTTGTAGAAAATTTGATTTCGATATCTGTTATAGTTTCCGAGATATAGCGTATCGAATATTTTATAATAATTGTCGATTTGTATGGGAGCTACCCCTTGTTTTGCCCCCACTCAAAAAAATTTTTCTTTAAAGCGTAGGCCTTATTGCCCAATTACTTTTTGTAGAACATTTGATTTCGGTATCTGTTATAGTTTCCGAGATATAGCGTATCGAATATTTTATAATATTTGTCGATTTGTATGGGAGCTACCCTTTTTTTTGCCCCCACTCAAAAAATTTTTTCTTTAAAGTGTAGGTCTTTGCGTACAATTACTTTTTGTAGAACATTTTAAGTCGATAGCTGTTATAGTTAATGAGATATAGCGCATAAAATATTTCACCAAATTTGTGCAATTGTAGGAAAAATACCCCTTCCCCTGGTCCTATCTCAAAAACTTTTTCCATTATTTAGGTACCTTCTTTAGAAGTATCCGTACCAAGTTTTGTGGCAAGAGTGACTATACTTACTGAGATATATAGGGATATATGTACGGATTTTGTCCTAAAAAAATGGGTTACTCTGGGTTTTCGCTTATATCTCGGTCAATAGTAAACCGATTTTGCTGATTTTAAATAGCGATTGTCTCCAGGATATATCTAATAGTTTGACACCATTAACTGGTCTGTATCGGACAGACGGACATCGCTAAGTCGGCTTCCCTATCTATAAGGATCTAGAATATATATACTTTATGGGGTCGCAAATGAATAATAAAGAAATTACAAACGGAATGACAAAGTGATATATATCCTATCACTATGTGAAGGGTATAAAAATAATAATAATAATAATAATAATAATAATAATAATAATAATAATAATAATAATAATAATAATAATAATAATAATAATAATAATAATAATTATAATAATAATAATAATAAGTGGAGTGATATTTCTTTGGCTGTAATCAAAGTTTCAAAATTAAAATGTGTTACAAGTAAAATAAAAGCTATTATACAAGCTTTACAAAATGTCATAAATATATAAAAAAAATACATATAAATAAATATATGTAGTACAAATAAATTATGTATAAATAATAATTAAAATAAATTTCTATTACTCAGATCTGCAACATTTGGTGTGCAATTGTCACTTTCCAGGGCTGCAGTAAGGGGTACTAAAGCGCTAATATTATATTGTGGTACGTTTTCAATAAATTTTATAACATCTTAAGCAAAACAAAATTTTAACTGCGTTCGACAGAATTCAAAAAAATATAAATATCTTTTTGTAACTTTTTTGAAGTTCTGACTCTTACGCTGATTTTCACAAAGTCCGATTAATTTAATTTAACAGGAACATTAACAAACCGCCGATATCGTTAACCGGAACTTTTTAACATACGGTTAGTGTTTTGCGTTTCACCATCTTTCGGTTAGTTAACACTAAGATTATAGAAAAAGTGTGGTAGTACTGGTTTTTATTATTTACGAAAAATCGTGCAATGAAAGAAAAGAATTGAAAAAAGTTATACACATGGTGCAATTACCTTAAGATAATTGTACCATGGTTATACAAAAATTATTAGCAATTTTTTTATGCAAGAGAAATATATGTATATATAAAATAAATTTTTTACTTAAAATAGTTTATATACAATTTCTTGGTACGTATAAATTGTTAAATGTGCATGCATATACATAAATGTATTCGTTGCGGAAAATAAAAAAAAATTTTATACATGTAAAGAGAAATGCTCCCGTCGCACAGTGCTTTGATCCCATATAGTGATGGGACAAAAATAGAAGGAGTGGTCCTAGAGCTTTGAAATTTAGTACAGTAGTATAAAATACTTAAATTAAGAAAAATTCAATTTTTTGAAAAAATCGGGCAAAGGACACGCCTACTGCCCATATATAGAAAGGACGAAATTTTCAATTTTGACTACATAACTGCACAGAAAGTTACAATAGTCCGTAGATTATTTACATCCCGTGCTAGTAACTTGTGTGATAATTTTTATTGGGATTGACGCAAGGACTCTAGGTCCTGCCATATATCCTTTTTTGCAAAAATGCTAACGTGTATAGGCTTACTTTACCAAAGAAATTGACTTGTGCAGACCTTTGGTACACTAGTATAAAATACTTAAATTAAGAAAAATTAAATTTTTTGAAAAAATCGGGCAAAGGACACACCTACTGCCCATATATAGAAAGGACGAAATTTTCAATTTTGACTACATAACTGCACAGAAAGTTACAATAGTCCGTAGATTATTTACATCCCGTGCTAGTAACTTGTGCGATAATTTTTATTGGGATTGACGCAAGGACTCTAGGTCCTGACATATATCCTTTTTTGCAAAAATGCTAAGACTGTTACAAAAGTTAGCCGATTCTCATTAAATTGGGTGGTATGGTTATTATTATGTGTCAAACAAATGTTAGTGCCAAATTACATTAAAATTGATTTATAAAAATAGAAAATAATAATTAAATTGGCTAAAAATCTTCTACATTATGATTTTGACGACAACGTGAAAGTACAAAATGACAATCTTTCTAAATTAAATTTAATTTAAAATACGTATAAGTGCGTTTTTTAATAATAATTTTAATTTTTTTAATAAATTATATATGTATATTTTATTTTACAATAAATCTTCTTCAGTATTGGACTCTTCCCAAAAAATATTGGCGCTCAATGAAACATTTGTCTCGTCGTCTTCAACTGGCTCATTAGCATTTTCTCTTAAGTATATATATATATACATCAATTTCTGCAAATAATGGATTTTTTTTGGTCTTTGGATTTCTTTTTGAAGTCAAAAACGGATCTTAAGATAGTATTAAATAGTATTAAATCTTTATGAGTGTATTTTCGTGACGTTTTCCTCGTATGGGACAGTCTTGCTTTTCTCACGATTTTGTGGTTGGCTTCCAATGCTTCTTCAGACAAGCACCCTGAAATTCATTTTCAGATACCACAATATACTTTCTTAGTTTGTAATGCATACAGAGACGGAAAAAAATTTGGGTGTATTTCATTTATTGTATTACGTAGCACACTATATTTTCTTTCGGTCAAATCTAAATTCGTATATAGCGCCAAAGCTTTTGTTGCTGGTAAGTATTTTGAATTCGACATTAGGCTTTGCAAAACAGAATGAGATTCCCGTTTTAAATTTTCCAATGCAAAATGTAGTTCCTCAAGGGAACATTTTATTACTAACTCTGGGAGTCAAATCTAGCGATTTTCAATTGCTGTATTAGTTTGTTGTGATGCAAAGTTTTATAAAATTTATGAAAAACATTAAATTTTTGTCATATTTTGATCTAGTTTTTGTTATAAGTAGTCACAACAGACCTGGAAAAAACAAATTTTTTGGCAGTTCATAGCTTACATTTTAAAAATTTAGCTAACTTCTAGCGATTTTTTATACTAACTTATCTATATTTTTGGGAAAAAAAGTTAGCAGCAGTGGTGGGAGGTAAACAATGAAACACCAACGTCAATCTGTTAATTTAGCAGCATTTTGAGCGTCAAAAAGAGGCAAATACAATTTTATACCTATTTTTTTTAATTTATCTCGTTAATTATTATAATTTTATGGTATCAATTTGGCTTTATATGTTATTATATTGTAAGTTTTTTTTATAGTTTTAGCTCCAGAAAACTGTCTAAATTTGAGAAAAAATAACGAAAATAGCCATTTTTAAAAAAATTTTTTTTAAAGTTCCGGTTAAATTTTTAAAATTTTTTTTCTTGTAGTTATTAGAAGACAGTATGAATTTTTGAAAACAGAAAAAAACCCATAGACCATATTTTGCTTTTTTTTTTAATTTTCCATCAAAGTTAAAAAATTTTTAGAGCTTAAGTGAATAATAAGCATTTTTCAAAGCAACAAAAACTATGTATGGCAAAATAATATAATGAAAATTTTTGCACAGTTGGTTTCGAATATAGTTAGCTATTACAAGAAACAATTTGAATTTCCTAGTTCAAAAAAATAAATTTTTACAATAATTTTTTTAAGACAATAAAAAACCTAGGTAATTTGGGGTTTTAGTGTCATTTTATAGCGTAAAATACATAGAAACGCAAAAATTTTACTATTTTGCTGTTTTTTTATTAAACAATATTAATTTAAATTTATATTTTTTAGTATTTGTAGTTTGTTTTCTTTTAAACCTTAGAAAACTGTCGAAATTTGAGAAAAAATAACGAAAATAGCCTTTTAAAAAAAAAAAATTTTTTAAAGTTCCGGTTAAATTTTTAAATTTTTTTTCTTGTAGTCATTAGAAAACAGTATAAGTTTTTGAAAACAGGAAAAAACCCATAGACCATATTTTTCTTTTTTTTTTAATTTTCCATCAAAGTTAAAATATTTTTAGAGCTTAAGTGAATAATAAGCATTTTTCAAAGCAATAAGAAATACTTATAAAAAAAGAAATCACAAATATAGTTATTTACTACAGAAAAAAATTTCAATCTCATAGTCCAAAAAATAATTTTTTTACAACTGTTTTCCTGAAGCATGTAAGACGCGGGTATTTGTTTAGCCATTTTTACTTCAAATTCTTTGACTTTGGCGCCCCCTAGCGCCACTAAAAAGAGCTAAATCGAAAAAATTCTTTAAAATGTATTTAAAAATTATTGTTATCTGTCGACCTATATATTTTTATCTACAATATAAAACATTTTTTTTATTGTATTTTTGTCTATTGGACACAGCACTGTGCGTCGTGTAAAAACTTTTTTTCTTTTTGGCTTTCAAGCTTGGAATATTGAAAACAGTACAAAAGTGTTGATTTCTTCTTTCCATTTTCTTTTTTTATTTTTGTTTAAGTAAAACATTTAACCGGAAGATTTTGTTCAGTTAAATTTAACAGGGACTTTTCGGTTAATTTCTGCCGGTTAAATGCTAACCGTACTTTGTGAAATGCAATTTTGCCTAACTTACGGTTAATGTTCCTGTTAAATTATAATCGGACTTTGTGAAAATTAGCGTTAGGAGTATAAAAAGGGTTAAAATTATATTATGGTATTTTTCAGGAAATTTTTGTAGCTACTTAACTAATAACTAATAACAATTATGTACATATATGGAAGGAGGAGAGCTGCTCCAAACAATTTCCAATATTTCTTCTTCTTCAATAAACGGAAAAGTATGTTGCTAGTAATTCTTTTTCAGGCACCAGGATATATGTATTTTAAAAGTTTTTGAAAAAACCATAAATTTTGAATAAAATTAAAGATGTTTGCTCAACAAAAAAATGAGCAGAATCAAAACTTTTGTTCTCTATTTTGATACCTACGCTTTCAATAAAAGAGGTGTTAGAAGCTAATTTTACAGAAAGTAAGAAATGAAATTAGTGTCCCCTGGACTGAATGGAAACCACTTAATTGTATTGAAAGCAAAATTTACAAAATAGATTTAAAAAAAATTTTGTTCATTTGGTTGTGACGTAAGTATCAGGTATCAACACTTAGGATGTGATTTAAGAATGGAGTTTATAAAACAATTTTCGCAAACTTAAGATTTCTGAATATTTTCAAAATTATAAATCTGGTAAATTCCCAATTTTCATATGTTAAATAAATAGTAGGATTAAGTCTTAAGTTGTTGCAACTTATGTGGGGAAACCAGTAAAATAAAAAATATATAAATGCTTTTGTTTACATCTTTTGATAAAAGATATTTTTTTTTGGCATATTATTATTATTAAATCTTCGCTTAAGCGAACAAACAATAAGTATTCAAATCTTTAAGTCCAGTCAGTACCAGGCTAAAATTTAAGTTCTCACAATAAAATTAATTATATTAAAAGGTTTCATCTAGACGGGTGTGCCCACTTTGTTGCAAGATGCTTCGAGTGAACGGATTTGGATGTGTTTGCAGCTTATATAAATACTTGTCCACATAGTTTAAGATTTCGCATCTTACTAGGGGAACTTCTTGATCCTTGTAGATATTGCTGTTTTTAATATACCAAGGAGCGCCAGTTATCGTTCTCAGAATTCTGTTTTGACCACATTGTATTTTTTTTATAATAGAGGTGGAAGCAGTGCCCCATAATTGTATACCATAGCCCAAAATTGGTTTTAAAATCGAGTTGTAGAGTAGAAGTTTATGATCCAGACGTAGCACAGAGTTTTTACCAATTAGCCAGGGGATTTGAGCAGCTTTGAGTTTAATTTGAGTCAGCTTCGCATCTACATATGTGTGAGGCGGCGATCTAGGTGAATACCAAGATATTTTAACTCGGTTCATTGAGGCACTATATGGTTGTTAATAGTGATTGGGGAACACTTTTTTTGCGTAAAGTAAAAGTAACGTGGGTACATTTTTGTTCATTCATTTTTATTCCTCATAACTTTGCCCATTTCTCAACTTAGGTTACGTGTTGCTGCAGTTAGTTCGAAGCCTCTTTAGGGTCTTTATAAATACTAAGGAAAGCAGTATCGTCAGCAAATGTCGGCGTGTTTGTAAAACTATTGGCTGGCATATCTGCTGTATAAAGCAAGTACAGAATTGGACCTAATATACTGCTTGAGAACAACTTATTTGATTTTCCTCTTTGATCATAATTTGTCGACCGGTTATGTATTTTTCTAATAGGTTGAAAATATTAGCTGGAAGGTTTAGCTTTAGTTTATTTAACAGGCCTTCGTGCCATACTTTATCGGAAGCTTGAGAGACATCAATGAAAAGCGCTGAGCAGTACTTCTTTTTCTCAAAGGTTTTTCTTATAACCTGCACCAGTCTGTGAGTTTGTTTGATTGTGCTATGTTGACTTCTAAAACCAAATTGGTGATATGGAATGCAGTTGTTTTCATTCAGGATCGGAGTCAGCTTGTTCTTAAGCGATTTCTCGAACAATTTCGACGTTGTGGGTAACAAACTTATAGGCCTTTAAGACTTTATCTTTGAAGGGTCTTTGTCAGGCTTAGGAATCATCTTTACTAAGGCAATTTTCCATGTAGACGGGAAATGTTTAAGCCGAATTATTGCGTTAAAAATAAAAAGAATTATTCTTTTTGCTGTAAAAAGTTGCTCTAAAAGCATTTTGTTGCTTATACTATCAACGCCTGGAGCTTTTTTACATTAAGGTTAGCAGTAGCCTCTACAACATCTGTAAATCGGAAACGTATTTCTAAAGGACGTCTAGCAACAACTGGTGGTAATTCCCTCACGTCTGTGCAAGTATTGGGAGTGAACACGTTTTTGAAATGATTTGCGAATAGATCACATTTTTCTTCGTCATTTCTAGCCCAGGATCCTCTCAGATTACGCAGTGGTGGTTTGCGATAACGAGTCTTTTAAGACGTCTGGCTGATCACCATAGGGAATAGTTTGTCTGTAGTTGGCAGTATTGTTTCAACCACAATTGCTGCATTTCTTCCCCCTAGGGCCATCTTTTGGTTTGTCGAACTTGGTTGTAACATGCAGGTCTCCACGCATATTCTCGGTAGTTCAAAAAATGTATGGGCCCAAATCGCCTATGTGGCTTTTCAACTACAATTTCTCGGTGCATTATATATTTTAAGTCATATATGGGATGTGTCTCATTTTTGTTCAATTTCCCATCACCAGGCTCAAGCTTTACTCGGAACTATGTTTGAGAATAACTTTCTCTGTCTGTAATTTTTGATTTAAATCCTTTGCTGTATAAACTGGTCTTTATCTCCTTCGGGTCAACAAAAGAGTCAATACCTTTTAAAAATATCTGGAGGCCTTTTGCGTTCCTCAGTTGGTAAGTATAGAAATTTTCCTTAAGTTTTCGAGCTCCAAAGCCAAAGCGGTGCATACCTACCTGGTTCCTAAGAGTAAACGGAAAAATTGGCCTCAAAGCGTTTTTAGCAGCTGTAGGCACAACTCCAGAGCTTGATAAAAACAAGTAAGAGCGCTATATTCGGCTGTGCCGAATCTTATATACCCTTCACATTGGTCTTTAAATATACCCAGCCGAGTAATTTTGTACTGCAAATAGTACAATAAAAAACCTTGTGCGAGTTTTAAAGCCCATAGAAAAAATAACAAAATTTTAACGTTCGTATGAATAATAGAAATAGATGAAGAAGATTTGAGGTCGAGAGTTTTAAAAGTTTTCGGCATTATTCATATTTAAAGGTTAATAAAACTTGTTAAATGTTCTAGTCCCCCTGCTCTTCTCCAACTTTTTCTCCAAAATGTATGAATTATTTGATTATTACTTTTTGTAGAATATTCGAAGTCGATAGCTGTTATAGTTTTCGAGATATAGCGTATCGAATATTTTATAATAGTTGTCGATTTGTATGGGAGCTACCCCTTTTTTTGCCCCCACTCAAAAAAATTTTTCTTTAAAGCGTAGCCCTTATGGCCCAATTACTTTTTGTAGAACATTTCATTTCGATATCTGTTATAGTTTCCGAGATATAGCGTATCGAATATTTGATAATAATTGTCGATTTGTATGGGAGCTACCCCTTTTTTTGCCCCCACCCAAAAAATTTTTTCTTTTGGGCGTAGCCCTTAGCGTGCAATGACTTTTTGTAGAACATTTTAAGTCGATAGCTGTTATAGTTTCCGAGATATAGCGTATCGAATATTTGATACTAATTGTCGATTTGTATGGGAGCTACCCCTTTTTTTGCCCCCACCCAAAAATTTTTTTCTTTAAAGCGTAGCCCTTAGCGTGCAATTACTTTTTGTAGAACATTTTAAGTCGATAGCTGTTATAGTTTACGAGATATAGCGCATAAAATATTTCACCAAATTTGTGCAATTGTAGGAAAAATACCCCTTCCCCTGGTGCTATCTGAAAAAATTTTTTCCATTATTTAGGTCCTTTTTTTAGGAGTATCCGTGCCAAGTTTTGCGGCAAGAGTGACTATACTTACTGAGATATATAGGGATATATGCACGGATTTTGTCCTAAAAAAAATGGGTTACTCTGGGTTTTCGCTTAAATCTCGGTCAATAGTGAACCGATTTTGTTGATTTTAAATAGCGATTGTCTCCAGGATATTTCTAATAGTTTGACACCATTAACTGGTCTGTATCTTTTTATTTGACTCCGGAAACTTGATTTCAACAGACGGAGAGACGGACAGACGGACATCGCTAAATCGGCTTCCCTATCTATAAGGATCCAGAATATATATACTTTATGGGATCGCAAATGAATAATAAAGAAATTACAAACGGAATGACAAAGTGATATATACCCTATCACTATGTGAAGGGTATAAAAATGTTACTACACATTTTATTATTTTCATTTACATATGAGTACACACACAGTATATTATTACCCTGCAAGAAATGCCAATAGTGAATCACTAGAAATTCACTATTGACACTGTCACCAGTATAACTGACAAGCTTTAACCCATGCAATGCTTTTTGCTTTAGACATTTGACATTTGCGAGTCATTGAAAATCCACTACTGACATTGGTACTATTAAGGAGGTAGTTTTTTTGGGGTCATATGTAAACATTAGAACCAGCGATTAACTAGTACCTTTTAGCAATTTTAGTCTACAGTTCTACTTACTAGCAATATCACTGGCAATGTGTTTTTGCAATAGACATTTAATTAAAAATAATTTTGAATTTTGTATATAAATTACTTTTTAAGCACAACTAAAAAAATTAACAATTAATAAAAACCATTAGTCGTCGATACACTTTTGCGTTTGACGGCGACCTGAAGCTTTAATTTTTTACTGACAGTTTTCTTTTCTTTTTATCAATACTAAATATAAAACTGTAGACGTTTATTTGACAAAGTCGCCAAAGATGTACCATAATTGTCGACAAAAGTGTTGACATGGGGACACTTGTCCCCAGTTTTCCTTCTAGGTACATTCATTTACACCTACTCGGAAGTCCAGGTTTTCTGTAAATTTTTTTATCTTTAATTTATGAAAAATTGTTATTCGTTAGATGTAAGATTACATATCTTCTTTTATTATTTCGTTTTTTTTATTCCAAAACCTTATAGAGTCGCAAAAACCACAACACAGAGCATTTATTTTTTCCCTTAGAAGTTTTCATGCTAATGGGAGAACCTACTCAAGCAGAAACGTATGTACCTCTTTATCCTAATAAAGGATAGAACATATCGAGTTCTTTATGTCCTATTGTGGTACAAGATTTTGTTTTAAAAAAGTTCTAAAATAAAGGTTTATTGACTGACCAATGTTTAGTAAGAAATATAAGACATTAAAATCGTTCTCAAATTCGAATTTTAAGAAAATATGGACTTCTTTATACAACTTTAATTTCAGAAATATCACCAGCTTAAGCAAAAATCGTTAGTCACCTCGCAAGTATTACCCATTAGCTGATTTTTTTTTCAAATTATGTAAAAATTTAACGTAAAAGAAATTACATTGAAATGAAGTTGACCAAATAACTTCTTATAAATCAAACCAAGTAAATAATAGCACTGTACAACAAATTTAAATTTTTGTCATGAACTTTAATTATCTCTATATTTTCATGATGTACTATATGCACTCAATAAAAAAACAATTAAATTTTAAAAACCCTATAAAAAAGTTAAAAAAATAAAAAAACCTCTTAGAATATAGGATTTTGATAAGGCTGCTCATTGATTGTATTTAGGGGTAGGAAGGAGTTATCAGATTTAGTAGAAAAGCACTAAAAGAATTACAATATAATTATCTTGAAGACGTTGAAATGTTATTTTTCTTAGCGCTTAAAAATTTTTCTACCGAATCCCATATAATAATTATAATTTGCATACTTACAAAAACATGTTTAAAATTTTAAGAAGATAAAATAATATTTGAGACGGAAGGACTTTTGTGAGGTTAGAATCTATAAAATCCATTAAAATAATCAAGTATTTTGGCACAAACATTTAATTAAAAAATCACAAGAATTTTGTTATTTTTTACGTCAACAAAAAACAACTGATGTGTCAGAGAAAAGTGCCGGCTATTTTTGCCGGCACAGGCGGCTTAAGAAATCTTCTTCGGCGGTTTTGCCTAAGTTTTTAGTATAGACATTTTTAACGGATACGAGTGCTAGCAGCTCTTAAAATTCAATTAAAAAACTCGCCGTTTCATTTTAAGCCTTTGGCGCAGGACTTTTTATATAATATGACATCACAACAAGTAAGAGCGCTATATTCGGCTGTGCCGAATCTTATATACCCTTCACATTGGTCTTTAAAAATACCCAGCCGAGTAATTTTGTACTGCAAATAATATAATAAAAAACCTTGTGCGAGTTTTAAAGCCCATAGAAAAAATAACAAAATTTTAACGTTCGTATGAATAATAGAAATAGATGAAGAAGATTTAAGTTCGAGAGTTTTAAAAGTTTTCGACATTATTCATATTTAAAGGTTAATAAAACTTGTTAAATGTTCTAGTCCCCCTGCTCTTCTCCAACTTTTTCTCCAAAATGTATGAATTATTTGATTATTACTTTTTGTAGCATATTCGAAGTCGATAGCTGTAATAGTTTTCCAGAAGTAGCGTATCGAAAATTTTGTAAAAATTGTTAATTTGTAAATGAGCTACCCCTTCTTCACCCCCCATCCGAAAGTTTTTTTCTTTAAAGCGTAGGCCTTGTGTTCCAATTACTTTTTGTTGAACATTTGATGTGGATATCTGTTATAGTTTCCGAGATATAGCGTATCGAATGTTTCATACAAATTGTTAATTTGTATGGGAGCTACCCCTATTTTTGCCCCCACTCAAAAAATTTTTTCTCTAAAGCGTAGGCCTAATTGCCCAATTACTCTTTGCAGAACATTTGATTTCGATATCTGTTATAGTTATTGAGATATAGCGTATCGAATATTTTATAAAAATTGTTAATTTGTATGGGAGCTACCCCTTTTTTTGCCCCCACTCAAAAAATTTTTCTCTAAAGCGTAGGCCTAATTGCCCAATTACTTTTTGCAGAACATTTGATTTCGATATCTGTTATAGTTATTGAGATATAGCGTATCGAATATTTTATAAAAATTGTTAATTTGTATGGGAGCTACCCCTTTTTTTGCCCCCACTCAAAAAATTGTTTCTTTAAAGTGTAGACCTTTGCGTACAATCACTTTTTGTAGAACATTTTAAGTCGATATCTGTTATAGTTTCGAGATATAGCGTATCGAATATTTTATAACAATTGTCGATTTGTATGGGAGCTACCCCTTTTTTGCCCCCACTCAAAAAATTTTTTCTTTAAAGTGTAGATCTTTGCGTACAATCACTTTTTGTAGAACATTTTAAGTCGATATCTGTTATAGTTTCCGAGATATAGCGTATCGAATATTTTATAACAATTGTCGATTTGTATGGGAGCTACCCCTTTTTTTGCCCCCACTCAAAAAATTTTTTCTTTTAAGTGTAGGTCTTTTCGTACAATTACTTTTTGTAGAACATTTCATTTCGATATCTGTTATAGTTATTGAGATATAGCGTATCGAATATTTTATAAAAATTGTTAATTTGTATGGGAGCTACCCCTTTTTTTGCCCCCACTCAAAAAATTGTTTCTTTAAAGTGTAGACCTTTGCGTACAATCACTTTTTGTAGAACATTTTAAGTCGATATCTGTTATAGTTTCGAGATATAGCGTATCGAATATTTTATAACAATTGTCGATTTGTATGGGAGCTACCCCTTTTTTTGCCCCCACTCAAAAAATTTTTTCTTTAAAGTGTAGGTCTTTGCGTACAATTACTTTTTGTAGAACATTTCATTTCGATATCTGTTATAGTTTCCGAGATATAGCGTATCGAATATTTTATAACAATGGTCGATTTGTATGGGAGCTACCCCTTTTTTTGCCCCCACTCAAAAAATTTTTTCTTTAAAGTGTAGATCTTTGCGTACAATCACTTTTTGTAGAACATTTTAAGTTGATATCTGTTATAGTTTCCGAGATATAGCGCATAAAATATTTCACCAAATTTGTGCAATTCTAGGAAAAATACCCCTTCCCCTGGTCCTATAAAAAAAAACTTTTTCCATTATTTAGGTCTCTTCTTTAGGAGTATCCGTGCCAAGTTTTGTGGCAAGAGTGACTATACTTACTGAGATATATAGGGATATATGCACAGATTTTGTCCTAAAAAAAATGGGTTACTCTGGGTTTTCGCTTATATCTCGGTCAATAGTGAACCGATTTTGCTGATTTTAAATAGCGATTGTTAGCGGGATATTTCTGATCGTTTGACACCATTAACTGGTCTGTATCTTTTTATTTGACTCCGGAAACTTGATTTCAACAGACGGACAGACGGACAGACGGACATCGCTAAATCGGTTTCCCTATCTATAAGGATCCAGAATATATATACTTTATGGGGTCGCAAATGAATAATAAAGAAATTACAAACGGAATGACAAAGTGATATATACCCTATCACTATGTGAAGGGTATAATTAACATAGCAAACAAAGTTATATTATTTAACAATAGGTTTTGTATGAAAGGCAACAACAACATTTTTATGCCATTGTGAAATTATATGACAATAACACAATATGCTACCATATCGTACCTTGTGAATCCATCAATTGTGTTTTGCTGTAAATGACAAAAAAATTTAGTTAATATTAGACGAATATGTAAGTTATTTTTTTGATGTCTGAATTTGAATAAAGAATTTTAGTGATTTAAATGAATATCTAGATGGAGGGGTTTCAAATGAATATTCAGTTATTTTAAGTAGCATTTCCAGTTGATTTTACACAAATAATTTTTTTAAGTGTAAGTGTCAGAACAAACACCATATCTCAAAACTTTAACAAAGCTTCTGATGATGATGCAAACTGCAGATCGAGTACATCATCCGACTGTGTAGAAGCTGTTCTCAAAAGTATGGAAAAAAATTCCTGTTTAACCCCAAACAATGGCAAATTAGGTGAGTTGCTAAATGCTTTTAGAAATGAAAAACGTGTACAAAGGCACATAAATGTTCTTAATTGGTGGAAAGAACAAAGTAAAACTAATCCAGAATTATATGCCATAGCAAATGTTGTGTTAGCTATACCAGGTATACAAGTTAGTGTAGAAAGATTATTTTTGGGGGTAAAATATATATTGAATCTTACCCTCAATAGGTTAGATGAGGATAGTTTAAATGCATTGTGATTCGATACAACGCGTATCTGTTTTAATCAACCATATGTTGTGTTCCTTATTGTTTACATATGCATCTAAAAAAGTAAATGCTTTTAAAATATCCCAAACAGTTAACTTAAATGTATTTTTCGAGGCTATAAATTATTAATTAAGTTATAATTTATATATTTTTTTTAAATTGACTTTGATTTAGAAGCTGAAATTTTTAAATATTTTACCTTAAAAAAGTACAAAGTATTTACCAGGGTGCACTAGTACAGGTAGTATTAAGATGAATTCATAAATTCGCCCTCTGCATTTCCTTTTTGTGTTTGAAAAAGATAATATCATAAAATTTAAAACCTAATACAAAATTAATTAATTTGTTATTTACTTTCTAAAATATTTATAGTCAGCTAGGCTCTTGATATAACTTGTATAAGTGTACCCTGGTATTTACATATTTTCATGGATACTGATTATTATTTATTTTAAAAATATTTTTTTCTTTTTCTTTTATATGTTCCTATTAGTTTTTAAAAAATTTTTTTAAACAATGTACCTTCTTCTGCAAGTCAGCAATTTATTTTTTTATTAGCCTCATAAAAAAGAGAATATATAAATAAAAACTTAACTATGTTTTTAAATTGAAAAAACCCTTTTTGAATTTTTGGTAAATACCATTAAGTAAGTATCTGTACCGATACTGATATAATCAAAATACCGTTACCGATGCCGAAATTAGAGAACTTATACCGATACCGATATAATCAAAATACTGATACCGATACCGAAAGGACAAATTTTTTAATACCGTTATTCGTTTCGGTTGCCACCCTTGATAAAAACAAATCTAAATTAAACCAAGTAGTCGTACTATATTTGGCTGTACCGTATCTAAGATAGCCTTCAAATTGGACTTTTGAAACCCCGAACCTTTTTTTATTCTTATCCGGTTTTTATTTATGAAGTATTCCTCATTTTTAAATAGTGGTCAGTGACATATTTTAACCCTCTTAGGGTGACTAGGGCAGCTGTATGGGTTTTTATTTAAAAATACAAAAAATACTGGGGTACCATTTTTATCGCTGTCATTATACCCTTCACATAGTGATAGGGTATATATCACTTTGTCATTCCGTTTGTAATTTCTTTATTATTCATTTGCGATCCCATAAAGTATATATATTCTGGATCCTTATAGATAGGGAAGCCGATTTAGCGATGTCCGTCTGTCCGTCTCTCCGTCTGTTGAAATCAAGTTTCCGGAGTCAAATAAAAAGATACAGACCAGTTAATGGTGTCAAACTATTAGAAATATCCTGGAGACAATCGCTATTTAAAATCAACAAAATCGGTTCACTATTGACCGAGATTTAAGCGAAAACCCAGAGTAACCCATTTTTTTTAGGACAAAATCCGTGCATATATCCCTATATATCTCAGTAAGTATAGTCACTCTTGCCGCAAAACTTGGCACGGATACTCCTAAAAAAAGGACCTAAATAATGGAAAAAATTTTTTCAGATAGCACCAGGGGAAGGGGTATTTTTCCTACAATTGCACAAATTTGGTGAAATATTTTATGCGCTATATCTCGTAAACTATAACAGCTATCGACTTAAAATGTTCTACAAAAAGTAATTGCACGCTAAGGGCTACGCTTTAAAGAAAAAAATTTTTGGGTGGGGGCAAAAAAAGGGGTAGCTCCCATACAAATCGACAATTAGTATCAAATATTCGATACGCTATATCTCGGAAACTATAACAGCTATCGACTTAAAATGTTCTACAAAAAGTCATTGCACGCTAAGGGCTACGCCCAAAAGAAAAAATTTTTTGGGTGGGGGCAAAAAAAGGGGTAGCTCCCATACAAATCGACAATTATTATCAAATATTCGATACGCTATATCTCGGAAACTATAACAGATATCGAAATGAAATGTTCTACAAAAAGTAATTGGGCCATAAGGGCTACGCTTTAAAGAAAAATTTTTTTGAGTGGGGGCAAAAAAAGGGGTAGCTCCCATACAAATCGACAACTATTATAAAATATTCGATACGCTATATCTCGAAAACTATAACAGCTATCGACTTCGAATATTCTACAAAAAGTAATAATCAAATAATTCATACATTTTGGAGAAAAAGTTGGAGAAGAGCAGGGGGACTAGACATTTAACAAGTTTTATTAACCTTCAAATATGAATAATGTCGAAAACTTTTAAAACTCTCGACCTCAAATCTTCTTCATCTATTTCTATTATTCATACGAACGTTAAAATTTTGTTTTTTCTTTAAAACTCGCACAAGGTTTTTTATTATATTATTTGCAGTACAAAATTACTCGGCTGGGTATATTTAAAGACCAATGTGAAGGGTATATAAGATTCGGCACAGCCGAATATAGCGCTCTTACTTGTTATTATTGAACTTGTTCAAAACAAAGATATAGAACGAGTGAGAAGTTAACATTAAATAAAATACTGAACAAAGCATAAAAAAGGTCACAGCCAAAAGGTCAATGAAAATTCAAATCAAATGTTTAAAAGAAGTTTCGAACAATTTTTTTACGTACAGACAGACAGTTTATTTATAAAGAAGATGAAATTTCTAAATTTAGCTTAACATCAAGATTTTTAAATATTTTTATCCTTTTAACAGTATGTACGTGTACATGAGCATGAAAACTGTACACATGTAAATAGTAGATACATATGTATGTTTTTTTTTCGACTCCTGGACCATAAATTTATGTATTTTAAGACAAATTCGTGTCCCGAATGGTAATAAAATAAAATCTTATTGTAAGTGTATGTAAGTATGTCTATGTGGTATAATAAATATTGTTTGCTTAAAGGTACGTTTAGACTACGCTAATATTTGCCCAAACACAACAAATAATGGTTTGGGCTAATAGTATGGTTTGTGACTAATATTTGGGCATGCGTTTAGATTGCACTAATATTTGCTTGAATTTTATTTGCACAAATAACAGAAGGTTTGGTGTCAGACATGTTTGGTACAAATATTTGTATACCCCTTTACACTGCACAAATAATTTTATTTGCCCGGTGTGTATGACAAACATCTGTCAAATAATGTTGTTGTTATGTTTATGAAATCCATCTGCCAAATAGTATCAAATTGTGTTTGTAAAGCAACGTGAAAAGTTAAAATGTTTAGTGACAGTGATATTGAAGATTTATTATTAATAACTGCTGGAGCTATAGCAGTTTCAGAAACCCAGTAAAAAGAAAAAAAAAGAAGATCCAGAAGAATGTGGGCTTGAGCTTGGGTGCAGCGTCGTAAAATGGAAGGATGCTGCCAAAAACTTTTGAATGAACTACGTTTTGAAGAACCTTCGCTGCATAAAAACTTCATGCGCATGGGTTCAAATGACTTCGATTACTTGGTAACTTGATTACAATATTCAGCATATTAACATTAAATATATGTTAATGTTTTTTTAAAAAAAGCTGTATCTAGTGGCACCGATTATAACTAAGAAAATCACATATTTGAGGGAACCAATATCTGCGTCTGAAAGATTGGCTCTGACTTTGCGATACTTGGCCACTGGCGAAAGTTTCTCGTCGCTGCAATATGTTTTTAGATTTCCACCATTCACAATATTAGGAATTGTGCTAGAAGTGTGCGATGCTATTTACAATGTTTTAAAAGCAGATTTTATGAAAGTAACAGTATTTTTAGTTGCAATGTTTCAATTACGTTTTCTTTAACTTAAAGGTTCCATCGAACGAAGAGGAGTGGAAAAGCGTTGCAGATGAGTTTCTGGAAAAATGGAATTTTCCAAACTGCCTTGGCGCCGTTGATGGCAAGCACGCTGTGATGGTGGCTCCTTTGAATTCAGAAAGCGTGTTTTGTAATTATAAAGGTGGTGCAAAATTTACTTACTAATCTGTCAAACGTATTGACCAGTATTGCAATTTCAATTTATTTCATTTTTTATATGTTAAGCACTGTCAAAAATAACTGTTGGCAACCCACGCACAGTGGGGCCAAATGCAAAAAAATGGTAATAAATCTGTATCTTCGAAACTATTTGTCCAATTATAAAATAATGTATAAGGCAGTCGTAGATGAGGACCCAAGGTCTTAGAAAATAAAATTTTGGACTGCCCTGTATATACATACGTTGAGCTACAGGGAGCCAAAATTGACCTCCTCGGGCTTACAAAACATTTCTATGCTTATAACTTTTGCAAATATCAACCGATTTCAATGATTTTTGGATTTATTTGAGGAAAATTAAAATCTGAAAAGAACACGTACTCACTCTTTCTTATTACCTGTTACAGTTTAAAAGATATTTGGGTTTGAAATTTAAAATTGTTGTTTTTGACCTAGACTTTATTTGGTTTTTTGCAAATGTCTGCAATTATAGTTATGCTTAAAATATTTTTAAAAATATTTTTGTATGTTTAAAAAGTTTGTTAAGCCTACAAAAAAAAAATAATTTAATTATCTTTATTCGTCTAGCCGTGAAAAATATTCAAAGTCAAAATTTTCGAGGTGATTTCAAAAATGGCATAATTTTGACAAAAATTTAGCACAATTGATTAACTTTTTTTGCAAATATTTGTAAAAATAATTATTTCTTTCTTAACGTTTTTGGAAAAAGCAGGCTTCAAAATATATTAGTTGCATATTTTTGAAAGGATTAAGACGTGCACCCTACGCCAGGCATTGGTCGAAAATGTGGATTTTTTCAACGAAATTTCAAATTTATTGGCCGAGAAAAAAAACGCAAGTAAGTTTTTAAAAAATTGGTTCAAAATTAAAATAACTTATCTTTTGAGATTTCAGTTTTAATTAAGTTATTCACCGCCCGCTCAAAAATGGGGTCACGAGGGTAAATGTTATTAATATAGGCAAATTTAAAGATGCGTGTAATATAATAGCTCAGAAAATAACTTTAAAGTTACTTAACTCTTTTTGTTTTTTATTTAAATAATAAATAACATAATATTATAATAAAGTTTTAAAATCCATTACGTTATCATAAATCAACAATATTTTATAAACTTTCAAATATAAAAAATTTTCACAAAAAAAAACTAAATATAATATTTTGGAATTTTTTTTAATCTGACCCCTTATTTTTTTCTAAAGAGTTAAGTAACTTTAAAGCTATTTTCTGAGCTATTATATTACACGCATCTTAAAACTTGCCTATATTAATAACATTTACCCTCGTGACCCCATTTTTGAGCGGGCGGTGAATAACTTAATTAAAACTGAAAACTCAAAAGAAAAGTTATTTTAATTTCGGACCAATTTTTCAAAAACTGGTTTGCGTTTTTTTTTCTCGGCCAATAAATTTGAAATTTCGTTGAAAAATTCCATATTTTCGACCAATGCCTGGCGTAGGGTGCACATCTAAATCCTTTCAAAAATATACTACTAATATATTTTGAAGCCTGCTTTTTCCAAAAACGTTAAGAAAGAAATAATTATTTTTACAAATATTTGCAAAAAAAGTTAATCAATTGTGCTAAATTTTTGTCAAAATTATGCCATTTTTGAAATCACCTCGAAAATTTTGACTTTGAATATTTTTCACGGCTAGACGAATAAAGATAATTAAATTATTTTTTTTGTGTAGGCTTAACAAACTTTTTAAAAATACAAAAATATTTTTAAAAATATTTTAAGCATAACTATAATTGGAGACATTTGCAAAAAACCAAATAAAGTCTAGGTCAAAAACAACAATTTTAAATTTCAAACCCAAATATCTTTTAAACTGTAACAGGTAATAAGAAAGAGTGAATATGTTTTCTTTTTAGATTTTAATTTTCATCAAATAAATCCAAAAATCATTGAAATCGGTTGATATTTACAAAAGTTATAAGCATAGAAATGTTTTGTAAGCCCGAGGAGGTCAACTTTGGCACCCTGTAGCTCAATGTATGTATATACAGGGTAGTCCAAAATTTTATTTTCTAAAACCTTGGGTCCTTTTCTACGACTGCTTTATACATTATTTTATAATTGGACAAATAGTTTCGAAGATACAGATTTATTACCATTTTTTTTGCGTTTGGCCTCACTTTACCACGTTTCTACAATTATTTGTCGCTATTTGTTCCGCCAAAAATATTGTGAGAACAAACAAAATATCGAGGCAAATATTTGTAACGACGTGCTGACAAAGTGTTTACACTATGCAAAGCTTTGTTCACAAACAAAGAATTTTTTAGCCAACAAACAGTCGAAAAATATTTGGTGGCTAACAAATTCGAGTGTTTACACTAGGACAAACAAAATTTTTATTATTTTGCACAAATATTAGCACAGTCTAAACGCACCTTAATAAACATTTTATTTGTTACTTAAATATGTTTCTTTACAATAACAAATGTATAAAATGTAAATCAGTAACAGTGTGGCCATATTAGCTTTTTTGGAGCTAAATTTAGCTTTATATTTCTTCATTTAGCCCGAAATATTTACATTTAGCCTTTAGCTTTGTTTTTAGCTTTTTTCGAAATTGGATTCAGCTTTTTTAGTAGTTTTTGAAGCTAGATAAATGGTCAAAAATTTGTCGTATTATATTTTTTGGTATATATCTCAATTATATTGAAAGGTATCAAGCTTCAAATTTTTTTCGAATTTACAACATTACAGTTTCCGAACCATTGTTTTGTTTAATAATTTACTTCTAGCGACATTTAAAAAACGTGAAACAGCACAAAACTTCAATAAAACAAAGAAATAAGGAAGGTAAGGTATTACGAAAAAAAACGTAAGAATTTGTTTTCCAAAACAAATACTTTTAAATGCGGCAATTTTAAAGAAAAAATCCAAATGTGACACAAACATTTGTTCCGTCTTTTGGTGAAATTAAAAAATGTTTTAATATATTGCTAAAAAATGTAAAACACTTATGTCTTTCGTTGAAACAAATTATTATATTAATATTTTTATTTAATAAGAATTTTAAAGTTTATTTTTTTAAAAAATCAAATCAAACAGGACCGAAATAATTTTTCAAGAAAAAAGCAGGCACAATGAAACATCGTAGGATCAAGTAAAGCTCATCATTTTGATGGTGTTAAACTATATATGTTGAAAATCAAGTTCTTTGTAAATTTAGTTTTTTTAGCAGGACGGTCATTTTTTAATTTAAATAAAAACGTTTAATAACGATAATTATTATTTTTATGGATAGGGTTAAAAAAATAATATTTTTTATTTTTTTTTATTTTTACAGTCATTGGTTTTAAATGCATATTTAGACACACATGTACAAATAAAAATATTTTTAAAAATGCTTTCTTACAATGCAACTTTTTTACATTAAAGACTATCTTTTTTTCTTTTCTTGAACAAAATTAACATGAATAAAGGCATTTTTCATGATATATACATATATGTACTTATGTAACTTGAATGAAAATTTTCGATTTTTAACGAACTGTGTAGAAAAGTAGTCTCTTTATACTCGTTTTGTCAACAAACAAAAATTTCATTGAAGGAATATTAAAAAAAATTCATCGTGTAAATGTAATCTTATTGTTTCGATTTTTTATTGTTTTCATGTGTTTGAATTTTACGTGTTTTTGTAAAAAAATTAACGAACAATGTGTGTTGAGTATTTATATCTAAAACAAATTTTCCTTTTTTGTTTTTTTAATACATATCTTACAAATTAGTTTTTTTTTACCAAAGCAGGCAGCAAATTAACACCTGCTTCTAAAAACTTTTTAAAAAAGCTCTTGTACACGCATATGTATATGAACACATATTATTTTTCTTCTTACTGAAGGTATGGGTCTACCAAATTTTCGTAAAAAAAAGCCAAAATTTTAAAAACAAATTTTCTTTTTAAATATTTTTAGCACAAAAACGTTTCGTTCCTATTATGAGAAATGTCTAAATAACAAAGAAATTTTTTAAAAAACGAATAAAAAAAATGTAGCTCTATTTTTTGGCTTTAAGTTTTTGTTTTTAGCACTTTTTAGCTGTTTTTTAAACGTGATCTAGCTTGAACTTTACTTGAAAATCTGGTCACACTGATCAGTAAGTATAAATGTATATGTGTGTGTGTTTTATGTATGTATGTACATATGTACATTGTGTTTGACCACTTAAACAGATTTGTTTTTTTTAAAGTTAAAGACATTTTCCCCAGGCCGACCAAAAATTAATGTTTAAAATGTTTTCTTTAATAATTTTGGATAAAATATGTTTCTCATTACTTAACTCATTACCTGAAAATACAATTACAATAATTGAAATAAATAAATAAAGCAAAGAAAAAAAACATAAATTCCGTCGAATTTTTATAATTTTAAGTTCCTTAATTTGAATCTCACGATAATTCGAACGGTATTCCAGATCCCTTGAAAAACGTAAACAAAAAATAAAAAAAACAAATTTTTATACTTTTGTTATTGAATCTATCCTTTTGGCAACTAAAAATAAGTATTCAAAACTTAAAACTAGGTATGTACTATTTGCCCAGCTAGTACCAGACTAAAATTTAAGTTTTCATATTTAAATTAATTAATTTCGAAAGTTTCATTTGAGCGCAATAGTATCCCTTATTTTCAGACGAGTGCGTCCACTATGTTGCAAGATGTTTCGAACAAACGGATTTGGATGTGTTTCCAGCTTATATAAATACTTGTCCACATAGTTTAGGATTTTGAATTTAACTAGTGGAACTTGTAGATCTTTGTGAATGTTGCTGTTTTTATGTTGGAGGCAGAAACGTACCCCATAAGTGTATTCTGTCGCACCAAATTGGTTTCAAAATTGAGTTGTAAAGTAGAAGTTTACAATCAAGATGCGGCACTGAGTTTCTACCAATCAGCCTGTGAGTTTGTGCCGTTTTAGGTTTAAATTTTGTCAACTTCACATCTACATGTGACTTCCGTAGGAGGCGGCGATTAAGGTGAATGATTGAATATTTCGTCTTAATTCGGTGCTGCGCCATATGGTTATTAATAAAAATTGGAAGAACGTTTCCTTGCGTAAAGTAAAAGTAACGTGGTTGCATTTTTTGTTCATTTATTTTAATACTTGGACAATGTGATGTTGAAATTGTATCGAGGCCTCTTTAATGTCCTTATGATTACTGAGAAAGGCGGTATCACCAGCAAATGTCGACGTGTGAGTAAAATTGTTTGTGAGCATGTCTGCTGTGTAAAGCAAAAACAGAACTGGACCTGTAATACTCCCTTGAGGTACCTGAGGACAGCTTAAGCAGCTTCCTTCTTTTATCATAAATTGTCCACCAGTTATGGACATTTTCAAAAAGCTTAAGATATTCACTGGTAGGTTCAGGTTTTGTTTGTTTAACAAGACTTCATGCCAACCTTTATCAAAGGCTTGGCAGACATCAACAACAAGCCCGGAGTAGTTCTTATTTTCCTCAAAGGCTTTTTTTATAACATGTTCCAACCTGCGCGTTTATTCGAAAGCCAAATTGGTGGTTTGGAATACAGTTATTTACATTCAAAATCGGGGCCAGCTGCTTTTTCTCAAATAATTTGGGTATAGTTGGTAACAGACTTGTAGACCTGTAAGACTTCATATTCAAAGGATCTTGACCCGAATTAGGAATTATCTTTACTAAGGCAGCTTTCAATAGACTGGCGGGAAATGTTTCAGCCGTAATATTGCGATACAAATTAAAAGAATTATTCTTTTTGCCGTGCATTTAAATTATCGATAGCCTCTACGACACCTAAAAGTTGGAAACGTATTTTCATAGGACATCTAGCAACAACCAGCGGCAATTTACTCATTTAAGTGCATGTATTGAGAGTGAACACAGTTCTTAAATGAATATCGTGCAGCTCACATTTTTGTCATCATTTCTTGCCCAGGATCTTTTCAGATTACGCAGTGGTAGCTGTCAGATAACATGACTTTTAGGACATTTAGCTGATTGCCGTACTCGATAATTCGTCTAAGGGGTCGCGCCTAAACCTGCCAGGTGATACTTAAGAGATGTCATTCTGAAAACCTCCAGAAAACTTTTAATTGGTTTATACATTCTTTTAGCTTAAGTTGGAGTAATCTATGCTTTTCGCATTTACGTAGGGCTCTTCTTTTTATAGATAAACGCTGTTGCACATCGGCTGAAAAATTCTGTTGTATTTAGTCTGACGATAGTTAAAAGAGGCATGTGCAATGTCTTTTTTAATGTTCTCATAAGGGCTGCTCAGACCAACACCGGTGTTTTCAGGAGTTTTTAAGGGGTTGTTTTCCGAGCAGTGAGAGCTCATATATTTATTTTATATTTCATCCAATTAGCTTTTTCAAGCAAAAAATATCACTAGTTGAAATTTGGTGAACATCGTCAATAGTGATTATTGCGGGTGGGTGGTCAGATGATAAGTCCAACAAGGCTTTTTTTAATCCGAAATCTATTACGTTTTAAATTTTTTGTTGTTAGTTGGCCAATAGGTTGGTTGTCCAGTTGAAATAACACAGTCTCATTTCAGACAAGGGATCATACAAGACACGACCTCTGGGACTAATTAAGCGGGAGCCCCAATACGTACATATGTTTATTGTTATAGTCTTCAGCAGCTATGAAGCAAGGGCCTAAAGATTTGCAAAAGCTGTTGTACTGATCTTTTCTTATGGAGAATTTGGGTGGACAATAAACCTACAAAATGACTAGCATATGGAAGAATTAATCAATGCAGACCTTTGTTTCTTGGGTATAACATTCGGAGAGGCCACCAAACCATTGGTGTTTAATTCTTGATTTCAAATTACTAAATTTTAATTGAATTTAATTATTTAAAATTAAAATTAATATAGCCGAGCTACCTAATGGTTGGATCCTTTGAATCGTAAAAGGTATAGCCACTTATTTTAAAATATTTTTTATGTGATATGGGTTCCGAAAACCAACATTACATACATATTTTGAGTTATTCAAAATATTTGAGTTTGTTTTTATGTTGGGGGAGGCCGCTAGCATTTTAGAAACAAGCCCTTAGGTAGTTCATGGCCTGCAGAAGAGCAGGCTACATTTTTCGCATTTCTTGCATCAGGCCAGCCATTTGCGTCATTGTCTATAATTTGGATCGGTTGGTTCGTTTGTTGGCACCTCTTAATGTGTTGTTGGCTGGGTAGGTTTAAGTGCCTTAAGCTGGTTAGATTTTAATGCGTTGGCATAAGAATCTTGACTTGTTGTTGGCTGTGCTAAAATAGGGGCATATTTGCAGTTTGTATATATAACTGTTAGGGAGGGGCAGAAATTATTTTCACTTTTGATGAATGTCTAACTAAAGGTTAAATTATTCGTGACATAACCGTAACGCCATATCCATACCTATTGAAAATCCAACTGAAATCCAATTGAATTTAATTGGAACCTAGTCGGAAACCAATTGCATTTTCAATGTGAAGGATATACAAGATTCGGCACAGCCTTACTTGTTTGGAAAAATGAAGTAGTTTTAAAACTATTAAATTGAAATACAAGGCAATTCCGAAAGTAACTGGCTATTTTTACCACAAGTTCGTACTTATAAAAAAAAATTTTGTGCGTTAATGCTGTTAAAACAAAAAAGTCTCTTCCTCCTGCCTCCACCTTGTAAACTTACATCATGGTTAAAAGTATGATTAACAAATTTAACATGCATAAGAAAAAATATATAGTTTTAAATTTTTGGGTGTGAAAAGTAACCAAAATTACACACTGGAAAAAAAGTAATCAATTTTGGTTACGAAATCTGAGAGGATCCTGGGCAGGAAATGATGAAGTAAAGTGTGATTTGCTCGCAAGTCATTGAAAAACGTGTTCACCCTCAAAAGATGCACTGACGTGAGGGAATAACACCTGTTGTTGCTAGATATCCTATACGTGTTCGGTTTTTAAAGTTTTCAGAGTTTGGAAAGGCTATCGCTAACTTAAATGAAAAAAAGGTCCTGGGGTCGATCAAATAAGTAACAAAATGCTTTTAGAGCTACCTAAAAGAATTTTAGTTTTAACGTCATAATACGGTTCGAACATTTCCTTTCAGTATTGAAAGTTGCCTTGGTAAATATAATTCCTAAGCCTGGAAAACATCCTTCGAAGGTGGAGTCCTACAGGTCAATAAGTTTGTTACAAACTATGTCCAAATTGTTTGAGAAATTTCTTAAAAATAAGATGAGCCCGACCTTTAATGTAAATAACTGTATTCCAAATCACCAAATTGGCTTTCGCAATCAACATATTACCACCGAATAAACCCGCAGATTGGTACCGGTCATAAGAAAAGCATTGGCAGATGATTATAACTACTCTTCGGTTTTTACTGATGTCCCTCAAGCCTTTGATAAAGTTTGACATGAAGGTCTGTTGAACAAGCTAAAGCTAAGCTTACCGGTGAATATCTTCAACCTTTTAAAAAGTTGCATAACTAACCGACAATTTATGATCAAAGCGGGTAACCAGTTAAGTTATTCTCAACCAATAGGGGCTGGTGCACCTCAAGGGAGTATATTAAGTCCAATTACGTACTAGATTTACACAGCAGCTACGCCTATCAACAATTTTGCAAACACGTCGATATTTGCTGATGATTCTGCCTTTCTCAATAGTTATAAAGACCCTTAAGAGGCCTTAAAACAACTGCAACATAACGTAACAATTAGAAAAACTGGCAAAGTTATGGGGTAGTAAAATAAATGAACAAAAATGCACCCACGTTACTTTTACTTTACGCAAGAAAACGTGCCCCCCAATTACCAAACAGTGCCTCAACGAATTGAGACGAAATATATTGGCATTCGCCTAAATCGCCGCCTCACTTGGAAGTCACATATCGATGCGAAGTTAACACAAATGAAACTTAAAAGACTTGATTGTAAACATCTACTCTATAACTCAATTTTAAAACCAATTCGGTGCTACAGGATACAATTAGTTATGGGGCACTGCTTCCGCCTCTAACAAAAAAAAAGTTCAACGCCGTCAACACAAAATACTAAGAATGATAACTGGTGCTTCTTGGTATGTTTGAAATAGCAACATCCACAAGTACTTGCAAGTTCCACTTTGTGGGCAAATATTTAATTAGCTAAAAACACACCCGAATCTACTTGCTTGAAACATCTTACAGCATGCACGACACAGTCGTTTGAAGAGGAGGGACACTGTCAGACCTAGATAAAACCTTTAGAAATGTTTTATACTTAAATTTGAAAACCTAAACTTTAGTCTGATATTGGTTAGATAAATTTAAATTATTAAGATTTAAGATTTGAATACTTATCGTTAGTTTAGATTCAATAACAAAAAATAAAAAAAAAATTTTAGGTTAAATGTAACCCAACCGGCAACGCTGATAGCTAACCTAGTTTTTGAAATAAAAAACTTTACAACGTTTTAACGTTTGTATATATAATACCAACTTAACTTTTCCAAAATGAAGCATTAATGTACAATTGAACATTTGAAGTATATAGCTGTTACAGTTTCTAGGATGGAGCGTATCGAAAATTTCATAAAAAAAAACTTTCACTTATATGAAGGAAGCCCCACACTCTGCTCCTATCAAACTATTTTTTTTCCAAAATGTTTACCTTTGGAAACATAAATATACTTTTTGAAATACACTTAAATTAATATTTTCATAAACTAAAAGGCATAAAAGTATTTGCACTAGAGAAAACTGTCCTTCTACCTTTCGTACCTGTTTGTGCAAATTAAAGTTATATTTTAAGCAAAAAGTGTTTAAACGCGTATTTTTTTTGATTTATGTACAATTAAAAAATTTTTACAGTAACTGACTGTAAGTTATTTAGAAAGCATTTCGTAAAAATGTTTTTAAATAAAAAAAAATAAACTTTTAATACAATATTTTTTAACTGCTTTGAAGAGTTATTCATAGCTTAAACTAAACAAAAATATGATTTTCAGTTGAAACTAATTTGGTCAGCTATTTTTAGTAATATATAACTTAATTTTGTTTTTTTAAATACTTTTTGTTTTGCTGTAAATAATAGAAAATCTAGTTAATTTTAGAAGTTTATGTAAGTTAATTTTTTGATGTCTGAATTCAAATGAAATATTTGTTAATTTTAATAAATATCTTGTTGGAGGGTCTTTAAATGAATATGCAGTTATTTTTAATAGATTTCTAGTTGATTTTACATAAATAATTTTCTGAGTGTATATGAACTTAAACGCTTGATTTTTTTTGTTTTGTTAGGAGTTTTATGTGTACATACATATGATATCTATGTATGTTTGTAGGTATATTATGTGCAAATTATGAAATTGAAATACACCTACCAAATAACTGCATACGAGTAAACAAATAAATAAGGTATAAATATGTATATGCACCAAGAGCCGACTTACACTCCTTTGAAATACAAATTGTAAAATATAATACGGTTCTGCATATATATTTTGGCCTAAAGCCAAAAATCTGTTTTCGCACTCAACAAAAAATGGATGAAATTAAAAATTTTATAAACAAAACAGAATTAAATGTAAAAACAAATAGAAAAAAATTTATTCTCTAACCCTGTAGTTTGTAAGCATAAGTTTAGTTTGGAAATTTCTAAGGCAAACAGACTTATCCCAGAATCAAATATTGTCTGACAGAACGTTGGGTATTATGCTTAATTTAACTCACTGGATCTACACTGCAGTGGTTATCTTATGGGAGGCCTGTGTGTTAGACCGCACTGGAAAACCAAGTTCACAGTAGGTGCCTGGGGAGCAGGCAGTACTGCGGTGTTATGTATAACTGTCGCTTAACGTATTCTGGATGTAGTTTCAGCTTTGAAATCTTTTATTTTGCTTTCAGTGGGTGTTTCCAAGAGGACTGCAAGTCGAGAGGGGCCAACGGGTGGAATTTTTTGGAGAGCTGGACATCGGTGAGCTCTATAATAATTATAATGACTGCAATGGCTTTCAGGTGGAGGCCTTGACAGTTAAGAAGGCCATCGGTCTTGACTTGTTCTTCCAAAGTAAGTAAGTATTTTTAAGTCAGGCGGGGAGCAACTCTATCTTTGAGAGCTTCACCCACTCCTCGATTGCCCAGGCCTGCAAGATATATACTGTTAAACTGTGTGCCAGGTAAGAGGTGCACATTTACTTGGTTACGGGACCAAGGGGCGACAAGGGGAATGAGACGGCTACAGCGATCTTTTAAGATTAAGGGTATGTAGTGTACCATGAGATAAGAAGGCTTTTGAGCACATTTTTTTTTACCTTCTGGTGCTCGTGCGCTCAGGGTAAACTGGTTTAGGTGTAATCTGTTCAAAAACCTGAAACAATTATTTGGTAAGGCGAAACTGCTGGAGCTTACCAAGGGAGTGTTTTAATACAAAATGCTTTTGACACCGCTTTGGCTTGCTTTACTAAGCGACCTTTCAAGTTGTTACTCAAAAATTTTAGCACATTCAAACTTTGCGAGTTTGAAAGCATCTTGATGATACATTTTTCCATTCAAGTCACCTTTCAACTTGATGGTCAAGTAAACAGCTGATTACAGTTACATAAAATGTGAAGTAACTGCTACGGCAATATTGTTACTGTATATCTGATATGTCAATTAATGTAAAATTTTTGGTGTAAATGTGAGGCAAAAACTGTTAACTGCAATGCTGTAACATAAAGTTTGGTTTGTTATTATTTAAAGTAACAGTTTTGAAAAAATAACAAACAGCGACCACCGTCACCGTTAAGAATAATGTTCACTGTTTATAGTATCCTCTTAAAATCACTGGATTCCTCATCTTTAGTGTGTAGTAGGCAAGAATGCCTTAGATATTGCCATTTAAAGCTAGTGCTGAGATAAAACATTTCACGCCCCGCAACCGACAAGTGTAGTGGTTTTAAGTAAACTGCACCAAATTTTTTTCCGAAGCTTCCTTTGTAATACTAGAAATGCATTCAATATTTTTTTAAGTTAGTTCGATAGCGACATTTGGCATTTTAATAATATTTTTTTGATAACAGCGCTTTCGGACCTACAGTAGTCGACTACAAAAATAGCTGACTTGTAAGTTAAAATTTCTTATAACTAACTACAAAGCTGACTGCAAAGTAATTAAGAAGAACGCTAAAGTAAAAGCATACACATACACATTTTGTTAGATGGTTTTTTTTACATATATTTTTTTTTTTGTGGTTGTATATTATGTAGGCTTATTTCAAATACTTCTAATATGCAGTGTTGTGGGCAAAAAGTAAGATTGCAGGTCTGACAATCTTGATACAATGGGTTCAAATCCCACTCCCATTCCTCCCAAACCGATACAGCTACAACTTATGTGTAACTAACTCTAAGTTAGTTAAAAGTAGTGAATCGGAAAACCGACTTCCTCCTTAGGCATTAAAATATTAAAATATCTATCTAATATCACTACTAGTTGCGAAATAGTTAACTCAAAGTTAACTGAAAGTTAACTGAATATCCTAGAGGGAGCATTGTTTTCCGTCTTTTGTCGTTGAACTCTGTCGCTATGCTTTATGTTATAGGAAAAAGCGTACACCTACTACAACTGGTATACCTTTTGGATGACTGTGGTAAATCAGCAACCCAAAGTCTTAACGCTGTACACAAATGTTCTCTTCGTTTGCCAACTGCTTAAACAACATAACCAATAAAAAATAATATAAAGGAATTTCAAGTAGTTTTTTAGTAACAAATCAATTTTAAATATATTTTTAAAGAATTTTGTACTAAAATTTAAAAAAAAATTTTTTTAGTATTTTTAAAATAAACGCATTAAACACCCTCTTGCCTAGGGTGGCGTTTTATGTGTGAAAGGAAAACGGTGACTGGGCCACCAGGTAATTTAAAAAAAATTTCAAACGAATGCTATTTTTTTTAAAAGGCTTAAATAAATTGTTGATGTTTTTACATTATTAATTTAACTTCTTGCAAATAACCTTAAGTATAAAATATGGGCTGTAGATCTATAAATCTTACAAATTTATTTGCTAATGTGTATCCAAAATAAAATTCAAAGAAGTCTTTTTGTATCTTATTTCCATAACTTATCTTATTTTATTGCCTCCTTACTTAATATTTTTACTAATATATTACAACACAGAAATAATATATAAATCAATAAAAACACAGCCATGCATACGTCCTTCAAGTGTACTATTTTATGCAAAAACATTTACATAAAAAATAACTAAATTCAAAGTAGCCAAATGAGAGTTTAGAACACATTTCATTTAAATATAAAAAATATTAGCCTCGAGAAATATACTCATACATAAAAGTTCGATTATCTTACTGCGCAAAGGATTAGAGATGCTTGCCAGATGGAACATGAATATTATTTACAAAAAATTTTATTAATTTTTTGCTAAATTAGTAACCATAACTGTATAAATGCGATTGTTCAATACCTTTTACAATCATTTATATTTGATAAAACAAAGAAAACTTGCGGGGTTGTAAAAATTGATAAAAGATTAATAAAAAAAATTGTTTACCACCTTATATGAAACGAAGCCCAGTTATAATTGATTTGTTTAACACTTTAAAAAAGTATTTAGTGTGATTCCCTAAATTGTTCCAATAGTAATCCTTTCAATAAATTTACTTGCATGTGTAAACAACAAAAATTAAACTGACAATAAAGAATTAATTTTTAAAAAATTAGGTATACAAAATCCTTTGTTTTTAGGCGAAAGGTGCAAAAAATTAACAGTTTTTTTCTACATTTAGAAGAAAAATTTTATTTTTAGAATTTTGTAGTTAAGATTTTAAATGAGTAACATGTATCATAGATATAAATGAAAGGAAGTGAATGAAAGATGGTTAAGCGCTACACTAACTAAGTAATTACTGTATAGATGGCGTTAGTATAAATAAGAAAGGAAAAAAGAAAAAGCTTTGGTTTAGTTAGTTTAAATGGAAAAATTTTTGTGCCGACTCACCACGTCGCATAGACCAGTGGGTTAAACGGCTGATGTTTACAACCAAATATAAAAACTAACAACCGAGCAAAGAGTACTGATGATGAAAAACGTAGCTGTTTTTCGAAAATGCATTCTTCTCGGCTAGTATTGGTAAAAATCTTGCTTTATCAATAAAATTTTCCTTTCTGATTTGCTATATTTAAACAAAATTTAATTAGAATTTGAATACTGGAATTATATTAAAATTTTTTGTTGCTTAGACCGAACTAAATCCACATACAACCGAATGTTCTCTTATTCTCATTCTATTTGCATTAATCACTAGCTACTTTTATTATTTATTTGTATTTAATTTTTGTTTTTTCCATCCACCGGATGACACTTAATTTATTTAATTTTTATTTACATTAAAGAAATTGCTTTCTGTAATTTTCCTTTTAATATTCTATACATTGAGCTTGAAAGTTAAGCTTGAAAGTTAATTAAGCTGTTGTTCAATTGTATTTTTGTCTATGTCCTTTTTGATCCATTGAACTTTTCTCTGGTTCTTTGAACTCAAATTATCGAGATTTCACTTTATCTCATTTTCATAATTAAAAAAATAGAATAATTCTGCCGTTCAGTTTCTAACACTAAGACAAGAATTATATTCTACTTTCATTTATCCCGGGTACAGTTTTAAAAAGCCTGTTTAATACATTTTATATTTAATATCAATAATTTTATTATTTGTATAAGGCTTGCCTAAAAATCAGTAATTGGAAACACTTATAAAATAATTAACTAAATTTATAATACAAAGCTTACGACAACATGACACTTGTCATAATTTAAATAAATGTATGTATGTCCAACCTTTAATTAAGTTTAAATGAAGATAAAGTAGGAAGCATACTTACACCCACCAATATAAACAAAACCCAGCGGCGGAAAAAAGTAAAAGGCAGGCCCTTAGGAAGCACAAATTAAGCTGGCACAAGGCCTCATTTTTTTATTTTTTCAAGGGCTTAGGGAGCTATTCAAAAATTAGCGGCAAAAATTTCATTTCTTAAATTACACAAGTTTACAAATTCCGGTCAACTTTTGGAGCTGAGCCGATGAGAACAAATCTGAACGTTACTTGAGGCGCTGAATTCGAATCCGGTTTTTGTTTTTCAAGATTGGTTCTAGTTTTCGGGCTCTTGCATCTTGGCTGCACTGCACTGTAATAACGGCAATCAGATGTTGCCATCGGTGGAAACGCCATTTCAATTGTAAACTTGAATTTATTTTTTGTTTCAAAACGTGTTAAAATGGAAAGAAAAAAGGGCAAAATTGATTCTAAGCGTTTTTGTTATGTTTGGGGATGTTATATTATCGGAAAAAG
Source organism: Melanophora roralis (assembly GCA_963583895.1). Classification (NCBI taxonomy): domain Eukaryota; kingdom Metazoa; phylum Arthropoda; class Insecta; order Diptera; family Rhinophoridae; genus Melanophora; species Melanophora roralis. Next base: position 87,661,372 of record OY757187.1, on the reverse strand, counting down.
TGGAAAAAATATATCAAAAGCGCTGAGAGATGCATATTCTTATTGTTTTGGTATCTGTGTGGAAAACACTCACAAGCCGTGGGTACCGAAATTATTTTGTCAAGCGTGTAGCACAAAACTGTACAACTGGTCACTTGGTCAAGAAGCATACTTTTTATTTTTAATCCCAATATTATGGAGACAGCCGAAAAATCATGTAGATGATTGTTGTTTTTGCTTGATGAGTGTGATCGGTCTTAATGTAAAAAAACTATCAAAGTATAAATACGCTGACGTGTCATCAGTGTTCAAGCTAGTTCCCCGTACGAACAATGACCCTTTGCCAATTTGCCCAGGTGAGAGTGCAAATTCTAGGTGAACTTTCAGTTTGTCACCGACGAACTGTTCGTCACCGACCGAAGATTTTAACATGGAAAAAACACACATAATATCGCAAAGTATGCTAATTGACTTGATTCGTGATTTAGATTTATCGAAACAAAAATCAGAATTGCTCGCATCGCGGTTGCAGGAGTGGAACTGCTTTCACACTGAAACAAAAGTCACTGATATATAACCGCCAATCATTTGGAAGTAAAAAGTGGGTTTATTTACTAAATCTTCTGTAGCTTTGTAATTTTTGCACTAATCTGGGTCTTGTTCAGCGCAAAATGTGCGAATAGAAATAAACTATTGTCCTATGTAATAAAATAGCAACATTTTTAATTGTCTGGTGTAAAAAAAATTAGTTGAAAAAAACAACATTTCAAAATATCATAAAATTTTTCAAGAATTTTGAAATTATGTCCACTGTAACACAACTATTTCTTGACTAATCTTCACAAACGACCCACAGTTATTTTAGCAATTTTATCATCTTTTAATAAAAAATAATAATTGCATAAACCGACGAATATTTTTGAAGATATTTGCATATAAGTAACATCATCTTTTTGAAAAACGCAAATAACGGTAATTATGCAATATCTCGAAAACTAAAACCAATCTGGAAAAACGGAACCCGGATTCGAACTTAGCGCTCCAAATAACTTTAGAAATAACTTGTAGTTTCTCAGCTCCAAAGCCGTGTATACTTGTGTTATTAATATATAATGGTCTGCAAAACACAACACAATTTGAAATGACGTTTTAAAATTATTGTACTAATTTTTCATGAATAAAGAACACCGCCACTAATTTCTAAATAATGCTGTAAACACAACTGGAACGAACGACGTAATTTTCGTTGAAATCTTCATCTTAAAAAATTAGACACATTTGTGTATATGAAAATGTACACAACCAGTGCGTCGACTATAACTCGTCATGCATGAAGAAATCTGCGATATATTTATTTATATTTCTTACAGCGACGAACGACGAATAATTTGGCACAGAGTGACCATCATTCTCTTAAAATTTTTTTTTATTTTCTTAACAACTAATGTTACTTTATACTTTTAGATTTATTTTTACTTTTTATTTGTTACATATATTACACTTAAAGTACTTTTAATTTAATATTTATATTTTTAAATAGTTTTTATACCCTTCACATAAGTGATAAGGCTATATATCAGTTTGTCATTCCGTTTGTAATTTCTTTATTTTCCATTTTCGACCTCATAAAATATATATATCCTGGATCCTTATATTGGTAGATAGGAAAGTCAATATAGCCATGTCCGACTTTTCGTCTGTACGTCTGTTGAAGTAAAGTTTCCGGAGTCAATTTAAGCACTACGGACTAGGTGTGGGTGTCAAACTATCAGAAATACTCCTGATATGATCTCTATTTAAAATGGCCAAAATTGGTTAATACGGACCTAGGTTTAGACAAAATACTGCGATTGCAGAAGTTAGCAAGCATATGTATGTATGTACTTACTATGATTTCTTTTATTTATTATTAGTACTAGCTGACCCGGTGAACTTCGTATCACCTACCAATTATTGAATATATGGATTTTTAAAAAGAGTTCAAAGTTTATTTAGTCAAATAGTTCATTGAAATATATTTATATAGAAAACAATTATTAAAAAGATTACAAAAATAAGGCGTTTCAGGTAAAAGCTGTTAAGAAAGCTATGTATTTTCGTGCATGGGTTATGTTTAGGTTAATCCCCTAAGTGCAGTACCTTGTGATATACGAAACTTTTCGTTTTGTTATTAGGCGCAAGTACAAATAAAGCAGATGGTTTGCCCAGACGTGAACATGCAACGTATATTTGGCCATGATAAAAACATGTATTTTCTAAATAAAGACTACAAATACTCAAGGATTGCCCTTGTGATTTGTTAATAGTCATTGCGAATGCAAGACGAATAGGAAATTGAATTTGCTTAAACTCAAAAGGCATATCGGTTGGTATCATCGAAATTATCGGTATGAGAACTTCTTCCCCTTTGAATTTTCCTCTTAGCATAATTGCGTGTATAACACGGACCATCAGTTTCGAGTTACCAAATGCGTTCCATTGCTAAGTTTTGGTTGGTTTAAATTTCACAATCAATAGATTTAAAAGAATGCAGAGTACCAACGATTTGATTCTGAACTATATAGTTTAAATCATCAACATCTATATTTTTAGCTGCTAAAATTGCCCGTTCACTCAACCAGTCATAATTGTTCCCGTTAGCAAATATGTTGGGGAATACTTTCTGGATGAGCTGTTATTTTGATGATACAAAATTACAAAAATTTTGAGGAAACGAAATCAATCCATTTAATTCGTCGACAGGAATACGGTCATTACCGGTAGTCAACAATTGGTTGGAAAAAGAAATCTTGAGGTGATAAATCGTTGAGCAATGTAACTTTCATGTTTTCTGTCATCTGCAGTATCTTTGGAAAACGCCACAGACTTGAGGATTTAACGCAAGCATTTTTTCTGATCAGCCGCCGTCGATCTTGGAATGACTGGCAGACAGTAAAATCATTGCACCTCCAAAACATCTTGAGTCACTGCGCAGATATTTTAATGTTCTTTTAAGAGCTTCTATTGCGCGTTTGTGTGCCATTGTGCATTCGTCCCAGATAATGATTTTACACGCTACTAAAACTTTGGACATGACAAAGTTTTCCGCAATGTTACATATTGGTTGCTCTATATTTTGAAGGTTTAATGGCAATTGTAACGCTGAGTGAGCTGTGTGGCATCCTTCTTACAATGTAGCCGCTATTCCAAATGAAGCTACCGCTACAGCAAAGTTGAATCTCGCAAGAACAGTGGCTAAAATCAATGACATGACGAATATCTTCCCAGTTCCACCGGGGGCCTCTATTGCCTTCAATAATATATCATAGACTTCCTTCTGTTGGATGTTTAAGAGGGAAACATTAATTTGAACTAATTGGTTTAACTCATGTCGATCGTGTTCACGTTCACGCTTTAATTGTCGATTTAGTAGTTAATTCAATTCATGTTCTGGTGCTGGCAGTCCTAACCTGACTAACAAACTGCCGCAAATAAGGTAACACATGTCTTCAATTAAGAGCAAGGCCCGGTTATGCATCTTCGCATTGAATTCAAGATTTGGATTTCTCGAGCAGACACGATATTGATGTAAAATGTCTTTTGACATATTGTCCTTGTATTTGTTTCACAGGTCACTTGGATTTGACGGGAAGCATGTCAAAATGATGATATCAAGTAATGTTCGTATCTGGCTTGAATATGCAGATATAATTGCCTCAGCGCTTGTCGTATCGCAGTGAGTATCGTTTTCAAACAAATTGAGTTCTTGACACGCAGCACGAAATGTTGGGCAGACTATACCATAAACAGTACGAAATGCTGCAAATGATGTTGGACCACGAACATTCACCAGCAACAACCGCAATAAAAACATTCATCATTCTTCAGATGAGCTGTATAAATGCAACCAAGAGCATCACTTGAACGCACATCCGGATGCCCAGGAACCATAGTGCCTTTCTTTTGACGTTAAAATTTTTTTGAAGAAGCGTTCCAAGTGTAATACCGTGGCATCTCCGAGTAAAGTAAAGTTTGTGCAAACGGATCGCTTTGACAAACAGCAAAGAAACTTGTCAATGTTGTCGCTGGAGGTATTTTAGCACGTTGAACATTATTTGCCGCAGTGAAATATACTCGTTGACCATTCTCCAGATGCACTTCTAAATGTGCAACAGTGGGATGACATTCGTAAATAGGGAATGAGAATATACGCCAAACCGCCTGATTGCAGTTCACATATCGCCCAACTTAATAACGCGTAATTTCATCGTTGCCATTGGAGGTTTGGATGCTAAAAACAGCCATATCGCTGCCTTTCCTGACATATTTGCAGATGTACTTGATCGACTTCACTGAATTAGAATATTCAACATTGCAATGTGTCTTAAATAATTTAGAAAGAAGTGGCGAATATGGCACAGTCCAATTGTTGTCAATCACAAAATTGTTTCCTTTTACTTTCCTTGTAATAGTTTGATCGTTGTCATTGGGCGATCAACGCCGATACAGTGGATAACCGTCAATTTTTCATGGATAATGCTTGGAATACTTGCCGTCGACCATGAATCATATTTGCAATTACAGCATCATGTAGTTCTTGAACTGTTTTGGGATAAGGGATCTCGGCACTCTTAGTATCATCTATTTGGTCTGGTCGAACTTCTCGAGTAACCAAATAAGAATGTGTGCATGAGGCAAGCCTCGTTTTTGCCGCTCTATTGAATTTATCCAGCATTGAGTATCTCCGAACACGTATTGCCTAACAATATATATAATTAGCAAACGAATTTATTTGCCTAAACACACACAATTCACAAAATATTATCCTTAATAGCATGTCAATAACGTTATAAACATGTTTTGTTTGTTTCTTTAATAATTACTGAAAATTGATGATAAAGCGTGAACAGAATAGCTGAGCCTATCGCATCTTTCATGATGGGAGGCTATTACTAAGAAAACCTTCACAAACTGTTCAGTTTATAATGGCTTCATTATTTTGTAGCCCTATCCGCCACTTGTAAATATTTTTTTTTTATTTTTTTAAATGTTTATTTTGCTTACCAAAACAATATATAGTAAAAAATTGCGTTAATGACTCGCTAACTGACAGACAGATTCATCATTGCATATCCTAAATGCTTAGGAAAAGATTTGAAATATGTATTGGTTAATTTTGTAGATTCTGAACTAAAATAAGATAGAATTATAACTTAATTTACGCTCGACAGGTTTCAAAGTTATGAATGCATTTTTCGTACTTTTTTGAAATATTAGACCATTTGAGGCGAGACAGGGTAAAAAGTATTTTATAGCTGCTTATATCCATTTTGTACATTCGGAACCGAAAAATATAAAGAGGGCTCAAGTTATATTTTGAATTTGCGTTCGACAGGTCTCGAAAAATATGAATACAAAATTTTGATAACTTGGTCCTAAGGGGTAAAAAGGGATTAACATTTTATTGGAAATTTTTAAGTTATTTCTGTTCCTTTAAAACTAATAATTTAAATTGCGTTCCACTGCTTGTAGAAAAATACGAACACGTTTTCTGAAGTTTTTACAGTAATTGAGACTTATATAAGAAAGTATTTTTGTTGTATGGGAAATGACATGCCCATTATTCCCTTTTCTCCTAAGTATACTCACCTCAGCTATGTATGAGCATAATTAGCATATTAGCACTATAAACATCCTTACAAAGTTTGAGACTTCAGCTATTACAGTTATTGAGATATATACAAAAAACTATTTTCGTTGTATGGGAGGTGCCACGCCTATTTATTTCTTCTCGCCCATATAAAGCTAAATTATGCATATTAGCACTATAAACATCCGTACGAAGTTTGGAGACTTCAGCTAATACAGTTATTGAGATATATACAAAAAACTATTTTCGTTGTATGGGAGGTGCCACGCCCATTAATTTTTTTCCGCCCATACAAAGCTCAGTTATGCATATAAGCATCATAAACATCCGTACGAAGTTTGGAGATTTCAGCTATTACAACTATTGAGATATATACTAAAAAAACTATATTCGTTGTGTGGGAGGTGCCACGCCCATTTATTTCTTCCGACCCAAACAGAGCACAATTATGCATATTTGCACTATAAACATCCGTACGAAGTTTGAAGACTTCAGCTATTACAGTTATTAAGATATATACAAAAAACTAATTTCGGTGTCTGGGAGGTGCCACGCCTATTTATTTCTTCCCGCCCATATAAAGCTAAATTATGCATATTAGCACTATAAACATCCGTACGAAGTTTGGAGACTTCAGCTATTACAGTTATTGAGATATATACAAAAAACTATTTTCGTTGTATGGGAGGTGCCACGCCTACTTATTTCTTCCCGCCCAAACCAAGCTTAATTATGCATATTAGCACTATAAACATCCGTACGAAGTTTAGAGACTTCAGCTGTTACAGTTATTGAGATATATACAAAAAATCATTTTCGTTGTATAGGAGGTGCCACGCCTATTTATTTTTTCCCGCCCATACAAAGCTTAATTATGCATATTAGCACTATAAATATCTGTACGAAGTTTAGAGACTTCAGCTGTTACAGTTATTGAGATATATACAAAAAACTATTTTCGTTGTATGGGAGGTGCCACGCCTATTTATTTTTTCCCGCCCATACAAAGCTTAATTATGCATATTAGCACTATAAATATCTGTACGAAGTTTAGAGACTTCAGCTGTTACAGTTATTGAGATATATACAAAAAACTATTTTCGTTGTATGGGAGGTGCCACGCCCATTAATTTTTTTCCGCCCATAAACAACTCAATTATGCACATCAGTAAATAACTTACCCATACCAAATTTGGAGATTTCAGCTATAATAGGTATTGAGGTATGTGAAAAAAACTGTTCAATTTGTATGGGAGGTGCCACGCCCAGTCGGAATTTCAAAAAATAAATAAGCCTAAAACGCATTCCTAGATATCGGGTATGTCTTTTTTTCAAGTTTCATTAAAATCGGTCCAGCCGTTCTTGAGTTATAAGCGGTGTCACTAACAAAAAAAAAATTGTTCTTTTATATATAAGACTAGCTGACCCGGTGAACTTCGTACCACCCAACAATTATTGAATATATGGATTTTTTTAAAAGCGTACAAAGTTTATTTAGTCAAATAGTTCATTGGAATATATTGAGTATAAAGAAAACAAAAATTCAAAAAGATTACAAAAATATGGCGTTTCAGGTAAAAGCTGTTAGGGAAGCTATGTATTTTCGTGCATGGGTTATGTTTAGGTTAATTTCCTTCAGTGCAGTACATTGTGATATACGACATTTTTTGTTTTGTTATCAGGTGCAAGTAAAACTAAAGCAGATGGTTTGCCCACACGTGAACATGCAACGTATATTTGGCCATGAGAAAAACATATATTTTCTTAATTAAGACCACAAATACTCAAGGATTGTACTTGTGATTTGTTAATCGTCATTGCGAATGTTAGACGAATAGGAAATTGAATTTGCTTAAACTCAAAAGGCATATCGGTTGGTATCATCGGAATTCTCGATATGAGAACTTCTTCAACTTTGAATTTCCCTCTAAGTAAAATTGCGTTAATAACATGGACTATCAGTTTTGTTATTACCAAACGCGTTCAATTGCAAAGTTTTGGTTGGTTTAAATTTCGAAGCATGATAACGTTGTTTGTTACACAATCAATTGATTTAAAAAAATGCAGAGTACCAACGATTTGATTCTTAGCTATTTACATAGTTAAAATCATCAACATCTATATTTTTAGCTGCTAAAATTGCCCGTTGACTCAACCAGCCATAATTTTTCCCGTTAGCAATTATGTTGGGGAATACTTTCTGGATGAGCTGTTCTTTTGACGATACAAAATTACAAAAATTTTGAGGAAAATAAATCAATCCATTTAGTTCGTCGACAGGAATACGGCTATTACCGATAATCAACAATTGGTTGAAGAAATCTTGAGCTGATAAATCGTTGAGCAAGCTAACTCTCATGTTTTCTGTCAACTGCAGTATCTTTGCAAAACGCCACAGAATTGAGGATTTAACGCAAGCACTTATTCGCTCAGCAGCCGTCGATCTTGTAGTGACTGGTAGTGTTTGTCGGAAATCACCAGGCAGTAAAGTCATTGCACCTCCAAAACATCTTGAGTCACTGCGCAGATCTTTAAGTGTTCTTTTAGGAGCTTCTATTGCGCGTTTGTGTGCCATTGTGCATTCGTCCCAGATAATGACATTACACGCTACTAAAACTTTGGACATGTCGGAGTTTTTCGCAATGTTACATGTCGGTTGCTCTATATTTTGAAGGTTTAATGACAATTTTAACGCTGAGTGACCTGTGCGGCACTCTTCTTACAATGTGGCCACTATTCCAGATGAAGCTACCGCTACAGCAATGTTGGATCTCGTACAAACAGTGGCTAAAATCAATGACATGACGAAAGTCTTCCCAGTTTCACCGGGGGCATCAATTGCCTTCAATATTTTATCATAGACTTCCTTCTGTTGGAGGTTTAAGAGGGAAACATTGGTTTGAACTAATTGGTTCAAGTCATGTCGATCGTATTCACGTTCATGGTCCAATTCTCGATTTAGTAGCTCATTCATTTAATGTTCTGGAGCTGGCAGTCCTAACCTGACTAACAAACTGCCGCAAATAAGGTAACACATGTCTTCAATTAAGAGCAAGGCACGGTTATGCATCTTTTTTTCTCCATGTTATTTTTTTTGGACCTTCGCTAATGCGAACTAACAATATGTATTCAGATCTTAAAAATATGTAATTGATATTAGTACAGTTAGTACCAGACCAAAACTTAAGTTCTCATAATAAGGTAAATAAGGTTATGCATCTTCGCATTGACTTCAAGATTTGGATTTCTCAAACTGACACGATATTGATGTAAAATCTCTTCTGACACATTGTCCTTGTATTTGCTCCACAGGTCTCTTGGACTTGACGGGAAGCATGCCAATAGCAAATAATAACAATAGCAAATAATGTTCGTATATGCCTCAGCGATTGTCGTATCTCAATGAGTATCGTTTTCAAGCAAATTGAGTTCTCGACATGCAGCACAAAATGTTGGGAGACTATACCATTAACAGTACGAAATGCTGCAAATGATGTTGGACCACGAACATTCACCAGCAACAACCGCAAATAAAAGCATTCATCATTCTTCAGATGAACTGTATAAATGCGACCAAGAGCATCACTTGAATGCACATCCAGATGCCCAGGAACCATAGTCCCTTTCTTTCTACGTTAAAATTTTTTGCGGCAAGCCACATTTTTTGCCATTTTATTGAATCGAGTATCTCTGAACACGTATGGCCTAACAATATATTTAATCAGCGAGCAAATTTTTTGCCTAAACACACACAATTCACAAAATATTATCCTTAATAGCATGCCAATAACGTTATAAACATGTTTGTTTGTTTCTTTAATAACTACTGAAAATTACTGATAAAGCGTGAATAGAAAAGCTGTAGCCAATCGCATCTTTCATGATGGGAAGCTATTATCAAGTAAAAATTTCACAAACAGTTCAGTTTATAATGGCTTCATTATTTTGTAGCCCTATCCGCCACTTGTTAATAATTTTTTTTATTTTTTTAAATGTTAAATGATACAAAGCAATGTTTAAAAAAATTGTGTTAATGGCTCACTAAATGACAGACAGATTAATTATTGCATAGCCTAAATGCTTAGGGAAAGACTTGAAATATGTATTGGTTAATTTTGTAGCTGCTGAATAAAAAAAAGATAGAATTATAATTTAATTTACGCTCGACAGGCTTCAAAGTTATGAATGCATTTTTCGTACTTTTTTTGAAATATTAGACCATTAGAGGCGAGACAGGGTAAAAAACCATACTTTGAAACTGCTTATATCCATTTTGTACATGCATATTAGTACTATAAACATCCGTACGAAGTTTGGAGACTACAGCTATTACAGTTGTTGAGATATGTATATACAAAAAACTATTTTCGTTGTATGAGAGGGGCCACGCCTATTTATTTTTTCCCGCCCATAAAAAGCTCGATTATGCATATTAGCACTATAAACATCCGTACGAAGTTTGGAGACTTCAGCTGTTACAGTTGTTGAAATATATACAAAAAACTATTTTCGTTGTATTTGAGGTGCCACGCCTATTTATTTTTTTCCGCCCATAAAAAGCTCAGTTATGCATATTAGCACTATAAACATCCGTACGAAGTTTGGAGACTTCAGCTGTTACAGTTGTTGAAATATATACAAAAAACTATTTTCCTTGTGTGAGAGGTGCCACGCCTATTTATTTTTTCCCGCCCATAAGAGGCTCGATTGTGAATATTAGCACTATAAACATCCGTACGAAGTTTGGCCACTTCAGTTGTTACAGTTGTTGAAATATATACAAAAAACTATTTTCGTTGTATGAGAGGTGCCACGCCTATTTATTTTTTCCCGCCTATAAACAGCTCGGTTATGCATATTAGCACTATAAACATCCGTACGAAGTTTAGAGACTTCAGCTGTTACAGTTGTTGAAATATATACAAAAAAGTATTTTCATTGTATGGGAGGTGCCACGCCTATTTATTTTTTCCCGCCCATAAAAAGCTCAGTTATGCATATTAGCACTATAAAAATCCGTACGAAGTTTGGAGACTTCAGCTATTACAGTTGTTGAAATATATACAAAAAACTATTTTCGTTGTATGGGAGATGCCACGCCCATTTATTTGTTTCCGCCCATACACAACTCAATTATGCACATCATTAAATAATTTAGCTGTGCCAAATTTGGAGACTTCAGCTATAATAGGTATTGAGATATGTGAAAAAAACTGTTCAATTTGTATGGGAGGTGCCACGCCCAGTCGGAATTTCCAAAAAATAATAAGCCTAAAACGCATTCCCAGATATCGGGTATGTCTTTTTTTCAAGTTTTATTAAAATCGGTCCAGCCGTTCTTGAGTTATAAGCGGTGTCACTAACAAAAAAAAAAATTGTTCTTTTATATATAAGATTATACCAAAGAACATGAATGTATAAATGGTGCTTATCATACAAAAACGTAATTTGTATGCAAGATCACTTAATGATGATGAAGGAAAAATAGAAAGCAGTTTTATTATAATATTTGAAGTACGAAATCATTCGGCTAGATCATATGGTTGGGTACTTTAAAGGTCAGTGTGAAGGGAATATGTATAAAATTCGGCACAGCCGAATAAAGCGCTCTTTCTTGTTTTAGTTCACTTTTTTTAATGAGTGCTCCTTAATTAAAAAATATGGTCACTCTATTAACTGCTGCATGCAACGTTCTTAATATGTGTAGTGCGAAATTCGTCGTTCGTCCCAGTTATGTTTAGAGCATTATCAGAATTTATAAAAAACTTTAGCCAACTTAAAGAAAGTTTTATTGTCAAACATCATTACCGCCCTGTTTCGGGCTAAATAGCAGTAGAGCCAATAAACAAATCTGAGCTTCTTAAAAAAAAAACTAAAAGCGGACCTTAATATCGCGATAATATCTCTATAGCCCATATGTCTTTTTTTTCAGAGGAGATTTTTTTGTTTTCCGCAGACCAGTGGGGTTATCCGGTGGGTTAGAGATTTATTATAGGCCTGCACATCTTAACATACCAGTACTAAATAGATAAACTGGAGTTGTAACGACTATTTAAACACATACGAAATTTAACCTGCCTGGCTAGCCAGTTGATACTGCCATTCAACCAAAATCTTTAGTTGGAAAACATAGGCCTTAAAAGTTGCATTTGAGATAGTTCTTAGTGTGTACGCAGCCGAGCTTTTTAGTCGTTTGTCTGCATACAAGAAACTGAATTAAAGTTTTCATCCTACTTCTTTTTGTCTTTTAAGCTGTTGCCCCGTTCTTTTTAATTCTGTGATTGTTACACTGTCTACATTTTTTGCTGGTAAATCTGATAAAAATAAATAATTTACCAAAAGATATGGCATTTTGTGCAACTACTGCTAATGCTTGTCATGTTGCCTAAGTTGTTATTTCATTTTACAACTTGACTATGATAAAGTGCTAACGTATGGAGAAAATAATCAAATGATAACTCCATGAGAATAAAATTGTACAAGCACATACATAGGTACAATGGCATACTTCATAATGAACATGAACATAAGCAATTACATACACATATATTCATATACCTGACATACATCAGTATTCAAATATTTAAATGCTTTGTGTTTAGGTTTATGCCAGAGTATCCACTTGTTTTGGATACGACCCGTTACTTTGGTAAATTTTTTCCAACAACATTCATTCAGTATCCAAACTCAATAAAAATTGCATTGTGGTTCGCGGTAAAAATGTAATCGCTCAGTTAATCGCAAAATTTCACATTCGAGAAAAATTGAGAATTTTGAATAAATAATAACTCGAACAATGTACGTCTATGATTACAAAAACGGTTGATACCTGATCATAAATCTATACCAGTGATGCCCACACGCATACATTCTTTTGTTATGATTGTGTTAGTTTTTTATTTTTGAACGTCATTATGTTTCTTAATGGCACTGGGGTGAAAGTTTAAAATAAAAAATAATTGCATTGCAAATGTTTTAAAATACGATATTAAAAATAAAGCCAGTTATGCTGAAGAAAGAGTTTCATTAATGCGAAATAATTTTACTTTACTACTAAATTTTGCATAACGTCGTAGATATTTATTGTACGAGTATATTGACAACATTTTATGCGAGTAAGATCCTTGACATCACTTAGCTATTTTTTGGTATTGCTTTCAATTATTTTTTAAAACGAAAATTAAGATTCGCAGATGTAAGTAAATTGAACCAATCATTTAATGTTGTTTAAAAATTTGTTCATTAAATATTTTCAAATTCTATGTGGTCACATAGGTCGTGAGGCGGAAGAGACTGCAAAACCTATTTTTGGATTCTACCTCTCTTTAACGCTCAGAGAACATTCGCATGCGTGCGAGTTTTGTGGTATTGATCTATGCACACTTGGGTCTGATAGGGATTTTAAGGCAGAATTTTTTTAATTTTGACGATTCACAAAAAATAATCTATCGATTATTTCAAAGTTTACTGTTTTGTTTAAAAAATTTTAATATAGTATCTTTGGTTAAGTTTGTTTATAAATAAATTACTGAACCAAATACATCTGCTAATGATAAAAAGTTGTCAAAGTTATTTATGTTTACATATCTTTTTTGGCACATCCGCCAACGAAAGCCACAACGAAAAAAAAAATTTATTTCGTAGCAATTTAGTTGTTGTAAAGTCAGCACCGCCTTATTCATAACTTCGTCTTGATATTATGGTAGCCGAGTAGTTATGGTTACCGTTAGGCAACACAACTGAGTTGGGTTGGTGGGTTGGGGTACAAATTCAATACATAAGGCTCGCTGGAAGCAACACCTCTTTAAGGGGCTTTGTTTTTAAAGGATATATGCAATAATTCTTCAGAATATTTTAAAATATCATACATTAAATCAAAAACAGTTTTTTTATCAAACATTATTGTAAGTTTACCAAAAAATAGTTATGATGTTTGAAGATTTGTTTTGAAAAACGTGACGATTTTAACGTTTTTTTCTAAAACTGACGATTTTTCAAAAAAAAAAGTCTGGCAGCCCTGTGTGCGGCTTGGATAACCAAAAAAAAACTTTCCGTAATACACATATGTATGTTCGTTTTATTTCTTGATATGCAGTTGTTTAGGCATACCGTTTCAGAAAGATGAATGAAATTGTGCAATTTATCTGTACTGTCGGTGTGACTTTTACCGACTTTTGCTCCTATTTTTGGGTGGTTGTATTCTATAGCATGTGGTTTGTTAAATGTTTATGAAATTAGCTGCTAATATTTGCCCAAAATACTTTTTTTTATCAAACTATTAGATTGCAATGCCCTCACAAAAAGGGATTTGTTAAATGTTTACCAAATCTCTATTATAAATGCGGAAAACCATTTTAAAAGAGGAAACAAATTCTGAAACGTGCTGAAATGAATTAAAATTTATATGTTTATATGTACACAGGGTTGGGCAGTATTTCAAATACTTGTATTTGAAATACCACCTTCTAAAGTATTTTGTATTTTATATTTAAAATACCCAACACTGAAGTATTTTATATTTTGTATATCAAATACTTATGATGGCAAAATACATTTTTGCAAAATACATCTTTTTGTTATACAAAAAGTTGTCATTAGAAAAATTGAAAAATGTTACAATTAAAAAAAAAAAGAACGGAAACTTTGTCTTCATATTCATTCACGTCTTCGCCTTAGCAAGGCACGTTCTTTTAAAGGTCTCACTCATTCAGGTAATATCAAGAGCTAAAAATTAAAATTTTTTTGACATTCACACTTTTAAACACATTAAGTAAGATCGCTATATTTGCCTTTGCCGAATCTTATATACCCTTCACATTGCTCTTTTAATATACCCAGCGGAGTTATTTTGTACTGCAAATAATATAATAAAAACACCATGTGCTAGTTTAAAAGTCCATAGAAAACTTTACAACATCTTAACGTTCGTATGGATAATAGAAATAGATGAAGAAGATTTGAGGTCGAGAGTTATAAAAGTTTTCGACATTATTCATATTAAAAGGTTAATAAAAGTTGTTAATTTTAATGGGATCTTCTAGTACCCCTGCTACTCTTCAACCTTTTTTTCCAAAATGTAGGTCTTATCATCGAATTAATTTTTGTAGATCACTTAAGTCGAGAGCTGTTATAGTTTTTGAGATATAGCGTATCGAAAATTTCATACAAGTCGTTAATTTGTATGGGAGCTACCACTTGTTTTGCCCCCACTCAAAAAATTTTTCCTTTAAAGCGTAGGCTTTGTTGTCCAATTACTGTTTTTAGAACATTTGATTTCGATATCTTTTATAGTTTCCGAGATATAGCGCATAAAATATTTCACCAAATTTGTGCAATTGTAGGAAAACTACCACTTTCCCTGATCCTCTCTGAAAAAAATTTTTCCATTACTTAGGTGCCTAAATTAAGAGTATCCGTGCCAAGTTTTGTGGCAAGAACGACTATACTTACTGAGATATATAGGGATGTATGAACGGATTTTGTCCTAAAAAATGGGTTATTTTGATTTTTCGTTTATATCTCGGTCAATAGTGAACCGATTTTGCTGATTTTAAAAAGCGATTGTCTCCAGGATATTTCCAATAGTTTGACAATAATATCTTGTCTGTATCTTTTTATTTGACTCCGGAAACTGGATTTCAACAGACGGACATGGCTATATCAACTTTTCTATCTATAAGGACCAAGAAAATATATACTTTATGGGGTCGCAAATGGATAATAAAGAAATTACAAACGGAATAACAAGCTGATATATACCCTTATCACTATGTGAAGGGTATACAAAAGATGTGCAGAGGGCAAATTTTTGAATTCGCCTTGATATTACTTTACTTTTAATTTACTTTTAATTGAATTTGTTTCTCACATACAGAGAACCAACGCACATTCAACCAGGTAATATTAAGAGCCCAACTGATTAAAATCAATTTGACATTTTCACGTTATAAAAATTTAATTTTATATGAAATTTTTAATTTTTCTGACATTCTACCGTTCAAACACAAAAAGGAAATGCAGATGGCGAATTTTTTTAATTCGCCTTGGGTTTACCTTGTTGAATGTGCCTTGCAGAAAACTGTTTTCATAAAATTGAACACCAGTCTGTTTTCATCAGGACCTGTAGAGAGATTGTTTTTTTTAGCAGGATTTATATATTCTTCAACAAGAGGCTGATTAAACTTTTAAAAATCTTGTGTTCATGATAAATGGTAATAAATGTATTTTGTATTTCAAATAAAAGATACTAAAATACTGTATTTTAATTTGAAATACTCGACTTGAAAGTATTTGGTTTTTTGTATTTGAAATACAAGCGGAAGAAGTATTTTGTATTTTGTATTTCAAATACAGCAAAGCATGTATTTTGCCCAACTCTGTATGTACATATATGTCAATAAAATGTAACATGTGTGCTATTTTATAATGAAGGCAAAATATCTAAAAACACAAAAACTTATCGTACTATCCATTTTTTTAATCTTTCCAGTTATTTTGTATTTCCAGAGAATAATTATTTATTTTGACTATACAAAACCAGGAAAAGGACATACAGAAATATCATTGCGTATATAATAATCTTGCAGGACTTTTTTTCAGTAAATTTTGGTATAAAAGCGCCACGCCCACTCAATAGTCATTAGTTGGTACAATCTTACAGGTGCTTATAAAACAAAGTCATGGCTTTTTTTTGGGCTAAGCTCGTCATTGAGACCACGGTACGATGTCAGCAAAAAATACATACTTACCTTTACCATA
Organism: Melanophora roralis; assembly: GCA_963583895.1. Taxonomy (NCBI): domain Eukaryota; kingdom Metazoa; phylum Arthropoda; class Insecta; order Diptera; family Rhinophoridae; genus Melanophora; species Melanophora roralis. The sequence continues at coordinate 87,645,006 of OY757187.1, read as the reverse complement.
TACGTAGTAGGAGTATTAGGCGTCTGTGCCGATGTTTGCAACGCCAAAACAGCCTCAGAATAACCTTTTCCCGAAATAAGTAAGTAGGCTTCATATGCTATTTTATCGGCACAAAATTTTGTATTTGCTTAGGAACTTATAGCACAAATTTTCGTCTTTAATTCTACGATGATCAATAATATACCTTATCTGAAATAATGTTTTTGTAAGTACCTGATACAAAAAGTTTGGCATCAAGCTTGACTGACATTGGGTTGACTCATTTTAACTTGCTATTCCTAATTCCAAGAAGCAGCCTAAGCTAAAAATCCATAGGACGCATTTCTTGCAATTTCGCGTTATACACAGGTGTCATAAAAGATCAATACGTGTATTTCAATACTGCATTTTACAAAGCATCACGCGTTTACGCGATGCAAGCAGAAAGTATATCTTCTACTATTGTATCCGTTATAGCTTTAAGTCAACAGATCAATAATTTTATTGCTCTTGCCTAGAAATTAAATTTACCGGAGATTATAAAATTTTTTAAGTTTTTTTCAATTTTAGCGTCAATGCAAAAACATGCTTACAGTGTTACATAAAAAGAATTTATATTGATACAAAGCCAGCTAAAAGTTCTTACCTCTATCTAATTAGCTAACTAAGAAAATTTGCGGACAATCAGATAAAAACAATTGTGACAGTTCCGATCAGCTTTATAACTCTGAAGGCAGCTAAGAAGTAGAGCAAAACATTTAAAATAAGATTCTACAATACTTTGTAAAAGTATTCTTAAACTTAGAAAAATTTCGACTTTTAGGGATTATGAATTAATATGACTTAAAGGTAAAGGTTTAATAGGAAGTTAATATAAAGTTAAAACAGACCACATACGAGCTATTTTAATTTTTTTGTGTTTCCTTCTCAGTATAGCTTTTTCAATTGTTTACACTCGCAACAAAGGAAGGTAGCACATAGAGTTCGTCGTACGTCATCTGTCGTCTTTTTTTGCAAACCATAACGAATTTAATACAAAAACTACAGGCGATTTGCTTGTGTTATTTTTCTAAGCTGTCAAAATGGTCCGCGCATTTCAGGCAAGAAAGTTGCATGTTTTTTGTTGTGTAAATATTTTATATATTTTGATCTGCTTTAAAAAAAACTTGGCTTTTTTCAATTAGGTATATTTAAAACAATTTTAACCCAGCATAAACTTGGGCGAGATTGGGCATTAAAAATTTCTTACTTCTCTTGGATGGATTAGTTTGTCAATATTAAAATCCTTATCAAATTGAGCAAGTGACGACATGTGTTACTTTCTAAAATCTTTTTTTATAAACATTTTTTAAGAATCCCTTATACTTTAAAGTTTAAACATAATATGTACATGAATGCTTACAAATATTGTTGTCATTCTGCTTTTTTCAGAGTTCATCAGAATACTTATATTGTTCAATAAGGCAATACTGATTCTTTCTTCGTTATTGTTTTTAATATAGTCGTTTGCTATTTCTATTTTGAAGCAAAAGAGTTAACTTGTGTTCAAAATATTAAAAAATAACAAACTCATTGAACATACGCACGTGGTTAAATTTGTAAGTTTTTTGGGGACAAAAAGAGTTTAAAACAAATTTGTTGTAATTTAATTTGAAATGTTTGACTTACAACAGCTGTGGTAACAAATTGTCAATAAGATGAACCCCTTAAATGTATTAACCCTAATGAAATATAATAAAAAGTTCGTTTGAAAAATTTAAAAATTGAAAAATTTAAAAATCCTTTGAAAGGATTATTTCGTTTGAGTAAAAAAGACTTTCTATAAAAGCTGTTAACTCCAACTAAGCCTATGATTATATTCATAGTTAGAAAAAAAAATAAATTAGTTCATTGAACAGGGAATGCTAAAAAAAATTTTTTTTTGTGAAAGGTAGGGCCGAAAACGCCATATTTAATGAAGCGCTTATTATATTAGGTAAACAATGAGCAATTTAAAATGTTTCTTCGCAGCAAAAAGTTTGGAAGTTTCGAGCGTTTGTCAAATAACAAATCAGTGCTAGCGAGTAAGAATATTTGAAAAATGCTATTCATTACAATTAAAAAAATGTCAATCGATCAGCCAAATCAAGGGGTAGAAAACACAAATGAAGGAAATACTGAAAGGGGATTTTTTCAGATCACGAAACTGCATCATCTATCACAAGAAAAAAATCGAAGGCCTAGACTTGACTCCTCAGACGAATTATTCACTATGGCGATCAGCTTAATATCTTTAAAGACCCGTTATCGCAAAACCACTAATACGAAATCTGAAAGGAAATTCCTTCCGCCCCCAAAAAACAAATTAAATGAAATAAATATGAAATATGTAAGAATTTCCATAATTTCATTTTAGAAATTATACTAAAAAATATTTATGACGCTAAATACTATTCTATTATTTTTGACGAAACCGGCAAAAGCCAAAATTCTTAAGCTTTAAGGTATTTCAACGTAAACGAAAAGTTAGTGGAAGAAGAACTCGTCGACTTTATCGATGCATTTGAAGAGGCTTTAAGTGATATTGGCGATGAGGTCAAAGTTTCAATTAATGCGAACACACTATCATCAGCAGGTTTAAGAGCTTTAAAAAAATTTGGTCTTGATTATGAAAATTGTGTAGGAATTAGAACTGAAGGGTGTCCTTTGATGTTGACAGAAAATGGAATCAATAATACAAAAAATGTATCGTTTGTTAAAAAAACCAGAAAATTAAAAAAAACACCATCCTAAGCCTAATGCAGTTTTGCTGAAATACCAAGGTACAAAGTTGCCTCCATTATGCAAAATACGATAAAGCAAATAGATACAACCACTATATACGGTTTTCTGGCGAAAGTATAAATCAGACCGTACCGAAAATTTGTATATAGTTAAGTAACACTATTTTAATCACCATATATATTTTTTTTTTGAGAAAATTAGTTAAAAAATAATGCAAGTAAAAGTGGGTACTGCTTAGCTTAATTTCAAAAATTTCATATTTTACAATTTTAAATCTCCGGCTCTATATTTTTAAAGGCATAGCACTCTTAATATAAAATTAATCCAGAATAAAAGAAAAAAGTGTTGTAAGTAGTAATTATCAAACTTTTTCTTGTTTTTTTGATAAATGTGGAAATATAACCAGTTTTATTGGTTGTATCTTTAAAGATACGCTGCGCATTTAAGGGTTATATTGATAAATGTTTTATTTAATGTCGGCAAATGCGAGCCATGTTTAGCACATTTATCATTACATTCTTACATATTTCACGCGGTATTTAATTAATTTCATCACAAATATTTTGTTTGAGTTGCTCCAGCTTTTCTGGTTTGTTTGCATTAACCTTGCTTTTTAGATATTTCACCATTTCATGAAATAACTTGATGTGAAAAAAGGTCTTGCAGTAATTCCATTGTAATCCTGGCTGTATGCTACGTTGCACCGTCTTGTTGATACCACATATTAACCAAGCCCAAAGAATGCAGTCGTGGCATTAAAAACAATCATATCGCCATATCGCTTCCCATTGACAGTCACCAATATACTGTTTCTAGTTTTAAAAAAAGTAAGGTGCAATAATTCCTCCTAACCAAATTGTACGCCTGGCTGCCACTTTAAATTAATGCAAAGGTGACTAATAAATTATTTGAGGGTTTTTATCGCCCACAACCGACTATTCTGCTTATTTACATATTCATTCAAATGAAATTGCGCCTCGTCACTCATTATAATATTTTCGTAAAAATCAATTATTGATTTTGATAAAATGTATACCGAATATTTTTCCACGATAAATTTGCGCACGCCTCTGCTTCGCGACTGCTGTTTACTAAAATGGCAGCAAATCAAAGTAGTATACCTTGCCGGCGGACACCCTGTAAAAGTGTTCATATAAAATGTTTAATAAATATTTTTGACTTAAATAGAAACCTACGTCTCCTTCATTAAACCCACTTTATCTAAAGTAAATTTGAACCATATTGGTATTTTTTATGTTCGCTACTTAGTAATATAATTTTTAGTTTAAACCATTTTAAAAGATCAATCCTTGGCTCTTTGTACCCAAAATTTCACGGGAGCCAAAGATTGGCACTTTCTGAAAGAATTTAAAATTTTAATAAGGAAAAGTTGTAAGCAGGACTCAAAATATAAGAATTTGTGTAAAATAATTTTTTTTACCAATTTTTAATACTTCACTTTTGTACCAAAAATCAGCTAAAACTTAAAATAAATTTAAAACCAATTTTACCAATTTTTTTAACCGGTTGACTTCAAAGTTTTATACCTTTTTCTTAAAGCTTATGGTATTAAAAAAGGTACTAATTAGAAATTTTACGAATTGTTGCCGATAATTAAAACCATTGACATAGTTTTGTTGAAATATACAAAATTTCTTCCGCAAGTTAGTTTTTAAGCGAAACTTTAATATTTCGTCCTTGCGAAACTTCATTTTTCCAAAAATTTAGATGCTAAAAATTTTAAGGAATAAAAACACTTTTTAGTTTATTTTAAATTAAACCACGTGCATACATACACATATAAATTAATTTTTGGTTCAAATAAATGAAATGCTACAGAATGACCTTTGGGATTATTTTCAGCAAAAAAGGTAAAACCCTATATTAAGCAATGACGACTTTTTGGGTACAATTAACACTTATACTCTAAAATACATGTCCTGACATAACTTTACTCTTCTACGATCTAAATTGACGATTTATAATTTTAAACGCATATAATTAAAAAGTAAACTTACGTTTAGTAATGCAAAAGTTGAAAGCGTTCAGGTAATAACTAAACGCCCGTTAACTCCTGCCCAAACTGAATCATATGTAGTAGAAAACAGAACCAGGGCTTAGCATATAGCTAAACGTCATGTTCAGTTTTCAACTACAAAAAAAAAAATCTAATAAGCATTCAAAAAACTGCACGTCTGTTTGGCTTTTTTACTGCGACCTTAACTGTAACTTTATAAATAAATCAAAAATTAAAATAAGAAACGACAGAAAGTTCAGTCTTTTTGTTCATGTTCATGTTGTTTCTACCGCTGAACTATTCAATTGAACCAGTTCGTTCACAAACAACGCAACTCGAGTTGCTTATTTCGATTTCAATTGTTAAATAGGGCTTTTCCGATAAACTAATTTTGTTTTTTAAAGGATTTTTTGACACACTTCGTTAGTTGTCAATTGAAAAATTTGGCGTTAAAAAATAAAAATAAGTATATTTTTCGAAATTTTAAATAATCATTTTTATATGATACGAACAGAATAACAAAACGAATATACTTCACATCTTCTTTAAAGTTTGTTTGGGTATTTTGGTATAAAAATGTTCGAAGCAATTGAAACATTCCATTTGGAAAAATGATTATTCAATTGACGGATTAAAAGGGTACATTTCACAATTCCCAAAGCTTTTATTATATAAATGTGTTTTTATTGTATCATCATTTTATTAAAAAACACAATAGAAAAAAATAGTTTGAACATGATGTCAATTTAACCTTTAATCTCTTCGAGGAGAAACACAGATGCTTATGTATCTATGTAATTCGGCATTTTTTATGTTCATGTCAGTATTAAACCCATCAAAATTAATCAAATGAAAAAGTTTTTTGCCTTTGGCCATTTTTTTATAAACAAAAAAAGGTATTTTTACAACGAATTAACTATTTTTAGCATTCGATGTGAGTGAATTGAGCCAGAATTATACAGATTGTTGTTTAAACTACACGTTTCAATAAATTTTTTGTACATTAAAGAAATTATAAAAAAAATTTGCGATAGATCTTCACATATATAATGTGTGGAGTTTTGGGATTTTTTTTAGTGTTTTTTATAATAACCTATCTAATGTCCTAGATTAAAACATCTCACAATATGGCTGACATATTGGTTGAAAAGAATGGACACTACTGGCTCGACTAAAACTTATAATATATCTTTAAGGTATAAATACTTATTGCTAGTCCATCCAAGTAAAGAATTAATAGTAAAATTATTTAAAAGCAGGTAAGAGCGGCTGTGCCGAATCGTATATACCCTTCACAACGTGTAGGGACTTTACCGTAATTTTTTAAAATATTGTATGGCAACCTACTTTGGGGATGGAGATATGGTGTAATTATGTTCTATGGGCGACTCCGGGGAAGTTTTAGGGGTTTTCATCCTAATAATTTTTCTTAAAACTTTGTATGGCAAACCTGTAAGAGACTGAAGAAAAGGGGTATGTTTTAGAAAAATGTTTGGAAAAAATTTATTGGGGTTGGTCTTACATTTGACCTTTGTAGGAGCACCCTAGAAGCTACGGGAGCGATTTAAAGAAAATTAAAAACAAAAATAAAATTTTTAATGGCAACCTTGTGAGGGGCTGGAGATAGGGGGTAAGTATGTTTTAGAAAGATGTTTGCGAGGAAAGGTTAACGGGAGTCTGTCTTACATTGTACCCGTGTAATGGCGACTCCGTGGCAGTTGAAGAGGTTTTTTTGTACAAATAAACAGATATTTTGCTGGACCTCAATAGATATTATCTCGCAGATATTTCTGATAATCTGATACCGCTAACGGATCTATACGACGTCGGGGGCTTCAAAAAGTTGATTTCAACCATAACACGGACAGACAAACATTGCATAATCGATTTTCCCATCTATAAGGACCAAGAAAATATATACTTTATGGTGTCTCAGATGGATATGAAAGAAATTACAAACGGAATAGCAATCATGTATATACCCTAATCACTAATGTATGGTAAGGGAATTATGCCCTTGTGTAGATGCTTCTTACGCCCAAAAATAATAGCTTGAAACCCATTGGACTAAGAATTACTTTCTGAGTCAACTTGAGCATGTCCGTCCGTCAAAAAAATTTATATATAATTTCGTAAGCTTTGCGGCAAATAAGTTCTTTATTATATGAATAGGCCTCTCATTTCGAATAGTCCCAATTTAATTGTGATTTAAGAATAAGCATTTACGACGCAACTGGAAAAGCGTACTTACCTTTTGTATTTTTCTTCTATATGTTCAAAAAAGGAAAAGAAGATAAACAGAAGATAACAGTTTGTTTACTTTTTGTTTTATTTTTAATAATTATTTCATATCTTACTTAATAATTAAATAATTTTTTATTTAAAATTTTACTAAAGAATTAAATTTACAAAAGGTACATAAATTTTTAAAATTTAAACATTTAACTTATACAAATAAATGATTTGATTATTATGTATTGACATTTCCTCTTCTTTTATTTAAAATTTTCTTTTTTATATACATATTTTGTTGTTTAATTATAAGATAACAGATTTTTAACCAAAATAAAACTGAAATTTAGGTAATTTTTTTATAGCTATTTTCTAACTTACTATTTTTTTCTTCGCAGTAATAATCAATATTTTTTTTCTATTATTTGAATACATTTTTAATGATTCATCTGTATGAACTTAACTGTTTAGAAACTTTTTATTATCTTTATAATTAGTTTGTTTTTTTTTTAAATTCATGTTTTCTATTTTCCTTAAAATTGATTTGTTTTTTATATACAAATTCTTTTCTTATAATCTTAATTCAGAAATATTAACAACCATTTTTATATACAACTAGCTAAGCCCCGGTGTGCTTCGCTACCCCAATCATAGTAAAATTATTCAAATATGTTAACACAAAAGAATTTATATTATTTTAAATTTATTGGTTGCCCCACATAAGTTGCAATAAATAATAAGTCAGCCCTACTATTTACTTAGCTCATAAAAATTGGAAATTTACCAGGCTTACAGTTTTGGATATTCAGAAAGTTTTAATAAGCAAAAATTATTTATAAACTTCTATATATAATCTTAGCCCCTTGCTTCCAGACTTTAAGTAACTCGCTGTAAAAATTTCAAAAAAATCGATCCACTGGTGTTGACAGCTATAAATTACAAACATACATACATATGTATTTACATACATACATACATACATTCATACATACATACATACATACATTCATACATACATACATACATACATACATACATACATACATACATACATACATACATACATACATACATGCATACATACATACATACATACATACATACATACATACATACATACATACATACATACATACATACATACATACATACATACATACATACATACATACATACATACATACATACATACATACATACATACATACAACCCTTCTTTATATAATATAGATACAGGGATCACATATCAAATATTTTTCAAAAGAAGTTCAAACTTCTCTTATATTGTTAAATTCAAATTTTATTATGCTTTTGTGCAAATTTTCGTGCCTCACCAAAGAAAAAGGTCTGAGACCCACCTCCAATTATACCGATCGACACAGAATCACTTTCTGAGTCGATTAAAACCTGTCAGTCCATCCGTCCGGCTGGCAGTTAGGTTGAATTCCAAAACGCAGTTTGCCTTGCATCACGAAATTTCAAGTTTTTCCTGAAAGCAAAGATGATGTTTCTGGTAATATCTTCTACTTCCAAATGAGTGCTTACAGTTATATTAATGTCCTGGAAGCAAAAAACGTTGTCCAAATTGTAAAGAGTGAATAAGGGAAGAAGTTGAAAATTTTTAATGCAAGGCAAACTGCGTTTTGGAATTCAGCCTTATTAATGTATTCTTGTAAACAAAGTAGAGACCGCATTTTTGCAGATATTTCGATGAAATTTGGAACAGATAAGTTTTTTGGCATAAGAAAAAAGCATGTTGTTTGTGGTGATGATCAGTTAATTTTTCGACAGAGCTCCCATACAAATGTCCTCCCGGATTAAGCGTTTTGGGCTATAACTGGCTCAAATATGGCCTTATCTTCACATTATTTTGCACGTTTGTCTATCTTTATGCCACCCATTTTTGTACCGAAAATAAATATTATCGGTCTATTTTTGAGCTTCATAAAAATTGCAACAATAGAAGAACCAGTATGAAAACTTACATTTTTGTGGGCGCTGCAGTCCTCCATTTTTGTCCTTTAAAATTTCGGAATTAGAGGCCTTCTATATGTGTGCCAATTTTAAAAAATCAGTGCAATGAAAGTACCAGCATAATAAGTTTAACTTTTATGGGCGTGGCACCGCCCACTTTTTTACCTTCAAAATTTTAACTTTAAAAGCCGCTTATGTGCGAACAAATTTCCAAAAATCGGTCTGGAAGAGGAATTTAAATTATGTTTCTATCTTATTTGATTTTAAAGTTACAAAAAGTACTAAAACCTAATTTTAACCCTTTCTTGCCCTTAGGATTTATAAATTAAAAAAGTATCTAAAAACATACTCATATTTTTTAGGCCTGTTACACTTAATTTGAATAATGTTCCTATCGTTATTGGTTTAAAAGTTACAAAAAACGAATAAAAAAATCAAAATATATTTTTAACCCTTTTTTTACCCTTTGGGCCCAAAATTTGAAAAAAGTACGAACAGCGTAATCATATTTTTGTAAAACCTATCGAACGCAATTTGAAAAATTTTTCTATCTTTATTGGTTTAAAAGTAACAAAAAAGTACCAAAAAGTACCAAAATATAATTTTAACCCCTTTTTCGCCCTTTCGGACCAACATTAAAAAAAAAAAACTCCAGATACCTGTCTGTTTATTTCTTAAGGAAAACGCTAAACTTTTTAAATTTTGTTTCTATCTTATATACATCAAAAGATAGTAGGTTACAGATTTTTCCCTTTTTGTCCCCTTTTTATCCCTTTACGGGCCCAATGTTTAAAAATTTATGTGCATTTAAACAAACATGTAGAGCTTAACACGTGTTATAAATTTCATGTATTTAGCTCTACGCGTTTGATCAATATGGCCTTGGGTAATTTTGTTAGGCCATTAATAACCTAACCTTCCCACACAAATGGGCGTATTGTGGGCGTGGCAGCAATAGTTTTTAAAAAAAAAGTAGCCTATTGTTCCTTTCAGACTTGAGATAACTCCCTGTAAAAATTTCAAAAAAATCGGTCCACTGGTGTGGCCAGCTATAAAATACAAACATACAAACATACATACATACATACATACATACACCCCTTCTTTATATAATAGATAGATACAGGGATCACATATCAAATATTTTTCAAAAGAAGTTCAAACTTCTCTTATATTGTTAAATTCAAATTTTATTATGCTTTTGTGCAAATTTTCGTGCCTCACCAAAGAAAAAGGTCTGAGACCCACCTCCAATTATACCGATCGACACAGAATCACTTTCTGAGTCGATTAAAACCTGTCAGTCCATCCGTCCGGCTGGCAGTTAGGTTGAATTCCAAAACGCAGTTTGCCTTGCATCACGAAATTTCAAGTTTTTCCTGAAAGCAAAGATGATGTTTCTGGTAATATCTTCTACTTCCAAATGAGTGCTTACAGTTATATTAATGTCCTGGAAGCAAAAAACGTTGTCCAAATTGTAAAGAGTGAATAAGGGAAGAAGTTGAAAATTTTTAATGCAAGGCAAACTGCGTTTTGGAATTCAGCCTTATTAATGTATTCTTGTAAACAAAGTAGAGACCGCATTTTTGCAGATATTTCGATGAAATTTGGAACAGATAAGTTTTTTGGCATAAGAAAAAAGCATGTTGTTTGTGGTGATGACCAGTTAATTTTTCGACAGAGCTCCCATACAAATGTCCTCCCGGATTAAGCGTTTTGGGCTATAACTGGCTCAAATATGGCCTTATCTTCACATTATTTTGCACGTTTGTCTATCTTTATGCCACCCATTTTTGTACCGAAAATAAATATTATCGGTCTATTTTTGAGCTTCATAAAAATTGCAACAATAGAAGAACCAGTATGAAAACTTACATTTTTGTGGGCGCTGCAGTCCTCCATTTTTGTCCTTTAAAATTTCGGAATTAGAGGCCTTCTATATGTGTGCCAATTTTAAAAAATCAGTGCAATGAAAGTACCAGCATAATAAGTTTAACTTTTATGGGCGTGGCACCGCCCACTTTTTTACCTTCAAAATTTTAACTTTAAAAGCCGCTTATGTGCGAACAAATTTCCAAAAATCGGTCTGGAAGAGGAATTTAAATTATGTTTCTATCTTATTTGATTTTAAAGTTACAAAAAGTACTAAAACCTAATTTTAACCCTTTCTTGCCCTTAGGATTTATAAATTAAAAAAGTATCTAAAAACATACTCATATTTTTTAGGCCTGTTACACTTAATTTGAATAATGTTCCTATCGTTATTGGTTTAAAAGTTACAAAAAACGAATAAAAAAATCAAAATATATTTTTAACCCTTTTTTTACCCTTTGGGCCCAAAATTTGAAAAAAGTACGAACAGCGTAATCATATTTTTGTAAAACCTATCGAACGCAATTTGAAAAATTTTTCTATCTTTATTGGTTTAAAAGTAACAAAAAAGTACCAAAAAGTACCAAAATATAATTTTAACCCCTTTTTCGCCCTTTCGGACCAACATTAAAAAAAAAAAACTCCAGATACCTGTCTGTTTATTTCTTAAGGAAAACGCTAAACTTTTTAAATTTTGTTTCTATCTTATATACATCAAAAGATAGTAGGTTACAGATTTTTCCCTTTTTGTCCCCTTTTTATCCCTTTACGGGCCCAATGTTTAAAAATTTATGTGCATTTAAACAAACATGTAGAGCTTAACACGTGTTATAAATTTCATGTATTTAGCTCTACGCGTTTGATCAATATGGCCTTGGGTAATTTTGTTAGGCCATTAATAACCTAACCTTCCCACACAAATGGGCGTATTGTGGGCGTGGCAGCAATAGTTTTTAAAAAAAAAGTAGCCTATTGTTCCTTTCAGACTTGAGATAACTCCCTGTAAAAATTTCAAAAAAATCGGTCCACTGGTGTGGCCAGCTATAAAATACAAACATACAAACATACATACATACATACATACATACATACACCCCTTCTTTATATAATAGATATTCACATAAACATACATACATACATAAGTATGCACGAAGAGAAAAACATGACATTTGTGATATTTACATCAAAATCAAAATTTTTGCGCGATATATCGTAATTGGTAAACTGAAAACCATCAATGCAACCGTAGAATATATGAAATTTTCAACATATTACAAAAGATGTTTGGCTATAGTTTAATGCTCATATTCATAATAATTTAATAAGGTGATAAGCTGGAGGTACATACCATACGTTCTATGCGCTGTGCGTTCTCTCCGCCTGTCAAAAAAGTATAATCAGTGTAGTAATAACCCGATAAATTCCATAAGTTCTGTAAAAAAACACAATTTCACTTTTCATTTCGCTTTAGTTTGTTTTTATTTTACAAATCAAAACAAATAACTTTTCGCACAAAACGTGTTGCATGTAACTTGGCAAAAACAAACGAATAAAACGTACAGAAATATGATACGCATAGAACGCAGCCACGCATAAAATGTGCGGTATGGACCTCCAGTTTTAAGCACGTTAGAAACTTGCTTTAATCATTACGAATATGAGCGTAGTGAAAAATTTTGGTAATTTCTATTTTCGAAATATAAACGAATCTTTTGACGTTATTACGAAAAAAATGATGAATAAAATTTTAAATATGCTTATTTTATTTGTGTTGAGCTAATTGTTTTAAGTCAAATTTTTGCTTTTTATTCTGGCCTAAATTCATATTTTAAATTCTTTTTGCTAGAGGAAATAAAAATTTTTCTTTAATATTGAAAGAAACTTTTCTTGAAAGGCCATCTTTTCTGCAGCCAATATAAGTTATTCTGCCGTAAAATATAAGGTATTGTTGAAGGAGATTTCAAAACAGAAAATGATCAATTTTTTTGTCGGAAAATAGGGTTGCCATTTTAATTTTTTTTTTGCATTTACAATCGGATGTTTCATTATGATATTTCAATATCTTAGTCTCATGTTTTGATCTAAGGGTAGGGTAACTATTTGTACTGAGTTCATCAGTAGATGTACTGAATTTTCATTTGGTGTACTCACATAAAATTTGTGCGCTGAAGTCTACTATTTTTTTCTAAGTTTAAGTTTAAGTTTATTAGTAATTGTAGTGATTTTTAAAGATGATTTGATATTTAAAAATTATTTCTAAAATAATTTGAAAAATTAGAGCAAACCTAGATAATTAAGTGTTTTTCTAGCAAAACAAAGTTTATTACAATTATTTTAAACTCTGAAATCTATTTTTAATTTGATAAACAGTTTCCCAAGGGTTATTATACATTTTTTGAAAATTTATTTTCCAAACCAAATATCGACCTGCGACGTGTTCAAGAATACATAGACACCTAAGCGGGAGAACAGACAGCTTATTACGACTGAACTGATTTAAATTTGATAGCTATAGCTTCTTGGAGTATAACAATTAAGAAGCGGACTGATTTCGATCCAGACATAAACAGTACCCCTATCTATGGGTTACTGGCCTCCAGTACCCCAAAAACTAATTTTAAAACCAAAATAACAAATTCAATATTTAACTGAAATAACCTCCTGATGATGCCACACAACGGAGTGGCGAAATATTGAAAAAATTTGCAAAAAAATAAACATAAAAATAGACCTAAAGCTTAAAAAAATAGACTTATTTATTATACTTATTTCATTTTACCGAAAATAACTTCATATAACCTTGAACTAGGCTAAATCGATGTAGAGTTTTAAGCTGAACTTTGTTTAAGAAATCTAAATTTTTTGTATCAATTGTTGCATTATTATGTACCAAAAAATAAATTCCAAAAACAAGCAAACAAACAAAATTTTATTTAAAGAAGCCACTGTGCTTTGTGGTTAATATATTTATTTTATGCGAACGTCCGTATCACGGTTTTTCTCTTCATGTGCAATTTGCAATTTTGTATTCATACATTTAATAACTACTTAAATACATAAGTATGTACAAATATATTTTTACAATAACAATTGATTATCACTTAAACTTAAATTTGCTAAAATATTTAAATTATTTATTTTAATATCTACTTCAATGGATGTCTACGCGTGTGTTATTTTTGAACGTATTTGTGAACTTTCGCACAGCTAAGCGCATTATTTGAACTTCCCTTCAAACAATTTATAGTCAAAACGACACTTATCGAATATGATATCATTTTCTTACCTTAAAAGTGTCTCCGTTGGGAAAAAAAACGTTCCACTACTATTGTGACTCCTATATGAGACTATTTAGTCACTTCCTCAATGGTAGTAATTCGAATAATTTTAATTTGTGTTTTCAAAACATCTACTAAATATGTAACCAGAATTTTTGTCGTAAAATTTTTAAACTTTTAATATACATACTAAATTATTAACATATAAGAAACTTTTTCAATATTAAAATAACAATGAATTTCATTACAAAGAAGTTAAAATATTGTAAAATAATATAAATTGTTTTTGTAAAATGTGTACCAAGCCGCATGTATATCAGGTGACCTCGGTTAATCAACTGAGTAACTGTATTTCGTTATTTAAATGTCAAATTCGGTTTATTTTTACGTATTTGTTTGTAAGAAAAACTTAAAGAGAAGCAGGAAGAATTTGTGAGTTTTTGCTTTCTGTCTTTGACATTCGTATGACGATATAGTTGTTTTTGTAGAACCGATCCCACCAGTAGAGCAAAGGTAGTGACTTATTAGATACATTTATTCAAAAATTACTTTCAATTGCTAAAAGGGTTATTGTTCTGATTTATTTAGGTCAAAACAGTTAAAAAAAACTTCTGGTTAACTTAATATAATTTTATTTTTGCTTAAACAAATATTGCACATACGAACCATAATTAACTCATTGATGTCAGATCAAAGTTAATGGGAGTTGGTCTTACATATTACTCGTGTGGGGGCAACTTCGGGGCAGTTGTTCAGGTTTCCATGTACAAATTTTAGAGAAGTAAACAGAGGTAGTCGTAGTTGCTCGCTTATATCACTGTCAGTTATCGGGCGATTTTGCTTAATTTCATAGCAAAGTTTCTGCAAGTGTATCTGATGTTTTGATAGATAGACTTCAAAATAGGTTTTTAGTATTCAATTCGGGAAATGTGAAAATAATTATTAATGTACAATGAAACATCAAGAAGTCAATTGAAGCACAAAGCGGTTAGTGAACTATGATACTAGATCTTAGATTTTTTTAAAAACAAGTGCTTTTTCAATTTTGGATTTATTTTTTCTAAACAAATTAAAATTATTTTTAATTTTTTTTTTGTTAAGAAAAAAATAAATATTGTTTGTTTTTCGTTGGTTTTCGGCAGAAATCAACTAAATATTTTTAATTAAAAAAAATAACGTTTATTGCTACATAACTAATTTTTATTAATATTTAAAAAAAAAAATAGTTTTTGTTTTTGACAAAAAAAAAAACAAATTAAAATTAGAAAATAATAATTATTGTTTGAATTAAACTACAAAAATAAAAACATAATAATTATTTTGTAAAATTTTGTTTACCATAATAATTACGGTCCCTGATTTAAATAGCAAAGAACTTTTTTTAAAAAGTAAAATATTATTAAAAATCATAAAAAATAGAAACAAAATAGCAAAAAGTAAAGTTTCAGTTACAGATGGGTTGCGTACATTACTGCAGTGATAAAAGTGACCTTAGCAGCTTTAGAAGAAAAGTAAAATTAGGAATGCTGTATTAAATCTAAAGGTCCTACCAAGATTGATGTATGGAACTCTTTTAATTTGAATGGATTGGCAATCTTTTAAGAAAATGTTTAAATTTCAATTTCATGACCGTTAAGTATATTTCGAAACTTTCTTTATACCTTTTTTTAAGCCACATTTACAGTTTGGTATTCTACGTATTAAAAAAGCACAGAGATGACCATAAGTCAAAAAAATTTAATGTCAGTGTTAACTCGAGTCCATATATTACGGCCTAATCTCTGACATGCATCATGCGAGGCAAACATAATTTATCACATTTCCTTTTCATCCTCTATTATTTTTAATTAATACAAACAATTAACACCAATTAGTGTTTATTTACATTTGGTAATTTGTTGACATTCTATTCACATGTATGTATGTAGGTATGTATGTGTTTGCATACATTATGAAATTATAAATCTCATCTAAATATCAACATTTGGTGATATTATTTTATAGAGTTTAATATCCAAAATAAACTTTTTCTTTATTATGTTACAAAAGGTTTCTTAAACAAAAAAATATTTTTCATAAAACACCTTTTGTTGAGTGATTATTGATGTCAAGAAATCAAGAAGTAAAGAATTCTTAGCTTAATAATTGGAAATATTTCTTTCCTGTTTTAAAAACATTTTAAAAACCATTCAGTTACCTTAGGGTTTATTTAACTAACACAGAAATTGTCATATGACAAGTCCTAGATAGACTGCCTGAAATTCTAGATCAGCCATATATTATGCAACATGGTTCAAAACACACATGAGTTATCTTAATTTTTTAGAGAAAGGCTGGATTTTTTGCATATATATGAACCAACATTATTTCAAAAAAGTCGCTTTTAACAAATTCCACATAAAAAGGCTGAAAAATCGTTTTCTTCTTAAAAAGATCGATAAATTAATGTCTAAGAAGAATAAATTGATATATATTTTTGTTTACTTATTTGGTTAAAGCTTACAATTGGCATTTACTGAAAAACCGGGTCTACCTATTTTTACGTTGTGAAGAAAATGTCACACCCGTCCTATTTCCCAAAAACGTTTTTTTTTAGAAAAAAGTATTTCTTGTGGACATAAAGTATCACACAATTTAAATCAGCACAATCACCGCTCTTATGAATATTTTACACACGATCTTAAAGTTAAAACTCTTTAAAATTTAAATTTGTAAGGTCAAGCCCGCCGCAGTTTTCTAGTGATCATGTTCTTTTACTGTCTTCCTAGTATTATGATATAACTTAAAAAGGTTGTTTTTGCAAAGGCCTTCCAGAAGGCCTAGTAATTTATAATTTTTAGTGCTGATTATATATATGTATGTACATACATTAGTATGCACATACAAATGTACCGAAGAACAATCGAAGGAATAACAAACTTACGCACATTGGAGTTTTAGGTACTAAAATTGGGAATTAATTAGAAAATTAAATTTTTGACAACTGCCTATATTTGCATACAAACACAAAGTTTTACATTGCCTACAAAAAGTCTTGTTTATTTCAGTTACAATTGGGGAGATATACTCCTTTAAAAACGGACTTTTGTGGCGTTTTTATTGCAATAAAAATTTCAACTTTTGGTATTTTAGTAATGTGCTTTCGATGTTTTTTGAAGAAGAAATGAAAAATATGGTAGCGGCATTTTAAACCCTTACGGCTTTGTTTTTATTTTTTACTTTATTTGTTGTTGTTCTTAATTTACAGAACGGAATTTATTGTAAGGCTACCAGAAATATGCCGGAAATAAATTTCTAAAATCGAGATATAAGCAGTAGCCAAGTTTACTTTAAATAAGTATTACGATTTTTAAAATATATCTCTGTAACTACGATGTTTTTATCACGAAAATTAGTGTGAAGACTTCGAATAGAAGTACCTTATGGAAACAAAATTTTTGGATATGAGCACTAAAAGTAGTAGTGGTTTGTAATTTTATGGATTTTGCGATACACCATATCTCGAAATCTATATCAGTTTTAAATACAAAGCTGTTACAAAGTATTAAATTTTATTCCCCCATTTTTAAGGAAAAAAATAGAGTAGGGGTCCGACCTAAGCAAACTGAGCAGTTTTTTTATTTCTGTAAATGTTTTAAATATTAAGTTCTTTTCTTTCTTAACTCAGATAAACACAAACTGTTTTGTTTCAAACTTGATCTTTCAAACGATTTCTATTAAAAAAGACCCAATTCCGACACAAAAGAATGTTTGAACTTAACTTTTCTCAATCTAAATAAAACTATATTTACACGACAACATATTTTATTAAATTTTTTTGTTTCTATACGAAAGTTGAAGAGAAGTGCTTACGACGCTTACTTTCTTTCGGTCTGCATGAAAAGATTTTTTGCATATTATTTAATGAAAATTTTTATCGTATAATTGAAGTCCAATTTGACATTAAACAAAAATATAAAACTACAATATTTCTACGATATACAATTGGATACATATGCAGATACATATTCCGAATTCTACTTTTAAGGAAGAGATCTAATGGTCTCATATGGTAAGTAACGTAGACGAAAAACAAATCTCCCCAAACCCCGGAATTCATATCAAAATTTTTGCTTCATAAGAGGTTAATAAAATAAGTTTTATATGAAAAATTCGTTACATAAACCAAAATTTATAGTTTGATCTAGGCACACAAACTTACAACAAAAAAACTCACACATATACACAGTTACACACACACACACACAAACACCCTCATTCATACCCTGAAGGAAACTGGTGACAAGTGTCCCCATGTCAACACTTGTGTCGAAAATTACGGTACCTCTTTGGCGACTTTGTCAACAATTCGTCTACAGTTTTATATTTAGCATTGATAAAAAGAAAAGAAAACTGTCAGTGAAAAATTAAAGCTTCTGGTCGCCGTCAAACGCAAAAGTGTATCAGCGACTAATGGTTTTTATTAATTGTTAATTATTTTAGTTGTGCTTAAAAAGTAATTTATATACACAACTCATAATTATTTTTAATGACAGACGCATGTAAAATGTCTTTTGCAAAAACACATTGCCAGTGATATCGCTAGTAAGTAGAACTGTAGACTAAAATTGTTAAAAGGTACTAGTTAATCACTGGTTCTAATGTCTACATATGACCCCAAAAAAACTACCTTCTTAATAGTACCAATGTCAGTAGTGGATTTTCAATGACACGCAAATGTTAAATGCAAAAAGCATTGCATGGGGTAAAACTTGTCAGTAGTACTGGTAACAGTGTCAATAGTGAATTTCTAGTGATTCACTACTGACATTTCCTGCAGGGTATTTACAGAAGTCAAATCTACAATCAAAAATATTTCATGGTTGACTTTAAGTCATTGTATTGAAATGTACTTTTATTTTATTTTCAATTTTCTTTTTTCTGCGTATGTCGGAAACTAAAATTGTTGGTATGATTAGATATAGACAACAGTATTGCTTTTGTTCTATGTTTTTTTCTTACATTTAAAAATTTATTATATAAAGTGTCTGTTATGTATTTACATTATTGGAAGCTCGTCCATTTCTAGAAAGCAAAATGTTCACTCTGACGTTGGTTAAATGATGGTCATGTTGGTGGTTATGGCTATTTGTTGTACTGCGTGTCAGTATGTTTTTAATTGAATATCGACGAAGGCTCAGCATCGATAGATAGATTTGAAAATACTTATTAAATGGCTGTTGACAGTTTGGCTATTCATAGCCAATGTTGTCAATTTATTGCTGATTTGCATAAAGTTGGCCTTTTATGCGAGTAATATTGTTTATTTTGTTTTTTCTAAAAAAACCTTAAGTTTTGCATTTATATGAAGGAGTACATGCTTCAATACTCAACTTAAATGTTGTTTCATTTCCATTTTTTTTTTTTTGATATTCATTGCACTCTTAAGATGGCATGGCACAATAGATTCAATATTCGACTTTTCTTATTTTATTGAAATAACAAGTGTTTCAGAACACTTGCTTTCAATTTAAGTCTATAACCATTCAGTTTTTCTTTTATTATTGTATTATTTTATTTGTTTGTATGTATTTTCATTTTGTTTACATGTTGATTTGCTTATTTCAACTGCTTCTCTTTGCTTGTTTGTGTGTGTGGGTGTTATCAATTGAATTGGCATATTATCGCTATCAATGTTTATGCCAATTCTTAAAGTGGCTCTAAAGTTTTATTTTGTAAACAATTACTTGGTTGTTTTTGTTTGGGCGGTAAAGATGATGACGATGTGGCTGATGTTTTGCCAACGGTTACGGCAGTGCACATTGTATTATGTTCGTCTTGGGTATCTTGTAAATTTTGTCATCCGTAATAGAATTGTGAGTTAACAGCCACCCCAGTTGATAAAGTACGTGGCGCTAAGCCGTCGTAGGTTGAGGCTAAACCTGCTGTCGTCGTTTGGTGCTGGAGGTGATTCAAAGTTATTGAGGATGGTGGCGGAGATGTTGCAGAAAAAACCGCAGAATTTGCCTGTTTCATACGCCTTAGTGTGGCAGTAGTTGAGGTTAAACCACTACTGCTAGTTGTTTGCAATGGCATCTTTGTTTGTGGAAGTGGTTGCTGGTATTGCTGATACAGGTATGTTTCATTATTCGACAAAGATGTTGGCGGGGTGCCTATATTGGGAGGTCTTTTCAGTATATTTTCACCGTTAAGTACATAACCGGAATGAAAAGTTGGTGCTGTTGTGTATTGAGCCAACGATGAAATGGGAACCACAGTACCTTCATTATAACAATGGAACAAATAAAAGTAATGAATAAAACTCTAAACAATAATATTAGATTCGAGACAAAAAATTAAATGCAAAAAACAGAATTGTTTTCCTATTAAAATCATTTTGAAAATAAACTTCTTTTAGTCAGCATATTATTCTTAATCAGAAATTTATAATTTCTTATATTCTTTTCTTTTTTTCTAAAATGTTTTTTGAATCGTTGTGTTTTAATTTCAAAATTATATTTTTTTGTATTAAAAGGCCAACAATATTTCTTAACTAGTATATAAGTTTGGAGTATTTTAAAAGTTTAAATGATATAAGGTATATATCGTCACAGAAAATGCAAAACGCCCCATCTAACATACAATTAAAAATTGACTTTTTTAAATTCTAGCCTATGAAATATGTACGTCACCTCGAAAAAATCTTTTTTCCCAGCAGAAATACATTTGTTGATTCTTTTTAACTTATATATTTGGCAAACATTTGTGTTAATTGTAAAAATATTTTTCATTTAAACTAAAATGCTTGCTTCTTTTAAAAATTTTTTAAATGTTAGATAGGGCGTTTTGCATTTTCTGTGACGATATATATATATATATATATCCGCTAATAAAGCAGACGTTAAGAGAAATCTTGGTCTTGCCAAGTACATTTAAAGATATACTACAGCCAACTACTTACTTTAAGAGTGTTGAGTGCTAAAACTAAGACTAAGCGAAACTTTTTGCAAGAAACTATTAAAAATTTCGTTAAATCAGCAAAATTGTGCATAGTTTGAGGGTGGTCATTTGAGGTAGAAAAAAAAACATATCGTTGAAATGGTCAACTTCCATAAATAATGTCAAAAATTTTAAATAAACTTTTAGATAATGTTCGGGTTCACTTTTTTATTTCTGAACAAATAAGGGTAAAAATGGCATTCAAAATTCGTAAGACAGGTCTCAAAAAAATTAAAATATGTGTTTGAAATTTTGTTCCCAAGGGGGGAAAAAGGGTTCAAAGAAGTGTTAAAATTCAATATTGGCACTTTTAGGTAATTTTTGTAACTTTTTAACGAACAAATACACAAAACATTATTTAAAATATGTTTGATTAGGACTCAAAAATATTTGAATATGGGTTTGGTAGTTTTTTGAAATTCTGTACTCTAACGAGTAGAAAAAAAGGGAGAGAAATTATAGTGTGGCCCTTTTTAAGGTACTTTTTGTAACTTCTACACCAATAAAAATAGAAACAAAATTACATGGGTTTGGTATTTTTAGAAGGCGTAGAATATATGATACAAAATAATGTTGGTCCTTTTTTAGGTACTTTTTAGCAATTTTTGAGATTTTGAGCATAGAAATTTGAAAGAGTGAGATATGGACGCCGATTGAGGCCAAGTTAATTATAATAATTAACTATAATAAGGAAGATTTATTTTTCTACCTTTCCCAAAAGGGAAAACTGTTATAAGATATACAAAACCTTTAAGATCAGATATTAGAAAGTGCATTGTCAATAATTTTTTTTTCTGTAAAACGAAAATAATCAATGTTTGGTTCGAAGATAAAATCTTGAATGAAAAAAAAACATATGAAACAATGCAAATGAACTATTAACCAAAAATGATGTTTTAAAATTTTTAATTTTTTTTTTTGCGGAAAATTATTTATTTTATTATAACGAATATTATATATATTAAAAACTAAATCAGAAGATAACATCAGAGGCTTACATCCTTCATACAAATTTGATATAAGCATAATATCCTAATTCTTAAACTTTTAAAATATTTACAAAACTAAAATGTGCTAAAGTTTTTGTTTATTAATAATTTAGCTTAAAGGTAAAATTGAACATATTTCCATTGACCAGATAAGCTATACTAATGGAAGCAAGTTTTTGTTTAAGATGACAGGATTACTTACCGATAACATTACTGCCCGAACTAACAATAGATCCAGCAGTACTACCAAGAACAATTGCCGGTGTTAAAATTCCACTAATTGATGGTGATCCCGTACCAGAACTACTCGTTGGGGCGTATAATTGAGATGTAATACCCAAGATGTCTGGTGATTGTCTAGGACCACATAAGATTGTTGTATTGCTTATTTGACTTGACGATACTGATCCAGTCGTACTACTTTGGGACATCATCGTATTGGAATTACCCAAAGTACCATAAAGATTCGAAATTGGTGCATAACTCATGTAATTCTGTGTAAAAAAACGAAAAAGACCAAATAATATTCAAAATATTTTGTGATTGTAAGTTTACTTTAATCTAAAACTTAACTTATGTTTCAAAAAATCAACTGACTACATAGCAAATGATCAGGTCAAGCTAAAAATGGCATATGCTTCTTAATGCAGTTTTTACCATTTTTTTTCATTACTTTGTTTACAAGACACTTCAAAAATCTTTTTTTTAAAGGTCTGACAAAAAATTGTTTTACAAAGTTAATAAGATAAGGAACTATTGTTATAAAAAACTTTAAAACTTATTTTTACGGTTGAGGGGATTGAACTCTTTAAATTTATACAAAATATTTTAACTATTTTGTATGCTGGTAACAGCTCCCAGACATGCTCTTTGTAAGCTGTTAATTCCCGAAAAAGTACATATTTGAATTTGTAAGGGAACACTAATACAGGTAATATTAATAAAACAGCTGATTATGAACTAATCTTGATATTTTGAAAAAGTAATTGCCAGATTTATTAATTGAATTTAAAACTAAAAACTTTTTTGACATTCACTTTCTCAAACACAAAAAGGAAATACAGAAAGTGAAAACTGAAGTTTAGCTCTACACAACCCGCAAAATTATTCAAAAGGTTTTAAATAACACAAAAATAAGAATGTATTGTACTCAAGCATTCCACATGATACGGGTTAAATACTAAACAATTTGCTTCTCCGTTTTTGGGATCGTAAATAGATTTGTCACACTCGTCACATATATTTAAAAGCTTTTTAAGACATAAAAATTGTTTAAGTACAATTTTTGAATTTACAAAATTAAAACTGAAACACTTAATAAATGATAGTTGTTGAGCGAACTTAAATATTTCTCAAAAAAAATTCTTAATGTCATGAAAGTTTTTTGAATAATAAAAGGTTTATAAAACAGGTTTTGTTTGGAAAATTCAATTTTTTAACTCTTAATGGAATTGCAGTTTGTTTATAAATAATACTTTGAACTTAACTTATAAAGCGACACCCGTCAAAGTCTTTTCGTGACAACCCTAAGCAGAAACCATGTCAATGCAGGTTAATCACGTGATTTTTATAAATATGCTTTTTGAGTTCAATATTCTATCAATAGAAAACAAAATAACTTTAAAAACCATAAAATATTTAAAGTCGAAAAGCTTTTGCTCAAATTCACCAATTTTAAATATTGTAAATATATGCAAAACGAGTAAGAGAGTCAAAAAAATCCCATCTCGAATTTATCGAGCTTCTTTTATCTTAAATGTAATAAACGCTTATATTTAATGACACCTGCGGGGGTGACTTATATTTACCTTTTTGAGCGTTAAGCACGTGTAAGTCGAAGAACAATCAGCGTACGACTGATTTGAAATTTAAAACATTCAGAGAAATTCAATATCTCCAGCTACTCAAAAGAGCATATACAGGAGATTTACACTTTTAGCACCACAAGCAATTCAAAAAGTAACGGGAAATTTTTACCCGGGTTAAACCAAGAGAAAACAAACATCCCCCATTAAACGTACATATTAATGCTATCGATACTTCTCTCCATAATTAATCGAAATCATATTTGAACACCGAAACATACATAACCTTATTCAACGAACTAAAACACAAATTATACGACCACAAATTTATTTTTACAGTATAACGACAAAAGACACAATCATTAAATCGGTCATCCTTCCAAAATACAGTACTATATACTCTGCTTATTGTAACTTATTGCAATCTACGAAGCCATAAAATACGTACGCTCAAAGAGCGCAATATATGCCATATGTTCCAGCTCGCTTTCATCAATCCTTTATTGCTATAAATAACTCCTGTCATTAAAATTCGATATAAGAAACATTCAAAAGATAGCCGTCATTTACGCTAATATAGAAACCAAGACACCACGGAATAACAGGAAATGAATTTGACCTTACTGCGAAAGGAGCCCTGACCTTCTCTTTAATTATGGCCAAAAACTATAACCATAAAGACAGGAACCAATAAATAGTAAATTCCCTGGTAGGCTCATTTCCACCTCAGCGTGTACGTGAAAAATCAAAACTATCGCTTCTGTGGCATTGAAAATTTACTAATGATGTACGAGCAGCCATTACATCGCTGGAGGAGTCATCGGGCTATTTTTTTAGAGGACGCCAAACGACAACTGCGGATAGTGTGCGCTATAGTGCCAGGTTAGCCGAGTTTTTCTGATGCAATTGAACGAATTAGGGCCACAACCATTCCAGACTTTTTTGTAGGGTTTTTTTAAAGTCCCGTGCTTACGTAAGCAAGTCTGAGACCCTAAAACCCTTAAAGAACAACATTTGACAGGAGTGCGAGAATCTGCTAAGGCAAATTCTTACTTATTACTCATTAGTTATTTTAAAGATTCAAAAAAAAAAAATTTAACATGTGTAAAACGAAATTTCGTCCTGTGCACTCAAATGGTCTCATTACTACAAATACATTTTTAATTGGGCCTCTTTGTGAAAATCACTGGTATAAATCAATGATGCGCAACAAAAGTCCATGATTTATGAGAATATATTAGTGCTTTTTCACAGCTGTATCATTTAAAAATAACACTGCAACACCAACCAGGCTTGTTGTTCAGTACTATGGAACTGAGCAAATTTTTTTGGATCTTCGATTTCACTTTTAGATCTTTGTCGGGACGCGTGTATGTTTAGCCCGATTAGCATCCGTACCCCAAATACTAAGGTGGACGTCATTGATGAAGTTGGTAGCATGGATTTTGGCCATACATATCATTGTTATTAAATTATTTTTATCATATTTTAAAAACTTTTTTATTAATTGGAATTTAATTACTTAAAGTTTTTGATAACTACGATGGCCCATCACTTTGTCACAGAGCTCAGATAAATACTTTTTATTTATCTTCAATAAATAAGAGAAACGAATATTTTATATACTAACGGGGAGACAACTTTAGCAATAATAATTATTAATTACATTATTAGAGTCGTAATATTAGCCCCTATTCCATAACTCACTAGTTTTTATATATTGATGCTACTATTGAAGCCTTACGGCTTTAGCGGGCTTTGTCATACTTCTCTAATAGACAGAGGGACGTAATGGTTAACTTAGTTGCTAACGAAAATTGTAGGCACAACACAGGAAATGGCAAATTGTATATACATACGTGTGTCGTTCCCGTTAAATTTATAAAAAAACACTAACCAAATAGTATTTATTTATGGCAACCGCATAGTCTATGAACACAAATTAAAAAACAAAACATTTACTTTTATGCTTTGACCAAAAAAGTTGACAATTGCTCTAAAAATATAAACGTAAAAGGCCACAATCATAAATATTAAACAAAAAAATTCAGAAGAATTGTATGTGTGTATGCATGTACATACTTGTGTCCATATGCATATTGTAATATATTTTAAGTTGATTTGCTTTTCTTTAAACTTTTTTTATTTTTTTGTCACTTAAGTTTATGCACTTACCTCGTTCTTTGACACACTTGGCACTGGAATTGGTGTTTGTAAATCAATATCTGCATCTACTTCGGAAATTGTGTCATTAAAGCCATTTGGTATTGTAGTCTGACCGACTCCTTCGCTGCCCCCTGGTCCGCTACATATGATACCACCAACACCTCCTTTGCCGGACGAGGTTGAGTTGGCGTCAGTTGCCATTTCGTGACGCTTTAAAAGCACCACTCTTATCGCAACCGCGACTATACAGAGTATAACACCCACTGAGCCGGCTGTCAAAAGATAGACAAACAAACGTTCTTGGTCGTCTTTTTAAATTAATGGTAGGGTCCCCGATTTTAGTGAAACGTTAAATAAAGGAGCAATAGAGGATAAGAAAAAAAGAGAAAAGAAATATAAGAAAACTGATGTTAAAATATGACCATAAAAATTCTTTTGATTTAAAAAATCCTTCCAAAAAATACTGGTAGTTGATCGTCATGGATAAAAACAGTACACGTATTGAGTAAGTATGTATGTCTGCAATCAGCAGAAGGCCTTTTACTTTATTGCAGAGTCAACTGTTAAGCTCATCAATTTCTCAGTCTTTAAGAAAAAAGTATTAAACGATGGTGGTAACAAACACACAAATTTTGTATTTTTCTAGCTCAAGGTGTATCTATACAAGGCGTTAGCGTGAGGTCTTAAAATACAACACCAAGAACCATATGACATTTTTACATTTAAAGTCCAGGGATAAACACAGAGACGTCAAAAATACAAATAAACACACAAGCAAACAAACATTTAGTATGAAGCTTTTGACGTCTTGGTGTTGAAGCAGAGCAAAGTACACAATAATCAACTGACGAAATAATGCCACCTTGTTTAGAAGCACCTTGTTCTGGCTTTCAAAATCATGGTTTGTTTTATTTTTTACTTATTTTGTAACACAAACATTCTTAATTACCTTCCAAGCTCAAATCGGTACTATGTGTCATAACAGGGTTAACGCTACCCATATCACCCTCAAAACTAAATGAACCGTTACTTGCTTTATTAGCACTTGTGCCAGTGTTGTTAATGCCATTTAAAGCTGCTGTTGTGTTTGCATTACTGCGAGCAGCTGGTATTGTTGTGTTGCTGTATAACTTTGGTATTGCTTCAGATTCTTTATAAAACAATTCGTCATCATACAAGTCATTAACATCTCCCTCAAAATCTTCTGGTTCATCAGCTTCAACTTCTGTTTCATAACGATCCATAAGAACTTGCTTGGGTACTAAAAGCAAATAAAGCAGAAACGTTTTAAATTATTAGCTGATTGAATAGATTCCTGACTCAGAAAAAATTAGTATAAGGAATCCACAAAACAACTTTAATCGCGCAGACAATCAAAACATAGAAGTTTTGCTGAATACAAAAGTTTTAAATTCTTTAATAATTTATTGTAAATTTTTTATACTTGATACATACGAGGACAAATTTATTCACGAAATAAAAACAAGTTGTAATACTTTAAGAGAATTTAATGAATTCCCAAGTATTCATAAAAAGAAACCAAACAGGAATTTGTCTGGTTTGATGTAACTTTGTTATTTTTATCTAAAAAGTACAAAAGAAATCTAATATTCAATAAGGACATAAGTATGTCTAATTGTGAAACGCAAAGTTTATCATAAGGACATACCCATACATCTACTAAGTAATATACATTTGCACAAAATGGTTTATACATGCAAATTTATTACGCCTACAGACAGATCATGACCGTGGAACTAACTTAAGTATGTTTGGAGTATTTTTATATGGTAGTAATGAAGCCAAAAAAAAATTTTGAACTTAGCATCTTCTACTTAGGAAAAATTAAAAAAAATTGTACGCACGAAATAACACGATTAAATATGGCCATTTCAGCAAACTTTAAGTTTAGTTTATATTTTCAAACCTATAGAAAGGTATATTTGTGTTCAGTCTTAAAGGCAAAATCAATTTGATTTAACATACTTTTGTGCCACTTTACTAACCATGCTTAAACAAAATCTCACAACTTTGAAACATTGTTTTTTAATGTGATTTAAAAACACTCGTGATATTAATTTTTTTGGTTAAAGGTACAAACAAACGAGCTCATACCTTCTATATTTCTATCAACTTAAAAGTTCTTACAAAATTTTTGTAGGTTCATTATTTTGCGTTAAATGAAAAAATAATTAAATCCTGATACTATTGTGTATTCGGAGTAGGACTTAAATGGTATGTATAAATTTTCAATTATCTATCAAATTTTTTCTTTGCTTAATGGCAGTTTTTATTTTAGGAATATATGGAAAGAGCACGAATCCTTGAAGTTAAAGTAAAACAATGTTACGTCTGATCATATTTTATTCATTAAAATATGTGCGCAGTTTTATTTCTTTGTGATAACTTCTATAATTTTTGGTCACTAGGTGTGTAAAATCACTGCACTGTGCGGTGGCGTATAAGCAATAAAAATTAAGTCTAATTAAATAACAAGTATGCCTTAACATATGCTGCAAAAAAGTCCCCTTTCGCACGATTCAAGAAAATAATAGTGCATTTACACTTGTAATTTTAAAACTAGTTTATGATAATAAACTACTTTCATAAACTATACCGTTTACATCAGCATATAAACTATTTAAGTTGTTTATGTTTGACAAGTCATAAAACGGTTGACATTAATTTTATAAATTTTATAAAAATATAGACGTTATTACGAAAAATAAATGATTTTGATATATGTTTCATTCATCTAAAAAAAACCGCTTTTTATCAATTAATTTATTTTACTTTTTTTTGTATTTGGTTATTTTGTTTTTTTTTTACCGATAAATGCAGGGCGCATGCATCAGGTGGGAGCGGTTCTACAAAGCAACTAAATCGTCATAAGAATGTCAAAAGACAGATAACCAAAACTCACAAATTATTTCTTCTTCTTTTTGAGCTTTTCTTATAATGCTAGTTGTTGTTTTTAGAAAAAAAAAAAATACAAAAACATAAACAGAATTTCACATTTAAATAACCAAATACCGTTACTCAGCTAAATAACTAAGGCCACCTGATATATGCACCTTAGACAAATTCCAAATATCACTAGCGTTGCCAGAAAAATATTAAAAAAATAGAGTTGCATTAACAAAAACTAGTATTTTCAAACTAACTTATTGCAAAAACATGTTATAAACATGTTTATGATTTGTATGGATAAATACGTTTCTCAAACTTGTTTAACACCATAAAAAACTTATAACCTGTTTATGGGGTAAATGTAAATGCACTATAATACTGCTTATTTTCTTTTTCTTCTTTGAACTCTCATTGGCGTTCACACGGTTCAAGTCTTATTGCTAATTTGTTTTGATTTTTTCATGAATATACACACACACTACTGTGTTTTTTACATTTTCTTTTGTCCATCCATTTTAAGCAAGCTGAATTACATGTACACGCAAGTCTGTACCCATTTTATTTTCCCTCACCCCGTTGTCATCAACCTAATCAGTTCAGCTTATTTTCTTGCATAGTGCGAATTGGGGCTAACATTTGTTAGCTTCAAAACATTTTTCATGCATCATAATTGTACGTCTTGACAAAACAAGAAACGACAAACTCAGTAAATAAAAAACCCAGTATACTAAATATAACGGATTTTTTTCATTTGGATTTTGACATTTGTCTAGACATGAATTTGTCTCGGCAAGACGTACAATAAGCGTATCACAAACAAAAACGTTTAATTAATTATTAAATAATCACACAATTGGAAGATGCTCTTATTTTCGCAAATGGCGGCAAATGCCAAATTTTTTTTGGCGTTTGTAAACAAGACAGATGTAGAATATAAGTGAACAAGCCATGGAGCGATACACTTCCCAAGAACGTGGAATAATTGTGTCTATTTTTTGGGTCGTCTGTGGTGTCGGCGCAGCGCGAATTTCATCGCCGATTCCCTGGTCGTCTGTCATTGACTGCGGCGTTTTGCCACCAAACTTAAAGAGTACGGAACTTCCCGAGACGCTGCCAAGAGTTGCCGGCCCTGAGCCGAGAATATCGCCGCTGTTGGCGAGGATGTCGAACTGTCGTCAGAAACAACGACCAGACGCCTTGTCATCGAGGACGCCGCTGGTCAAACGACAACAGTGGGCGGTGCGTGCTATAGGGAAATGTTAGCCGTGTTTTTTCTGCCGCAATTGATCGACATAGGACTGCAGTACATGGGGTTCTAACAGGGTTGAGGCAACGGCACACACTGCACGAGCCATAACCGATGTTCTGAAGGCAGCATTCCCAGGGGCCTCATCATACGTAAAGTAAAGGTAACGTATTCACATTTTTTTTTATTTTAATTTTTTATAACTTTGCCCATTTTTCTACTTGGGTAACATGATGTTGCAGTTAGTTTGAGGCCTTCTTAGGGTATTTATGGGTACTGAGAAAAGCGGAGTCGTTATTATGTGTCGACAGGTGTGTAAGACTGTTTGTTGGGGACTTACTGTGAGGTACGCTAGCTGTTTTTGGTTAAAGGCACCGTAAGTAGTTTCTTTCTTTGATAATAAGTTGCCGACCGGTTATGTTCCTTTTTAAAAGCTTTAAGAGTGTAACTGACAACCTCAGCTTTAGTTTGTTTAACTGGCCTTCACACCATACTTTACCGAAAACCTGAGACGACACATTGATGAAATGGATGGAACAGTACTTATTTAATTAAAGGCTTTTTTTATAGCACGTACCAATCTGTGGGCGTGTTTTGGGGTAATCATTGACTTTTTAAGTCAACTTAGTGATTTGGAATGCAAATGTTTTATTCAGAATCATGTCATCTTGTTTTAAGCAGTTTCCCGAAAAATTTCAATATTGTTTGTAACAGACTTATGGGCCTTTCAAGGATCTTTTTCAGGCTTAAGGACTATCTTTACTATGGAAAATCAGTTTTTAATTTTTTAAGCAATTGCTTAAACGATAAAAATGGTAAAAAATATAGGCTGCAAGACTCTAACTTTAAAGACCCCTGGCCGTACTTAGCAATTATCTAGAGCCAGGCAACTTTCCAATTTTTTAGGTCGCATGTGATTAAATATCACTCGTTTTTCAAAAATTGATTAGCCAATATATACATGTTTGCGAAAAAATTTTAAGGTTTTCTTTTAAGAGAAAAATATCTAACATCAACGTTTATGATTTATTTTTAAAAACCTTAATCATTTCATTTATATCGCTAATTTGCTCAAGCAGCGTCATATTTCAAAAATAGCGACTTCGAGAAAAACGCGGTTGATTGTTTAAAGTTTCTTACATTTACTGGAAAATGCAAGTGGCATTTTTTTCTTTAAATGTGTAAAAAAAACCAAAGATGAAAATTACATACAAGCATGACATAATTAAGAATTGTGCATCTTTTTTTACTCCAGAAATGCATTCTTTGAGTTATGACGTTTATTCAGCGAATGATCGATATGTATTTTATTATACTGTTTTTTAGTAGATACAAACAATGCTGTTCAGTATTGGAAAAAATAATATTCCACTTTGTATTCCGTAAAACAAAAAATATCAATGACTTTATAAATCTTTTTTTATCGTTTTTAAGATTGAAAGCGATAATGATATAAAATGTGGAAAATTACACATATCACCCATCTACGGTAATAGTGTCACAACCTAAAGGCAATGCTTTAACCAGAATGAACGATTGTTACTTATTACTAAAGCTATAATGGTAATCCCCTAATAACTGTTATAAAAATTAAATATTGGAAAAAGACATTATGCGATTTTTGAAATATGATTATCATACGAGTATAATAATCTTTAATGTTATGCTGGCACGTAATACATCTCACGCGTATAATTTATGTTTAAAAAAATAATAATATACTTGAGCTGATAAATTTGTCTAAAAAATACTTCAATGAAACGAGGATTTTGTTCTATAATTGGGTGGTCCCTTAGGCGGTGGTGATACGGGGTAAGTGTGTTTTAGGAATATGTTTGGAAGGGAAAACTAGTCGGGATCTGTCCTACCCTTTATTTCTCTAAGGCCGAGTCTGGGGAAGTTATGGGCGCTTTTACATTATTTTTATAAGTTTTGGTGAGAGAGATAGGGTGTAAGTATACATTAGGAGTTTGTTTGCGAGGGAAAACTAATGGGGGTCTGTGATACATATTATTCATCTAGGGGCGACTCTGGGGAAGTTGTAGGGGGTTTTCCCCAATATTTTTCAAATTATGCATGCCAACCCTCTTAGGAGCTGGACTTAGGGGGTAAGTATGTTACACGAAAATATCGGGGTCGGTCTTAAATGTGAACTTTTTAAGAACCCTCTAGAAGCTGTGGGAGCGATTTAAAAAAATGACGCTTTGTATGGCAACCCTGCTAGCGGGAGCAGATAGGGTGTAAATACGATTCTCACAAATGTTTGTGAAGCAAAATTAATGGGAGCCGGTCTTAAATTGGACCCGTACAGGGGGAACTAAGGTGCTGTTGTAGAGGTCCTTTTGTACAAATTTTGAAGAAATAAATAGAGGTGCACTCAAAAAATTATTTATGTAAAATCAACTGGAAATGCTACTTAAAATAACTGGATGTTTGTTTTGAACCCTTCCAACAAGACATTTATGAAAATAAACAAAATATTTTATTTGAATTCAGACGTTAAAAAAATTTACTATCATAAAATTCTAAAATTACCTAGATTTTTTGTCATTTACAGCAAAACTTCAAGTATCAGAAAAAAATAACAAAGTTAAATATTGCAAAAAAAAAAAATAACTGACAAAAGTAACTGCAACTAAAAATCAGTCTTTTTGTGCAGTTGAGCCTTTAAATAACTTTTCAAATCAGTTAAAAAAATATTTTATACAAAAATTTAACGGTTTTTTTCATTCAAAAACAACTTTACGGAATTTTGGCGGATATATCTAAAAGTTGGATACTACGATACTGTGAGTCTTTGCGACATCGGGGGCTTTAAAGATAATATATACTTTATGGGGTCGCAGATTGATATTAAGAAATTACAAACGAAATGACAAACTTATATATAACCTTATTACTTACATACATATGTGAAGGGTATAAAGAGTTATGAGCCGACGCAAGCAATCTTAATTAGGTTTGGAAAAAATGGAAAAATTCTGTGAAACTATTAAAATATCAAAATTATAGCAAAATAATGAAAGCTAAGTGGCAAAAAATAAAGTCATCCCAAAGGAATAATTTTTATCTAAGAGTAGTTCCAATCAAGAAACATTTTGCTACCATTTGACTTAACTTTAGAGCAGTAAAACCGTTTTGAAACAAAGCTTACTTAAATACAAACGGAATGTAAGAGTTTGGTCTTGGAAGTAATTTTCGAAAAAAAACTATTTTGATTTATTTTAATATTAAGTTGTGACTGTTTTTTATATAATGTAAGTATAATATTTTTTTTTTGGCAAAGACACATGCACCATTAAGACATTTTGTTTTGAATTAAACCTTGAGTTCTCAAAAGAAAAAAAAAAATTAATGTGGCGCATTTGATTATTTTGTGCACAAATATTTTTTGCTTCCTTAAAGTAACGACAAGACAAGTTTTCCTTTGTTGCAAACAAATTTGTATGGTTTTTTACTATAATATTTTTTGTACTTAAGTTTAATTATATTGTTCTTTTAACTAACGCTTTTTGAAAATAAAAGGCGAAAAAAGTAAATCAATAAAGACCACAATGGCTAAGATACTGTGAAGTTGTTAGTTTAAAGAAAGGTTGCAGCTATATATCGTCAATATATTCGAAATACCGGAAAATTGTAATTTATAAACAATTTTTAACTGAATTTTACCAACTGACTTTAAGTAAGCACCTTACGAAATATTAACAACGCCAGCATAGCATAATGGCCCGTTAGGAGAAACCAATATGAAGATATATGTTGTCGACATATTTTGTGTTTATATGAAATTAAATAATAAATTTTCAACATAGTGTGAACGAAATTATATTTCGGTTACCCTAACGTATTAAACTTTATTGCCTTTAGATTATATGTGCGTTTTTATGTGTGTTGGGTGTGTGTAGAATAAACAAATAAAAAGAACCCTACATTTGTATGTTTGAATGTCTTTATGTAGATTAGAGACCACTAAGATAAGAGATAAAATTCTGTAAAAACAAGTAGTTGCCGTGGACATAAGTCACGATTTACTTACCGCAAGTGTAAACCACCTTTAGATACATCCTTGAATTTTGTTGACATGGAGAACCAAATGTATTGGCATCTGCAGCCAGATTGCAGCGTCGACGTCCATGGCAGATTTGCATAACTGTTTCAGTGGCATACGAAGCCAAACAAGCTAAACAATTCAATTGTTTAATTAAATTGCAATGTAATTGCAAAAACACCAAAAAAGTTAGAATTAAAAAAGAAAACCAAATCAGAATTTCAATGAAATGCAAAAATTTTGATAAAGAAAAAACCATTGCAAAGATAATTACAAAAAAAAAAATATAAAACAAAAAGATTAAAAAAAAGGAGAAAAGAAGCCAAGAAAAAATTTCAATTAATTTAATTGATTAAATGTTTATTATATTTTAGTGGTGTTGTTTTGTTCTTGCAAAGGCATTCAAAGAGGAATTAATATGGCGGGTAGAGGAATTCAGCTTTTTAATTTTAAAGCACAGTTATTGGCAAAATTAGTTTTTTTCAGAGAAGCAATAAAACAAATTTTTGTTTAGCCGCACTTAATCCTCTACCTTAACTCTTCCACATAAATAAGTTTTATGTTTGACTATGTTGTTAAAATGCACAGCCATACTATTTCTATTGTCAATTATAATTGAGTTTGTAGGATGTTTTTCTCTGATTTTTATTTTTAAAAATACCACTACTTTGGAAGAATATTATTTTCTTGCCATTTTGGTATTCGAAAACAGTTTTTATCTTAATTTGCAATTTACAAAGCCATATTTGTTTTTACCTTTACATTTGACACACAACAACCTCAAAACCAATATACATACACATACATACATATGTATGTACATAGATGTGTGTGGTATTAAGCTTTCATATCTATGTACAAGTGAATGAATGTCTGTATTTACTCACTTTCTTCACGTACACCCTGTGGCTGGGGACATTGTATACTTTCGTATTCGGTTCTTCCAAAACTTGCACTGTATACGGCAATACGAGAATATGGATTACACTCCAGCTGAGCCACATCATTGTGGCAGGCCACCTTGCTGCGAAATTCATCTGTAAAATTAAAAATGCGTTTAGAATATTTGATAAAATTAACACCTGAACCTTAATTTATTGTATTTCAACCACAAACAAACACTCACAAAGAAGTAACCGAATTTGTTTTACTATTTGGAAAACATGCAGTTTTTAATTTTAATTTCCAATAAGAAATTAAATAAATCAAATTTTACTACAATTAAATGTATTGATTTTAACCTGTAAGCAACGTTAGATTTATTGCATGCAATTTCTTAAAATGTAAAAACTTGGATCACTGATATGAGAGCAAATTATGTTTAATAAAACACCATCTATAACGCTTAGAGTGTTAAAGGGTGCGGACCGTCTATCAAAACTAAAACCGATCAGCTCATAGTATTATAAGCGTTTATGCAAACCCCGAATACAATTTCTGTTGATTTCTATGATCTAATGTTAATCTATGGGTATTTAACAATTTTGATTGGTTTTGGCCTGGCAAGGCTGTACAAATCTTCAAATCTGTGGACACTGACCTTCCAATGGTGTCAACTAAGATAGCTGCCAGTAATGTCCATCAAATGTAGTGAGTTAAAATGTACCGAGCGTTCGTCGACAAGAACGATAAAAGTGGGTTAAGTAAAATTTGCCTACACTGAAAAAATGTAATGTTTAAATGTAGGGTGGAAGCTTTACGTCGGAAAACTGCAGACACAACTGACAACAACGCCTAACATTGCTCGACTGACTCAATTGCCCTAAGAAACCACTTCCTTTCTTAATGGTGTTTCAGAGCAAAGCCTTCTCCCTTGAGAAGTTGCAATATCCAAACTTGGGTATCGAAAGCCTTCCCTAAGGAATGACGAAGAGTGCCATTAAGCTACTAAACGAAAAATGCGGTATACTGGGCAGCCTTGCAGTCAGTAGCAGCTTGTTTGCGAAGGTAAAAGGAAAAGAGGGAAAATCAGAAACGTCTATGACGCAAAAAGCAGAAAAAATGCAAGGACGCGAGAATGAGCATATAGGGATGCTTAGTAGCCAGGATGAAGCCTAAAAATTCTACCAAAGACACAACTTCCAAGCTAAAGGCTTTGGAATAGATACATTCTCCTACAAAAATGGTAATCTAGTGACTGACACGAATAATGTTTTGGGGATATGGATAAGGAATTTTTTACAACCATAAGTATCCGATAGTAGAAAAGATAAAGATATCACAAAAACAATCGCAGAAGACGATATTGGGTGTATTCCGCCTACCCAGAATATGGTCAAAAATTCCATAAAAAGTAAAAAAGGGCAGAGGCTTATGAGATGTCGGCTCAACTACACGGGCGCAGACTTAACCACAGAACAAATCCCAAAAGACGGTATTGAGTACATACAGCCTAGCCAGATAGCAGGAGCGGATTAACTGCCAGCTGAATTTTTTAAGACTGGAGGTGACACCTTGATGAAAAGTAATTATTTTAAAATTGTATTGCGGGTAGTTCAACATTATAGGCTGCAATACTTCAAAAATGCAACTTTAAAGGATTTCTTACTGCATTTAAACTTCAAACGATATACATAGTATTATTTAAAACTTTTATTTTGTTTAATTATTTATTTGATTACTTACTTGTAATTTTAATTTATTTATTTTTAAATAAATACATAACCACTTGGAAAAAACTTGAAATATATGTAAAAAATTTATCCAAAATGAACTGAAATAAAAACGAAATATACTCCAATGCTGAACATTTGGCCAAATCTGGCCCAAGGTCATTGACCATACATGTTCATAAATGAATAATTTTTACCTGGGCTTTAGCTATATGAATTGTTTCTTAAGTTCTTACTTAAAAATAATTTAATATAAAATCTAATTATTGCTTCCCATTCCATGTCTTTTTTTTTTAGGAAATCAAAGCAGTTATTCTGCTTGTGTTCGTTCACACATTGTAGAAAATTAAAACGATAAATCAGTGAGGTTAGAGTTAAAAATGGCATGAGTGCATTCAATGAATTAGTTGGAATATTATAAGCTTAACATTTATATCTGTGTGTGAGTGAACATGTGTGTATGTGGGTTTGTATGTAAAAGATAGTGTGAGCATACAATTTAGTTGCAAATGATATGAATTGTAATATCTTTGGTATTCAAATTGTTTAAATTCATTTAGTTGTTGGTATAATTTAAAATATTTTCTTCTGATTTCATTTCAGCTCTCTAATAAAAACAATTATAAATGGTTGCGGTATATGCATACATCGAGATTAGTGTATTTGTATGTATTTGTATACATACAACTGTATTTTTCAAATTTAGGGTACAAATATATAAGAGTATTATTGCTTTTAAAACTAATTCCTTGCTTCGAACTCATTCTCGTATAATAGACATAAATCCTTACAAAAAGCTTAAGGAATTTATTTTTCATCGAAAATTTAGTATTGCTATTTGAAAAGAAAGCAATATTAACTTCATCGAGTTACTACTAAAAAAGCTTTTTATGAACACACCTACATCTATTTAAAAAGTATTAAAAACCCCCACTACCAATAAAAGCAGTATACATTATGAAAAACTGCAAAACAATAGAGAAGTGCAAGCAAGTTGTTTAACAACAAAATCAATCAAAAAGGTTATGATTAGAAAATTTTTGATAAAGTTAGAATTTTTTTGTTTTGAAAATTAGGTATAGTTTTCCCAACAAGCACTTATGTGTAAAATAAATGTGTTTTAAATGTCATTATTGAGAAGAAATAGAAAAAATTTTTTCGTCTTAAACTTAAAAAAATTAATTTAATTATTATCAAGTAACATACGTTTTAATGAGTTTTAAATATCTTCTGCACTTTTAAGTTGCTAAATAATTAATTATTTATTATCTGGAAATTTATTGTATTTTTTATACCCTTCACAAAGTGATCAGTTTTACATTCCGTTTGTAATTTCTTTATTATCCATTTGCGACCCCATAAAGTATAAATATTTTGGATCCTTATATACAAGGAAGTGGATATAGCCATGTCCGTCTGTTGAAATAAAGTTTCCGGAGTCAAATAAAAAGTTACGGACCAGTTATTAGTTACAAACTATTAGAAATATCCTGAAGACGTTCGCTATTTAAAATCAGCAAAATCGGTTCACTATTGACCGAAATATAAGCGAAAACCAAAAATTATCCCTTTTTTTAGGACAATAAGGTAAATATAGTAATTTTTTGCCACAAAACTTGGCACGGATACTCTTAAAGAAGGTACCTAAATAATGGAAAAATTTTTTTAGACAGGATCAGGACAAGTGGCATTTCTCCTACAATTGCACAAATTTAGTGAAATATTTTATGCGCTAGATCTCGGAAACTATAACAGATATCAAAATCAAATGTTCTACAAAAAGTAATTAGACATCAAGACTTATGTTTTAAAGAAAAAATTTTTTTGGGTGGGGTGTGAACAAGGGGTAGCTCCAATACAAATTAACAATTTTTATGAAATTTTCGATACGCTATATCTCGAAAACTATAACAGCTATCGACTTCTAAGGGTCTACGAAAAGTGATTGGATGATAAGACCTACACTTTGGAAAACAATTTTTTGGGTAAGGCAGTGGGAGGGGTAGCTCCAATACAAATTGACGATTTTGATGAAATTTCGATACGCCATATCTCGGAAGCTATTAAGGAAATCGACTTCAAATGTTCTGCAAAAACTATTTAGACAATAAAGTCTACACTTTGAAGAACAAATTTTTTGGTGGTGCCAGGAGAATGGGTATCTCTCATACAAAATAAACAACTTTTATAAAATTTTCGATACGTTACATTTGAGAAACTATCGACTTCGAATATTCTACAAGACGTAGTGATTAAATAATTAATACATTTTGAAAAAAAAGTTGGAGAGGAGCAGGGGGACTAAAACATTCCATAAAAATTAACAACTTTTATTAACCTTTTAATAATGTCGAAAACTTTTAAAAGTCTCGACCTCAAACCTTCTTGATCTATTTCTATTATTCCTACGAACTTTAAAATTTTGTAAAGTTTTCTATTGACGTCTTTATTTTAAAATTAGTTTTCACATTTGAAAAATGTCTCTCACCCTATACGTGTGCATTCTAACCATTAACTATAAAGATAAAAGGTGTGATAAGCCCCAAATGCCTTTTTAAGTTCAATTTATTATTTTATTATAGGGATTTTATGTTTGTGTGCCCAACAATTCAATATAATTAAGTCAAAGTTTTTATATCATATACTTATTTCAAATATGAGAACTTAAAAGTTATTAAAATAAGTTTTGAAAAAACATTTAATGTAGCATTAAACTTTAATCAAATTACATGTAAGACTTTCTATATCCCAGCAAAACTTTTGCTTCCCTGGTAAGTTCGCAAGTAATATTGGAGATGAAAAATCTATAGCTACCTTTTGGCTAATAACTATTTCATTTTGTTTGAGTTGCCCCGAAATTAACGACCCCTGTATACAAATGTGCTTACAAAAATCAATCGAATAACTAGTTACCTGTGATGAACTGAACAAAATAAATTAAAAAAAATTTTTAAAACATAAATATCCTATAAAGCCTTTTTCATAATTTTTTTTGCACATATACATACCTACAAATGTAATTATTAACGTTCTTAAAAAAATGTAGTTTTTTTTTTGTCGAAACGAGCTCGTTATCTTGTAACTTACGAAGTAATGCCAGCTCATTACTCAAATTCAAAAAAGTTTTGCTGGGATTATGCATTACAAACTTACTTATAAAAATTATCACTGTTTGTGAAACTATTTTCATATAAATTTAATCAGTATGTACAAACGTATGTATTACATATGTAGTTAGAGTTTGTGTCGGTAAACGTTTATTCGCAATTATATGAACGTTAAAGTGTGTTAGGAAAAATGAATTTAGATGTTATCAACTGAGTTGTTAAAAGTTTCATATTTAAGTACCATAACTTTTATAATAGTAATGGTTGTTGTTGTTTTTGTGCCTTTAAAGCTATAATATTCATTTAGTGCAAAAAGTAAACAGTAAACTACATGTACTTAAAATTGTTTAGCTTTAAATCAGGGGTGCCCAAAAGTTCTTTATGAATGGTATTGTTTTATTTTTTAAATGGTATTGTTAAAAGTACCTTTTCCTGAAAATATTACGACATGTCAAAATATGGTGTAGAGTAATAAAAAATCGTATTATGTAAAAGTATAATGTATGGAGAAGGAGATAATATGGATACAAACTACGAATTTTGATCACATTAGAGAAGATTGGCAGCGTTTACAAAGAGAGTGAACGAATCAAAGTGGATGCATTTTATAAAACAAAACACAAACAATCAAAACCAAAGCAGAAGTTTTCATGTTTTTTTTCTAATATAAAATCTACAATGATGATCGCTGTCGTTAATGTTAACCAGCACTTGCTTTGCACTTGCGCGTATACAGAGAAGAACGCCAAAAAACTAATAAGACAGAATTGTTTGTGTATTTCGTATTGCTAGGTGTCCGTTGATGAATGTGTGTTTCAATTTGAAACTCATAGCCTATAGCTAAGTACTTTTACAAATAACTAGCATCGAGCGCATATGGTTTGGGCAAGTCTGATTTAAATAGTTTTAATATACACACATACGCAGATGAATGTACGAATGAATGTGTGTATGTACTTATATGCAGAAGTGACAAAACGGAAACAAAAAAAAATCACGTAAAGTTGAAAACGGAAGCAGAGTAAAATATCAAGACAGACGGCAACTTCCAGTATAAGTAAAAAGGTCTTTTGGACCTTGAATTATTGTGTACCAACAGAAAATTGTGCGTTTGAGACATGGGAAATAACTTTACAGATTGAGAAATAATAATTTTATTGTTAGTTTGTTCTTTGCTGTTAAGCCTTTTCGAAACTTTTTTAAGCATTTTATTGGTTTTCTCTTTACTTTTGGTCGAATTGGGAACATAGTTTTAAAATCCTTTACACCACAAGCCTTGATAAAAAATTTTATTTCTAGATCGTGAATTTAGCTATAACGCTGATGGCCGGTTAATGCTGCCGGCGCATTTATTTTTAAAGGTGTTTCAAAAGCATTCTATCGGTTCCGAAAGTTATGTTGTATGTACATGTAAATGTACTTTATGCATGTTGGTATGACAGCCAAATATTACTGGGAAAATTTTTGTATGAAAGAAGATGATTCTTAAAAATTTTTCTGGAGTCATCCCACAATTTCGTCTAGGCCCCATATAAGGCCCACTGCGGAGAGTTACCTTAACCTTCCTACAGAAAAACATTAAATATAAAAACATTTATATAAATTGTTCATTGTTCTAGGATTACAAAAAAAAAACTCTAGTTTTAATATTTTAAGTTGTGCTCACGCACGAAATATTATTGAAACAAAATACTAAACAGGACTGTCCTTAGACGCTGTTCTTGACGAAATGCAGGAGGTTTGCACCCGCTAATACCGCGAGTTGTTCCTTAAATTGCTCGTTTTGGCAAAAAAATCAAACATAATCACGACAAATTTGCTTTCCAAAATATGAGTTAAGACCTTTTAGAATTCACAAATGTTTTCATCAATATATAAATAAAAAACTTTTAAGGATGATAAACATGTATATTTATCATACCTGAACTTTTTTACATTTAAAGCAGGCAGAAAAATAATAATTCATGTAGCTGAAGTATATCTTCATATACATAGAATACAATCAATTAAACCGCTACCTTGTAAACGAAATTTCAATTGTAAGCATTAGATTTTTTTACTTTTAATATATATATTTATATACACTTAACAAGCATAAATATTTCGACCAAACCCTTAGAATAGTACCTAATTTTATATGTTCAGGTATATAATTAGAAAAAATATATAAAGAAAGCACTTTAATGGGCCAACAGGATTCATATTTATTTAATAGACTTAGGATCTTAAAACAAATATAAAAAAGTACTACATATTTCCCAATTGCCTCAATCTATGCCAATACTCCTTAGTTTCATATTTATAGACCCACAATCTCAAAATATGCAAAACCTCAATTAACTTCCGTACCTGTTATCATTTATTTTCGAAACATTTCTATCAAGTTCTTAAATTGCGGAAAAACATTGAAAAAATATTAAACTGGATTCTACTCAACACATTTGAAAGTATTTTCTTTTATATAACCACACCACATACGTGGTAGGGGTATTTTGCGTTTGGCAAAAGTTTGAAACTCCCAAAAATAATCGCCTCTGACCCACCTTCAAGTATACCGATCATCTCTGAATAACTTCCAGAGTCGATTTAAGTATGCCCGTCCAGCTGGGTGTTAATGTATTCTTGTGATGAAAGTACAGATGGCAATTTTGAAAAAGTTTTAATAAAATTTGGCACAGATAAGTTTATTGGTACTGGCATGAAGCCCATACTTGTATTAAGTACTCGTGCTAATGTCCTTTCTCTATAAGCATTCTGGTCTATAAGTGGCTTGAGTATTTCTTTTTTTACACAAAATTTTGCGTATATTTATCACCTCATGCCGTCATATCTTAAAAAAAGAGTTCCGTAATGAATGATTTAAAGTTAATCATGGGCCCCATATAAGTTCATCTTTAGGAAACCACATTTAACGTAATACGTTGCTAATAAATTATTTTACCGTAACATACTCACACATAGTAAAATCGAACACCACATTATGATATTCTTGCGACTTTAGTTTTCATTTTAAATTTAATTTTTTATATATGAACATTAACAGAGTTTGAACTTTTATGAAAGGTCATCAGTGACCTGTGAATAAAACCCAAAATTAATGATGATGTTCACATACTGAAAATTTCCAATTGGGATATTGAGAAACAGAGCTCAACTGAACGTATGAAAATTGAATCTGTTTTTGTTAAGGAATTAACATTCAAAAAAGTTTTTAATAATACTTTGTTGCTTATTTGTTATTTAGTTACTTTTATTTTAAAATGAGGACCCCTTAACGTTTTCGTTTTGTTCCTTGCGTTGTTTGTAAAAGCGATGGTTTTCAAAATGTGTTTAGGTAGAATGTCTGTCTGTTAATATGAACTTAGAAATGTGCATATAAAATTAACTTGCTATTTTGTTTATTCAACTTTTTATGACCCTTGTTTTTCTATTTTGCATGGTGGTATGAATGAAAATACAACGTATATTACCATCACACTGTATACACAAATATACTTACTACGTATGTTTTACAAATAGTTATGATGATTATTATTATATTGTTATTACATATTATTACTATTGTTATTAACTATTAGCAATAGTAAATATGAAGAGCTTCTGTGTCTAGCTTCTTTATCTGCTTCTCTTTTCTTGTGTTTGTATGTGGAAAATATAATTTATTTCAAAGTGTTCATAAGTATGTGTGCATTATACTTACATGGACGGCATTTGTATGCAATTTCAACAATTTTTCTTCTCTTTGGGCATGGATCTGAGCTGATAATACTCGAACTAATTGTACTGTTACTATGATAGCTACTCGAACCGCTGGCATCTCCTACGCCACTGGCACCCAGTCCATAGAATTGCGGGCGTCCATTAAATTTGCAATGTTTCTTTTTTTGGCATGCTTCAACAACTGTTTGCAACAAGGAATACTTTTGTTTGTGTTTTGGGTTAGTTGGTTTTTGAGTTTGTTATGGAACGATAAAAATTTATAAAGAACAACAATTAAAGTTAAATACTAAAGTTACAAAATACAGACATAGTCCCAGCATACCATATGCGCTCTAAATGAGCTCATAAAGACTCTTTTGTCGGAACGCTGACGCTCATAAAGAGTTCATAAAATAATCATAAACAGTCATAAAACGCTCATTTTTGAGTGGCTTTTTCCACTAAACTGGTCACTCATGAAAGAGCTCTAAATTTTATGCATAAGAGAGTATTTTATGACTCTTTTTTTAAAACGCCTTTTGAGCTCTTATTCCAGTTTTCGTTTACACTCTCTCTTTCTAAAATACGTTCACTGTCACTATTTTCTTCAACAACACTATTATTTTTAATACTTCATGCTGGATTTTCATTTCTTAATTTGTTTGAACGAAGTTCACTTATTATTAATTTGCTTTTTTTTAGCTTGCTCTTTTCATTATTTTAATTATGTATTATTTTTGTATTTATTATAAGATAACTCACAACTTTGTCTTTACGCTTCCAAAAATATTCACTAATGAATCAACTTGAGCAACTTCTTTCTTCTGCTTAGCTGGAATTTACCGTTATCTGTCAGAGTGCAGAAATTACTCATAAAAAGCACATAAAATCGATCGTTTATGAGCTCAGAAATATGCACGCAGGAAACACTCACAGAAGCTCATAAAATCGCTCATATATGAGCTCATATATAAGAGCGCTCCGATAATGGTATCCCAGCATACCATTATCGGAGCGCTCTTATATATGAGCTCATATATGAGCGATTTTATGAGCCTCTGTGAGTGTTTCCTGCGTGCATATTTCTGAGCTCATAAACGATCGATTTTATGTGCTTTTTATGAGTAATTTCTGCACTCTGACAGTTAACGGTAAATTCCAGCTAAGCAGAAGAAAGAAGT
The DNA here is from genome assembly GCA_963583895.1 of Melanophora roralis. Classification (NCBI taxonomy): domain Eukaryota; kingdom Metazoa; phylum Arthropoda; class Insecta; order Diptera; family Rhinophoridae; genus Melanophora; species Melanophora roralis. The sequence goes on along the minus strand of OY757187.1, from coordinate 87,600,150 downwards.
TGCTCAAATTGATTCATTAGTGAATATTTTTGGAAGCGTAAAGACAAAATTGTGAGTTATCTTATAATAAATACAAAAATAATACATAATTAAAAAAATGAAAACAGCAAACTAAAAAAAAAGATAATTAATAATAGGTGAACTTCGTTCAAACAAATTAAGAAAAGAAAATCCAGCATGTAGTATTAAAAATAATAGTGTTGTTGAAGAAAATAGTGAGAGTGAACGTATTTTAGAAAGAGAGAGTGTAAACGAAAACTGGAATAAGAGCTCAAAATGCGTTTTAAAAAAAGAGTCATAAAATACTCTTTTATGCATAAAATTTAGAGCTCTTTCATGAGTGACCAGTTTAGTGGAAAAAGCCACTCAAAAATGAGCGTTTTATGACTGTTTATGATTATTTTATGAACTCTTTATGAGCGTTAGCGTTCCGACAAAAGAGTCTTTATGAGCTCATTTAGAGCGCATATGGTATGCTGGGATGCTGGGGTTCGCAAACTTATACACATGCATACACAAATACATATGTATTTATACTTTCATATCTACATATGTATGTACACATGTATGTATTGACATTCACTTGGCTTAAGTTATGCTACAACTTTAGTTGTCGTTGCTAAAAATTTATTTCTATTTTGTGTGCAAATATGTTTTGCTGTTTTCCATTATTTTGTTTCTTTGAGAAAAAAATTGCTAAACGCGTATACATACATTTTCAAGCTTTCTTTCACTAAAAAATGATATACGAGTTGGATTACTATTTTGCATATATGTAATTCTTTAACAATCAGTAAGTACATACGCATGTCTGCACGAATGTATGAATTTATACACAAGGTTTTATAATCCTTTGGGTGAAACTTATTTTCAAATCAGAATTCAATTTCAACACTGGATTTTCATCATCAGTACTCTCTGAACGGAAATAGTGTCTCTGTCTGTAAATATCACCTTTTCAATTTAGATGTTATTCAGAAAGACAAAGGGAATTTCGTATTTGTAAGTTTTGACAAAGTTTAAAATTAAAAAATACACATAAATCGTCTGAGACGATCACTCAATTGGCTTCGAAAAATAGCACATAAAATAAGAACACATTTACCAGCAAATTTATGTGTTTAATTTTTGCATAAATGCAAAAAGCACTTTGGTCATTCACATGTGTGTTAGTGTCCGTTTGCCTGTGCAAAGGCATGACAACGATTTAAATTATATTAAACAAAATAAGTTTGAATGACATTTATAATATAATGCACAGTTTTTACATATTGCCATTGTAAATTGATTTAACCGCGTTGATGTGATAGTTTGTAGAAATGTAATTTTAAAATGTTTAATTTCCGTTTTTGTTACATACACAGATATTTGCGATTGTATGCAGTGTATTTTAGTGCATATGTGTATGAAAAAATTAACACACATATCAGTAGAAACATATCGTCATCTTGAATTAAAGAGGGCCTTTCAGCCAATAATATAAAAAATTAAATTTTTAATTATCAAAGAAGGGCACGATAAAAAAAACACATCTTGATTAATACTTCTAAGCTTTTTATTTTCAAAACAAGCAAGTTTATATAAAAAATTAAGAAATAGAGTTGCAACAAGAGACTTCTTTTTGAACAAACAAATAAGGCAAAACCAAGCATAAAAGGTATACCGATGCTTACAGACTTAAATTTCCTTTTTGTTGTTTTTTAAAAAATAAATAACAACAAAACTTTTAAATTCATTAAATTTTCATATCTCTGTAAAGTTTGAAAATGATAATTGGCTCTGTTGCAATTCAGGTGACGATAAGTATATTTTTCCTGTTATTAACATACGGTTGAACAAAAAAATAATTGGTTTCTTTTCAATTTATATATGTATATAAATAAATAACAAAGAAATTATCAAAAAATATATGAAATACCTGCATTGCATTTGGCCACATGCAGTTCTCTGGTGTATTATCATTGTTGTCGGACGCACTGCTGGTTGTTGCTGCATCCGCTGCTGATCCCGTACTTAAGCTCGCCACTTTAGATAAATATGCACCATTTACGTAACGATTTGCGGGTACTTTTTGTGTGGGTGAACCAAATGTGGAGCCACGTAATAAATGTTTAGCTTTAGTGCGATTTTCAACACCGTCACCGTTGGCAGGACATAGTTCCTCAATACTTATGCCGTCTGTTAGACATGAATTGATTGTAATAATAGAAAAAAAATAATAAATATTGTATCTCTCCTTACAAATCGCATACTTATTTGAGCAGCCACAACTCAAAATTTGTCCTTCTTTTTTTATAACCCACAGCTTTCAGTGTAAGGGCGATTTATTAAAATTTCCCAAATTTTGTATGGGAGCCCCTTAGGTGATGGAGATAGGGAGTAAGTATGTTCTAGGAATACGTTTGGGAGAAAAAACTAATGGGGGACGGTCACACACTTAATTACTCTAAGTCCGAGTCTGAGGAAGTTATGGGCGTTTTACCATCATGTTTGTGAACTTTGTATGGCAACTCCCTAAGGTAATGATGATAAGGTGGTGGAGATAGGGAGTAAGTATATTCTAGGAATAATTTTTGGAGGGAAAACTAATATGGTTTGTAATACATTTAATTTCTTGGAACTCCGGGGAAGTTGTAGGAGTTTTCTCCCAACTTTTTAAAATTTGTATGTAAGTGTGTTCCACAAAACTAATAGGGAGAGGAAGTTAATTGGTATCGGTCTAACATTGCGCCTGTATATGAACCATTCCGAGGGCAGTTGTAGGGGTTTTTATGTACAAATTTAAGATAAATAAACAGAGATAGATTTGGTTTTTTGCTTAAATCTCCTACAGTTGTTGAGCGATTTTGCTGAACTTCATCAGCAATTTTTTCGCAGATATTTTTAATAGTTTGATGCTACATACTTACGAGTCTGCGAAATCGGGGCCTTCAAAAAATTGATTTCGACCATAACACGGACAGACGGACATCCGACTTCCCTATCTATAAGGACAAAAAAAAATACTTTATGCGGTCGCAGATGGATACTAAAGAAATTACAAAGGGAATGACAAACTTGTATATACCCTTATAACTTATGTGAAAGGTATTAAAAATTTAAAACATAGAAGTACATATAGTTGCATGTGGATTAAGTTCGATTAAATTTCTTTACCTACCTTTGGCTATAAACTTATTATACTGGGCAAATTCAATTGAAATACTTGTACCACGTGGACAAGTTACTACAATTTGGTCTGTATCACATGCAACCTTCTGATATGTGCGTAATGTTGCTGACAAAAGTGCTGTACCGAACATCCGGGTAGGACAAAAATGTTTTGTTTAATTTAAACAAATAATAAAAAATAATATTCATTGGATCGAACGTTAAACAAGTTATTCAATACATAGTATTTATATTTTAAATACAGTTTTTCAATATGTTCACAGGTGTTTTTGAGCGTGTGTGAATTAAAAAACGTATGTTTATGATTTTGTGAAGACATAATCAAATTTAGCGATGCATGTCCCATTAAATGGGCATTTTTTTTCATCATCAGTAACAACAATGAGAGGCAGAAGGCACCATTTTAAGAATATCAACATCACCATTGTTAACCAAAAGAAGAAACGCGTTGATATTTATGTTCGGATGATGTTGTTTTACAGTAAACAGAAATGAGGTCAATGCGGAGAATTTTATATTGTTGTATAGAAGCAGAAGCAAAAAAGGATTAAGGACAAGAGACAGGAGTCATGTGAAAAAATCCATATTTAAAACATAGCATTGATGTGATGCATTTAAAATATATTTATTCGTTCGTTTATTTATTCATTAGACCAAAAAATTTTTCTCATTTCATTTATTGTTGTTGTAATTCGTTGTAATCATGGTTATTTAAACGAAAATTATTTAATAAATTTGACATTATTGCGTTATTTTTGTTGTTGTTTGAAGAAATGTCAACAGCAATATCAATTTTACACAATCGCATTTGAATCAAATCGAATATAATATTGAAACATCATAATGTTAAACAAAGTTGGTTTAAGATTTGTGTGGTTTTGTAGTAACAGGCGACGAACGTGGTATTGAGGATTAAAAATTCACATATAATATTAAAAAGAGGCACATACGTTGACACAAAACGATACACAGATAGTTAGTTGGCATGGCAGAACAGCGCACAGCAGTACACCAAACCAAATATAACAGAAGCCATATCATATAAATACATTCCGAAAGCATCAAAATGGACGAGCGACATCATTTTAAATGAAATTGACGTGACAAATGATGTAATTAGTGCGATTGTTAATATGAACACATACAAATTAATTTTGTTGTTGCAGTTGTTGTTTTCGTCAGCCAGTGCAAAGAACCATAAATTGTATATTTATGAAAAGAGAAAAGAAGAAAAAAGGATTTTATTTAGTTTTTGTAGACATATTAATGCTTAAGGTTTTTATATTAATTAAGTACAACAGTATTAAAAAGTATATATTTATCGCTATTCGATGTAAAGTAAGGGCGAGTTATTTAAATAATAATATTCTTATTATTGTTAAAAATAAAACAGATCATACCCTTCACAAAAGATTATTTATTTAGTACAATTAAATGGAAAATAACTAAGAGCGCTATATAAATACAAGAGTCAAAAGGGGGGCTTTCAAAATGTTATATTATTTTTGGGGTAAAATTTGTATTCTCACACCTCTTGCACACATGGGGTATTATGTGTTAGTGCGAATGTTTTTGATCCTAAAAGTAAAAAGCCTGACACCCATGTAAAATTTTATGAATTGACTTTGATTAACTTTACACATAGAGAAAAAATTCGGTTGGGAATGGTCACGGGAATATGTTCGCGGACAATTTCATCTTTATATGGTTACGAGGACCATTATTATTACTGCCACAACCATACTAAAGTTGTAGAAAGTTTTTGTCGAAAAATGTAATCTTAGCTTTGACTAAAGTTACCATCATATGTTTGTGGTAATCATTATTTTGATCACGGGCAGCCATTATCTTGATTATATGTTATCAAATGTATGATGCTCCTAGAATTTGATTATCATAATCTAAAAGCAACTTCTGAATCATAACCGTAATAATCAAAGTAATGTTTACCACAAAAACATACTTGTAATGTTAATCATAACTATGATTGTGTCTTTCGCCAAAAACTAAAGAAAATTATATTATCGTTGTGGTAGTCATAAAAATGATCTTCGTTACCATACAATGATGAAATTGTCCGTGATCGTATTCCCGTTACTATACTCAACTTTGACTTTTTCTGCGCGTAAAGAAAAAAAACACACAAAATGGTCTAAATTAGCAAACTGGTTGAATAAAGTAAAACAATTTTTAAAAATGCACCTCCTACCTAAATTGTATAACTGAAATATAGAAATTTTTAATTAAACACAGATTTTGATTACTGAAATGATCATTAAAGTGGTGACTTTAAACAATTGCTTGAATTGATCAAAAAGTTAATTGAACAATTTTATTTTTGCCTCTGTTGTAAATTAAGCCTGGCCTGCTTGTGGGGTATGCAAGCGCTCTAACCACTGAACAATGCAATCATATTAAAAAGAGAACGCATTTGCCATTACATTTATTGTAGTAGCATCATTTAAAAAAAAGTAATTAAGCATTTTGTTTGAATTTATTAACATTAATAACTTGTGTAAATACTTTAGTTAGGTAGACAAATCTCTGTTATATTATGTAACTCGGTTGGTCCAAGACGGCCCCTTGTACGAAAATTTCGTCAACGATTATTTTAAACTTGTATCAGCATGGACTCTACGGTGTACCACGGTATTGAAACCGTCGTTAAAGATGTCTTGAAAACATGGTCATCGGGGTGTGTTTTATGTCTTGCTAAATTGTTGCGAACAGACACACTTAGGATCAATTTTTGCTTCTTTTATTTGCTTTGTTTTTTTTATATTTTATATTCTTATATTTTATATATTTTTATGACATTATTTTACTGCAAGTTATAAAAAAAACATACATGTTATATTTTAATTTTTTTTTCTCGTCTTCTTTAAAGTTTAAAGCAAGAAAACAAATTTTAAGAGCCTAAATATTTTGCCACCTGATATGTTACCATGTGAAATTGTCTTATTTCTATAAAAGACTTTAAGAAGACGTTTTTCGTTTCAAATAATATCTTAAAGCCAAAAAAATATTTGTTTTTTAATAAGACAAGACGAAAGATAACATGCCTTTGAATTACCCAAACATGTACATACCCTGCGGGAAATGGGTGTCAATTGGTCGGCGTACCCGTCCTGTTACAGGTACAAAACATGAATTGCACAAAAGGTGTTGGTCGTGATTGGTTAAAAAGGCACATATCAAGTAACCGGTTAAAAGGTGTTAAAGAGGTTAGGGGAAAAAATAGAAATACTGGTCCCTCAACACAAACATACATCTATTTACATATACACACACACGCGCGTAAATACAAAAAAAGTAGATTGAACGTGATCTTAAACAATTAATGCAAAATTTGCTTATATAGGATTGGCCTGTAACCCGCTCTATGGTGTTAGTTTTGAATCAGTTGCCCCCTTCAATGACAACGCAATGTAAAAGTGACAGGTTCTCTTCATATAAAGTGCAGGAACTAGAACCAGTCCCTACCCTAAGAGACCGTTCACGTCAATAGTCTTGGACCAGTCAGTCCACTTCCCCGTAGTGTATTTATGTATATTTTAAAATTTTTTAAGTCGTTACGTGATTGTACAAATATTTAACGAAGTGGAGGGAAAAAACCGAAACACCCTACTTCGTAATCAGTTTCCTTTCAGCAGACGGGCATGGTTAAATCGTTTTCAATATCTATAAGAATTGGGTCAAAAAATGATAGTAAAGAATTAGAAACCCTTATAACTGTATAACAAGGCTGAGAGTTCTGTGTTAGGACTCACCGACCTATATTTAATTAATTAAAAACTTCCTAATTGTAAATCTTAGTTTTGTTAAATAATAGAATTTGGCTTTATTCATGTATTTTATTTTCACAGAAAATGCAAAACGCCCAATCTAACATTTAAACAATTTTAAGAAGAGGCAAGCATTTTTGTTTTAATAAAAAATATATTTACAATTAACACAAAATTTTGCGAGATGACGTACATATTTTAAGGCTATAATTAATAAAAAGCCAATTTTATATTATTTGTTATATAGGGCGTTTTGCATTTTTTGTCACAATGTATAGACTACAACAACACCCCTTCAATTTAAGCAGGTTTTAATTTTCTTTTATGTATCAGTAGTAAGAATATCGATGTAATTGATTTGTAGTAGAAAACTATTAATGGAAAATTAAAGTATTTCAAAAGAGGGTTACATAAAAATTGCTTAAGCAGTTTTTCGATCTAAAGCGATCAAAAATTTTATAGGTCTAAAAAGACTTAAACAATTAAATGTTTATTTAGCAAATGTAGGTATAAAAATAAATACTTTAACCACGTCATTCGCTTTTTCACATTGATCTAATTTTAGATTTATTTTCCTATCAACATTATATCATCATGGTTATGAAATATGTAGGAATACAGTACATGAAATGATTTTAGGCCTTGGAAAGGCTTTCTTTCTGCGGGTTGGCCGATGAGGGCTAAACTGTTAAAAACGTAAAAACTGAATAAAGATTAAAGAGAATTTATAAATATTTCCTACTTTTCTGCATGTATTAAAAACCCAATATGTTCGTGTATATAATATATTTTAAGTAAGTAAGTATGATGAAGTATGTACGATATATCGTTAAATAAATAAAATAAAATGTAATTCATTTTTTTATTACAATCTTTTTTTTTTTGGCTCAAATTATTAAACTTTTATGAGTACTGCTTCTTCTTCATGTTATAAATCTGCTGCAAGGAAGCCATGTAACTGTCAGGTTGTCCTTCTATCTTGCGGTACAATCAATTTTATGGGGACTCTGCATATAAGATGGAATGGGGAGGTAAAAAACAAACTGAGATTTTATTTTATCCTTTGTTTGTGTTCCAAAATTATCTGTTTACTTGTATTCGTGTTGGTATTGTTTGCTTTATTTGTATGTTTTAAGAAGGAGAAATTCTTTCTTTTTTATTTATTATTCATTTTTTTCGGCCTTTCTTATTATATTTTATTAGTTTCAATTCGATACAATTTAGGTTTCTTTTAGCAATTTAAGAAAAACAAAAAAAAAAGCAAAACAAAAATTCATCCTTAAGGCGATTTGGTTTATGTTCAAAAAGGAAAATTTAAGCAATAACATAAAGAATTTAATCTCAATAAATACTCTTAGGAGGATAGTCGTCTTTTATTTCTATTATTTTTCTTGTTGTTTTATTTATTTTTATATTTTAAGACTTGGACAACAAATGTTATTCATATTTTTTATATTCTCAATAATTTTTCTTTAATAATCTTAAAAGTACATCAACAACTTCTTAAGTATTTTCCATATTAATATGTATTCACCAGATTATTCTGTAATAAATTTACTTTAAGAATCATGATTTCCTATACAGATCAAATCTAGTTTGATATTTCATATAAAAAATAATATAGGTTTACATATGTAAGTATGTGTGTATGTAGTTTTTTATTACTTGTTTATAGTAAGAAATATTTTTATTAGTTATTTATTCTATAATTGTTTTCAGAAATTTTTTATGTAAGTTTTATTATGTTGCTGCTGTTTCGATTAAAAACATATTTCCTTTGGCGCTATTTTCTATCTATAAATCAGTATTACACACAGTGTATATAAGATATTGTCCTAATGTTCTATTTGAATTTAAAGTGCCCAACTGTCCATGACTTGGTCTCTGCGGGGGTTATTCCAAAGAGCGAGGCGTGCTGACGCTATGGATCTGGAGCAGAGAAAAGCTGACTATCGGTCTGCCCTTAGGACGTACAAGGACATGCTGGTTAGAGTTACAGAGGACGAATGGAGGAGCTTTGTACGTGACAATAGGGATGACCCTTGGGGTACGGTTTATCGTATCTGCAGGGGTAAGAATAGAACAGCTGACGTTGACTGCCTTCAGGTTGGTGAAAATGTGTTGGCAACATGGAGGGAATGTACGGACGGACTCTTAGCCTCGTTCTTTCCGGGGTCGGATGGGGAAGACCCTCCCCGTTATGTGGGTGGATCGAAACCTCCTGCCCTTGAAATTTCGGAGCTTATTGACAGTATCTTACGGGTCAGAAGCAGAAAGTCGCCGGGTATTGATGGTATGACTGGAGAGATGTGTAAGATCATCTTCAAGGCCATACCGGATTATCTGGAGTCGATCTTTGGGAAGTGCATTAGTCTAGGCCGGTTTCCGAGGGCTTGGAAGATAGCCCGCGTTGTTGTCCTGCTTAAGTCTCCTGATAGAGTAAGGAGTAATCCTCGGGGCATCAGTCTCCTTCCAGTGCTTGGAAAAGTACTTGAAAGGATAATGATGTACCGGCTTTGGGAGGCCAACAATGTAAGTCCGTCTGAATTTCAGTTTGGTTTCAGAGAGTGACGCGGTATTGAGGACGCGTGGCAACACGTGCGTGATAGTGTAGCTAGCTCGACAGCCAAATATGTCCTTGGCATATTTGAAGACTTTAAGGGTGCGTTTGACTATCTCTCCTGGAGTGTGGTGGTGGAGAAACTGCGTAGTACGGGATGTCGTGAGCTGGCTCTATGGAGCAGCTATTTTGACGATAGGAGAGCTTGTGTGGTTGGCGCTAGCGACACGGTTTGGAGGGACGTTTCTCGTGGCTGTCCTCAGGGTTCCGTATGTGGTCCAGTTATTTGGAACCTCATGATGGATCCCCTGTTGCGGTCGCTGGAGCGTTCCTTCAAGGTGTGCGCGTATGCGGATGATCTGCTCATCATGGTTGAAGGTCAGTCTCGTGCTGAGCTTGAACTTCGTGGTGGGGGGGTCATGCGTGACATAAGTGACTGGGGATCTCGAGTGGGAGTCGAGGTCGCCTTGGACAAAACCGTGATGATGCTGCTTAAGGGCAGATTATCGCGGGGACGTCCTCCAGTCATTCGGTCTGGCGACGTTAGTCTTAGATATGCAACTACGGTCAAATATCTGGGGATAACGATGGCGGAGAGGATGAACTTTTTGGTTCATCTCCCTTATGTTAGGGACAAGTTGACGGTCGTTGTAGCGAAGATTAAACGCATCCTTAGAAATGACTGGGGCCTCAGTGGGCGTGCTGTTCGTACCATATATGGTGGGCACCCATATGGTACGAGACAGTAACGCAGGTTGTTGGCAGGAACAAGGTTTTGTCGTGTCAAAGGGTGGCTATGCTGGCATGTATGCCAGTATGCCGAACGGTCTCAACTGACGCTTTGCAGGTCTTGCTAGGTGTAGCACCCCTTGACTTGGAAGTGATTCGCCGTGCGATCATTTTCAAGGTCAAGAAGGGCCTACCGCTTCTTGCGCATGATTGGTTTTCTGCTTCTGACTTGGTAGGCAGGGACGTAAGGCAAGTCAAGCTGCTTCTCGCGGAGGAACTTGATGCTAAGTGGAGGATACGCTGGACGAACAGTGACTGCGGAAGGGTGACATATGCTTTTATACGTGACGCGACGTTTGTACGTGAACGTTCAGACTTTGGCTTTGGCATGAGTCTGGGCTTTTTACTGACGGGTCATGGCTCGCTCAATGCATTTTTGCATCAGAGGGGTCTGGCCGACACCCCGGACTGCAGGTGTGGGGAGGGGACCGAAGACATATGGCACATACTGACTGAATGTGTTTACTATGATGACATTAGGGATTTGCTGGGTATGGGCGCGGTTGAATTAAATGGCGCTTGGGATGTAAGTAGAGTTTTAGAGGACGAGTTGACTTTGGCTAATTTGGGCACTTTCGCCCGTGTGGTGTTAAAAAGGAGAAGGGACGGACTTAGTGGAGGCTAACCAAGGTGGGTCCCACTGTGATAGTGCTCAACTGCTCCGTGCGCTGGCCAACTACGTTCGTCTGGCCTGGATTGCGGGTATGCATATGGCAGTTGGTGGCTTGCTGCCTCTGCTGTCATTGCTGTCCCGCCCCTGCCGCTTCGTTCAACATTGCTGTTGCTGCTGTTTTTTATTTGCCGCTGTTTGTTGCTGGTGTTTTTCTGCTGCTCATGCTGCCGATATTCACCGCTGGTAGTTCCGGTGTTTTCGCGTTGGTCGATGCATCCTTGGGCCACCCGTGAGGGTTCCCATTGAATTACTTGTCCTCGTTTCATGTTGTGCGTGATGTCCTTGCTGGTGCCTTTGATGGCCAAAGTGTCGCTCGTGAGGGCGGCTGTTTAATGTATTGTGTTTTTGTCCTTGTTGTTTTGTTTGTTGTTCCTGGGGTGACCAGTCCCGGACTTTTGAGTCAAAACTAGAAGTAGTTTCGGCTACGAGGGGTTACCAGTCCCTGAACTGTTTGGAGTTCAACTGGAAGTAGCCTTGGCTTGACCTTGGCTACGAGGCCTGACCAGAAGCTTGTCATTCTAAATCTGGTACCACGGGTGTCAGGAGCCCCTAGAACCTCGGTTCTGGCCGGACAATGGATGAGGCCCCTTCGGGAGCAACGTGGTGGTTGTGGTTTAAACCCAAATCGCGGGGAGAGCTTCTGCTCGATGTGGAGTTGCATTGCAACCGGGTGCCGTGACCCATAGAACGGTAGGAGTTTTAGATGGGCTCCGCTCCTCACCAAGGGGGAAGGCATACCCAAATGTATGTCTTCGAATTGGTACCCATGGGCGATAATTTGCCATGTTGGCAAAATATCATCCATGGGGGCGGTGGTGGACGCATTGACTTCACCTGGTGTTAAAAGCACCGTGGGATTGGGCCGTTGCGGCAGGTGGCCACGTTAATCTTCGTTCGTCGTTGTCCATGACTTGGTGGGATTGGGCCAACGCGGCAGGTATCCACACTAATCTTCGACACTCTGTCCATGACTTGGGGTTGATAAGTTATATGATGGAAGAGGAGGGCCCTCGGGCAACCTTTTATCAGCGCAAGTGCCAAAGTCTACCTCCTCGTGGTGTCAACCGGGCAACTTCCAGTTACTGGAAGGCTAACAGACATGGTTAAATTGAAAACAATTTGTCTTGGGCTTAAAAAAGGATTAATGGTTACTTACTTACTAGTCTGGCTTGAGGCAGGTTGTCCTTGTTGTTGCGTGTTACATCGCCAATAACTGGCTCAGCAATACAAGGTTTAAAGGGTAGCAATACCTTATCTGTGTGAAATAGCAATTGGAAGGAATTAGACAAAAGTCCATTTCCGAGACCGACCAGAGTCCTATCTGGTACCACGGGAATCAGTTAGCCCCCGTGTACTTATCAAGTGCACGAATTGATTATTGGAGAACGAAGCTGATATGCTGTGATCCGCCTTGTGCGGGCCCAAGAGTGATCGCGTAAGTGGTCTAATATGAACTTAAGGTTCGCAGGAAAGAATCTTTTAATTTCGGCGGGTCTACCCAGGCACATGAGCAACTGATGAAGTGGGCTAATAGCTGCAAAGGTGTAAGCGTGTTTGAAAATAGGTAAATAGGGAAACTGGTTACGGCTGGGGACTCTAGGATCTAAAACAAGACCCCGTCCGACTAGTAGAAAATAGGGAAATGGCCGGCATTGGCATGTTGAAGCATGTGAGTAATTCGGTCTTGACTAAGAGTGAGAAGATTTTGAAGCATTGATTAAAGTGGACTGATTAATTTAAATGAAAAAATATCCTATAAAATAAGCTGGGTGTCGCATTTGTGGAGGTGCGACAGGATAAATCATAATCGTTTTCGCTTCAGGTAGGGAGCTGTTTCACAAGCGTCTGGAGATGTGTCATGTTGGCGCGGATCTGTTTTGATTAGAAACGACGAGGTCAAGACTGGAGACATAGTTCGGGTTAAGATAGCCCAACTCCTCAGCAAGGGGTCTGTTATGGCTTGCAAAGAGTCATGGCGGAGAATTGCTACCTGGGTGGTGTAGCAAACCATCTGGGGTGCCAAGTCACGGGCAAAATCGTAACGTTGTTAAGTCAGTTTAAGCCAACGCGGCAGGTGCTCACGTAGACCTTCTCACATCTGTCCATGACTATGACAAATATGTTAGGCTAAGTTAAGGCAAAGACGCAGTTAACGTACAGTTAAGGACCCGAAGGGATAAGCGACTTCTTCGGTTATACCAACGAGTTGCACTTAAATCGTATGTGCAGAATGCCAACCTCTTTATTAAAAATTGAGCTTATCGCTAAAGATGTGATTTAAATTAAATCTCATGTAAAGTTTTCACTGCTCCAGCACCCATTTTAATATTTGCACTTGTTGTCGGTCGCGTTGTTCTCTTATTGAAATGCTACAAAAAATTCTAAGTAAATGGCCGCTATTAAATGAAAAAATAAAAAAACTCCTGTTAAAATCCCCATTTGAAACAGTGATTGACCGTAGTACTTCAGGTAATTTCTTGCCATGCATACGCACACGTTTAAATAGGCTTAATTTTGTGCTTTCTGATGTAAATATTTGTTTTAAATCTTGTCGTTTGTTTATTGGTCTTTTTGATTCATTATGAATTACAAACAAAGTATTTGGTTTTTGTGTTTAACACTATAAAAACTTTAATTAACTTATCTATTGGTAAGTGATGCAAAAACACAAACAGCACTTGAAAAAGGATTAAAAGCTTAATAGCAAAAGAATATTTTAGTATATTATGACTTGGTTATAAGCACATACAGGCTATTCACAAGGTAGTCATAATGTCATATGTCTTAAAAAAAAGCAAAAAAAATACTACTGTTTTTAAGCATCCTCTCACAATTAAGTGTGCTATTTTAAATTTGAATCAGCTGCTGGAGAAAACAGAAAAATAAGTTATTTCAAAAATATTTTAAAATTAATGACTGCGACTTGTTAGTTATATTAACGGCTTCACTAAAGAGTTTTGGCCGTCCGGCTTAGGTTTCTACTGTTTATGACAAAACAATAAACACAGTTCAAAAAGTCTTATTATAATAGAACTTTTTTCTTTTAAGCACAACAACAATTTTTTTAAACTATTGTTAAATATTAAAACTTTAAGACAATATGACTTGATAGCATACCGTTAAAATACCCCAATAGGAAAAAAATATTTAGACATTTTTTATCATATATTTTCCTGCAAGACCCAAAATAATAATAATAACAAAAGTATACAAATTAAAGTCAACTTCTGGATTAATTTAGCTTGGATAAAAGCTTAAAAATGACAGGGCAAGACAAAATCTTAAAGTTTATAAAAATTTTTTAAACCTAATATATATGTAATTTAGCAATGAAATAAGTAAAAACGGAAAAGAAAACTTACAGTGCTTTATAATCCACAATATCCTTTCAATAAAACCATGGACTAGGAACCACTTTCTGAGTCGATTTAAGCATGCCCGTCCCTCTGGCTGCCCTCCGTGAAATGGGTGTCAATTGGTCGGCGTACTCGTCCTGTTACAGGTACAAAACATAAACTGGACAAAAGTTAATGGTCGTGATCGGTTCAAAAGGCACGCATCAAGTAACTGGTTTAAAGGTGTTAAAGAGGTTAGGGGAATAAATAGAAATACTGGTCCCTACACATAAACATTCAGCTGTTTATATACATATACCCACGCACACACTCGAAAATACAAACAAAGTAGATTGAACATGATCTTAAGCAATTAATGCAAAATTGGATTTTATAGGATTGGCCTGTAACCCGTTCTGAGGTGTGAGTTTTAAGCCAATGGCCCCCTCTAATGACAAAAAGTAACACGTTCTCTTCATGCAAAGTGCAAGAACTAGAACCAGTCCCTATCCTAAGGAACCGTTCACGTCAATAGCCTTGGACGTATCCTTGTCCACACGCTGCCGGTCGCAATTTTTAAGATATTTTTATTACATTCAGTCCAACCAAGTTTTTTTGGGCAGTTTTACGGCGATGGTCGGTCCAATTTTTGATATAGACTGCAAACAATTGTCCTCCCAGACATATGTATGCTTTTCGTGACTCACCAATGAAACTATGCGTACTAAGAGTTTCAAAACAAAATAAGGTGCCCGGTCTCGATGCAATTGGCTATGAATTTTCTAAAATATGAAATATGAAGGATATGTTTTGTATGAGAGTTTCTATCAGTTTTAAACAATATTTTCATTAAAGAAAAGATGTCGGCAAGTTAAGAAAAACAATTTTGCTACCGCCTTTGAAGAAAGGTGACCTTAGCCGTCCAAAAATTAATTGATACTTTTTGTAAAATTTTGAAAAATTTACTTTTCAATTGCCTAAAAGACTGGATTGATAACAACAAAAAATAAAATGAACTCCAGGCAGGTTTCATGAAGCAGTTTTCCACAGTTGACAACGTCTTTAATCTTGTGAATATAATTTTTTTTTAACAAAATAGCTGGAAAAATCACTATATATTTTTTGTAGAGTTTTCATGTGCCCTTAATACGATACCAAAGAACTCTCTTTTTAAAAACTTTCGAATAATTATCTGGAAAATTAACTGTCCTGGATGTTCCATTTAAGATTTTTTTCTACGCAGACGACATCGTCATTTTATTTGAATCACCCACAGAGAACTACAAAATATGATTGATGCTCTGTTTACGCATTGTAACCAATGAATGGTATCCTAAAGTTAATCTCGATAAATCAAAAATACTTCTTTTCGCTACTGGGCACTTCACCATAAATTGAATTATGGTTCAGATGATATACAGACTGTTGATAGCCACAGGTACCTAGGAAAAGTACTCAACTAAAATCTTTATTTTAGGAACTATAAAAATAATAAAATAGTTTCTTCGTAAATGGCAATTGCACCGACAAGATCTAGATATATATGTATATATAAACCTTCCCAAAATACCAAGGAACAACAAATTAAAATCTTTATTGCAGCATCAAGATCTATCATTATTTATGGAGCGCAACTCTGGGGTTTTATAAAATTCGATGATCAGAGAGGATATAATTGCGGGTTCTCCTTCCATTCCTTCTCAAAGATTCATAGGCACTGACGCAAATGGCATCACGGAATAAAAATACCAGCACCAGTATCGCCATTCGATCGCTTAAAACCATCCGCGTTTCAGACCTGAGCTCCTTCCTCCGTCTTTTAATAAACTCTAGAGGTGGATTATCAGATCTCAGTGTTAGGTGTTTCAAAAACTATACGGTGGGCCTATGTACAATGTGTTACTTGAATTTTCTTAGCTGTTTTGTTAATAAATCAATACTTATTATGCAGTATATACTTATTTTAATAATAATTTAAGGTAATTAAAGCTTTGTTTAAAACAAATAAGTTGAAGAAATTTAATACAAACCAGTATTAAATAAAACTTATACTAAAAAAATTTAGCTATAAATATAAATTTAAATAATGGTAAATGTAAATGTAAAACTTTAAATTAGCTCAACTTGCCAATCTGGCTCCCAACTTATATGTTATATGCCAATTAAAGAAATATATATATAAATATTTTTATTATATCTTTAAAATAAATATGTAACAATATAACACTTAACTAAAGCATGATTGGTCTTTTGTTTAATATAGTTCCCGTAAAAATGTCCTCCCGGAATAAGCACTTTGGGCTATAACCCTGTACAAATTTGGCGTTGGGTATAATATGGTCGGCCTTAACCGACTTTAAATTTCTTACTTGTTTTTTTTTTTCTAGTTTTGTAACATTATTTTTAGTAATTACAGTTTAAATTATTAACTGATTCTTAAAGAACATAATTAATTTTTATAATGAAATATTTAATCAACATGAAAATAATTTTGGTTTTTACTTTTTTTTTAACTTTTAATTTAACCGAAAATAGTTTTCGGGTGGAGTGAGAAACAAACAGAGTTTTGGTGGAAACCCTTGCGATAAACTATGAGCAGAAGAATTTTAAGTATTTATTTAATATTTCTAACGCTTTGGACTTTGACTTTTACGATAATTAATCTCATAGTCATAAACACATGACCGCTTACTTGTATTATAAAGGCAACAAATATATTTTACAATAAAATACAATTAAGTACATACAGTCGTATGTTACAGGGCTTTAGTTGAAATAGTCTCACAATTAAAATAATATAAAAATATTTTATTACACTTTGTAGTTAAACAATGGATTTAACTTATAAGATAAATTCCATTAAATGTTCCCATTAAAAAATAAAATTACCCCAACACGATACAAAAAGGCCACTCGCTAGTTAATACTTATAACAACAGTTTACAGAGTAATGGCCTGACTAAATAGCAATAAAAATCTTGTCATTTAATTAAAACATTTAAATTTTATTTATTCAATAGGGTTTTCACTCAATTTAACAAAATAATCATAAAACAATACATACAAGCGTGCATACACACACACATATGCAGACACATATATACAAATGTAAACAGTTGTTCTTCTTACGAACGTCATAAAATAATAAAATCTGGTTGTATGTTGGTTTGTTAATTCAATTATTTTATAACTTCAAGCTAAAACTTACACTTTTATGCGAATTTTATAGTTTTCATGCAAAAATCATGGCGTCTTCTGTTAAGGGCTTAATAAAGGAAATTACTTTTCAATATAAAGTTTATTATGCCAATGTTTGTTCATTGTTATTGAAGCAATTTCTTTTATTCGTTTTACTCGTCATTGTTTCCTACACTCTAATGGTGTGCATTACTAATCAAATGTGTGTGGAATTGTGCTTTTGCCTCTAATGCTTAAATTGTTCAATGATTTAACATTGTTTTCTAATGACGAGGTCGGGAGGATTAAAATATATCTGAATATGTTTGAATATTTATAAAGGAGTATTGACAAAATTAGAAAAAATATATGAAAACAATTTGATATTTATTACACTGTTTACCATTTTTCCCTATTGAAACAACTTAAATTATGATAAAATTACACTAAGAATAAACCTAAAGCACATTTGTTATTAAGCTTAAGTGATTAAAAAGATGCTTTAGAAACCAGAGTTATTTAAAAAAAAATTTAAAACTTTAATCTGTTTTCGGGGGTCTAAGGTTTACATTATTTATTGAGATTTAATATCATATCAAACCAAAAAGGTTATTTTACGTCATCTGGGTAATTTCTTAAATGTTAAATCAATGCCCTCTTCTTTTTTTATAAATAGTGGTAGTGGTAGTTAGTTCGTTTATCATTTCCACAAAGGAAGTCGATTTAGCCTGTGGAAATCAAGTGTCGGGACCAAAGTCAAGTCAAATACGACGAACCATTATTTGGTGACAAACTGTCAAAAATATTTGTACCGAGAAGGCTATTTAAAAATATATATCTCAACTAATATGTCCACATTTATAAAAAAAATATGGCACGGATGCTTTAAAAATGGTGCTGCTAAATAGGGGAAAACCTTTTTTTTTGAAAGGAGCAAGCGGAGCGGATACCTTTCTTCATCATCCGAGTAAGTATGGACTTCAAGCCTGCTACATAGTATTGTTTAGTCTAAATTGCAATTCAGGCGAATCACAGACGTTAAGGGTTTAACGTGAGACCTGCAATGCTGGCAATAACTCACGGTTCTCTCAACACTGGTGGATACAAAGCGTTCACCAGAATGACCTACTCGGCCACCCAGGTACCAATTCTCTTTCATGACTCTGTGTAGCCACAACAGACCCCTTGGTGAGGAGTTGGGCTATCTAAACCCGAAATGCGTTTCTAGTTTTGATCTCGCTTCTTTATAATCAAAACAAATCCGCGCCGACAGGACGGACCCCAGCATATCAACTTTCGTTCTCAGTTGCCCGGCTTGGGGATAACAACAGCCACCACGTGAACTCCCGAAGGAGACCTCACCATTATCCAGTTCATGCACTGGTAAGCACATGGGGCCAACTGATTCCCGTGGTACCAGATAGGACTCTGGTCAGCCTCGGAAATCTACTTCCGTTTCATTCCTACCAATTTCTATTTTACAAAGATAAGGTATTGGTACCCTTAAAACCCTGTATTGCTGTGCCACTTAATGGCGATGTACATGGCACAGCGCAACAAGGACAACCTGCCTCAAGCCAGACCAGTGAATCACTGATCACACATTTAGCCAAGACAAATTGTTTTCGTCTCAGCCATGTCTGTTAGCCTTCCAGTAATTGAACTGAAAGTTGCCCAGTTGATACCGCCAGGAGGTAGACTTAGGCACTTGTGTTATACACTTATCAACCCCAGACGATGCACAGAGTTTCTACCAGTTAGCCAATAAATTTATGCAGTTTAAAGTTTTATTTGCTTCTATACGTGAGCACTTCATGCCATATATAAATGAAAGCTTGAGAGACATTAAAAAAAGGACTAAACAATACTTCTTTCTTTAAAGGGTTTTCTTATGATATATACCAACCTGTTGGTTTGTTCAATGGTATTGTGTTTACTTCTAAAGCCAAACTGGTGATTTTGAATGCAGCTGTTGTCATTTGAAATTGGAGTCAGCTTGTTTTTAGGCAGTTTCTAAAAAAATTTCGACATAGTTGGTCAAAGACTTAAAGGCCTATAAGACCTCACCTTCGAAAGATTTTTTTCCGTCTTGGGGATCATCTTTACAAAGACAACTTTCTATAAAAGGGGAAAATGTTCAAGCCGTACTACGGCCTTAAATATAAAAATAGATATTCTTTTAGCTGTAAAAAAAACCCTTAAGCATTATTATTATTATGGTTTTTTTTATTTAAGTTATCGAGAGCCTCCACAACATCTGGAAATCTGAAACGTATTGCTATAGGACTTCTAGCAATAACAGGCGCTATTTTACTCACACCAGTGCAAAAACAAAACACTAGTTGCGATTTGGTGAAAACTGCAAATAATAATTATTGTGGGTGTGTGGTCAGAAGATAAATTCAAAGAGGCTTGAGTTTCAAAAAGTTCAGGGGTTATTCCTTTTGTCACGCTGAATCGATCGATAAATGAATAAAGATACTATCGAGCCATTTTTTTTTGCCGTAGTAGGAGCTTAGCAGAAAATAAAATCAAAAAATCACGAAAGTCACTTTAATCTGCCCATACTTTGTACATACGTTTGCCTTTAATATGAAAAAGATTGTAGGTCGGACTTGACCGACTGCAACTTTCTAAATTGTTTTTTTTTACCTGCCTAGGAAGCCAAAAAACGAAAAACATTCTTTATAGTGTTTGTAGAAAAACTGCTCAAAATATTGCCTTAAATAATGTTTTTTAATTTGGCACACAAGTTTTCTATCTTGGGAACGATCAATCCCAAACATTACACAGTTATAGACATGACATTTTTCATCCAAATGCTGGACAATGTAATCGTGGCTTAAGCTTGCATTAAGGAAGTTAAAAATCCCATCTTTCTCTACCCTGTACACAATATATTGGAAATTTTTAACTCCTGTAAGGAGTTATTTTAATAATTTATAAACTTTATAAAATATGAAATGCTTATTGTTATAAAAACTAATTTGCAAAGTAAAAAGTACTTAAAGTTAAAGTACTTGATTATAAAAATTTGCTTTATAGGATAATCTGGGCATTTTTAAGTAACAACAATATTATTCTTTTAAATTATTATACGTGTTTATTTTAATTTAGTAACAAAATATTTTTAAACTGCATTTTAAAAAATAAAGTCGCTATAGAAACAGTTAAAATCTAATGAAAACTAATTATTACAGTTTGAATAAAATAATTATATTTTTTTTAAGACATGCCTTATTAAATTACAAACAAAATTGTTTAAATTATGTCTTAAAAGGAACTGGCAACTCATCCTCATTAAAATTTTAATTATAATAAAAAATTATTTGCGTCTTCAAATGTAACTCATATTATATAAGAGAGTAGTTTACGAAAAGTAATGAAGAATATCTTTTCCCTATTAAAAATTTAGTAGAACAATAATTACAGTAAACGAAATACATAAATTTAATACTTGAAACTGAAAATTAAAAATTTTTTTAAAAAAAATATTTTATGTTTATTAACTGCCTTAGCAACAATTGTGAATTGGTAAAAAAATAAAATAGAAATTTATTGTAAAAATTAAGATTTTTATACTTTTTAGTTATAGAAACGTTTTAAAAATATTTCTAAATAATAATTATAATTTAAGATCGTTTAGAAGTTTTAGCAAAAGCATATAAGAGTCGGACTCTTATCGTAAAGATGCAGTAAGGGACTTTGTTTAGTTAAAAACTAATTTTTGAATTCTAGTTATCTTTATAAATGCTTTAGAATGATTAAAGACGCCTTAAAAAAATAAATTATCTGACGTGTCCTATCTAGACCTTCTAGCGTACCTTGTTAGTTAGCTTGTACTTTCCTTAAATTAAGTCTTGAATTGGGGCTGTGCTTTTTCAATCTTTTCTTTTTTTCAGACAGAAGCTGTTCCATATCTGTTGAAAAGGGTCTGTTGGATCTAGTCTGGCGGATCACAAGTGGTGATTATTTTCGATGGGAGGTATAAAAATAAATTCAACGAGGGCTTCAAAAAGTTCCGGGGACATAACTTTTGCTACCCGAAAATCGCTAACTTTTGGTATTTTATTGTGATTAGTTGGCCAATAGGTTGGTTTTTTAGTTGGTAAGGCGTTCAGTGGGCGTTCCGATACAGAACCATAGAAAATCCGACCTCTAGGGCTAATAAGTCGGCAGCGCTAGTATGTATGTTTAACGCGATTGTCACCAGCAGCGGAGGCAGAACTCAGAACTTTATTTGCTGTGATTATTTAAGTTTCATATAGAGTTGATTATGCTTAAAGTAAACTATCACTAAAGCAGACTATAAAGTGGTCTTTAACGTTTTTTTGTTTGGATAAAAACATGGCATTATAAGAACAGAAAACTACTAATAAACGTTTGCAAAACTTTTATGAAAGCGCTTGCATGTGTTAATGTATAGTAAAAGTAAACTTAACGTAACATTCTACCTTAAGCAGTGATTAGTTGTGAAAACGGTCCTTAGTTTGTTAATAAAAGTTTAAAGAAGACTTTCTTAAATAAAAACATTATTTTTAAATATATGTATATTAAAAAAAAAACATTTCTAATAATAGAATTACTGTTAGTTTTAATACTTAATACTTAATTAAAAAAAAAAACAACAAAAAAAAAATATTAAGATATTTTTTAGAATATTTGCTTTTACCTAAATACAAATTCTAAAAAAAATTATAATATAATTCCACGCTTAACTTAAACTTTATTTGAAGGTCTAAAAAGTGTTATTCTTAAAAAAATTAAAATGCCTTTAGGAGGATTATAAAGGAATTTGAAAAATTCCAATTTTTTTATATTAAGTTTTTTCTGTAGATTTACTCTTGGATATATTGACCAGTGGTTTTCCGTCTTAAGATTTTTTTCATTAAGTAAGGACATTTTGATAAAGCACTAAGCCATACATATCAACTAAATTATTCTTTCTGTATTTACATTTTAAAAAGCAATTTCAGTTTGAGAATAGACAAAGCATAACAAGTCTGGAAGAAAAAACAAACATCTTATTATGTCCACAACATAAATTACGTTAAAAATTTGATTATAGAAACAATCTATGCACTTTAAAGTACACAAACAGATACACCCACAACAAATATAAAAAAAACTAAATCAACAAAACCGTTGAGATTTAAAAAGAAAAAAAAAAATAAACAAAAAAAACTTGAATAAGTTAAAGAAAAAAATAACAAAATAAATGAAAATATTTAATGGAAAATTTAAAAAGTAATTTTCTCTTACCTAAAGGATCTATTCGCAATATAATTTCACCAGCTACAACGTCAATTGCAAAGAATAACATTAGAGTAAACCAGAATTTAGTTTGACAAATTTCCATTATTCTCTTGGTCATGTACCGCCAACTATAAAGCTGATACAGATGATTTGGCGTCGGCTCTCTTTTAGCCAAAATATTTGTACGTGCAAAGGGGAATTTAAATTCTGTTGCCGTAGGTGCTGTTGTTGGTAAAATAAATTCTGTTGTTAATGATGAAAACCCTAGGAGTATTGACAGTGATGGCGTTGGTAATAATGATGATGTTGTTTTAATTTTACAAAAAGGTTTTGCCATCAAAAACTCAACAAGAAACCGCACAGTAAGCTCAAAAACCAAATTATTTTGTATGTAAAACTTTGCCGGCACATAATAATCTTTTATAAATGTTGGTCGTGTACTGGATTGTGGTTGTCCTGCTACTGCTTTTGACAGAGGAGGTGGTGATAGTGGCGATAGTGATTTTTTATATCGTGCATGGGCTGATACAATAACATCACCATCAATTTCCATCAATAAAAGCACTTAAACAATTCTGAATGGAAACCTCGTCCATACCCACATAAAATATTGAAAAATTTATTACGTGACCGACTAACGAATATTTACCAACCATTTACAGCATACGCGTTCACACACATATATGAACATTTATATTTTAAAACATTTCATCAGATTTAAATTTGATATTTTGGTCGTTTTCTCTTATTCTTTTGTTTTGTTGCTTGTTTTTATTACTTTTTTGCATTTAATCACACTGCAAATTAATTTTGTGATAAAAATGCAAAATGCTTTTCTGTTTCACATTCAATACATTTTATTAAATATTATTATTTTAAAAATATTTATTTTCACGTTGTAAAGATTCATATCTTGTTTTTGTCACTTCACTCTTATTTTAACAATATATTTATTAAGTTGGTTTTGTAGTTCACTTTTATCTTTTTTTTGCCAGAAAATATATAAAACCGAAATTATGTACATGTTTATGTATTTGTAAATATTTGTTTGCTTTCGGCTGCCAGTGTATGTGTAATTATAAGGGCGTATTAGCGCATATGTGCAGTTTTTTATTTTTTGTTTTTATAGAATAATAAATCAAATTTGTTAAATTTCCGGAAATACCGACTGATAACAGCGAGACATAACAATGAAAACTGCTAAATCAGCATTGAAATATACATACTTGCATACATCGTGTATGTGTTTAAACACTCATTCATACAAACAGACTTTTCATTTACATAAATACATATAAAAAATTCAAGAAAAACGTTAAAGTTATTTCGTTTGGTTTATTTGGCTATTATTTATTTATATGGTTGAGTCATTTTAATTTAAATAAACATTTAGTTCGCTTAAGCCAGCTTACAATTATAATTTGCTGTCATATTCCTGCAAAAAATATTGGACCACATGGTCCATTTAAGCTAAATCAGACTAGCTACAACATAGTCCTATAAAATGCAGTGATATTATCAGGGCTGGCAGACATTGTCAAATTTTAAAGGAAAAAAAAGAACGTAAAAATGGTCACGTTTTTAAAAACAAATTGTCAAAAATCGTCACATAAAAAACTGTCTTCTGGTAAACTAACAATAGTGCTTAGTAAAGACACACCATTTTTATGTCACATAATAATATTTAAAAAAAAAACAATTTCATGCCATTATTAAAAATCAATATATGTATTTAAAACATATAATATTGAAGTTAAATAATATGCTACACTTTACTGATTATAATACTTATAATTAATTTCTTTTTATAACTTTTTTGTAATATTCACATATCGTGGACTAAATTATAAAACGTCGGAACTCAAAATACTTCTTACAGTCTACTTTTATACTTTCATGGTTCCGATTGTATTACCAAAAAAAATTCAACAGCAAATAAATCATCTTAGAATTAAATTTACTGAAAGGCAAACGGGATTTTTGTGTTCCTTAAAGATTTAGTTTGGGAACTAATTTAGAAAATCAAAAATTATAATAATAAATTTTAAGTTATGATGGTTTTTGATTTAGCGTGCGATATATTAAAACATTGTAAAGATTTATAATTTTGTTTTTATTTTTGGTTTTCTACGATAAATTTAGTTTAGAGATTTTTTAACATTAGCAGGTAGTTTTGTTAAAGTCATTTATTTATAAACAAACTCACATTAGTTAAGAAAAACCAGTGTTTTTTATTAATTCGTATTATTGTAATTTTTTCATCAATACTAAACGTCAGATGCTTCCAATAAATTTATTTTTTTAACAAAACAGTGATGCAATATATATCCTTGCTTGAGTTAAGTAGTAGCTTTAAATAATAATAACCCAGTAAAACCTTTGCTTACCTGGTAAGTTAGCAAGCAATATTGGAGATGAACAGGGATTGGAGTTACCTTTTGGCCGTAAAAATAGTTATGTTTTTTTAATTGCCCCGAAATTCCCGACCTCTGCATACAAATGTGCTTACAAAAATTAGTCGAATAACTAGTTACTAATGATTAACTGAACAAAAAAAATAAAAATTTAAGGATTTGAAAACAAAAACATGATATAAATCCTGTTTCCTAATCCTTTTTTTGCATATTTACCTACAAATGTTATTACTTACGCCCTTACTAAAAGGTAGTTTTTTTTGTCGAAACGAACTCATTACCTTGTAACCTATGAAAACATGACAGATTATTACTGAAATTCAAAAAAATTTTGCTGGGGCTGGTTAAAAAAATCGAAATATTATGATATTTTATTAGCTTTTTACATAGGGTCAACAAATCGTCAAAACCAAAAATTTTTTGCTAATTTGGTCATAAAAATCGTCGTGATTGGCACTCCTGCATGTCATTGTTAAACAGGAACTGAGCTTGTAGTTAAGCGACAGGCGTTTGTGTCTTTTGGCGTAGTTCTACTCCTTGATTGGCTAGTCCATTTACACATGTGTGGTCTAGTCGCATTTTCTGCAGGGATATAGGTATGAAATTGTGATGTTTAAACTACCAATGAATAATAAAAATATGCAACTCGGTCTTTGTAAAATCTAAATATTTTTAAATTTTTTATTTTTGGCAAGTTATTTGTTTAAATACTGTATTTTGTTTGCTAATTAGTACCGCTTAGTTTTGTTGTTAAATTTGTTTGTTAATATATCTCTAAAAGATTTTGATAATCGTAATAAATGTGTTACTTTCTTTAAAGAAATATTTCCGCCCTAAAGCTGAAAATTGTTGTATCTGGTTAAAAAAGCCCCTGAAAGAATATATCAGTTTTAAGACTTGGGTAAAAAGAAGAACAAACCAAAAGGAATAGTCCCAAATTATACACTAGACTTTTGGCAGATTTATTGATTATTAATAACTAAGAAAAGTAAAATGGTTATTAGTTTATTTGAAAAATAGCAACGAAAGCGCTATTTTAGTTGTAAAATTAATTCGAGAGAAAATCACTTAGTACTTTAGATTTCTTGATGAAATAATTGCAAAGCCGCCGTATAACAAGAACACTGAAACTTGTCCTAATTTTTGATTCCTTAACTTAATGTATGGCATACGTCTCTAATATTCAAAAAATGCAACAAAGAAACAAAAGCATGAAAGAGAACCCTTGGCCAACTTATTTGACTTCAGACCTTAATTTGGGACAATAGCCCTTAAAATCAGTCAGTCAGTGAGTAGCGTTACCCGTTTACGTATTAATACTTTAAAATAAAGTTTTCAATAAAGTGGCTTTTTTTTTACTAAAAGTTGTTTTATAAGCTTACGTGCACTGCAAATAGTTCATGCAACAATATGCGACAATAAAATTTCGTTGCTTTTTTCCTGGATTATACTTATATGTATACATATGTAATTTGTATTGAAACTTATAATAAAAAAAGTTTAGATTGTAATTTTAAAGTTTTACGAAAGTAATGAAAACTTTTCACAGTTTTTATATTCGTAATTTATCCGACATATTCGAAGTTATTAAGTAATAAAAATATTTCGATTTTGCAATTGCATTTTTCTAATCCGAGCGCAGTGGCTATGACAAGCTATTTGAAAATATGTGGTTTATTTCATTTTAAAATTTTTAATAACGCAAACAACTATGAAATTCCGTAAAATTAAAAAACAGAGCTTAAGCTTTAATTTTTTGTTTTTATATAAGTATGATATATTTAGTATGTTTTGTTTTATCTGTTTTTAAAGTAGCAGGTAAACATACATTTTTTGTAAAAAATATTGTTTAACAGCAAAACATTTTAGTTTCTGCTTTAATGCACCTATTTTTATGTTTGAGTTTGTTGACTTGATTGCTTAAATTTACTGCAAAATTGACTAGAAACTCGTCTTTTTATACCCACAAAACATAAGTGGGAAAAAGAAGTATAATGCGTTTGTGCAGATGTCTGTAACACCTTCAAATAATTAATCGACTCAAAATCACTTTTAAGACGATTTAGGTATTTCCGTCCGTTCCTCTATTTATCTGCCCTGCTGGATGTTCATATACTTTTGTAACCAAAGTACTACTCGCAATTTTAAAGTTATTTTGATGAAATTTGGCACCGATAAGTCTTTTGTCACTGGCACAAAGCCTATTGTCTGCAGTGATAATCGGTCCATTTTTTGGCATAGCCCCCTTAGAAAATTTTTTTCGGAATAAAGCTTTACTGACTCGGAAATTGCTCTTCCCATTGTACTAAACAAAAATATGATCGGTCAATTGTTTTTAATGGCCCTCATGCAAATGTCCGGCCGAAATTAGTATTTTGGCTATAATTGACTTGAATATTTCTTTCTTTTGACAACATTTCGACAACCTTTTGCACACTTGTTTATTTTTATGCCGCCAACGATTATACCGATTAAAAATATTTTCTGTCTCTTATTCAAAGAGCCTTATACACATGCGGGTATAATATGGTCGGATTTGGCTGACTATAACATTCTAACATTTTTATTTTAGGACACCCTAGACAACACATGCTAATATTGTCAATTGCCAAAATAATTAAGAATGCTCGTGCTAACTGTCGCGGCAGTTTTTGGCCAAACTTAAAAAGTGAGTATGCATTACAATATATAATAGAAACACAAACGTACGTACATTAAAAGGCTGTTTCACATCTGAAAATACTTGCATATGGCTTTGTCACATGCACATGCATGCATGTATTAAAATACATACTATGGTCATGAATGTATACATTTTGGAAATTGATGCAAAAGAGCGGAAATTAAAATCATTCTGCACATGTTGCAGTTAATTTTTTTTGTCCTACATTTTTTTTGAAAATAAAAAAATATATTTTAAACTAGTCACTGACCAAAAAACAAATTATTTTAAATTAAATTGAATAAGTTACGTGAAATTATCGCCTAAAAAACGGTTTAAATGATTTATTAAAAAATATTAGGCCCTTAATTGTAAACTTATAAAATTTCGAACTGTTGCTATGACAACGATAACTATAAATATTTTTATTAAATAATATATTATTAGAGTGAGAAGAAACTTGCTTTCAATTTCAATTTCCACAGAATTGAACCACAGGATACCTAATGCTGAACAACAAAAAGTAAAACAATAAAAACTCATAAAAGTGTACGCAGAGTAATAATTTATTAATAAACCATAAAGATTACAAGTAAAGGTTACGTTCGGAATATTAAATCACACAAATTGCCTACAAGATTTTGCAGCGTTCTGTACATTGTACGTACATGTGTTTGTATGTGTATCGTTTTGTTATTATACTCCAGGTTTATTGGTTGTCATACCCATTTAATTCATAAAAGCTAACAAAAAGTCACAAAACAAGTCATACGATTTAAAGATTGAATTCCCATCACGAAACTAACGGTCAACCAGTCTAATAATGTCTTATTCCTTAATTAAATACTTTCACTGGCTGTGTGATACGTGACACTATCTTGGGGGAACAAATAATGTACGAACCAATAAATATTATCCAATCAATTTTGTCGGAAAATAATATTTTACTGAACTTAACCACCATTTTCAATTTTTATACAATTTTTTATATTTTTTATGTTAGCACCAAATACGTGTTTGGGGTATTATGCCTCTGTGTAGATTTTCTTAACGCCAATATTAAATTATAGTAATCGACTCACACTAACCTTTTATTCAGTTGGGTGTCCATGAATTATAATAATAAGTGTACAGGTTGCATATTTTTTAATAGTTTGACAAAATTTGACACAAAGAAGTTTATAGACAAAGCGACCAAGCCTATTGAAACTACCTTTAGAGATAATTGCCCTTCCGCAATAAGCAATCTGCCTATAACTGATGTTAATAATACTCAATTGAAAAAAAAAAATTTTGCACATGGTTGTAATTCGCAACCTTTTTTCCTAACAAAGTCCTAATTCAAATGTCGTCCCGAAATAAGCGTTTTGGGATATACATAACTCTGTGCTCACAAAATTTTTCCATATGTTTTAGACCATACGTAACCTTCTGTCTAATAAAATTTTATAACGATCGGTTCTTATAAAATCATGTATGCCACCTAGGTTTCTGTTCCTCTAAGGTCACCGTATTCTGCATACATTTTTACATGTTCTAAAACGTAATATAAAAATAAATTGTGAATTAGGGTATAACAACGCCGTGCATGAACTACTTTCTAGTTTCTTATAATAATATAAATACATGGGAATATATATCAAAATTTATCAAATTAATTGCAGCTTTAATTAAAAATCAACCAAGAAGCCAATTATAGCATCTAGTATGAAAAAAATTTAGTACACTTTAAATGGGTGTCTCAGTAAGAGCGCACTTCTTAAAGCTATTATTACACTACCTGAGTTCCCATCTGAGTTTCACAAATAAAACTATGTTTACACTACCTAATTCATCATCTGAGTTTCACATTTAAGACTGGTTTGCACAGTGCATTAATATGTCTGTTTGTTAACATCTTTGTCTAAAATAAATTGAAAATATAACGTATTCTACTTTTAAACTAATGTCTGAGTTTTAAATGAAAGTTTTAAAATGTTGTTTATACCAGCTTAACAAATTTTATAATTAGCGGAGAAAAATAACTTATTGAAAGTAATGTAACACTAAAAATAAGAAAATCAAATTATTTGTTGACACTCATAAAAATTTAAACTTATTTTTTTGACACTTAACTCAAATGAAAACTCAGGTAGTGTAAAGGTAGCTTAAGTTAATGTTAATTTTTTTTATACAAGTGGCAACTCTGAAATTTTTCGGCAATCACATATGATTTTTTCAATAGCTAGGAACGGGCGGCTTTATAAAAAAACAACTCGTTATGATTGTAAAAACATATTCTTAACATATAAAAGGTTATGGTTTAGTTAATCATTCAAAAAGTGGTCAGAAAATTTTAAACTTCTGTTTCTTTTTAGCAATTTCAATTTTCCCAAAGCACTGCGTAGCTCTTTGTACTTTGGGGTCAGAAAATATTTTTACAGATAACAAAACAGGTGAACCCACAATTGGCTGGTGCAGATTTATGTCAAGTAGTGGCGGGCTTTGCTTTTTGAAGATGTAGCCAAGATTGCAGTTACGGAATAGTATAGGATAAATGATATAGGAGTTCTTGTGGTTTCAACTGAACGGCACGGATATGGACGATATGCAGTGCCAGCAATATTATGCGATTTATCAAAGTGTGACTTGTTTTCTTTGCGTTTTGTAAAATCTCGGAATAAATATTAAACAATTTCTGGACTCAAACCCACATTTGAGTAAAAAATTAATAAAAAATTTACTTTAAAGCAAAAAAGTGCATTCAAACTGAAAAATCCTTTTTTTAAACTTTTCAGCTAATGTTTTAACCAGGAACTGTAAATAATAATTATTTTATAATTTTCAATGAAAAAATGGATGGTATTAAACTTTATTTAAAAAAGAATGATAATTTTTGATTAATTTTTTATCAAAAATAATATATGATTTTTGGTTTTCAGAAATAATTTTTATATTTTTAGTTAATACAAAAATTAAAAAAACAACACATTTGTTATCAATATTGATTTTAATAGTTAAAATTTAAAAACAAGTAAGAGCGCTATATTCGGCTGTGTCGAATCTTATATACCCTTTACATTTGTCTTTACAAAATTTTAACGTTCGTATGGAAAATAGAAATATATAAGGAACGTTTAATGTCGACTGTTATAAAAGTTTTCGACATTATTCATATTAAAAGGTTAATAAAAGCTTTTAATTTTTATGGGATGCTTTTTTCCAATTTTTTTTCTAAAATATATGAATTATTTGATTATTATTTTCTTTACAATATTCGAAGTCAATAGCTGTTATAGTTTCCCAGATGTAGCGTATCGAAAATCTCATAAAAATTGTTAATTGGTATGGGAGCTACCCATTCTTCTGCCCCACCGAAAAAAATTTTTTTTCTTTAAAGCGTAGGCCTTGATGTCCAATTACTTTTTGTAGAACATTTGATTTCGATATCTGATATAGTTTCCGAGATACAGCGTATCGAAAATTTCATAAAAATTATTAATTTGTATACCACTTCCCGTGATCCTATCTTCAATAAAAACTTTTTTATTATTTAGGTCCCTACTTAAGGAATATCCGTGCAAAGTTTTGTGGCAAGAGTGACTATATTTATTGAGATATATAGGGATTTATGCACGGATTTTGTCCTGAAAAAAAGGTTGTTTTGGGTTTTCGCTTATATCTTGGTCAATAGCAAATCGATATTGTTGATTTTAAGTATCGATTGTCTCCAGGATATTTCTAATAGTCTGACTTCTTTAACTGGTCCGTATCTTTTTATTTGACTCCGGAAACTTGATTTCAACAGACGGACAGATTGACAGACGCACATGGCTATATCAACTTACCTATCTATAAGGATCCAGAATATATATACTTTATGGCGTCGCAAATGGATAATAAATAAATTACAAACGGAATGACAAACCGGTATATACCCTTATCACTATATGAAGGGTATAAAAATAACTAAATTTGACAAAAAATATATAAATAACTTTTTTTTTCAAAATTACGACGATCTCTGGGCTTATAATTATTGCACAGAAAGAAAACTCGCTTTCTAAAATCAAGAATTTTATTCTTGAATTTATCCAAAATTTTTCTTGAAATTTTTAGGTACGTTCCTTACTTACATTTTCTGAAATCAAACCTATTCGGATTGCTTCAACACATCAAGCAGAAAAAAGCTTGTTGTTTTAATATATTATTTTACATTTGAAAACAAAGTGTCTCGGTGGCCTAGAGGTAACGCGCTTGTACTGCAGTACAAAAATCCCTGGTTCGAATCTCAGCTTCGGTAAATACAAAAAATTAAATTTTTAAATTATAAATTAATTATAAAATAAAAATAAAATATAAAATTCTTCTTCTTTAATAAAGCTCCATAAGTCAAAAAAATGACATTTCATTTCCGAATTAATCCCGTTTACGGCTTATATCAATCTTGTTCACGCTTACATCAAGTACGGTTCCGAACTTAAATCAATTCTTTTTTGGCTTAATTGTGGCTAAAAGTAAGAAATTCGTACTTGAAAAATTTAACTTGGAGTAAGAAATTTAGTACTTGATTTAAGAAAAACCGTATTCACCGTACTTTTGACACCGCTATGGCTTGATTTAAGTTACGTTTTCTTAGATAATTTTTTGTGTGTGCTAAGCCTAGCCTTTCTAAAAATAAAACAAAAGAAAAAAAGACAGTAAAATTATAATTTGATTGCGCAAAATTTTTGCAATATTGCGTTCCCAGTTCGGGTGGAATGGACAGAAAATAAAATATAAAAAAAATGTATAATACGAAAAGATGTTCGTAGACAATCCGTTCAATAAGAAGTTTAAATTTCTATAATGAAAATACTTAACTTTATAGTAAAAATTGCAATTTCTATTAAAAATATTTTCCTTTGCATTCCATTCTAATTTAATATTAAACGTTATTTTTGTTGCAGATTTTATTTAATGTTACAAAGTGGTTTCAAAGAATTTAAGAACAATGAATAAAAATTTTAATGTAATATCGGTGCTGCAATTTCTAATATGGCAAAACATTATACTTTTAAATATTTGTTTCTACTATTTTGAATGAGTACAAATAAGTTCATGTTTAACAAAAGCAATCTTCAACTAGAAAAGAGTTTTCTTGTTGATTTTTTAATAAAAATTTTCTTTCCCTTTTGCGCTTGCATAGCAGCAACATTCTCTAAAAATGACGTAGGAAGCTCGAATCCTTAGAAAAATTTGCCTAAAAATTCTAACCAAAAACAAATAAAAACTTAAAGCTGTTTCTTTACAGTTTTTAAATTGGACAAAAGAATCATAAAACTGTGATTATAATAAAAAATTTATTTAAGTAGGACAGACAAAAATTTAGAAAAGATATGAAAGTTTTATGTGGACAAGCAAATGTTGCATTATTGTTCTGGCGATATGGAAACATATTTTTAAACATTAAATATAAATTGAAAAAATATTTTACTTGTTTGCATTTTGAATATGAAAAGCCTGTTCAAAAATATCAGAAAAATATGTTTGTCCCAATTGTAAATAAAAAATATGATTGTTTTCTAACTACAATTTTATGTATTTATAAGCTTATAAACACATATGTACATATATATGAATGTAGGTATTTGATCCATGTCAACAATAAGGAATGTATTATTATTGTATTTCTTTATGTAGTTAAGTAGAATTAATGTACATATTGTTATTATATTTTTTAAATAAATTTGGATAAAAGTGATAGCCTTTTCAGCTCTCTCTTTCTTGTGGGGCTCAAAAGATTCTCATGGGAAACTATTGACCGATTGGACAAAACTTGGCAAATATTTTCTTTATAAGCATATGGATCAATCACAATAGGATTCAATTTTATAACGGGCGCATATGGTCCCTTTTGTGTAAAGTTTTAAAGAAATAGAGCGATATTTAAACTTAGAGGTCAAAAAGAAATATAGCGATAGCAAGAAAAATTATTATATTATTAAAGGGCATAAAAACCTTAATCCGCGCAAAAGTTTGTTGAGAAAGAATAATATTTGTTACAGATATACGTCAAAATGTTTATTCCAGTAGGTAATTTTAATTGACGTCTGCCTTTTATTTCGAAGAGAGATATATATTTGTGGCAGTTATAATTTAAAATGTTTATATATTATTAATCAATGCTATCGCGAATATGAGTAAATCAGAATAGTTGAGTTTATATAATGCCTACGCCCTTATGCATAAAATTTTATCCGTCAAAATAAATACCGAAAAATAGATGCATTGCCGACCATTGCTTCTCATATATCCTTAAAATAATAATTTCCATAAATAAAATAAATATATTGAGAGCCTAACTAAATTATGTAGAGACATTAGTTTTTGCATGCCGTATAATATATTTAAATTTCAATCAATTCTGAGCAAAAATGCCCTTACCTTTAAAGTGTCCTTTTACAAAACTTAAAAAAAAACATTTGCTTATATAATTAGATGCAAATACTTTAATTGATGAATTTTTTTAAAATCCACCTGAACTTGAAACTTTATAATATTTATTGCCTCTCACTTTTATTCACTTTCAGAATAAGGGTAACATACAAATAATTGAAAAACTGCTTTGTGATGCTTTTAGGACGTGATATTATTATATAAATGAAACAGTTAAATTGACAATTTTTTTTAATTACCGATTTAGCATATTCGCAATAACTTGCATATGTTCTGAAAACTTGTATACTTACTAAACATGTTCATCCTTAATTAGCTATAACTTTCTAAAAGACAGACATATTAAAAATCTAGCTCTGATTATGGCAAAATAAAGTCTATTGATTAAAGCTGCAATCCGCCAAATTTTAAAATTATAACACTTCTTAATATTTTGGCCGCCCTTACCGCAGAAGAATAATTAAGAGTCATTGTTCTTGTTATATTTCGCCTCTTTGAAATGCGATGCTTTCTTACAATTTACTTCATTTGTTCATATTTATTTTATGTTTGTATTTAAAATTAACTGCTAGATTACGTTACTTTAATGTAATCTTGTTTGCACTTTCATTAAATAAGGCCTTAAACACTGAATAATAATAATAATTAGTAATTTAAGTACATGCATGCATGTACATTACAAATACGTGTTTGTCAAAAAGATTTATTAGATTCAAAAACAAACAGATTCAGATTCCGCTTACATAATTTGTATTCAGAAGTAAAGTACCTTTGAGTACTAGAATCATATTTATATTCTTTATTCCTTAGACCAACCTAAATCCACATACAGCCCTATTTTCTTTTATTCATATTCTATTTGAATTCATTGCTAGTTACTTCTATTATTTTTACTAATATTTTTATTTTGTTTTTAACTTGTGATGAATGTAAATAGAATTATAGTAAGAGAACAAAGGGCTGTATTTCGATTAAGTTCAGTCTAAGCAATTTATAATACATTTGAATATAATAACAGTATTCAAATTCTAATTAAAACTGTTTTAATAAAAAAGATTTACAATCATTACATTATAGAAGTACCGAAGAGAAACAGGGCTGACGAGAAATCATGTCCGATTTCGAAAATGAGTTTCGCTCGGCCAGAATCGGAATTATGTACTTGCTTTTTTATTAAAATGTGCATTCTTAGCTATAACAATTTCAATAATGAACTTAAAACTGAAAAATAAAAAATTATTTTTGGGAGAAAAAATTTTCAAATAGACAACTATAAAATGTGTTGTAAAACAAAAAATTTAAAATAATTTGTTTGATAAAATATCTGCCAGAAGAGCAAAAGTAGTGACTTATTAGTTATTTTTATCCAAAACAACCATCAAATTATTAAGAGGGAATTATAATCAATTTCTTTTACTTAACAATTATGTAGACAAAGAGATTATATTAAATAAATAGAACCTTAAATTACAAAAACACATTCATGTACAAGTGTTAATAAATTCATTAATTACAAAACTAAACACATTAAAGTCACAGAGGTAAGCTCATTAAATGTAATTTCTATCAGCACGCCTTTTAACTAATCCAAGAACGATAAAAATTTGGCATAACAAATAAGGTAACATACTTATATATGTATGTACAAACATACATAAAATAGGGTAATAACTAAATTATTCGCATAATTCTTTGAACCGGGTAATATGGCTTCTTTAACGCGTTAAATTAAAATTTTTAGTTTAAAATTTAAAAAATTTTTTTATTTGCAAGATATTAAAAAAAAAACTTATATATTTATTTGTAGTGTACTTCAGCATTACATAATTTGTATTGCTTAGATATATCCGTTAAATAAATTTTCTTTTTAACCTGTTAAAAAACTGTTAAAAATATATATTTTTTAAAAGAATGTTTAAAAATTGTTTGATCGTCCTTTTAAATTGAAAACATTTTTACCTAATATTTTAGCTCTTAGAATAAGAAGAGATAATGCGTGTCATTGTTAAATTAAATAACCGAGAAAAAAATATTTGTAAATTAGACAAACGAATGATTGATTTTGAATAAATGATATTTTTCAGTTCTAACAAAAAAAAAAATTCAAAATTTTTTTAAAAAATTTCAAATAGACGGGTAAAAAATAGACATTTAAAAAAATGATTTAAAATTATGTTAAGAAACAAAGAATTATAATTAAATTTCTTTGATGCCTTTTATCTCTTTAACATAAAATGTTTTTAAAAAAAAAGGTTTTTTAAAAAATGTTAAAAATAACATACTGGCAGATAGAATAGCTACTTGAATAAGTTAATCAACTTTTATTTACATATATGTGCTTGTGTGTTTTAAACAGTTAAAATTTTTCATAATCGTTACAAGTATATATAAAGCAGAGGTGATAAAAATTAAATTATTTAACAAAGAAATAAAATCCTAAGTAGTTTGATTTTAACCAAAAACAAGTCAAATTTACATTTAGAATAAAATATAAAACTCTTTGAACTAAGAGTGTTAACAAAAACTTTTTAGCTCCTTTTGCTTATTTTTTTTTTTTGCTATTTTCATGTTTTTTTTTGCTTAAATCAAAAATTTTTTACTGCTTGTTTCTATCTTCCCTGATAATAACCAACAACAACATACCGACACAGTATGCGTATGAGTAATATTCGAATAATAATAATTACTCATTCGCTGATTATTTTTTTAAAAATCGTCAAACGTGGTGCAGATGTTTGTGTAGATGTTTGTAATACCCAAAAACAATAATCTGAGACCCATCTTCAATCATACCGATCGCCTTAAAATCACTTCCTGACATATATTTTAATGTAATTTCACACAGACAATTTTTGTTTTTGGTATAAAGAACCAGACTTGTTGGAAATGTCGATGATTTTCCGATGTTTTCACATAGCCCATAGTGTTCTCCCGCAAAGGCATTCTGGGCACGGGTATTACCTTACTTCTACGAAATTTTGCATATAACTAGGATTGTATGCCGCGAAATGTTAAACAATAACCTTTATAAATGGGATGTGGAGTTGTCACTAATAACATTAAAAGCAGCCCGACTTTAAAACCAATTCGATTCTAGGGGGTATAGTTATGGGGTACTACCGCCACCTCTTACATACACGGCATTTAGACTATGCTACTTGTAACATGTTACTGTAACATGCAACATGTTTTTAAAAGCGAATTGGGTATAGAAGGCAGAGACGTTACAAAAGTAATTGTACATTACAATTAAGGTAATTGTAAGGTAGTTGTATTATATATACAAAAGCAACATTCACAATAACATTAGGTGCCACAAGTTAACTGGGAAATCTGAAATCATATTGACAACTACCTAAATAAGCTGGACTTAACTATCCTACAATATGGTAAACACATCTGTTTAAAAAGTAAGAATGATACTGCCCTCAGAAGATACTTTTAAAACTGACAACAACTTCGTTTTGAAAATTTAAAATTTAGTCTGGTTCTTACTGGACTAAAATATTTTTTTATTGGCTATTTTTAATTCGTGAAAATAAAGATTCGATAATAAGCAAAAATATTAATATGGAGTGTAAAAAAATTATAATAATAATTTTAACGAATCAGTAACAATATATTTTCAATAAATTATTTAAGGTTCAGGCAACAATTAAATAATCAATACTTACTTTAAAATTTACAAGTCACTATTATGTTAAATCTAAAGTTTTTAGGTTATAACTAACCACTTTGGTATTCTTCTCAATCATTCTCTTTTACTTAACAATAATTAACCACGTTTGCCTGATTAAAATATCCAGATTTTAGATTTTTAGATTTTAACAATTCGCTTGCTCAATATTACAAGATTTAATCTAAATTTTTTTTGAGTTGTAAGATATTAACATATTAGAACTGTATGTGAAAATACACAATTTTGAGTGTTGATTGGGAAAGTTGAATGAACCACATTTTGTATGGCGAACTTATAAGATGTTTTAACTTATTTTTGCAAAAAAAAGGTTAGAAAGCCTACCAAGTATTACCGATTAAACGTAAATAAATTTAAGAGACAACACAACACTGTCCGCACATCTGGCTGGTTGAATACTGGTGTTAACTTTAAAATCGAAAAAAAAACCAATTGAAACAAAATTTATATTTTACTGTATCTTTGTTGAAATGGCTATAAAAATTCTCTTATTCTCAATCAATTAAAAAACTATTCATTTGGAATTTATTTTGGGTATAATAAAAGACGACGATATCCGTTTTTCTGGCCCTCCATTCGGCTGGCATGTAAGCTCAATACTTTATCTAAAACATGTTTAGGAGTTTTGTGTTTAAATTTATCCGTAACGTTGGCAAAAGTGCTTTACATATTCTATTATTATAAATGCTACACATCCCATAACAACACTTTTTATTCTGAGTAAACCTTCGTAGGTTAAATTTCTAAATTTAAGTTTTTTTCGCCGAGTTTTGGTGATGCATGGAATCTTCAAAGTAAAAGCTTTTTTGTCGTATACTCTGCGCCATAGTTTGGAAAAAAATTGTTTATAACTTAATAGTTTAAAGATTAAAACGGTATTGACTTTTAATTACAGGAAATAAAAAATAGGATATGATTTCTTTCAAATTTAGGTCGATGTAACAGTTTCCTGCTGTCCTTTTTTTATAAATTCTTAAGGCTCATTTATGTCCTACAAGCCCATTTATGACACCCGTATTTTGTAAATTTGTCTTACAAATTGCTCTGTAAAAACCAGAACCACCAAAAAGCTGCGACAGTCCATTATTTATTAATTAAACTAAGGCTCTTTTATATGTGAATATATTTGAGCAGTTATAGGAAAAAGAGACGTGGGCACGGTAAATATCGGAAGATCAAAAATTAACGACAGAATTTTTTTTAATTGATCACAGAATAACTTCGCAAAAACGATACGTGTAACAAAGACTTGATTATATCTTCAAATTTATTCTTGCATAATACAAGTTATTTTTTTTAAATATCCAAAATTTGCAAACGTCCTTACTTGTTTTTAATATTATTCATATTATTGATTTTATATATTTGTAATAAATGTTACACTATTTACATTGAATTACAAAAATCTCATTATAGAATGTCAAGTCCTTGCTACTTAATATTGTATCTTTACTTCACTTAGGCTAATTCTAAAATTAAGTACAATTAAAATGCTTTTAATTGCAACTTTATTATTCTTCGTTTTTTATATCTACAATTATTCACATTTTTATACCCTTCACATAGTGATAGGGTATATATCACTTTGTCATTCCGTTTGTAATTTCTTTATTATTCATTTGCGACCCCATAAAGTATATATATTCTGGATCCTTATAGATAGGGAAGTCGATTTAGCGATGTCCGTCTGTCCGTCTGTCCGTCTGTCCGTCTGTCCGTCTGTCCGTCTGTCCGTCTGTCCGTCTGTCCGTCTGTTGAAATCAAGTTTCCGGAGTCAAATAAAAAGATACAGACCAGTTAATGGTGTCAAACTATCACAAATATCCTGGAGACAATCGCTATTTAAAATCAATAAAATCGGTTCACTATTGACCGAGATATAAGCGAAAACCCAGAGTAACCCATTTTTTTTAGGACAAAATCCGTGCATATATCCCTATATATCTCAGTAAGTATAGTCACTCTTGCCACAAAACTTGGCACGGATACTCCTAAAAAAGGGACCTTAATAATGGAAAAATTTTTTTCAGATAGGACCAGGGGAAGGGGTATTTTTTCTACAATTGCACAAATTTGGTGAAATATTTTATGCGCTATATCTCGTAAACTATAACAGCTATCAACTTAAAATGTTCTACAAAAAGTAATTGCATGCTAAGGGCTACGCCTTAAAGAAAAAATTTTTTGGGTGGGGGCAAAAAAAGGGGTTGCTCCCATACAAATCGACAATTATTATCAAATATTCGATACGCTATATCTCGGAAACTATAACAGATATCGAAATGAAATGTTCTAAAAAAAGTAATTGCACGCTTAGGGCTACGCCTTAGAGAAAAAATTTTTTGGGTGGGGGCAAAAAAAGGGGTAGCTCCCATACAAATCGACAATTATTTTCAAATATTCGATACGCTATATCTCGGAAACTATAACAGATATCGAAATAAAATGTTCTACAAAAAGTAATTGCACGCTTAGGGCTACGCCTTAGAGAAAAAATTTTTTGGGTGGGGGCAAAAAAAGGGGTAGCTCCCATACAAATCGACAATTATTTTCAAATATTCGATACGCTATATCTCGGAAACTATAACAGATATCGAAATGAAATGTTCTACAAAAAGTAATTGCACGCTTAGGGCTACGCCTTAGAGAAAAAATTTTTTGGGTGGGGGCAAAAAAAGGGGTAGCTCCCATACAAATCGACAATTATTTTCAAATATTCGATACGCTATATCTCGGAAACTATAACAGATATCGAAATGAAATGTTCTACAAAAAGTAATTGCACGCTTAGGGCTACGCCTTAGAGAAAAAATTTTTTGGGTGGGGGCAAAAAAAGGGGTAGCTCCCATACAAATCGACAATTATTTTCAAATATTCGATACGCTATATCTCGGAAACTATAACAGATATCGAAATGAAATGTTCTACAAAAAGTAATTCCACGCTTAGGGCTACGCCTTAGAGAAAAAATTTTTTGGGTGGGGGCGAAAAAAGGGGTAGCTCCCATACAAATCGACAATTATTTTCAAATATTCGATACGCTATATCTCGGAAACTATAACAGATATCGAAATGAAATGTTCTACAAAAAGTAATTGCACGCTTAGGGCTACGCCTTAGAGAAAAAATTTTTTGGGTGGGGGCAAAAAAAGGGGTAGCTCCCATACAAATCGACAATTATTTTCAAATATTCGATACGCTATATCTCGGAAACTATAACAGATATCGAAATAAAATGTTCTACAAAAAGTAATTGCACGCTTAGGGCTACGCCTTAGAGAAAAAATTTTTTGGGTGGGGGCAAAAAAAGGGGTAGCTCCCATACAAATCGACAATTATTTTCAAATATTCGATACGCTATATCTCGGAAACTATAACAGATATCGAAATGAAATGTTCTACAAAAAGTAATTGCACGCTTAGGGCTACGCCTTAGAGAAAAAATTTTTTGGGTGGGGGCAAAAAAAGGGGTAGCTCCCATACAAATCGACAATTATTTTCAAATATTCGATACGCTATATCTCGGAAACTATAACAGATATCGAAATGAAATGTTCTACAAAAAGTAATTGCACGCTTAGGGCTACGCCTTAGAGAAAAAATTTTTTGGGTGGGGGCAAAAAAAGGGGTAGCTCCCATACAAATCGACAATTATTTTCAAATATTCGATACGCTATATCTCGGAAACTATAACAGATATCGAAATAAAATGTTCTACAAAAAGTAATTGCACGCTTAGGGCTACGCCTTAGAGAAAAAATTTTTTGGGTGGGGGCAAAAAAAGGGGTAGCTCCCATACAAATCGACAATTATTTTCAAATATTCGATACG
Source organism: Melanophora roralis (assembly GCA_963583895.1). NCBI lineage: Eukaryota > Metazoa > Arthropoda > Insecta > Diptera > Rhinophoridae > Melanophora > Melanophora roralis. Next base: position 87,558,383 of record OY757187.1, on the reverse strand, counting down.
CTATATCTCGGAAACTATAACAGATATCGAAATGAAATGTTCTACAAAAAGTAATTGCACGCTAAGGGCTACGCCTTAAAGAAAACTTTTTTTGGGTGGGGGCAAAAAAAGGGGTAGCTCCCATACAAATCGACAATTATTATCAAATATTCGATACGCTATATCTCGGAAAGTATAACAGATATCGAAATGAAATGTTCCACAAAAAGTAATTGCACGCTAAGGTCTACGCCTTAAAGAAAAAATTTTTTGGGTGGGGGCAAAAAAAGGGGTAGCTCCCATACAAATCGACAATTATTATCAAATATTCGATACGCTATATCTCGGAAACTATAACAGATATCGAAATGAAATGTTCCACAAAAAGTAATTGAACGCTAAGGGCTACGCTTTAAAGAAAAAAATTTTTGGGTGGGGGCAAAAAAAGGGGTAGCTCCCATACAAATCGACAATTATTATCAAATATTCGATACGCTTTATCTCGGAAACTATAACAGATATCGAAATGAAATGTTCTACAAAAAGTAATTGGACATTAAGGGCTACGCTCTGAAGAAAAAGATTTTCGGATGGGGGGTGAAGAAGTGGTAGCTCCCATACAAATTAACAATTTTTAAACAATTTTCGATACGCTACTTCTGGAAAACTATTACAGCTATCGACTTCGAATATTCTACAAAAAGTAATAATCAAATAATTCATACATTTTGGTGAAAAACTTGGTGAAGAGCAAGGGGACTAGAACATCTAATAAGTTTTATTAACCTTTAAATATGAATAATGTCGAAAACTTTACAAACTCTCGACCTCAATTCTTCTTCATCTATTTCTATTATTCATACGAACGTTAAAATTTTGTTATTTTTTCTATGAACTTTAAAACTCGCACAAGGTTTTTTATTATATTATTTGCAGTACAAAATTACTCGGCTAGGTATATTTAAAGACCAATGTGAAGGGTATATAAGATTCGGCACAGCCGAATATAGCGCTCTTACTTGTTATATTTACAATACGTAAATATGTACGCACATTTGTAAGATAATGTTTGGTTAGTAACATTTTAATTAACATAACGTTATCGCACACAAACACACGCATTCATCAATTATTGACTGTGCAAACACACAGATTTAGTATTTGCAAATGCATTAATTTTTTATGGTGACATTGTCACAATAAGATCCTTCATTTTCTCTTATATGAACATCTCATTAAAAAAAATACACACACACGCAGGCAATAAAAACAAAGGGATTATGAATGTGTGAGAGCGTGTGCACATGTTTAAGTCAAACATTTACACATATGCAATAATATCCGTACATCACAAATTGTTATGGAATCTTATTTACGAATGTAACTTAGAAAACACACTGTGACACACTTTAAGCTACACATACACATTATGTCACACATACACCAGCATATTCTCTTAATATTTATTCCTGTTTAATTCGCGTTTTGTTGTCGCTGATTTTTTTAGCCGTCAACTGTTTTATGTCTCATAAAAATATAACATCCGTTTAGCACCATGTTGGCATTAAAATGTGTGTGAAAATAAAATAACGATAAAGACAAATATTACAAAACCAACAAATATGTCTAGATGCTTTTACCACACACTGATAGCTTATTAAATTTAAAGTGTTTGCACTGAGAACAAATACACATATGTATGTGTATGTAGTATATTGTCTTTATATAAGCGCATGTACATACATATACATATTAGTTCATATTTACAAATAGCAGAGATGGAAGCCAGCTTAACACTGTAATCCACGGTTGTGTGCCTGCCAGCAGCGGTCTCCACCTTCTGATACTGGATTTTACAAACACCTTTTTTAAATTCTCGTATATATTTAAGATTATTGCGTGCGAATTTATTATTTTCCTATTTTGCACTTTAATCCGTTCAACATATTTTTAAACTGTTTTCGACACAATATTGACTAAAACAACACACAATCACAATTTTAAGTTGCAAAGAATTTTTTAAACGACTTGTGTGCATAATGCAGACACTTGTTTCTAGTTTTTGTTGTTTTTTATTTAAAATGTAAATACATTTAATATCACTGAAAGCGCGAACACGACCATCAAGTTTTCGTTCTAATTTTGTACTAAAGAAGTTGAAGAAATAAATCTGGTATATGTCGGCAATGCTGTTGGTTCTTAAAGCAAACCTGCTGTTGTTTAACATTGGAGCACTTTCTCTTTTGGAGACACACTGCTTATGCTTTAACAAAAGGGATGTTTTCTCTTACAACTTAAACTAAGAGAGTTTAATTTAATTTTGCCCATCTGTAAAATAAACTTCTTGAGTGGTTGCTTTTTAGACATATTTAGGTCTCTTCGTTAATTTTTGTGTGGCAAAAACACTTATAAACTTTTTTCAAATTTAAACTTGGTTTTTTATTTTTAAATTTTATAAATATAAAGGAATAATTTTCTCTTTACATATTATAACCTATAAAATAATTGCATTCAATTATGTTGCCAAAGAGAAAGGATATTTTAACACGAAAAGAGCATAATGTGGTTTCAGGGCAGTTATGTGTTGAAAAAAGTGTTTATTTGTGGTAATTTTAAATATTTAATGTAGGTCAGTTTACTGTCTATATTTGTATATAGGTTAAATGACTTCAAAATGCGTTCATCAAATGTATTATTATCAAGTGTTTAACATGCCGAAGAAAAAAATATTTTACAGAAACAGGAACACGTTAGACTAAGAGTAAATGTTATCAGACTATTTTCATAAAACCTTTTAAACTGAAGATTAACCCCCTTATTTCCTAAAACGCAACGCCCTAAAACAAAAACAAATTGTATGGAAAAGTGTTTTAAATTTTGATTTTTTCCATACAATTTTTTGCGTTATTATCAGTTGCGTTTTACGTAATTAGGCCCTAAGTTACTTAAAACTTTTATTTCTTTTCGAAAGGATATTATATTATATATTTCATGATCATAACCTCAAAAATTGCCACATAATAAGCCAGGCGCATATTGTCTTTCTTTATGGTTCCCAAACTTAATCTTTGTTAAGTTTGCTTTAATCCTTTTAAAAAATTCAAACAATTCGTAAAAATATAATAAACAACTTATTGTTCGCTTAATTTACTTTTAATTTCAATTAGAAAAAACTACACTTTATTTTATATTTTAAGTCTGACAATCAAAAATACGGCAAAATAATTTTTGTCAATTAATTGGCTTCAGTCAGAGTAAATGGCCTTTTATTTCTTTGTAAGTAGTTCTGTAATTCTAAGAAGTCAAAACAAAAAAAGCCATTAAATAAAAATGAAGTTTTGTTTACTTAGAAGACTTACGATCTCTATATGGGTCAGAACTCATTTTCTTGTGCGAGACTCATATGTGCTGTTTTTCGAAGCTAACTAAGTGTTGTAGTAGAAGTGACACACTAGCGGTCTGGGCCCGTACAGTGCTTGAACTGCTAAGAATAAGGTCACACCAAAGCTTGTTGTTTCTGCCCCTCCCCAAGAGTATAATATACCAGGGGCCAAATCGTCGCATTCGGTTCGAATCGAAATTTCACTCGATTGATCGAGTTGTCAATGCTTTTAATATAGGAATTCTAATAAGAAATTTTAAATTTCGATTCGAATCGAATGCGACGATTTGGCCCCAGCTAATACAACCGCATTAGCACAGCCAACTACAGTTCAATTTTCTTATGCTAACGCATTAAAATCTTACAAGTCCAACACAATATGGATCAACAAATTACGTAAATCATGTCGCAAATGACTGGCTTGATGCAAGAAATGCAAAAAAAACAGTCTAAACTTTTGCCGGATATGCTTGAAAAGCCATAGACTGTCTCAGGATTTCTTTATCTTGAATTAAGCACCAATTGATGGGTGGCCTCTCCGAGTGTTACATACAAGCAACAAACGTCTGTATTAATGCATTTTTCTAGAACCTTTTTTTTTTCGTCTGCTTACTGTCCACCCAGTTTTTCAATAAAGAAAGATCAGTTTAACAGATTCTACAAGCCTTTAGGTTGCCGTCTTATAGCTGCTGGGGCTTCCGCCTAATAAGTCCTAGAGGTCGTGTCTTGTATAATTCCTTGTCTTGCATAATTCCGTATATGAAATGGGACTAATAATATTTTAGCAGTGCAACCAAACTATTGGCCAACTTACGGAACACCTTTTATCTAAAAAAGAAAAGCTCGAAAACAATGGCAAAAACGTAGATTACCGCAATTTAAAACAAAGCTAAAAGAATGTACAACCAAACTGAACAACTTGCTGGAGGTAAAGAGAATGGTAGCTCTGAAGGAACACTTAGAAGGTCAAGCATCGACTCCTGAGACAAATTATTCTCTATTAAAATCAGCTAAATGTCTTTGAAAATCAAAAAAAAAATGTGATCTGCTCGGAAGTCACTTAAAAAACGTATTCAATCCCAACTCTTGTACTGACGTGAATGAATTACTGCCGGTTGTTGCTAGACTTCCTACAGAAGTACTTTTCTATCATCTAGATATTGTAGAGGATATCGATGGTTTAAATGCTAAAAAAGCTTCTGGCCTTGATTGGATAAGCGATCGAATGCCTTAGAGCTGCCTTGCATTGCAAAAAGAATAATTCTTTATATTTTCAACTCCATATTACGGCTAAGACATTTTCCGTCAATATGGAAAGCTGCTAAGATGGTTCCTAGGCCTAGAGAAATTCTTGTAGCCTTAGAGAAAATTTGTAATGCAAAGCAAACTGCGTTTTGGAATACAGTCTAGCATTATACATACGTTGATATTTTCAGATAATACAGCTTTTCTCAGTACCCCTAAAGATCCTGATAAGGCTTCATCACGTTACCCAAGTAGAGTATTGGGCAAAACTATTAAGTATTAAAATAAATGAACGAAAATGTGTTCACCTTAGTTCTTATTTAAAACTAAACGCTATCTAAATAAATTGAGATGAAATTTTTTGGCATTCACCTGGATCGCCGCCTCACATCGAAATTACATATAGATACAACGTTTACATAAATGAAACTTTAAACGGCCCAAATCCACTGGCTAGTTGATAGAAACTCTGTGTTACGTCTTAATTGCAAATTTCTTCTCTACCAATTTGGTGCTACGTGATACAATTTTGGGGCCCTGCTTCCTCATCCAACGTAGAAAAAATTCAACACTGCCAAAACCAAATACTAAAAATGATCAATGGTGCTCCTGGGTATGTTAATAATATCAACATTTACGAGGATCTATAAGTTCCACAAGTCAAGTACGAAGCACTAAACCCTGTGGACAAGTATTTAAATAAGCTGGAGATACATGCAAATTTGCTTGCTCGAAACATCTTCAAACATGAGGGACATAATCGTTTAAAGAGAAGGGATACTACTGTAATTAGATAAAACGCTTATAGTTGTTTTACATTAATTAAGAGAACTTAAAACTTAGTGTGGCACTGGTGTAAAATAAAATTGAGTTGACATCCACCCTGATAGTGGTTTAGAAGCCTTAAGTACTCATAATCCCAAAAAATCACAAAAGTTTCAAGTATATTAAAAAAATCTCCACGTAGTTGCCTTCTTACCTCTCTCTGAGTTCTTAATTTCATATTTTAAGATTCATAATCACAAAAATTTTAATTTTTTTCCGAACTCTCAATCGGTCCACAATTTAAAAAAGTTTTTAAAATAAACGCCCACCTGCACGTGCCGTTTTAAGCATGCGTCCTCCAGCAGTTCTTGATAAAAAGTCACAGGACGTAATTAAAAAGTACAAATAATAATAATTATTTTTTATTGCTATGGTTCAAATGTTAAGACGAGCTTAGCGCAGTTTAAATCCTGGTTCTATCTCTACTGTCTTAAAAGTAACAAAATTCACTTTAAAAGACCAACAATAAATTTAAATGTTCCCCTTTTGAGTCAAGATTTAAAAAAGGGACCAAAATTACTATATTTTTTCGAGGCTTGTCGAATGCAATTTTAGAAAGCAGGGTTAATAATATTTCTATCTTCATTAATTTAGACCTAAATAAAATTTGTACTTGCTTTGCTTTTTAACTACAAGTTTTTATTTTATGTGAATGCGCTTGTATTTTACATCAAAGTATTGTTTTCTTGTAATATTGGCTGAATTCCAAAACGCACTTTCTTTTGCATTACAAATTTTCATTTTCTTCCCTTATGCACTCCTTACAATTTTGACAACGTTTTTTGCTTCCAAGACATTAATATAGCTGTAAACACTCATTTGGAAGTAGAAGATATTAACGAAAGCCTCATCTTTGCTTTAACGAAAAACTTGATTTTTTGTGATGCGTTTTGGAATTCAGCCATTAGCACGTGTAAATGCATTAAAAAGTATAACTATTACCCTGTTCTTCTCTCAAAGTCCGATAAATATACATCATATGTGGAAAAAACCTAATCTGGTCTTTCTTTTTGCTTGGTTGAAGACCAAATTTCAGAAAATTTTTCTACGATAGTAGAATTATGGGCTTCTTTTTCCGGGGGGCAATTTGGGGGAAATTTTTTTTTTCATTTTCGTCAATAATACAATTTTTTCCACAAAATATTTTGTAAGTATAAATAAAATATTTTCTTTAATTATTTGCCAGAAATAAACGCTTCTAATTTAGCTAAAGAAGTTTTATTTTAAAAGCCAAAAAAATCATTATTTTTCTAAGGATATTGTGGTTTAATATAATTTTGTTTGAAAAATGTTGAAAAATATAAAAAATATTATAATTAAAAGACTGGTTATTTTCACTTAATATTGCGAAAAATTAAATGTGACAGTGTTATATAACTTTTTGTGCCATTATATTTACTTTCTTGAAAAAATTTAAAAAATTAAGCAATTTGTTCAAAATTTTAAAAAAGTACCAAAAGCGTATTAAAATTGTTTTGATACCAGTTAAATTCAATTTTAAATGTGTTTCTATTATTATTTGGTTTAAAGTTTCTTACTTTTAAAATATTTATTCGCATATTTACATCAGTAATCATTAGGACCTAAAAATACAGAATATTTAAAAAAAAACTATTTTATTATTTAATGTTTTTATGCGCTGTTTTTTAAATTATTACTACGATTATTTTTCCTTTTACATGAATTATGTCAATACATTCAACCAGCCATTCATCTATTACCTTGGTAGGTGTAGCTGATGTTGCTGCTTATGGCCATGGTGAACGAACAATAAGCAATAATGGAAAATTGTTTCTAAAGTAAACGAGAATAAGATGAAGAAAAATATTTGTGTCAATGCATACAAAAATAATTGATGAGGAGACACATCTGTAAAGAACCAACTTAGTGTTCAAAGAGAAAAGAAGAGTGAGTCTAAAAGGAGTATACATAGATTGTCAAGTGTATACTTAAGTTAAATGACATTTTCCTGCAGTAAAAAAAATTAAACTCAAAAATCCTACAACATTAGACTGACAACTTACACAATAACCAAGACTGTATGAACGAAAGACACCAGTGGAAGTTGATTACAGTTTTTTTTTACTTTAATTTCTGCTCTTCAATGTTCATGTATTTTTTTTTACATTTTTAAGTGACGATGTTTGCTATACATATGTAACATATGTGTTTGCATTTGGCATGTATTCGCTCTTTGTATACATATTACAGGACGTACGGATGTGCATTGCATATGTGGGTGTATCTTTATGTTTTCACATTTACAAGCTGTTATATACATACATACATACATACATACATATATACATTTGACTATGTATGCAAGTAACCATTAAAATAATAATTTTATTACTAACAGTAACAACTCTTATTTCTAAATTAATCACATTTAAACTCATGATAAAAACACTTATTTGCGGGAATAAGTTTACTTTTAAACCATGTAATGAAAAAATTATTAAATTAATTTTTTTATTTAAACAAAATATCTATAAGCTAGATTGTTAGCTACCGATAACTGTCTATAACTCATATGTCATTATGCGCCTTAATCAAAACACAAATGCCGGTTAAAAGAAAGCTTTGTTTCATAGTCTTAAGCAATTAGGGAATTAAAGTTATGATTTTTGAATAAAAAAAATTTTAAAAAAAATTTATCTTAATATATATAATCTTTTGCTATATCATTGTATTTTGGAATTCTAATCATTTCAGAATTTTTTTTAAATTTAAATTTGAATTAAAAGTTTTTTAAAAACAGTAAAAAAGTTTTGAAATACATTTGAAAATTATGTAGTTTCTGGCAGAATAACACCCTCTTGTAAACCTATTATTAATAATGTAATATAATTAATTTTATAAATAAATGTATACACACGCAGTACTTTCTATCATATAAAATTTTTAAAGTCAAAAATTCGTTTTTATTTTTTTAATCAAAATTAATATTTTAAAATTATTTTTTTAATAATTTCGCCTAGATCGCCATTAGATTATTTAATTTTACCTAAAAAAAATATGTAAATATACTTAAAACGCAGGTTGGAAATAACCTAAAATATTTACTTTAAAGGGATAAGTATTTGCTTTTTACATATTTGTCGTAAAGAGTAAGAAAAGCATCTCATTTTTTATTTAAGTACTGAAGCCTTGCAATGCAATTGAAAGAATTGCTTATTACTAATCCTTTTTAAAAATATTTGAAATATCAAAAACATGTCATTAATTCAAAAAATTTTAATGAATGCACATACAGCCTTGTGTTAATTAAAATTTTTATACAGAATTGTATTGCAGTTACTTTAAAAAAATTATATCATAATACTTTGTGTGGCAACTTGCCAAGCACGACATCCCTTAAGGCATATTTTAATCAAATAATTATTATTTTATAAACATAAATTGTATCATTTGTAACACAACTTTTGAAGAAACAAATTATGACTAATTTTGTTATATTAAATATTTATATAAATTCTCTTTGAATTTTATTTACTATGTACGTTTGCAGCTTTTTAGAATTTCAAAAAGAACACATCAATTTATTCCTTAAATCTTAAAAAAATTAATTTTTTATATTTTATATTATTATTTTTTTATTTTATATTTACGCATTATATGATCCTTAAATTATTTAAATGGGACCTAAAATCAAAGATATGTTAGAAAAAATTTTTATTAGACTTGTAGCTAAGATTAAAAAAGGGTTCTCTTTGTTAAAAATGTATATTCTTAAATATTACTAAACGCTTACCTTTTGATGAATATAATTACGGATACGGCAAATTTAATCGAGTAGAGATTCAAACGTAAAACTAATGCAAAAAAAATTGTTGGTATAGATTCGTAATATATTTACGGCTCATTTGGCAATTACTTTATAGACATCTGTCAAACGAGCCCTTAATAAACCTCCTTTAATTTTTATGAATATGGGCCAAGAAACTAAAAGAAACAATTAAGAGCGCTATATTCGGCTGTACCAAATCCTACATACCCTTTACATTAGTATTTTTATATACACAGCTATCTGATCTAGCCGAGTTGTTATTTTACCGCAAATATAAAAATAAAAAAATATTTAACTTGGGTTTTAAGGTCAGTAGCTATCCTAGTTTTTGAAATAGAAAACATTACAATATTTTAACGTTTGTACGTATAATAGAAATAACATATAGTGGAGCGGGTGCCCCTCCCTCTGCATCTTTCCAACTTAACTTTTCTAAAATGTAGGCATTACTGTGCCATTACTTTTTGTAAAACATTTGAAGTCGACAGTTGTTTAAGTTTCTCAGGCTTAGCACATGAAATATTTTATAAAATTCGTACAATTGTAGGAGGGATACCACTTCCCCTGCTCCTGTCCGAAAAAAAGATTTCCCAAATTAGGTCACTATCTCCAAAGTATCTGTCCCAACTTTTATGGATATGTGCGGATTTTGTCCTAAAAAATGGGTTATTTTGGGTTTTCTCTTATATCTCGGTCAATATTGAACCCATTTTACTGATTTTAAAAAGCAATTGTCACAAGAATATGTTTTTGATTGTTTGGTGCCAAACGTTTTTGCGCGACTTTATTTGCCTTCGGATCCAGAATATTTATACTTTGTGAGGTTGCAAATGGATTAAAAGAAATTACAAGTGAAATGACAAACTGATAAATACCCTTATCACTTATGTGAAGGGTATAATTAATTGTTCATTTCTGCTATTATAACTAAAGTTTCAAGTTCAATTTCAACTAACTCTTATTTTTTCCAAAAGAAAAATTAAAATTTCCTTCTATTTCACTCTATTACCGTTAAATTTAGAAAAGAGAATTTTATTAAGAAATCAACTTCTTACCAAAACTAGCGGAATAGAATGCGTTTTCGAAATCAGCAACGATTTTCATAATCATTACTTTTCGATCGGTTGTTACACACAAAAAACGAACAAAGTTATTTTTGTTTACACTGCAGTCTCACGATCACATTTGGCTTTAAAGTTTTTTATACATAGTTCTTGTCAAAAACCACAAAAATTGAAAGGTGTGACTAAGGCTGCACGAAATTTTAAAGCAATTTACTTTCAAGATGCCATCAAGAAAGAAAATTTTTTCATTAACTGTGCAATCAGCTGTTTGATTGCTGGACTGTAAATTTAAACACAAAATTGAACGAAAATTTGAAAGACAACTCGTTTTAATATTTCAAAGTATGAACGGATTAGTGAAAAAGTGTAAAGTCTAATTACGTAAAACGCAACGCATAATAAAAATTGTATGGAAAAATTAAAAATTAAATTTGTTTTCGTTTTAGGGCGTTGCGTTTTAGGAAATAAGGGGGTAAGTGTTTTTAAAAGTAAAACAAAAATTGAAGTAAAACATTGATCGTATGTGGTGTGGGCATAAAAATAAGACTTTGTTAGGAATTGAAATTGAGCCTAAAGTAATAACAGCACAGTTGTCTTCAAACAAATAATTTAGTTATAAATGAATTGTCCTGACGGCAGCCTTATCTTACTTATACTTTGTTACTTGTCAACAAAAAAAGCAAGATTTCCCTACGTTCGCTTAGCAGGCATTCCATAAGTTTTTGATAATCAAGTGTTGGTAAATTTTACTTTATTTTGACCCTTTTGTGACATAACTTAACTCCTATTTAGGTTCACTTCTGAAGAATTTTTCCGATTGAATATCCTGACATGTGTTTACATACAATAAATTTGCATATAAAAGTTTAACACACTGCTCTGTACGTTTTTACTGCTTAAACATAAACTACTTAAATATTTAATTCTACTAAATAAAGTTTAAATTTATTACTTCATTAAGCAGTTAAAGAAGATAAAATAAAAATCAAATGACATAACTGGCACTCGATAAACTTTCGTTATAATATTTTACTTAAGTTTAATTATAAAATGTTCACGTCTATTTGGTTTCTATCTTTTCTCAGGTTAGTTTTAACATTTCGTTTTGTTTACAAATTACAGCAATTTTGTGGTCAATAGCAAAAACGATTTTGTGTGACATTATTTAAATAGTTGGTGGTAAGAGGGGGCATAAAGTGGTAGATAAATGTTTATATCTATGTATGTGTCTAAGGAAAGTTTTAAGAAGTCTACACGTTTTTGTAGACAGTGGTAAACTACATAATTTGTGAACATATGAGGCCCTTAAAGTAAAAACGTTAATGGCTGAAATGGTAAAGCACGTACGTACGTTGATTTAAATTGATGAAATGGGTTATAAATGAAATATATATAAAAAACGTTTAAGTCAAATACTTAAACGTAAAGAACGAGAAAACTTACATCTAAAAAACCTCAAAATCAGAATAGTAGTTTTTATTTAATATCTAATTCAAATAATTTTTTAATCATCTTTTTTACTTCTATCGCTTTTCAGTGTTGCCAATATCCATGTTTTACAAGTTTTAACAATAATTACAAATGCAAACTTATACCTAAGCCTATACCTATATACGTATACACACACACGTACTATACATATGAAAAAAAAAACGAAAAACCGCACTTTGTTCATATTTTTGAGCCAAAGAATAATCACGTTTAAGGTTTTGGAAAAAATATTATTTTCAATTACAGGTAGCGATAGAACTTTCTTACCATGCAGCTCTAAGTTATTGGGAAACAATAAAAATAGTTAAACCACTTTAGCAACCATAGCTGGAATTCGTCTTTTGAAGAAGAGAAGACACATATTTGTTCATACAAATTAATAATGAAATATACACTTTGGTCCATATCAAGTTAAAACTTAACTTGCCTTCAATTTGATTAAACATTTAAATAAATGTAGTTACATTCTAAATGATTTAAAAAAAATGTTTAGGCCGATACAGGTACATATGCTTCTTGTGCAACAAATTACAAAAAAAAATTGTTTTCTCCCTACTAAGATTGTAGCAATAACTTCTCCTTTTAAGTAAAATATCTTTTTTTTTAATACTGTTATAACAATTTGTTTTATTAATTTAAAAATAACTTTTACAAAGTTATATTATTAAATTTGGAGAATTTATAAAATAAAGTCTGAAAATTATCCCTTTGATAAGATCTTTTAAATAAAAGAGGGAAGAACTTTGTTACATTTTTCATATTTTTATACCCTTCACATAGTGATAGGGTATATATCACTTTGTCATTCCGTTTGTAATTTCTTTATTATTCATTTGCGACCCCATAAAGTATATATATTCTGGATCCTTATAGATAGGGAAGTCGATTTAGCGATGTCCGTCTGTCCGTCTGTCCGTCTGTCCGTCTGTCCGTCTGTCCGTCTGTCCGTCTGTCCGTCTGTCCGTCTGTTGAAATCAAGTTTCCGGAGTCAAATAAAAAGATACAGACCAGTTAATGGTGTCAAACTATCACAAATATCCTGGAGACAATCGCTATTTAAAATCAATAAAATCGGTTCACTATTGACCGAGATATAAGCGAAAACCCAGAGTAACCCATTTTTTTTAGGACAAAATCCGTGCATATATCCCTATATATCTCAGTAAGTATAGTCACTCTTGCCACAAAACTTGGCACGGATACTCCTAAAAAAGGGACCTTAATAATGGAAAAATTTTTTTCAGATAGGACCAGGGGAAGGGGTATTTTTTCTACAATTGCACAAATTTGGTGAAATATTTTATGCGCTATATCTCGTAAACTATAACAGCTATCAACTTAAAATGTTCTACAAAAAGTAATTGCATGCTAAGGGCTACGCCTTAAAGAAAAAATTTTTTGGGTGGGGGCAAAAAAAGGGGTTGCTCCCATACAAATCGACAATTATTATCAAATATTCGATACGCTATATCTCGGAAACTATAACAGATATCGAAATGAAATGTTCTAAAAAAAGTAATTGCACGCTTAGGGCTACGCCTTAAAGAAAAAATTTTTTGGGTGGGGGCAAAAAAAGGGGTAGCTCCCATACAAATCGACAATTATTTTCAAATATTCGATACGCTATATCTCGGAAACTATAACAGATATCGAAATGAAATGTTCTACAAAAAGTAATTCCACGCTTAGGGCTACGCCTGAGAGAAAAAATTTTTTGGGTGGGGGCAAAAAAAGGGGTAGCTCCCATACAAATCGACAATTATTTTCAAATATTCGATACGCTATATCTCGGAAACTATAACAGATATCGAAATGAAATGTTCTACAAAAAGTAATTGCACGCTTAGGGCTACGCCTTAGAGAAAAAATTTTTTGGGTGGGGGCAAAAAAAGGGGTAGCTCCCATACAAATCGACAATTATTTTCAAATATTCGATACGCTATATCTCGGAAACTATAACAGATATCGAAATAAAATGTTCTACAAAAAGTAATTGCACGCTTAGGGCTACGCCTTAGAGAAAAAATTTTTTGGGTGGGGGCAAAAAAAGGGGTAGCTCCCATACAAATCGACAATTATTTTCAAATATTCGATACGCTATATCTCGGAAACTATAACAGATATCGAAATGAAATGTTCTACAAAAAGTAATTGCACGCTTAGGGCTACGCCTTAGAGAAAAAATTTTTTGGGTGGGGGCAAAAAAAGGGGTAGCTCCCATACAAATCGACAATTATTTTCAAATATTCGATACGCTATATCTCGGAAACTATAACAGATATCGAAATGAAATGTTCTACAAAAAGTAATTGCACGCTTAGGGCTACGCCTTAGAGAAAAAATTTTTTGGGTGGGGGCAAAAAAAGGGGTAGCTCCCATACAAATCGACAATTATTTTCAAATATTCGATACGCTATATCTCGGAAACTATAACAGATATCGAAATAAAATGTTCTACAAAAAGTAATTGCACGCTTAGGGCTACGCCTTAGAGAAAAAATTTTTTGGGTGGGGGCAAAAAAAGGGGTAGCTCCCATACAAATCGACAATTATTTTCAAATATTCGATACGCTATATCTCGGAAACTATAACAGATATCGAAATGAAATGTTCTACAAAAAGTAATTGCACGCTAAGGGCTACGCCTTAAAGAAAACTTTTTTTGGGTGGGGGCAAAAAAAGGGGTAGCTCCCATACAAATCGACAATTATTATCAAATATTCGATACGCTATATCTCGGAAAGTATAACAGATATCGAAATGAAATGTTCCACAAAAAGTAATTGCACGCTAAGGTCTACGCCTTAAAGAAAAAATTTTTTGGGTGGGGGCAAAAAAAGGGGTAGCTCCCATACAAATCGACAATTATTATCAAATATTCGATACGCTATATCTCGGAAACTATAACAGATATCGAAATGAAATGTTCCACAAAAAGTAATTGAACGCTAAGGGCTACGCTTTAAAGAAAAAAATTTTTGGGTGGGGGCAAAAAAAGGGGTAGCTCCCATACAAATCGACAATTATTATCAAATATTCGATACGCTTTATCTCGGAAACTATAACAGATATCGAAATGAAATGTTCTACAAAAAGTAATTGGACATTAAGGGCTACGCTCTGAAGAAAAAGATTTTCGGATGGGGGGTGAAGAAGTGGTAGCTCCCATACAAATTAACAATTTTTAAACAATTTTCGATACGCTACTTCTGGAAAACTATTACAGCTATCGACTTCGAATATTCTACAAAAAGTAATAATCAAATAATTCATACATTTTGGTGAAAAACTTGGTGAAGAGCAAGGGGACTAGAACATCTAATAAGTTTTATTAACCTTTAAATATGAATAATGTCGAAAACTTTAAAAACTCTCGACCTCAATTCTTCTTCATCTATTTCTATTATTCATACGAACGTTAAAATTTTGTTATTTTTTCTATGAACTTTAAAACTCGCACAAGGTTTTTTATTATATTATTTGCAGTACAAAATTACTCGGCTAGGTATATTTAAAGACCAATGTGAAGGGTATATAAGATTCGGCACAGCCGAATATAGCGCTCTTACTTGTTTTAATTTTTATTTTATTTCATTTTTTCTAACAAGCTTTTTGGTACATTTTTATTTCAATAATTTTTATTAAGGAATAATACTTAAAAGTTATTTTTCTGATACTAGGCAAGTGATACGAATTTTTGTAGTGAAACAAAGCTGGTGCATAAAAAACTACTAGCCTTTAATAGTAGGAAAAATAAGAAGAATAAATAGAAAGTAAAAAGTGTTGCCATTCAATTAGAACAATCATGCTGTAATTTAAATCTAACTTAAATAATTATTTAAATATATTAAATAATATAAAAAATCCATTTTTGGATTAAATTTTTAATTAACTTTGAGTAAAATAAAACATAATCATTTATTACCAACACTCCTATAATAAACGAATAGTGCGGACTAGAAACTGAAGCATTCCACTCTGCTTAAGTAAAAAAAAATTTTTTTCATTATTATTCTTCAATAAAAATTTCAAAAATGTACTAGAAAAATATTGTTAAAATATTGATATTTAATTGCCGCCTAAACACACACACACGCTAATGTATATGGCTATCTGGGATAATGGCTAAAAAATATATAAAATGATTATATTTAGGGTGACCATTTCTTTTTTAATCGAAATCAGTGTACTATTGGCTTTTTTTCCTAAATAGGGTGTTATTAGTTTTAAGGTCTACGAACCTTCTTTAGTTTAAGGGATTGACCTAAAATTACTTTCTAAGCCAATTTAAGCGTGTCCGTCCGTCCGTCCGTCTGCTTGTCTTTGTTTCCATATATTCAAACTACAGGTTGGAGATACTTGATTACCAATTGTTACAATAAATTATGAGGCACTTAAATTTTTTATCCAAAAACTAACAAGCAAAATCTTACCATTTTTATTTAATTTTTCTATAATCAATCTTAAATTGTTAAATATTAAACCAAAAAGTTTAAGACCTTACAAGTTCATCCATTTGATACAAATCATAGAATACTCGTCTCTCATGGTATATTTCGGAAATATATTTGATCTCTTGTGATTTTACTGTCAAAGCAAATAATTTTCTTTTTTCTTTGGCAGTAGTGATATTTCGCTTCCTTCTTAATTTTTTTTTGAAAATTAAAACATGGTCCCCTGGTTTTTAAATATTAAATTGATATCCTTAAAAGTTTTTATATATTACAGACCTTTTTTATTAAAAAAAACTCTAGGAAACATTTTTTATTCTATAAAACTAAAAAGAACATTACTTTTTTCTTGTCTGCTCACGACTAAACTGATCCGAACCTAAGTTTAATTAAGAAATTATTTTTTTTCCAAAAATTTGTTGAACATAACAGTAAAAGTCGCCTTACTGTCGTCAAAATGTGCAAAAGGATATTTATTTAATCGTCCAAAATTTGGCAAAAAAAAAAAAAATACAGCATCACTAAGAAGCAAACCTTTAACGGTCCTAATTATAATCCTCCAATGATTGCAAAAAGCACATAACCGATGATATTTACTTGTTAAGAAATCGTCAAAATAGCTCGTCAGATCATCTTTTCTATGAGCCAAACATAATTTGATTACAACAACAGTCGGGCGTTTAAAAAAGACTCGCGAAATATTCGCTCTTGTCAAGCAGTCTTTAAAACACCAGCTGAGTCATTTCATTTGTACATGCTGAACTAACTAAGTATGAACTTTTTATATATTTTTGCAAATTTTTTGAACAAAAAACATTTTAAATAACAAATTTTTTTGAAAATCACACAATCAGTATTCTTTTTTTTAAATCAGTATATTTCAGTACACACATTTTTAATCAGTACACCAAATGAGAAATCAGTACATGTACTGATGAAATTAGAACGAATGGCCACCCTAATTATATTTCACAAATGAAACAAAATTAATATTTAAAAAATTAAAGTTTGTGAAGCTGTAAAAATATATTTTATTTGGTTTTTTATAGCGATATAAAAAAGTTATTGTGTATTAATTGAAAACTGATTCGCGTCCTTACAGTAGATTTTAGTCGAAATTAAGAGAAATATTAATGTGGCTCTTATGGGGCATTTCATGTGAAGCGGATAACCAACTTTTAAACTTTTGGTAAAATTCAGCTCATTTATGCTTCTTGAAGTGTTATTGTAGATACGAAGGCCTTTTCCTGTTTTATGGATCTTAGCGAAGTTATAAAAATGTATAACCAAACTTAGATAAAATTAATTTAATGTTTTTGAACTAAAATACATTCAGACATACGAATATTTTCTTTACATTCAACAATTGCCGATGTGACTGTCATTGCCAAAATTCTTAAATATTAAATTACGTATCTAAACTAAAAAAAATATTTAGAAGACTAGAAGTGTTATTAAGCCAACAACAAAATAAACAAAAAATACAATTTTGGTTGTCTGCTTTTTTTAAAAGTCCTACATGAACAGATGTATGTATGTAAGAAGCTTAAAAAAATGCACGCTTAGGTAAAGTTTAACACTTGTTCATATGAAAATGTAATGGAAAAGTAGGTTGTTTTTGTAAGTGGTACTCGTATTTCATATTTATTTGGTTATAATATTTACAAATACTTATGAACATTTTTAAGTATTTTTTATTAATGCAACAAAATTAAAAACTGCCTAAAATTATTTGTATTTCTAATTATGTTTGTTTCTAAATTTGTATGTAAAATATTTGTATAGATGTTAAAACAATACATAGACAAGTTCATGCGGCAACCTAGCAAAAAAATTGTAATAGAAGGTATACTGAAAAAACATTACCGATTTTAAAGCAACAAATTAAATTTTTTATTCAAGCACATATTTGGTAAATACACAGAAAAAACTTTAAAAATTTTAGTTAAAACAAACAGTTTTTTAAGATTATAGTTTTTACAGAAAAAACTGGGTTCTACACATTAACATACATTTGTTTATATATACACACACACGCGCAAATACAAACAAAGTAGATTGGCCTGTGACCCGTTCTGAGTTGTTAGTTTTGAACCAATTGCCCCCTCCAATGACAACGCAATGTAAAAGCGCCAGGTTCTCTTTATATAAAGTGCAAGAGCTAGAACCAGTCCTTACTCTAAGAAGCCCTTCACGTCAATAGTCTTGGACCAGTCCACTTCCCCGTAGAGATTTTACAATTTTGTTTATAGGACCGAAATTAGTAAAACATTTAACTGAATCAGTAACGGTTTTGTCTAAGACCAATCCTATAAGCAGTTTTCCTCCAATTTTGGTAAACCAAAAATAGCATAGCATGCGATATGTGCTATAAAATTGTTTTCCCTGGATGAAAAGAAAGTTAATTTAATTATTTTTGTCGAAGCTTATTAGATAGTCAGGCATATTTTGCATTCCACTTTGAATTTCAAATTTATTTATTGGTGTTCTAAAAATAACCTTTTACGTTTCATTTTCAATTTGGTTCAAACATCCATATACAAGTATTGGCAAAAAATCGCCAATTTCGCAGAACGTCAAAAATTAAAAAGTATGCTGAGGCGAAATATGCGGCATACAAAGCAACACTGCAGTCAATAGCAACGCGTCTTGCGAAGGAAAGGTTTCGGGAGAAAAGAAGAGAGTAAAACGGCTATTCCGTAGAAAGAAGAGATAAATGGAAAGGCGTGAGAGTGAGCATCTCGAGATGTTTAGGAGTCAGAAGTGTTCAAATATGAACATGATAACGAACCATTTGCCAATTCTTTAAATATTTGCTTTGTAAATGGGTTTATTTATTTAGGGAGTTTAGTTTTACGAAACAAAAGTAAGCAAAAAAACTAATAGATAAGGAAATGGTTCGTTATATTTATTTTATAATTAGTTAGGTGATAAACATTTAAATAGTCCTTTGTTTATAGAAAATTATTTTAAATGTGTTATTTTAAGGACTAAAGATAAGGATGTAAGGGTGATAAATACTTATCAATAAGTAAAAAGTAAATAAACCTAAAATTGTATTCTTTTCTTATCGCCCTTACTTAGCCGTAGTGTTAAGTCATAAAACTTGGGTGTTCCTTTATCTGCAGGAATGCTCACTCAAATTTGGTATATAAGTAGAAAATATTTAGAAATTAAATTAATATTAAAAAGATATTCAACGGAAGAGATTTAAGTTTAGTTTTAATTCTTCATTTGGTCCTTCGAAACTTTAAAAAACTAGTGACAAATCAGTTTACAAATTTATTATAAAGCGTTAATCTCGGCTAAAACAGAGATTTAGTTAGTAACTGGTGAAAAATAGTGCAAAAATTAAATATCAAAAAGCGTTAATCTCGGCTAAACAGAGGTTAAAACTAATAAATAATTAAGCGTAAGTCTCGGCTATAACAGAGATTTAATTAAACAACAAATAACAATCCATACAATATGGCAAATAGAGCGAAGCTTTTTGAAAGGCAAAAGGAGATTGGTAACGAAGTAGTTTGCATCCAAAACAAACTAACCCACCGGCCAACTCGCCAAATAAAGATTTTAGAAATCAAAAAACGTCTTGAAAAAATCCAAGAAGAATTTGAGGCAAACCATAAAGCATTGCTGAGCTACGGAATAACATCTGAAGATTACTTCAAAAATGAATATTTCATGTGTATAAAAAATATAATTCAAGAAGTTAGAAATTTCATCAGCGAAGAAGAGGAGAAAGATCAGCTAGCAATGGAAGAAAGTGGCCAAACGTCAAAAGGAAATAACAAAGTAGAAGAATTTGTTAGAAAAACTCCTTTGATGGAAGATTTCTATAAATTAAAAAACTTTTTTGAACAATGGTGTTCAAATTTAGAAGTTAATATCAACAATGTGTCCATCAGCGTACTTCCAATTAAAAAGCAATTTTTGGAAGACAAGTATGGGCAATTGAAGAAAAAATATGAAGAACTACAAAGTTCAGAAGATCGCAAAGAGGCAGATGAACAAATGCTCGAAGCCGAAACCAGCTATTATGATATGGCAGAGTTAATTGCTGAAAGTATGGAGAAGTCTTCCCAACGACAAAATCAATTAAGCCATAAAGAAGCAGAATATAGCAGCTCTGCCCATTTAGGAAAAATAAAGATTCCTGAATTTGACGGAGATATAAATGAATGGGCGTCATTCCATGACTTATTTAAAAATCTCATACATGATTGTCCAACTCTTTCAAATGTAGAAAAGATGTACAGGTTAATAACGTCCCTTAAAGGTGAAGCAAAAAAACTAGTGCAGCACCTGAACATAACGGACAACAACTACCTGGCAGCGTTGGAAATCCTTAAGCAAAGGTATGAAAATCGTAGGCTACTATTTACAAACCAAGTGGACATACTACTTGATCAACCCGTGGTAAATAGTGAATCGTCATCAAGTTTAAAACAGCTGTTAGATAAAACAAACAGTTGCATTTATGTGCTAAAAAGCATGAATTTAAACCTAACGGATGCTGAACCATTTATTGCTCGCATAATAATAAGAAAGTTAGACAAAGAAGGGCTGCGATATTATGAGCAAACCGTTAAGAAAGCTAAAGAAATCCAAAATCTTAAAGACGTTTTGACGTTCTTGGAGCAACAAGTTCAAGCTCTGGAAGCTGTATCAAAAGAGCAATCGAAAAAAGGTTATAAAAAGTCCAATGATACAAGCAAAACAAACAACATGTTCAATTCGGTGCAAAAATCATGCCTGTACTGTAAAGTTAATAGCCATACAACAGTAGCATGCAGAAAATTTTTGGCCCTATCAACTACTGAGCGACGCAAACTCGTCTATAACAACAAATGGTGTTGGGCATGCATTGAACACAACAGCAATAAATGGTGCACAAGTAAAGTTAAGTGCATTCATTGTGGGAAAAGGCACCATAACTTGCTACACATAGATGAAAAGGAAAATGAGATGACAAAGCCAAATAGTTCCAAGTCAATGATTACGAAGAAGCAGTCAACAACCGTACTTCTAGCAACAGCACGAGTAAGCGTCTGTGCGGCTAATGGTGAGTTTGTCACACTTAGGGCGCTTATTGATCAAGGTTCGCAAATATCAGGACTTTCAGAAGAAGCATCACAAATACTAGCGCTCCCAAAAGTTAAATGTAAGACGAACATATTTGGCCTTGGAAACACCATCACAGCGACATCAAAAGCAAAAGTAAAGTTGTTCATCCGGCCTCGCTTTACCAGCAACGAAGTGGTGGAAGCGGAAGCTTTAGTTTTGCCTTCAATATCAGGTCCGCAGCCTGATCAGTCGTTTAAAAATGATCTTGGGCAATGGAACGGTTATGTTCTAGCTGACCCGATGTTCAACAGATCTGACAGAATCGATATTTTAATTGGCGGCGATATTTACAGCAGCATTATACAAGAAGGTGTTTGCAGAAGGGGCGACTTGTTGGCTCAAGCTACCAAACTGGGATGGATTGTGACTGGGCTTTATAAAAATACAAGTAATAATAAAAAACTATTGTCAGCAGTAACAAACTTGGAAAAATTTTGGGAGCTTGAAGAAGTGTCAATTGTGGAAGAGTGCAATGAAGATAAATTTTGCCTAAACGAATATGAGAAAACTACAAAAGTCAATGAAGAGGGTCAAATGGTAGTCAAGTTACCGCTTAAAACTGACACAGAATTGGGTAATTCCAGACAACAAGCACTGGCTCGGTTCCTGTCGCTAGAAAGAAAATTTGTTCGCGAACCAAAACTAAAAGAAGACTATGCAAAATTTATGGAAGAGTATTTGTATCTTGGTCATATGAAAAAGACAAAAAACGGAAGCGGCAAATACTATTTACCACATCAACCGGTAATAAGAGAAAAGAGTTTGACAACAAAGTTACGTGTGGTTTTTGATGCTTCTGCTAAAACAACAAATGGAAACAGCTTAAATGATATCATGTTTGTGGGTCCGAAGCTACAAAAAGATCTATTTGACATCATTTTAAAATGGAGGCTGTGGAGATTTGTTATGACTGCTGATGTGGAAAAAATGTACCGTCAAATAAAGATTGCAGACGATCACCAATCCTATCAACATATATTATGGAGAGAGAACAAACATCGGCCTATAGAAGAATATAAATTAACAACCGTAACGTACGGGACGGCATCTGCCCCGTTTTTAGCAGTAAGGTCACTGTTTTACATTGCGGATCACTGTTCAGATGAAGACGAGCTGATTAAGCAAACTATCAAAGATGACTTCTACATGGATGATCTGATGACTGGAGCAGACACCATTCAAGAATGCAAAATTATCAGACATAAAATTGAAAAGCAGCTAAAACAATTTGGGTTCCATTTACGAAAGTGGCTCTCAAATGACAAAGAAGTTATAGATGGCGTAAATAACAGAAGAGAGAATGCAATTATCCACATTGAAGACGACGAAACTGTAAAAACACTTGGTCTACAGTGGGATCCTGTAAGAGACGAATTTCAATTCAACGTAAATTTCTCACAGAATAAAACCATAACAAAAAGGCAAGCGCTCTCAGATGTGGCAAAAATTTTTGATCCTATGGGGTGGTTATCCCCAGTTACGATTAAAGCAAAACTATTTATTCAAAGTTTATGGTTGCGGGAATCGGCTTGGGACGAAATATTGCCAGATGAATTTCAACAGGAATGGTGTGAATTTAAGAAAGATGCTCTTAATTTTCCAAAAATTCGTATTCCAAGATGGGTGGAAACAATAAGCGAAAAAGAGTTGGAGATTCATGGCTTCGCAGATGCTTCTGAAAAAGCATATGCTGCAGTTGTATATATAAAACTAAATACATCCGTAAAGTTGCTGACAGCTAAAACTAAAGTGAATCCAATAAAAAACAAGAAGACACTCCCAAAACTGGAGCTAAGTGCAGCTCATCTGTTAACTAAGCTATTACTAAGAGTAGTAAACACATTGAATTGTAGGCACAGAATTTATGCTTGGAGTGATTCCACTATAACATTAGGTTGGATTCAAAATAACAAAAAGAAAGACAAGTTCGTAAGAAATAGAGCAAATGAGATCAATACACTTCTTCCTGAGGCAAGATGGCATCATGTTACCAGCAAAGATAATCCAGCAGACGTAGCTTCTAGGGGTATCAGTTCCGACAAACTAAAAGACCATTTACTATGGTGGTATGGCCCAGAATGGTTAAAAAAATCAGAAAAGTTTTGGCCACAGAATGAAGAAGCTGCTTCAGCACTAAAAGCAATGACTACTACAACATCAACAAATTGTAAAATTATTAACAATTTAATATGTAAATACTCTAGCTTAAACAAACTAAAGAGGGTTGTTGCCTACGTGCAGCGATTTATAAATAATTTAAAAAACAAAGAGAGGTATACCAAATACCTTACAGTAGCAGAACTGGAAGCAGCTGAAAAAATAATAATTTTGCAACATCAACAAGCAGAATTTCATGATGATATCGTAAGGCTGCAAAAAGGGTTAGCATTGAGTAACAAAAGTAAGATAGTCAATCTTTTTCCGTTTTTGGACAACGACGGTATTCTAAGAGTTGGTGGAAGATTACATAACGCAAGTTTAAATTATAATCACAAGCATCCAATGATTTTACAAAAATCCGAACTTTCAAACCTGATTATACATCAAACTCACATTTTAACACTTCATGGTGGTAATAGATTAATAGAGTCAACAATAAAACAAAAATATTGGATAATTAGCTTAAAGAATTCAATAAAGAAATGTATTAGAAGCTGTGCAACATGCATTCGTTATCAACAAAAGACGACTAAACAACTAATGGGGAGCTTACCAGAGTTCAGAGTAAATGTCTCATATCCCTTTTGTCATACTGGTGTGGACTATGCGGGACCAATACATCTAAAGTGTTCTAAGGGCAGAGGCCAAAAAAGTTACAAAGGTTATATTGCGATTTTTGTGTGCATGGCAACGAAAGCGATTCATTTAGAAGCTGTAAGTGATTTAACCACAGAGGCTTTTATGGCAGCCTTAAAGAGATTTTTTTCAAGAAGAGGTATAAGTTCACACATGTATTCCGATAATGGGACTAATTTTGTAGGCGCCAATAAAAAATTAGATGCAGATTTAAAGGCTGCAATTAAAAATAATACAACACTTATTCCAATTTTGGCTGAGCAGAAGATAGAGTGGCATTTTATTCCCCCGGCAGCCCCTCACTTTGGAGGGATTTGGGAGTCTGGAGTAAAATCAATGAAGTACCATCTAAAAAGAATAATTGGTGAAACAAAATTAACATTCGAAGAGATGAGTACACTGTTGACACAGATAGAAGCTGTATTGAATTCCAGGCCATTGACAGAAGTAGATGCTGATGGTATTGACTCCGTAAATGTACTATCGCCAGGTCATTTTCTAATTGGAAGGCCAGTGATTGAGCAAGCGGAGCATGTTGATGACTCAACCGTGACATCATTGAACAAATGGAAGCTTATCCAGCGACTGAAGAAAGATTTTTGGAATCGCTGGAAAAAAGAGTATCTTGTAACACTCCAGCAGCGGAAGAAGTGGCAGCATCCGTCAAAAAATTTGAAAGAAGGTGCGGTAGTGCTAGTTAAAGATGAAAACACTCACCCATCGAAGTGGCCTCTCGGCAGAGTAATAGAGGTTCACAAAGGAAAGGACGAGAAAGTACGAGTAGTAAGTGTAAAATATCAAAACAATATCCTAAAAAGACCAGTTCACAAGATAATTCAACTGCCGGGCTCAGAAGATGTAGATGAAGAAGAAAGTAAAAAAATAAGTAGTTTTCATGTCAAAAATAAAAAGTCCAGATATTCAAACCTGTGCAATATTGTTGGACTATGGATGATAATGTGGCTCCTTGCGGTGTCAGCAATAAATGCTGCTTCACTTAGGTCTACCGTTCGTGCTACAGTAAAAGAAATATCGTTAGATACCGCGATATATCTTGACAACGTTGGAGTTATAAACATTGTGAACTCCAGATGGAGCTTGATTATTTATTATGATTTAAATCTTTATTTCGAAGAAATAAGACGAATAAAAAAGTTAAAAGAAAAACTTGAGAATGAATGTTCCAGACTTGAGTCATACAAAGAAGCTTGTGAAATGATAGTATGGTCAGTCAATCGAAGATACAAGCTATTAGAGCAGAATAATAATCTTTTAATCACAACTGAAAGACATAAAAGGTCGCCATTTGAATTTGTTGGTTCAATTTACCATATGTTGTTTGGAATGATGGATGCCGAAGATCGAAAAACCATGGAAGAGAATATGAGAAACATATTTAAAAATCAAGAGGATCTTCAAAAACTGACAATACAGCAAACCTCGATCATAAATTCTACAGTAAATGTTCTGAAAAAGACTACTGGAGAAGTGAATAATAATTTTAGCAAAATGTACCGGCAGCTAAAGCTTTTTTATGATGAGATGCAGAATAATACCCAAGTGGAACGTCTAATAATCTTATTTCAAGTAATGACTACTCAACTGCATCTAATGATAGATGAATGTCATGAAGTTCAGATGTCTATTGCAAATCTATTAATTGATGTTAACCATGGCCATATTAATCCAGATCTTTTGACAGCAGCACAATTGCAAGAAGAGCTTTCCAATATTGAGAAAATGTTGCCAGCTAATCTTAAGCTGCCGGGGAAAAATACTGGTACTGAATTGAAGGAAGTATACAACTCCATGGTAGCCAAAGGTGTCATTGTGGATAATCGTCTGGTAATACAAGCAGGAATACCGTTATATAATATCCATAGCTCAGAGGTGTACAGAATAATTCGACTGCCCGTCGGGGGGAATGATACTGCAATGGAGCCTATCATCGAAGGTGATTACATCGTATACAACTTTGCAACCAATTTGTATTTTTTGATGTGGCAGGCCCAGCTTAATGCTTGCACAAAAAATCTGCAGGAAGAGTATATATGTAAAGATGAAATTTCATGGAAACCAGCGGTGGAACGGTCATGTGAAGTCTCGGCGTTAAAACAATCTAGACATGCTGAATGCCATTTCCAAGAAGTCCCTAAGAAGTGTGTTTGGAAAAAATTATCAACAGACAACCAATGGATTTTTGCGGTTTTCGATACATTTTCGATGACTGTTGATTGTGGGTTTGGCACACGGGATTGGCTAACGTTACCGCCAAAGGGAATAATAAGTTTACCAGCCGGATGCTCTGCAGTATACGAAGGAGTTTCTCTACCATCATCTCAACAGTTCACAACAAAGAAGACATCATCGATTCAAATGTCATCATGGGGCCTAGGATATGAGCAGGTAAAAGCCAAGCTAGTAAAACCGTTTGATGTGGCAGTTGTTAACAATGCCCAGGATATTGCGAGAATTCAAGAAGATATAGAGGTCATGAAGGACAGCAAAACTGAGCTAATGAAACTGAATTTTCATCATGTGACGGGACACGTGTCATTAATGTTAGTTGTTATTATTTTAATAATTGTAATTTCAATTTATATTAAGTATAAATGCTGCAGCCATAAAGAAACCGTAGTTAAAATAGATTTTACCCCTCCTGTGCCCCTTAATGCTCGGCAGAATGTTCAAATATGAACATGATAACGAACCATTTGCCAATTCTTTAAATATTTGCTTTGTAAATGGGTTTATTTATTTAGGGAGTTTAGTTTTACGAAACAAAAGTAAGCAAAAAAACTAATAGATAAGGAAATGGTTCGTTATATTTATTTTATAATTAGTTAGGTGATAAACATTTAAATAGTCCTTTGTTTATAGAAAATTATTTTAAATGTGTTATTTTAAGGACTAAAGATAAGGATGTAAGGGTGATAAATACTTATCAATAAGTAAAAAGTAAATAAACCTAAAATTGTATTCTTTTCTTATCGCCCTTACTTAGCCGTAGTGTTAAGTCATAAAACTTGGGTGTTCCTTTATCTGCAGGAATGCTCACTCAAATTTGGTATATAAGTAGAAAATATTTAGAAATTAAATTAATATTAAAAAGATATTCAACGGAAGAGATTTAAGTTTAGTTTTAATTCTTCAAGAAGAAAGTCAAAATATTTTAGCAAAAGGTAAACACCAAACTGGAAGCTTTTGTACAGCCACATTCTCCTGCAAAGATGAAGAAGGTAATTTAGTCACTGATACGGATACTGTGCTGAGGACACTGAAAACACATTTTTCACGCCTGCTGGTATCTGATAACAGCAACGATAAAGATACCATAAAACCAATACCAGAAGACGGTATTGAGTTCATACCACGAATAATAAGGCAACAGGAGCCGATAAGTTGCCAGCTGAGAAACCCGAAGATTGGAACATCAGTGCTTTATATCCTGTGCA
Organism: Melanophora roralis; assembly: GCA_963583895.1. Taxonomy (NCBI): domain Eukaryota; kingdom Metazoa; phylum Arthropoda; class Insecta; order Diptera; family Rhinophoridae; genus Melanophora; species Melanophora roralis. Next base: position 87,530,778 of record OY757187.1, on the reverse strand, counting down.
CAAAAAGGAGACAAAACGGTATATGCAAACTATAGAGAAATGAGTCTACTTCCCATAGGTCATAAACTTCTATCCAGCGTATTGTGTCAAGGATTGAAATTCAAAGTCGACGAGACAATTGGGTTATATAAATTCGGCTTTAGACATGGCAAATCCACCATCGACCAGATATACACACTACGCCAAATCATGGAAATGGCCAAAGAAAACCAAATCGATACATACCATCTATTTGTTGACTATAAGTCCGCTTTCGAAAGCCCCACACGTTTAAAGGCCTTTCAAGCTATGTCTGTTCAGACAAGGAGACGGCCTTTCATGTAAACTTTTTAACCATCCTTTTAGAAAAGGTTATACGAGACGCAAATGGAAATAGAACTGTCACACTATTCACAGCCAACGTTGACAATATCGACAAAATCGGGGCAAACACTGCGTGCAGTAATTTTCACCTTTGAAAAAGTCGGGAAGAATCAGCCAAAGTTGGTCTAGCAGTGTATGCATATAAAACCAAGTTGATGTTATCAATGCACGAAGACACCCATTGGAAGTTAAACACTGCAACTTTGAAATAGTCAACAATTGTATCTTCCTCGGCACCGCCATAAAAAAAAACAAACAACATCAGGTTTGAAATGAAAAAAAGAACAATATTAGCCTCAAGATCCTACTTTGGACTAAGTAAGCAGTTCAAAAGTAAGGCCATCTCCTGGCATACAAAAATCACTCTCTACAAGACACTTATACTACACATGCTTATTTATGGCTCTGAAGCATGGGTATTTCCGAAAGCAGATGAGGCAGTGCTTGGAGTTTTCAAGAGAAAGATTCCTCGGAAAATCTATGAATCAATCTGTCTAAAAGAAGAATACCACTCTCGTTTGAGCCGTGAGCTTTTTGCCCACATTGACTTGTGAGAAAAAATGAAGATTCTTCAGCTGGGAAGTCATTTGATGGATCTCGCAGAAGAGGAAGTGCAAAACTCTGTTGAAAAAATCAAGAGGAGGAAGACATCTCTAAACCTGGTATCAGAAATTGAAGAAGAAAAGCATAAGATCGAAGCGCCTGGAGCACAGTTCTAAGTTCGGCTAATGGGGCAAATGTTCTGTAATAGCAATCTAAGTAAGTTACTGATTAAGTAAGTAAGTAAGGGCCTGGTCAGAAGCGAGTTATAAATTTATAAAAGAATTGTCTACAACCCTTTAATAGTTTAGAAAACTGTTTACGCAAATACTTTTAAATGTTTTGTACATTTTAAGCAAAGTTTATTTATTACTATGTACTTTTGATTTACGACACTTTTAAAGAAAACAAACAGTGTCTGTATATATGTCTGCTTAATTTAAGCCAAAAACTTTTTTTCCTCAGTTAAGTAACAAATTCTTTGGTTGAATTACTAAATTTATTTCTCATTTTATTTAAAAAAATATTTTCCTAAAATAATTATTTTTCTCTTATGACAACTTATCCTTGTTTCTTGTGTTTTATTTATGCAAACGTCAGTCTTTGATCACACTTGTAGATTGTTTGAACATAAATTAAAATTTTAACTTTAAGAAACTACTAACGTTCACAGAATCAAACCAATTTTCTCTCCATATGAACATACTTAACTTGCAAGACCTTGCATAAATGGAAACGTAGATGTGTGTGTAAAATGCAAACATGTACATAAATATAATAACAAAAAATATATTATTCATTTTTTTCTTAGGCACTAATAAATGTTCATTTGTTCATGCAAATTGTTGTTCTTGTATCTGTCATTTAATTTTTATGTTTCTGATGACCACTTAAGTCAGTTTGTGTTGTAATTTTAGCACTCATGCCTGTAATTTTATTGTGTTCTTTTGATTCCTTGTTCACATTTAAGGTTATGATTTTGTTACTTGTCTGTCTATCTGTCAGTTCAACTACACTCACACAAAACGTACTCAAATGGGTTTGCTTGCAATTGTGCACTTTTATATAAAAGTAAAAAATAAATGAACATTCCACGTTAGTTCGTATCGCACACTAAATCATAAAAAGTCACAACTCAAATATATGAAAATAAGATAATTACATGTAAATACAATTAAATAACAGAAAAACATCTCACAAGCTGAAGAATATCATCTAATGGTTAACCATCTAATTAAATCAAGCCTACAGAATATAAAAGAAAATATTCTTGGGGTATTTGGTACAAGCTTAAAAGGTTTTATGAGTAAGATTTAAAACGAGTTTACGTAAATAATCGCGTTTTATGTAATAGTCTTGCTGGGTACCTTGCAGCATAACTATGTAAGTACTTACACTGATTTGAAGTTTAAATTCATAATTAGAAAGTTATTTACTTACTTAAATCGGGTCTACAAACTGTGGTTGGCCTTGCCCTGCCTAATAAATGTTTTTCAAGCTCTTCGGTTTTGTGCGTGCTCTCCTTAGTTTGTTAGACCAAAGTCTTTTGTTTCTTTATCCACTTGAACCTTCTACTGTAGTATGTGCCTGCGCTTTTCTTGGTAGTTGTCAAACAACGCCTTTTTGGCGAGAACATTTATTTCCGTTCAATTTACATGTCTCAGCAAACCCAATCACTGTATTTTGTTTGTCTGACTTTGTTTATGTCAAGCTCAAACAGCTCAATACAGTTAACTTTTGTGAACCCAGATCGGGTCATAGCTGTTTCGTTTGATCTTTTTTTTTCAAAAAGATACAGTAACGCGGAGCCGAGGTATATTAGCTCCCCTACGACATCGGCATTACAATTGCCCGGCCTTCAGAATGTAACTTTTTTGTCATCGCGAGGTTTGGTTGGCAGTCGCCAGCATTAATTTGGTCGTGCCTTTGTCCACAATTGAACCCATATTTGCCGACTCCTTCCTGATTCTGTAAATAACCACCAAATACCATTTGCTCAATTCTTGCAACGAAAGTAATAAAATGTGCATATGATGGAGGATCTGGCCCTTGGTATCCTCTGTGCCTTATTAACCTATGGTTTTGCCAATACCTTATTAGCACGTTTAAAAATTTGTACGATAAGCTGTACTCTGTCGAAGGCTTCTTGTCTTTGTGAATAGTACGACTTGTACGTCTTATTGACAAAGCGTACAAGCATGACATGTAAACTTTCAAACAGTTTTTTTGATATCTGTGTGTCTAAAGCGTCTTTGTAGTCAATAAGAAGATGGTATATCTATAGCTCTTTATGAATCTTTAATAGAATTGGGCGCGTGAAGATTTGGTCGATAGTTAATTGGTTTGGTCTGAAGCAAAACTGATGGGGTTGCATCAGTTTATCGAGTTTGAACTTCCATCTTTCGCCCAATATTTCTCACAGGATCTTTTTACTTTTTGATTAATGTGAGGTTTTTTCTTCTTTTTATTCTTCTACAGTTTTGGGGGTGTTCCCTCTGTACCTGCGGCATACTCCGGTCAAATACTGTTTGAGGAGGTGAACATTGAACTCCACCATTTATGAGTGGTTGAGAGTTGTATTTAGCCCGCTATTTTTCAACTGATAGAATGCTTAAGAAAGGCTTACTTTAAATCCTCAGCGCTCGCGTCGCGTCGTGTCGGTTACCAGGTTCCATTTTTCCTTTCTACATGAAGTTTTTCCAGTAGTCAAGTGTATTGTTAGGCATTTCACCCGCTGGTAAAATTCGCTGGCATCATTTCTGTTTCCATATACCTTAACCTATTCGCATTTTCACCTTTTTCAAACTCGTTTTGTTCTATTAAAATAGGCGGTTTTTCCACCTTCTTAAATTTTTATATCGCTCAAACACATTTCGAGTTTCTATGCGCGTATGTGCCATATTTGTAGCTTCTGTGACGACTTTTTAATCCTCGTTTTTGGCAAGCTGATTTCGGTTTACAATTTCTTTTTGGACAGCTTTTGCAATAAAGTTGTCTAAGTATATGTTGCCATTTACCCTGTGATAGCAGCGGGTGGAATATGCTCAAATGAAGATGCATTAAGGGAGTAGGCTTGAACCGTAAGTTTACAGCTTTTCTAGATACAGCTTTCTCTCTGTCTTCTTATGTACGTGCTTAGCGGTATTTATCCAAGTGCGTTCTTTTGTTGCTACAATGTATTGATTCCAATATTTGTTCGCAGTTCGGAATGTTTAACAAGTTGCATGCATGCTTTCCATGTATTATTTTTTTCTATATTTTTTATTACTGAATCTTCGCTTTTGGCGAACTAATAATGAGTGTTCAAATCTTAAAGCTAAATAATTAAAATTTATCCAGCAAACGCAATAAAAATACAAAACAAAAGGTTTGAAAATTAGCTTGAAATTGGCCTAAAATAGGGTCGAACTAATTTTAAAATTTTTTTATTTACACAAGGTTTAATATAGGGTTTTTAAGCTTGAATTCCTTTAAAAATAAAATTTTATTGAAATTTGTTTTATTAAGATTGTAAATGCTGTTAAAATCTTTTTGGAATACAGCCTTTAAACTTTGAAAACAATAAGTTTCCTAGTTTAATTATCATGTTTCAGAAAATAAGTACGGAAAATAACAATTCAATATTGGACGTACACGTATCAAATGCAATTCAACAAGGTAATTCAACAATTTATTAATTTTCTGGAAGTAAAAAATGTTACTCTTGGAACCTCAGCTTGTTTTTTGAGTAAACAGTCCTTAAGACCTTAAGTCCTTGTAAGGACATCTGTAAGACCGTATATGTGTTTTCACATTTATATACATTATGTAGATGCTTTAAATTCTGATTCATTGTTCATTTGCTGATTGCTTCACGTACTTTGGTAATACGTTGCGGTTAAGTCTGACTGAGTTTTCTTTATGCAGGTTGTTAAATCTTGCCAAAAATGTTGTTATTGTTATAAACTCTTCTAGCTTTGACCATAATCTGGTCAAAAACAAGGTAGAGAGCAGAGACAAAAATTCTTATAAATGTGTGCATATAAAGTGGACGTTAAGGACGAAAGCACATGCGTTTTGGTAAACACAAACAGAATCATATGTGTAATACATTGAAGTAAATAAAAATGCCAAAAAATTCTTGGCAACTTAAACACTTGGATAAGGGCTCCTTTTTCTTTTTGTGTTTTTGGAAATGATACATAAATTACACAAAGAAAGGAGAAAAACAAATTTTTACACTTTGAGATTAGGTTCTCCTCCACACGGAACACGTATGTTTACACATATTTTCACATTTCATTAATGTATATTTAACTTGTGACAAAAAAACGACCATGACAATGCTATATGAATTCAAATGAGGGAAACAAATTTCGAAATATCTCTTAAAAATTGACAATTGAGGTGTAACTTTGCGGTTTCGATAACTCATCCTAAATACCAAATACCAACAATTAGTAAAGGAATACAAAACACTTAATTAAATTTTGCGTAAGATTGTTACAGAACACAGTTAAGTTTATTATTTTTACATCTTTCTGTCACACTTAAGTTGTAATTTATAAAATTTGAGTAAAATATTTTTAAAGTTTAAACGTTTTTAAATATAAGAATATTAGAAACACGATTTGAGCCTTTTAAGGATTAAAACGTCTGGCAGAACTTGAACAAGCAGTTGTTTTGTTTAATGTTTAATGACAACATTCTTTGCTAAAGAAACAAATTCAGCATTAAAAATACTGTTATAAGTTAAAAGATTTTATATTAAATTTTCAACTTGATATTAATATGTATGTCTAAGTGCTTCTTACAGCTTTAATATTTTAAAAACTTTTCAACAACATAAATATTTAGTGCCTTTTTTTAAAGTAATTAAGATTTTTTTGTGAATAGAAAATCTTTTTAGATCTCTATAGGTATCTGCTTATTAGTATTTAAATTTGGAAGTGTATTTACATATATCACTCAAAAAACAATTGGCTTTTGCAAATCTTAGAAACGGATATCCTCAAACTCTGTTTTTAAGCGGCTGTATGACGCAATTTAATCCAAAATTTTTCTGAAGTACAAAACTGAGTTATATAGGTGTATACATATAAATGTGTTTTCGTCCTACATTTTTCACATATATTTTTTTGTAAAGAGTTTACAAATATTGTTTTTCGACATAAGTATATTTATGTGTAAATTTAAGATTTCCCTCCATGTTAGTCAAACTTTCATCTTTTAATTGTGAACCGGGTTTCCTATTAATTTTCTTTTTAAAATTGACTAAATTATTTTATGAAACTTCCTTTCAACGGCTTAAAATATTGTTTTTAGATAATATGGGCTTAATTTTTTTTAATTTAGAATGAAAAGAATTTAAAGTAAAAATCTTAAAAGCTTTTCTAATAAAAAATATTTTTTACAACAAAATAGCAGTATCAACAATATTTATTTATGACAGTTATTATACGAATTTATTTGAGACAAGTCAGTTTGTAAGTTTAAAAACAAAGAAATTCTTAATTCCATAGAAGAACTGTCATCCGAACAAAAGTTTGCAATATTTTCTAAAGTTTAAAAAATGCCAACAGGAATAAATGTTAAAGACGATTTTCAATGTCAAACAAACAAGGAGGGGAGTTTCATGTTTTTTCCTGGAAAATAATTTGGTATTTCTATAACTTGAAACAACTTTTTTCCTTACGTTAACCAATTTATTAACACAATTTATAACTAAAAATTAAAAATAAGTCTTGTTTTAGTTTTTTTATAACAAATTTTTATATAAACAGAAGAACTAAATGCTTCATGTTTGAAAATATAACTTTATTTACTGCCCAGTTTAAGTTTTTATTACTTTGCACTTTAAAATGCAAAATTACATAATTACATTACATTACATTTAGACTACTTAGCAAAGAATTGCATTTGTTAAGCTTTAGGTAATGTAACCAGGTATGAAAGCTTACAATAGGACATTTATAAGTTAATTTGATTTGAATGTAAATATATGAAGGACTAGCAGAAGATTTGTACTAAAGTAAAAGTCATTTAAGCTTTTCACTTATGAACAATGATATTAAACTTTTCCTTAACAACATCATTCATATATGTTTTATTAAATTCATTTTTGTAACAGCACGTTCACTCAGTTAAAAAGCTTTGGAAAACTTTTATCTAATAAAAATGTTTTATTATAACTGTTATATGTATATGTTAACCAAGAGCTTTTATCTTTTTGCTTTATACACATTAAGTATTTGATGAAATATGCAAGTCGCAGTTTCAGATGCTTTTAAGGATAAAAATGTGTTTACATTTTTATAGCAGGATAAATTCTAACAAACAGCTTTTATTAAAAAGCTTTGGCACAATGTTATTTAAAAGGATTTTTTAAAGGCAGCAAAAGTGTTAAATCATGTTTTGTAAATACACACATATGTAAGTAAACCTTAAAGCTGTTATGTAAGTGCATAGTTGCTAAAAATTGTAAATGTTGCGATGTCAAAATGTACTACATTGTATCTGTAAACATTGTTTAAAAAGTAAATAGATTTGTGTATACATGATGGTCTTTTTATGCTTCTAGGGACAAACATACTCAGAAACTATCTTACAGCTTCCATCAGCGTTGCCTGAAGCTTTGTGGGAAAAAAATTATTACTTTGCTTAAAAAAGCATATTTTGAGGAAAGAATATCATCACAGTTTTCGATAACGCGTATCAAACAGACTCGTACGATAACCACCTTGTTTGTAAGAGATATAATAGTTTTCGGTCTTTATTATAAACGCGTTGAAACGTTTTGGAATTTCAGATTAGTTTTGAGATTTATGATATGTAATAATTATAATTAGGGCAACCAAAATTAAGGCTTCGTTAGTCTTTACTTTCTGTTGCCGTTCTTTAACGTGCCGTTCAGTTGTTTTATTTTAGTAGTTACTTTTTCTGTTAAAACGTATCAAAATTTGTATGGTTTTAATGGCGGAAAAAACAGCTGATTCTTGTTGTTACTTAACAACGTTGCAAAAATTTTGTTTTTAACAGGTTGATCCGCAACGAAACGCAACGAAACGAAAAAACTAACTACTTACACACATTTTTTATTAACAAAAAACAATCAGCTGATTCATCACGGAACAGAAAGTAAAGACTAACTCAGGCTTTAAGCAAGGTCCTATTTTTTAGCGTCGCATAAATCTATAATGTTTTTATTTATCTGTCGCAGAACTCTAGCATATTTTTGCATTGATTTTTAGGTTATCCTTTTACTTATTTTGTATAAATGTGGATTTTTTCCATTTAAAACATATTTTTTGTAAGACCCGGTTTTAAAACATATTTTTGTTCACTTTCACCTTTTATAAGTTTTTGATTTTTGTAAAGTTATTTTGAAACCATTGCTAGAAATAGTTTTAAATACCGTTGAATAATTATTTGTTAGCATATTTTTGGTTTTCCCTTTTATTTTGCACCGGAATTTTGTTGGCAAAAACTTTTATTGCTTTGTAATGAGTTAAAATCCCATCTTAACACATTATTTAACATGGCGATGACATTGAAGGCAATTACTTACCACGCTCGCTTACTTTATTGGTATTAAAATAAACTTTTCCTAGGGACCTTAGTTACTCATTGTTGCATTTAAAGTTGTTTTCTTTGATGTTTTTGTTAAAACTGACTTAAAATATTGAGTTAGAATAAGTTAAGAATAGTGTTATCGATTTCGGTTAGCCGATTAACCGGTTTTGGGCTATATTTTCGGTTTTTAAGAAACCGGTTTTCTTCCTCCGGTTAACCTATTTTTTATATCTGTGGAAATGGTAAATTTTCCTTATTTAATTTTTGTGTTTACCGCACTGTTAACAGCTAGTGCAATAATTTCGTTGTGAATTATTGTTTGTGTGTTAAGTAAATGAAATTTGTAAGAAATTTGGAGGAAACAAGAAAAAAATAATATACATAAATATATTAGCTGTTTTTCTAAAAGTATGTAAAATATATAAAGTCAAATGGTGTTTTATCCATTTTCAAATTTGGTCCTCAGAAATTTTTTCTAGTCACTATTTTTAGTTTTTCTTACCCTAAATTACATAAAGTACAAATTTTGCGTAACAAATGCTATTTTTAAGTTATTTTTGTTGTTGTTAAATGGGTGGTTAACCGGTTAGCCGGTTTTTTGAAGTTCGGGTAACCGGAAAACCGGTTTTAAAAAAGTCGGTTTTTTGACAACACTAGTCAAGAAATTGTCAAACTGTAACTATCTGCTCTAATTTTAGAAAAGTAAAAACTCATTATCTAACAACTGCTAAACCTTTGCTTACTTAGTAAGTAAGAAGGTAACTAGTTATTTTTGCTTGAGTTATCCCAAAATTCACCACCCCACTTACAAACATGCTTACGATTAACAATCAAGTAATTAGTTACCGAGTGTTATCTAGAAAGTTTACCGAAAAAATTTTAAGTTGTGAAAAGAAATATGTGGTACAAAGTCTATGTGATAGTCCCACTTTTGCATATATGCTTACATTTACATTTACTTGTAACCTACGCAAGAATTAGAGCATTTGTGTAGTTTTAAGTTTCATTTGCAACAACTTCGCATCTATATGTGAGGTGACAATCTAGGTAAATGCCAGTATATTTTGTCTCAAATCGTTGAGACAATATATGGTTGTTAATAAGGATTGGTGAGCACGTGTCTTTGCGTAATGTAAAAGTAACGTGGGAAAAATTTTTTCATTTATTTTAATACCGAATAACTTTGCTAAGTTCTCTACTTGGGTTTCGTGATGCTACAGTTGTTTCGAAGTCTGTCCAGGGTCTCTGTGAGTACTGAGAAAATCGGTGGCGTCAGCAAATGTTGGCGTTTGCGTAAGACTGTTTCTAGGCATGCCTGCTGTGTAAAATAAGTACAGGATTGGCCCTACGGAAAATATGAAGCAAGCGGTCTGCGTACTCGTTCTGTGACTTGTACAAAAAAATAAATTGCAAACAAAGTTATTTGTCAGTTTAAAAAAGAACAGATCGCGTAATTTGTTTAGAGTTGTTAAACAAGTTAAGAGGAAAAATAAAAAACGGGGTCTTACATAAAAACATACATTTCTTTTTACATACGCACATACATATGTATATGCAGACGTACGCACATACATAAGAAGTAGTTGTAACAGGATCTTAAACAACAAAGGTTTAAATCAATCCTTTTCGCCGTAATGATATTATCCAGACGAAAATAAATAATTTTTGCTTTGGAAGTTATTAACAAAAATTATTGCACAGGGATAATTATACGAATGTAATCCAAAGAACCAAACTTAAATAAAAAATTATTTTATTTCTCAAAAAAACTCCTTGAATTTCGCTTAAAAGACTTTTTAAAAAATTTAATGAGGTTTCCTCGCACTGCATACTAATGAAATTTTAATGTAAACAAAAGATTAGACAATAAATACATAATTATAACTTATATATCCTCCTGAGAGAATGCGTAAAACATTTTTTTAAATTTTACATAAGTTCTTTCAAAACTGAGAAAGACTTTTTCCTTTTAGCGCGCAAATTACAATTTTTATTATTAATAGATGGGTGAAGTTGACTTCAAAGGTGTTCATTTAAAAACAAAAATTATTTTTGGTGGCCACATTAATATTACAATATAGTAAATTAAAGCTTTTGTAGATGGGGGAATTTGTTTGTTAATTACAAAATTAGATGCTTTGGGTGTATCTATTCTACACAATTAGAACTATTAAATTAAATATACAATATTCATATTAATGAAAAACTTCAAAAAAAATTTGGGTGGAATTTTAAGCGTAATGTTGGTAATGTACTTAATTATAACGTGATTGCAACAACAAGTTTATAGCACATTGTATTGCAGACTCATTTGCCTTAAACCAAAGAACAGGTATGTATATGTTAGTAAACGATTTCCGATTTTACGATCAACTATTTTGATTTCGATGTTTAAAGTTGATTAATCGAAGCTTATAATCGGGTTTATTTCAAAGACGATTTTTATTTTGATGTTATAATAAAAAGGGGAAGATATCCTACAAATTTACTTTCAAATAAATAAATAAAATTTTTTCCAAAGTAAAAAAGGTATTAAAAGTACACCTATTTAATATTGACAAATAATGAAGGCCATAAATAGGTACTATGAAATAGCTCCCAAATGAAATAACTCTCAACGAAAAAAATAAATAACTTTGAATTTTTTTCCATAAGCATTTCATTTGTGGATGGTGTTTTTTGTCAAAAATTTTAAATTAACCAGGCAGGTACTTAAAATAACCAGAGCTTAAAGTTCGGTGCCTGGCTTAAGGCTTTAGAGAAGCCGGTGATTCGCATCCACTAAAGTTTATTTTTCCTGCGCCCGGCAAAAGGTAAGACAAAGTCGTTTGAAAAGGAAGGACACTGTTACCCTCAGAGCCCTAATGGCAAACTTCTTTAAGGCTTAAATGTATAAGGTTAATCGCATCACAATCTTCTTGAGACCATTCTGAGAAGAAATAATGGACTTTCTGTCCATAGTAATCATAGCCTTGCCCTCATTACAACCATTTGGTATTCCCCCTTTGTATGATAAATATATATTTTCGGCTGCTATTTGTAAGCAAAGATAAAGTAAAAGAATAAATTTAAATTAAAATGGAATCAATTATACCACAAACATAATTAATACGGTCCCTTTAACAATAAAGACATTTACTTAAGCGGGAATAAATTTTATTGTAAAACAACGAAAAATTTTCAAGTGGTTTACCACATCTATTTTTCATTGGTGGCGGTTTTCTAAGTTGTTTGCCTTAATGAACATATGTTTGCCTTTGTTTAGTTCTTAAAACAAATAAAATTTGAATTTAATAAAGTGTTTTTCTTTTCGAATTATTTTCATTTTAAACGAGCGAATGAATATAAACTTAAATGTAATTTTTAATGAATTAAATCGTATAAATTTAGCTTAATGTATCTGAGTATGTATGCGTGTGCATTATTTAGTCAAGCGTTTAATGAAGATTTTGTTGTTGTTATTGCTAGTGTTTAATCTAATAGCATTTTATCAAAGCGTTTGGCATCAATGCAGTCTCAGCATTAACAAAATCATCAACCGAAACAAAACAAAAATTACATAAAGATACTATTAAGTTTGTATGTATGTATATGTATACGAATAGTACATAAATTCATAAATATATATGAATGTTTGTGTGTTGTATATGTGTTAGTTAAGAAAAACAAAAACAAGAAGAATTATCAAGAATAGTAAAATCTGCTTTGTTAGATTTTAAGTATTTTTGTTATGACATCACTATTCATGGATCCGTAAAAGTATGAGTTGTTGTTGTGTGGTTTCGTGTGTTTATATTAGGGATTCAGGCCATGAAATGTCATCTTTAGACTTAGGAGATAAAGAAAGTATTAACACAATTCATACACAATTAGAGAAATAAGTAATTTTCTGCTTGGCTGCGGTAATAAAGTCTATGGCAAAATATTTACATCCAAAAACATATAATTTATAATTTTGTTTTGCTTTTGTTTGTTTTTGCTTTTTAACAACGCAGACAGACACCACATCTCTTATTAGAAATCCCCAATAAAACAAACGCACTATAGAAATGCTAATAGGCCAAATTTTTTTAATGTATGAGAGTGAAGTAAATAATATCAAAATTAGTTGTAGTTGATGGGGCTGGAAATTGGTATAAGAAGCTACATAAAACATGAAATCACACAACTAAAGCTAAAAGTATATTTATTTGTTATATTCGGCAGTTTAAATAAAATATATTTAATTCTGCGAAGAGGAAAATGTACGTTCGTATAACAAATACTGCCATAAATCCACCAAAGACATCCGCCCATTCGATTTGTTTGTTAGTTTGTATTCTTGTAGCTGTATTATTGTTAATGTGTGTGTGCTTTTTTCTAATTTTATTTTTATTTTGTTTTTAAATCGTTCATTTGCCACTACTATGAAAAAAAAGCGATCAAATGAGGATTTTTCTATTTTGTACGCATCATAATGGCTTTATCAATTGGGGTGAAAATAAAATAAAAAAACACACAAAAATACAAAATTAAATTATTACCAAATATACAAGGCAGCTTAAACAATTCCAATGTTTTAAGGCTCTGAAAAGCTCAACATTAATTTCTTACAAAAAAGAGAATCATGACGATACATTTAAAATTTCGAAATAAAAAATATATTTTCTTTTATTTAAGAACTAAGAAAAATTGTTTTTAAATTTCATATATAGAATGCGTAAGCTTTAACTTTTTTGGTTATAACTATGGCCTGCTTTCAATTAAATTCTTAAAGAGAATGTTAGAAGCAAGCAAGCGTACGCAGATGATGTAGCGGTCATTGTTACCGGAAGGTATTTGAATACGATCAGTTCTGAATAGAGAAGGCTGTACTGGCAAAGATTGGACAGTGAGCAAAAAAAGTGGGGCTGAGTGTTAACTGTGAGAAGACGGTATTTTACCAGGAAGACAAAGATTGGTCCATGCACGATTGTATAATACCAATTTTGTACTAAAGGAACACACAAGGGGTTCAGGAGTGATTGGCTGGTTGGTTTCCGTGGTAGTTCGCTGCACGAAAACTGTCAAGTAGAGTCTAAATGACCCCTTTTTTACAACACCACACCACTCGATAGGTGATAGGTTCCCTTAAACAATGGTCCAAGGGAAAATGGAGTACTAGACCCACCCTGTCGCGTTGATGTATCTCAATAGGTCTTTTAGCCCAATGGCAGATAAATTCCCTAGCTTATCCAGTACATGATCACCCAGGAATTTGTGCCTCTTCACAGCCAGAGCCGAGCATTCGGAGAGAAGATGAAAAATTGATTCCTCCTTTTTTATTCTTGCAGCTGCGACAGTGATCGTTGAACGTGAGGCGGAGTCAATCTGCATGCCTTCCCAGCATCCAGTGACCCGTTAGCACGGCCAGCAACTTCGAAATTCTCACGCGATGCCGGTTCATTCGTTGCGTAGTACGTCCGACACCGAAATAGGGCAACGTTTGCCTGGCGCCCCTCCCCGTGCCCAACCCCGCCGCCTATCATCAGCAGAAAGAATCAAAAGATGCAACGAAACTGCGACTGTACTCACATTGGAGACATTCAGAGCAGATTCTTTCTTAGCTAGCTCATCTGCCCGTTCATTACCAAAGTAGCCCCTATGCGCACGGAGCCAAACCAGAGTAGTGTCAGAGTGATGCTCTGCCTTAGCTTAGGCAATTCTTTTCTACACGGACTAACCAATAGTGACGTGGTAGTGTATGCTCTGAGTGACAGAAGCGCCGCCCCACTGTCGACAAAAATACCAATATTCCCGCTGATATTTCGGTCCTGTAGTAGTTTGCAAGCCTCCCGAATGGCAAATATTTTGGCCTGAAATACACTACATTCATTTAGAAGGCGAAAGGAAGCATTTACGCCCAGCTCTTCTGAAAAGTCGCCGAATCCAACTCCGCAGTCCAGCTTAGAGCCGTCCGTAAGGATCCAAATGTCATAAGCTTACACAAGTTTACCTCACACCATTCAGCCCAGGAGGGAATTAGAACTTCAAAAACCCCATCAAAGTCCTTGTAGGAAGTAATATAGTCAAGAGGTTGGTCCACTAATCAGACAAACAATTTATTTTGATGCCGCTTGGTATCATTGAAAGTTATTTGAAACGTAGAACATAACAGTGACCAGCAAGATAAAAGGGGGTTCGTAACTGCGGGCTTCTGCCGAGAACTGCTGATACCCAGTCCTATAAACTATCCGATGACTGCAATGTATTTCTGGCAGAGATTCTCGCAGCCAAGCTGTCAGCTGTTCTGGCCTTTCCATCTTAAGCTGAGAATTTTAAGGTGAACTTTTTTATTCATAGTCAGGTGACAATCAAGGCAATTTTCACATATCTTATCTGATCCTCAGTTAAAAGAAATCCACGGTGTGCCCTGAGACAAGTGCACATCTGCTGGGTACAGTGGCGTAAAAGCCTGCAGGAAAACGATATGACAGACGAGCCGGTTAAGCAAGGATTCCACTTGCTTGTGGAGAGAGCAACTGACGTTGGCGCTTTACTTCAGTTCTACCGAAAGGGTATAAGCTCTGCAGAGAGGTCGATGTCGCGGAAGTGTAGATAATAACTACTTCGTGTAGAGCGTCCATTGTAATGTGGTAATCTTATGAACTGGAAGAGATGAGGTCTCTTTTGTCTTTGGAAAGAAGGGGCAGTTATAGGCTACTAGTAGGAATGATGAAAAATCATTGCTGGACAGACAAAGGAGCGGAGTGGCTGATCAACGATGATTGCAGATTTCACAGTGTATTTAGGGATAAGGAGACTGCTGAGCATATTTTGTGTCGCTGTCTAGCGCTTGCGCTCTTCAGAGCCAGTTTTTTTAAAATAAATTTCAAAACCTACAGGAAATATCTGGTGTTAGTAAAACAAGACTGCGTGCATTTGCCAAGAGAGTGTGGACTGGTAATTGTTTTTTTCTTATTTGGTAACATAAGGGCCTAAAGATGGGTACTCCAGATAGTTAAGTCTACTTGGGGCAACCAGTTCAGTAATTTTCTGATTTTATCAAAAACATATAGGTAGTGTTTGAACCTATGATAAAAAAATATATTATTTGTCAAAAGTGAATTTGTAATCTAAACATTTAAAAACAAAATAAAAAAATTTTTTAATTTCTAAACACCAAAAGATTTTCGTCTCATCTACATTCTACACTAATTGCCTATCTAAGACGAATTTTTAAGAAGCCGAGATTAGCACTGCTGCTGGGACTGCAGAAAACCATAAAATAATTACCATTTATACCCACCACTAATGGGCCTTTATTGACTTCGTATTTAAATATAAATTAAGTGGATTTTTTTTTTGAAATATAAATAAGATGTGTGTTCCCTAGAAAAATGTGGCAACAATACGTAGTAGCAGAGCATAATTCGAAGTTTCGTCTGTAAAACAGCTGTAAAAGCAAAACAAACAATGGATGATGCGATAAATATATATTTTTTTGGTCTGACGAAAAATTTCTAAAATCATGAGTATAATATGGTTTTATACGGGAATATTTTACACCTGACTTGTCAAACTGTTCACTGAAAAATTGATACATGTGGTGTGAACGTGTTGAAACATTGCCTGTGTGAATTACATATCGAGAGCTAATATTCAAAGTATGCTAACTCAACTTTTGCGAAAAATGACTTTTCGATGGCAGATGGCTCCTCTGTAAAATACCCATCTGTGGAAAAATTTCAAAGCAAAAAAAAATTATTATTGTTTTATAACAAAAAAAAAAAGAAAATCAAAACAGCGAATAGCGAATATTGGTTTGTTGGATTCTTAAAAAGCTTGAACGTTTTGGTTTGCTTATATGTAGTAATTCTCATTTTGTTTAATGAGGCTATTATATAAAGACAAAAAATATTCATGAGTTTTTTTAAAAATTTGAGTTGAAGTCTACTGATGATTTGGTGTAAGAACCAATGAAATGCATATAGACAAACTTAACCAACAACAAACCCTTTAAATATTTTTTTATTATGCTATCTCAAAGTACATTTTTTTTGTGAAAATAAAAGCCAACTTTCATTGTAAATTTTCAAAATTTAAAAAAAACGTATATTGTAGACGATTTTGTTTTGGCTTTAGGTCATGAATATTTCTTGTCAAATAAAACTCAGTGCTTAAGTTTTGTGTTTTGAAAGAAAATATATTTTTATATACCGATATTTCGATCTACTTCGCAGATGATCTTCAGGGTAACAATCTATATTTTTCTATATCACGTCACGTAAAGTCAATTCTTATCAAAACACAAAACTTAAGCACTGAGTTTTATTTGACAAGAAATATTCATGACCTAAAGCCAAAACAAAATAGTCTACAAAATAAAAAGAAATAACAGGTCAACGATAAAATATTTAACAAAAACGTATAATTTTTTATAAATCGACATCATATCATGTTGCATTTGGCGTGCTGTACACGAATCTGGTAAAAAATGTAATATCCAATGGCTACTTTTTCAGACATGGTCACTTTTAAAATATTAGTACATAGAGTTTGAAGAAAACAATTGCTAGCATATGTATATGTAACTTTTAAACTATTTATCGGATTGAAACATAACTTATGGGGCGATTATAGCCAACGATATAAGCTTTCAAAATACTCAATTTGAATAGATCTGGTAACAATATAGCGTAAGTTAGAGAGTGACAAGTTTAAGCAACTCGAGATGGAAAAGACTTTCAGAGCTTTTAATTTTCAAAATATGAAACGATTCCTAATTTTTTTTAATTTATGCAATTAATATAAAAAGTATAAATAAAACATTTAAAAATGGTTAATTAATAAACATTTTGCAAAAAAAATTATTTTTATTTTCCGTCAAAATATGCTAACTCTAAAATATGCTATCTCCAAAAAATACGCAAACGAGTCCAAAATATGAAATTTTTTGCAAAGGTGTAAACTGTTACAAATATATAAAACATCTTCTAGAAGGTAGACTGTTTATTTTAACAATAGTAAGCGAAATAACTAGATTTTTCGCTTTCCTGAAAAGTTAGTTTTTGAGTTGGCATTTATTGAATATAGGTTCTCGATATGTAAAAGTCAGATGAAAAATTTTCAATTAGTGGGCACTCTATTTTCATCTGACAATGCTGTTTATTTTGGTTTGGAGGTTATGTCAGACATAACTATATATGTACGTGTGAAAACAATAATTATAAACCGTGTGTGAAATGGATATTTTGACAGACGTATACAATTGCATATGGATTGCAAAAGTGACAAGTATTTTAAATATAAAACCCATGTAAAATTACTTTTAATGGTTATTTAAATATAAAAGGTTGGCCAATTAACATGTTATGAAGTGTTTCAACATAATAAAGCAATTTTGTGTTTAGCATTATCTAAATCCAACACAGAGAGTAAGGCTGAATTGCAAAACGCAGTTTGCTTTGCAGCACAAAATTTCAAGTTTTTCCTGAAAGCAAAGAGAGGTTTTTGATAACATCTTCTACTTCCAAATGAGTGCTAACAACTATATAAATATCCTGGAAGCAAAAAACGTATTCAAAATTGTAAGGAGTGTGTAAGAGAAAAAGTTGAAAATTTGTAATGCAAAGCAAACTGCGTTTTGGAATTCAGCCTAAGTGTTAATTGAACTCTAGCGAGACCACGATCTATCTTTAATTTTTTTTCGAATGATGTCAATTTAACACCTGAAATATTATAAGTGTATGTATTTCTTTTTTATATAACATAATTTGCCTGGAATGTTTTTTAAGGGAGACAATTTATTTTTGACCTTAATAAATTTAAAATCTTCAATACATATATTTTCTTGTATTCTCACCCGAATTTGCATTCAATATTTATTCCCTTTTATCACCAACTTACCTGAAAAGAAAAAAAATTTAAAAATTTGAGGTTAAAAAAAATATAAGAACAATTTAGATAAAAAAATTGTATTTATGTAGGAATATTAATTTACTTTTAGTAATAAATAATCTTGAAATGCATGATAGCAACAACTTTAATAAATGTTGGCGATAAATAAGGGGGCGAAATCAAAAGCACACACTCTGATAGCGGTAAATGGCAGCACAAAGAAAAATTATTCTTAAAAAAAACTGCGAATTTTGCGATATAAGCGATATAGATTATTTAAAGATTATAATATTGATTTATACGCTGTTAAGAGGTTTAACAATGGAATTGATTATAACCACTTTTACTAACATACACAATTTCTTTTATATAAAATGTTTTAATGGTTTTTATATTTTATATTTGACGATTTTTTATTTCGAAAGTAGTTTTAAAATAAATATGAAAATCATTAGCAACAGAGAAGTATTCGGTCGCTCTTTCTTTTTACTAAATAAAAAATTTAAGCATAGAATTTAATTTAAAAACTACAGTTTCAAGGTTGGGTTAGTCAATAGAATAATAAAGTTCAAAAATTTTCCCATGAATATAAAGCATGTCTTTTCTAAAAAAATTTATGAATATCATCAAAAAAGGGGAAGAATGCCCGGTATTCATCCCACTATCAGTTACAAATCATTTTTATTGAATCATTAAAGGCCTGAAGACTCCTGCTGCTGAAGCAGATGGGATGTAGCCCAAAGATGAAAAGTACTGGTATTTTTTTGTATTTTCACTAAAAAGGTTTCCATTTCTTACCCGACAAGTATTAGTTGTTTTTTATACCCTTCACATAAGTGATATGCGTATATATCAGTTTGTCATTCCGTTTGTAATATTTTTAATATCCATCTGCGACCCCATAAAGTATATATTTTTGTTGGTTCTTAAAGAAAGGGAAGTCGATTTATCGATTACCGTCTGTCCATATGGTTAAAATCAACTTCTTGAAGCCCCCCGATGTTGTATAGAACCGTAAGTAGTATCAAACTGATCGAGATATAAGCCAGTAACCACGACTATTTCTGTTATTCCTTTAAATTTATACATAAAACCACTGCAGCTACTACAGAGTTGCCCCTACACGGGTGAACTCTTTAGCCCCTTTTCCCAGCCACTAACAGGCTACCGTGCAAAGTTTGAAAAAATTAGTATAGAAAACCCTACAACAAACCCGAAGTCGCCCTTAGAAGAATAAAATGTATTACAGACCCCTATTAGTTTTCGCTTTCAAATATATCCCTACAATATACCAATATACCAAAAAAAGATGAAAAAAATGCCCATAGCTTCCATAGCGGTCTTACTTGTTATGCACTTCACATAAGAGATAAGGGTATATAATAGTTTGTCATTCCGTTTATATATTATGGATCCTTATAGATTAGGAAGTCGATATAGCCATGCTCGTCTGTACGTCTGTTGAAATCAAGTTTCCGAAGTCAGCTAAAGCACTGCAGACAAGATATTGGTGTTAAACTATCAGAAACATACCTGAGATGATTGCTAACTAAAATGATTAAGATCGGTATATCACGGATCTAGATATAGGCAAATTACTGCGATTGCCTTAGCTTTCATAGAACAAAGTCACAAACTCTATATAAAATATGTAACAAATGAAAACTGGCAACGCTGTTAAACATGTATTATGGATGTTCATAAAAGACCATAGTAACCCAAAAAAATCTGATCCAATAATTGGTTTTCGCATGTCAACAACAATAAAATCCCACTTGAATTGTCGCTTTAGTCCAAAATCGAGAGTGAGCGTCTTTGTACCAAAAATTTTGATTAATGTGCTGTTTGCTGCGTACAAAACGAGCATACTGGTTGCTGCCTCTCTTGCAATGCTGAAACCGGAATAACTGATACATCTGCTCCCGAGTCGATTAAAAATTTGGCGACATATATTTTGTTTGCTCCAATCCGTCGCCGAAGATGGAGCACCCATTAGTTTTCATGAGTAGATTTGGTAAAATTGCATGGGATGACCCATTTCTTTTCGTTAGTCCCAAATTTGAAATGGTACCAACATTACGGCTTTTCTTTCTTTTTCGCTGACTACGAACGATTGCGGTAACGTGTTGACTTACTCTTGCTTCTGGACCTGCTAAAAACTTCTATCTTACCGCAGAGACTTTCTAACTGGCGTTCAATATTATCCGGTCTGCTCCCACGGCACTCTGCTGGTGACAAAACTGCATTAATTTCTGTGTCTAAACTATCACAAATTCTATCTGCCATGGCGACGAGCTTCTCTAACCGGTCCCCACTCACAGATAAAATGGCCTTCATGTGCGACGGCAGTCGTTGCATCCAAAGCTGTTTTAAAATATCATCTGACACCTTATCTTGAGCTAAACAACGCATCTGGCTAAACAAGTCTGACGATTTCCTATTCGCCAACTCCTCCTCAGAAAACGCACAGATAAGTTTATCCTTCAAAGCGTCATACTTGCTGGAAACTGGCGGGTTGATAATAATACCCTGAACTTTTTCGAGGATGTTGCTCTCTATCGTTGCCACAATCGCGTGAAATTTTGTTTCGTCTTGAGTTACACCAGCTACTACAAACTGAGACTCCACTTGCTGAAACCACAGCAACGGATCCGCACACCAAAACGGTGGTGCTTTCACAAAGACTCTTGAAATTTCCCTTTGAGGGACAATTGATTGTAGAGATGAAAACTCTCCCTCTGAAGTTGACATCCTTTGCAGGTACTTTACGTTTCAAATGCGGGGTCACCAATTGTTACTGATTGCAATACAATCAAACCGAAGAGTATTAAAATTTTCTATTAAAATCTTTGTAATATTTTATTTTTCAATATCCTCAAAACAATCACAATAAAGAACTTAAAATTGTATTTTTACATCTATACTACAAAAGCAATGAAATAATGTTTATTTAAAAATGTTCAAATTCATATTTTATTAAGTGATTCTCAGCAAAGTTGATTGCACGGTCTCTACATGTGTATGTTTATATGTTTAAATAAACACACTACATATAAATTGGCGTGTGACGAAATCAGCAAGCATATGAATGTATGTACTTATGTACTTATTATGATTTCTTTTATTTATTATTAGTACTATTAGTAATCCTGCTTTAATATGTATTATTAGAGGTGGGTCTTATAATATAATTTTTTAACGTTACAGACATCTTCTTAAGCGCATATTACCCCTATTGGTTAATCGATGTGTTATAAATATAATTTTTTCTAGTTCTTATAAATTTTTAAAGGATTAATAAGTCTTAATAAGTTTTTATGAAAGTCTCTTAAATATGACAAATTTAGTAAGAAAAGCCATCGGTTTAAAAATAATATATACAGATTGCTTAAGGGAATCCATTAATATTTAGTTACGAGAAAGTTCATAGTTCCTAGTGATTAAAGCATTACTTTTTGGCATCAAGTCTCAAGGCCAACAATTCAAAATGAAAAAGTTGACTATCTTCTTTGTTTACGATTTTCTTTCTTCTTGTAATAAAATTGAAAACAAAATACCTTAAAAACTTTTAAAGATCAAAATTAAATTAAGGCTTTAAGCCAAAGTTTTATTTCATCAGTTTACCTTTATAAAGTTAATATGAATCTATTTAATTAAAAGTCTCTAAGGTTGTCTAAGTAGAAAATATTTTCTGACCACCCCCAGCATGTTTAGTTAAAATTATCTAAAGAATAAATTCTACAAAGAATTAGCCTAAAGCAATATGAAAGCATTTTATCTCTTTCTCTTAAAAGAAAACTTTAAACAGTTGATGTAAGATAGCAAAATGTAAGGTGAAAAAATTATGTACTATCTACATATTAAAAAAATATTTTATTATCAAAATTTTCTTGCATATACATATGTTTATATATAAATAGTACTGAAAATATAAGTGATTAAAATGCTAGCACCACAAGCACCATTTATATATTCATATTCTTTGGTATAATACTAATAATGAACAAGTAAGAGCGCTATATTCGGTTGTGCCAAATCTTATGTATATACCCTTCACATTGGCGTTTTAGTATACCCAGTCATCTTTTCTAGCCGAGTTATTTTGTACTGCAAATAATATAATAAAAATACCTTGTGCTAGTTTTAAAGGCCATAGAAATCCTAATTTTTGAAATAGAAAATTTTACAAAATATTAACGTTCGTATGAATAATAGAAATATATGTAGAAGGTTTGAGGTCAAGAGTTTTAAAAGTTTTCGACATTATTCGTGTTAAAAGTTTAATAAAAGTTGTTAATTTTTATGCGATGTTCTAGGCCCCCTGCTCCTCACCCACTTTTTTCTAAAATGTATGAATTATTGCATTATTACTTTTGTAGAACATTCGAAGTCGATAGCAGTTATAGTTTCCCAGATGTAGCGTATCAAAAATTTCATAAAAATGGTTAATTTGGTGCTACCCCTTCCCCTACCCAAAAAATTTTTGTTCCATAGTGTAGGTCTTATTGTCCAATCACTTTTAGTAGAATATTTCAATGTCGATAGATGTTTTAGTTTCCCTGATATAGCGTATCGCACCAACAAAATTTTTTTCCAAAGTGTAGGCCTGACTGTCCAACTATCAAGTGCCAAGTTTTGTGGCAAGAATGACTTTATTTACTGAGATATATAGGAATATATGCACGGATTTTGTCATTAAAAATGGTTTTTTTTTGGGTTTTCACTTATATCTCGGTCAATAGTGAACCGACTTTGCTGATTTTAAATAGAGATTGTCTCCAGGATATTTCTAATAGTTTGACACTAATAACTGGACAGTTGAGCATGGCTACATCGGCTTCCCTATCTATAAGGATCCAGAATATATATACTTCATTGGGCCGCAAATGGATAATTAAGAAATTACAAACAGAATGACAAACTGATATATACCCTTATCACTATGTAAATGCATGATAGCAACAACTTTAATAAATGTTGGCGATAAATAAGGGGGCGAAATCAAAAGCACACACTCTGATAGCGGTAAATGGCAGCACAAAGAAAAATTATTCTTAAAAAAAACTGCTAACACACTTATTATAAAACCAAAACGGGTTTTAGCTAATAATTTAATTGAAAAAACTCGTACTTAAAATTTTTAAGTAAGACCCGAACTTAGATGTTCTTAAATGAAGCCTGTTTGGACAGCTTGAATTAATCCAGAAGAAAAAACATGCTGTTCTAATATATTATTTTACATATAAAAACAAAGTGTCTCGATAGAATAGAGGTTGCACGCTTGTGCTGCAGTGCGGAAAGTCACTGGCTCTAATCTCAACTAAGGTAAGTACAAAAATTTAATTTTCAAATCATAAATTTTAAGTGTCTTAAAAAAAATATAAAACTCTTCTTTTTTAATAAAGCTCCATAAATTAAAAAAAATATATTTCACTTTTGGATTAATCATCAAGTACGGTTTAAAATTTAAATCAATCCCTTTTTGGCTTAAATGTGGCTTAAAGTAACAAATTCGTACTAGAAAAGCCATACTTGGCTTAAGAAAACCCGTACTTACTGTACTTTTAAGACCGCTACGGCTTAATTTAAGTTAAATTTACTTAGTTAATTTTTTGTGTGCAGCCGTTAGGATAAGAATCGAAAACATTTGAAAAAAATTAAAATTTTATTCACTGAATTAATTGAAACATAACAAAAACTGTTTTAATATTTTTATAAATGGAGAATTTTTATATATGGAATATATTTTTTATTGAAAATACAAAGGTTTTTTCCAGATATGGGTTTATCTTCTATGTTTAATGTCTTGGAAAACCCTGATACGTGGTTTAAAATATAACTGCAAGGCTAAGACTAATGAAGCTATAACGCTCGTTTTGTCAATCATGTAAAAAAAATAATAAACAATAAACGAAACGTTAAGAGCACCTCATGTCGTGCAATGGTATTTCATTATTTACGTATGTTAGTGTATGCAATTAAAAACGAGAAAATCAATGATTTTATTATTCTCCTGTAGGTAAAAATGCAATACAAAGTGTATTTAGATAAAAAAATATCGGCGGTCAACTATGATCAATAGTATATGCAAACAAATTTGACATATGCTTCAAAGCTTCCATCGGTTTTTCGATCAATAACATGTCAGCATACGCAGGAAATTTTTTTTACCACTAATAATATAATGCTTACACGATATGTTAAAAATGTCAACATACAAGCTGGAAACACATCCAAATCCGCTCGCTCGAAGCATCCTGCAAGATAGTGGGCACACTCGCCTAAAAAGAAGGGATACTATTGCTCTTAGATGAAACTTTTAAAATTCGTTATCCTTATTGTGAGAACTTAAATTTAAGTCTGGTACTGACTGGACTAGTATTAATTACTTAGTTTTAAGATTTGAATACTTATTGTTAGTTCGCTTAAGCGAAGATTCAATAATAAAATATATGAGAAAGCATTGTTAACAAGGTGTTAGCAAATAATGTTAAACATATGTACGTATGCATAAAAAATTTTGGGCATAGATACGCTGATCCAACAACGTCTAAACTAAACTTTAAGTAAATGCTTAGCTTAGGAATGTGCCATTTTTTACGAATTATGTGCGAGTATTTATTAAATAATAAAATTTTACCATTCCAATTCGTTCGCATTTTTTTAAAACGAAAACAAAAACAAATTAAAATCTAAAACTTATGTATTTCTATTAAATGTTACATTCTTTATTAATCATTTACAAGATGTACAAACGAATTTATATAGTACGTGAATATAAAATGCGGCAAAATGCGGAAAAAATAAAAATGTCAGTACTTTAGCCTTTTTCTTTTTCAAAAGTTGCTTTAAAATATTAAAATTTGATTAAAATATTTTTAACAATTGTAGCTGTTTTTAGTGAGTTGAATTAAAAACATATCTTTTTTTAAGAGCAAATGTTTCTATACTTTTCTTTGAACTGGAAACCCTCAAAACAATATTAAGAATTAATAGCTGAGTAGAAGCGTGAGTAAAGGATGTATGTAAGTAACTGCGTAAAATAAAATATACAAAGAAAAAAAGAAACTAAAACAAAAGACGTTAAAAGAAACATTAACAATTCTAAGTCCTTTTATATGCTTCGGCTGTTTGTGTCAAAAGCAAATTTTCGAATTTATCAAATATTCTTTTTTAAAAATACAAAATATTTTTATATACTAAACCCATTACTTACATTACATAAAGTATCAAAAATTGAAGGATGTATATAGGACTAAAGCCAAATATCAAAAAACATATCGGAAAATCTAACAAACAAAGCTGTATTTTTGTACATTAACAGTACCGCGCAATGAAATATTGGGAAATCTTGAAAACACATCTTGTAAAAAGGACTTTGAAGTCGGCTGTGGTTTCTTGCTGTCTGGAAACACTATGGACCTAAGAGATCTATGTAAGAAGCTTTTTGAGCAAACATTTACGGCAATTGTGACCTTACTTAGACATATTTTAATTTGTTGCTTTCAAATGTTTCACCCCTTCCCGAATATATTTTTTTAAACCCAAAAGATATGACAAATAGAGTTTTTAATTCAAGTGATCCAATAAGCGTGGAAGATATTTTCTTTATAAGGCGAAATAGAAATAATTACTAATTCGTTTACAGGCAAATTATTCAACATCAGTAAATCTGTGACCATGATATATATATTTTTCGATCTCCAAAAGAGAGCATATGACCGCTGGCCCGACCATGACATTAAAATCACCCTAGGAGATTTTAGCGCAAAAATCGGAATGGAAAATATCTTTGATCGAAAAATTCAGTCGCCACGAGCAACCAGCCGATAACAGACTTAGCCGCGGTAAAAATTATGGTAGCAAACAGCATCACCTTGGGCCATTTCGATATATGTACAGCCACATGGCTGTCACCAGATCAAGCAACGTGAAACCATAATGATCGTGTTGTGATAGGCTGTGGTACTTACCCTGTGTGTAAGACATACTATCAATCCAAAACGTGGGCTATGATTCGTTACCTTGTGGCATCATGATGCTTTGCTTTCTGGTATTCCTTTTGTGTTTGAAGTCTTTTAAGGGGCAAATTTTTCAAAAAATCTATGGAACAAACTGCGTTGATGAAGAGTTCCATCTTCTTATGAACCGCAAGTTGTTTTGGTTTTTTTCGACATTTTTATATTTAAGCGTATTAAGATTCAACGTTAACGTTGCCTAGGTTATGTTTGCAGATGGAACAAAAATATTTAACCTAGGGAAGTAATTTAAATACAAACCTGGCGACGGATCATACAGGGGGAGAAAACTAAAAATTTCGATGAAAGGATCGGGTGAAGGAAGACATTTCGAAACTTAGTGTCAGAATTCGGACATGAAGCGAAAAGATCGGAAATCTGCTCTACGTTCGGCTAAAGAAACAAATGTTCTGTAATAAATTCTTAAGTAAGTAAATAGGTATTTAATTAGCGTAAAAGAGTGTTTATTTCAGGAGAAAAATTAAAATTAATGACTTCATATAAAAGCCTGCACTATACTACTTTTAAATTTAACGGTACTGTAATTACGAATGCAAATACAAACATATACAACCCTAAATTAATGGTACTTATGTGAGTAAACTTTAAAACAGTCAGGGAATTTTGGAGGAAAACAAATTTCCTTTTTTTCATTAAATCATATACATACATACATATGTATATGTATATGTATATGTATATGTATATGTATATGTATATGTATATGTATATGTATATGTATATGTATATGTATATGTATATGTATATGTATATGTATATGTATATGTATATGTATATGTATGTATGTATGTATGTATGTAGGTATGTATGTATGTATTTATGTATGTATGTATGTATGTATGTATGTATGCCAGAATTTCATAAAAATTGCTGCTACCGCTTCCCCTGCTCCTACTAAAAATTTTTTTTTTTCAAAAAATGTAGTTCTTATTGTCTAATTACTTTCTATAAATAATTTTTTTAGTCGATAGCTGTTATAGTTTCCGAGGTATAGCGTATTGAAAATTTCATAAAAATTGTTCATTTGTATGGGAACAAAAAATTTCAACTGTTTTTTTTATTAAGGGGCTTAAGCACATTAGAAGAAAATAGTGGTTATATTAATTTGTTGCATAGTGATAGCTAACGGTAAATATTATTAAAGATTTACGACACTGGCTATATACATACATACATACATACATACATACATACATACATACATACATACATACATACATACATACATACATACATACATACATACATACATACATACATACATACATACATACATACATACATACATACATACATACATACATACATACATACATACATACATACATACATACATACATACATACATACATACATACATACATACATACATACATACATACATACATACATACATACATACATACATACATACATACATACATACATACATACATACATACATACATACATACATACATACATACATACATACATACATACATACATACATACATACATACATACATACATACATACATACATACATACATACATACATACATACATACATACATACATACATACATACATACATACATACATACATACATACATACATACATACATACATACATACATACATACATACATACATACATACATACATACATACATACATACATACATACATACATACATACATACATACATACATACATACATACATCCAAACATATTAACATATTAACAATAATTTTTTTTTAGAGTAGTATTCACCTTAAAGCATCTTATTTATTACATTGCAAAACTTTTAAGCGTGTGTATTTCATAATAATATTATCAAAAATGTGTGATCATGGTTATGAAGAAAAGTGTAAGTCACTTAAAGATAATTGTTTTTTTTCTCATGTTAATCAATTTTTTTCCTATATAATTGTCTTAATTAATTTCTTATTTCATATTTTTCAATGATGATTCATTTTATTATGTATGTATGTTATGCGTACATAATCTATTTGTCTATATTTGCCTATTTGTACATATTGATAAACTTGGGCGTTTTTCCTGGCAATAATAGATAGGTGTCATAAAATGATTCCCACTTAATCAAATAACAAAAAAAAACACATTTTGTGCCTAAATAAGTAGATCTATCGAAAAATTTATTTAACTGTCATTACCCAACTCGCTTCTTTATACGTTATTAGAACAAAAGAAAAATTACCCAGCAAAAACTTACATTGCTTTGTAATTAGTTAAAATGCTAAAACCTTACTCATCAGCAATTTAAATCATTATTTTAACATGGCGATGACACTGGAGGCACGCTCGCTTACAAAGAGGGACTTAAATAAGCTATTACTCTATTGTCAATAACATAACATTTTCCTGGAGCGCCCAGCTACTTATTGTTGCATTTAAAATATTTTTTGATGTTTTGGGTAAAACTGGTTTAAAACATTAAATGAGAATAAGTTACAAAATTGTCAAACTAAAACTATCTGCCTAAATTGTAGGTAGGAAATAACTCATTACCTAACAAGTGCTAAGTAATGCAGACGATATGTAATAGAAATTGAAAAGTAGGAAATTTGTAATGAGCAATCACCACCAAGTTTTTACTGGGTAAATACTTCGCATATGCTTTATATAAAATTTGACTAAATAACAGAGCTTTACATAAGTTTTACTGATTAATAAATACGTGTTTAAATGCAAATCTTTTTTAGGGCGATTATATTAACAATAGTTAAAATTCCGTTCACTGTTCTAAGATATCTATAGCAGGGGTAGCGAAAATTGCCGAAAATAAACATTAGTTTTATAGAAAATTTCTAGAAGGAAGAGTAATCGTAGGGAGTAAAACAATTCAAACATACGCACACACATACATATATACGACAAGTAGCAAAGCTATACACATACATACATCATAGAAGATGTAAATAAGATAGAGCTTGAGCAGATGCTAATTATCTGCAGTTTATTTACACAGTGCTTAACAATAATAAATGAACAATGCCAACCAAATAAACCCAACCAACCGACAAACGACCCAATTTGGATGGATGGATAGATGATGGGAATGTAGTTGATAAGAGGAAATTTATAAATGTACAGGATTGTTTGTTTAGTAATAGGTACATAAGTAAGTATTAATAGGAGAGCATTTCAAAGATTACATCAGGTGCGTGGGAATACAGTATTAAATCCATTGTTATTAAACACACAGACAGACTTAAGCCAAAAAACAAACAAAACGATAAAATATTCTTAAAGCTATTAATTAAACGTAAATAAATGAATAAACGAACTGAATGTTAAGGTTTACCTTTTGTTCTTGTTAAAAGTGGATATGAAGCTTTAAGGTAAAATGGAAAATTTCTTTTAATTGTATTATCAGTTAAATATATATATGTATGTGTGTTTGTGTGTGTCTTACATATGCACATACACATGTTTAACATGATGATATGGGAAAATGCTGAAACATATACTTAAATACATTTTAGATTTTATAAGGAAGCTGCTAATTATTATGGGTTTAAGATAGGTTATTCGATTTTATAATCTTATTAAATAATTACACTGTGCAACAGTGAAGAAAATACTCAGATGTGATGATAGGTATATGCTATAACGCGGTACGATATTTATCAATAGTGTGCCTAAGACCCCACTAGATAAATATTAAAATTTAATAATACTGTACCTAAGACTTGAATATAAAATTAATTTTTCCTGGGCTTTTTCACCAATCTCGACAAACTAAGAAAGGTTTTTACTAACCTTTGATAGTAGTGGAGCCTGAGAACTTCATTTGTTGCACAGTTTTATTGGCCATTCTAAGGCATTTATGGTTAGAAAAATATGTTTTTCTTTTTCGTTTGCTTTTTGGAGAAGGAGGATTTAAGCAATCTAAAGAAGTTTTAAGAAGCATCTTTATGCAAAAATTAATTAAAAAATGTTTAAAATACCAATAATATACATATTTATATACATACAGAGTCCCCATGTAGTAGTTTGAAGACTTTTAAGGCGATTTTTTTGAAGGGCTTATTTATGGTAAGTTTCACAACCCAGCTATAAAGCGAGTGTTAACAAAAAGTAACTTGAGCTAAAAATAAGAATATAATGAACTTCAATTTTTTCATTAACACAACTTTCTTAAAAAAAGGCAAGTCAACAAAATATACTCAGTTTTTGCAAATCAGTTAAAGGAACATTTATAGTCTTAAACATAATAAATTTAAAAGGAAAATATATTATCCAAAACCATATTTTTTATAGGCCACTTTAAACATAAAGAATGTACATACATATATCATAACCAAGAACAGTTTATCCACCCGATAACTTTTTTACTTTAGCTCTCATTAAGTTGTGAAAATGGGCGTTTTTTTTAGGAAAATCGAATGCGAAGTTTAAATATTTTATTAAAAATAAGTTGTCTATAAAGCAACAGCATACGCACCTCGAAAACAAATTTGATTCAGGCCCAAGTTCTTAAGGGAGATGTCCTGACAATAATTGATAATGGAAAATATACTGAACATAGTCTTTCTATTCGAATGATGTTATTGCAATAAATTCTTTATTTGAACATATATCTAGCTAAGCCTTATCTATCTAAGCCTGATCCAACAAGCCTATTTCTAATAGTTTCAGACAACAACAGTTAATTATAAACTAAATCTTGTTAACATAATTTTAATTAATACTCGTATTATTATAGTTGGCAGTACAAACTTTTAAATATGCGAGTTGTATACGAGAACCGTTACGACGCAATTTCTCCTTGCTCTGTGCCAATAGTTTCAGTTATAAGTAGGGGTTTCTTTTCCCAGACTTTTTCGCTTCCCGGGAAGCGGGAAATCTAAAATTAATTTCCCGGAAAACCCGCTCTTTAAATAAAAAAATTTACAGGTTTTACTAATAAAAAACTGTTTTTATTTTTAAATAAAAAATGAATGTAAGTAAATACATATGTACATATTAAAAACTTAAGAATTCAAAAAATATTAATAAAAGATATCAAAGTAAAACTTAACATTTCAGTCCAGGGTACACTTAACCAGGTAATATCGAAAGGCGAATTCAAAAATTTCCCCCTGTGCATTTATTTTTTGTGTTTGAACGGTGGAACTGAAAAAAAATTAAAAATTGCATACAAATTTATATACTTGAAAAGTATGAATGTCAAATTTGTTATAGTCAGCTGGGCTCTTGATACGTATTACAGTTTGAGTGTACCCTGATTGCAAATATGCATAAATTTCAACCACTGTAGAATGACATCGGCGGAAAAATCTTCGTTAGGCAAAAATTAAATTTTGTTACATATTTTCGCTCGCGTTTATTATAATTATAGTAGGCTTATTAAGGGGTTATTTGACAATTCGCATAGACATCTCTCAAATAAGCCCTTAATAATCATACTTTAAATTTTTTATGAATATGGGGGCTAGTATTAAATGATTTATTAACCAAAAATAAGGAAAAAAGAAAACTTATTGTGAATGTGTTACAAAAATACTTGAAGTGCAAGGTTTTGTAAATACCGGGACTCCGGCACAATTTCCCGGGAAAGTGGGAAATAAAAATCGACGAATTTCTCGGGAATTTTCGAGACGGGAACTCCCGGAAAAAACCCTTGTCATAAGACCAATAAGGAAAATCATCAAAAGTCTTAAAACTGTATAAAGGGTAAAACATCTCCGTTATGGTTCTCTTGGTACCTGTTGAAGTAGAGGTCAGGAGATCCGAATCAATCTGTAATGGACAATAGATGGACACGACCTTTTTGGCCTCCCCAGGTAGACTAATTTAATAAGCACAACAAAACCACGGGGTCGGCACTGGATTTTAGAATTACTTATTATAAGTATCTGTAAGTAATGAGATGGTAGGGTCGAATATCGGTGTATAAGAAGTAGCTCTCAGAGATATAAAGGATGAACGGGAGCCATTTCTGCCGCTAGCTAGCAGCCGGGTGGGGGGGTTTGTTTTATCCCTCATGTCCCTCTTAACGATAGGATGTCCGGACATAAATATTGTTTTAGACTCCCTGATTAAAGTACAAAAAAAATGGAACAAAGCGGTTGATTACACTGTAAATAGGTTTTAGATTCCCCGTATTTAATCAACACAATAAAAACTTCGGTGCCTCACCTTTTCCACTCACTTTTTACCAACAAAATTTCCTCTAGATATTATTAGAAGTGACGCCTCGGTACCCACCCTACCTATGATCTTAGGGCGTTGCAAGTTAAACTAAGATCCCAACTTTATTATTTATTCCAAACCGATCACATATGTAAGAAGATAAAAAATTTTAGTGCTGCATTGCTATAAATTCAACTTTTTTGTAATTTTTATTCATAATTTCATAAATAAGGTAAATTATCTTTTAAATAATAATAATTAGGTAAACTATAATAATTGAATAACTTGATAATATCAACCACCTTCGATATACATATAAAAATTTTTAACAATAGGGGTTGGTGGTTTTTCTGTGATAATACTACATCTGTACTTATTTGTCTAAAACATAATACCACTTGTTAGTGTCTTTTTTTTTTTGTTTTTTTTTTTTTATCTAATATCGATTGCTGGGTGTAAGAATTTATGACTCCCGTAATAACCAAATTAAATCTTAACTATCAATTCTCTTAAAGAACAAATTGGGAATATCTTTGTCAATGACACTTGCTCTCTTGTTCTCTTAATCGTTAATGAAGTTATGAATGAGCGTAGTAACACGCAACATAAAACAAAAATAACCGTAGGGTTATCACCAATATATAAATATATATCGCTGTGCAATAAGAAAAAAAAAAAACCACCAAAGAGAACATTTACCACTATTATTTATTAGTTTAACAATATTGTGTAAGAATTTATCACCATTCCCCGCAATAAGAGGGATTACTGTTTGTTATTTTTTTTTTCTTATTGCACAGCGATATATATTTATATATTGGTGATAACCCTACGGTTATTTTTGTTTTATGTTGCGTGTTACTACGCTCATTCATAACTTCATTAACGATTAAGAGAACAAGAGAGCAAGTGTCATTGACAAAGTTATTCCCAATTTGTTCTTTAAGAGAATTGATAGTTAAGATTTAATTTGGTTATTACGGGAGTCACAAATTCTTACACCCAGCAATCGATATTAGATAAAAAAAAAAAAAAACAAAAAAAAAAAAGACACTAACAAGTGGTATTATGTTTTAGACAAATAAGTACAGATGTAGTATTATCACAGAAAAACCACCAACCCCTATTGTTAAAAATTTTTATATGTATATCGAAGGTGGTTGATATTATCAAGTTATTCAATTATTATAGTTTACCTAATTATTATTATTTAAAAGATAATTTACCTTATTTATGAAATTATGAATAAAAATTACAAAAAAGTTGAATTTATAGCAATGCAGCACTAAAATTTTTTATCTTCTTACATATGTGATCGGTTTGGAATAAATAATAAAGTTGGGATCTTAGTTTAACTTGCAACGCCCTAAGATCATAGGTAGGGTGGGTACCGAGGCGTCACTTCTAATAATATCTAGAGGAAATTTTGTTGGTAAAAAGTGAGTGGAAAAGGTGAGGCACCGAAGTTTTTATTGTGTTGATTAAATACGGGGAATCTAAAACCTATTTACAGTGTAATCAACCGCTTTGTTCCATTTTTTTTGTACTTTAATCAGGGAGTCTAAAACAATATTTATGTCCGGACATCCTATCGTTAAGAGGGACATGAGGGATAAAACAAACCCCCCCACCCGGCTGCTAGCTAGCGGCAGAAATGGCTCCCGTTCATCCTTTATATCTCTGAGAGCTACTTCTTATACACCGATATTCGACCCTACCATCTCATTACTTACAGATACTTATAATAAGTAATTCTAAAATCCAGTGCCGACCCCGTGGTTTTGTTGTGCTTATTAAATTAGTCTACCTGGGGAGGCCAAAAAGGTCGTGTCCATCTATTGTCCATTACATAAATTGGCGCCCAACGTGGGGCCACCGTAGATCTAAATCTCATAAGATATTTGGATTTTAATGGCTCTGAATATTACAACTAAGTAAATTTTAGCTTTCATTTAACTCGCATTGATAAATATTTATATGCCGAAAACGTTATTATGTAAATAAACTTTAAATTCCTTCTGGATTTTCGATTAGTGGAGAGGTTCAATCGACTAAGTCGACCGAAGATACATTTAAACTTCCTTTTTCCTAATAACTGTCGAAAGTGTATGATTGTTTATATTATGTGTCAGTTTTTGAAATTTTAATGTGTTTGATAAATTTTTCACGGAGTTATCGATATCCTGTTTTTATATGGATTTACAAAATATCGGCATGCCGCAGATTTTTGTCCAATAGAAATCAGTAGCTTGTGTTAGGAAAGTGTCTTTCGGTTAGTGAAAATTTTATTCCGTATTTTAAGATTTCAAGAACTCAATAGCCCAGATTAATATTTAACGGTAAATCCCTTTTCCCCTCAAACGTTATTACTTATTCTAACCGATTCACAAATATATGTAAGAAAAAAATTTATTTAAATTTGTAAACAGAAAACCCTATAAATATATAAACTACCAATTTTACAATTGTTATTTTCCACTAAAATCTTTTTGTCATATCGTTACAATCTCTTTTTTTTTTATTATTCTTGTAATAGAAATCTATTTTTTTTGAATAAGGCTTTAGGAAAGTTTGTTCACTTTTATATTTTATATTGAAAATAAAAAAATGATGGAACATTCGCCTCAACGGTCTCAGGCTTCAGCCTTACAAACGTCGGCGATACCGACCTCTGTCCCACAGGCGTTAGCCCCAATAGAATTGAGACATACTAAAATTTGTAATATTTGTAATGAGAAAATGTTTGAAAATCAGGATTGCATGATAATTTCAGAGTGCAATCATATATTTCACAGCCCCTGTATCGAAGCTTATTTATCTGAAGCGTCGGAATGTCCTATTTGCAGAAGGTCGTGTGATCTATCTGAATTGAAAAAGATTCAAAATCAGACAAAGCCTCAATTTTTTAATAAGCCAAAGGCTAATCGTGGTAAACCTCGTGGCGCTGCTAGTTCCCAGTATAACACTAGAAGTGCAGCTCGTAATTTGTCGGCAGCTTTGAGTAGCGAAAGCTTGGTTAATAGTGCGGACAATCCTGAGGAAGAGCCAGAGAAGTCTTTTGCCCCAGCTAATTTTTTAGCGCCAAATATTCCTGCCAATACCTCGGTGGGAAATTTTTCGAATAATAATCAACCAGTTATTGACTACACCCGTGTTAATCATATGATTGAGAAAACGGTTTCTCGCTTACTAAATAATTTACATTTGCGGCCAAATCCCGCACAAAATTGCCCTATCCAAAATAATTGTGAGGTTCGTAAAGCACCCCCAATACACAATCGATACCAACCATTTCAAAGTTGCCCAGTGCAAAATCCCATGCAAAACCCAATGCAAAACCCTTATCAGGCGTTATTTCTGCCACCCCTGCAGAATCGAAACCAATGTTTACCAAACCAAAGTCACCACAGTTTTAATTCTCGTGGTAATGGTCCCTATACATTTGATGAGCACTTTGCCATTAGGTCTGATAAAATAACTAATATTATTCAAAATTGGCATATTAAATTCGATGGTTCTTCTCAAGGTATTAGTGTGGATGAGTTTTTGTATCGAGTGAAGGTTCTGACTCATGAACATTTTAATGATGATTTTTCTCTTATTTGTAAAAATTTACACATTTTGTTAAGCGGTCGTGCCAGGGAATGGTACTGGAGATATCATAAGCAGGCAGAAACCATAACTTGGAAGGACTTTTGCGACGCCCTCAAGTATCAATACAAGGATTTTAAATCCAGCTTTGATATTCAGGAAGAGCTTCGAAACAGGAAGATGAGGGCTACTGAGACATTTGAGTCCTTTTATGAATCATCTATTTTGGATCGTTTGGATAAACCCATTCCAGAAAACGAATTAGTCGAAATTCTTACTCGCAATCTTCGCCCTGAAATACGGCATGAGTTACTTTATGTCCCTATTTATTCGTTAGCTCACTTACGAAAGCTAGTGCAAATGAGAGAGAATTTTCTAGGCAGTGATAGCGTTCTTAAAATAGCGCAATCAAAAACCCACCCATACGCTGGCGGGCGACGCCAAATTTCGGAACTAGTTTGTTCTACCAAACGGCCTGACTCGGAGTCTAACGAGGAATCCGAATTTTCTGTTGATGCCATACAGCACCCAATTAAGTGCTGGAATTGCGGCCAGATGGGCCATGTTTGGGAAAACTGTATAGAAAAGAGAAATGTGTTTTGTTACGGTTGTGGTGAAAAGGACACATATAAGCCGCATTGTGCTAGGTGTAGTGTAGGGAAGGCAACGTCAAAAAACTTGCAAGCCCCCCCCTTTCCCCGCAATCGTCCGTAAAACGACCAACTGTGCAAATTGAACTACCAAAATTATTCCCTGATTGTGACTCACTTTTAACCCCTACCATTAAAATTTTGAAACGAGATAAGAAAGAAAACTCATTTGTTTGTAATGATGAGTGTGACCCAAAATTATTCCCAATACTGCCATTTCATGAAAAATGGGAAAATTATGTAACTGCCAGGAATAGGATATTTAATGTTTCTTCACTTTCGCAACTTTTCAAAAAACCGAAACGCTCCACGATTCGGTTAAGAAAATATTATAAAAATCGTAAGTTTACTTCGAAATTTATTTTGTCGTCAATTATAAATAATTCTTTTGATAAACGGTATTATGCATCCGTGAAATTTTTATCGTATAAAGAACTGGGTCTTTTAGACACTGGTGCCAACGTTTCCTGTATAGGCTCAGATTTAGCTTGTGTTGATTTCTCTAGTTGCCCGGAATTTGTTCCACTTAACGCCTACGTTAGAACAGCAGATGGTAATCGCCAAAAGGTCGTGGGTTATTTGCAGGTGGAAATGTGCTTTAAGGGCCAGAGTAAAACACTAAAGGTTTTGATAATTCCTTCTATCAGCCAAAGAGTATCTTTGGGAGTAGATTTTTGGCAGGCCTTTAATCTGGCGCCGGACGTTTTTGGAGACATTGTTGTTACTTCGGGAACGACTAAATTGTCTAATCGGATTACCAATTTGTCTACTCATAACCTAACGGCCGATAATTTATACTGCGTTTATGAAGAGGGTGATAATGTTCAGTCTCCTGGTGAATATCCTTTAAGTTTGCATCAACGTCAACAGCTAAATGCGGTCGTTCAGCTGTTTCCCAATTTCGAAAAGGAGGGCTTAGGGCGCACGGGTCTAATTGAACACAAAATTGACGTGGGTCAATCTAATCCAGTTAAGCAGCGTTTTTATCCAGTGTCGCCTGCGGTGGAAAAATTAATATTTCAGGAAATCGATAGGATGCTAGCTTTAGGAGTAATAGAACCATCCAATTCCCCGTGGAGTTCGCCCATGCGTTTAGTCGTGAAGCCCAATAAAGTCCGCTTGTGCCTCGATGCGCGGAAAGTCAATCAGGTTACCCATAAGGACGCGTACCCACTTCCCAGTATTGAAGGTATATTTTCTAGATTGCCAAAGGCAAATATTATATCCAAACTCAACCTTAAGGACGCTTACTGGCAAATCGCCTTATCCAAAGAGTCTAGGCCATATACTGCATTTACGGTCCCAGGCCGTCCTCTTTACCAGTTCGTTGTCATGCCGTTCGGCCTCTGCAATGCGCCATCCACAATGTGTCGCTTAATGGACCAGCTTATACCGGCAGATTTGAGACATTGCGTATTTGGTTACTTGGATGATTTAATTATTGTGACGGCGGATTTTTCTACCCACTTGTCCATTTTAGTTAGAATTGCAGATGCTTTTAACAAAGCCAATCTAACTCTTAATATCACCAAATCTAAATTCTGTGTGACAAAAGTAAATTATTTGGGATACATAATAGGTCACGGGGGTATTGAAACAGACCCTGAAAAGGTAATTTCTATTAGGAACTGGCCAGTGCCTAAAAATCTAAAGCAAGTGCGTGGTTTCCTCGGCTTAGCCGGCTGGTATCGCCGCTTTATAGAAAACTTTTCTACTGTCGTATACCCTATAACTGAGCTTTTGTCCACAAAACGAAAGTTTTGTTGGACTCCTGAGGCCCAATTGTCTTTTGAAAGGGTAAAAGATCTTTTAACATCTGCCCCGGTTTTGACAAATCCAAATTTTGATAAAAAATTTTTTGTACATTGTGACGCAAGTGATGTAGGCATTGGAGCTGTTTTAGTTCAAATTGATGAGGTTGGTAATGAACGCCCAATTGCCTTTATGTCGCGAAAATTAAATAGTGCTCAACGCAATTATAGCGTTACGGAGCGTGAATGCTTAGCGGCCGTGGAGGCAATTAAGAAATTTAGGTGTTACCTGGAACTACAAGATTTTGAGGTAGTTACTGACCATTCGTCCCTAATGTGGTTAATGAAACAGCCTGACTTAACCGGTCGTCTTGCGCGGTGGGTTTTTAAGCTTCAAGGATATAAATTCTCGATATCCCACAGAAAAGGGAAGGAAAATGTCGTACCTGACGCCCTTTCTAGAATACCTTATGAGGAAATAAATAGTTTAGAATCAGCAGGCCCGGAAATTGACCTTAGCTCCCCTCATTTTGCGGACAAGGATTACGTGGATTTAAAGGCAAAGATTCGGCAGAATCCTTCCAAATACCCTGATATTAAAATTATTGATAACTTCGTGTACATTCGTACTGATCACTATGATGGCAATGTTGAGCAGCAGAATGATTGTTGGAAACTCTGGGTACCATACCAGTTACGAAAGTCCATTATTATGAGATCGCACGATACGCCACTAGCTGCCCATGGGGGAATGGTAAAGACCATCAATCTCATAAGACGTTATTTTTTTTGGCCAGGCTTAGTTAAGGATGTACGTGATTACATTCGTGTATGTGAGACCTGCCGAACAACTAAGGCACCTAATTTTGTAACCAGACCGGAAATGGGAAAGGCCACGGTAACTTCAAGGCCATTTCAAATGCTATACGTGGATATACTAGGACCATATCCTCGGAGCAGACAAGGACATATAGGATTGCTTATTGTGCTAGACCACCTGACCAAATTTCATTGGCTGTTCCCTTTGAAAAAATTCACTTCGGCTGTTATCCAGGACCACCTTTTAAAACAAGTGTTTCATATATTCGGTGTGCCCGAAATATTGTTGAGCGATAACGGGTCACAGTTTAGGGCCAACGAATTTAATGCCTTTTTGACATCTCTGGGAATTAAGCATCCTACACTGCTATTTACTCTCCGCAATCCAACGCGGCAGAGAGAGTAAATCGATCAATTTTAGCTGGGATCAGGTCTTATTTAGGCAAGGATCAGACAATATGGGATAAAAACCTAAGTGCCATAAGCTGCGCGTTAAGAAACTCGTTTCATCAATCGATTAAATGCTCCCCCTATCATGCAGTTTTTGGGTTCGAAATGATTACCCACGGTAGTTCCTACTCTTTGTTGAAGAATATTCATCTGATTGATGAGCCATATGTTACGCTTAATAGGGAAGACGAGATGTCCTTAATGCGAAAGAATATACAGGAGCATATAGCCAAAGCCTATGAGGTAAACAGAGGCCATTATAATTTGCGATCTAGGCCAATTGTATTTGACATCGGGCAAGTGGTATATAGGCGTAATTTTGCACAGAGCAATTTTGGGGAAAAATTTAATGCTAAATTAGCTCCTCTGTATTTGAAATCCATTATCAAGGAGAAGGTAGGTAATAATTACTACATTTTACAGGATACTGAGGGCAAGATATTAGGTACCTATCATGGAAAGGACATCCGACCATGAATCGAAAGCTTTCCCCCTAATACTCTGGATTAAATCATTCGTATTATGTGGTTTGTAAGGTTCCATTTGAAAACTTCGGCAAAAACAATATTGTTTTAGGGAAGAGTTTTTGGGACAATCAGCAATCCTTAGGAGTAAATATATCTCATTGTGTTAACCTATACTTATGTTAATATACATTTTACGTTTTTCTTTTTTTTTGTTATTCAGTCTTACTTGCGTAAGCATAAATTTTTTTGGGGAGAAGAAAAAACCCTAATTGCTGTAACGTTATTTACACTTTTTGCAAATTTTTATGTTATCAAGTAAAAATCATCGTTGACGCATGTCGACGCACATGAACGCATGTCAGCATATTGTTTAAACCCAAGTAATTTTTTTATACAAGCATATTCGCGCTAATACGGTGATATTTTTTTTCCTCTTTACGTACCCATCTGGCTTCGCTGCGGCAAAAATGGTGTTGAAAACTCCTTTTACTTCGAACTTTCAACCAGCACAGACGGGGCATAAAGTGATAAGTAGCCAACAAATTTTTTAGAACAAAGCAAAGTATAAAAAAAATTTAAGAAAGGTTTTCATGTGGTCGCCAGTCACATTATTGCATTATTGAATAAATCAATTAGTTGACGATCAATAATTGTAGTAATCTGAAGAGAACCTAAACCACGCAACAAATTCTAAGGGATGACTCCTTAGACCTCCATGCTGGAGATTTAGGCGGCTTGCCACAAACTTATTGTTAAGTTGTTCCCTCGAACACCTACCCATCTGTACAGTTTTGTACCTACGTATGTACCTGTTGGGCAAAATACGTATAATTAAAGGTAAGACCATCGTGCGTCGAAAAATTGCTAGATGGCCGACCGAATAATTAATATTCTTCTATCCTAGTTCTCTATTTGACCTCGCCAATATATTGGCGTATGTTTCATTCGTGGGTGCTTTGTACTAGCACCCACTGTAGTTTTTTTTCTGGCATGATCACCAAACAAACAAGAAAAAGATAAGAAAGCTTTAAACTGCAAAATTTAATTGAAAAAAACCTATCAACGAAAGAAGAGGAGAGAAGCAAGCAATCTGTTTGTTCTTAGTCATCTAACCATACGCTACCGCCCGCTTAAAAATCAATTTTAAAAGTGTCAAGAACCCAAAACCCCAAATTGTGTTGACCACCAGTTACTGATCAGAAAAAGGGAAAAAGTTGATGCCCAAATCATCTGTAATCGTGCTATCCTACTAAGCAAACTTTTGAGACACTATGAACTTCTCGTCAAGTGTAAAGGTCATCGAGAAACCATGCTAACGTGTGAAAATGTGTTAAGTTTAAAATCATTTAGTTTATTTTAGAATACATTTTGGTGCAAGAAAACAACAAAAAAAAAAAAAAAAGAAAAAAAATCAAAAAGAATAACAAATTTTGTGTTAAAATCTGTGATCAGGAGGGTAGCTCCATAAAATACTTACTTATATAGCGTAAAAACCAATTTAAAGCACTGTCGGGAACGAATGTTAATATATTTTCTAAGATTGTTGTTTTAAATAATTAAATAGTACACACAAGTTATCACTATTACCATATAAACGTTCAACTTTACTTTAACCACAATAACCAACCCGCAAATATTAGAAAAAAATAAATCATTATGACTTACCCATTTTGATAAAATTCTGCAACGGAGGAATGAAAAGGCCTCTTCAAACTGCTGTCCGTTGTTGGCGGAAATGGGTTATTTATGCAGCTATAGGGTACAATTACGACTATGCTTAACACTACGTACTTTAAATCTATTAAAAAAAATTTTGATTTTTTTAAGCCTTATAGTTAACATAACAATTAGTTATAGTTTAAGTTATTTTAGAATACATTTGCCTTGTGCACTTTAGGTAGGTAATAGTGATAACTTGTGT
Organism: Melanophora roralis; assembly: GCA_963583895.1. Classification (NCBI taxonomy): domain Eukaryota; kingdom Metazoa; phylum Arthropoda; class Insecta; order Diptera; family Rhinophoridae; genus Melanophora; species Melanophora roralis. Next base: position 87,488,631 of record OY757187.1, on the reverse strand, counting down.
GTACTATTTAATTATTTAAAACAACAATCTTAGAAAATATATTAACATTCGTTCCCGACAGTGCTTTAAATTGGTTTTTACGCTATATAAGTAAGTATTTTATGGAGCTACCCTCCTGATCATAGATTTTAACACAGAATTTGTTATTCTTTTTGATTTTTTTTTTTTTTTTTTTTTTTTTTTGTTGTTTTCTTGCACCAAAATGTATTCTAAAATAAACTAAATGATTTTAAACTTAACACATTTTCACACGTTAGCATGGTTTCTCGATGACCTTTACACTTGACGAGAAGTTCATAGTGTCTCAAAAGTTTGCTTAGTAGGATAGCACGATTACAGATGATTTGGGCATCAACTTTTTCCCTTTTTCTGATCAGTAACTGGTGGTCAACACAATTTGGGGTTTTGGGTTCTTGACACTTTTAAAATTGATTTTTAAGCGGGCGGTAGCGTATGGTTAGATGACTAAGAACAAACAGATTGCTTGCTTCTCTCCTCTTCTTTCGTTGATAGGTTTTTTTCAATTAAATTTTGCAGTTTAAAGCTTTCTTATCTTTTTCTTGTTTGTTTGGTGATCATGCCAGAAAAAAAACTACAGTGGGTGCTAGTACAAAGCACCCACGAATGAAACATACGCCAATATATTGGCGAGGTCAAATAGAGAACTAGGATAGAAGAATATTAATTATTCGGTCGGCCATCTAGCAATTTTTCGACGCACGATGGTCTTACCTTTAATTATACGTATTTTGCCCAACAGGTACATACGTAGGTACAAAACTGTACAGATGGGTAGGTGTTCGAGGGAACAACTTAACAATAAGTTTGTGGCAAGCCGCCTAAATCTCCAGCATGGAGGTCTAAGGAGTCATCCCTTAGAATTTGTTGCGTGGTTTAGGTTCTCTTCAGATTACTACAATTATTGATCGTCAACTAATTGATTTATTCAATAATGCAATAATGTGACTGGCGACCACATGAAAACCTTTCTTAAATTTTTTTTATACTTTGCTTTGTTCTAAAAAATTTGTTGGCTACTTATCACTTTATGCCCCGTCTGTGCTGGTTGAAAGTTCGAAGTAAAAGGAGTTTTCAACACCATTTTTGCCGCAGCGAAGCCAGATGGGTACGTAAAGAGGAAAAAAAATATCACCGTATTAGCGCGAATATGCTTGTATAAAAAAATTACTTGGGTTTAAACAATATGCTGACATGCGTTCATGTGCGTCGACATGCGTCAACGATGATTTTTACTTGATAACATAAAAATTTGCAAAAAGTGTAAATAACGTTACAGCAATTAGGGTTTTTTCTTCTCCCCAAAAAAATTTATGCTTACGCAAGTAAGACTGAATAACAAAAAAAAAGAAAAACGTAAAATGTATATTAACATAAGTATAGGTTAACACAATGAGATATATTTACTCCTAAGGATTGCTGATTGTCCCAAAAACTCTTCCCTAAAACAATATTGTTTTTGCCGAAGTTTTCAAATGGAACCTTGCAAATCTTTAAAGATTGCAAATTCAGAGATTTGACATTTCGGAGTATATGTCATAAAACGTATTTTAGGTTTATTGGTGACCCGTTAACACATTGCAAGAATAGAATATTTGATATCAAAATAACTCGCGCTAAGTGAAGTTAAAATATTTCACTTGCCACAATAAATTACCAAATATATATTTTAGCTGCATTTGGGGGATCACACTCTCGGTTTGGATTTTCTCCGCTTTCAGATTAAGGAATAGTCTGGATATTAGCTTGAAAATATAACCGGCCAAACTAAATGTGACTAAATATAATAAAGATTTACTGGAAATATCGCACCCATTTTTTTAAAAAAATGTTTTAAATCTTACTATTTTCGTTAATATAAATAAAAATACGGAAAAAGTTTGAAGGGTTAAAGTGGACTAGTTTAAAGTTTAAGCGAAAGGAATTATTTCTTTGTATGGGACTTGGTGCCACACCTACTTGAAATCTTTGAAGTTAAAGAGTTCTATTCCCTCGATCGAATTTCTTGACAATCGGTTTTCCATAATATATAAAGAAGTTTTTGTAAGGAAAAACTCTAAGCTCGTTTTTCCGAATTCTAAATGAACCACACAATTGAAAAACTAGCTTTTAGCGGTTTTTTAAAACAAAAACTCAACAAAAAAGTTTAATTCATTTAAAATTATTATAATTACATAAAAGGCAAACAAAAATATTTATTTAATTATTAGTTTATGGTTTCCTGTTGAAGCAAATTTATTAAGCTCGACATTTACTTCAATTTCAATGTTATTATGTTTATGTAACATTGCTAAGCCGTTAAGCCTGTCCTCTGTCATGGGTAATCTCAGCCATGTTTTAATACGGCAACGGGTGGAACATGACCTTTCAGCCGTAGCATTACTGATCGGCATTAAAACAAAGATGGTGAATATTTTTCGCAAACTTGGGTAAATGTCTGGGTCACAACTTGGGTCTTTATAAATTTTTCATTTTTGTTTTCAATGCAAAATATCAGCCTTTAATTTCGATATAAGGAGATTTTTTTTATCAATTTTTCAAATTTTAATTAATCTGTTATGAAATTCAAATTTCTAAATGTAGTAGTATTCTGAGGCAGAAGTTGAGGGATGTTAAACAAGTAAAGCACGTCCTTTGAAAGACGTGTTTTTAAGTCTTGTAAAACAGATTTATTTAAGAGCAGCTTTTTAACAGTATGTTTTCATTTAAAATATGTAATCCGTAAATAAATTCGAAAGTGTTCAGAGAAGTTCCTAATAAAGCTTTTAAAGACGTATCCAGCCCTCTTTTTTCCCTCGGGTGTCTTTTCCAATGCCTCTATTATGTGCTTTATTTTTACTGCAAATTGAATCATGACGATCCACCCATCGTGTTTTGAATAATGGAGACAACTTTTTATAGAGATATTTTACAAAAACCTCATTCCGTTTCGGATGATGTTTTTTAAAAAATTTGCTGACTTCCTTAACAAACGATACAACGTTTTGTGTTATTGGTACCTTGTTGCCTTTCGATATCGAGTTGTTTCGTTTATTGCAATAGCAAGGCGTTTGCTTTGCATTTTTGCGGTTTCCTGTGTTTATTTTACCGTCTCATTTTCTTCCAACATTAAGGGACACCCGTCAGTTTCAATCCCTACACACTTTTTAAAATCAAAACCAACGTTTTTTAAATCTCTTAAAGCTCCTGATAGTAGTGTGTTCGCATTAATTGACACTTCGACGAACTCGCCAATATTATGTAAAGCCTGTTCAAATGCGTCGGCAAAGCCGATAAATTCTTTTTTACTAGCTTTTACTTTAAACTAAAACACCTTAAAGCTAAAGAAATTTAGATTTTTCCTGATAAATCAGTGGTTTTGTCAAAAATAATCGAATAGTATTTAGCGTCATAAAACTTTTTAGTATAATTTCTAAAATAAGATTATGAAAACTTTTATTTATTTCATTTTAATTTTTTTAGAAATATATGAAGCATCTAAAGGGCAAACTTGGCAAACTTTTTCCCCCAACTTAATCCGCACCTGGTGTGTAATATACAATAAAAAAAAAAGTGCTTAATTCTATCTGATAGATGAATGATGCTTAGCCGTTTAGCAAGTGTTGCCAACGAGATTTTAATACAAAAAGCATAGTGTATATTGAAAATTCAACTTCGTCCTAACTTACGACGTAAAAAAGTAAAAAGAAAAAAGGTATTCCGTTTTCCTTTCTCTGTTACATGTAAATTTAAAAGGTCGTGTTTACAGCCAAAAGACAATACTACCGTTCAAAGAGTACTACTTTCGAAAATGCATTCTACTCGGCTAGTATCGGTAGAAAAAATTCTGCATTTTTTCAAATAAAAGATTCTTTCAACATTAACGGAAAAATATTATTTTCTTCTAATAAAGGGAAATTATATAATGAACTTAAGACAAAATTTGTATTAAATTTAACTAGTTCAACAAAAATAAAAATAGGCATAAATAATCCTACCTTAAATTAAACCATACACGGCATTCAGACTATGTTACTTGTAACACGTTGCTGTAACATGTTACATTTGTTTGAGGGCGAAGGGAGAAGAGAAGGCAGAGACATTACAAAAGTAAGACGATTTCTGTTCTTCATGTCACTTTTTGACGTTTCTCTTTTGACGTTTTCGTTTTTTCTTCTATTTTTATTTATTCTCTTTCGTATATCAAACAGGAATGTTCTCTCAATAAATTGCCAAATTAAATCAAAGGAAGAGAAAGAAATTAGCAGCATCAAATAAAATTAAACATTTTGTGGAATAAAATTGGAAATTGTGTCAAGAATTGTGTTCTTGTGCATCGGTAAATAAAAAATTCTTGAAATTTTGAAAATTTTCGGTAAAATTGTTGAACATATTTGTATTTATTATAAAAAAAGAATTAAAAAGTCGAAAATACAAAACGAATAATTTTATTTTCTTTGACACAAATAACAAACATATACACAAAAATATGCCATTATAATGACAGTCAAAACGTTCAAGAAGAAGAATAAACAACAAAACCAAAACAAAAAACAAGTAAGAGCGCTATATTCGGCTGTGCCGAATCTTATATACCCTTCACATTGACCTTTCGCAATCCCAAACTTCTTTTATTTTTAACCATTTTCTACTTATGAAATATTTTTAATTTTTAAATAGGCGTCGGTGTCATTTTTTAACGCTCCACGGGTGACGGGGAAGTTGTAGGGGGTTTTATCCTAATTTTTACAAATTTTATATGGCAACCCACTTAGAGGGTGGAGATACGGGGTAAGTATATTCTAGGAATATGTTTTGGAGGGGAAACTAATGGGGGTCGGTCGTACACTTTATTGCTCTAAGACAAATTCTGAAGAAGTTGTGGGCATTTTCATATCAATTTTGTAAATTTTGTATGGCAACCCAATTAGGGCGTGGAGATAGGGGGTAAGTATATTATAGGAACATGTTTGGGAGGGCAAACTAATGGGGGTCAGTCGTACACTTTATTGCTCTAAGGCCAACTCTGTAGGAGTTGTGGGCATTTTCATATCCTTTTTGTAAATTTTGTATGGCAACCCCCTTAGGGCGTGGAGATAGTGGGTAAGTAAATTTTAGGAATATGTTTGGGAGGGCAAATTAATGGGGGTCGGTCGTACACTTTATTGTTCTAAGGCCAACTCTGAAGAAGTTGTGAGCATTTTATCATTTTTGAAAATTTTGTATGGCAACCCCCTTAGGGCGTGGAGATAGGTGATAAGTATGTTTTAGCATTATGTTTGGGAGGGCAAACTAATGGGGGTCGGTCGTACACTTTATTGCTCTAAGGCCAACTCTGAAGAAGTTGTGGCCATTTTTACATCATTTTTGTAAATTTTGTATGGCAACCCCCTTAGGGTGTGGAGATAGGGGGTAAGTATGTTCTAGGAATATGTTTGGGAGGACAAACTAATGGGGGTCGGTGGTACACTTATTTGCTCTAAGGCCAACTCTGAAGAAGTTGTGGGCATTTTCATATCATTTTTGTAAATTTTGTATGGCAACCCCCTCAGGGCGTGGAGATAGGGGGTAAGTATATTCTAGGAATATGTTTGGGAGTAGAAATTAATGGAGGTCTGTAATACATTTTTTTTCCTCTACGGGCGAGTCCGGGGAAGTTATAGCGGTTTTTACCTTATTTTTTAAAATTTTGTATGGCAACCATGTCAGGGGCTGGAGATAGAGAGTATATGTTCCACAAAAATGTTTGGATGGAAAAAATAATTCGGGTCGGTCTTACATTTTACCTTTGTAGGAGAACCCTGGAAGCCGTAGGAGCGATTTTAAAAATAATGTTTAAATTATGCTTTGTATGGCAACGCTGTTATGTATGAACACTAATACTAATAAAATTTTTGTTTTGGGTGTGTTTCAATAATATAGACATGACTGATTCTGTTTTTTTTCTTTTTTTGTTGTTTTTTTGTTGTTTTTTTATTATTACCCTGCAGGAAATGTCAATAGTGAATCACTAGAAATTCACTATTGACATTGTCACCAGTACTACTGACAAGCTATACCCCAGGCAATGCGTTTTGCTATAGACATTTAACATTGGAGTGTCATTGAAAATCCACTACTGACATTGGTACTATTGACAAGGTACTTCCGTTGGAGTCATATGTAGACATTGGAACCAGTGATTTACTAGTACCTTTTAGCAATTTTAGTCTACAGTACTACTAATTAGCTATACCACTGGCAATATGTTCTTGCAATAGACATTTAACATGCGTCTGCCATTAAAAATAAGTATAAATTGTGTATATAAATCACTTTTATAGCACAACTGAAAAAATAAACAATTAAAAAAGATCATTATGTCGCTGATACATTTTTGCGTTAAACGGCGAAATGAAGCGTTAATTTGCAGTTGGCAGTTTTCTTTTCTTTTTATCAAAGATTAATACAAAACTGTAGACGTATTGTTGACAATGTCGCCAAAAAGGCACCATAATAGTCGACAAAAGTGTTGACATGGGGACACTTGTCCCCAGGTTTCCTTCAGGGTACATATAAAAGTATGTTCTTTGTTGTTGTTGTTGTAGACTCAAAAAACCGAGGTAGTCTTGGTTTTTTGCTTATATCTCGGTTATTTATCGAGCGATTTTGCTGAATTTCAATACCGATTTTCTCGCGACTATCTGTGACAGTTTGATACCTTATTCGGGTCTATGCGATATCGGGGGGCTTCAGAAAGTTGATTTCAACCATAACACGGACAGACGGGCAGACGGACAGACGGACATCGCTAAATCGGTTTCCCTATCTATAAGGATCCAGAATATATATACTTTATGGGGTCCCAAATGGATAATAAAGGAATTACGAACGGAATGACAAACTTATATATACCCTTATCACTTATGTGAAGGGTATAATAAAAAAGAGACAAGTTTGTAGTAACATAATGTAAATGATTGAAGTTTTTGGAAGTTACTTTAAAACTAAATAAGAAAAGAATCATGTTACAAGTAACATAGTCTGAATGCCGTGAGAGTAGTGTAGAAAGGAGGGATCTTTTTCACTAAATAAGGAATTTCCTAAGCCAAGAACGAATAGGCTGATATAAATAGAAGAACATATTTAAACCTCGAAAGTATTGGGCCTCACTTTTGATTCCGTTCCGCAATTACTGAAAGCATTTTTTTTTGTAGAACCCAAATTTTTAATTATTGGTTTCGTTGCTGCGGTAACCTTCCCCTGTTACGGTATCAACTGCACCGTGATGGTATTGCTATTTTTGGTTCCGCAATATAGACATTTTTTTTCGTTTTGCTAACGTTCAAATTTTGTAACAAATAAGGAAGTTGCAACAAGCAGCGTTGACTTTACATAACTCTAGTACAAATCGTATTTACACAGAAAGAAAAATACGTTCTTAAATCAAAAATTTTATTCTCGAATTTATCTAAAATCGTACTTAAAGTTTTTCTTAAATCAAGTGAAGTCAGGACTTCTTCCGAAAAACAAGCAGAAAAATTTGTTTTTATATGTACATATATATTTTTACATTTGAACACAGTGTCTTGGTGGACTAAATTGTAGCGTAAGTCAAGAAAAACTGTTTTCGTTTTTGGATTGTCCCGTTTTTGCTTGAATTTCTTAAGCTTATAGCAAGTACGCTTTCAAACTTAAATTAATACTTTTTTAGCTTAAATGTGGCTAAAATACTAGATAAATCGCACATGGTTTAAGAAAATCGGCGTACTTTTGACACCGCCACGGCTTGATTATTACATTTGTGTGGTTTTGTCAAGGGTGGTTCTTTTATTTTTATATGTATTTTAAAAGTGTTTAAGTGTTGTAGCCATAAAAATAAATGTTTAAAAAATTTTTAAAAAAGTTTTAAATATTTCAAAAAAATTAGGCAAAAACACGTAAAATTATTTAAGTTACAAAAAAAAATTATTAAAAAAAGGTAAGTAATTATGCAGTATTTCAAAATTTTATATTTCTTGGATTTTTAGTATAAAAATAGTATGGGACTGTGTAACCAATTTTGTAACCAGATGCGTTACTGTATCTTTGTTTTTTCCCTATTGTACAAAGACCCTGTTGTAAAAAAAAATAATCAAAATATGTACAACAAATAAAAAAGTAATAACCATTCAAGTTTAAAATCCAATACCCTACATTATAATACCTAATTATTAAAATTTCTTAAGTTAATAAGGGAGGTCTGTGCTTACAAAATTTTTTTCAGTAGTTTATTGATCTACTAATGGCTTTAAAGGGACTTTTCGATAATAAATTTTAATGAAAGGCAACATCCATAAAGGACTGAATTATATAAATTTGGCTCTAAATGCATTATTAACTTTAATACAATATTTGTTACTTTTGAGTTTTATTTAAGTTCAGATATAAAATTTTTAACTTTGATTTACTGTTTGTGTTGCCAGAAGCGTGGGCCAACACCAGATACGCTATATGTGCTCTTAGAAAACATTTAAAAAATTAATCTGTATGCCATAAACTTTGGGAAAAAGTTACTACAACCTTAAAACATATAATGTAGGGTATAAATATTTATTGAGTTTTTATTCGAATAATATTAACTAAAATACTTATTTTGTCTAACCATATTGCAAAGATTATACTGAAAATTAAAAGGCTTTTGCAAAACCAAATACATACTTAAGTACACAAAGAAAAACAGAAAAAGAAGCAATTAGTTTTTCTTATAAAAAATTAATGGTTTAGTACTTTATGTTTGAATAAAATAATTTAGGAACCCATTAGCACAAATTAGTCATTTAGTTGACTTGCAAAATTAGAAAAGAACAATTAACATTGTCATCCATTTGCTCAATGTTTCGTAAAATTAAAACAAAAAAACAGTTTTGCAGTTTAATTGTAACATGAAAATCAGAAAAAAAATATTTTGATCATTACAATTTGCATAACTCGCAAAAAAAAATATAAAACAGTAAATCAATTAAAACAATGGCCAATAATAACAAACAAATGCCAAAGCTTTAAATCAACAACAACTAAAAATATGTTTAACAAAAAAATATTAAATGAAATAAGAATAATAACAAATACACAGAAAAAAATATATATTCTAAAATCAACAACTTTATTCTTGAATTTACCCCAAATGCTTCTTGAAAATTTTTAAGTACGATCCGTATTAAGATTTTCTTGAATTAGGTCTATTCGGATTACTTCAAAAAATCAAGCAAAAAAAAACTTGTTGCTTTTGAAAATATATTTTTATATTTAAAAACAAAGCATAAATGGTAGCGGGCTGGTAATGCAGCTCAGAGAGCCCCAGATTCAAATCCTAATTATAAAAAAATAATTAAGTAATCTTAACTTAAATCAAGCCGAAGCGATTTCAAAAGTACGGTGAGTACGATTTTTCTTAACCAAGTACGATTAAAATAGTACAATTTTAAGGATTAATTTAAGTTCGAAACCGTACTTAATATAAGCTTAAAAAGGTTGAATTAAGCGTAAAAGGAATCAATGCAAAAAAATCAATTTTTTTGCGCTACGGTGATTTAATAAAAAAGAAGAGTTTAACATTTTACGTTTATTTAATTTAACTTTAATATTTACAATTAAAAACAAGTAAAAGCGCTATATTCGGTTGTGCCGAATCTTATATACCCTTCACATTGGTTTTTTAATCCATAGAAAATTTTACAAAACTTTAACGTTCGTATGGATATAGAAATAGATGAGGAACGTTAATAAAAGTTGTTAATTTTTATGGGATGCTCTAGTCCCGCTGCTCCTCTCCAACTTTTTTTCCAATATGATGAATTATTTGATTATTACTTTTTGTAGAACATTTGAAGTCGATTGCTGTTATAGTTTCTACGATTTAGCGCATAAAATATTTCACCAAATTTGTGCAATTGTAGGAAAAATACCACTTTTCCTGATCCTATCTGAAAAAAATTTTTTCATTATTTAGGCCCCTACTTAAGGAATATTCATGCCATGTTTTGTGGCAAGAGTGACTATTTTTACTGGGATATTTAGGGATATTGTCCTAAAAAATGGGTTATTTTGGGTTTTCACTTATATCTCGGTCAATAGTGAACCAATTTTGCTGATTTTAAATAGCGATTGTCTCCAGGATATTTCTAATATTTTGACATAAATAACTGGTCCATATCCTTTTATTTGACTCCGGAAACTTGATTTCAACAGACGGACATTGCTATATCAACTTCCCTATCTATAAGAATCCAGAATATATATACTTTGTGGGGTCGCAAATGGATAATAAAGAAATTACAAACGGAATGACAAACTAATATATACTCTTATCACTGTGTCAAGGGTATAATAAAATTTTTTTTCTGTACTTGTCATTATTGGGATTTAACTCTGAGGCTATAAAAACTGCAACACCAGAGGGCACCTATCTTCTAGGCTACCGAGAGGCCTGTTTTTTAAATGTTTTTCTGAAAACTTGTTTGATGTTTGAGAAAACCTAAGCATGAATCGTTCTTAAAAATTTCAAGCACGACTTTGGACATATTTATTAAAAAAAATCTTGATTTAAAGCGATTTTCTTTCTGTGTAGTGAGATACAGAGATACAGTATAGAAAAGAACTAATTAATCAAAACTGTAATGCTAACATTTTGATTTTTTTTAATTTTCTCGTTTAAATTCGCATAAACTACTTACTTATTTAACTGGTAAAATATTTACAAATATTTTACTTTATTATATCCTTTATGTATTAAAAAAGTGAACAGCTCTTGGAATACAAAAACTGGCCCGGTAGACCTTATTGGAAAATCGTTTGATACTTATTAATGTTTAGTGGCGAAACTTGTATTCAATTACCTTGAATAATAATAATAGTGACGTGAGATAATTTTTGATTATCAACAACTAATATCTTTTATATTGGAAAAAGAGTAGCTTTCAGAACGAATGGCAGAAAGGTAGCTTTTCTATCTCTCTCACAAATAGGAACATTAATTTTGACAGGGTGCGAGTGGTTCCTAATTTTTGGACCATAGTGAGAAGGATTAATTTTGGAATATACTGAAAATTTCCTGAGAGAGGACCTTATAGGCGTAAAAAAAACTGCTTGAGTCGCTTTATGCGTATAATTCTAGGTGGCATAAAAGGAAGTTTAGTCACATAGTGAGATAGATTCGGTAGCTGTGAAACTCCCTGAGGCCTTAGGGAGCAAATGTAAGTCGGCGCCTCTGTTAACATTTCAAAGGAAACAAGTAAGAGCGCTATATTCGGCTGTGCCGAATCTTATATACCCTTCACATTGGTCTTTAAATATACCCAGCCGAGTAATTTTGTACTGCAAATAATATAATAAAAAACCTTGTGCGAGTTTTAAAGCCCATAAAAAAAATAACAAAATTTTAACGTTCGTATGAATAATAGAAATAGATGAAGAAGATTTGAGGTCGAGAGTTTTTAAAGTTTTCGACATTATTCATATTTAAAGGTTAATAAAACTTATTAAATGTTCTAGTCCCCCTGCTCTTCACCAATATGTATGAATTATTTGATTATTACTTTTTGTAGAATATTCGAAGTCGATAGCTGTAAAAATTTTTCAGAAGTAGCGTATCGAAAATTTTATAAAAATTGTTAATTTGTATGGGAGCTACCCCTTCTTCACCCCCCATCCGAAAATCTTTCTTTTCACAGCGTAGCCCTTAGCGTGCAATTACTTTTTGTAGAACATTTCATTTCGATATCTGTTATAGTTTCCGAGATATAGCGTATCGAATATTTGAAAATAATTGTCGATTTGTATGGGAGCTACCCCTTTTTTTGCCCCCACTCGAAAATTTTTTTCTTAAAAGCGTAGTCCTTAGCGTGCAATTACTTTTTGTAGAACATTTCATTTCGATATCTGTTATAGTTTCCGAGATATAGCGTATCGAATATTTGATAATAATTGTCGATTTGTATGGGAGCTACCCCTTTTTTTGCCCCCACTCGAAAATTTTTTTCTTAAAAGCGTAGTCCTTACCGTGCAATTACTTTTTGTAGAACATTTCATTTCGATATCTGTTATAGTTTCCGAGATATAGCGTATCGAATATTTAATAATAATTGTCGATTTGTATGGGAGCTACCCCTTTTTTTGCCCCCACCCAAAAAATTTTTTCCTTAGGGCGTAACCCTTAGCGTGCAATTACTTTTTGTGGAACATTTCATTTCGATATCTGTTATAGTTTCCGAGATATAGCGTATCGAATATTTGATAATAATTGTCGATTTGTATGGGAGCTACCCCTTTTTTTGCCCCCACCCAAAAAATTTTTTCCTTAAGGCGTAACACTTAGCGTGCAATTACTTTTTGTGGAACATTTCATTTCGATATCTGTTATAGTTTCCGAGATATAGCGTATCGAATATTTGATAATGATTGTCGATTTGTATGGGAGCTACCCCTTTTTTTGCCCCCACCCAAAAAATTTTTTCTTTAGGGCGTAGTTCTTAGCGTGCAATTACTTTTTGTGGAACATTTCATTTCGATATCTGTTATAGTTTCCGAGATATAGCGTATCGAATATTTGATAATAATTGTCGATTTGTATGGGAGCTACCCCTTTTTTTGCCCCCACCCAAAAAATGTTTTCTTTAAGGCGTAGCCCTTAGCGTGCAATTACTTTTTGTAGAACATTTCATTTCGATATCTGTTATAGTTTCAGGGATATAGCGTATCGAATATTTGATAATGATTGTCGATTTGTATGGGAGCTACCCCTTTTTTTGCCCCACCCAAAAAAAAATTTTTTCTTTAAGGCGTAGCCCTTAGCGTGCAATTACTTTTTGCGGAACATTTCATTTCGATATCTGTTATAGTTTCCGAGATATAGCGTATCGAATATTTGATAATAATTGTCGATTTGTATGGGAGCTACCCCTTTTTTTGCCCCCACCCAAAAAATTTTTTCTTTAAGGCGTAGCCCTTAGCATGCAATTACTTTTTGTAGAACATTTTAAGTCGATAGCTGTTATAGCTTACGAGATATAGCGCATAAAATATTTCACCAAATTTGTGCAATTGTAGAAAAAATACCCCTTCCCCTGGTCCTATCTAAAAAAATTTTTTCCATTATTTAAGTCCCTTCTTTAGGAGTATCCGTGCCAAGTTTTGTGGCAAGAGTGACTATACTTACTGAGATATATAGGGATATATGCACGGATTTTGTCCTAAAAAAAATGGGTTACTCTGGGTTTTCGCTTATATCTCGGTCAATAGTGAACCGATTTTATTGATTTTAAATAGCGATTGTCTCCAGGATATTTCTAATAGTTTGACACCATTAACTGGTCTATATCTTTTTATTTGACTCCGGAAACTTGATTTCAACAGACGGACAGACGGACAGACGGACAGACGGACATCGTCAAATCGACTTCCCTATCTATAAGGATCCAGAATATATATACTTTATGGGGTCGCAAATGAATAATAAAGAAATTACAAACGGAATGACAAAGTGATATATACCCTATCACTATGTGAAGGGTATAAAAAGAGCAACCAGAGTGGTAGGCCAGAAAACTTCAAAACTGAACGTTAGAAAATTGTTTAATGGGAAGTAAGTTAGTGTGAAAGCTAAAGAGTGTGGTTGAATAGGTACAAAGAAGATCTGAAAAGTGATGTAGGGCTGCCAGAGCACTGCAAATCTCTAGAGTGGGTAAATTAACTTTTAAGGTTCTTGAAAATGTTATTTAGGAAAACCACGGTAACGCTATTTATATAAGGAATGGTTGGATCGTGAACTCATTCTAGCTTGGGTATTCCAATATTTTATAGAAGCACACCTTTCTGGGTAGGTATATTGAGGATAAAACAGTGATAGATGGTTCTGAAATGAAATTTACATAACTAGACCTGGAAGCCCTTTAAAGAAAAAAAATTAGGCTTACAAATCCCCGGGCGGGACTAAAACTGTCATGTTACAAAGCATTAAGAATCAATTTTTTACACTATTTGAGAAGGGTTTTAGGGCTTCGCTTCTAAGAAGACATATCCACAGGAGGTGGAACGGGGTTTAGGTAATTAAACATGTAAAAACTCCATTAAAAGATTTTGGGCTTACGAATGTAGTAGACAACCCGAATTTATTTAAGTGTGATCTTTTCGCACGAACAGTTGCACTGTGTGGTGGCAGGCTTGAGGAAAATGCTGTTATAGAAAGCTAAGGTCAAACGATGTTCTTCGCTTAACATCGCTGGTGCCAGGATAAAACTTCCTTAGTACTGGCCAAACTAGATTATAACGGAATCGTGAGGATTTTAGTAAAGGCCATGGACCTAAGACGGACTACATGTAAGGTCACAGAGCTCAGTTTTAAGAGAACACCATCTGTTATTATCCCTGAAAAGTATTACTGGCTTGGACCCGATAAATAGTTTTACCATACAATCAATGGGTACCGGGATTACGTTCTGTATTATGGGAGAGAACATATGATTGTCCCTTAGATTACCTGATGAGTGTAGTTAGTTCCTGGTGAAAATACTGGTCATTTCAAAGGAAACCGGACTAATATAAGAACATGTTCCTCGGGATAGTAAGGTGATTATTTATGTTGACAGTCGGGCGGCGCTTAAATGCGCATGGCGTCAAGTCTATATTGGTAGGGGAATTAAGAGTCTCCCATGGATACCTTAGACGATAGGCTACGATGGTTTCCAGGACATGGTGACATTATTGGTAATAAAAATACCAACAAACTCATTTTTAGCTATTCAGCCCTTGAGTTGTGTTTATAAAGAAAGTTGTTAGCCGCCAATGGGTCACTATATTGGAAAATAAGGACAATACAGGCGTGCCAGTAGATTGGCTAAAGCTACACGGTCGATGCTGAACTGGGCAAGCACTAGTTTACTTAAAGACTTTAAAATAGGTATAAAAATAACAACTGTGGTCATAACTAGAAACTGTGCAGTTAAGGCTACCATGACCAGAGAGGATCGCAGCACTTTAGACTATTTTAGGATTCGCAAACACCGGGAGAATTATAGACGACATTTTAAGAATAACTAAGCGATGATACTTTTTGCACAATGACCCCAGGAACCCTTAGAGTGCTGCACTATGGCCCAAATACCAAATTTAACGCGAAAAAAGTCATTGTTGCAGACGGTACAACAGTAAAAAATTGTCATTATAAAACTAACGACTTGTATCCAGGTATGGGCAGTATTTCAAATACTTGTATTTGAAATACAAATACGTATTTTGTATTTGAAATACCTAACACTGAAGTATTTTGTATTTCAAATACTTATGATGGCAAAATACATTTTTGCAAAATACATTTTTTTATACAGAAAGTTGTCATTAGAAAAATTTAAAAATGTTACAATTTAAAAAAAAAAAAGAATGGAAACTTTGTCTTCGTATTCATTCACGTCTTCGCCTTAGCAAAGCACGTTCTTTTGCAGGTCTCACTCATTCAGGTAATATCAAGAGCTAAGCGGATATTTGGAAATGTGAATGTCAAAAAAATTAAATTTTGTATAAAAATTAAAATTTTTTTGACATTCACACTTTTAAACACATCAAGTATGATCGCTATGTTTGCCTCTGCCGAATCTTATATACCCTTCACATTGCTCTTTTAATATACCCAGCCGAGTTATTTTGTACTGTAAATTATATAATAAAAATACTTTGTGCCAGTTTTAAAGTCCATAGAAAACTTTACAAAATTTTAACGTTCGTATGAATAATAAAAATAGATGATGAAGATTTGAGGTCGAGAGTTATAAAAGTTTTCGACATTATTCGTATTAAAAGGTTAATAAAAGTTGTTAATTTTGATGGGATCTTCTAGTCCCCCTGCTCCTCTTTAACCTTTTTTCCAAAATGTAGGTCTTATCATTGAATTACTTTTTGTAGAACACTAGAAGTCGATAGCTGTTATAGTTTCCGAGATATAGCGTATCGAAAATTTCATAAAAATTGTTCATTTGTATGGAAGCTACCCCTTTTTCAATTTTTCTGACATTCTACCGTTCAAACACAAAAAGGAAATGCAGAGGTCGAATTTTTTGAATTCGCCTTGGGTTTACCTTGTTGAATGTGCCTTGCAGAGAACTGTTTTCATAAAATTTAACACCAGTCTGTTTTCATCAGGACCTGTAGAAAAACTGTTTTTTTTTTTAGCAGGATTTATATATTCTTCAACAAGAGGCTGCTTATCTAATTAAACTTTTTAATATCTTGTGTTCATGATTAATGGTTATAAATGTATTTTGTATTTTGTATTTAAAATAAAAGATACTAAAATACTGTTCTTTGTATTTTGTATTTGAAATACTCGACTTGAAAGTATTTGGTATTTTGTATTTGAAATACAAGCGGAAAAAGTATTTTGTATTTTGTATTTCAAATACAGCAAATCATGTATTTTGCCCAACTCTGCTTGTATCCAAGTTGTATAACGGTATAGATAAATGCTGAGCGGTATTGATCAATGCTGTATTGCTTAAAACAGGGCTAATTGCCTAATTTTGTTTTTAGTAAAAAAACAGTCGATAATTTTGTGTGCTTTAGGAAGCTTATAAAAAAAAGTAAAACATTCTCTGTTATATTATTTTTGTGTTTTGACCAATTTATTGATAATTTTTAAAAAGTCTTAGGGGTTACCTGCGGGCGAATTTTGTTCAGTTGGTTTTCCTTTTTATGTAATAAAAACTAGTTCATTTTTATTATGTTTCAACACATTACGAAATTTTACAGGTATTGTGAGTTGTGTTATGAATTTAAAATGTTAAATGTCGGTCCTGTTTTTGACTCGTTGAATTCTTTATCATGTGGTTTGTTATATGCTTTTTAAATTAGCTGCCGATTTTCTCCTCGACACTTTTTATCAAATCCTTAGATCACAGTGTCCTTCACTAACTGGGACTTGTTCAATATTTACGAAATCTCTACTTTATATCTGAAAACCCCTTAAGAAGACGAAAAAGATTTCGAAACGAGCTGAAATTAATAAAATTTTATATATTCCGATAAAACTTCTCATGCATATTATTTTAATTTAAATAAAAAATCTCTATAAACATAAAAGACTTATCTTCTTCTCTATTCTTTTAATCATTATAGTTTTGTTGTTTTTACAGTTAATACTAAAATATTTTGACAATAAAATATAAATATGTATGTAAACGAACATCAGAAATATCAGTGCGTATGAAATTATTTTCCAAGCCTTATATCAGTTAATATTCACATGAAAAATGCCACGCCCACTCAATACTACATAAAGTCATTTGTTCATACAAACTTATGTGCTTTAAAAAAAAGCTATGACTTTTGTCGCGCTAAATTTGTGTACTGCTACCACTGTTTTCTGGTGTGCGAGATATTGTGATTCTATTTTTTACTTCAAAACAGCACACATTGTGCTTTAAAAGGTACGAATTTATTAGGTTTTTTACATAGTTGTTATTTTTAAGCAATTCCTAACGAAATTTTAGCCGATAAAATTTGATTTTGCTATGTTTTGTTTACATATGAAATCATATGTTTTTTTACCAATCTCTTTTACTAGTAGAAAAGTATCTAGTACGTGGTAATGGTGGAATTACATACATATGTGGCCTCACTATAGAACATAGGTCAAAACTCTCATTTAATGAAATGCGTCTGTATTGGATAAGAAAAAATTGCCCAGCAAACAAAAAACTAAGCATTGCAAATGTGATGAATTTTACTTCTTAAAGCAAAATGGAAACGAACTTAAAAAAAGTTATTAAAATTAAATACAAAATATGCCTCAGTTATTACAGAATTAGACAATTTTTTTTTTCACACATATTCCATTGGGCGAGTTTAGTTTACAGTTAAAACTTAAAAAATTAAGTGTATTTAGGTATTATAAATTAAGTTTTTCTTGTTTTCTTTGTTTTAAATGTTTGGTAACATAAAATCCATTGCATGTTACCAAAAGCATTTTTAATGACAAAACAAAAATTTTTATCTTCCATTATACTATTTTGTTTGCTGGTTTATTTTGAAATTAAATCAAAGCTGAAAAAACAAGAAAGCTGCAAAAAAGCAGTAAGCATCCGCACATGTGCACTCGTTAACACTCAATTAACGACTGAAATCAAACTGAAATAAAGCTGGAGGTCCATACCATACGTTCTATGCGCTGTGCGTTCTCTCCGACTCTCACAAAAGTAAAATCAGTGTAGTTGTATGTGGCAAGAAACATAACAAATTGCATAGAACGCATCGGCGCAAGTAACGGATAAAGTAGGTTTACTTTCTACTTTTTCATACGTCGCATGCGAAATGAGAAAATGAGAGATGGTTTTGTTATCCAGTGATGACAAATTTTAAATGCTATCAAAAAACATGTGTGTGTGGTAGATTATATTTTTGGTATATTTTGTGTTAAAAACAGTGTTATGAAAGAAAATGCTTTTATTATAAATTTTGCAAATAATTTTAAGAAAAAATTTCCTTAAAAATAAGTTTTCAACACAAATATTTTGTAGCCAAAGTTAATATTGTTTTTATCGACTACTTTTATATATTAAGTGTCATCTCTGTTGTGTTTTTATTTATGTAAGTGTAATGAAGAAAATCTGATTTCTCTTCTCTTCACTTTTCGCACAAAACGTATTGCATGTAACTTGGCAAAAACAAACGTATAAAACGTACAGAAATATGATACGCATAGAACGGAGCCACGCATATAAAGCTGGAGGTCCATACCATACGTTATATGCGTGGCTCCGTTCTATGCGTATCATATTTCTGTACGTTTTATACGTTTGTTTTTGCCAAGTTACATGCAATACGTTTTGTGCGAAAAGTAAAGAGAAGAGAAATCAGATTTTCTTCATTACACTTACGTAAATAAAAACACAACAGAGATGACACTTAAAATATAAAAGTAGTCGATAAAAACAATATTAACTTTGGCTACAAAATATTTGTGTTGAAAACTTATTTTTAAGGAAATTTATTCTTAAAATTATTTGCAAAATTTATAATAAAAGCATTTTCTTTCATAACATACTGTTTTTAACACAAAATATACCAAAAATATAATCTACCACACACACATGTTTTTTGATAGCATTTAAAATTTGTCATCACTGGATAACAAAACCATCTCTCATTTTCTCATTTCGCATGCGACGTATGAAAAAGTAGAAAGTAAACCTACTTTATCCGTTACTTGCGCCGGTGCGTTCTATGCAATTTGTTATGTTTCTTACCACATACAACTACACTGATTTTACTTTTGTGAGAGTCGGAGAGAACGCACAGCGCATAGAACGTATGGTATGGACCTCTAGCTTAACGTATGGTATGGACCTCCAGCTTAAAGCTGGAGGTCCATACCATACGTTCTATGCGCTGTGCGTTCTCTCCGACTCTCACAAAAGTAAAATCAGTGTAGTTGTATGTGGCAAGAAACATAACAAATTGCATAGAACGCATCGGCGCAAGTAACGGATAAAGTAGGTTTACTTTCTACTTTTTCATACGTCGCATGCGAAATGAGAAAATGAGAGATGGTTTTGTTATCCAGTGATGACAAATTTTAAATGCTATCAAAAAACATGTGTGTGTGGTAGATTATATTTTTGGTATATTTTGTGTTAAAAACAGTGTTATGAAAGAAAATGCTTTTATTATAAATTTTGCAAATAATTTTAAGAAAAAATTTCCTTAAAAATAAGTTTTCAACACAAATATTTTGTAGCCAAAGTTAATATTGTTTTTATCGACTACTTTTATATATTAAGTGTCATCTCTGTTGTGTTTTTATTTATGTAAGTGTAATGAAGAAAATCTGATTTCTCTTCTCTTCACTTTTCGCACAAAACGTATTGCATGTAACTTGGCAAAAACAAACGTATAAAACGTACAGAAATATGATACGCATAGAACGGAGCCACGCATATAACGTATGGTATGGACCTCCAGCTTAAAAGAGAACAAGCGTCGGTGTGAGTTTTTTTTATTGTTTTTGTAGCACAATTGTGCACTAAAAATCAATTTTTGACAACCTATGCTATAGAAGCTGCTCGTCAGTTGATACTCCCCTTATTTTGGAATTTCATACATTCTCTCTCTTTCTTAAATTAATTGAAAATTGTTAAATTTCCTATAAAACAAATTTCACCACAAAATTCTCTCCGCACCTTAATCACCTATAATTATTCCACCATGAACACAGTTAAATAATTTATCAGGGGTTATCAGTTCAGAGAAATGTTTTGGCTCTCTTACTTTTTGCTTTTTTATGTATGGAATTTGACACAGGTATGATCAAAAAATGTCAACCGTATTGTCAAACTTATTTTCTAAATTAGGGACACATGGCTGGCTATCAGATAAGAAAAATGTTTATGACGGAAGAAATTTTCTAAAGCTAAACAGCCTCATATGGGCCCATCTGTTTTTATAAAAAAGCATAAAAAATTTTCAACAGATAACGGGGCACAACTCAATACAAAAAAAAATCCGGAATAAAAAGTTTTTACATCTGAACTGTCATACAAATGGGCGTAAAATTTTAAATCAAATTGATTTGTGACTAAAGCTATATTTACACCACCTAAGTTCTCATCTGAGTTCAGTGTCAAAAAAATAAGTTAAAATTTTTATGAGTGTCCAAGTTAATATTAAGAACCCAGCTGATTAAATTCAATTTGACATTAATACGTTACCAAAATTTAATTTTATATGAAATTTTTAATTTTTCTGACATTCTACCGTTCAAACACAAAAAGGAAATGCAGAGGGCGAATTTTTTGAATTCGCCTTGAAATTACCTTGTTGAATGTGCCTTGTGAGTGTCAAAAAACAATTCGTTTTTTAATTTTTGGTATTAAATTACATCTTAGGAATTAGTTTCATTCCGCTAATTATAAAAGTTGTAAAATTGGCACAAAATAAATGGCAATACAACAAAAAGCATTTAATCCAGTAACTTTTAAAAACTTACATCAAAAACTCAGACGTTAAATAATTTAAAAATAGAACACGTTCTATTTTCAGCTGAGATTAGACAAAAATATTAACAAATAAATACAAACATGTTATTACACTATACAAATGAGTCTCAGTTGTGAAACTCTTTCAACAATTTTTTTACCAAAGGCTGAAATTTTTTTGGGCAAAATAAAAAAAACTTTTTCGAATTTGAATTAAAAAAATATATATCTTGTTGCCTTAAAAATAAATGATTTGTATGGTTAAAGGACTTTATATTACTACCAGGTTTCTTAAGTAAATATTTCTTATTAATTAAACAAACCTACTTACCTAATTTTTCGCCGCAAAAAACATTAACCCAGAACTGCGCGAAAATCAAAACCAGCAAACATTCATATTTCAGCGACAATTGTCTCAAAATCGGAGGCTGAGGAAGAAACATTTTGAACAAAAAAGGAATTCACGGTTGAAGGAACTTCGTTATATGACACTTTTTAAAATACCAATCGATTTAGCTGGTTAAGTTATTTTTTTTTTCTTTTATCTTTAATCTTTTTTTTATTTTTATTTTTTCTTTTATTCAAAAGGTTCTAGGACATTGAGTATTTTGATTAAACGAACATGTATTTATGTGTTTTGTTACAAAACTGACTTTGACAGACAACTTTATGTTTTATTGCATTGTTTTTTCCACTTATTTGATTTTATTTATTTTCTGAGTTATTAGTTTCGTTCCATCAAATAATTTCTTTTCGACTTTGTTGTTACATATTCAATGTTTAGTTTGAAGGTATGTTGCACATAAATATTTCATTTAAGTCACTGTTCCTCTCATTTCATGTTGACGTCTGTTTTTCGAAGAGTTCCTTTTTCTTTGTTGAAGCTGAAGTCTTCCCTGTTGTTGTATCCTTAGTGTTGGGTTTCCTTTTTTATATAAAAAAGCTTTATGTGCAAGTGTTTGCCTTTTTTAAAGGCATTTTGTTTTTGCTTTCATTTTATGCGTCGTTTTTTTTTGTCTTTTTTCACAGTTTTTAATTGAAAGTTATTTATTCTATTGCCTTTTCACTTTCGTTAGAAGCCTTGATGTAATTACATCGTTTTTTTAACATTTTTCAAATACCTTTTAAATAAAATTAAATACATCAGACAGAATCGCCGACTGTTTTTTTATACTCTTGATTGGCACGAGTAAAAATATCAAGTTTTTTTTTTTTTTGGTTTTTCTTTAAACAACTTTTTTTTTAATATTTTAATTAACTCCTTTTATTTTGTTTGATTTCAATTCATCCTTTTCAGTTCTCTTTCAAAAGTTATAAAAGTTATTAGCTTAAATGAAAAAATATTATTTTAAATTGTTAAAAATGGTTGATTTTAAAAATATCTTTTCTTATTAAAAGCATAAATGAGCTCTACGTTCGGCTACGTTGAATTGTATATACCCTTCACATAGCGGAGTTTTGCTTCTTTACATTTTTATATGGGAGATACAACTTTCTAAAATCCTAAAATTGTTTTCGAAGTTACGTTGTTATAGGAGTTTTTTTTTGTTGCAGGCAACAATTTGATTACTTTTTTTAGCTTTTTAGTAGTTTTGGGCGTTTTTCATAAAACTTGCTGCTTTTACAGGAAATGTCCTAAATTGGCTAACTTGGTTTCCCAATACAGGAAAAAATATATTTTATTTGATCTAAAATTAATGTTGCAGAAATCAACGATTAAAACTAAATAAATCAACATTGATTGTAACCGAATTCAACCGAGAAGTCGTACCAAAATCACAATCAAAATCGAGAGCGTGACACACTTTCGCAAGAAAATAATGTATTTAATCTGAATATTTTCCAAAATACATAGTATTTGTTGTAGTTAAAAGCACAATATTTTTTGTTTTTATTTATTTAATCAACCATCTTATTACAAAGATCGGAGCAAATTGATAAGAAGCAGTGTTTTATGGAAAATAACGCGAC
The DNA here is from genome assembly GCA_963583895.1 of Melanophora roralis. Lineage (NCBI taxonomy): Eukaryota > Metazoa > Arthropoda > Insecta > Diptera > Rhinophoridae > Melanophora > Melanophora roralis. The sequence goes on along the minus strand of OY757187.1, from coordinate 87,465,685 downwards.
ATTAATTAATGAACAGAATAAATTAAAAATACATCCTTAATCGGTCTTTTTTTATAATTTTTTATTAAATTGTTTGAATTTGTAGTTGAAAGAAAAATTCTACAAAAAAGATTCAATTATAAAATAGATATTTAATTAATAATTACCAAAGAGAAAATACCACTTAATATAATGAAGATAACAAAAGTACTTATGCTCAGTTTGCAGGTAATTTTTTCTCGTAACAGCTGCCGAAAGACTAGTGAAATTTATCATTTTATCAATACTAAGACAGTATTTATTTTACTGTTTGAAAAATCATTTGCGAAGAAACATTTTATATTTGGATCTCTGTAGACCTTTTGGTGGAAATGCTCATATATTTGGCGTCAATTATGTAAAAAAGTGTTTTTAAGACATTCGTTTAAAAATTGTTCTTCAATTAAACAATTTTATTTATTCCGAGTTTTTTTGAATAAAAATTTTTTAAAATATTATTTGCATTTTTTATCATTAAATAAAGAAATTTCAAATTTTATATGGATTAAATTTATTTAAGTTTTTGAAATTTAAACGTTTTTTTTTAATAACAAGGAAGAAAATTTGAGTACAAACAAAATTTTAGTTATAATTAATTTCAGTTTAAAAGGAAGCAATTGAAACAAAATTTGTATTTAACTTTTTTAAATAAATAACGTAAATATTTTATTCAACTAATAAGCATTTTGCGTACGAGTTATATACAATTGGAAAATAAAATTTAATTAATTTAAAATTCAAAATTTGTTAGACGAGTATAAAATTCAATGGTCAAGATGGTATATTTATTTGTAGTATTTGTTAACTAGAATTAGTAGTAGTAGCATATATTAATAAGAACTAGTTGGCGTAATAAAGCAAAACTATTTGCAATGAAGAATTGTTTGTCGTCAACATTTTTTTTTCTTAAACTGACACGTATTATTATGTAACCCTGGTCAGAGTTCCTAACAATGAGGTTAGATAAGTCTGCAAAAAATTTGTTAAGACATCGTATTAGCTACGATGCTGTAGCAGCATTCTCCAATAAGCTTATGTGGAGACTATTATTTATCCTTAATCTGAATAAACAAACAAATAAATACATATTTGTATCTCTGCTAAATTAATTTACTTGCAAGCAATATTTTATCACTTATTTATTTCTTAACTTGGCGATAAAGAAAATTAACATATTGTAACTTGCATTTGAAAACATAAATTATTTTGAACCAGATATAATTAAAACGTAACTTCTATTTAATGGTACATATATTGTGTAGAGATAAATATATGAATTTATGTTTTGTCATCATTTTGCCTTAAATCCTTTTTATTTATGAAGAATGTGTCGTCATCACCAAAGTTTTTTTATACACCCTCGCAAGATTACATGGGTTTTCTTGAAGTTCGCTTCGCGCAAACTTTTGTTTGGACTTTCAATAACATAAATTTTTTCCATACTAAAGGACATTATTTGTTTGTTTTGCGAAGCAAGGAGGTTATTTTGTTATCCTTTTAAATAGCCGTATATTCGTATACACTCAAACTAAATAAACATTTTTACTTATTACAGTTTATTTACCGTAATAAATCTCTGGTCATCCCTCACATTAAGTTAGTGGGTTTATTGGTATGCACTGATTTTGCAGAATTAAAATTCAATGCTAGTTTAAATATAAAAGTATATATATACATATGTATATATGTTTGCAAGAGTATGGATGAAAACTTTGGCTTAAGTTTTCTGTTTTTTAAAGCGATTTCCAATGGCCCCTTTTTGCCGAATTATATGTATGTAAATGTGCCTTTCTTCAGTTCGAAAAAAACAAAGAAATGATTTTTTCAATTAGTGTAACAAAATAGTATCTAAAGTTTATTAAAATGATAAGCTTATTTGAGGTGCTAATATATATTTGTTAGCATTGTTCGAATTTAATGGTATTCTTTCTTTGGTAAATATTTATTAAATATTTATATTTTGAGTGAAATGATAGAATATCCTCCCGGAGTACGAAATTTGAGTCATAACTATTGAAAATGTTACTCTACCGCCACAAAAATACTCAGGTTCAACTGTCGTATGGAGATTTGTTTACACTCATTCAACTTAATTTAAAATAAATTGTTTTGTAGGGTTAACTATGGTCGGGTTTGATCAACAATGGAATTTTTGCTTGTTTGAAAATGCTGACAACGAACCATGCAGGCTCTGTGAAATTTATTTTGATACTAGATGGTCCGACAATGATCCCATAGCTGGTATCTCTCTGGGTAAATGGTTAATTTTTTTATATTTAAAAGCAGCAGTAATCACCATCCCAGCAAAAAATAATCGAAAATTTGGAAGCAGCATATACTTTTTCTAGTATACAAATGCGTTTCGCTGCAAGCACGTAACTATTTCCTTAGCAAATCCACCAGTTTATGGCAGTTAATGTAAAACTTCTACTTTGTTTACAATAGAGGCCTGCATCAAGTCCTATTTCAAGCTAATTCAAGACCCCGATGATTTTCTAATTCTTGTGCTGTTGTGCGATTAATCTGTTTAAATGCTGTAATGTAAAGAAGCTGAGACAGTTTGTGTGATGCAATGTAGTGTAGTTAAGAGTAAAGAGTGGTGTGATGCATTGTTGTTAATGCAACTTATATACTGTCATGATGTCGTGGTCGATCAAAAAAATGACTGTGATGATGTGTGGTCAACAACAACAAAAGTGAGTGTATTACACACAATGTTGAATGGATACATAAACAAACATTTATACAAGCAGGCAACTAAATATAAAATGCATACGTAAGTTACATTACATACATACATTAAAAATCAACCCCCGTCAGCAGTAAAGTTTCGAGATGGCTTGAAATTGAAATGTGTGATCATGATGTATTGATGTGCCGTTGTTGTTAACTTAAGTTTGCTTGAGTGAAAATATTTTTTTCATTTAAGTTAAGTTACAGCACAGTACTTATTGTTGTGTGTGCAAGGTATACAAAATGAATTGAAAAATCAAGATGATGCTTAATTTGGTGACGTATTGAGCTGGCCTCTTATTTACACACTCGCTTACTGCAGTGAATACAAGAAAGCACTATTTTTAATCGTATGTATGTATATTAAAATGACGCGATAAATTTCAACAACTACAGAAGCTCTAAAATTTTTGTTCCAAAAACTGTGAAAAGGACGCTTTGTGGTGCAAACCATTAAGCTTGACAAGCTCGCAGAGACTTCTTCATTGGTATAATTTTTTTACCTTCCCTAGTGAGTATTCATCAGTTTGCCATTCCATTTGTAATTTCTATAATATGCACTGATGACCCCACAAAGTATGTAGATATATTTTGGATTCTTTTAAATTGGGAAGTTGATATAGCCAGTTCCGTCTATATGTCTGTTGAAATCAAGTTTTCGGAGTCAAATTAAGCACTACATACAAGGTATTCGTATTAACATTTGAGAAATACTCCTGACACAATCGATATTGAAAATCAGCTTGATCGATTAACTGTCCACCGTGATATAGGCAACATAATGCTATTGCGCGTTTTTTTTAACAAAATTAAGGATATAGGGATAATATTTCAGAAAATGTTGTCACTTCGTGCAGGTAATTTAAAAGTAGGTGCCTAAATTAGGAAACATTTTATACGGTCAGGAGCAGGGGAATTCGTATTCGGCCTATAGTTGTACATGAAATGAAATTATTGATATGATATATCTCAAAAACCGAAACACCTTCTGGCTTTAAATGTTATACAAAAGTAATTATATAATAATGCCTACATTTTGGAAAAAAAATTTATTGGATTGGAGCAGAGAGAGCGGCAGTTTCGATACAAATAAATAACTTTTATAAAATTTTTGATACGAAATATCTTGTGAACTGTTAGAACTATCGACGTTTTTTTTATATGAAAGAAAAATTTGTTGAGTGGGAGCGCGAGAATTTTGTAATGCTTTCTTTTTCAAAAACAAGAATAACCATCGAATTTAAACTCGCCAAAAAGTAATTTTGTTAAAATATTTGGTGTTTGACAACGACTTGGATAGATCAGATGACCGGACGTACAAAAAGTTTAATTAGAAGGGTATATTAGATACAACACAGCTGAAGATAGAGCTCTGGCTTGTTTATTCCCAACAAGTTCCTTTGCAAGACATATTTTATTTTTTTGCAGTTTTGTTTAAGGACGCTTTTTTATTTTTATTATAGTGTCCAGTAAATCTCTCTAAGAGAGACAATGTTTGATAATTCCTTTAATATGAAGTGTTTAAAAATATGTTTCTTTTAAGTATTCTTGACCATAGTAGAATGAAAAATTATAAACACAATGATTATTAATTAGATGATGTGTTTATTAATCTCCAAAGACAATAAATATTATATAAGTTGCTTAAATATTTACGTGAGAAATTCTTTTAATATTTTTGTGCACAACTGTTCTATTCTTTTTAAACTTTTTGTATTTTTTATTTTTTAGCTTTGAATAAAACTCTTTCTAGAGTTATTTCGAATCAGTATCCGCACAAAATATTTCAAGACATAATTATTTTTTTATTAACTAAAATTAAAACTTTTGCTCAATTATAATAATAGCAATTTACTTTCTTAATTTTTTTCCTTAATTATTTTTCAATACGTTAATTTTGTTTTAATAATTTTTAAAATTAAGTAATGGTATTTCATTTAATATTGTTGAAAGTTTTTTATTAATTTCCACTTGTGATCTTATTTTAAAAGAATTTTTTTTTATTAAGTAGACAAATATTTAAGGGACATTTTTGTTTTATTTTGCTAAATTTCAAATTTAAAAACATATATTCGTTGCAAATAAATAATATTTTCCACTTTTTTATTGTTTTCTTATTAAGACACTTCAAATCAAATTATAGTGAAATCTTGCAGTTGAAACAAAAGACTTTATTGTTTAAATATCTTTACAAATTCTTCACCGTAATAACTGCATATTGTCGTCAAAATTTCAAAAGTCCTTAACATCAAAAAAATTAAAATCGAGTTTTTGATTTATTAAGGCTCGTAAGGTCAATTTACGCTTTCATATCCATAATTCAAATTAACATGACATTTTTTTCTAAGGAAAGATTTTTTTTTGTAGAAATAAAGTATTAGTTACGATTAAAAAATAAAATGTTTAAGCCGCCAAGTAATTTAAAACTATTTAGCCCGTTTAAAAAAAAATAAAAGTTTTGTATAATACATTTAACACGATCCTTAAGTCAAAATTACGTTCTTTGCTTGTCCTGCAAAATTAAAATAAGTGATGTGGCATACTTTTTGGTTTTCAACGACGATATGTACTTTAAACTAATTTATTACAAAAAAGTTGACTTGCTTTCACTTTTTATGTAAATTCAAATAGAATTTTTATTATAAGGAGAAATGATTTGTTTTTTTAATAAATTTTATGAAATCCAAATAGTATCACTTATTGTTTTTCACAAAAAATTTTATGCACAAGTATTTATTTGCATTTAGTTAGTTTATAAATTCAAAATGCTAATATTTATTTAATATTTTTTTTGTGTATAATTTTTAATACATAAAAAATGTATTCATATATTAAATAAACCCTAAGCATTTTTTTAATTAAATAAATTACAATAAAATTAAATCCTTTTTATATTGAATGATATATATTTTACACATTAACAAAGCACTTAATCCTTGTGACGTTAATTATGTTAATAAATTTTCATGTAAATTTATTTGTATGTTTTAATAATTTGTACATATTTTCACTTTCGTATTCATGCATCACATGTTCTTCAAACTCACTCTTATATATAAAAATTTGTATGAATATAATTTATTTCAACATTTATTAATTTTAATTAATTTGCATTTTTAATTAAATTGGGCTACAATATATGTTATCAGGATCTTAGATTAATTGACTGTTTCAAAAAAGGGAAGGGACAAAATCTTTTATACATATATGCTGATACACATAAGTTATTTGAATGATTGCTTTTTATATCCTTTTTTGTTTTATTTGTTTTAATTTGCTCTTTTAAATCTTAAACATTTTAAATTTTTTTCTATTCCTACAACACAAACTATATATTTTTCCTCATAAATAACTTTTTTTGTCATTTTATTTGATTTTTATTTATTGTTGTTTTTTTGAAATTGTACCGGAAACGGATGTTGTAAATTTAACAGTGAAAACCAACTACTTTCTTTTGCAAAACAATCTACTTAAATTTGTTTTATATCTATTACTGACGCCTTAAATTGGCGGTAATTAACACAAACACACACAAACAAACTAACACTTTCTTATGTACGTATACGTTCATTCATATGTGGGTGGCAGCTACCATTGGCACTTTAACACTCTGCTGCCAAATTTAAAGATGCTTCATTAAATACACTAAATTGTTATAGTTTTTTAAATACCGTCATAAATCTAAAGTTCAAAATGTGATTTAAATTTGTATTAAATCAAGTTTTTTTTAAAGTGCTCCCACGTAATATCTGTATGTAAGTGACATAGTTACGACAATAACTATAATTACGGCAATACCCATATTAAAATGTTTTTTTAGTTATTGAAGGTGTAACGCACAGTAATAAATCGCTGATAGGAAACTGAGGTTACTTGCTACTGCACCGACTAGCGATGAACTGACAAACTTCACAATTTTAATAAGGACACGCACACACATTATTTGCTTATCCTTTCGGCAAGAATGCTAGTCACAGCAGTAGCAAAACAAACAACAAACATTCACATATAAGAGCACATGTTCAACATAGGCAATTAAGGAGCATAAAAATTCCGAAAAGCATACAGAAAAGCTTTTCGGTATGTTTTTTACATTTTCTCTCACCGTTACCATAGAGTTGTACTCCTCACTCACAAAGAGTATGAGCAGTTCAACTAGCAGTATATTCTTATAATGTTGTTAACGTTTAACTGTTAAGCTAAAATCATAAGACTTTTGGTGTTATTTGGGCTACTGCCAACATAAATGTTATTTTGCATTTGCTATCCTTTTATCATAAATGCACCCAAGTGTGTCCTTTTGGCCAAACAATTGTACATGTTTTTCCGTTTTTATTGTTGTTTTTGTTTGTAGTCTGTTCATTCCTTTACTCCAATTTACTTTATTCAATTTTATTATTTTTTTTGTTTTCTTGGTCTTTTTTTAGCGCTAACAAAACTTATCCTTAGAGTAATATAAAATTTAAATATTTTATTTATTCACTAGACCAGAGTATTATTTTCATGTAAATTCAAAACATCCTTATTATTGTTTGTGTACATCTGTGTGTGCGTCTGTTAGTGCTGTTAAGTTTAGTATTTGATAAATTGTTAATGCTTTGCGTATTTTTAAAGCAAAAGTGTATGAATATAAATTAAAAAACAAATTTAGATACTCCTGGATTTTAACACTCCATTCAAAGAATATGTTTAACCAATTTACATTTTTACGTAATAAAATCAACGTTGACAATTTAGCGTGTTAGGTCAAAAGCGCAGCAGTGTTTTCTACATACAAAGAATAAACTAAGTAAACATTACTTAAATCAAGCCATAGCGGTGTCCAAAGTACGGTAAGTATGGTTTTTCTTAAATCACGTACGAAAATTCTTACTCCAAGTAAAACTTTTCAAGTACGAATTTCTTACTTTTAGCCACAATTAAGCCAAAAAAGGATTGATTTAAGTTCGGAACCGTACTTGATGTAAGCATGAAAAAGATTGATTTAAGCCGTAAACTGGATTAATTCGAAAGTGAAATGTCATTTTTTTTTTGACTTGTGGAGCTTTATATAAGAAGAAGAGTTTTTTTATATTTTATTTTTTTTAATAGATACTTAAAATTTATAATTTTAAAAATTTAATTTTTTGTACTTACCGAAGCTAAGATTCGAACCAGGGACTTTCTACACTGCAGCACAAGCGCGTTAACTCTAGGCCACCGAGACACTTTGTTTTCAAATGTAAAATAATATATTAAAACAACAAGCTGTTTGCTGCTTGATTTGTTGAAGCAATCTGAATAGGCTTGATTTAAGAAAATGTAAGTACGGATCGTACTTAAAAATTTAAAAAAAAGATTTTGGATAAATTCAAGAATAAAATTCTTGATTTTAGAAAGCGGGTTTTCTTTCTGTGTACTGTTTAAAAAAATTTGGCAAATTTTTTTTAATAATATAAGTAAATATTTGTAATACTTCTTCCTTACAGTTGGTTATAAAGAAAAACTATTTTAGTTTTCTCTCCGTAATTTTTTCTCAACTTTTTCCTATTTAAAAAGGTAATTTGATAAATGTTATTGGTTTAATTTCAAATAATTATACCCACACCGTGTATGTGACAGGGGTATGAGCCTTTGTGCCAATATTTATGAGGCCAAAAAAATTTATCTAGGTCTGACCTTCAATTCTACTGATCAACCCAGAATAAACATTATTTGGTTAACAGTTTCTGAACTGACCAAGGCATGTTCATCCATCCATCATTCCGTCCGTGTGGGTGTCCATATATCTACGTATATTGTGTAATCAAAATACAGGATGAATTTTTAAAGATATTTTGTCGAAAATTGGCCCCGATAAGTTTTTTTAAAACCAATTCAGCTGAGACTGGTGATTATCGGTCAATTTTTGACATAGTGCCGATACAAAATGTCTCCTTGAGAATAGGCATTTTGTGGCAATAGCTGCCAAAAAAATTAATTTATTGCCGCAAAATATTGCATATAAGCAGGACCGAATGTGGTTATCGTACAGATTTTTTTTAAAGATTGTTTAATTTTTTCAGATATCCCTATCCTCCCCATATTCTCCTGGCAAAAACAATTTGGTTTTGTATGATGTGGCGATAACTTATCTGGGTTCCATAATCATAATTCCCACTGTTGAAAAATTTTTCATCCTGCAAACCTTTTTTACGTATTTTCCCCTTATATAAAAAGGCCCTTACAAGTACATTAAAGGCCGAGATTTTTTTTGGATAATAATGGCATATGACCAGAAAAATAATCGAAATAAACAAAAATTAAAGTTTTAAAAAGACGAGTTAGGGCCTTTCTAAATTAAAGTAATGATATATGTAAGCTTAAAATGAAATTAATTGTAGTGTAGGGTATAAATATATGGTCGGGCTTAGAAAACTTCCACGCTTAGATTTCTTTATGTTAATGTAATATTTTTTTGTTATGGTTTAAAGATCAATATCAAAGTTAAAATCAACACGTACAACACATACATTTTATATTAAAACAAGTAAGAGCGCTATATTCAGCTATGCCGAATCTTTATACCTTTCACATTGGTCTTGTTATAAGCCCAGCCATCTGATCTAGCCGAGTTATTTCGTACTGCATATATTGTAATGAAATAACTTTGTGCCAGGTTTGAAGTCGATAGCTATCCTAGTTTTTGAAATAGAAAACTTAACAAAGTTTTAACGTTCGTATGAATAACAGAAATACCATGTAGTGTAGAAGATTTGAAGTCGAAAGTTTTAACAATTTTCGACAATATTCGTATTTAAAGTTTAACAAAAGTGTTTTTTTTTTTTCAAAATGTAACAATTATAGTATCATTACTTTTTGTAGAACACTCGAAGTCAATAGCTGTTATAGTTTCTGAGATAAAGCGTATCGAAAATTTCATCAAAATTGTTAACATGTACGGGAGCTGCCTCTGCCTCTTCTCCTTTTCAGGGATATTTTCGATTGTTTGGTTTAAAAAAGTTTTATTATTTATTTTGTTTATTTGAGTCCGGAAACTTGATTTCAACAGACACACGGACGGACATGGTTTTATCGGCTTAGGCTTATTGTTTAACAGGCAGGAGGTAAAATTTTAAAATTAGTAAAACCATTTAAAAACGCAATAAATATTAAACTTAAAGCGGTATTATTTATGAATATATCGTTACCGTAATAAAGAAAGATCCTAAATCGTATTTTTTAATAAGCCTAATTTCTATTTTTTTTTCGATAAATCGTCTGCTTATATATCACAGGAAGCAAAAAAAAATCTCGACTTTAAACATACGATTTAGGGCCTTTTAATATATTTTTCCAAATAATTTCTTCCGCGATGGATGTCCCAATATTAACCCCAGAATTGAATTTGTGGCCATTTATGCCTATCTGGTCGTAAGGAGTATCAGCTTTTCAGAATTTCATACATTCTGCCTCTTGCCTTTAATTTAATTTACAATTGTAAAATTTCGTATACAATTAATTTCGACAAAAATTTTCTCCAAACTGCAATCACCTACATATATAATTCTAACGTCATTGACAACTTGATCAACCGAATAAAATTTTGATTTGAACCAAATGCCGTAATTTTGATTACAAGAATGCATGTACAGTAATCACACGGGCAAACGGACATCGCTAAATCGAATTAGTAAGTAGTTCTGTTAATAGCTTAAATAATTATTTTTTAAAGAAACATAAACGTGGGGTAAAATACCGGTCGTCGGCTTGAATAGTAATTTTATTCAATCGATTCGATTGAATTGTCAATGCTTAACATCCCTGCGGGAAATGGGTGTCTATTGTTACACTGTTACAGATACAAAACATGAATTGGATACAAGTTATTGGTCGTGATTGGTTAAAAAGGCACACACCAAGTAACTGGTTAAAAGGTGTTAAGGAGGTTAGGGGAAAAAATAGAAAAACTGGTCCATAAACATAAACGTACATCTGTTTTTATATACACACACACGCGCGTAAATAAAAACAAAGAAGATTAAACAGGATCTTACACAATTAATGCAACATTTGTTTATATAGGATTGGCCTGTAACCCGTTCTGAGGTGTTATTTTTGAACCAATTGCCCCCTACAATGACATCTCAATGTAAATGTGACAGTTTCTCTTCATTAAAAGTGCAAGAACTAGAACCAGTTCCTACCCTTAGAAACCGTCCACGTCAATAGTCTTAGACCATGCCCCCTCTCCGTAGGGATATGTTTATGGGGGTCTTACATTTTGGATAACGTTCAGTAAAATCAGAATAAACAAATTTCAAATTTCATGAAGCTCTCTATAGCGTATACTCACTAACGATATGTGTTTCCATGCTCGCAAGATGCTGAATACAGCGGGAAAGCTATTTAAGAGACGTCTTAAGTCGAGACTTAAGCCACTTGTTAAAAAAGAGGATTATAGGAAACACAGTATAAATTCCAACCTATCAAGTCGGCTGTAGGAACAGTAAAGAACGTGATTGATGTACCTTTAGCACCCAAAACAATGAACCTCAACACAACACCTGTCGTTATTTTGGCCACTATTGACGTAAAAAATGCCTTTATCCTTCTCAAATGGACAGACAGAAGTGACAGGATATTTACCGAAGGTTATAAGCAGTTACCTAGGTGACAGAATGCTGACCTACAATATCAACTCTGGTGAAAAGAATACACACGTAACAGCAGAAGCAGCGCAAATTTCCATCCTAGGGCCTGACTTGTGGAACATAAGCTGTTACGAAATACTCAGAATAGACATGCCCGAGGACTCGTTTCTAGTAGGGTATGCGAATGATCCCAATAAGCACAAATTTTTTGTGAATTCCAATGTTGGAATTCCGGTGTGAATCCAAGCTTGAATTACATTTAAAATCCATCCTCTTTCCAGTCTGTTTGAAGTTTGTTAAAAAACAACAACAAATTTGTTTGAAGCATACGTTATTTATGGCACAGAGTTGATGGAAAATCATTGGCGGCGGTGAATATGATGATTTTATAATTAAATTTTTAGAGAAACTGTAATTCAATGGTTAATTTTGCTGGATTCGCTATTGAATTCAACTGTGTTTCAACAGAAAATCAACACTGGAAATTGGAAATTGTGACTTGATTTCAATTGAAATTCCACTTGAATTTCAGCCAAAATGCTAATTGGGATATCTCAGCAGTGATACTGATCGATAAATGTAAAGGATGCACAACGAAGTAAAGATACGAATCGCCGCCCGACTTGACTCACATGGACTTGAGTTACTTATCAGGAGAAGAATTCCACTAGAAATTGATATGCAAATTAGCAAAAACGTTATAACAATCAAAACCGATATGACTAGATGCGCAGCTTACATACTCCGCTCAGATACGGTACGCTATAACAACGACTAATTGCAAATACTTTTTTTAAAAAAAGAAGACTTCCCATGAAATCCTGTAACAGCATCCTCCTCTACGGATGCGGGATCGGGGCTGGAAGCTTAAATGCTACTTGCACATGTAAGCAGTTTAGAAAACAGCTGCACTAAGAGTATCTTGCGCTTATCGCCCAGCATCAGAAGCAGTAGTTCAAATCGTAAGTGCAATAATACCTATCGACCGGCAAGCAGAAGACAAAACATGATGTAATTGATGGCAGTAAGAGACGCAACTCCCCAGAAATGACAGGTACGCTGGAAAGACGAGGAACATTAATGACAGACTGCCAAGCTAATCTAAGAACTATAAAAATGGGTAACCAGAAGACAGGAGAAGTAAATTTTTACATTATGAAGATATTTCCCGAACATAAATACTTTAAAAAGGAGCTCTACAAAATGTGTCACACCAATGTGTCTGTATGGGGAATATAAAGTTCAGATTGATGCAGAGCACTCGTTTTGATATGCAGCCACTGGACTGAAGATAGAGAAAAGCTGATGCAAACAATGGGAAATAACTGTGGAGAATCTAATAGAGAAGATTAAGAACGAAGAAAGCTGGAATACGGTATCAAATTACTGTGAACGTATATTAGGGATGAAGAAGAAGGACCTAGATAAGTCATTAACACAATAACTTAGTTGAAGATCCGGAGAAAACGAGAACAGATGTAGGCTTGGACGCAATCTATAAATCAATAACGGGGGATTGCCCACAGAATAAGCCACCTCAACGTAATGCGTAAGCGTTTTCGCGGTGGATACAACTCCTGGTGGACATAAGGTGGGTTTTGAATCCGTAGGACAATTCTTAGCCCGACATAGCACTTTAAATGACGATTCAACACGTGATGCATTTTCCCATCTTACCTCAAAAAAAAAGCTTACAAGATTAATTAATACAACAACTGAAGCCTAATTACAAGTTTGTTGAATGGAAAGCTTAACATTAACAAATGAATACAAATTTTTTAAGCCAAGTCATCCTAAGACATAAAGTATTTTTTTACTTTGATCCTTCTTGTTTGCCAAAATGGCCGCTTTTTGTGTTTTGAGATATCACATGTGATTGCATTGACAACGTGTTGCTCTTTTGAGTATATTTTGGGCTGAACGCAAAATAAAATGAAAAGTTTCGATAAATGATTGAATATATGCTCGCAAGGCGGAAGAGGTCATTTGCCTAATGTGTTTTGCTATAAATGATCTTGTCCTTTATTCTTTTTATGATTCATTAAAAAATAGATATAAAAAAGCTTAAATCTGTATTTGCTACCAATTTGTTTTGATATCTATTTTCGACTTCATAGAGTATAAATATATATTTATTTTCTGGATCCTTAAAGATAGGGAAGTCAATAGAATTGCTTAAGTGTTGTGAGTTTCCTGTGTCGAAAAATATTGTCAAATCAAAATAAGTCTAAGAAACATTTTTTCTTCATTTTCTGTTAAACGATTGGTTAATACTGATTGTAACTCTAAGGGCTACCGAACAGACAAAAATAAACCCTAAAACTTTTATTGAAAATAACTCTTAATCTGACCCATCTTAAAGATTTATTACTGTTTAGTTAGGTGGGTGGGATACAAGTGTGCATATCATTAGTTCCTACATCAAACCGAAAGTAAACTTCATTTAAAATCTTGAACATATTCCTGAAAATTGTTTGGGTAAGCTTTTTAGTTTTTGCAGAGGTACTTTCTTTCGTCATTTTAAACTTTAAAGACAATTTTTCCTTTTTTTTTTGATATGAAAATAATTTAATATAAAAAACAATTTGTTTTAATTAAACATTTAATTTGTCAATAATTAAATAAAGTTTCATTTTGAAAAATTTTTGACGACTTTTTTATTGGTAAAATAACAAAAACATATGTTGGCGATTTTTGGAAATTTTTTGGCGATGGAGCCTTAAAAAGCTACCAACCCTGCTTACTTTTTCTATTTAAAGCATGACACCATTCTTTTGCTTCTTAAATAATGAAAATATCTTAATTAATTAAAATTTGTGCATCGAAAATATTCAAATTAAGCCATTGTGCGACGCCCATGTGAAGGGGTGATGTTGTTCGAATTTGTCAACAAAAGCCTAAGAACTATTTAAGAATTTAATTGCAACCCCTTAACAATTAAAAAAAATTAACCCGTTTTTGACAATTCAAACCTAAGGACTAAAAATTTTTTTAACATTATCTTACCACCGAATTTCTTTTAAGCAGTTGTTGGAAATGCTAACGACGTAAACAAATCGTAAAACTGCGGAGTTTTGCACTACCATACTAAACGGAGATTCCAGTTGACTTTTTAAAGTTGTTAAATACTATAACTTAAGGTAAATTATCAACGTTTCTTCAATTTGAAATACACTTAAAAGTTAACAACATCTTTTTTTAGAGGTTTAGACAATAACTGGGAAGAATAAACAACTGACGAGTTTCCATTACACTTTAAGGCAACAAACAAAGAAACACAAAAAAAAACAGCCTTATTAAAGAGTCCTCAAATAAAATGCTTTATTTTCGTATTTTGATTTAAGAAAACGATGGAAAAAAGTTTTACGAGATTTTTTTTATTTTCTATAACCCAAACCTCTATTAAGCATTTTCTTGATTGTCTTTAGGTTTAAGAATGCTGGTTGTCGTTAACTGTGATGACTGTGTCAGTGTGTATAAATCATTAGCAAACAAAGAAAAGCCATTTGGAACAGTTTAGTATCGCATATTTATAATTGGATAAAGTCATGCCTCATTAGAGATTTTCACAGCACAACTAATAAAAATTGTTTTGACAGTTTGTTTTTCTCAATTTGACTTAATGATTGAAATGACTTTCGAAGGACCACCTCTAAGCGTTATCTTTTTATTACGAAAATTACACATTAAATGATATTAAAGTTTTAACGCCGCAATGTATTTATTAAGTAATTATTTGCATATCTTTAGTGTTTCTTTCTTGCGGCCGAATTTTAAAATAAACTTAAAATATAAAACTTTCACCGTTGTTGAATACAATGATTTGATGTTGTATTTAAAAACTTTTTAGATTGACTTTTATATTTTACTGCAGCTATATAAGTATGTACATTAGGGTAACCGTTTAAATTCGATGTTGGTTTTTTCAGAAACAGGCACCCGACAAAATGAGAAGTCAAAGTTTGAGCACCATTCGGACACATTAATTAGTGCCGCTGGGGGCTTTAATTACACATAACGGGTTTTTTACGGATAAGTGTCCAGTAGCCACGATTAGGGTTCGTTTCTGCGGAAATTCTTATAATTTTTTCTTAAAATATCTCTGAAGTGAAAGTTAAAAATGTCGTGACTAGAAACAAATTAACGTATAAAGGGTAGTTCATTAGAATGGAAAACTTTTACCCAAACTTTTAAGAACAGAGCAAAGAGAACGAATCGCTCTTTAATTTTTATGGCGAAAAAAACTGCCAGGAGCTCCCCAAGCAGAAAGAAGCTATATTGAAGAACAAGCCCTGGGCGTATTTATATGGGTGTCTCACGTACTATCAAGGCAATGTATTTTGACACCACTAAAACAAACGGAGGCAGGTCTAAAGGGGTTTGTACAGTCTTGGAACATATGTTGGATGGAGAGCTTCTCTAACTTGCTTGCCGCCACCATATTTTTGAAGTCATGTTGAGGAGCATTCTTATGTTAGCTTAAATCAACAACGGGGATTAACCCGATATATTCCAAAATGCATAAGTCAAGCTATACAAGAAACAGAACTATATGGGAACCAGTACTTAAACTGTAAAAACCCAATAAACTCCTGAGCTAATTGCAAATATATCTGTAGATTTCAAGATAAAGCTCATAAAATTACAGCCTAAAGACGATACAATTGATATTTGTATTTGAAGGAGAACTAAATGAAACGGAGGTGGTATTTAAATTTGTAGGTGTCATCAGTCATGCTAGGTGGATGGCCAAGGCAACATTTTTGCTAATAGTATTCCTATTTTGCGGACAAGTCAAATATAGTGATGGGGAACACGGTGCCGTAGAACCCGTCTGAATTTTTCCCGTTAGATTATATTGTAAAGCTTGGTTCAGTGCCAACTCACACTCAGTTCCCATGAAGTGGATGGCCTGAAATCATAAATTTTCAAACGGGATTGCTGACGCCATAACCACAACTATTTAAAATCCAATTGACAACCAATTTAACACACTAAGAATTCAACTACAAAGAAAACACTGTTCCAAAATGTGTTTTAATTGAATAATTAATCAAACAACTTTTAATTGTAAATTAAAAATTTAAGTGTCACAATCAAAAATTTAATTGTTTTTGAAAAGTTAATGCCAACGATTATCTTTGTTTACAAATTCTTTAAAAAATATGATTTTACTTGAAGCTTTTATTTATACGTTTTTGTTAGTATAAAACACATTTGAAGCTGGGTATACAAAAATATTCAAAAAAATATACAAAAACAAACACAAACGCAAATTAAAACCAAAGTTGTAATATGGATAACCTTCGACCTTATTACCTGTGTTGACCTGTGTAATTAACAATTTTGTTCAGTTTTCCTTAAAATGCTCTTTATTATTAACGGGCTTAAGTTGATTAAACATTTTTTCAAGGCGTGGTTAACTGGGTAAGCATGACCGTACTCACTTTGATATGCGTGTTGCCACACTGACTCTAAATTATTATGTTATTTATACGTCGTATAGAGTGTCCGACTGTTGAACGTGTCCATCCTAGGGAACCGCCCATATTTACTTATGTTGCAAAGATCCTATTAGTGTCAACAAAGGTTAAGAGTTATTGCTTAAGGCGGTTAATTATTTTTTGTGAGATGCCTTTTTCTTGTGCCCTTTCAACCAGAATTCAACATTGTAATTTAATATAGCATCATATTTATTGGTATTTGTGTATGTTTTGCATTTCATATTATTTTAGTAAAATCTATCTTCAATTAAAAAGATATTCTTGGTAGGTCGTTTGCAAAAGAAACGTTATGTCTCTAGAAGAATAATATAAAATAACTTAAAAACTTGTTTCTTGAATATTTTCTATTTAATACAGAATAAAATATTTCTATTGTTTTGGTTGATAATTTCAATTCCTTGTTTAAATACAAAAAAAGCAAAGAAAATATTTGGAACTAAGAATTAGTTTTTAG
The DNA here is from genome assembly GCA_963583895.1 of Melanophora roralis. NCBI lineage: Eukaryota > Metazoa > Arthropoda > Insecta > Diptera > Rhinophoridae > Melanophora > Melanophora roralis. Next base: position 87,448,364 of record OY757187.1, on the reverse strand, counting down.
GGCATTTTTTTCAACGAAACGGGACAACGTGTGGTGTTTAAAAAAGGAGTTACACACAAAAAATAAACTAAGTAAACTTTACTTAAATCAAGCCATAGCGGTTTATAATGTTGGGTCAGTTCTGTCCATCTACTTATTACACTCTTGTGTGCCGTTTTTTATTTAATATTTTTTTTTTGTTTTTTCATGCAAAATTCCTTTTTAATGGTTGCTGTAGGTGTCTCTGAAAAGCAACAAATATTGTTTGTGCCTTTCCATTGTACCGTATTTATTGTGGAATGTAATATCGCAAATTAAAATTATGAAAGGAATAAAAACACGTCATTTTTCACGAGCCTTTAAAACACAAATATTTACTATTAAGTTAAATTTATATGAAGAAACGCTATTAAGTATAAACCTTTTTTGATAAAGCCGATGTAAAAAAGTAGCATAGATAAAGCTTATTGTATAACTTATAACATTTTTTAGTTGTTGTCCTTTTTTTACGGTCTACAATTATTTATTTTTACATGGGTTACATAACATGACATAAGCTTATGTATATAATAACGGTTGTACAATAAGTATTCAAACCTTAAAACTAAGTATAAGTTTGTGTTTTCAAAATTTTTAATTTAACTAGCAATTAATCCGCTACTTTGTAAGCGCAGTTTTAAATGATAACTAAAACAAAGTACTAAATGCAAAAAGGTACTACAAGCAATAAAATTATATTTGCGCAATTCCCCTTCCAATATAAGTTAAGAATCTTAAATTTTTATCTTTAAAATATGCCGAAATGCACACAAAAATATGGAAAAAGTTCTTCTTGTTTCCCTTTTTTCTTTAACAAGATACAAAATTTTAAAACAATGCAAAAAAAACTACCATATATGTAAAAAAAAGTATTTTTGTCCGCTTAGTTGACTTTTAGCCTCCCTCTGTCCAACAAATCTTTTTTTAATATTTTTTGATCTGGGTCAATAACATAATACATATAATTATACTGACCTGCTCTACCCGGCGTTGCACGGAAACAATCTTAAGAGGTAAAATTTAGAATAAATTGTCTAAATCGAGATTTTGCTAATTCCGAAAAGTTATCAATGCTTTTAATAAAGGAACTCTTTTACGAATCTTTCAACTCGAATCGAATAATGTAATATGCTCTCTAATTTTGTTAAGAAAACTTTTACATAATATTGAACCCATATGAGAAAATTTGAAAAAAAATAAACATAGATTTTTAAATTTCAAATTACTGCACAAAATTTAATGCTAAGTTTGCAGCTTATTATAACGGAGACCCACAACTATCCATAAGAAAAACATTGGGTTTCCAATGGTAGTTTAACTGGAAACTGAAAGCATTTTAAACTAAAGGGCAACCATTCGATCAGGAACCTACTGCCGTCGGGGTCAGGAAACTGGTTGGGCGTGAGCCCTGATGGAACTATTTATCTCCCCTGGAATTACAGGGACGGGGCTTTTAAAATCTTAACTATCAATAGAGTTGAGCTTAAGGTGGCATGTGAGGCAAAGTCCCTTGGGATAAACTTTGGAAGTGGGCTCTCTTGGAAGACAAAGACTCAGGAAGAAGCTAGAAATGGCCCAAGTGCACAATATACATGCAAAAATCCCATGAGAAAGAGCTGGGACTTGCAAATAAAGGTGGCTATCTAAATTTACAGGCGGTAGAAAAGAACTGCTTCAGGAAGCTTCTTACCAAGATCCAAGGATGTGCTTCATTTTGAATCACTGGTGCCTTAAAAAGTTAGCCACAAATGGCCCCATACATCATTTTCCACACGGTTCCTATTGATTACTGGGTAATGGGAATAACAAAAAAGAACTTCGGTCAGAATAGTCGAGTCTGGGTTGGGAAAATTTTTGAATACTGACCACACTTAGATATTATGGGAGTTTGGTTTTGAAGATCTTAGTTTAGTCCGATACAAATCTTTGAAGGTGTGCAGTTTTTTCTGGTCAATCCAAAATGTATATAAAGGCCGAGCCAGGATCTCTATCATGGGAGAAAACGTCAGAACAACAAGGATTGCAGAAGAGCCCTTAGTACGCTTATGGACACCTTTGGCACTGAAAATTCCGAGGAGCTCACTCGTATTATTTTTGGATATAAGGAGGAAACTGTGAGACCCCTAATGGAAATTATTTTGTGAAGATTAGGACATGGATGTTTACGCTACGAATTTTAAATGAAGAAAAGAAAGTTACTGCTGGTTGGCTAGTGTTATGTGGCCGGAGTTAAACTCAGCAGACACTTGGTTGCTCATGAACTTAGAGAGAATGGGCTTAAGGACCACAACTCCGTTCATAACTGGGAACTGTTTGGTTAGGGTTATATAGAGAAAATGAGATCGAGGCACTCCAGTTTCTTGTAGTATGTGTGAGGGTGAAGAGGAATTAGAGATGTCAAAATATGCCTGACACTGCCCGAGATTGCAGGGCCATATGTGTAAGTTGGGTAGAAAGTTCTTCGAGGTACTAGGCGACGTTTTGCAATATCAACTTAAAAACGTCATTAGTTTCATAATGGCAATCAGCTGGATAGGAATTAAGCAATAGACTGGGAGCTTTAACACTGGTATTTGCATTTTGTTCTTCTTTTTCAGTATTTTCTTCTCTTGCTGGTATTGCTTCTTATTTTGTTGTATTCTTGATGCGTTATTTTTTCCTCAATTGACGCACAATTGACCCAGAAAATCTTCAAATGTTCATATACCCTTTGCAACTTTACCTTACCTAATTCTGATATCTGAAGCACTGATAGAAATGTGACCTCAGAGGGATGTAGCGGGAGGTGTACCAAACCCATTTAATTAATAAATATTAAACGAAATATTACCACAACTTAAATAAGCATTATTCAAAAATACCGCGTGAACAATTATAGGGGTAACATTTTCTATGATTAACTGCGATATCTTTTCCATTATCTATTTAATAAAATGTGTTATGACTGCAATTAGGTTAGACACGATTGTACAAGGGGGGCCAAAAGAAGTCCTCTGATGTTGTGTGGCTCTGTTTCTTCTAAATAAAAAACTTCGATTCTGTTTTATGATTATGTTTACTTGAACCTTTAGAATTTTATTGATCAAGTAGAGAAGATAATATCGGCCAAATAGGCGTCACCACAATTGATTGTTCTACAGGCTCGTTTTATGGCATTTTTCAACACTTTAGCAAGAACTTTGGGCGACAGATTCTCGCACTCGTGTTGGATGTTGTCTTTGTAAGCTTCCAGGGTCTTGGGTTTGTTCACATAAAAACGAAACTTTAAATAACCTCTCAAAAAAAGTCAGAAACGGTTCAATCGGGCGATCTTTTGGGCCAATGTAAATAACCAAAACGAGAAATGAGGGACCCGGGAACGACGCATTCAGAATATCCGTATTATTTTCTACCTACAAAATATTAATTTTCGACCTAAAAAGAAGACTGTTTTAGTCGCGCAAAGGATTAAAAAAAAAAAATATAATAAAAATGTAAATTGGGTATGTACATGTATGTGTATTTGTATATCAATTCAATTCTAAGACAAACTGCCACTAAATGCTCCCTAAGGAATTATGCAACTTAGTCAACCAACAACTAATAGAAACAATTTCTCAAACAATCAAATTGCCAAAATACTTGACACTATCAAGGGCCCTGACTTGACTTTGGTTGAAATCAACATTTATTTATCTTTGTGTGTGTGTGTATGAACATACACACATATGTTTACGTACATGCATATGTGTTTTACGTACCAATGTGAGTTTGTGTTTTATTGAACAACAAGTCCTTATATGGGTTTGCATTTTCAGCATATTTACAAGGTTAACAACAGTGTATTGATTCTTTTGTTCATTGGGGCTTAAGGATGTCGATATATTTTTTAAAAAGGAAGTTAACTTTTTCTTAAACATTCAAATCAACAGCATAAAGAAAATCTTCTTTACACTGGCGTAATTTGTGTAAAAAGTTTAAGAAAAAAGAATTATTATTGCGAAATCATCATAAATATCTCGTTTGTGACAACTAGAATTGAGGCCAATGCTAAAGCTCAGTTTTGAAAGTCCTGTTTTTTAATTGTAGCAAAAGCAGCAAGTTAATGTGAAAGTGTTGTAACCGGTTATCACTACGTAATAATGATGATTACAACAACAACTTTATGACTACAAAAGAAAGTTTCGGTTGCAAAAACCGAATAATTTGATTAAAAATATATCAGTTTTTTTGGTGTCAATGTCTCACAAAGCCGTTTCCCCAAAAAAGTAAGTAAACAAATTTTGCTAGTCGTTGGACTTTAAGGAGCTTCTACCGTAGATGTTATGTGATTATTTCATTGTTACATCTTAATAATTTGATTGTTAAACATTTTATTTTATGCACTTAATAATTAACTGATTTTTTAAAAACCAAAAATTAACTTTTTAATTTTAACAAGCTTTGGGATTCATTATGGTTGCAGTGTGTTGGGTGTTCAGACATCGGTTTTTGTTATTTGATTTTAATAATAGGCACCATTTAATTTTTAAATGAATACAAATTACTGACGATATACCTTATACGACATGTCAAGTAGTTATTTAAAAGGGACATGGATTATTTACATTTGGCAAAGAGTTAAACGAACAATTTTTTTAATTCTTATAATGCCTTTAAAAAAGTTTTAATGTTTTCATACAACTTTCAACATTTAAGCTGTCAGTAATAAACGTCTAAAAACAATTTCTCATACAAAGGGTTGGTAACTTGACGTAAGTAAGGATTTATGCACATCTTTTAGTACTATTGGCACAGGTAAAGAGCACACCTAAATGTAAATGTATTCACATTAGGGTGACAGTCGACTATATGAAGAAAAAACTATTGATTAAAATTTAAGGGATGCCGTGCGAAATGTTTGCTGTAAAAGTTCTTCCATTAATATGTGGTCAAAATCGGCCATCGTGTAATGAGCGCGCATAGATATCGAAATTTGGATATAAGCAAATTTCACTATATATCTTCTCACAGCCCAAATGCATTAAAATTTGAAATGTGAATACTTCACCGCGTCCAAAATGGTGGGAGTTCGAGGAATTTTGACCCAAAAAAGGGATTAAAATTAATTTATATTTTCTTAACTATACACGATAGAAACAAAGTTTTAGAGGTATCGTATTTAAGCTAAAACATAACAGGACCTATAATTGGCACCTTTTTGAGATTAAAGACTCTAAGGGGTAAAAAAAGATACAAAACTATGTATTTATTGTTCCATTTTGCAACTACTGAACTAAAAAAAGATAGAAATAAAATTTACATTGTGTTCGTCAGGTCTAAAAAAACTATGAATACAGTTTTGGTAGGTTTTTTAAATTTTTACCCGTAGGAGATAGATTAGGTTAGGGTCAGGTAACTAAGGGTAGTGACGAAAGAGTCAAAAAACATATAACAAAAACAAAGAAACCCGTAAAACAGTAATAGTTTAAAAAAAAGAAAGAACGCCGTCAGCAAGAAGTCAAAATTAGCCTGTGTTTGTCAATCGCTCGTAGGCGCTGAAACCACCAATTTATTGAGCCAAACAATCCCTTTCATGAATCCTGTGATGTACACCACCTCACAGTCAGAGACTCCACCAAGTCCACCTAAGAAGTGCTTTACTTTTTTTAACTGAAAACGGCATAATGGTACCTACCAATGAGGGCGATATCGTGATATGATTAAAAACTTTGTAATGTAACAACTGCATGCTTTGGGCTTGGTTGGATTTATCAACAAGTCGGTGCAACTTTGCATATAACTAGGATTACAATGACATTACTGCGAGTCCTCTTTCCACAACAAGTTATTTTAAAAAATGGTGCTGGTCATTGGCCTCCACGGTGGCCCGATTTGACTACTCCGGACTTCTTTTAGTGGGGACATCTGAATAGCAAGGCTTATGCAAACAAACTAAAAACGATGGATCAACTCAAACAAAATATTCGTGATAAAATTAATTCACGCGGTATAATGTGTGAGAATGTAAAAAAAATGTGCTCGAAAGGGCTCGCATTTGTGAGGCTAACAGAGGCAGACATTTATCTGATATTGTATATCATAATATATCAATATAACATCCATTCTCTTTTATTTTATCAAAAATTACAAACAAACTAAGTAGTATACCATGCTGGCGGTCACCCTGTACTTTAATTTTCCCTGTTTAAAAAACAGGGTCCGGTAATATTAGAATCACTCATATTTATGAAAAGCTTAAGCTTCCCAGCAAAAACCTACAATGCTTTGTAATGAGTTAGATTTTAAAAAAATTTTAATATTTAGCATTTTAACCCATTATTTTAACATGGCGATGACATTGGAGGCAAGTCATTACCATGCTCGCCTACAAAGAGGGACTTATTTAAGCTATTACTTTATTGACATTAAAATAACCTTTTCCTGGGGCCCCTAGTTACTCATTGTTGCATTTAAATATTTTTTCGTAAATGTTCTGGTTAAAACTAGCTTAAAATATTAAACTAAAATAAAATTTTAATTCTAAAATTAGCACTATCAGCCTAAACTTTAGATAAGAAATAACTCATTATCTAACAACTGCTAAGTAACATAGACGGTATGTAGTAGTAACTGAAAGTAACGAATTTGTAATGAATAATCACTTCCAAGTTTTTGCTAGGTTAATTATGTTCACAACATTGAATACCTGTAAAGAGAGTTTTTTCAACCTGAAAAATTTAAACTAAAGTGTTTTTTTTGTTTTTAATATTACTTCCAAGCATATTCAGAAATGTGAACTTAATATTCCCTAACATAAACACCCTTTTCAAAAACTCTGTAATAAAGAAAATGTTTTCTGTGTATTACCATGGCTACCTTCAAAATGCTACAAAAAATTGAATAGAATGTATTAAAAATCTTTGATTTCCAAAATTATACTTAATGAATTAGGCTGTTTTTGCAGTGGGTAAAATCAGGGACAGTAATAGTCATTATCGTTTTTTGATATTCTTTTTGATTCATCATTTTTAAATTTCTATATACATTAAAATAATAGATTTTTTTTTTTCATAACAATTTTTTTTGTCATATTTTTATTATTGAATCTTCGCCTTTGCCGAACTAACAATAAGTATTCAAATCTTAAAACTATTTAATTTTTATTAGGCCAGTCAGTACCAGACTCAAATTTAAGTTCTCACAACAAAATTAATTAATTTAAAAGTTTTCATCTAAGCGCAGTAGTATCCCTTCTTTTTAGTAGGGTGTGCCCACTTTGTTGCAAGATGCTTCGAGCGAGCGGATTTGGATATGTTTCCAGCTTATCTAAATACTTGTCCACATAGTTCAAGATTTCGCATTTTACTAGTGGAACTTCTAGATCCTTGTGGATGTTGCTGTTTTTAATATACCAAGAAGCACCAGATATCAATCTCAGAATTTTTTTTTGACGACGTTGTAGTTTTTCTATGTTAGAGGCGGAAGCAGTGCCCCATAATTGTATACCGTAGCACCAAATAACAGTGAAAATACAACAGGTATTTTTCACAAAATAATATAAATCAAAAATTAAAATAAACACTTGATTTTCATATCATCAAAATTATGTACTCTACTTGAACTTCTAATGTTTTCTTGTGTCTGCGTTTTTATTAATTTGAAAATACATATTAATTATTTGCTTTCTTTGAGTACCAATCTTTTGCACTTTTTTAATTGTAAAAATAAGTTTAAAATTTTTAAAAAAAACTATTTTACACAGAGAAGAAAATTTGCCAAATAAACTCGCAATTGTGGTTATTGTTTAGGAGTATTTAATTTTCTCTTTCTTTCTTTACGTTTTTTATCATTTATCTTGATGAGTTTTCATTTGTCAATAGAATAGATACTTTTAGTTCTATTATTTTATAAATTTAACGCTTTTGTCGCTTCATATTAATTGAAACGTAAATAATTTCCAAACAATATAATGCAACAAGAAAACCAATAATTTTCTATATAATTCTTTGTCACTTTATATAAATAATTGTTCATAACGCAACCCAGCAAAAAAAAATTGATGCGATTTTTTACAGACCACATTTAAATCACATCTAAAGATGCTATTGCATATTTTCTGGTTTTGTTGCATTTAATTAAATGCAGAAATAAAAACTGTCATTATAAATGAATCGCCGATGTCATTGTTTTGTTTGTATTGAGCAAGGATTTACCTTAGTAGGAGTGTTTTTTCCCCACATATTAAATGCAGAAATAGTTCAAGTTTTACATCTACTTCAAAATAACACCTTAGTATGGAAATTTTGAAGCATCGAAAATGTTGATTATATGCGGTTTAAATTTGGCAAAAATAAATAGCATCCCTCCAATGACAACCCTATGTAAAATTCATTGGTTTTTCCTCAAAATTTGAAGTGATTCAAGTGAGCTAGTTCTGGGTTTTTTCTACTTCTTTTTCCTCACTTTTTTTACTGGGAATATTTGCTTACTTTTAAAAGATTAAAACATAAAAAAAAACAAAAAAATAACAATTAAGAAATCTGTAGTCAATCAAGGTCGACCACTTACACACTTACTTAATTGACTACTTATAGTAATCGCTGTGGGCCATTTTCTGATATTTTTCATTTCTCTGTGGCTGCTTTGCGGCACTCTTCGTTGCATCACAGCTGCTTCTTGAGAGCTTTTTTTGTAACTATCCAACGCGCAATGTACTTACAACAAAAATTCAAATCTTAAAAGTAAATAATTAAAATTAGTCTAGCCAGCGCCAGAAGTTCTTGAACTAAAGTGTAAATAAGTTCTAAAAGATTCATCTTTGGGCAACAGTATCCTTCAGTTCAAACGAGTGTCTTCCCTTTATTGTAATGTTTTGAGCGAGCGGATTTGAATGTGTTTCCAGCTTATGTTTATTTAAATATTTGTCCATTTAGTTTAGGATTTCAGTTTTTACTAGTAAAACTTGAAGATCCTTGGGGTTGTTACTGTTTTTTACAAACCAAGGAGCACCAATTAGCATTTTTATGTTTTGGTTTTGATGGCGCTGAATTTAATTTATTAAAGTTATGTTACGTGAGTATATTTCGGTTAATTTTTTTTTATTATTCCATTAATTTGTCAATTTCTTTACATGGGATACGTGCTGTTGGAGTTGGTTCGAGGCCTCTTTAAGATCTTTTTGAGTACTGAGAAAAACGGTATTATTAGCAAATTTATTTTGCTAGTTTGATAAGCTCTACAGATTTAGGTTTTCCGCAACTTTAAAGAATTGTTAGGAAGAGGTCTACCCCTACCTGCTTCTATATCATCTGTAGATGCAACTCCAAGACTTGACAAAGATTACCTCGATTAGCATGTAATCTCGAAATTTTTTTTTAAATTTTTAAAAAGAGTTTGTGCTAAATTTATCCCTTGTTCAATACACTTATTTGAATTAGGCACACTTGCACTTAAATTGCTTGCAATAACTTTTGGTTTTCTATTATACTAAAGACATATACAATACCCTACATATACAAATTTTATACGAAGATAGTTAGGGCAGATTTGGTTTCCACACCGACATTCTCAAATTATTATTATTTATCTGATCTTCAAAATAAAAATTGCTTGGGGTGACTATTTTCAAAAAATCGTGCGCTTTAATGTTTCGATATGATTATTTGTTTGTAGTTTATGAGGGTAATTTAGATCACAATAAGATTATCATATAAGCTGTTGACATAGGATAATTCTGGGGGATTATTTAAGAAATGTTTAAGTTTATTACTAAAATTTTGCAACATAAAAACATTAATATATTTAAAAATTCGTGGAAGATAGGCTTGGCCCTTATGCCAAATTTTAACGACTTAACCTCAAAAATGCGACTTAGGAACCATTTTCGTAATTCTAAAGCAATTAAAAATAAATAAATTTTTAAAAAAATTCCTTTAATAGTCTACTACTCACTAATATAGAAAAGCCCTAACTCGTATTATCTTAAGCCAAAATTTTTGTTAGTATCGATAAAGGGTCTGCTCATATATCACAATTAGCCAAAAAAATATCGACTTAAAACACATTAATTAGGGTCTTTCCATATTAAGGTAACGATATGTATGCATGTATGTATGTTTAAGCAAAATTTCATATATGAAAACATTTAAATTTTCCTTTCTTTTGTATCATAAACTACTAATCTATTTAAATTATGTTACTTTTAATGTCTTCTGCCCTTCAATAACCAGAAGTTGTATTAAAACCTGTGTTTTCTTGATAATTTCGCCAGTAAAAACACACCTTCAAAGTTAATGTAATCAATATGATATTCTTTTATCTACTTTTGTTGAAATAAAATCCTCTAAAATGCATTAAAACAATTCCATAAAAAAACATAAGTAAATGGTTTGAAATATGTGCAAAATCCTTTGTACATTTTAACGAATGCGACGGCGCTGCACCTTAAAGAATTGTTTTTCAATAATAGTTGCTAAAAGGACTTTTCACTTACCGTTTTTATATTGAGCGAATAATTTAAAATCGGGTGCAGTTCCTTTATGATGTGTTTTAAATGTCGACACTTTAGATAATAAACTTAAATTATGTAACTGACATTTTAACAGTTCTTTGTTATTTTTATGTATGCATGCACGTACATGTTTGATAAGTGAATTAGTAAGTAAACAAACAGATTATAATCGTAATTTCATACGGAAAAAAGTAAAATAAAATAAAATTCTTAAGCAAAGGTTCATTGAAACAAGTAAGAAAGTTATAGTCGTTAAAGTCCAACCATATTAAACCCTACACCCCAGTTTAATTTATGTTAAAGGAAAAAAATTTTGTAAATAAAAAGTAATATTTAAAACAAAAAGCCAAAATCATATACTCCGGAAGGTAATTTGTATGAAGGCATTGTCTAATAATTATATTTGTACTCAGTATAATACTTGTTGGCATAAAGATAAATATACATATATGAAAAAATTTAGTGAAGACAGAGAAATTAAAGGGAGAGTTTTTACCTAAAATTATTATTCTGAGCCAAAACAAGGACAAACAATAGGCTTGGTCCCTTTGCAAAAAAATGTTGTGCCAAGCTTCTTCAAAAAGCGAGCAGTACTTTGTTCACAAGAACACTCAATCGCGTCTGGAAAGCATTCTGAGTCAGTCGGTATAATTGAATGCGGATTTCAGACTTATTATTTTGACCGTCACAAGTATCTGCACAAAGGCTTAATAATATCATCCAATCTAATTACAGCCCTCTACTAAATTGTCTGAAAATTATGACTAATGGGTAGGGTGACCATTTATTTCTTGTTCGAAACCAGTACGATTTTCAGTTTTTATAGTCTAAGAGCCACCTTCAGTTCAAGCGTTCGAATTAAAATTACATTCTGAGTCGATTAGAGCCTTTAAGCATGACCTGCAGAAGGGCAGACTGTATTTTTTGCATTTCTAGCATGGCTAGCCACTTGCGCAATGATTTGCGTAAATTGATTAGCAGTATTATTAATTACAGCTATCAGGCGGCTAAAACTTGGACCGGTTGGTTTATTTGTCAGCACCTCTTGATGCGTAGATTGCTATGCAGGCTTACGTGCTTTAAGCTGGTTAGACTTTAACGCGTTAGCGTAAGAAACTTCACTTGTAGTTGTCAGTGCCAATGGGGGTATACTTGCAGTTGGTATATTTAATAGCTTTAAAGGGGCAGGAACCACTTTTGGCATTGATAAGCACCTAACTAAATCAAAAACAAGGCAAACTCTATAGTTGGCAGTGTGGTTTTCAACGCAATTACTGCACTTCTTCACCCTAGGATCATCTTTTGGGTTGCCGCACATGGTTGTAACATCCCTACGGGGAAGTGGACTGGTCCAAGACTATTGACGTAAACGGTCCCTTAGGGTAGGGACTGGTTCTAGTTCCTGCACTTTATATGAAGAGAACCTGTCACTTTTACATTGCGTTGTCATTGGAGGGGACAATTGGTTCAAAACTAACACCTCAGAACGGGTCACAGGCCAATCCTATACAAGCAAATTTTGCATTTATTGTTTAAGATCCTGTTTAATCTACTTTGTTTCTATATACGCGTGTGTGTGTGTTAATATAAACAGATGTATGTTTATGTGTAGGGACTAGAACTTCTATTTTTTCTTCTAATATCTTTAACACCTTTTAACCAGTTACTTGATGTGTGCCTTTTTAACCGATCACGACCAATAACTTTTGTCCAATTCATGTTTTGTACCTGTAACAGGACGAGTACGTCGACCAATTGGCACCAATTTCCCGCAGGTACGAAACTACAATTCTACTGTGCACAATATACATTTTAAGTCGTAAGTGAAATGTGTCTCATTTTTCTTCAATTTGACATTACCAGGCTCAAGCTCCACCCGGAATAATGGTTGGTTATACCTTTCTCTGCTTCTAATGCTTGATACAGATTTGGCTTTTAACCCTTCGCTGCATAAACTGGTCTTTATTTTCTTTAGGGTCAACATTTAAGCCAATACCTTAGCGGCCTTTTGCGTGCTTTAGTTGGTTTGTGTAAAAATTTTTTTAGGTTTTCGAGCTTCGAAAACGTAGTGCGTTTTCGTAATTTTCTTGAATTTTTATCTCTTATATGTTACCACGTTTAATGTTTGTAACGTTAAAGTTGTTCTCTTTAACTAAACAGACTAAGTTAACTTAACGAGATCATTAGGCAGCGACTTGCTGTCTGCGTACACACACAATAAACAATAAATACGGCAGCTTTAAATCAACAAACCTTACGGTAAATTTTAGAGGTTAGTTGAGCTTCCCTCTAGCTTTTCAGACATTTTAGTGCTAAGAATACTTGTAATAACGAAAATATATTTATCAATGCTATAATATCTAAACTATATCCTATCAGACAGATATAATAATGGGAATATTATAAAACCTGTTTACAAATATTATTTATCATTATCCGTCGTACTTCAAGCGTTGCCTTTCTTAACTGACATTAACGTAACAACGGAAGAGGTTAGCACATAGAATCCTTTATAAACGGATGTTAAATCAGCTGATTTTTTATATTTTATATGGCCGCGTGCAAAAACAACTAACCAAAATTAAGGTTATGAATCAGCTGGTAGTTGTCAAAGTACTTGACGTACGTTAAAAGTTGCCCAACTTTAGTACATTGCGTTGAAGGAGACATACTGAATGTAATATTGTTCATAATAAAACATGTTTTTCAACTTAGCTGTCAGTTAAAAAAGGCGAAGTATGACGTACGACGGATTCTATGTGCCACCGCCTTAAGTTTCTAGCTTCAACGCAGGTCACACATAAATTATTTAAAAATGCATAATTTAAAATATATTCTATATTTCTCTGGACGTCCTGAAGCATAAATGACGCATCTTATAGTGACTTTGAGTTGGAGTTATGGATCTCAATAAATAATAAGTGAATTTTCAGTGAACCTGAAACGAAAACTTTTTTGTATTTTAAACAAAATTTTCTTAAACTTTTTTTAAATAATTTGAAAAATTTTACTTTTCTAATTGTAATTAAGGCATAACTTGTCACTTGCAATTAAACTTTTCCCTTTGTAAGCCCACAAGGAATTAAATTAATAGTTGAATTAGTCGAACCAACTTGGCTTCTTAATTGGAAAGAAAGGGCCAGCACCATGTTAAAGCAAAAAATAAAATTGATTAATTTTAATTTAAATTTTTTCCCAAAATTAAATTACTCTTTTTAAGTATTTATAAAATAACTAGTTGCAGGAAAGGATTGACTTTACCCACATTTATAATACAATCTAAATATATTAAATTTTTTTTATTAAAAGATTTTGAGTTATAAATTTTCTTTATATAGTGTTAAATTGTAATGAAACTATCGTGTTCACTGGGTAAACATATGAGTGCATTAACTGAAAAACAAAATGCACACTTGAGTAAATATTAAGGGACGAAAAAGAAGAACAAAACCCAAATAGCGGAAAAATCTATAACCATTAATACACACAAATTGCTTATAGATATGCAGGAATATAATAAACAACAAGCACTCACTTTTAAAGTTTGCTTTGAATACACTTTGTATAAATTTGCAACATAATAATAAATTTCTTCATTTGGGAGCTCCCAAAGTTGATTGGAAAAAATCTGTCTTAAGAATCTATCATTAAATAAAAAATGAGTTAAAAGTTTTTTAGAGAAGCCAAAATCTTCTCTTTTTAAAAAAATTTTTATTCTTAAAAATCTTTAAGCGCTATAGGATAGATAAGTTTCAATTTAAGCTTACGAAATGTTTACGTTTTAACGAACCTATTGTTTGTATGTAACGGACAGAATATTTTTACTCTTGTTAGTTTATTACCAAAGTGAATTGTTCTAAATCTGAAGAAGATATGGTTTAATTTTATGTCTGCAAAGGAAATATACTTAGTCCATTGCCATTGCCTAATAGTTAGGAACCGTACCTCTTGTTTCCATTGAACAATTTTTTTTTCAAAAAGAAGCTGTCAAAACCAATATTACTGATTAAGAATGTTATTAAAAATCTTAAACACCAATGTGAAAAAAACTAACTTACAGGTGGATATTGTTCCATTTATAATGGGGGTTTTAGACTTATATTGGAAAAATGAAAGAAAAACATAAAAAAAGAGATAAATGTTTGCTTACCTTAGCCAACTGTGGTGAAGTTATAAAGGTAGAGGTAAAATGGCTGTTACACAACACCCTCTTTTTGCGCGGTATTTATTTTTACATTATGAATTATAATTATTGTGTATTAAATAAATAAAATGTAATTTCGTTTAATTCGCAACATTAAAATAAAATTTTTCAAGAATAATACAAGTGGTTCAAAAATTTCAGGTGTAAAATTATAAAGACAAAACTTAGAAATAAACCCGCTACTTCGCAGGCGCATGTTTTATATATTAATTAAAAGAAACTAAGGAGTACTACTAGTGAGCATTAAAAGTTAAATGTGCATGATTGTCAATGCAATCTTGATACGAAATCTCTATTTATTTTAATGCAAACATATGAACATACATATTTTTGAATAAAATGTTATAAGACTATAACAAACATACGCACTTAAGACCTAAAACTGTGTATTTATTTCCTATATTTATGTAATTTATATTTTAAAAATGCACCAATAATATGAAAAAAGTGTTGTTTGTCCACTTAGTAAACTCATTATTTCAAAAGAGACTCAAAAAAAATATTTCAAGAAGAATACTTTTTATCCACTTAATTCCACTAAAAATTTCAAAAAAAAAAAAATTCAAAAATTTCAAAATTACTTTTTTCTACCTAGTTGACCTTCGTTCTCAATCATGGCCAAAGTCCTTAACTTTATACTTGTAAGCCTACATCTACATCCCAAAAATATAAAAAACCCCCTTTGCGTGAAAAATTACCAATAACATCAACGGAAACATCAGTAATGTTCTCCATCTGTCCAACGCAATTTGGATTGAGCTTCTATCTTTTTTATTTAAGGAATTAAAAAAAAAGATACTTTAAAGATGCTATAATACAAATATACTTGTTCGTTAACCTTAGAGCCAAAACTTACAAAATAAAAAAGAAAACAGTCAAACGAAAGTTGAATTATGCGTCTGTATTTATTGGCTTAAAAGTTAGACACTCGATTAGTAAAGGACCAAAACATACATTTTTTCATTTTCTAATTAACTTTTTAATTTTAAGACACTAAATTTTTAAAAAAAAATACGAAAAAAGTTTTCATGCTTTTCGAGACCTCTCGAATGAAGCAGAGTTTTTAAGTTCTTTACTTTTGTTCAAAGTAGTAAGTTCGGGTCCGCCAAAGAAATCGGGTGTCTTATATCCTTTAAAGTTTTAAAATGGTAACTCAAGGTCTTAGTGCTAGCAGTGTTTGAAAAAACCTGGTGTTAAATTGAAGTCTGTTTCTACAGTCGAGGTTCAATATAACGAATTAAATGGTTATTTTGACACACAAGAAATTTGTAAAAAGATTTTTTTGTTTTAACAATATATTGGCGGTTATATTTATATACAGGTAAAGTTAACCTCAAATATTTTATGCTTTGAATTTTATTTTTTTTTTGTGTTTTTATTTAGTTTGAATAAGTACTGCGTAAAAACACAGTCTCAATTTTGTAGTGCAAAATTATCGCCATATCCATGTGGCTGCTACAAAATTTTTTTCTTGTGATATCTTTGTACAATGGAACTAGCAACAGGTTGAATAACCTCAGTAGAAAAAGTATATATTGTAAAAGCCATAAAATTGTATTGGCATCAAGTTTTGGTGCAGCCAGAAAGTAGGCCTTTGTGTGTTAACATTGTCATCTTTGTCCCGTTTATTTAACTTTTCTAACTAGATGTTTAAGTTTCATTGTTCGTGCAAGCATGTATGCAAAATATTCCATATAAATTCAGTCTGCACAGAAGCTAACTTTATTTTTTTTAATACCTTTGTTGTACCCATATTCGGCTGTATATGAATTTTTTGTTGTTTACAATTTAACACGGGCATATATGTGTGGATGTGTGTTCATTCATATACCCTGCAAAAATATCGATATCATGGTCTATTGCAGTAGACATGGGCTAATTAAAACATGGTCATATATGTATGCTGCAGCATATATTTGTCATTGTTAAAAAATAACTTGTAATTAAGAGATAATTTTTTTAACGATCAAATATTGAACTGTCATAGCTGTAAAACTACTCCTCTATGATGCCCCATAGAGTAGTTTTAAACTACTCCGATGTAATGCAAAGATGGGTAAAGGGGTCCGGTTCTAGGACCTTGTTTTTTACATACAATTGTGCTACTTTTGGAGGTGTCCTACTCTTTTATGGACTAGTCACATGCATGTACGAACTAGTCACGTTTTTTGCAGGGTAAATGTTTTAGATTTTAACATTAAAATATCTTCATACATTATGAGCAAAAATTCACTGTCAGAAGTTGTTTGGAAAGTTCGTTGCATATTTTTGTTATATCCTTTGAACGGAGTTGACCTGTTCTTTTAAGTTGGATGTTTTATTTACTTAAACAAATATTGAGATTTTTTACAGTTAAAAGAAATTTAATAAAAAAAAATAACTTAAGCCAAAAGGTAATAAAAAAAATTCTTAAAAAACTGTGAAGTAATATTTTTTAATTTACTAAGAGCAAATAATAATAGCTCAGTGTAAAGTGTTATAACTGGAATTAATAAAATAATTTAAAAACAAAAATGCTCGAAGTGTATTTGAAAATTATTCTCTTCATCGGAATAAAAATTGTTGACTGCTTGCAATTTTCAAACAATTTATGTAAGTACTTTTCGAGAATTTTATTGTTATCATTTTTAAAATTCTACTCATAATTAACATTTGGTTATAAATTTAATAAGTTTTTTGAAATGTTGATTCTTACACCTACATCACATACAATGTAGGAAAAATATGATGTTTGCTATTGCCAAAAGTCATAGTCTAAGACCCACCTTTAATTATGCTGATCGACTTAAAATTATTTTTAAAATTGATTTAAGCATGTCCCAGCACTGGTCTATACGCTTACCTGGGTGTTTAAGTTTTCTTGTAATCAAAAAAAAATTTAATAATATATATTTTAAACAGTCTGTTAGTATTTGTAAAGCATTATATGTTTAGGATATATTTATTTAATCAAATATGATTAGTTAATAATTAATTAATTTGGCACAGATACAAATGTCTACCAGAAATAATAATGCTTAATTAATTTTGGTCGTCCGAGTAAATCCCTAAATCATATTTATGCCCCAACGGAATAAACATTTTTTGGTTATAACTGCCTCTAATAGTAATTAACCTATTACTTCTTTAAGGAAGTCTTATATATTAACTAGGACAAAGTACTAAATAAAAAAACGAACAATTAGCATAAAAGGTAAAATTTTCAAATTTTTTTGTACAATCTTTATCTATAACCTCTAGTTTTCTATATTTAAAATGTCCGAAGATGTACATACAAAAAGATATGAAAAATTACTTTTTATTTTCCCTAGTTTTAAATGTCAAGAATCAAAATCTCAAAACAATCCAAAAACACCCCATATGTAAAAAGTACTTTTAATTCATTTTACTGACTTTAGGTCAATAGCCTTACATTTTATATTTATAGAATCATAATCCCAATATATGAAAAAGAAGTGCCGAAATGTTAAAAAAGAGTCATTATTCTTCTTTTAAATGATTTTTAATCTTAATCTGGGTAAGATTCAAAATATCAAAAAAATTGAAAAATTACCAAAAAGAAAAAAATGTATTGACCTCTATCTTGGCCAGATGTCCAAAATTTTATATTTTTAGACTTATATTAAAAAAAATTCTTAAAATTACTAAAAAAAAAAAAGTGAATGATACAATTTTTGACATCTGCTCTTATCAGCGTCCACATCCCTTTTTCATATCTTTAAATTCAAAAACGCAAAAATGCAAGAAAGTACTAAAAATAAATTTTTACCTTCTTTCTACTTACACCTTTCCAGCAAACCTTTTTTGAATTTGTACAATGGCCTCTCATTATTTCAAGCAAGTAATTACCTGTATAGAAATATATCCAAAAATTGGATTACGAATTAGGCTTTGTAGGATATTTTTCTTTTAAATCCTTGATTTTTTGCTTAGTTTTTTTCAGTTAATACTTGATAACAAGTTAATTTATTGGTTTGTGTTAGCACATTTGTCAGGAGGAGTTCTGAATTTCGGGACGAATCAATCGAAAATAACTAGTTATTAGGCCGAAAAGTAACTAGTGCTTCTTCGTCTTTATTTACCAGGCAAGCCAGAATTTTTTGAGTAAGGGTCCTGCAAAATTTTAAAAAAGTGCCAAGAACCTATCACATATTTTCAAGGCCTGTCAAAAAGCAATTCAAACAAAGTTTTCCTCTTTATTGGTTTAAAAGTAACAAAAAAAAATTACCTAAAAATTCTGTTTAATTTACTACCTCTTGCACGTGTTATAAGTTCTGGAAGTCAAAAAAGTGTTTTCAGAGTTTGCAAAGAAATAGCTGCTACAACTCGTATAGAATTTTTTCCCAGGTTTTTTTATTGCCGTTGATTGCATATTATAAGTAAAAGTTTTGCTCCTTTTTGAAAATTTGCCACAATGAACCATAAACATATGACAGTCTGTAAATTAAACAATAATTTTTACCCTTTTTCTACCCCTAAGGCTCAAAAATTTTGAAAACGAGCCAAGAAGAGTTTCTATTTTTTTTTACATGTGAAATGCAATTTGCACTATATTTTTATCTTGGTTGATTAAGACAATACAAAAAGTATCTAAAATATATCAAAAATTAGTCCTTTGCGTTTTTCTATCCCTTAGAGTTTAAAATTAAAAAGAAAACATTTTACATTGTTTTTAAGCTGGTCAAAATATATTTGAATTATTTTTTGCTGCAACTGGTTGAGAAGCTACAAAAAGTACCTTAAAAGTGCCAATATGTACATAACTTGTACTATTTTGTCTACATCTTAAAGTGCCAAATTTTATAAGAAGTACCAGAATGTTATCAATAATTTTTGAGACCTGTGAAACGCAGTTTCGAAAAAATGTCAGAGATTTGGTTTCTATCGTGCTTAATTCAGGAAATATTATTTTTTAAATATTTCCATATTTGTCATTAGTAGATCTATACATATTTATGTAGTCCCAGTGGATCTATACATATGGAGAGGTATTCACAGTTCAAAACATTAAGTTTCCACCTTAACGCGGTAAGGTTGTACAATAATAAATCAGTCAGTCAGTGAACAACTAACCAACCATGAGCACAAAATTTTATATGCATCCAGAATCTTGTGGCACGAATTAGCAAATTTTTATTTCATTATGGCTGCTCCATAATTTACCATATGTCCTACTGCCAGGAATAATTTTACGAATCTGTAATTCTTTCTCTTCTTTTAAATAGAAATGCCCTTCTTCTTTATTAGAAAATTAATTTTAAAAATTGTTTATCATTAAACATACCTTCGATAGTAGATCTTTACCCGAAAATTATGTAAACCTTCGTAAATACTTTCAAAATTTCGGTAAGGATACTTTATGTTGCTCGGAAAATATTTCTGTAGAAGTAGATCGTTGTTCGGAATTTCCTGTCCATTCATCCACAAGTCATTAATTCCATAATTAAATTATGGTGTGGCGGTATACTATAATTAGGCTTAAGCAACTAAATAACTTCTACTCGTTAAAAATTGTACGGTATTGGCGCTTTCAGATACGATTAGAACCAAAATTCCCCAAAATTTGGTGAAAACCTTAATAAAACTTCATAAAATTAAAATAAATTTATTAAAAATTCAGGAAAAACAGGATTTGACATTTCCAAGTTATGGGCGTCTTGTGTTTGGAAAAGTGAAGTAAGAAAATTTGTCTACCTCATTTTTTTAAATTAAACCAGTAAAAATATTAATTATTAACTTATTTTAGACTAAACTACTAGTACTTGTGTATAAAAACAAATTGTTTGTCTTTTAAAAATATCATGAATAACTTGCTAAGGATTTTTAAACTTATATAAAAAGTATTTTATGTTTTTTAGGAGATAATTAAATAAAAGTTTATGTAATATTTCCTAACTTTTGTTAAAACAAAATACATATTTTTTATAAATTTGGCTATTTAAATTTATTTTTGATTTAGGGAACAATAAAAAAATCGCTTTTATAGCTTTTTAATGGTTTAAGTCCCTAATAATTTTACAAAAATTTTATGTCTAAAACTTTAAGGTAAAGCTTTTTAAACCCATAATTTTCGAAACCTTACAAGCAAAAATTAATTTTCCTTAACCTTTTCCTAGCAATAAACATTGACAGGCACGAAGCTTTTGCTTAAAATAAATTGTTTTTTTGATTTAACGAAATAAGCTGCAAATGGTTTGCAAATAAGCTTGACGAAGAATAGTGTTAAAAGCAAAACAAAAACATACCAACAATAAGTTAAATATTTCGATATGCTCACACTGGCAAAACTTCCCGCAAAAGCTTTTAAAGCATCCTTTTTCTTATTTAAGTTATTTTTTAATGCTACGTTCACAATTGTTAAATATTTGCCTAAAATCAACGTACCGTACAACTGCCTTTCTTATAAGTTTTTAAGCAACAGACATAGTCAAATGATCTGAACAAAGTGCACGATTTTCCTATACACACATATGTAGGTATGATTTTCAACCTGGCTTATAAGGATTTGTAAACACCATACTTTTGCTTGATAATACATTAAAAATTGTTTAAAACATTTTATTTTTAAGCGTAAACACTATTCAAACAAATAATTAAAATACATCACATTCTCTTCATTTTTGAATATATTTGGCACATCTTTACTCCCTTAGGGATAGAAATATTTTTTAGTATATCTTAACATCAGGAGATGTACTAATAGCCCAACTTGCATTTGGTAGGTTTTCTAGTTAGCCATTAGCGCTAATTCTTTATACCTTACAAAAAATTATTTATGTAAAATCAGCTGGAAATGCGACTTTAAATAATTGGATATTCATTTAAAAAACCCTCTTACCTAATTTTCCGTAAAAATAATAACATAGTTTATTTAAATTCAGTTATTAAAAAATTAACTGAAAATCGGTATTTTCGTTCAGTTGAAGCTTTAAATAACTTTTCAGACCAGTTGAAATATATTATAATAATTAAATTTAATTGTTTTGCCGTTGAAAAACAACTTTACGGAAAACTTCCTTAATGTATTACACTCAGATACTGTAAAAAATATTAAGTAAAGGGTGTACAAGATCCAGAAGACCCTTACAAAGGGATCTGATGAAATGGTGCACCATATTGCCGTGAATAACGTAAGCTAAATTTGTAATCGTTATTGAGAGGTTTTATAGAAGGTAAATTGTAACAAACATAAGTAGTTATTTTAATTGAACATAAATTAGTTATTTTAATTGGTTATACTCAATTTAAAAAAGTTTCTAAAAGTAATTAATGATTCCAATCCCGGCATCCCGGTGCCGAAGTTCGAAAACCTGGTCCCGTTTGCGATTTCTAAGTGGTTATACCTGTGTATAATTCGTAGGAGGAATTTGTTAAAAGGGTTTATTTATTATTACAAAATATTTGTTAATAAAAAAAGGTTTGATTATTAAAGCCAAAATGATATAGCAATTAAATCAAAATACATCCCTCTAAATAATTGGAAGTTAATTTTTGGATGAAAGTATCTAATAAGTCGCGACTTTTGCTCTACTGGTTAATAGTACACATTTTATAAAATCAATTTGCGTTATTTTCAATATTTTAAATTCCTTTAATATTTAAAATTAAAAAAGTTTCTAATATGTTAATTGTACTTTAATATATTTAGGGTCTTATTCATAAACGTACAATAGTGTTTATTAAAGGCTTATTTGACAAGTATATATGGAATAATTGTCAAATAAGCCTTTAATAAACACTATTGTACGTTTATGAATAAGACCATCAAAATATAAAAATTCGATACAAAAGTAGATAAATTTTGGTCACATAGTTAATAATTTAAAAACACAAATTAAAATTTTTCAAATTAATGAATAAAAAGTCTCATTAAGTAAGTATAATAGCAGTGGAACGTTTTTTCCCGAACGGGGACACTCTCTAGATACGAAAGTTGTATCATATTTAATGAGTTTAAACTTCCTTTTGTATCGAATAATTGTGGTTTTAAATAGAAATTGTTTGAAAGGACTTATTCAATAATTATTAAGTAAACACATACATATGTCTGTGCATACATACAAAAATGTTAATATATGTAAAGATGTATATTTGTTTTTACATATATTTGCACACAATTAGAAATAAAAGTTTATTTATAATGGATTGAAATTTAATACACGTTAATATCTAAAGAAAAGACAAAAAGCGAAATACGAGTAGTTTTTTTCCCGATATGTCAAGGCATACGAGTACTTATACAGTCAACGCCCGGTATAGCGAATGATATAATGTCAGAGCCATTCGTTATAGCGAAAAATTCGCTATATAGCAAAGTTTTTTTATTTCATTTATGTTAAATTTTATATAAATATGTACTTATATATATTTAAATTGAATGTTTAAACGACTTTTATGCAATGTTAAAACAAAAAGTTGTTTGTTTCTGCTCTATTTTCAAATTTTTTTAAACAACTTCTTCTTGTATTTCTTTTCAAACTAATTATTTCGAAAAAGAAATATTATTTTTCTGACTCAACTGAATATACTTGTTCAAACATTCAATTATTTCAGCATGATTTATTTTTGTTCATTCTCGTCGTTTTCTTTTAAATCTTCTACATTAAAAGGGATCTAGAAAAACAAAACATTCTTATGTATGTAAACAGAAAACAAAAACATTGGAAAAACATTGATCAATAGTTTAACTCTACGTGGAAAAGAAACAAAATTATCCCTTTCCAAAATTCTTGAAAAATTCTGAATCTTAGCAAGGTTGTAAGCTCCAGCATTTTAGTAACAAATGTTGATCAATGTTTCTCCAGGCAAGTGCAACCATACACGATGCATCATGATACACAGCTAACGACATCAACTACGCCAGAGGTTATAGGTTTCGAAAGCAGGCTATTTCTGTAATGTAATTTTACTACCCGAATCATATTCTTGTCCATTGGTTTTACATTAAGTGGCATAAACATTGCCCATATCTTTCCATCTCTTGTACTTTTAACCAGTTCTTCTGCATGACTGGTAGAAGCGTTGTCTAAAAGTAACAAAGCTTTAAGCGGCAAGTTATTAGTTTCTCAATATAATTCAACCTAGAAAAAAAACCAAATTTTTTAATTGTCATAAATGTTTGCAAAATTTGGCTTACAAACTTCGGACACGAACATTTCGGACCAAATAATTTAGAAGTAAAATTTTGTTTCGGAGCGTTTTTTTTTACTTTGCTTTTCTATGAAAACACATAAACAATCTTTTCTGTGTTTATTTTTTCAACAATTCGTTATACTGAGCGTAAAAGTTTCAAAATATTCGCTATATAAGGTATTTAGTACTTGGAAAAAACTCATTCGTTATATCGCAAATTCGTTATAATGAGTATTTGTTATACCGGGCGTTGACTGTACTTATATGCAATAATAGATACAAATATTCGTACATTATTTGGTTGATTAATAATTATAATTATTATTCTAAAAATATGTTGTATAGTTCATCTCGTATGAACCCGGCCCACTTTGCCTAACTATTTTTATATGGAAATTATATTAATAAGCCTTACTATAGTCTTTTTTTATTAGTAATTTCACTGTAAAGCTACGAATTTCTAAATTTATTGTTAAAAATTTTGCCTTCCGTGTTATTGTTGTTAACAAAAATTGGTTTTATATTACTGTTGTCATGAATGAATATTGTATTTCTGTAGGTGCAGCATGTTAGTAAACGCATTTATTTCTAGTTAACTTGTTGGGAATATTTCTAATTGTTATACCCTTCACATGAGTAATAAGGGTATATATGTATAAGTTTATCAATCCGTTTGTAATTCCTTTAGTTCATATAATTTCTTTTTATTAGAAGAAATTATTATTTTCCGTTAATGTTGAATGATGTTTACAACCAAATACACTACTACCGTTCAAAGAGTACTGATGATGAAATTGCGTAGCTGCTTTCGAAAATGCATTCTACTCGGCTAGTAGCGGTAGAAAAATCAGCTTTTTTCAAATTGAAAGTTTCTTTCAACATTAACGGAAAATAATAATTTCTTCTAATAAAAAGAAATTATATTAACTAAAGCCAAACTAAAAATCAAAAATTTGTATTAAAAACAATTAGTTCAACAAAAAATAAAAATTAACGTAAAATAATAAGTTTAATAAAATTTTATATTTAAAAAGCAAGCAATACCCAGCAAAAACTTCACTTACAAACTTTTTTGTAATGACTTCTTTAATTCATTATTTTGTAGCCTTAATTGCTTCTTTTCTTCCATTTGTTATTTAATTTATAATGACTTATAAAAAGCACGTTTTTGTTATAAATCAAGTCTATTCGAATTAATTCAACAAATCAAGCAGAACAAAACTTGGTGTTTTAATATGTTATTTTACATATTATCGTTGGCTTAGATGTAGCGTACTGATGTTTGAGTGCAGAAAGTCCCTGGTTCGAATCTCATCTACGGTAAGTACAAAAAATTAAATTTTTAAATTAAAAATATTAAGTATATAAAATAAAAATTTAATTAAAAAAAGTCTTCTTCTTATTTTGAAACTATTTGCGACTACTTATTTTTTTAAATTAAATTATTAAAAATAAAGGTACTTATTTTTTGGGTTATGACTACCAAATTAATATCGGATTTGTTTTGGGACATCGTACTTTTCACAGTCGAATTGTAAGTAGTGCTTAACGAGACTTCTACTTACTTTTCTACTTATTTTGTAAGTAAAGTTTTTGCTGGGTATGTGTTATGACATATCCTACCAATACAAGTTTTATGCAGATTTTTGGTGTTATCTAAAAATTTTTTATCAGCATTTACTGAAGATCTTTCCAAATCTAAAAAAATCAATTGAAATAAATTTTAAATAAAGCACAGAGCCGGACTGAACTTTTGGGCTCGGAGCTCGGTAAAAAAGGTGTCAGGCTTATGTTCGGGATTCGGCATCTTTACCGAACGTTACTGAAGGCTGAGCGAACTTTTCCTGAATATATATTTGTTGCACAAAAAAATAGAAAAGTATCCATAATGATTTGATATATTTAAAACTAAAGGCCCATTTATAGTGATACTTGAATTAAACTGTACAGTAATTTATGAAAACTCATAGTTGTGACTAGTAGTTCCTAACTTTTTTTTTCGTACATACTTTTTTTATAATTAAATTTTTTTACAAAGTACAAATAAACGGATTTATGTTCGTTTAAAAAAAATAATAAATTTAATAATGTATGCAATCATGTAAACGTTATTCAGTTCAGTTTAACAGTATACGTTCGGTTTTCGTTAGGGTTCGTCCAAACAATATAAAATTTTTTCAAATTTCAGATACGAGCTCGGTTCTTTTTCGAAACTCCTTCGTAGCAGATTTATTGTTGCCAAACAGGTATTATCCTGTGACCAACTGAGAAAATTTGCTTATGCACTTTAACAGTTGTTGGAACTTTACTTCTTGCAGCCAATTAAAATTTTTTGTTCGTTTTATTTAAAAATTTTTTTCTCGTCTAATCACAATACACATACAAATTAGCTGCCAATTGTAACGAAATTTACAAAATATAACAAGTTCCGCATTTGAAATCCCAAATATTTAAAAGTTTACTTCTGTTCGCGTAATATTGCCAAAATGTGTGGTTAATACTTTTTTTAATATTTTTTATTTTGTAAAATTTAAAAAAAAAACTATCTAATTTTAAAAATAAATAAAAAAATATGTTTCTTTTTATTCGTGTAAGGGTATGCTAAAATCGTTTCCGGGTCCATTTTGGACTTATACCTAATTTTACTCATTATAGAGGACCAACAATCTGTTCGGCGAACCGGAATTAAAACATTTTAGATTTTTTCCATACAAATAAGAGCACTTTTAATGTGCACACACACCCACTTACGTAAACGCGGTTGATATCTTCTCGACTAACGTTCACTATGCGGTTACATACTGTCAAACCATAGCAAGTTAAGCACTTTTTTTACTTAAAACCACTTCGACATATAAAGGCACAAAAACGTTTATCCAAGGGACGCCTTTGTGTTTAATCGCCGTGTAACAGTGTTGAGCAAAATAATGATTACCCAGAACTTGTATAAAATGGTGCCCTCACATTCATAGCTCATTTAAACACACAACCAAATATTATGCATTTGCTTCTTGTTGATAAAACAGATATTAATGCCAATTTCAAGTAAATTTATATGTCTTACATTGGAGCCAAAGTTAATGAAGTTTAAAGAAAGTAAAAAAAATTACAAGAAAATAGTTTTTAGTTATTTTGCAAAATTTTTTAAAGTGATTATGATGTGAATACTTTTGCTTGCTACTGCTCAATAAATATTCTTTTGTTTACACATATTTGCATACTAATAAATGTAAGAGTCATATGTAGGTATGTTTCAATATTCGTTTTTAAAATATATCGGTTTTTTTAATTATTTAAAAATTTTAAGGAAATTAAAAAAAAACATGAAACTGCACTTCTGCCTAAAAATGTCATTAAAAATACTAAATATGTTTAGGGCAAACAATAGAAAATTCTTACGATGCATATAGCATGTGTTTTGAGATTTAAAAACCCCCGTTCTCCAGCGCATATTGTGATTCGTTTCTACTTAAAAATAAATATTTGAGTGATGTTTCAGTATTCAATGTTATTATACCCTACATGAAGATGTTATGCGTTTGCGTTGATGACTGGAATTAAAACAAAAACGAAGTGATATCTGTCAGTCCTTAATAAGTACACAGCAAAAACGAGAAAATGGTTTCAGTTGCCAAAATAATTGAATCAATCATTAAAATCTTTAAATTTGCACCCATCACCAAAATTATTATGTTAATTAACTCATTTGTAAAAACTGCTAAATAGCGATTTTTTTATCCTGCTCTTACCACTGCCCCATGCAACCATGTTGAAAGAGGATCACATTTGCTATTATACATACATAATTATTTTAGCAATTTTCTTGTAGTGAAAAATATTGTAAAAAATGGAAAAACTTTTTCTTATCACATTCAAGATTATAATTACTGAAATGATCAAAAAAATTCAAATTTTAAAGCTTTATTTGCACTACCTGATTTATTATCTGAGTTTCACAAATAAAACAAATTTGTATAGTGTAATAAAATGTCTGTTTGTGAGTATTTTTGTCTAAAATTAATTTAAAATAGAACGTATTCTACTTTCAAACTATTAACGTCTGAGTTTTAAATAAAAGTTTTTAAATGTTGTTGTATTACCATACACTTTATACCAGTTCAACAAGTATTATAATTAGCGGAGACAAATAATTTATTAGACGTAATAAAATACTTAAAATAAAAAAATCAAATTGTTTTTTGAAACTCATAAGAATTTAAACTTATTTTTTGACACTCAATTCATATAAGAACTCAGGTCGTGTAAATAAAGCTTAAGTTAAAAAATGTATTACAAAACTTATTTAACTAATATAAGTCTTAGTACAACAAAAAAACAGAAAGAAGGAACAAAAAAAAATTCTTAACTTGGCACCATCTAAATGTCAGAGTATGACTCTATAGCTAGACCAATGAACCATGTGATTTTCGAAGCTTCAATTTTTATTTATGTTAGCGTTCATGTTCAGTTTTTATTTTTGTATACTTACCTCCCTAAAAATGTTCAGCTCACTAACCAAAACGAGTGTACAGAGTCGCTAATGTAAAAGTTTTTTTCTGCAAAATTATTGTATTTTAGGAGTTTATAAAAAAGCATCACTGTTGGCATTTACCTTTTAATCACAACTAAACGGTTAACTGGGAAAAAAACTTTTTAATTTAAGCAGCAGAGATTTTTTTTAAAATTCGTTAATTGAAAAAAAAAATTCGTTAATAATAATTTTTTTCTGTGTATTTGTTTGTGTTTGAAGGAACCAAAATACCAGTGGCACTTTTTAGAATTTTTTTATAAGTAATCAATTAATTTTAATAAAATTTGATTGAAATTTTATAAAGATTTAACATTGACCCCAGGTCAATTGTCACCATGGTAGTTTAAGATTTCCAGAAGCTTCTTCTCTGAAGCAATACCTTCCCTAACCTTGCTCGGGGGACGCTAACCTTAAGTTTAATATTAGAATCACTATACGTTGTGATGTAGGGTATCATATGGTCGGGCTTGTTTCATGTCAGTACTTTTGTTAAGGTAAAAAATTTGTATATCTTTTTGTACAGACAAATTGAATCAATCAGATAAAACGCAGGGGTCATGTGTTAGTAGCACTCACTTGTGTTAGTATAAAATGTGAATGAATTGGTAGTTAAAGTGGTACTCGTACGGACGTACTTTAAAACCTAAATCATATTAGAAAGAACGCACATGCGTCAATTTGTTATATTGAAACAAATTGAAAAGCACAAAATTGAAATCAATTGAAATAAAAACTAAAACGACCATGAGACTGCCTGATGCAATTACTATTTTACAGATGAGAAACATGAAAAAAAATACAGCATAACAATCAATTTTCAAATATTATTTTTAAATATATGTCTAATAGGAAAATGTATGCACTCTGATATACAGATCTATGTATACATATGGTTGTGTATTTTTAATTACACATCAATCTTAAATCATATATGCTTTTACTTTAAAAAATATTTACGTATTTTGTTTAACAACAAAGTATAAGTAAAAGTACTTGTAGTAAGTGTGTAACCCACTTTTTCAATGCGTAAATTGATAGCGAGGAGATATGTATGCCACAGATGTGATACGCTTCATTAATTTTTATCCATTGAAATTAATGGATATCCAAATTTAGGAATTCTAAGTATTTATTTACAAACACAAAAACAAACATTTTAATAAGTTCTTGAATGTTCAAATATTATTACATATTTAATTTTAAATTTCTTGTTTGTTGTCATGATGCACTAAGCAGTGGTGTTGAAATAAAACAACCCCTTTGAAAAGGGCTGACCCGATTGAGACAGAATTCTATTTAAACACAAAAGATTTTAGATCAAGCTTCTTCTATGTTAAGTAACAAAATTTGTTCATCCTTAAAGCCCTGATATATTTCTGGGGAAAACATTGTTGTAGAACTACTTACCCCTTGAAGCTAGTGGGTCATACTTGTTTATCACCCGCACGTTTAAAAAGTAAAATTAAATTTTAAATGCTTCTTAAAAACCTTAAGTAAATATAACAAGTAAGAAAGTTATAGTCGGTCAAGCCCGATTGGCTTTTACAGAACTCCGTTTAACATCTGTTTACCATAAGGTGATATAATACATGGGAAAATTTTGGTGGAGTTAGAGTAACTTTTGAAGCAGTTATACCCTAAGGTGCTTACTACGGGCATGATGGCCATTTGCCTAGGAGCTACATATGTCAAAAAAGGGATGGAACGTAACTACATGAGAGAAATTTCGGTTCCTAGAATTTCTTTTTTTAAAGTATTGAAAACTTGATCGATCGAGTAAAGTTTCGATTCGAATCGAATGCGAAAATTTAGGCCCTGGTTAAATTACGTAAACTGCAACAGACAGTAAGTTTTGCAGCTAAATTGTAAGCCTGCGTATTTAGGAAGCGCAAGAAAAATGCAACGATTCCCGTATTTGCAATTGATACTTAAAGCAAACTTTTCATTATTTAAATTACACTGTGAGCAGGGTTTTTTTTCCCGAACTTTTTTGCTTCCCGGGAGATGGGAAATCAAAAATTAATTTCCCGGGAATCCCGCTCTTCAAATAAAGAAAAATGTACAGGTTGTACTACAAAAAAACAGTTTTTTGTTAAATAAAAAATGCATATAAGTTAATACATACATTTAAAAAATTTACGAATTCAAAAAAGCCAAATATAAAGAGATCAAAGTAAAACTTAACAATTCAGGCCAGGGCACACATAACCAGGTAATTAAGGCGAATTTATAAACTTTGCCCTCCACATTTACTTTTTGTGTTTAAACGATGGAATTAAAAAAAAAATTAAAAATTTCATACAAAATTATATGTACATTAAAAAGTACTAATGTCATATTTATTATAGTCAGCTGGGCTCTTGATATTACCT
Source organism: Melanophora roralis (assembly GCA_963583895.1). Taxonomy (NCBI): domain Eukaryota; kingdom Metazoa; phylum Arthropoda; class Insecta; order Diptera; family Rhinophoridae; genus Melanophora; species Melanophora roralis. The sequence continues at coordinate 87,417,636 of OY757187.1, read as the reverse complement.
GTTTGACTGTACCCTGATTGCAATTATGAATAAATTTCAACCACTGTAGAATGACACCAGCGGTAAAGTCTTCATTAGGCAAAAATCCCATTTTGTGTATTTACGCTCGTATTTATAATCACCCTTATTGTGATTGGCGTTGACGTAGTCGTTTTTGGTTTTTGGTACCGTCTAACAAATACGCCAATACTATATAAATAGCACCCTTGTCGTTTTTGTGGCGAATTCAACAACATTCGGCACTACTACGCCAAACACAGTAAGGCCCAATAATAATAGTAGGCTAATTAAAGGATTATTTGACAATTCGCATAGACAGCTCTCAAATAAGCCTTTAATTAGTATTAATTAGTATTTAATGTTTTATAAACCAAAAATAAGGAAAAAGTAAAAAAAAATTGGAAATATGCTACGAAAATACTTGAAGTGCGAGGTTTTGTATGTCCCGGGATTCCCGCACAAAATTCCCGGAAAATCGGGAAACGAAAATTACGAATTTCCGGGACGGGAACTCCCGGGAAAGCCCTGTGAGACAAATTAAGACTTTTGGAGAAATGCACGGAGTCGACGCTATTGGTTCGAGCTTACTACCAAAGGTGAGTAAAACCCTGTACTCGGTTTGACCAATTTGACTACCAATTACTTTTTATGGACCTCCAAAGATTTTGAAAATCAGTGCACCACTCAAAAAAAAGGTATCCTAAGTTTTTGGGCAACAGCTTATTCAGACATGATGATATTGCTTAACTATATTTGGCAATAATGTAGCGAAGAGTCTACTGAACAAATTTTGTAAAGATTTTATGTGCAAAAAATCATTTTTTCCCCCACTTTTTTGCAAAAATATATAATGATACGATGATGATAAATATGATTATGGCGAATTGTTTTATATGTCTACTGACCTCTCGACTCCGTGCATTTTTTTTCACTGTTGCATTGTGTTATTTAATAAAACCATTAACCGGTTGAATTATTCGAAGCCAAATTGCCGCATTCGATTCGGAAATTAAAAATCTAATTAGAATTATTTTAATAAATTTCAATTCGAATCAAGCGCCGTAAGCTTCCTCCAGAATTTTTAAAATTAAATTTTTTAAATATTATTTTTTTTATTACACGTTTAATGTATTTGATGTTTTAATGGAGTTTTTATTGCAAATATAGAATAACTTACATTTAAGTAGAAAAAAAACTTACAAAGTAATTTTATTAAAGCTGATAAAAAGAGTTTTCTGTGTTTACTAAAGAAAAATTAACAACTAAAGTAAATATCTTAATTCATACAAATAATCAAAATGTTTCTATCCCCCACCATATAATTAAAAAAAACGTATTTTTATAGTGAAAGACTTATATGCCACAAAATGATACGCATAATGTTAGTGTTGCATGCCCACAATTTTTTACCACAAAATGATAGAACTATGACGAGCTAATGTATCTAATGACCTATTTTCTATATCACTTTAATATACATGTAGAACAATCTAAGCGACAACATTCAACTTAAAATAACATTTTAATTACACTTTAAAAGGGGACCATTTTATATTCGATTTTCATTGGTGTATTAAGGGGACATATAAAGATTACTTTATCATTTACAAAGATTTCAGTCAAACGTATTGTTACACATGTTAACAAATACTATCAAAACATACATATGTACGTACATGTGCATTGTATGTATATATGTATGTGGATTTATGGGATTCCATAAAGTTTAAGGATGTATTAAGGCAGCTTCCCATATACCAATTAACGCATAGAGGATTAAATGCTATTAAAGGTACCTTTTCACGGTAATACAAAGTAATTAGATTTTGTAGAATCGAAATATTATGAAATTCTCTCCGTGTTTAAAAAAAGAGAATAAAAATCTGTTCTAACTATTTTTCATGTTTACACGGATGAGGTTGGTAAAATCAAAATCGGTTGCTTTTTGTCACTTTCCTTTTGGGGTAACGCCATATGGTTAAGGTTCAACAATATTAACAAAAACAACATGAAAAAAATCTGCTTTTATTTTGATTGTTTGTGTATTGTTTCATTAAGTGTAGCCACCTTCATTAGATGCTGTAAGTGCTGCCAATCTTTCACACCTCTGATGTGATGAGAATACACAAGTTTCTAAAATGGTTTAGAAAATAAACATTTACCGAACACTTGTCAAATTTTGCATCCGTATTCTCTCCTACCCAATACATAATGCTTTTACATGATGAGATTTTGTATTATCCCACAACATTTTTTGACATATCGTAATATAAGTATTACCGTGTAAAGGTACCTTAATATCCAAAACTTAGCAAAATGTTGTCAGTTCTTTTTTTTTTGTTTGTTTGTGTATCTTTCTGTTTTTAAAACAACAAACAATAAAGTGTTTTGAGTTTATAATATTTTAAAATAGAGTTTATATCCCCCATAAATATTACTCCACTCTGTTCTGGCATCTTTTTTGTTTTTCGTTTCAAGTTTCGGTTAAAGACTTTAATATGAGCTTTTATTGAATATTAAATGTGTCTGTGTATGTATGGATAACTGTTGCGGAAAGAATACTCATACTTAACAATCAAACTACATATTTATGAACCATATTTTTTAGCATTTTCCAAACGTACACACACACATACGCAACATATGCATTTTCGTATGAAGAAAAAGTAATTATCTGCTTCATCAGCTTTGTGAACTAAGCTTTCATCTTCGGTTTGCCCTAATGTGTGTCGTCTTTTGTTGTCCTGCTGATACTATATTTGATTGGGTTAAAGACACAATATTTGTGCATATCAGAAAAGGGTTAGTTGGGCAATAATTAGGAACAAAATACACGTGCATTAGCTAAAAGTTTATAAATAGAACAGATATTCCATAAATTTTAGATGACGACAATGCCGTACCAGTAAAAAGAAATTATTACTGAAAAAATTTAAGTAGCCAGTACAGTTTTACTAAAAATTAAATTTAATTAACTTTACCAGTAAAATTGTACTGAATGCAGAAAAGTATGGAGTTATCAGTAAATTGCAACTGATTATGATATGGCTTTATATACTAGACATCTGCATGACTATTTTTATTTGATTGCCTATACACAACAAAAACAATATTCATTCAAACATTTTTCATTGTTTGGGAGATAAATAAAGTTAAACCAGTAACAACACAAGAAAGAATGTATTGTGTGTTACACTCAATGATACAAGAAGAACACATTCATTTTACAGTTTTCGTTTTGAATGTGTATAAAACTCACTTGAAAATATAAAAACATAGCAAAGTCTCATTACAGTTAGACTTTTTATAAAAACATTCAGATGTTTTTTTCGAATTAATGGATATTTTAACAACAACAATAACGACAAATTTGCAAACACAAATGAATGCGCTCAATAATTTTTTACACCAATCATACAACAATATTTACACACTCTATTCAGTATTTATTTATATGAATGTATGGGTAATATTTTGTTTTCGGTTGGAGTTGTTTTTTATTTGCTTTCTCTTGTGGGTTCATTTATTTAGTTTGTTTAACATCGAATGAAAAACACTATGTGGTTGAAAAACAAACGATTGTATTTAAACGGCTTTTGGGTGTAGTCACGCAGACGTCTATTATATACAAAGAAAAAAATAATTATATATTTTATTTAATTACCGAACTTATTAAAAACCAATAAAATATATATGCATTCTAAATTTATGAATATACAAAACAGCACCGATAACTGGATTTTGGCTTAAATGCTCAAAATTGTTTTCGGATAATTGGTCGTCAAAACAGTTATTTAAGTGTTTTTATATAAAGCATCAATTATAGCTATACAGGTTGGAACCTGACGTAGACCTTTTTCGAAACATTACCACATAATAGCCAGTAGTCTCCCACCCTTTCCTAGCAACCAATATATTAAACTTGTTTAAAAATCTTTAAACAATAATGCAAGTTTTGAGTAGAGCCCCCATTTTTTATACATTTTTTAATTTAGTAAGCTTTGTTAATACAAACATTTTAAAATAAAATATTTAAAGTTCATTGAATTCAAAGATTTTTATTAAAATTTTTTACCCAAAAGCCAAGGTCTTTGTGATTTATTTTTTTTGTTTTTAATATAACTTTTTATGAAAATTGTAACTGTTTGGATGAAAAAACATAACTTTTTGCTAGCTACCCTGGCAACACTGCTACGAATGCATTAAGAGCAGGGGTGCCCAACGAGAGGAAATGATTAATAATAATGTATGGGTGATTTTTTACTATATGTATGTATTATTAAAAAACAATGATTTGCTCCCATTGTTGTGTTTTTTGTAACACTCGTGTTGTGTGCATGTTAAACTTGATAACTGTTAAATCCCTGAGACCTTTTTAGCTAACTTTGAATAAGAGACGCCACCTTCTACAAAAAAATAATAATTATAATTTTATTGAACAACATTCATTTACTTTAACACTTTCTCATAATTATCTTTGATTTTTTTTTAAATCTTGCACTCCTCGACATACATACATAAACATAAATAAACTGTCACGCTATCGTAATTTTATCTTATACGTAAAATATAGTAAGAAGTATTTTGTCAAAAAGACAATGAAAAATATTAAAAGCTAAAATTTGATTTACAGATTTAAACTAATGTCAGAATTTCTACGTACATCTTGCAATATTATTTCTAAAATTAATTAATGTTATTTGCCATTTAATCACTCACGACAGTAAAGATGGTATTAAATTTTGCTCTTTATGTAGTTTTAATTAATATCAAAGTGAAAACTGCCCTTTTGCTGCCGCTAATTGATTGTATTTAGTATTAAAATACTTAAACAAATAAACCAAGTATTTAATATCTTAAATTTAATTTATAATTCATCCTCTTTTTATTAAAATCTCATTTCATATACGTAGTTTTCATGAAGTTTTAACGGCAATCGCCTACGAGTTTTACTTTACCAAAATTAGTGGAAACAAAGGAGAAATTTGTATCGCCCTTATGTATGAATGTATTTTGTTTATGGATAAAATTAGATTGTATAGTCTAACGCATATACATAAATTAACTCATAAAAAAATTATCGAGACAACTGTATACTTTTTGTCTGGTTATATTATTTCTAATGACTCTTTGCGTTTTAGTTGGAGTGACAGAAAGTCTGAACAAATTGGAGAGCATTTAAACAATTGTGGCAAATGGCAGAATCCCATTAAATTAATATGAAAGAAGATTCCGTTAATGGAGCGACAAAATTGGTTTTAAATTAAAGTAAAAATAAAACTGTTTACTATCAATAAACTTGGCAAATTTTGCCGAGAGGTAAACGAAATAAAAACACTGACGTCAGCTAGATAAAGTAATTGCCCTAAAATACTTACACAAAGCAGTTATGATTTCCTGAAACAAACTTTGATTTAAAAAAAAAAATTGAAAATCAAATTTTATTGATAGATTTTAAATTTATTGAATTAAATATTAATTTTTATTAAACTTTTTTGTTACATATTTTGACAACAAATAAACAGCCTGACTTTTAGAATTATCAAACCATAAACATAAAATTTTACTACAAATCTTTTGTTTGTGCAAAATTTTATCATCAAAAATTTCATGAACACTTTATTTTTGTCGATTTTTTGTCTGATATTTATATTTAAATTAATTTTTTAAGTCATCTATAATTTTATCATCAACACATTTTCTACTATTGATTGTAAATGTTATAGTTTTTACACTCTTCACATTCGTGATAAGGGTATATATAAGTTTGTCATTCTATTTGTAAATTCTTTAATATCTATTTGAGGCCCTATAAAGCATATACTTTCTTGATGCTTATAGATAGAAAAGTTGATTAAGAGATCTCCGGCTGTCCGTTGAAATCAATTTTCTAAAGCCCCTTAATATTTAGCGGTCTTGTTTGTGGTTCAAAAACATCAGGTATACTTGCGAAAATTTTACGATTGAAATTCAGCAAAATAGGCCGATAAATGAGAGAGGTATAAGACGTTAAACTTTCGATACGATATGTTTTGGAAACGGAAACAGTTATCGACTTCAAATATTCTACAAGAATTAATGTTACAACAATGCCTTCATTTTCGAAAAAAATAAGTTGGACAGGAGCAGGGATAAGGGCTGGCCCTATTCAAATGAACAATTTTTGATACGCTCTATCTGGGAAGCAGTACCAGATATTGACTTGAAATTTTCTACATACGAAAAGTAATTGTACAATTATTCCTACATTTTGTAAAAGAGCAGAGGATTGAAGCAGAAGAAGATAACCCCCAAGGAAATAAGCAAATTTTAATACAAACTTTGTCGAATACTGGTAAAGCTCTTGACCTCAAACCTTCTACAAACGCTAAACTTTTCTTAAATTTTATATTTTAAAAACTAGCTTAGCTATAGACTTCAAGCCCGGTACAAAGTATTTTTATTACAATATTTCCAGTACGAAAAAACTGGGATAGATCACATAGCTGGGTATATAAAAAGGTCAATCTAAAGGGTAAATAAGATTCGGCACATCCGAATATAGCGATTCTACTTTTTTTTGCAATTTTTTTTTAACTACAAACAATTTTCTATTTAATTTCTTTTTATAAGAATAAATTGAAAAATAAAATTTTACTACAGATACTAGCACAGATTGGTTCAGGTTATAAAAAAAGTCTTTGAGGAAAAGAAATTCTGCTCTGCGCTCTTTATAGATGTCTCTCAAGCCTTTGATAAAGTTTGGCATTAAGCCCTGTTATACAAGTTAAAGCTGAAATTACCAGCGAATATCTTAAACCTTTTGTAAAAGTGCATAACTGGCCGACAATTTATGATAAAAGAGGAAAACTGCTTAAGCTGTCCTAAACCAATAAGGGCGGGGGTACTTAAAGGAAGTATATTAGGTCCAATTCTCTATTTGCTTTACACAACAGATATACCCACAAAAAATCTTACTCATACGTCGATATTTGCTATAACACCGCCTTTCTCAGTAATCATAAATACCCTAAAGGGGCCTCAAAACAACTTCAACATCACGCATCCCAAGTAAAGAAATGAGCAAAGTTGTGGCGTACGAAAATAAATGAACAAAAATGCACCCACGTTATTTTCACTTTACGCAAGGAAACGCACCCCCCAATTTTTATTAACAACCATATGGTGCCTCAACAAACCGAGACAAAATATCTTGGTATTCACCTAGACTGCCGACTCACATGGAAGTCACATATAGATGCGAAGTTAACAAAAATGCAACTTAAAACGGTCCAACTCCACTTCCTAATCGGTAGAAACTCTGTGCTACGTCTTGATTGTAAACTTTTACTCTACAACTCAATTTTGAAACCAATACGGGACACAGTTATGGGGTACTTCTTTCGCCTCCAACATTGAAAGAATTCAACGCAGTCAAAATAAAATCCTAAGAATGATTACTGGTGCTCCTTGGTACGTTAAAAACAACAACATCCAAAAAGATCTACAAATTCCACTATTTAAATGCAAAATCTTAAAATATGTGGACAAGTATTGAAATAAACTTAAAACACATCAAAATCCGCTCGCTTGAAACATTTTGCAACATAGTGGACACACTTGTCTAAAAAAAAGGATACTCTTGCGCTTAGATGAAACTACTGAAATGAATTAATTTTATTACGAGAACTTAAATTTTAGTCTGGCACTGGCTGGACTAATATAAATTTAATAGTTTTAAGATTTAAGCATATATTTTTTGAAATTGTCTACAAATATGAAATTAACGACTTTAGGTCCAGAATGATGTTAAAAGTGAATTATGTGGTCAAAAAGTTATTTTTCACATTCTTGTCATGCGTTTTTCAATCTTTTGGAATAAAAACTAAGAGTCTTTTGACCACGATTGAGGCCAGAAGCTACCAAGTAGTCGAAACCTACTCTTTCAAATGAGGTTTACGCAGTGTTGCCACCAACGAAATGCTAAATTACACATGGATCAACCCAAAATTACACATGAAATTACAAATTACACATGCTTTTTTAAAAAAAAAAACCCTTTTTTGTCCTAAAATTAATAACCCAGCAAAAACTTGTTCTAAAATTAGTTAAAATCCCAAAAACTTTTACTCATTAGCATTTTAACACATTATTTTAACATGGCGATGACATTGGAGGCAAGTACTTACCATGCTCGCTTACAAAGAGGGAGTTAAATAAGTACTTACCATCTTCGATTACAAGGAGGGACTTAAATAAGCTATTACTTTATTGGCATTATAATAATCTTTTTCTGTTGCCTCCAGTTATTCATTATTTCATTAAAAATATTTTTCTGTGATGTTTTACATATTTTTAAATTTTATACCCTTCATATAGTAATAAGGGTGTATATGAAATTGTCATTCCATTTTTAATTTTTACAATATATATTTTACACCCCATTAAGTATAAATATTTTGGATTCTTATAGATAGGTAAGTCGTTAAAGCCATGTCTGTCCATCTGTGTGTTTTTTGAAATCAAGTTTCCAAACCTTAAAAAAGTTGCTCAGAAAATAATCAGAAATATACCTGATTTAATCGCTATTTAAAATCAGCAAAATCGGTTTACTATTGACTGAGATGCAAGCGAAACTCTAAAAAAACCACAAAGCTTAGCACAGATACTTTGAAGATAGGGACCTTAATTAGGGAAAAAATTTTTCATGTAGAAGCACAAATTTTGGGAAGAATTTTATCCAATCACAGCTATAAAAGTCAAGTAATTTTACAATAATACCTACATTTTGGAAAACAAATTTTTTGAATAAGAGCAGGGATAGGAGCAACCCCCATTCAAATAAACTGTTTTTGTAAAATTTTTGATACGCTATATTTTTTCAAACTATAACGTATATCGACTTTAAATGTTCCACAATAAGTAATTGGACAATAATGCATACTCTTTGGAAAAATACGAAGGAACAAATTTAATTAACTTTTAATACGAAATAAGTTGAAAACTGTTGGCCTTAAACCTTCTACATGGTATTTCTATTATACATAGGTACAAACATTATTTTCTAAAGTTTTCTATTTTTAAAACTAGAATAGCTATCGACTTCAAACCCGGTACGAAGTATTTTTATTATAGTATTTCCATTACGAAATAACTCGGTCAGATCAGATGACCATAAAAAGAACAAGGTGAAGGGTATATAAGATTCGGCAAAGCCGAATAAAGCGGTCTCACTTGTTTTTAAATACAAGTGTAAAAAGCTTTTAATATATATAAAAATAATAATAATTATCAAAAACGATAATATTTTAAGTTACACATGAATTACACATGCAACCAATTACACATGGGCTACACATGAAACGAAAAATTACACATGAAATGTTTAATTACACCTAAGGTGGCAACACTGGGTTTACAGCTACTGAAGTTGGAAATGATTAGAATCGAAAGCTATAGATTCTGTATTAAGATTTTATAGAAAATTGGGCAAGTTTTACTTTTTAATTGTATTTAGTACTTTTTGGAACTTTATACTATATACAAATTCGCTATGTGCAAGCTGGTTAACTGCTAGTTATCTTCTATAACACATATTTTCAGCAATTAAAGGCACCACAAAAGAGTAGTACTCCATGAGATTTGTTTTGTGCTTAAAATAAGTATAAATAGCTGAAGTATCAGCGATATCTACAGATAAGTTTTGGTCGAGCAAATCTACGTCCTTGCAAATATGTTCATCGTTAACTGCTTTAGGTTTCTAATTTTATGATAATGATTTATGTTAAATACCGTCTTAAACGCTTATAACAAATTTTAATAAAGTTACTCCATAGATATAAGAGCTTTGGTTCTGCTGTTTCTGGCTGCCCGTCAAATGCTTCTTTCTTAAGATAAACGTAAATTTAAATAAAGTAACTATTTTCAAATCAAGTTCATTAAAAGTCATAACAAAAGTTATGCAAAACTTATGTCTTCGTTACGCAAGACAAATTTTTGGATGCGCACTGCACTGGTTTTATTCGTTTTTATTTTAACAAATGCGTTTTATTTTCTGTAAAAAAAATCGCTACAAAAACTGTCGGCTTCTGTCTCAGTTGTGCTTCTTACATCACTTACATATAACTATTTAGATTAAAAAAATGTTTTGTTTCCTGAAATTAATTTTTATTATATTCTTTAGCATTAAATTTCCTGTTTATCTCTATGTCATAACATAAATCATGAATAAAAACTTATACTATTATTTGTAAACCAAAATAATGGCCACTTTTTTAACATTGTGTTCAAAAGATTTATTGAACAGAAAGCATTTTGAAAACTTTTTCGAATTTTTTATTAAAAAAGAACTTATAAATTATATAAGACAATTATAACAAAGTTTCACTATTGCAACCAAACAACGGTTATGACAGGGAACATAACTGCAAAGATTTATCAAATTGAATTTATTTTTAGTCAAAGTTTTTGTTTAATTGATATTTCGAAAATAAAAGTCTTTAATGTCAAATGAAATAAGCTTTGGCAAAGAAGAGTAGATGTTCATGTGATCTTATCAAATTTTGGATTTTTTTTTCAAATACTTACATTAGTTTGAGATTTTTTTTATATTTATTAATTTATTATATATTCACATCTGTGAACTTACAATTTGTATTCAAATCGTACAAATAAATTTTTTACATTTGTTCAGTCAGCGCCAGACTAAAATTTGGGTTCTCAAACAAAAACATTTAATTCGAATGGTTTCATCTAAAGGGCAACAATGTTCTTCTTCTTCAAACGAGTGTGCCCGCCATGTTGTAAGATGTTTCAAACGAAGGGATTTGGCTGTGTTTCCAGCTTATTTAAAAACTTGTCCACATAGTTTAGGATTTCACACAAAGCTAATGGAACATGTAGGTCCTTGTGGATGTTGCTGTTTTAAGGTACCAAGGAGAATCAGTTATCATTCTTAGGATTTTGTTTTGACGTTGAATTTTTTCTATGTTGAAGGCAGAGGCCCCACAGTTGTATACCGTAGCACCAATTTGGTTTCAAAATTGAGTTGTAGGGCTAGAGTTTACAATCGAGACGAAGTACAGAGTTTCCACTAATCAGCCGACGAATTCGTATTGTTTTTAATTTTATTTGTATTAACCTAGCATCTATGTGTGACTTTCATGTGAGACGACAATCTGGGTGAATTCCAAGGTGTTTCACCTCGTGGTGTTGAGGCAGCATCTGGTTATTAATAAAGACTGGGGTGCAGGTTTTTTTGCGTAAAGAAAAAGTAACGTGGGTACATTTTTGTTCATCGATTTTTACTCCCCATAAATTTGCCCATTTCTCTACTTGGATAGTATGATGCTGGAGTTGTTTTGAGGCCTCTTAAGGATCTTCATGAGTACTGAGAAAGACAGTGTCATCAGCAAATGTCGATGTATTTGTTTTACTATCAGTTGAAATGTCTGCTACTTTGAGGTACGCCAGCTACAATTAGTTGAGGACAACTGAAGTGGACCCCTTCTTTGATCATAAGCTGTCTGTTGGTTATATACTCTTCTTAAAGCCTATAGAGTACAAAGGCAAGTTCAGCGTTGGTTTTGTTAAAAGGCCTTGATGCCCAACTTTATTAAAAGCTTGAGACAATCTATAAAAATTCCAGAGCAATATTTCTTCTCCTCTAATGCTTTTCTTGTAACTTGTATCAACCTGTAGGTCTGTTCAGTAATACTGCTTTGATACGATGGGCCTATAAGACTTGACGTTGGAAGGATCTTATCCAGGATTTTGTGGGGAAGCGTTCAAGCCGTAATTGTACTTTTTTCTATGCAAGGTAGCTCTAGGAGCATCTTGCTACTGATTTTTTTAAGTCCAGAAGTTTTTTTAGCGTTTAAGTTATTTAGAGTCTCCACCACATGTGGTGGAATTGCATTTGTATAGGCTAGCTTGCAACAACAAACGGTAATTCACTCATACCAGTACATGCGTTTGGATTAACCACGTTCCCTTAATGATTTGCAAAGAGGTCACTTTTTTTTCGTCGTTTATTGTCTAGGATTCTCGGAGATTTCGCAGTGGTAGTTTTGCGATAACGGGTCTTTTAAGGCCTTTGGCTGATTGCCATAAAGATTAATTTGTCTGAGGAATGGTATCTAAACTTTCTTAGTATGCTCTAAGAGTGTTGTTCTATATGATTCCCCCAAATTCCTAAAATAGTAAGTGCATTCTTTAAATTTGATTTTAGTTGGGGAGGTCCGTCCTGTGGTAAGTAAAGAAAGCATATTTAGCGACTTTTTCAAAGCGTTCTTTAAAAACTAGGGGATTTTTAACAAGCTTTAAGCAGTGTTTTTGATTTTTACATACATGCCAAAATGGTAAGAATTAAATTTTTTTATTATTTATTATTGTGAAATACTAACTTAGGTATGTAATATGAAGTTTTTAAAAAAAATATATTGGCTCTTCTTAAAAAGAGCAATACATACCAAGTGTCACTTGTACATAGGTGACACTAGGTATTATTAGTACTCAATGAATTCACATTAAAAATATATTTTGAATGGTCATATGTAACATAGGTTGACATTAGATAAAACTGCCGTTATCACAAATGCCGGTGAGACGTAGGTAATATTATTTTATTCCCACCTGATTATGGAGAAGTGACACGAAGACAGTGGTGATGAAAATGAGTAAAATAGTGTAATTAATGTAAAGGAAATAGCTGAAATTATCGAAATTTTTCCCAAGAAGGAAAAGAAAAACAGCAGCTTTATCCAAAAATGGGAAAGCACAATTAACACTATTACTTTTTGTGGCAAAGGAGACTGCGAAGAAAAAACTTTTACTAACTTACAGGAAGAGATGACTGCAGTGGAATGCTTTGAATTGCTTGAATTTTTATGCTTTACAAAGAAATCATACACTAAATGTGACTGTTGTTTAAATAAGAGTTTATATCACAATACTGTTGCTTACATAATATTTGATGCCAAAGTATGTGAGAATGATTTTGCAAGTAAAGAGTGATACGCACAATTTCTAAATTCTGCAATATCTTCATCTTTGAGACAGTACGTCCTTGACGTCCAACGACAAGCTTGCTACTCTTCGTGAATATTATACAAAACTCATCGTGAATTTTTTTGAAAGTTTTTAAAGAGCTGGTTCTTCTCTAATATCCATAGATGAGACTATAGTACCATACTTTGGAAGACATGGTACTAAACAGCATATATGGTCTGCAGCTACTCGCTATGGTTATTTAGTGAATTGTAAACTTTATTCTGGGTGCGTCAGGAGCAGGTCTAAGAATGCAGCCTGAATTAGGTCTAGAAGCTGCTGTCATTCTAGAGCTCCATTCAAGATTGTACCAAGATATGGCCTCTTACAATTTATTCTTTGACAATTTTTTTTCTGGTACCCCATTACTTAAATATTTACGCAAGCATTATGTTGGGGCAACTGGTACTACAAAAGAAACGCAAATGGAAAATTGCAATATGCCAAGCTCAAAAGAAACGAAAAAAGAACAAAGGGGTAAGCTTTGTTATACATTTTCCGAAGATATTATTGCAGCTTAGTGGCATGATAATAGTATTGTCAACACTGTATCAAACTGTCATGCATTGGATCACAAAAGTAAACCAGGTTGGATTTTTAAATTAAAGAAAAAGCCAAAAACTCAAATTGACTGTCCAGAACTCGTACCGATGTACAATAAGTACATGGCGGAGTTGATCGTCTTGATGAAACCGTTGACTCTATAATGGTAGCTCAACGCGGGAAAAAATGGTGTTCTGAGTTGACGGAGAATACCGGTGTCGTATGAACCATGAGCTGTTTACCGGCTTTGACATAGTTACATGTATCAAAATTCAACGTTTACGTTGGCTAGATCATGTTGTGAGAAGATGCTCCAGCTAGGAAGTCATTTGATTGCGAGCCTGGGGATGGATCACGAAGAAGAGGAAAACCAAAACTCCGATGGAAGAATCAAGTGAAAGAAGACATCTCGAAACTTGGTGTCAGAAGTTGAAAAAGAAGCGCAGAAGATCGAAGCGCTTGGAGATCAATTTAAAGTTCGGCTAATGGAACAAACGTTCTGTAATAGCCATCTAAGTAATTAGGTTAGTAATGTAACAATGTTATTATTTATCAAACATATTGATATATTGGAATGACATATAAGACCAAAACAGAGGTAATTACATCCATGCTAAATATGATTTTGTTTGTTATGGGCGTTATCATTATTAATCATTACCTTAAATACGCCCCATTTAATTAACTCTTGTTATTTGAATAAACAAACACTGAAATGGTACAAATAATACAAAAAATTAATAAATTAAAAAATTAACATCGCATTTAAAACATGATATGCAGTGTATACGCTGGCCTAGGTTTGAAATTGATAACATTTTTATTTAAATACATATACCAAGGAGTACACAGATGATATGTATGTATATATGTCGCTTAATTACAAAAGTATTTACCGATACAAACATATGGTGTTATCCATTCTAAAAAAAATGTTACAATAAGTATGTGTAACATTTTTATTAGTTTACACACACACTTAAAAAGTTGTCCATTTTTTTTTGTTTCAATGGAACAGAAAATTGATTGATTTCAATAAAAACTGCACTCTGTGTTAAAAACTCGTCTGCATAAAAAAGTATTTACTTACATAACACAGCTGTAAAAAGTGGTACTTTGTTACACTGCAATATAATTGGGGGTAAGATATGTTACACTCTTGCCAGTTATTTGTGCAACATGTTCAGAAAGGAACACCATAACTGTTTTCACTCTTGCATGTATTTTTAGAATGGAACATAAACCCGCTCAAATGGTAGCATTAATGTAACATTTTTGCCAGAAAGGAAAACACCAATAGACAACAATTTACCCTGCCGTCAAATGAGTAGCTAACTACAAAAAAAACTAGTTTTAAGTTAGCTTCTATAGACTTACTTAAAGCCAACTACTACGCAATACAAAATTTGCATTAACCAAAATGTATACAAACACTGCCCAGTATTTTTATACCCTTCACATAGTGATAGGGTATATATCACTTTGTCATTCCGTTTGTAATTTCTTTATTATTCATTTGCGACCCCATAAAGTATATATATTCTGGATCCTTATAGATAGGGAAGCCGATTGAGCGTTGTCCGTCTGTCCGTCTGTCCGTCTGTCCGTCTGTCCGTCTGTCTGTCTGTCTGTCTGTCCGTCTGTCCGTCTGTTGAAATCAAGTTTCCGGAGTCAGATAAAAAGGTACAGATCAGTAAATGGTGCCAAACGATCACAAATATCCCGCTAACAATCGCTATTTAAAATCAGCAAAATCGGTTCACTATTGACCGAGATATAAGCGAAAACCCAGAGTAACCCATTTTTTTTAGGACAAAATCCATGCATATATCCCTATATATCTCAGTAAGTAGAGTCACTCTTGCCACAAAACTTGGCACGGATACTCCTAAAGAAAGGACCTAAATAATGGAAAAATTTTTTTCAGATAGGACCAGGGGAAGGGGTATTTTTCCTACAATTGCACAAATGTGGTAAAATATTTTATGCGCTATATCTCGTAAACTATAACAGCTATCGACTTAAAATGTTATACAGAAAGTATTTGTGCGCACAGATCTACAATTTAAAGAAAAAATTTTTTGAGTGGGGGCAAAAAAAGGGGTAGCTCCCATACAAATCGACAATTGTTATAAAATATTCGATACGCTATATCTCGGAAACTATAAAAGATATCGACTTAAAATGTTCTACAAAAAGTGATTGTACGCAAACGTCTACACTTTAAAGAAAAAATTTTTTGAGTGGGGGCAAAAAAAGGGGTAGCTCCCATACAAATCGACAATTGTTATAAAATATTCGATACGCTATATCTCAGAAACTATAACAGATATCGACTTAAAATGTTTTACAAAAAGTGGTTGTACGCAAAGATCTACACTTTAAAGAAAAAATTTTTTGAGTGGGGGCAAAAAAAGGGGTAGCTCCCATACAAATCGACAATTATTATAAAATATTCGAGACGCTATATCTCGGAAACTATAATAGATATCGACTTAAAATGTTCCACAAAAACTGATTGTACGCAAACATCTACACTTTTAAGAAAAAATTTTTTGAGTGGGGGCAAAAAAAGGGGTAGCTCCCATACAAATCGGCAATTGTTATAAAATATTCGATACGCTATATCTCGGAAACTATAACAGATATCGACTTAAAATGTTGTACAAAAAGTGATTGTACGCAAACATCTACACTTTAAAGAAAAAATTTTTTGAGTGGGGGCAAAAAAAGGGGTAGCTCCCATACAAATCGACAATTATTATAAAATATTCGATACGCTATATCTCGGAAACTATAACAGATATCGACTTAAAATGTTGTACAAAAAGTGATTGTACGCAAACATCTACACTTTAAAGAAAAAATTTTTTGAGTGGGGGCAAAAAAAGGGGTAGCTCCCATACAAATCGACAATTATTATAAAATATTCGATACGCTATATCTCGGAAACTATAACAGATATCGACTTAAAATGTTGTACAAAAAGTGATTGTACGCAAACATCTACACTTTAAAGAAAAATTTTTTTGAGTGGGGGCAAAAAAAGGGGTAGCTCCCATACAAATCGACAATTATTATAAAATATTCGATACGCTATATCTCGGAAACTATAAAAGATACCGAAATGAAATGTTCTATAAAAAGTAATTGGACAAGAAGGCCTACACTTTAAAGAAAAATATTTTTTAATGGGGGCAAAAAAAGGGGTAGCTCCCATACAAATCGACAATTATTATAAAATATTCGATACGCTATATCTCGGAAACTATAACAGATATCGAAATCAAATGTTCTACAAAAAGTTATTGGAACACAAGGCCTACGCTTTAAAGAAAAAAATTTTCGGATGGGGGGTGAAGAAGGGGTAGCTCCCATACAAATTAACAATTTTTATAAAATTTTTGATACGCTACTTCTGGAAAACTATTACAGCTATCGACTTCGAATATTCTACAAAAAGTAATAATCAAATAATTCATACATTTTGGAGAAAAAGTTGGAGAAGAGCAGGGGGGCTAGAACATTTAACAAGTTTTATTAACCTTTAAATATGAATAATGTCGAAAACTTTTAAAACTCTCGACCTCAAATCTTCTTCATCTATTTCTATTATTCATACGAACGTTAAAATTTTGTTATTTTTTCTACGAACTTTAAAACTCGCACAAGGTTTTTTATTATATTGTTTGCAGTACAAAATTACTCGGCTGGGTATATTTAAAGACCAATGTGAAGGGTATATAAGATTCGGCACAGCCGAATATAGCGCTCTAACTTGTTTTTAAATAGATTAGATTGCTTTAACAAATCAAGCAGAAGAAAACTTGTTCTTTCAATGTATTATTTTACATTTAAAAACAAAGTGTCTCGGTGGCCTAGAGGTAACGCGCTTGTGCTGCAGTTCAGAAATCCCTGGTTCGAATCTCATCGTCGGTAAATACAAAAAATGAAATTTTTAAATTGTAAATATTAATTATTAATCTTATATATAAAAGAACAATTTTTTTTTGTTAGTGACACCGCTTATAACTCGAGAACGGCTGGACCGATTTTAATGAAACTTGAAAAAAAGACATACCCGATATCTGGGAATGCGTTTTAGGCTTATTATTTTTTGGAAATTCCGACTGGGCGTGGCACCTCCCATACAAATTGAACAGTTTTTTTTCACATACCTCAATATCTATTATAGCTGAGGTCTCCAAATTTGGTATAGGTAAGTTATTTACTGATGTGCATAATTAAGCTGTTTATGGGCGGAAACAAATAAATGGGCGTGGCACCTCCCATACAACAAAAATAGTTTTTTGTATATATCTCAATAACTGTAATAGCTAAAGTCTCCAAACTTCGTACAGATGTTAATAGTGCTAATATGCATAATTGAGCTTTGTATGGGCAGGAAAAAATAAATAGGCGTGGCACCTCCCATACAACGAAAATGGTTTTTTGTAAATATCTCAATAAATGTAATAGCTGAAGTCTCCAAACTTCGTACAGATGTTTATAGTACTAACATGCATAACTGAGCTTTGTATGGGCGGGAAAAAATAAATAGGCGTGGCACCTCCCATACAACGAAAATAGTTTTTTGTATATATCTCAACAACTGTAAAAGCTGAAGTCTCCAAACTTCCTACGGATGTTTATAGTAATAACATGCTTAATTGAACTTTGTATGGGCGGGAAAAAATAAATAGGCGTGGCACCTCCCATACAACGAAAATAGGTTTTTGTCTATATCTCAATAACTGTAATAGCTGAAGTCTCCAAACTTCGTACAGATGTTAATAGTGCTAATATGCATAATTGAGCTTTGTATGGGCAGGAAAAAATAAATAGGCGTGGCACCTCCCATACAACGAAAATGGTTTTTTGTAAATATCTCAATAAATGTAATAGCTGAAGTCTCCAAACTTCGTACAGATGTTTATAGTACTAACATGCATAACTGAGCTTTGTATGGGCGGGAAAAAATAAATAGGCGTGGCACCTCCCATACAACGAAAATAGTTTTTTGTATATATCTCAATAACTGTAATATCTGAAGTCTCCAAACTTCGTACGGATGTTTATAGTGCTAATATGCATAATTGAACTTTGTATGGGCGGGAAAAAATAAATAGGCGTGGCACCTCCGATACAACGAAAATAGTTTTTTGTATATGTCTCAGTAACTGTAATGATTTTAATGAAACTTGAAAAAAAGACATACCCGATATCTGGCAATGCGTTTTAGGCTTATTATTTTTTGGAAATTCCGACTGGGCGTGGCACCTCCCATACAAATTGAACAGTTTTTTTCACATACCTCAATACCTATTATAGCTGAGGTCTCCAAATTTGGTATAGGTAAGTTATTTACTGATGTGCATAATTAAGCTGTTTATGGGCGGAAACAAATAAATGGGCGTGGCACCTCCCATACAACAAAAATAGTTTTTTGTATATATCTCAATAACTGTAATATCTGAAGTCTCCAAACTTCGTACGGATGTTTATAGTGCTAATATGCATAACTGAACTTTGTATGGGCGGGAAAAAATAAATAGGCGTGGCACCTCCCATACAACGAAAATAGTTTTTTGTATATATCTCAACAACTGTAAAAGCTGAAGTCTCCAAACTTCCTACGGATGTTTATAGTGCTAATATGCATAATTGAGCTTTGTATAGGTGGGAATAAATAAATGGGCGTGGCACCTTCCATACAACGAAAATAGATTTGGTATATATCTCAATAACTGTACCAGCTGAAATCTCCAAACTTCGTACGGATGTTTATAGTGCTTATATGCATAGCTGAGCTTTATATAGGCGGAAAGAAATAAATGGGCGTGGCACATCCCATACAACGAAAATGGTTTTTTGTATATATATATCAATAGCTATAATAGCTGAAGTCTCTAAACTTCGTAAGGATGTTTACAGTGGTAATATGCATAATTGAGCTTTGTGTAGGCGGAAAGAAATAAATGGGCGTGGCACCTCCCATACAACGAAAATAGTTTTTTGTATATATCTCAACAACTGTAATAGCTGAAGTCCCCTAACTTCGTACGGATGTTTACAGTGGTAATATGCATAATTGAGCTTTGTATAGGCGAAAAGAAATAAATGGGCGTGGCACCTTCCATACAACGAAAATAGTTTTTGAATATATCTCAACAACTGTAATAGCTGAAGTCTCCAAACTTCGTGCATATGTTTATAGAGCTACTATGCATATATGCTCTGTATGGGCGGGAAAAAAGAAATGGGCGTCGCATCTCCCATACAACGAAAATAGGTTTTTTTATGTATCTCAATAACTGTAACAGTTGAACTCTCAAAACTTTGTAAAGATGTTTATAATGGTAATATGCATAATTCAGCTGTGTATGGGTTAAAGTCTCCAAATTTTATGTAGGTGTTTGCAATGTTAATGTTTTCAATTAAGCTGAGTTTGGGCGCGAAGATATTAATAGCCGTGGCACCTCCTTTACAAGAAAAAAATCTTTTACATTTAAATGTCAATAAATGTAACAGCTGAAATCTCCAAATTTAGTATGGATATTTATTATGCTAATATGCATAACTAAGATGAGTATAGGCAGGAAGTGAACTATGGGTGTGGAACCTATAATAGCATGGAAATATTTATATGTGTATATCATTAACTGTGACAGCTAAGGTCTTCAAACTTTTTAGTGTGGCACCTCCCATACCGTTTTTTTTTTACATGTACTTCAATAATTCTTATAGCTAGAGTCTCAAAATTGTCTATGGATGTTTATGTTTGCTAATATACTTAGGAGAAAAGAGAATAATGGGCATGGCACCTCCCAATTACTGTAAAAAAACTTCAAAAAACGTGTTCATATTTTTCTTAAACCAGTTGAACACAATTTAAATTATCAGTTTAAAAGTAACAAAAATAACTTAAAAATTACCAATAAAATGTTTATCCCTTTTTACCCCTTAGGATCAAAATTATCAAAATGTTATATACATATTTTTTCGAGAACTGTCGAACGCAATAACAATATATAATTTGAGCCCCTTTTTATCTTTTTCGGTTCCGAAGGAACAAAATGGATATAAGGAGTTTCAGAATAAGGTTTTTTACCCTGTCTCGCCTCTAATGGTCTAATATTTCAAAATAAGTACGAAAAATTCATTCATAACTTTGAAACCTGTCGAGCGTAAATTATATTATAATTCTTTCTTTTTTTAGCTCAGAAGCTACAAAATTAACCAATACATATTTCAAGTCTTGCCCTAAGCATTTTGGCTATGCAATGATGAATCTGTCTGTCAGTTAGCAAGTCATTAAAGAAAATTTTTTTCTATACATTGTTTTGTAATCACAACAAACATTTAAAAAAATAAAAATAATATTTGCAAGGGCTACAAAATAATGAAGCCATTATAAACTGAACTGTTTGTGAAGTTTTTCTTGGTAATAGCTTCCCATCATGAAAGATGCGATAGGCTACAGCTTTTCTATTCACGATTAATCAGTAATTTTCAGTTATTATCAAAGAATCAAAAAAAAAAAAACATATTTATAACGTTATTGACATGCTATTAAGGATAATGTTTCGTGAATTGTGTGTGTTTAGGTAAAAATTCGTTTGCTAATTATATATATTGTTAGGCAATACGTGTTCGGATATACTCGATGCTGGATGTATTCAATAAAATGCCAAAAATCGAGGCTTGCCGCATGCACACATTCTTATTTGGTTAGACGAAAAAGTTCGAGCAGACCAGATAGATTATATTATAAGTGCCGAGATTTCTGATCCCGATACAGATCTAGAACTACATGATGTTGTAATTACAAATATTATTCATGGACCGTGTGGCACCATCAACCCCCAATCTCCGTGCATGGTCAACGGCAAGTGTTCCAAACATTATCCACGAAAATTGACGGCGGAAACTATCACTGGCCATGACGGTTATCCACTGTATCGGCGTTGATGGCCCAATGACAACGGTCAAACTATTACAAAGAAAGTAACTGTGCCATATTCGCCATTTCTTTCCAAATCATTTAAGACATATTGCAATGTTGAATATTCTAATTCAGTGAAGTCGATCAAGTACATCTGCAAATATGTCACGAAAGGCAGCGATGTGGCTGTTTTTAGCATCCAAACCTCCAATGGCAACGACAAAATTACGGGTTATCAAGTTGGGCGATATGTGAACTGAAATGAGGCGGCGTGGCGTATTTCTCATTTTCTATTCATCCCACTGTTGTACATTTAGCGGTGCATCTGGAGAATGGCCAACGAGTGTATTTCACTGCGGCAAATATTGTTCAACGTGCTGAAATACCTCCAGCGGCAACATTGACAAGTTTCTTTGCTATTCGTCAAAGCGATCCGTTTGCACAAACTTTACTTTACTCGGAGATGCCACGGTATTACACTTGGAACGCTTCTTTAAAAAAATTTTAACGTCAAGAGAAAGGCACTATGGTTCCTGGGCATCCGGATGTGCGTTTAAGTGATGCTCTTGGTTGCATTTATACAGTTCATCCGAAGAATGTTTTTATTGCGGTTGTTGCTGGTGAATGTTCGTGGTCCAACATCATTTGCAGCATTTCGTACTGGTTATGGTATAGTCTGCCCAACATTTCGTGCTGCGTGTCAAGAACTCAATTTTTTTGAAAACGATACTCATTGGGATACGACAAGCGCTGAGGCAATTATATCTGCATATCCAAGCCAGATAGGAACATTACTTGATATTATCATTTTGACATGCTTCCCGTCAAATCCAAGTGACCTGTGGAACATATACAAGGACAATATGTCAAAAGACATTTTACATCAATATCGTGTCTGCTCGAGAAATCCAAATCTTGAAGTCAATGCGAAGATGCATAACCGGGACTTGCTCTTAATTGAAGACATGTGTTACCTTATTTGCGGCAGTTTGTTAGTCAGGTTAGGACTGCCAGCACCAGAACATTAAATGGAAATTAAATGAATCGACAATTGAAGCGTGAACGTGAATACGATCGACATGAGTTGAACCAATTAGTTCAAATTAATGTTTCCCTCTTAAACCTCCAATAGAAAGAAGTCTATGATATAATATTGAAGGCAATTGATGATGGAAACGGTGTTTTCTATTCTTGGATACCCCCGGTGGAACTGGGAAGACATTCGTCATGTCATTGATTTTAACCACTGTTCGTGCGAGATCCAACATTGCTGCAGCGGAAGCTTCATCTGGAATAGCGGCCACATTGTAAGAAGGATGCCGCACAGCTCACTCAGCGTTTAAATTGCCATTAAACCTTCAAAATATAGAGCAACCAATATGTAACATTGCGAAAAACTTCGTCATGTCCAAAGTTTTAGTAGCGTGTAAAATCATTATCTGCGCAGTGACCCAAGATGTTTTGGAGGTGCAATGATTTTACTGTCTGCCAGCCATTCCAAGAACGACGGCGGCTGATCAAAAAAATGCTTGCGTTAAATCCTCAAGTCTGTGGCGTTTTCCAAAGATACTGCAGATGACAGAAAACATGAAAGTTACGTTGCTCAACGATATATCACCTCAAGATTTCTCCAACCAATTGTTGACTATCGGTAATGGCCGTATTCCTTTCAAAGAATCAAACGGATTGATTTCGTTTCCTCAAAATTTTTGTAATTTTGTATCGTTTAATGAAGAGTTGGAAAGTATTTTACAACATAATTGCTAAAAATAATTGTAAATAGTTCAGAATCAAATCGTTGGTACTCTGCATTCTTTTAAATCTTTTGATTGTGTAACAAACGAAGATGAAGCCACAAACTATCTACCTGAAGTTCTTAAATCCTTGGATGTGCCTGGCTTACCCCCGCACAACTTACAACTGAAGGTTGGCTCGGTAGTTATCGTGCTTTGAAATTTAAACCAACCAAAACTTTGCAATGGAACGCATTTGGTTATCCGAAACTGATGGTCCGTAATATACACGCAATTATACTAAGAGGAAAATTCAAAGGAGAAGAAGTTCTCATACCGATAATTCCGATTATACCAACCGATATGCCTTTTGAGTTCAAGCGAATTAAATTTCCTATTCGTCTTGCATTCGCAATGACGATTAACAAATCACAAGGACAATCCTTGAATATTTGTGGTCTTAATTTAGAAAATACATGTTTTTTTTTAATGGCCAAATATACGTTGCATGTTCACGTGTGGGCAAACCATCTGCTTTATTTGTACTTGCGCCTAATAACAAAACGAAAAGTTTTGTATATCACAAGGTACTGCACTGAAGGGAATTAACCTAAACATAACCCATGCACGAAAATACATAGCTTTCTTAACAGCTTTTACCTGAAACGCCTTATTTTTGTAATCTTTTTGAATTTTTGTTTTCTATGTAAATATATTCCAATGCACTATTTGACTACATAAACTTTGAACTCTTTTTAAAAAATCCATATATTCAATAATTGGTAGGTGGTACGAAGTTCACCGGGTCAGCTAGTAAAATATAAATAAAATACAAAGTTCTTCTTCTTTAATAAAGCTCCCCATATGTCAAAAAAAAAATTACATTTAGTTTTTTAGTTTTTAGCTACAAAACGTTAACTTTAAGTTAACAGCTATGTAACTAACTTCAAGTTAATTAAAAGTAATGCAGAATCGGACAATTGACTACTTCCTAGGACATCGCAATGTTAAAATAGTTAGTTAATTCCATATAACAGTAATGCAAGTGTCAACCACCACTACTTGAGAAATAGTTAGCTTCAAGTTAATTTTAAGTTAACTGATTGTCCGACAGGGTACTTTGCGCTTTAGGCACATGTGTTTATGTATATATGTATGTGTGAACGCATGCATGCTATTATACTTATAAGTATGTGTGTATGTTCTTATGTACCATAAACTTATAGTTCATAATCGAAATCAAATACTTGTTACTAATTTTGTTTGTACACAGTGATTAACGGATGAGTTTAAAATAATGATCGGCAAAACCTCACACGCGTGTGGGTGCTCTCTGTGCATTGAAGGGAGTAGAAATAAAAAAACAGGTTTTGTAGTCTCTTGTGCCAGACGACCAGTGTGACCAGTTAGGAATATCAAAATGTTTATTGGACAAATTTTTAAATTACTTTCAATGCTTGGTTTAACTTATATCTTTGAGCCTTCATTTTTGTTAAAAAAAAAAATAATTAAAAACAAAATCAAAAATAAGCTAAGTAATAAACATGTCAAAAATTTTATCCGCATAAAAAATGCATTTGATATCTATGAGATTTTGCAAAACTAAGTAGTACGGCAAAATTATTTCGCATTTATAAAAATTTTACTTTAACATAAGCGGAATAATTTTTAAATATTTCATTCCAAAACTTTCTCAATACAATTCTGTCATATTTTTAACTTTTAACTATGTTCACCCATAAGAGACAAATTATTACGCTCAAAAACAAACAACCAACACAATTAAAACAGAAGAATGTATGCGTATGCCGATTACTGGCTTAAACAAAAATAAACAAAGTCCGCTTTCGCACGATGCAAGAAAATAAGCCTGCTTATTTTCTTTTTCTTCTTTGAACTTTCATTGGCGTTCGCACGGTTCAAGACTTATTGCTTAATTTGTTTTGATTTTGTTATGAATACACACACACACTACTGTGTTTTTTTACATTTTCTTTTGTCCATCAATTTTAAGCAGCTGAATTGCAAGTACACGCAAGCCTGTACCCATTTTATTTCTCCTCGCCCCGATGTCATCAACCTATTCAGTTCAGCTTAATTACTTGCATCGTGCGAATTGGGACAAAAGCATTAAATAAAGGATAAATATAAACCACTAACATTTAACCCACTACTTCGTTAGCGCAGTTTAAATTTGTTAAACCGGGTACTTAGTGCGAAGGAAAACTTTGCGCATTAAAAAGTAAAATTAACATGATTTAATTTAATTATTTAATTTTTCAAAAGATAATTTTATCTATACCTCAATTTTATGTAAAAAAAAATTATGAAAAAATAAATTCATAAACAGACACGTTTCCAAAATTCTGGCCTAAATCGGGGTCAATAAAATTTAATTTAAGACTTGTAATCTTAAAAAATCAAAAAAGTGCCAAAAGTCCTTAATTTCGTCGAAGTAGTGTTAATTATTTTCGATACCAACAGCTTTATATACAGTTGTATTAAATACCAGTTAGTAAGGCAACAGGAGGCTTTGAAAAGCTGATTTCACATATATACACATGTATGTACACACCTTATACAGTTGCCAATAGGTTTGCACAAATGACAAACTTATAAGTATGTATGAATAACCGGAACTAACAAAATACAAGGAAAGAACAAAGTCAACAACAACAGTGAGAACAACAACCAAATAGCCTATAACAACATAATTTTACACTACAAAGGCGTCAATGAAACAGCCCCAAGCCACATTTGATGAAGCCAAGAAGCCGCACCATACACAAACAAAAACAAAAGAGAATTAAAAACAAAATAGAACCATTAATAGACAGGAACATGAAATCGAATGTATGTATGTATGAACGGGTAGTCATGTACATGTGTATCTTCAGATGTGTATAGATGGCACGTGTGTCGCAATAAATGTACAAAATCATACAATCACACACACACGTCAATATAGACCCTGTCGGGCACATTCAGCTAACATTAAACTAATTTTAATCTAGCTATTTCGCAACTAGTGGTGACTGACACTTGGATTACTTTTTAATGTTATCAACTAAATATTTTAGTATTGCGATGTCCTAGGAGGAAGGCGGTTGTCCTATTCACTACAATTGCACTATAGACAATTTAAACTGACCCAATTTTAAGCTGTCCTAGTTTGAATCCTACGTTATAACTTTTTTTTACAAAAAAATTATATTTACATTTTTAAACCATTTTTTCGCAAGTACAAAACAAAAAGAAGCACAGCCTTGATACAAAAGACACAAATAATTGCTTACTTGGACCAGCACAATTACTTAATTTTTCTTAGCTGCAATGAAGAGAGGAAACGATGGAAATCAAGTGTATAAAAACATTAAAAATAAAATTAAATTTACACTACCAACCGAGGTCGCTGGTGGACTCAAACACAGGATTCAAAGATTCTTGTCCTCCTGCCACTCGCCCAAAACAATACATATAAAAAGTGTTTAAAATAAACCTTCCTAAAGTACACCACAAAAAAAAAATAATATATAAGAAATACACCACTTTACAGATTATGTTTAATTACTAAACAGTCAGTTTTGTAGTTAGTTATAAATTAGGTAACTTTAAGTGAGTTATTTTTGTTGGCGACTACAGTAGATGTGACAGGGGACAATCTAACGATGTACATGTGCAGATATTACAAACATTCTTGCATGTGTTTGCTTCTTCCGTTTTATATTTTGTCGGTTGTCTTTTCCAAAAAGAAAACCTTATTGTCTTTCAACCGGAGATGTTTTTTAGACTTAGTTTTGCTCTTGAACATGTTCCATACTATGTATGTGGTATGTATGTTAGTACGTAAGAACACGCATATGTAGTATTTATTTTGTTGGTTTATGTAACCAACGAAAATTACAAAGTTTATAAACACATCCACATACACACCTACATATGTATGTACCTATGTACAAAGACATTTTTGAGGTGAAGAAGTCGTCATTTTCCACCAACATATGTACTTCGTTTTGGTTTTAAATTTTTTTCATGTGACATTCTTTACTAATGTCAGTCTCGCTCGTGACATAAAGTTACACGTTGTTATTTAACATAATCGTACAATGAAACATACATATGTATGTAGGAGCGTATATACAGACGTACACGCTCGTAATTGAAACAAAAACACATTTAAATTAAATATGCTTCAATGGCATTTTAAAACTTAAATAGCGTTTTGCAAATTTAGAACCTTTTTCGAAAAAAATCCCTGATTGATTAACAAAATACAGTGTGTTTTTAAAATCAGTTTAGTTTGTAGAGTACAATAATATTTTAAACAACATTCAAAAATCGTTTTATTAGAGTCGTTTTGTAGTAATCTATGATTATATTTTAGTCTGTACTTTATTAAAAAAATTAGCAATTAATTAGAGAAAGTTTTTGCTTAACAAATACAATCGAAAAACTCTGTGTATTAAATTTTTTTTAAGCAATTATTTTGTAATTTTATTTTAGGCTTCCGATAAAAAATAGTAAT
Organism: Melanophora roralis; assembly: GCA_963583895.1. Taxonomy (NCBI): domain Eukaryota; kingdom Metazoa; phylum Arthropoda; class Insecta; order Diptera; family Rhinophoridae; genus Melanophora; species Melanophora roralis. Next base: position 87,389,864 of record OY757187.1, on the reverse strand, counting down.
TAAAAATATTTTGTTTAATTTCGTCACATTTTCCTTGTTCAGTAAAATGTTGATGCCTTAGTTAATTTTAATGAAGCCATCACCAAGCTTAAATTTAAGTTTTCAATTTGAGGTATACGCCAATTCAATAGTGTAACCTTATAGTGCCCCTTCAGGGTAGATAATACAAAAAAGAAAAAGATTTAGCTGAAGGAACAAGAGATAAAAAAAGGAGTAAGGGCGCTATATAAGGCTGTTGCAAATCTTATGTACCCTTCACATTGGTCTTTGGATAAGCTGCCTTCAAACCACACATAATATAAATAATATAAATAATAACTTTTGGACAAATTTTTAAAATAGACAACTTTACAAAATGTAAGCGTTTGTATGCGCGCTGCCACTCTTGAGGTTCCTATCGTAAATGTGAAATCGATAGCTGGTTTAGTTTCTTAGATAAAGCGTTTCAAAAAATTTTTATTTTTGTGGCGACCTCGACTCCCCGTGCTCCTACCCAACAATTTTGTTTTTTTTTTTTTGTAAAAATTTTACAAAGCTCGTGCAACTGTAGCAGATGCCAGTTCCCCTGCTCCTATCCAAAAAATTGTTTCTTCAGCTTAGGCTTCCGCTTCTAAAGTACCCGTGCAAAGTTCTGTGGCAGCACTGGCTATATATTTACTGAGATATATGGGGTTATGTGCATGGATTTAGTCTTAAAAGTTATGTTATTTCAGTTTTTTGAAATTTTTCAGTCCGAGGTAAACCGGTCTCGCTGATTTCAAAGATGTTGGCGACTATGAATGTTTTTGAAAGTTTGGCGTTAAAATGCTTTTCGTGCGGCTTATTTGGCTCCGGAAGCTTGATTTGAACAGAAGGACATTAATTAATCGACTTCCTTATATATAAGCATGCAGAATAAATAAACTTTATTCACAAATGAATATTGTAGAAACTTCAAACTGATTGCTTACTTACCAATGGTAACTTGATCAAGGAGGCTGGTAATGCAATGACAGGCGCCGGCTAACCCAAAGGAAATACTACTTAGAGCTGCATTATTAATTTAAACCAAGTCAAAGAAACCAACACTAAATAAAACTACCATCTTATTTTTGCACTAAATTAATATTTTTATTTTTTCATGTAGTATATTTCTTTATGTACTTATAGCTCCCCTGCAGAAATCATGACTACTCCTGACATGCGTGTAAAGAGTACTCCACAAGGGACCAAGACTAGTCCAAAAGTAATCCAAATATATGGGAAAACATGCTCCATTTAACATTACAATGTTCTAGGAGAGCACTATGTAATCCAAAAAAACATTACGTCAGGGTAGGCCCTAAACTAGTCCCAGTTATTACTCTACACACTTTTAATTATTCAGCTTGTCAGAAAACACACTGAATAAAACATGGTGTAACAGTGTTACCATAGTTGTATTTTTTTTTAAATCATGTATTGCGAGTATTGCCAAATATCTTTTTTTTAGTCATCATGATCCATGTTTGCATTACATCGGACTATGTTGTAACTACTCCTTTTTACTTTAAACGGATCATGCACTCCAATAATGTCTGCAGGGTCCTAGTTTAAAATAATTTTAAGTTCTTATTTTAAATTTAAAATACACAACGAATGCGTATGTTGCCAAGCATTAACTCACCAGCCTAGACAGGTGGAGATACGGAGAGATATATTTTAAGTCGTGTCTCCACGCGACATACGCAAACACTTAAGTATATATGCCCTTATGATTGTGTGAAGGGTATAAAAGAGTTAAACAAAAAGTTTAAGCAATTTTTATATTCTTTTCTAAAAATTTCTGTTTTCCATATAAAGCCACGTTAAAAAAGACGGACAGGCGTAGAGTACTACTTATAACTTCTTTTACTTTTCTTAAAAAAAAACGTAAATAATAATTTTCGAAACAGAGGAATATTTGACAGGGCATAAATTAAGTTTTTATTCTTTTTAGATACTTCAGACTTATTTTCAAAGAGTTCTTCAATATTTACACATAAATATTTGGTTTCATATGCACCTAAAATATTGATTTCAGGTACTAATCGGAAGTTGTTAGAAAACATCCTAAAGGAACAGTATTAATGCGTAAACATAAGTACACAGATACTTTAGTGCTCTTATAAATGCTGACTTAGATGTGTATGTATGTAAATACATTTGTGTGGATATATATGGTTACACATTAGTTTGTGCTAAAAACCAAAGATAACATTAAGTCAAAATACATATTCCACAGGATATTTGTTGTTTAATTTTAATGCAGATACAAGCACTTTACTACTGCTTAACAAGTGTGAGTGTATGTACATATCGTACACTAAATAAAAAACCGTCTCAGCCCAAAATCAATACTTTTTATAAGAATCGTGTTTTCTGCTTTTAGAAACGTGATTCTAATTGTAAAGTCATATCGAATTTAGCAGAAAAGAACACGACATAGAATGAAGTTAACTGAAATGCAAAGGAAATTTTCGTGTTCGTTAAGGATTTGATCTGGAATCTGGCTTAAGAAAAAAAAGTACAATTCTAATGTATTTTGAGTTATAACTGTTTTTGATTTAGTGTGCGATATGTGTTTTAAATTTAACTTCTATTTTAAAATTCAAATTAGTTATTCTTATCTCTAAATTTGTTTCATTACCAGTGCGTACATTAAACGAAATTGATTCTTTTATAATAAAAAGCCATTTAAGCGTTTAATTTTTCTAGGCTGAATTTTTATCTTAATTCGCACAAAAAGGACATAAAATGAAAGAATGGCTTTGCCTACAATGTTCAACTTGGCACAACTCTTACGAATAGCTTTTTTAAAACACCAAATATTCCTACGCATAACTCATGTTGCGTTGCAATTTTTCCACTCCATAATTCCTGATACAATTGTTTTAATTTTTTTCTCATATTTTTATTATTGAATCTTCGCTAATGCGAACTAACAATAAGTTTTCAAATCTTCAAACTAAGTAAATGATATTATTCCAGTCAGTACCAGATCAAAATTTAAGTTATCTTTCTGAAGTAAATTAATTTAAATAGTTTCATTTAAGTGGAATAGTATCTCTCCTTTTCACACGGGTGTGTTGCAAGATGTTTCGAGCGAGCGGATTTTGGTGAGTTTCCAGCTTATTTATGTTGTATAGTAATACATGTAATTATATTACATTATGACAAACCCTGTTATTCTAGATTTAAGTTATTATATGTACCAACGTTATTATTACTTGTATCATTTATATATATATTGAATAAAGACTTCACTTGCTATTGAACTGAACATGGTGTCAGGTGTGAATTAAGTCAAATAAAAAAAAAAAATTAAAGAAGAAAAATTTAAGTCAAATAAAAAAAAAAAAATATTTTTTAATTCAAATTAAAAAAGGATATATAAGGTCAAGTCAAATATAAAATAAAATAGAGTCATGTCGAATAAAAATGAAACTATGGGTGCAGTCAATAGGATCAATTTAAAGGCCTCCAATATGTCGACCGAATGGAAAAATTGGCTAAGTCATTTTAAAATATATCTGGTGGCATCAAAGCTAAGCGAAGAGCCAAGTTCGAGAAAAGTAGCTTTACTTTTGCATCATTTGGGTCCTGATTGTCTTCAAATTTTTAACTCCTTCAACAAGGATCTTAGCGAAGTTAAATATGATGAATTAGTAACGCTGTTTGCTAATTATTTTGTACCGCAAGTTAATTTAACAATGGAACGCCATGCGTTTTTTACGAGAAAACAAAATGGTTGTGAATCCATTGATGACTATGTCACTGCATTAAGAAACCTAAGTCTTACATGCAACTTTGAAACCCTAAGAGAAGATCTTGTTAAAAATGTTTTTATATGTGGGCTCTCATCAAATTTACAGCATATTAAAGAGCGTTTGTTGAGCGAAGGAGATATCAAACTAGATAAGGCTGTACAAATTGCTAAAAATATTGAAACGGCTCGCGAAAATGCTAATCAACTTGATGGTCTTGCTATGAATGTGTTGGAGAGAAATTCGCATATCTCAAAGTCATATGCTAAACAAAACAATAATAAAAAGTGCAGCAAATGTGGTCAGTTCCATAAACACAAATGTCCTGCTGAAAATGCAATTTGCCATGGCTGCAATAAAAAAGGGCATTATTTAAAAATGTGCTTGTCTAAGAAAAATCAAAAACAAAATGTCGCAGCTGATGGAAGAGGCAATGGTTATCGTAAACAACAACAGCAAGATGCAAATAAATATGTAAAAAATTTACAATATACGAATGACAATAAAACTGATGACTTATTTGTGGGAACGTTGTCGTATGGTCAGCAAAATGGATGGAACATCGTGGTTCTAGTTGGTAATAAAAAGGTAGAGTTTCAAGTAGACACTGGAGCTGATGCTAATATTATATCCCAGCAAATGGCTGAAAGTCTTGGACTTCTGAATTCTGGCGGTGTTAAGGCCACAAACACAAATATCAACACTTTCAGTGGTGAAAAGTTGCCGATAACTGGTAAAGTAGATGTAGAAATATTTTATGCTGGTAGTCAATATAAAGATGAATTTTATATTATCAATTTAAAATGCAAAAACATAATAGGTCTTAACTTAGCAGTTAAAATGAATTTAGTGAAAACGGTTAAAACATTATCAACTGAAAATATTATCGATAGTAATTTTGATATTTTCGAAGGGTTAGGGCTTATTAATAATAAATGTAAGCTTGTTTTAAAACCGGATGTAAATCCTGTCATAGATCCGCCAAGAAGAATTCCATTTTCGTTACATGAACCTTTAAAACAAGAGCTGGATCGTATGATCGATTTAAAAGTTATTGTACGTATTGAGGAGCCAACGGAATGGGTTAGTTCAATTGTTTTGGTATCTAAACCGAATGGGAAATTAAGATTATGTTTAGATCCCCGAAATTTGAACAAAGCAATTTTACGTCCCCATTTCCAATTTCCAAATATTGATGACTGCAAAGCAAAGTTAAGTGGTTCTACAGTTTTTAGCACATTAGATGCCAATAGTGGGTTTTGGATGGTGCCATTAGATGAAGAGTCTTCTAAATTATGCACATTCAATACGCCTTTTGGAAGATATAGGTTTTTACGTTTGCCATTTGGTATAAATGCAGCTCCGGAGATTTTTCATGCGGAAATGATAAAATTATTTGGAGATATTGAGGGTTTAATAATCTATATCGATGATTTTTTGGTACATGCTGATACTGTTGAGAAACACAACAAAATTTTAGAAAAGGTGCTTGAAAGAGCAAGAACAGTTGGTATTAAATTTAATAAGGAAAAGTCTAAATTTTTATTAAAGGAAATCAGATTTATTGGTCACGTATTTGATAGGAATGGAGTCAGGCCTGATAAAGAGAAAATTAATTCCATTTTAGAAATGCCAATTCCTGAAAATGTATCCGAACTTCAACGTTTCTTGGGTATGATCAACTACCTTGGGGGGTTTATTGATAATCTATCGTCGAAAAACAAAAATTTAAGAAATCTTTTAAGGAAAGATGTTTTATGGCATTGGAATGATCTTCATACTCAGGAGTTTCAAAATTTGAAGGAAGAGATTACAAAGACGCCAGTATTAACTTATTTTGACCCTAACAAACAGTTAACACTTACAGTCGATGCATCTAAATTCGCAGTTGGGGCGGCGATTTTACATGATAAAAATCCTATTGCTTTTGCGTCAGCGTCTTTGACAAGTGCTCAGACTAATTATGCACAAATCGAAAAAGAATTGTTTGCCATTCTTTTCGGCTGTGTAAGGTTCCATCAGTACACCTATGGAGCTAAAGTAAATGTGGAAACCGATCATAGACCATTAGTGTCCTTATTTAATAAGCCTTTGTACAAAATACCTGCAAGATTGCAGCGATTTATGCTTCGCTTGCAGTGCTATAACTTAAATGTTGTTTATAAACCTGGGAAGTATTTATATATAGCTGATACACTTTCTAGATGTCCTTTAAAAGAAAAGGCATTAGAAGAGTTCGATAAAGATGTCGCACTTCATTGTAATTTTTTAAAATCCTATATGGAAGTACCATTTTCTAATATAGAGAATATTAAGCAGGAAGTAATTAGCGATGAAATTTGTCAAATAATAAAAAGTTATATTCAGACAGGTTGGCCAAAACAACAAAAACTTGTTGATAAGAAAGTCTTGCCATATTACAAAATTAAAGATGAATTAACTATTGTTGATGATTTAATTCTTAAAGGTAACCAAATTTTAATTCCAAAAGCAATGCGTCGTCAAATGCTTGAAAAGTTACATGAAGGTCATATGGGCATACAAAGATGTCAAAGCTTAGCACGTAAAAATATTTTCTGGCCAAACATATATAATGATATTCATAACCTTATTTCAAATTGTGAAATATGTCTTAAATATCGCAATTCAAATACAAAACAGGAAATGATTCCACATGAGATTTACAACATTCCATGGTATAAAGTAGGTAGTGATATATTTGAATATAACAAGAAGCAGTATTTGATTGTAGTAGATTATTACTCAAAATATTTTGAAATTGATATCTTAAATAATGGATATTCTGCTAGCAATATTATTCTAAAACTTAAGTCAATATTTGCTAGACATGGAATACCAAAAATTTTTATTTCGGACAATGGTCCTTCAAATTTTGAAACTCCTGAGTATGAAGATCATTCCAATGCCATAAAACATCTTTCCTTAAAAGATTTCTTAAATTTTTGTTTTTCGACGATAGATTATCAATAAACCCCCCAAGGTAGTTGATCATACCCAAGAAACGTTGAAGTTCGGATACATTTTCAGGAATTGGCATTTCTAAAATGGAATTAATTTTCTCTTTATCAGGCCTGACTCCATTCCTATCAAATACGTGACCAATAAATCTGATTTCCTTTAATAAAAATTTAGACTTTTCCTTATTAAATTTAATACCAACTGTTCTTGCTCTTTCAAGCACCTTTTCTAAAATTTTGTTGTGTTTCTCAACAGTATCAGCATGTACCAAAAAATCATCGATATAGATTATTAAACCCTCAATATCTCCAAATAATTTTATCATTTCCGCATGAAAAATCTCCGGAGCTGCATTTATACCAAATGGCAAACGTAAAAACCTATATCTTCCAAAAGGCGTATTGAATGTGCATAATTTAGAAGACTCTTCATCTAATGGCACCATCCAAAACCCACTATTGGCATCTAATGTGCTAAAAACTGTAGAACCACTTAACTTTGCTTTGCAGTCATCAATATTTGGAAATTGGAAATGGGGACGTAAAATTGCTTTGTTCAAATTTCGGGGATCTAAACATAATCTTAATTTCCCATTCGGTTTAGATACCAAAACAATTGAACTAACCCATTCCGTTGGCTCCTCAATACGTACAATAACTTTTAAATCGATCATACGATCCAGCTCTTGTTTTAAAGGTTCATGTAACGAAAATGGAATTCTTCTTGGCGGATCTATGACAGGATTTACATCCGGTTTTAAAACAAGCTTACATTTATTATTAATAAGCCCTAACCCTTCGAAAATATCAAAATTACTATCGATAATATTTTCAGTTGATAATGTTTTAACCGTTTTCACTAAATTCATTTTAACTGCTAAGTTAAGACCTATTATGTTTTTGCATTTTAAATTGATAATATAAAATTCATCTTTATATTGACTACCAGCATAAAATATTTCTACATCTACTTTACCAGTTATCGGCAACTTTTCACCACTGAAAGTGTTGATATTTGTGTTTGTGGCCTTAACACCGCCAGAATTCAGAAGTCCAAGACTTTCAGCCATTTGCTGGGATATAATATTAGCATCAGCTCCAGTGTCTACTTGAAACTCTACCTTTTTATTACCAACTAGAACCACGATGTTCCATCCATTTTGCTGACCATACGACAACGTTCCCACAAATAAGTCATCAGTTTTATTGTCATTCGTATATTGTAAATTTTTTACATATTTATTTGCATCTTGCTGTTGTTGTTTACGATAACCATTGCCTCTTCCATCAGCTGCGACATTTTGTTTTTGATTTTTCTTAGACAAGCACATTTTTAAATAATGCCCTTTTTTATTGCAGCCATGGCAAATTGCATTTTCAGCAGGACATTTGTGTTTATGGAACTGACCACATTTGCTGCACTTTTTATTATTGTTTTGTTTAGCATATGACTTTGAGATATGCGAATTTCTCTCCAACACATTCATAGCAAGACCATCAAGTTGATTAGCATTTTCGCGAGCCGTTTCAATATTTTTAGCAATTTGTACAGCCTTATCTAGTTTGATATCTCCTTCGCTCAACAAACGCTCTTTAATATGCTGTAAATTTGATGAGAGCCCACATATAAAAACATTTTTAACAAGATCTTCTCTTAGGGTTTCAAAGTTGCATGTAAGACTTAGGTTTCTTAATGCAGTGACATAGTCATCAATGGATTCACAACCATTTTGTTTTCTCGTAAAAAACGCATGGCGTTCCATTGTTAAATTAACTTGCGGTACAAAATAATTAGCAAACAGCGTTACTAATTCATCATATTTAACTTCGCTAAGATCCTTGTTGAAGGAGTTAAAAATTTGAAGACAATCAGGACCCAAATGATGCAAAAGTAAAGCTACTTTTCTCGAACTTGGCTCTTCGCTTAGCTTTGATGCCACCAGATATATTTTAAAATGACTTAGCCAATTTTTCCATTCGGTCGACATATTGGAGGCCTTTAAATTGATCCTATTGACTGCACCCATAGTTTCATTTTTATTCGACATGACTCTATTTTATTTTATATTTGACTTGACCTTATATATCCTTTTTTAATTTGAATTAAAAAATATTTTTTTTTTTTATTTGACTTAAATTTTTCTTCTTTAATTTTTTTTTTTTATTTGACTTAATTCACACCTGACACCATGTTCAGTTCAATAGCAAGTGAAGTCTTTATTCAATATATATATAAATGATACAAGTAATAATAACGTTGGTACATATAATAACTTAAATCTAGAACTGAACAATTTAAATATTTGTCCACATAGTTCAGGATTTCGCATTTAGCTAGTGGAACTTGTATGTTGCTATTTTTATTATGCACCAAATATTATTCTAAGCCGTTGATTTTTTTATGTTGGATGCGGAAGCACTGCCCCATTATTGTATAACGAAGCACCAAATAGGTTTCAAGATCGGTTTTATAGTAGAAGTTCACAATCAAGACGAAGCACAGAGTTTCTGTCAATGAGTCCAATGAATTTGTGAAGGTTTAAGTTTAATTTGCGTCAACTTCGCATCTATATGTGACTTCCATGTAAGGCGACGATCCAGGTGAATGCCAAGTTTTTTTGTTTTAAATCATTGAGGCACTATATGGTTGTTAATAGTGATTGGGGAGCACGTTTCTTTGCGTAAAGTAAACGTAACGTGGATAAATTTTTGCTCATCTACTGGAGTTACCCTCTTTAGGGTAATTATGAATACTGAGAAACGCGGTCACATCAGCAAATGTAGACTTGTGCGTAAAACTGTTGGTTGGCATATCGCCGTGTAAAGCAAGTGCAGAATTGGGCTTAATATTCTCCCTTGAGGTACACCAGCACTATTGGCTGGGAACAACTTATTTGGTTTCCACTTTGATCATAAATTTTCGATCAGTTATGTACTTTTCTAATAGGTTGAAAATATTAGCTGGAAGGCTTAGCTTTTATTTGTTTGACAGGTCTTCGTGTCATACTTTATCGAAAGGTTGACAGGAATCGATAAAAAGCGCGGAGTAATACTTCTTTTCCGCAAAGGCTTTTCTTATATCGCTTACAAGTCTCTGAGTTTGTTCGATGGTAATATGTTGACTTCTAAGCCCAAATTGGTGACTTGGAATGTAGTTGTTGTCATTCAGGGTTGGAGTCAGCATATTTCTAAGGAGAATTTCGAACAATTTCGACAAAGTTGTTAGCAAACTTGTAGGCCTATAAGACTTCACATTTGAAAGATCTTTAGGAATCATCTTTACTATGTCAACTTTCCATACTGGCGGGAAATGTTCAAGACGAATACGGCATTAAAAATAAAAAGAATTATTCTTTTAGCTGTAAAAGGTATTTCTAAAAGTATTTTTTGCTTATTTTATAAACGCCAGGAGCATTTTTATCATTTAGTTCAACGAAGGCCTCCACAACATCTGGGAGTGAACACGCTCCTTAAATGAATTGAGAGCAGATTGAATTTTTCTTTGTCATTTCTAGCCCAGGATCCTCTCAGACTACGCAGTGGTGGTTTTGCGACAACAGGCCTATTAAGACGCCCGTCTGCTCGCCATAGAAAATAATTTGTTTGAGAAGTCACGTCCAGACTTTCCAAATGGTCCTTAACTGATGCAATTCTGTGTAACTCAAGTTTTTTTTATCGATTTGTATATCCTTTCAGATTAGTTTTAAGTTGGGAGATCTATGCTTTTGACATTCTACTCGGGCTCAGATAAAAGCTTTTCCACATCGGCAGAAAAAAATTTGTTGTAGTTTGCCTGACGTTAGTTAGAAGAAGCATGTTCAACGATTTTTTTAATGTTTTCATTAAGGGTACTCAGCGAATCATCGATTTCTCCCATAGTTTTAGCGGATGGTCTTCCGAGCAGTGAGTGCTGATATAATTTCTATATTAAAACCAATTTAGGTAAGAAAAAAATCAGTAGTTGCAATTTGATGAGGATTGCAAATGTGATTATAGTGGGTGAATGGTCAGATGATAAATCCGAGGAGGCTTGAGCTTCAAAAAGTTTCACGGATATACTTTTTGCTACGCCAACAGCTATTACATCTGCAATTTTATTGTGGTCAGTTGGCCAAGAGGTTGGTTGTCCAGTAGCAATAACACAAAGTCGCCATTCAAACATGGAATCATACAAAACACGACCTCTTGAACTAATGAGGTGGGAGTGCCAATAAGTGTGCTTGACGTTATAGTCTCCAGCAGATATAAAACGGGGACCTAAAGGTTTGCAAAAACTGTTGTACTGATCCCTCGTTATGGAGAATCTGGGTGGAGAATAAACAGACAAAATAACTAGGTTATAGAAAAATTCATCAATGCAGACTCCTGTTGTTTGGATATAGCATTTGGATATGCCATCAAACCATTGGTGTTTAATTCTTGATTTGATTAGTATAGCCGATCTATCCCTGGGATCCTTTAAATCGTAAAAAATATATCCATTTCTTTTAAAAGTGATTCTAGATGTCATATGAGTCTCGGAAGCCAACATAACATACATTTTTGTGGTATTAAAATATATTCTAGTTCGTTTTTGTATTGGCGGAGGCCGGTTGCGTTCTACCTAGAAACAAACTCAGGGGCAGTGGATGGTCCTTTAAGAATGGCCTGCAGAAGACAAGATTGCATTTCTTGCATTATGCCAGCCATTTGCGCCATGATCTGCGTAAATTGTTTAAGCATATTGTCAAATACGGCTTCCAGGCGGCTAAACTTTGAAAAGGTTTATTTTTAATGATTGCATTGTTTCATTATAAGGCCTTTGAAATAGTTTATTTACTTTGAGCGTAATCGTCTAACAAATGACAAGAAATATCTTGTGTCCTTTGCTGCATCTCGTAAGCACAATATTTTATTTGATTGTAAACTAAAATATCTCTGCTCTACACAACAGTATTACAAAAAAGCTATTTTAAACTGTGGTTTAAAAGATTTTTTAATCCTTACAGCAAGTTATTAAGTTTCTGCTGCATATTATCTTCAATTTTATATTGTTAAGTTTTACACACTTGCATCAGTAATTATCAGTCGTCTCCTACTCGATTTTTATTTTGGGGCTAATTGTGTTTACATTAACTGTATGCTGCACAAATTCGTGTTGCATTAAGTTACATAAGAATGCACCTTTACGTTTAAGTTTTCATTTACTTTAGAATGCACCCATTCGTATTACACAAGAAACTTTACTTGTATCTATGTATATTGCACCTCAAAATTGTTGTGGAATATGTTTGGTTTTATTTAACGAATCAATAAACATATATTTTGACTTCCGATTAAAAACATTTTTGAATAAATGATTGCTTTTCGTTTTTTATTTTTTTACACACAAAATATATACCTTTTTACTTTCTGTCACATTTACATAATTACCCTTTGGATTTGTATAAACAACTTCTTTTGTTTAATTTGAGCATTACAATTTATGCACACAAACTCAGATTTAAATTTGTACATATGTATGTAAGGAATATGTGTGTAGATTTATTTATTTATATACTTATGCATATACTATGTAAGTTACTACTACGTTCGTATGAATTTGTTAAGTTCATTAAGATCATTGGATAAGGAAACTAAAAGTAAATTTATTTCCATGAAAGAACAATTAGAACAGATACTAACACAATCAACTAAATAAGGTCAGATTATTTATTGGATTTGCGTTGTCCATTTTTTGGAAACGAAATTAAATCAAAACAATTTCGCTTTAATTTTGCACAAAATAAATATCAAAATTGCTTCCGCACTATAATTTGATAAATAGAAAATGTAAAATTTAATCTAGATTCAACTTAATTTGACATCAATTAAAAAGATGGATAACATAGATATTCTTTTAAATGAATTGTTATTTTAAATGGAGATTATTTACCCTAAATTTATGTTTTTCGCGATAAGTGATACATTTTTAATAGTGGACATGCCATACCTATATATATAATAAATCGGAAGTAGGAGTGTAAAAAAGAACAAGCATTCTTTTAAAACTAGAAAACGCAATAAATTTGCTATCTACACCAGTGAGAAGAACTTTAATTCCTGCAATACTTCCTTGAAGTACGCCAGCCCCAATTATCCGAGGACAACTTAAGGGGTCCCCCTCTTTGATCATAAGCTTTAAGAAGATTATGTAGTTCTTAAGCAGTTTGTAGAGATTCACAGGAAAGTTTAGCTTTAGTTTGGTTAATAGGCCATCATGCCATACCTTATCAAAAGCTTCAGAGAAATCGATGAAAAGTGCGGAGCAATACTTCTTTTCCTCAAAGGCTTTTCTTATAACCTTTACCAATCTGCGGACTTGTTCGATTATACTATGTTGATTTATAATTCCAAATTGTTTTTGTCATTCCGGATCGGGGTTAGATTGTTAAAGGGCAGTTTATCTAACAATTTCGACATAGTTGGTAACAGATTTTTAGACCTGCAACACTCTTCCTATGATGGATCCTTTCCAGGTTTAGGAATCATCTTGTGCAAACGAAATTATGGCTTTAAAAAAAATATACTTTTTGCTGTAATGTACCTCTAAAAGCGTTTTGTTGCTTAATTCTTTAAAGTCAGAAGCTTTTTTAGCATTAACACCAAACTAACTTCAAAATCAAGCCGCAAAGCCGAAGGTTACAGTCGAGACGAAGCACATAGTTTTTATCAGCTAGCCTTTGAATAAAAACTGTTTAAAGTTTCATTTGTGTTAATTTCATATCTATACGTAACTTCTATGTGAGGCCACGATCCAGAGCTTGGGCACCATCTGGTTATTATTAAAAATTGGGGAGCACGTTACTTTGCTTAATGTAAAGGTTGCATGGATGCATATTTGTTTAATTTTTTTTTATTCCACATAATTTTTCCCATTTCCCTATTTCAATAATATGGTACTGTAGTTAGTTCGAGGCCTCTTTAAGATCTTCGAAAATACTGAGGAAAGGAAAACACTATCCTTTTTTTAGGTATAACCAACCGGAAATAAAACTTAGAACAACTCCAACAAGATATTTATTTAAATCAACAGAAACAGAAAATTTCATTTACATTCAAACGTTAAAAATTAAATTTAATGGAATTCTAAAATTAACTTTTTTTTATTTGTTTTAATTGTCATTGCATTAGTAGTGAGCGAAAATTGCTTATGGTTAAAATTTTTTTTTAAGCTCTTTACTCGTGTTCTTTAAAATAACTTACATCAATTTTTAAATAACTAAGCAATTTTGTACAATTTTGATTCCCATTAGTTTGGATTTAGCTTGCTTTTAATTTAATTTCTTTTCGATAAAGATAAACTATTATTTTTATTTAAGGTCAATCGAAAGAAAGTTTCTTGAGACTCCAACTTTTTTTAACCAACGCCATCCGAGCAAAATGCATTTTCGAAAACAGTTCCGGGTTTTCATCGTTAGTGCTCTTTGATCCGCAGTAGTGTTTTTGGCTGTAAACTTACCCTTTTTAACTTAACTGCTATCAAGGAAGGCAAACAAAATATCTTTTTTTGTAAGTTAAAACGTAGTTATTTTTAGGCAATTAGTTCAATGAAAAATACAAACTACATAACTGACTAATTTTGTTTTTATTTTTAAAAAATACTAACAAAGTTAAATGTTATTTTGCTGTTGTCTATCCATGGTAGTCGTTTGACTTTTTCTAAAAAGTTAACTGAAAAAACTAACTGAAAGCGAGTAAAAAAATTTATAACACAACAAATATATTGTTTCCTCACTTTAAATTAACTTTGCGGAATACTTCTTAAGTTGCTTACAGGCAGTTTCGGTAAGAAAAGGAGTCATGCAAGTATAGAATTGGTCTGTTTAATGGTCCCACTCCTTGATTACTATCAGTCCTTTAAAAACTTTTCGAAAACCTAATGGGGTTTAACTGGCAAGATCAGCTTTAATATGATTACCAGGCCTTCATGTCATACTTTGTCGAAAGATTAGGAAAACGCGCAGCAATGTTTTATTTCCTTAAATGCTTTTCTTGCCAATGAGTGGGTTTATTCGATGGTACTATGTTGCCGTCTAAAGCCAAGGTGGGGATTCGGAAAAGATGTGTTGTTATTCGATTTTGAAGTCTGTTTATTTTAAAGGAATTTTTTAAACAATTTTGATAATATTGGTAACAGATTTATAGGCCTATAAGAATCTAGGATCGAAGGACCTCACAGGCTTAGGAATCATCACCTCCAAGGCAAGGTTACATTTTGCGCAAGGAAGCCGCAATATAGCGATAAAAGTTAAGGTAATCATTCCTTATGCTGAAAAAGGTAGCCAGTAAAGTATTTTGTTACTGATTCTATTTAATCAAGGAGTTTTCAGCGTTCAAATTATAAGTAGCTTCGTGTATCTAAAGGTTGTACATATATCAACAACAGGCAGTAATTCAAATCTACCGTACAATTAGTATGTATTAGCAGAGTCTTTAATTTTAAAATAATTTATAAAAAGACTACACATTTCTTCTACATTTCTTGCCTGAGATCTTTTAAAATTACGCAAAGGCGGTTTTGCGATATCGCATTTTGTAAGGCCTTTGGCTGAACGCCATAGACAATAATTTATCTGAGGTGTCGTATCTAGACTTTTTAAGTGTATCTTAAGTGTTTCTGTTATATGTGTCTCCGCCAAAATTTTCGTCGGGCTCTACTACGGTACAGGTATTAGTGTCAAATATCTCTGACATGATCGCTATTTAAAATCAGGAAGATCGGTTAATCGCGGGCCTAGATATAGGCAAAATACTGCGGTTGCCCCAGTTTTCCCAGTTATTTAGAAAAAAATTTAACAAATATAACCAACTGGCAACGCTGTTAAGCATACATATAGATGTGCAAAAATACGCATTTAGTTTCTATGGGTATGCTTGGACATGTGTTGTTGATTGATATCGGCACTCGTTTGACAATTAAAATTGTTTGCACTTACCGTAGCTAAGACTCGAATCAAGGACTTTCTGCACTGCGGCACTAGCGTTTTACCTCTAGGCCAACAAGACACTTAGTTTTTATATGTAAAAGAATATATTGAAACAACAAATTTTTTTCTGCTTGATTTGTTGAAGCAATTCAAATAGACTTGATTTAAGAAAATCTACTCAGCAAAACCTTTGCTTACCTGGTAAGTTAGCAAGTAATATTGATGATGAACAAGCACTTTTGCCCGAATAACTAGTTGTTTTTGTTTGAGTTGTCCCGAAACTCAAAACCCCTGCATATAAAAGTGCTAACAAAAATCAATCGAATAACTCGTTTTCAATGATAAACTGAGCAAAATAAATAAAAATTATTGATTTCAAAAACAAAAACATCTTATAAAGCTTTTTTTTTAATTCCATGCCCTTACTAAAAGGTAGATTTTCCGTCGTAACGACCTCATTACCTTGTAACCTGTTAAGTAATGACAGCTCATTACTTTTAAAAAAATTTTGCTGGGTAAGTAGGGATTATACTTAAAAATTTAAGGTACGATTTTGAATAAAGTCAAGAATAAGAGTTTTGATTTTAGAATGTGTTTTTTCTTTCTCTGTAGTGCTAATGAGCTGAAAGCCCCAGTACGTACGCTAAACGTGAGTCGCTAGAAGCTATAAATCAGGGATCTAAAGATTTATTACAATAGTTTTACTGAGTTTTCGTTATTGAAAATATAGACGAACAGTAAATGGATGGATCATGAGGGTATGCAAAAATTTATCAATACAGACTTAATTTGCGGAGATTATGTATTATTATTTCTATCAGTTTTATTTACAAGTTACAAAATATGCGATTTACGGAATTAGGTTTATACTATATTTATTATTACCCAATAATCTTTTGTTGTTTAATATTTGTTAATTACATATATCTCTAATCACTTACCTCTTGTGGAAAATAATTGAAAAGGAATTTGCTTTATTTACAATGTAAACGTTGGTACCATGGCGCAATAATTTATCAGGTGGTGTTGATTTTACAACAACAAAATATGGTGAATAAAATTTTCGTTTTTGTTGTACTTTTCGTTGGCTCGGTTGTCAAAAAAGATATGTAAATGTAAACAACTTTGACTACCCAGCCTCGATTTATGCATGAAAAAAGTAGATCAGCTGTGCTCGTAACACCACCTGGTACAATAATTTCACCATGGTTGGTACAAGAACTTTTTCGTTGTCCACTTTCACTAAGAACCTTATTCACCACATAATCCACAAAACTACAAATAGAAAGTGTGTTTATTTTACAAAACTACAAAGAGCAAATATGTTTGATATAAATGACAGGCGCAAAGAGTATCAATGAGAGACATAGGAAGTAAATAAAAGTCATACATTTATGTATTTCTCTTCCTATGGATGCCATTGGGGTTTCTTTATAACAGGAAACATGCATTTTAGTGCTGAGCTATTGGTGGCGCCCTTAGTCAAACGGGCTCATTGGATACGTTGACATCTTGACGTCGGAAGAAAATTTTTTAATGACGTTAAACATGAGAATATACATAAATTTAAAAAAATATTCTTTTAGAAAAAACAACAACAATAAATCGTTTTGAAAAATTAACATACAAAGTGGATCTTTAGTTAAAGTATGTCAAAAGGAACATATTAGTAACAACAACGGCAACAATATTCCTTAAGCGTTTTATGCTATTTGAAAGGAAAGTGCATCTTATGTTTAGATTAGGTTGTTGTTAATTTTGTTTTTAATTGTCGTGTGTTAGTGAGTTTCGCGAGAAAATAGTTTTTATATGTTGGTACATCGGTGTGCGTCAATACGTTACGGGGTTCACAAGCAAATCTGTGCCTTTGATTCGGATAAACACTTTAACCACAGATGCTGTTGACACGTATCAGGGCCGACGTGAGTGTTGCTCTAGCAAATGCAGTACGCGCGGGATCGTAACGACTTGACACTATTTTCAAATTGCAAACACGAAGAAGCAAGACTTGTAATCTATGCAATAGCCGCCAACAATTGTCTGCGCTTTTAAAATAATATTTTAGAAATCTCCTTCCTCTGTTAGTGCTTGATTTTATTTGTAATACTATTGTATGTGTGATCGCAGCTTTATGAAAATTTTTTAAACGGCGAAACGTGAATGAGTGCAAAAGTAATGTTTATGTAAAAAATATTCTTAAACGGTTGGAGAAAAAAAATACAAAAATTTATATTATTTTATAATTTCTAGTGCATACTTGGCTAAAAATGAATATATGTACATACAAACATACATATGTACAATGTACATTGTACATGCATACAAAAACATCCAATTGAATAAGTGTATCATATAAAACCACTTGCCACAAAACCTGCTCTTTTCTTTCTCACATTAAAGCCCCTAGTGAAATTTGATTTTAAAACTTGTAACCCTACTTATTTGTGAATATTATATTGTAACACATGTGGATTATGTTGTGTTCTTTAGTTCGTAAAAACATAAATATTGCAAAGATATATTTGCTTATCCTTGTGTAAGTCTTTTTTTTTTTTTTGTTATTTTCATTCAACCTTAAAGAGGAGGAAAATAAAAAAAAAATTTATTAAAAAAGAAAAGTTTCAAGTGTGAATATTATTAAAGTTCGCATAAAAGTGTAAAAACTTCAGTTTTTATTCAAAAAAATATTTGAGCACACTTAAGAAAATTAAGAAAAAATATTTTAAAATTGAATTACAAAGAAAATTTAAAAAGAGAAATCAAACAAATGTATTTAAATTTAATAAAAGTGTTACTAAAAAGAAACATAACAAGTTGTAAGTTAAAAAAACAAGCAAATATTTTGCTTAAATATTAGCAAGTTAAGGTCCTTCTAAGTAGAATCATCATTGGCTTAAGTTCACCAATTTAATAGTAAACATAATAACCCAAACTGTCACACATTTTCATAGAAATACAAACAAACAACAAATATAACAGTAAGCACGTGACATGAAAATTTGTTAAAAGATGTGTGGCTTACACGGACATAAACACAAAATTCGCTTGTTGTGATTTACTTGATTGCTGCAGATAAAGTTAATTGATAGACCCTTTAGCAAATTCCTTAATTTTCTTAAAGGCTGTGTTAACAAAAAGCATTTGTTCATTATTAAATATGAATAGTAAACAGGGTTTTAAATTGAAAGTTAAAAAAGTTTTCATATTATTTAAAAAGGCAAAATAAAGAAAAAAATTTTAAATTAAACCATCTTTATAAAGGCGCTATATACTTTCACATAAATTTCCGTAAGCCTAAACACATTTATCGTTTAAGAAGTTTAACATTTTAATCCCTGTTTATTGCGTCTCGTTCCCTATTAAAAGTAAAATTACCTTAAAATTTTTAATCCTTAAAATTACTTTTTCTAAGAAGTTTTACGCATGTTTATCGAAAATATGGTTAAAAATCTTTCGAGATTTAAAGTTGTTTAGAAACCTTTCAGTCAATTAGCCATTTATTTAAATTTTGAAACTAATCTCAACTAAATTCTTTACTTTGAATTAGTCTTTATTTATGTTAATTAATATTTAAATAATTAAGAGATAGCTTTACCAGCAAGAAAAGGCGTTTCTAAAAGGTACAAAAAAGTCTTTAATAAGTGTGAAAAAACGAATAAATATATTTATATTGTAATTAATTGATAACAATGTGGTTTTTGTTGACATCCTTCAAAACTCATCTCCAAACACTTAGCTTGATCTACAGCTTCTCTGTAGGGTTGTCCAACGTTTAACTTTTTTTAGTTTATGGAAAAGTTTATCCTTTATAAAAAAATCTAATCACACAGAAATCAAAAAAACAAGCATATGGCTTGTTCAATAAAAAAAGTTATTTTATGGTAAACGGCAAAAGAAATTGAAGACACTAATTCAGGTTACCCAGAAACTCAAAATGGGTTAAACTGAAAACTTCTGAAGTGTAACAACACAAAATATTTCATAAGATTAATGAATATTATATATAATTAGCCTTGACAACCCAGCTGATTATGAAATGTTCTTGATATTTTGAAAATGTATATGTCCAACTTAATAATTTTGTTGAATTTTTATCTTATTTTTTTTACTTTTTTCATTTAATACATTCGAAAATACGAAGGGCAAATTTCATTGAATTCGCCTTGATACTGCCCGTATTAAAATACCTTGATAAGAATTGAAAAGTGCTTTCGCCCTGAGTTTATTGGCATTAGCATAACATGTTAAAAGGTAACACTGATAAGGTTTTTATTTGCGGTCAACTTTTGTTTAATTGAGACCAAAGCTGTAATTGCCCTCAAGGGGATTGTTTGGAAAACGTTGCTCGAAAAACTTTAAAAAGTTGGAAAACTTACTATGAGAGCTACTAAACTTACTCTGTTTTTAACAAAAATGCAATTTGTTTATATGACCTTAAAGGAACCTCATCTGAAAAGTTTTAAGGTCTCATTGACACAATACCCTTAACACCTTCATGATAAATAGAACACATATGTATATCCTACTTAGTTTTTTTGTTATTAAGTACATTGAAATGCACCAATGGATTTAACCGGAATTTTTGTTATTTAATACAAAACAAGAATATTTTGTGGTTATTGTTTCAAAATAAATGTTTTGTTGCTTTATAAATTTTTAATTTTTAGATAAACTAATTGATAAATAAAATATCGTCATAATTCAAAAAATCCAATTTGAGGAGAACGCGTCTTCAGTTTTCGATTTGCTTACAAGCGGTATTTTCTTTTCAAACGTAAAAACAATTAAAAAATCAATTAATGCCACAGTGCAAAGCATAACAAAACCCATAGTTCTGCATCTCAACCTTAAAAAACGCATTTTTGAGTTATGACGTTGTTTTGGCAAACGAGTGATATGTTTCCCATTCTATCTGACTCGGCCTCAAGTTAATTTATGGTTAAGGTTTTCGTCTCAGTTTTAAGAATATTAAAAAAAATTTTACCCAAAAAAATTTATTGGGTGGGTTGAGGGAGTTAAATAAGTACTTACCACGCCTGCTTAAAAAGAGGGATTAAAAAAACTATTACTTCAATGACATTAAAATTAATTTTTTTTAATAAAGATCCCAATGACTAATTGTTACATTCAAGCTTTTTCTTTTATGTTTAGATCAGAGAATGACATTGAGTACTCTAAAATTAGATAACTCGAATATTTACTTATTTTTTTCGGTTATTAAGTATAACTATACATGCACCGCACACAATATCCACTTATACATGCATAAGCTGGCACGGTTACATGTATACGCAATACTTTTTTTTTAACATACCTTAAACACATACCTTACAATCGAATATACATGTGCTAACACGCAATATCTATAAGTATTGAAAAGTAGCTACTGTATAAACTGTATACAGTAGCTAGTTTTAAAAAGACATTAAGTATAATGTAATGTAATGGTATACAGAAAAATATCAAAAACATGTAAAGTGATTTACTCTGCTCTTTCATGTTTTGTAGAAAAACTAGCACTGATCAGGAATGGGAATATTTTCTTTTTCGTTTTTATATTAATATTTTTTTATTCTGTAAGCAAGCATATGTAATAAATACGTATAAATTTAAATAAAAATAGTTGGAATTTGAATGGCTTATCAAATATAAAAACTAACGTACTCTTTATAGAGCACGAAAGGCGAGACGTCTTGGACATTTTGTATATATTTGTATGTTATTGTAAAAAAAATTAATACAAAACGTTCAAGATGTTCGACTTTCGTGTTCAATAAATAGCACATATGTTGAGTACAAGAACATTAGGACAAAAAACTTTTAGCTTAGTTGGGAAAAGCAATAGAAATATATTATTATATAGTATGTTATATAGTATGTAAAGCTGGGATCCCATGATCGGTGCAAATGACCTGATAAACATAAACGATTTTTATTTTGCGGCATTGGCATAAATTTCAAAAATTGGAGCATTTTTTGGAGAGGTCACATTATTAGCGCATGTTGTGACAAAATTTTCAGCGCACATCGATCGGTAGCAGGTAAATTCGTAAATAATAATTTTTTGTAAAAAATGTTTGATGGATTTTGATGCTTGGGGTTTCCAGCAATTAAAATGTCTACCTGCTTGGTATCTGTTTAGGTTCTGTGTACACATACATATGTACGTACTTATTCATAAATTACTGCATGAGTTTTCGGTGTTATTTCATATGCATATTTTTATATTTATTATTGTTCTTTATTACAAAAAGTAATTATGAGACATATTGACAACTTTATATATGCATGTTTCAAAAAGAAAACGGAAGAAAATAAATAAATACAAAGGGACAGCTATACGCTTAATACAATATTTATAAAAGTAAGACACGAAACATTCTATGCAAAATAAAGAAACCCCTTGTAGTTTGTATGCCTTTAACTATCAAATAATTCAAAATAATTATGTGCGCTTTACACAACGCTCTTAAAGCCAAAATTTAATTAAACTTAAATTTGTAAGACCATACCCACCACAGTCTATATTAACCTATCCAGCCCTGCCTTTTATTAATAAAAATCTACTTCTCATCTTGAAGTGAGAGAATTGTAAATACATGTAGATGATCATGATACAAAGAACCAGATAGTTCCATCGGCCTAGCTGATTAGTGCCGAAATGTCAAAATTAATGCTCTCCCTGTAAAAATAAAACAACAAAAATTATTACTCATCGTTTTTTTTCTATGAGCTTTTGTTTGTCAACTTGGTACTAATTTGTAGTTGTTGCAGGGACGAGATTACCTGATTAGTTGTATCATGTAGATGATATACAGGAACAGCGTTGTCAACCTTAGGTTTCAAAAATCGCCAAAATTGAGAAAATTACGTAGTTTTTAAATTTTGTCATTAAAATTATAACCTTTTATTAAGTTTTATAAAAAATTATTTATTTGAGCCTTTGTTTTGCTTCCTTTTTTGATAATTAAATTAAATTATCAATTAAGCAAAAAAAAAAAAAAATATTAAAAATTTTTTCAATAACCATTATATAAAAAATTATATTTTTTCAAATATACTAGTAAATTTTACTTCACAGTTGCCAATGTAATCCCAACTTTCTAAAAATGCACATCTTTAAATGTCCAGTTGATCTTTAGAATATTCTATTGTATTTTAAAGCTGACAGCGAAACTCATGTTCGGTTGGTAAATATGTCAAAATCACACAACAGCACCAGTAAAGATTATAAATTTACCTCATTTACCATAAATACCAATCTTACTAGGCACTTTATCAACAAGAATGAAAACCGCTTATAACTGTTGAATTTTATATTATGATGCTATTAATATGAAAATTAGTATCTATGAATACGTTTTCTTTATCAGGAGCCAATTGTAAACCGAAAAGGTTTTGCATATGAAAAATTACGTTAAATACTTTAGTGTATTTTTTACTAATTTCAAAGCGCCTGATCAATTTGGAGCCTTGTTTACCTTTCAAAATCCCGTAACATTACAATTTTATAATAATTAGAAGTACTATAATATATAAAATCCAATAATAACTGTTTTTTAACGGTTGTTGGAATTCATAAGTTTTCTATATGTATGTACTAACTTATATACATTTTTTAGTTTAAAAATAAAAACAGTTTTTTATTAGTACAACCTGTAAACTTTATTTAAATAGCGGGAATCCCGGGAAATTAATTTTTGATTTCCCGTTTCCCGAAAAGCAAAAAAGTCCGGGGAAAAAACCCTAGAAATAAGTAAATACTTTTCAACGGTTTGAACTAAAACCTTTTATATTTACGTTATTTTTTTTACAAAAGTTAAAATACAGATAATTTAACAAAATTTTTTACAAAAATCAAATAAAGGATTTAAAACAACAAATATTTCGGTTAAAACAATTTAAGTTTTGCTTTTAACAAATATAGTTTTTATGTAAAAATTTTTAAAAGTTTTGTACAGAATTTATAAAATTAAAAGAAATTTTTTCTAGTACTAATTAATACAAAGAAGTTTATTTTTTTATTTTCTGTTAATTTTTTTCCAAAATGCCTGAACTGTAAAGAACGGATTTACTGTTTAATTTTTAATACAAAAATGTTATACTTTCTGTGTGAAATTCAGCCAATAGACATTTTTAATAAAAAAAAGTAAATTCTAAATTTTCTGCGTTTTTATATGTCGCGTTTTTTTCTACATATTGGTGTGTTTTGAAATTTCAAAGTTGACAACGCTGGAAATATTATAAGAATATTTTCTCTCTGCACAATTATATGGTAACCAGGGATGCCACTACCATCAATTTAAAACAAGTTTTGTAAATTTTTTACATCTTTAAGGCTTCTGCTTTTAAAGCCTGGGACTTGCTTTCTTAAACCTAAGTACCGGCCTTAAACTTGAAACACGAAATTGTAATTTATAAATTTTGATGCGAATTAATAATATTTGTATGACATAGTAAATAATAAAATAAATTAATAAATTAGCAACATAATGGCATACGCTTCGACTAAGTGACACGTTTCTTTAAGTACTTATGCCATCAAAAATGTATTTAAGAAACATATAAAAACTATTAAAAATTCAATACAAATTAATACATAAAAACATTTATTTAAATTAATAAATTACAAAACTTTATTAATATATTAGAAAAATTGTTGTAAAAAGTGGTTCTGTAAATTTTTGTCCGTTTTTGAGACAATTTGCCAAAAATATCATTTTTGTTGTGGCATCCCTGCTGGTAAATATAATTTTGCCTGCTGATGACTCAACCAAACATATATACATACACAAATAAATACATGCGGCCTAAACACAAGAAATAAATATGTATCTTACAAACAATTTGTATGTGTATGTATGTTTTGTTATACATTGGCTGTTTTTGTAACACAAGCATTATAATTGAGTTAAAATTGTGCATTGCTAATATATCAAAACAAATGAAAAATTGAAGCTCTCGATTGAATTATAAAACGGCTACTTTTTTTTATCTGTTTTGTAAGGGGTGTACATGATT
Organism: Melanophora roralis; assembly: GCA_963583895.1. NCBI lineage: Eukaryota > Metazoa > Arthropoda > Insecta > Diptera > Rhinophoridae > Melanophora > Melanophora roralis. Next base: position 87,365,153 of record OY757187.1, on the reverse strand, counting down.
ATACATACGTACTTAATTCCAATTAGATATACACTGTACAGTATTGGGTATTTCCGCGAAAATACTTTGATTTCGGTTACTAGTGTATACTTAAGCTGAAAGTGAAACGAATGTATTATGGAGAGTGTATTTTTTTAGCTGTAACCGTACGCACTTATGCATGTTTTTTCAATAATACTCTATGAGCATCCGAAGTAACATCCGTTGTCAGTCTCTGGTTTAGATTAGGTTGTTGTTACTTTTGTTCTTTATTGTCGTAAGTGTGTTAGTGAGTTTCGCGAGAAAAAAGTTTTTATATGTTGGTGCATCGGTGTGCGTCAATACTTTACGGGGTTCAAAAGCAAATCTGTGCCTTTTATTCGGATAAACAGATGCTGTTGACACGTATCAAGGCCAACGTGAGTGTTGCTTTAGAAAATGCATTGCGCGCGAGGTTTTTAAATTGCAAACACGAAAAAGCAAGACTTGCAATCTATGCAATAGCCGCCAGCAGTTGTCTGCACTTTTAAAATAATATTTTAGAAATCTCTTTCCTCTGTTGGTGCTTGATTTTATTTGTAATTTGTATGTGTGAGCGCAGCTTTATGAAATTTGTTTAAACGGCGAAACGTGAATGAGTGCAAAAGTAATGTTTATGTAAAAAATATTCTTAAACGAATGAGAAAATAAATACAAAAATATATTTATTTTTTTATAATTTCTAGTGCATACTTCGCTTAAAATACATATACATACAAACATACATACATGCATACATAAACATCCAAATGAATAAGTGTATCATATAAAACCACTTGCCACAAAACCTGCCCTTTCCCTTCTAACATTAAAGCCCCTAGTGAAATTTGATTTAAAAACTTGTAACCCTACTTATTTGTGAATATTATGTTGTAACACATGTGGATTATGTTGTGTACTTTAGCTCGTAAAAACATAAATATTGCAAAGATATATTTGCTTATCCTTGTGAAAGTCTTTTTATTTCTGTTATTTTTATTCAACCTTAAAGAGGAGGATAATTGAAAAAAAAATTATTTAAAAAGAAAAGTTTCAAGTGTGAATATTCTTAAAGTACGCATAAAAGTGTAAAAACTTTTTTTAATTTTCATTTAAAAAATATAATAAAAATATTTTAAAATTGAATTACAAAGAAAATTTTAAAAGAGAAAGCAAACAAATGTATTTAAATTTAATAAAAGTGTTACTTAAAAGAAACATAACAAGTTGTAAGTTAAAAAAACAAGCAAATATTTTGCTTAAATATTAGCAAGTTAAGGTCCTTCTAAGTAGAATCATCATTGGCTTAAGTTCACCAATTTAATAGTAAACATAATAACCCAAACTGTCACAAACACACATTTTCATAGAAATACAAACAAACAACAAATACATCAGTGGTAAGCACGTGACATGAAAATTTGTTAAAAGATGTGTGGCTTACGCGCACATAAACACACAAATTAGCTTGTTGTGATTTACTTGAATGTTGCAGATAAAGTTAATTGATAGACCGTTTAGCAAATTCCTTCATTTTCTTAAAGCTTGTGTTAACAAGTTAAATTGAAAAGCATTTGTTCATTATTAAATATGAATACTAAACAGGGTTTTAAATTAAAAGTTTAAAAAGTTTTCATATTATTTAAAATGGCTAAATAAAGAAAAAATAAATTTTAAATTAAACCGTCTTTATAAAGGCGCTATATACTTTTACTTAATAAACATAAATTTCCGCAAGCTTAAACACATTTATCGTTTAAGAAGTTTAACGTTTTAATCCCCATTTATTACGTCTCGTTCCCTATTAAAAGTAAAATTACCTTAAAATTTTTAATCCTTAAAATTACTTTTTCTAAGAAGTTTTACGCATGTTTATCGAAAATATGGTTAAAAATCTTTCGAGATTTAAAGTTGTTTAGAAACCTTTCAGTCAATTAGCCATTTATTTAAATTTTGAAACTAATCTCAACTAAATTCTTTACTTTGAATTAGTCTTTATTTATGTTAATTAATATTTAAATAATTAAGAGATAGCTTAACCAGCACTAAAAGGTGTTTTTAAAAGGTGCAAAAAAGTATTTTAACAAGAGGAAAAAACGAATAAATATATTTATAGGGTAATTAATTGATAACAATGTGATTTTTGTTGACATCCTTCAAAACTCATCTTCAAACCCTCAGCTTGATCTACAGCTTCTCTGTAGGGTTGTCTAACGTTTCATATTAGTTTTTTAGCTTACGGAAAAGTTTATCCCATATAAAAAAATCTAATCACACACAAATCAAGTTTTCTTATTACCGTTTTTAGTCCATAATGTTTTCGAATTATTTACGACAATTTACAACACCTTATCATGGTTCAAAGGCAAAAGGACTTCTTAAGGTCAGAGTTCAACAGCAAATAAATGTATACATATTTTAATTTTTCTTACACTTTTGAGTTTGAGATAACGATATATTTTAAAAATTATTTTATGGTAAACGGCACACGAAATGGAAGACACAAAAAAGAGTTATAAACTATTATGGTAGTGTAGTATTTTATACATTTATACTTTAAAACTGGATAATATCTGAGAAACCTACTACAAAGTTATTTTAGTATAAAAGATACAGAAAAAAAATAGTTGAACAGAAGAAGGGTGACAATAATTTTATGAAATGTTTGAAACGTTATAACTCGGAAGCCATAACACGTTTCGACTTCAAATATATCAATAAAAAAATGCCTACTTTTGAGGGGAAAAAATACTGGACAACAGCAAAGGGACTGGAAGCGCCTCAAAAAAATTAAAAATTTTTATGAAATTTTTGGAACGCTTTGTTTCAGACCTTTTGCAAGGTGTCTTTATTACGTTGGAAAGGAGCTCAGAAGTATCATCGCTAATACAAAGGTTTAAATTTTATGGCGTTCCCAAAATTAAAAACGAGAATAGCTATCGATTTCAAAGCCGCCACAAAGTATTTATGTTATATTTTTTGCAACTCAAAAACAATTTAGTTCAATCAGATGAGAAGGGTTTTCAAAATACCAAACGAAGGGTTCATAAGGTTCGACACAGCGCTCTTCTTTGATTAACTTTTTTTTTAAACATGCACGTGGTTCAAAGGAGCTCAAACATTAAATATACCCAACGTTTCTCATTTTGCTGGTTTAAAATAGTATAATTACACAATATTATTAGTGTTTCTAATCGTGTCCTCTAGTTTAGATAAAACACAAACATGAGCGCATTTATAGTTGAAGACACGCTGTGTATACGATAATGAATATTTTTTCACTTATGGCGCCATGTCTCTTTAAAGTGTTATTGCCGCTGTCGGAAGTATTGTTGTTGTTTAGTACATAATTTCATATTTATAAATGGAAAATCTACGTTCGTGTAGGTTTTGATAGCTCAGTGATGATTTTTATCTGTTTTTTTGTGTGTTTGTACTTACATATGTACACCAATATGAACATACATATATACGTATGTATGCATGTATGTATGGATGAAATTAAAAGGAACACACACACACAAGCGCGCAAAAATTCAAATAAAAAACAAAATTATGTAATTCACTCACAGCACTGTACTTTTGCTTTTTGCAGAAAAAAGCTTCCAGGAATTTAAAAAACTCTTGTACCATCTTCTAAACTTAAATACGCATTCTGTACATCCGTATACTTATTAACTGGTACTGTATCCTAGAACAATCATAAAGGATTATGGAAAAAATTACTTGATAGGCAACTAGGAAAAGGTGTAGAAATACATGTGTTTACACATACATACATACACATAAGTATGTTAAAATACATGTGTATGAAGTACGTAAAAATGTTGATGTTTTCCCAGATGAATACTGATGTCTGCTAATGTACAAGTACAAACGCTCGTACAGTTTTTTAAATGTTTTCGAAATTTCTGAATTGGATTATTTGCAAATATTTAGCTCTGAGGAATAGAAAAAAATATATACTACAAGCAGTCAGATAAGAACGAAGAAACAAGAAAATTCTAATACAAACATATTTATTATAATTCAAAAATTGATTTGGTTTATATGAAATTATTATTAAATTTATGGAGATATTTTATTTAAATCAATTTATTCATAAATTATTAACCGAGTTTTTGTTTAACTTAATGGAATATTTTAACAGTAAAACGAATAAGCAATCGTTTAGATATGCACACACAGCAGGTGATCTAGAGATTATGTCAGAACAAAATATTTGTTAAGCACTGGAGGGAAAACCAAGGAAAATGTATGGAAAAACTTAAATCTTAATCATTTAATTTACTTGTTATTTAATTTGTCAAATAAAAATATAAGAAAAAACAAGTAAGAGCGCTATATTCGGCTGTGCCGAATCTTATAAACCCTTCACATTGGTCTTTAAATATACCCAGCCGAGTAATTTTGTACTGCAAATAATATAATAAAAAACCTTGTGCGAGTTTTAAAGCCCATAGAAAAAATAACAAAATTTTAACGTTCGTATGAATAATAGAAATAGATGAAGAAGATTTGAGGTCGAGAGTTTTTAAAGTTTTCGACATTATTCATATTTAAAGGTTAATAAAACTTATTAGATGTTCTAGTCCCCCTGCTCTTCACCAAGTTTTTCACCAAAATGTATGAATTATTTGATTATTACTTTTTGTAGAATATTCGAAGTCGATAGCTGTAATAGTTTTTCAGAAGTAGCGTATCGAAAATTGTTTAAAAATTGTTAATTTGTATGGGAGCTACCCCTTCTTCACCCCCCATCCGAAAATCTTTTTCTTCAGAGCGTAGCCCTTAATGTCCAATTACTTTTTGTAGAACATTTGATTTCGATATATGTTATAGTTTCTGAGATATAGCATATCGAAAATTTAACAAAAATTGTTAATATGTATGGGAGCTACCCCTTTTTTTGCCCCCACTCGAAAATTTTTTCTTTAAAGCGTAGCCCTTAGCGTGCAATTACTTTTTGTAGAACATTTCATTTCGATATCTGTTATAGTTTCCGAGATATAGCTTATAGAATATTTTATTATAATTGTCGATTTGTATGGGAGCTACCCCTTGTTTTGCCCCCCCTCGAAAATTTTTTTCTTTAAAGCGTAGCCCTTAGCGTGCAATTACTTTTTGTTGAACATTTCATTTCGATATCTGTTATAGTTTCCGAGATATAGCGTATCGAATATTTGGTAATAATTGTCGATTTGTATGGGAGCTACCCCTTTTTTTGCCCCCACCCAAAAAATTTTTTCTTTAAGGCGTAGACCTCAGCGTGAATTACTTTTTGTGAAACATTTCGTTTCGATACCTGTTATAGTTTCCGAGATATAGCGTATCGAATATTTGAAAATAATTGTCGATTTGTATGGGAGCTACCCCTTTTTTTGCCCCCACCCAAAAAATTTTTTCTCTAAGGCGTAGCCCTTAGCGTGCAATTACTTTTTGTAGAACATTTCCTTTCGATATCTGTTATAGTTTCCGAGATATAGCGTATCGAATATTTGATAACAATTGTCGATTTGTATGGGAGCTACCCCTTTTTTTGCCCCCACCCAAAAAATTTTTTCTCTAAGGCGTAGCCCTTAGCGTGCAATTACTTTTTTTAGAACATTTCATTTCGATATCTGTTATAGTTTCCGAGATATAGCGTATCGAATATTTGAAAATAATTGTCGATTTGTATGGGAGCTACCCCTTTTTTTGCCCCCACCCAAAAAATTTTTTCTTTAAGGCGTAGACCTCAGCGTGAATTACTTTTTGTGAAACATTTCGTTTCGATACCTGTTATAGTTTCCGAGATATAGCGTATCGAATATTTGAAAATAATTGTCGATTTGTATGGGAGCTACCCCTTTTTTTGCCCCCACCCAAAAAATTTTTTCTCTAAGGCGTAGCCCTAAGCATGCAATTACTTTTGGTAGAACATTTTAAGTCGATACCTGTTATAGTTTACGAGATATAGCGCATAAAATATTTCACCAAATTTGTGCAATTGCAGAAAAAATACCCCTTCCCCTGGTCCTATCTGAAAAAAATTTTTCCATTATTAAGGTCCCTTCTTTAGGAGTATCCGTGCCAAGTTTTGTGGCAAGAGTGACTATACTTACTGAGATATATAGGGATATATGCACGGATTTTGTCCTAAAAAAAATGGGTTACTCTGGGTTTTCGCTTATATCTCGGTCAATAGTGAACCGATTTTATTGATTTTAAATAGCGATTGTCTCCAGGATATTTGTGATAGTTTGACACCATTAACTGGTCTGTATCTTTTTATTTGACTCCGGAAACTTGATTTCAACAGACGGACAGACGGACAGACGGACATCGCTAAATCGACTTCCCTATCTATAAGGATCCAGAATATATATACTTTATGGGGTCGCAAATGAATAATAAAGAAATTACAAACGGAATGACAAAGTGATATATACCCTATCACTATGTGAAGGGTATAATAATGAAATAAGAGTAAACTAAATAACAAAGATATTTTCAAACAATGATTTTTGCGATATATTAAGTGAAAATTGAAATAACTTACAAAAATATATAAAAAATTAAACATTAAAAATCTTTTTCAAACATATGTATAATAATTGTGAGCGTTTAGATAGTTTTAATATTTTTTGTTTTAATAGAAAAGACTAGAAAAACACAATTTTTAAAATTATTTAGGATTTAATCCCAATTTTCTTGTTAATTTATAGGGTTTGTTGTTGGTTAAGTTTGTCTATATGCATTTCATTGGTTCTTACACCAATGGTTATTCAAATGTAAGGGGAAAAAGAAAATCAAAACAAGCGAATAGCGAATAATGGTTTGTTGGATTCTTAAGAAAACTTGAACGTTTTGGTTTTCTTATAGTAATTCTCATTTTGTTTAATGAGGTTATTATATAAAGATAGTAAATATTCATGAGTTTTTTAAGAATTTGGGTGGTTGAAGTCTACTGATGATTTGGTGTAAAAACCAATGAAATGCATATAGACAAACTTAACCAACAACAAACCCTATAAATTGAAAAAACTAGAATTTAAGAAGCGATTATTTTTTTAAGGTTTTTATAGAGTTACTAAACATATGTAAAGTAGTGACAATTAATTACTTATTTTTTTGAAGTTTTCTATAACTCATAATAACATCTATTTATTCCATACATGCAACTTACAAAACAAAATCGCTGCACAGTAGAAAATTTTGCGAAAAGGCAGCTAAAGCTTTATAATTTTAACTGAATTGGAATTTTAAGATACAGGGTGTCCGCCGGCAAGGTATACTTCTTTTTTTATTTATAATTATTGATGAAATGAAAAAGAATGAATCTTATATTGATAAAGTTTTTTTTCTAATGTCGGCAATTATGTATAAAATACTATACTCGTATCAGATAGATATCCGCCTCTGTTAGCCTTACAAATGCGAGCCCTATTGAGCACATTTTTCATTACGTTCCTACACATATCCAGCGGTATTTTATCAATTTCATCACGAATATTATGTTTGAGCTGATCCAACGTTTCTGGTTTGTTTTTATAAAAATTGCTTTTTAGATATCCCTACAAAAAGAAGTCCAGAGCAGTCAAATCAGGTGACCGTAAAGGCCAATCAACATCACCATTTCTTGAAATAACTTGTTGTGGAAAGATGTCTCGCAGTAATTCCATTGTAATCCGGGCTGTTTGCGATGTGGCACCTTCTTGTTGATACCATATATTAGTTCAGCCCAAAGCATGCAGTTCTGGCATTAAAGAGTTTTCAATAATATCATAATTCGCTTTCCATTCACAGTTAACGTTACGCAGTTTTCAGTTTCAAAAAAGTAAGGTCACTTTTAATAGATGCAAAGGTGACTAATGAATAATTTGAGAGTTTTACATTGCTCAGATCTGACTATTCTGTTTACTCAAATAACCATTCAAATGAAAATGTGTCTCATCACTCATTATGATTTGTTCATAAAAATCGGGGTTGTTATGGGCGAGCTGTAACATCCTATTGGCATATGTACGGCGACTTAGATAATCTTCTGAAAGAAGCCCTTGTGCCAACCGAATCTAAAATGCAGTACGTCGTGGTACATGCTTGTGCCTATCAGCTAAAGTCCCTCTTTCTTCGAAATAATTCACTACACGATAGTCAGTGCGTCTTGTTGGCACGTTGTTTCTCTTATCATCACAATATAGATGATTGATTTTGATAAAATGTTTTTACTATTAAAACACGTTAGCTTCCCGAATATTTTTCCATTATAAATTTGTCATGTCTCTACTTCACGACGGCCAAATATGAACTGTCAAGACTAATGTTTACCAAAATGGCGGCGAATCAAAGTAGAATATCTTGCCGGCGGACACCCCGTATTAAATAATAATATAATAAACGCGATAGAAAAAACTTAAAAGGCATTGTATTCTTCTCCAAAAAAAAATAGACACTTGTTAAAAACAATTTTTTAGGTCTAAACATTGCAAGAAACTTACCTATATACTAATTTTGTCTTAAATGAGTAAAATATATTCGTATAAATTAAATCAAAATTTCTGGTTCTTTTTTACATGCCCTTCATATGTGTACAATTGTAAGAGAAAATTTCAATTAAGGCTGCGCAAAAAGTCAAATCTCTAAATCTTTTCTTGTAAGGGGTTCGAATATTTGGTTTAGTTTGATTTTATTTTTTCTTAATAGCAACTAAAATACTTGTTTGTTTTCAAAGGAAAATGGTCAGATGACATATTTTACCCAGAAAATAATTCTAAGGTGATCAATGAACCCGAATCCGGTTGTAAGGTTGCGCCATTACACTAAAACCAGTCAAACTTAAACACATACTAAGTCCCTTTCATAATATACTATAAACTTGTCTTAGATACTTATAATAAACTTATTTCATTTTCTATTCAATAAGTATAGTTAATGGGAGGACATATAAATAATTCGTTCTAAAAGTCACTTTAGCAATACTTTTACAAGTACTTAAGAACTGCTAAGCTTTTAACAAACAAAATATTTTGTTTTGTATGACATAATCCTTTTCACAAACATTGTGGGTGGATATTGTAAGACCCATTAAGTAAAAAGTTTACTGTAAGATTTAATAAAGAAAAACCAACAAAAATTGTGTTGGTAAATGTATGTTAAAGTTATTTCCTAATGAAATGCGTGTTAACGAATTTCTACTTCAACAAAGAATTATGGATTTTAAGAGTTTATTAGGAATTTGTTTTCAATGTCAGTCAATATTTACATGTTTTTAATGTTAAAGAAGGATGTTTACACTTGTTGGAGATATTGACGGATTATGTATTTAAAACAAAATCTATTATGACTTATCTCTTTACACAAAAAATATTTCATAATATTCAGGGCAACCGAGTGAGTATGAATACATAATTAAATACGAATCTCGAGTTTTTACTCATAACATCGTTCAACAATTTTATATAATTAAACGATGAAATATTTGTGATACACTAAGTCAAAATATTCTTTATGTGAATGAATGTTCCAAATATTGTTGTTCTCTATTAAAATCAAAGCAAAAAATTACTAGATAGTCGGATTCGTTTGTGTCGGATTTTCACATTATTCTTTTGTTTTCCCACTGATCAAATATTTAAAATATAAAAAAATTACTTTGTGGCAGGCTTAAAGTCGGTAGCTGTAACAGTTTTTGAAATATAACGCCTCAATTTAATTATAAAATTATCGGTTGATATGGTTACTTCATTCCGCCTTTTTCTATCCAACAAATTGTTATACCATTCTGATAAGGATACCCTGTTAAGGTTACATACATATCAGTTTGTTGTTTAATTTCCTATTTCTACAACATTTTTTTTCGGCCCTACAAAGCATATACATATGGTTTTATATATTAATTGATTCTGAGACTACTGGCTTGTTTCAAATCAAAACTAAACCAAGTACATAACTTTTACTTAAATCAAGCCGTATCAGTGTCAAAAACTTGGAGAGAATGGGTCTTCTTAAACCTTACTAAGCCACACCTAAGCAATAAATGATTAGTTTTGATTTTAAGACGCACTTAATGTAGGCTAAAATATATTGATTTAAGCATTTAAGGGATCAATCCAAAAATTAAAACTAAGTTTTTTTTTACTTTTGGAGTTTTATTAAAGAAAAGCGGTTTTATACTTATCTTGTCTTTATTTTATATACTAGCTGACCCGGTGAACTTCGTACCACCTAACAGTTATTGAATATATGGATTTTGTTAAAAGAGTACAAAGTTTATTTAGTCAAATAATTCATTGGAATCTTATATATAAAAGAACAATTTTTTTTTTGTTAGTGACACCGCTTATAACTCGAGAACGGCTGGACCGATTTTAATGAAACTTGAAAAAAAGACATACCGGATATCTGGGAATGCGTTTTAGGCTTATTATTTTTTGGAAATTCCGACTGGGCGTGGCACCTCCCATACAAATTGAACAGTTTTTTTCACATACCTCAATACCTATTATAGCTGAAGTCTCCAAATTTGGTATAAGTAAATTATTTATTGATGTGCATAATTGAGTTATTTATGGGCGGAAACAAATAAATGGGCGTGGCACCTCCCATACAACGAAAATAGTTTTTTGTATATATCTCAATAACTGTAATAGCTGAAGTCTCCAAACTTCGTACGGATGTTTATAGTACTAACATGCATAATTAAGCTTTGTATGGGCGGGAAAAAATAAATAGGCGTGGCACCTCCCATACAACGAAAATAGTTTTTTGTATATATCTCAATAACTGTAATAGCTGAAGTCTCAAAACTTTGTAAAGATGTTTATAATGGTAATATGCATAATTCAGCTGTGTATGGGTTAAAGTCTCCAAATTTTGTGTAGGTGCTTACAATGTTGATGTTTACTATTAAGCTGAGTTTGGGCGTGAAGAAAATAATAGGCATGGCACCTCCTTTTCAAGAAAAAATCTTTTACATATATATGTCAATAAATGTAACAGCTGAAATCTCCAAATTTAATATGGGTATTTATTGTGAAAATATGCATAACTAAGATAAGTATAGGCAGGAAGTAAATTATGCATGTGGAACCTCTAATAGGATAAAAATATTTACATTTGTGTCTCATTTACTGTGACCGCTAAGGTCTCCAAACTTTTTAGTGTGGCACACCCCATACCATTGTTTTTTTTACATGTACTTCAATAATTCTTATAGCTAGAGTCTTAAAATTGTCTATGGATGTTTATGTTTGCTAATATACATAATTGAGGTGATTATAGGAAAAAAGGGAATAATGGGTATGGCACCTTCCATACAACAAAAATGCTTTCTTATACAAGCCTCAATAACTGTAAAAAAACTACAAAAAACGTGTTCATATTTTTCTTAAGCCAGTTGAACGCAATTTAAATTATTAGTTTAAAAGTAACAGAAATAACCTAAAAATTACCAATAAAATGTTTATCCCTTTTTACCCCTTAGGATCAAAATGATCAAAATGTTATATACATATTTTTTCGAGAACTGTCGAACGCAATAACAATATATAATTTGAGCCCCTTTTTATCTTTTTCGGTTCCGAAGGTACAAAATGGATATAAGGAGTTTCAGAATAAGGTTTTTTACCCTGTCTCGCCTCTAATGGTCTAATATTTCAAAATAAGTACGAAAAATTCATTCATAACTTTGAAACCTGTCGAGCGTAAATCTTATATATAAAAGAACAATTTTTTTTTTTGTTAGTGACACCGCTTATAACTCAAGAACGGCTGGACCGATTTTAATGAAACTTGAAAAAAAGACATACCCGATATCTGGGAATGCGTTTTAGGCTAATCTATTTTTGAAAATTCCGACTGGGCGTGGCACCTCCCACACATACCTCACATATCTCAATACCTATTATAGCTAAAGTCTCCAAATTTGGTACAACTAAATTATTTATTGATGTGCATAATTAAGTTGTGTATGGGCGGAAACAAATAAATGGGCGTGGCACCTCCCATACAATGAAAATAGTTTTTTGTATATATTTCAACAAATGTAATAGATGAAGTCTCTAAATTTCGTACGGATGTTTATAGTGTCAATATGCATAATTGAGCTTTTTATGGGCGGGAAAAAATAAATAGGCGTGGCACCTCCCATACAACGAAAATAGTTTTTTGTATATATTTCAACAACTGTAACAGCTGAAGTCTCCAAACTTCGTACGGATGCTTATAGTGCTAATATGCATAATTAAGCTTTGTATGGGCGGGAAAAAATAAATAGGCGTGGCACCTCCCATACAACGAAAATAGTTTTTTGTATATATTTTAAGAACTGTAATAGCTGAAGCCTCCAAATTTCGTACGGATGTTAATAGTTCTAATATTTATAATTGAGCTTTTTATGGGCGGGAAAAAATAAATAGGCGTGGCACCTCCCATACAACGAAAATAGTTTTTTTATATATTTCAACAACTGTAAAAGCTGAAGTCTCCAAACTTCGAAAGGATGTTTATAGTGCTAATATGCATAATTGACCTTTTTATGGGCGGGAAAAAATAAATAGGCGTGGCACCTCCCATACAACGAAAATAGTTTTTTGTATATATTTCAACAACTGTAATAGCTGAAGTCTCCAAACTTCGTACGAATGTTTATAGTGCTAATGTGCATAATTGAGCTTTGTATGGTTGGGAAAAAATAAATAGGCGTGGCACCTCCCATACAACGAAAATAGTTTTTTGTATATATCTCAACAACTGTAATAGCTGAAGTCTCCAAACTTTGTTAGGATGTTTATAGTGCTAATATGCTAATTGTGCTCTGTATGGGCAGGAAAAAATAAACAAGCGTGGCACCTCCCATACAACGAAAATAGTTTTTTGTACATATTTCAAAAACTGTAATAGCTAAAGCCTCCAATCTTGGTACGGATGTTTAGAGTGCTAATATGCATAATTGTGCTCTGTATGCATACAACTAAATTTTTTTTATATATCTTAATAACAGTAACAGTTAAACTCTCAAAACTTTGTATAGATGTTTTTAATGGTAATATGCATAACTCAGCTGTGTAAGGTTAAAGTCTCCAAATTTTGTGTAGGTGTTTACAATGTTGATGTTTACAATTAAGCTGAGTTTGGGCGTGAAGAAAATAATAAGCGTGGCACCTCCTTTACAAGAAAAAATCTTTTACATATATATGTCAATAAATGTAACAGCTGAAATCTCCAAATTTAATATGGGTATTTATTATGCTTACATGCATAACTAAGATAAGTATAAGCAGGAAGTGAATTATGGGTGAGGAACCTCTAATTGCATGGAAATATTTATATGTGTATCTCATTAACTGTGACAGCTAAGGTCACCAAACTTTTTCGTGTGGCACTTCCCTTACAATTGGATTTTTTTTACATGTACTTCAATAATTCTTATAGAAGAGTCTCAAAATTGTCTATGGATATTTATGTTTGCTAATATACATTATTGAGGTGAGTATACTTAAGAAAAAAGGGAATAGTGGGCGTGGCATCTCCCGTACAACAAAAATACTTCTTATATAAGTCTCAATAACTGTAAAGAAACTTCAAAAAACGTGTTCATATTTTTCTTAAACCAGTTGAACGCAATTTAAATTATTAGTTTAAAGGTAACAGAAATAACTTAAAAATTACGAATAAAATGTTTATCCCTTTTTACCCCTTAGGATCAAAATTTTATACTCATATTTTTTCGAGATCTGCCGAATGCAATATCAAAATATAATTTGAGCCCCTTTTTATCTTTTTCGGTTCCGAAGGTACAAAATGGATATAAGCCGTTTCAAAATATGGCTTTTTACCCTGTCTCGCCTCTGGTGGTATAATATTTCAAAAAAAGTACTAAAAATGCATTCATAACTTTGAAACCTGTCGAGCGTAAATTATATTATAATTCTATCTTTTTTAGTTCAGAAGCTGCAAAATTAACCAATATATATTTCAGGCCTTTCCCTAAGTATTTAGGCTATGCAATGATAAATCTGTCTGTCAGTTAGCGAGTCATTAACGCAATTTTTTTCTATACATTGTTTTGTAAGCACAACAAACATTTAAAAATATAAAAAAAAAATATTTACATGTGGCGGATAGGGCTACAAAATAATGAAGCCATTATAAACTGGACTATTTGTGAAGCTTTTCTTGGTAATAGCTTCCTATCATGAAAGATGCGATTGGCTTCAGCTTTTCTGTTCACGCTTTATTAGTAATTTTTAGTTATTATCAAAGAAACAAACAAAATGGTTTATAACGTTATTGACATGCTATTAAGGATAATATTTTGTGAATTGTGTGTGTTTAGGCAAAAAATTCGTTTGCTGATTATATATATTTGTTAGGCAATACGTGTTCGGATATAATCGATGCTGGATGTATTTAATAAAATGGCAAAAAAACGAGGCTTGCCGCATGCACACATTCTTATTTGGTTAGTCGAAAAAGTTCGACCAGGCCAGATAGATTATATTATAAGCGCCGAGATCCCTGATCCCAAAACAAATCAACAACTACATGATGTTGTTATTACATATATGATTCATGAACCGTGTGGCACCATTAACCCCCAATCTCGACGGCAAGTGTTCCAAACATTATCCACGAAAATTTACGGCGGAAACTATCACCGGCAATGACGGTTATCCACTGTATCGGCGTTGATCGCCCAATGACAACGATCAAACTATTAAAAAGATTTTGTTTGACAACAGTTGGACTGTGCCATATTTGCCACTTCTTTCCAAATCATTTAAGACACATTGCAATGTTGAATATTCTAATTCAGTGAAGTCGATCAAGTACATCTGCAAATATGTCACGAAAGACAGCGATGTGGCTGTTTTTAGCATCCAAACCTCCAATGGCAACGATGAAATTACGCGTTATTAAGTTGGGCGATATGTGAATTGCAATCAGGCGGTTTGGCGTGTACTCTCATTCCCTATTCACGAATGTCATCCCACTGTTGCACATTTAGCAGTGCATCTGCAGAATGGCCAACGAGTATATTTTATTGCGGCAAATATGGTTCAACGTGATGAAATACCACCAGCGACAACTTCGAAAAGTTTCTTTGCTGTTTGTCAAAGCGATCCGTTTGCACAAACTGAACTTTGTTCGAAGATGCCACGGTATTACACTTGGAACGCTTCTTCAAAAAAATGTTATCGTCGAAAGAAAGGAACTATTTATTTATACAGTTCATCCGAAGAATGATGAATGCTTTTATTTGCGGTTGTTGCTGGTGAATGTTCGTGGTCCAACATCATTTGCAGCATTTCGTACTGTTAATGGTATAGTCTGCCCAACATTTTGTGCTGCATGTCAAGAACTCAATTTGCTTGAAAACGATACTCATTGAGATACGACAATCGCATATACGAACATTATTTTCTATTGTCATTATTTGCTATTGACATGCTTCCCGTCAAGTCCAAGTGACCTGTGGAACAAATACAAGGACAATGTGTCAGAAGACATTTTACATCAATATCGTGTCAGCTCGAGAAATCCAATTATTAAAGTCAAAGCAAAGATGCATAACCTTATTTACCTTATTATGAGAACTTAAATTTTGGTCTGGTGCTGACTGGAATAATATCAATTACATAATAAATAAGACTATTTTTTTAAGCTTTAGGTCTATTTTTTCGTTTATTTTTTTGCAAAATTTTTTCAATATTTCACCACTCCGTTGTGTGGCATCATCAGGAGGTTATTTTAGTTAAATATTAAAGTTGTTATTTTGGTTTTAAAATTAGCTTTTGGCTTTTCGAATAACGATTATAATATTAACAAATTTTTAATATAAACTTCAAAATATTTTGTTAAAGAAAATTTACAAAAGTGTACTAAAACTAAAATATTCGAAAATTTAAAAATGTGTTATTACAAAATTTATACTATTAAAAAATGTATCCATATACCAATATAAGTGTGAATGTCAATTTCAATCTTTTCTAATATACAAAATCCTAATATTAAGAATAATAGTGTTACCAAAAAAGTAATAATATTATTAAGTGTTATACAGAGAAACAACATACAAAAATAAACAAAAAACCACAATACATGCATAAAAGAGTTTTGAAGAATCTAGTTAGTACAATAGTTACAAAATTTTAATATTAGTGTGTATATTAATTTAAGCTGTTCCAATATAAAAGTGTAATGGTAAGAATGCTAGTGTTACTAAAAATAACATTAAGTGTTATATACAGAAAACCAATATACACAAAAAAAACAATAATACATGTATTAAAAAAATGTTTAAAGAAATTAGTTTAACATTGTATGTTTAATATGTATTAATGTAGTTACAAAAGATTAGTATCAGAAGTTTGTGTAATAAAGTGTAAATTTTTTTTTTTTTTTTTTTTTTTTTTTTTTTTTAATTAACTTATGAATAAAAAACATATACATATGTATGTATGCCTAAAAAACCATATTAGTCAAAATTATATATGTGCTTATATAAATCCTATCTCTGTTATTTTTTACATATTAGATGTCTGTAATTCTGGGCAACATTGTCTGTGTCTGCTTTAAAACACAAAACAGCGTTATCTTCTCATTGTTCGGAATTTGATCACTACCTACCCAGACTTTGAGAATGTTTCAATATTGGATAAAGAAAATAATTATAAACGTAGATATATGTTAGAAATGTTAAATATTATTAACGTTCCAAAAACACATAGAATTAATTTTAAATCAGACACAGACAATGTTGCCCAGAATTACAGACATCTAATATGTAAAAAATAACAGAGATAGGATTTATATAAGCACATATATAATTTTGACTAATATGGTTTTTTAGGCATACATACATATGTTTATGTTTTTTATTCATAAGTTAATTAAAAAAAAAAAAAAAAAAAAAAAAAATTTACACTTTATTACACAAACTTCTGATACTAATCTTTTGTAACTACATTAATACATATTAAACATACAATGTTAAACTAATTTCTTTAAACATTTTTTTAATACATGTATTATTGTTTTTTTTTTTTTTTTTTTTTTTTTTTTTGGTTTATGTGTATATTGGTTTTTTGTATATAACACTTAATGTTATTTTTAGTAACACTAGCTTTCTTACCATTACACTTTTATATTGGAACAGCTTAAATTAATATACACACTAATAGTAAAATTTTGTAACTATTGTACTAACTAGATTCTTCAAAACTCTTTTATGCATGTATTGTGGTTTTTTGTTTATTTTTGTATGTTGTTTCTCTGTATAACACTTAATAATATTATTACTTTTTTGGTAACACTATTATTCTTAATATTAGGATTTTGTATATTAGAAAAGATTGAAATTGACATTCACACTTATATTGGTATATGGATACATTTTTTAATAGTATAAATTTTGTAATAACACATTTTTAAATTTTCGAATATTTTAGTTTTAGTACACTTTTGTAAATTTTCTTTAACAAAATATTTTGAAGTTTATATTAAAAATTTGTTAATATTATAATCGTTATTCGAAAAGCCAAAAGCTAATTTTAAAACCAAAATAACAACTTTAATATTTAACTAAAATAACCTCCTGATGATGCCACACAACGGAGTGGTGAAATATTGAAAAAATTTTGCAAAAAAATAAACGAAAAAATAGACCTAAAGCTTAAAAAAATAGTCTTATTTATTATGTAATTGATATTATTCCAGTCAGCACCAGACCAAAATTTAAGTTCTCATAATAAGGTAAATAAGGTTATGCATCTTTGCTTTGACTTTAATAATTGGATTTCTCGAGCTGACACGATATTGATGTAAAATGTCTTCTGACACATTGTCCTTGTATTTGTTCCACAGGTCACTTGGACTTGACGGGAAGCATGTCAATAGCAAATAATGACAATAGAAAATAATGTTCGTATATGCGATTGTCGTATCTCAATGAGTATCGTTTTCAAGCAAATTGAGTTCTTGACATGCAGCACAAAATGTTGGGCAGACTAAAAACAGCCACATCGCTGTCTTTCGTGACATATTTGCAGATGTACTTGATCGACTTCACTGAATTAGAATATTCAACATTGCAATGTGTCTTAAATGATTTGGAAAGAAATGGCGAATATGGCACACTCCAACTGTTGTCAATCACAAAATCGTTTCCTTTTCCGTCATTAACAGTGATAGTTTCCGCCGTTAATTTACGTGGATAATGTTTGGAACACTTGCCGTCAACCATGCACGGAGATTGGGGGTTGATGGTGCCACACGGTCCATAAATCATATTTGTAATTACAACATCATGTAGTTCTTGATCTGTTTCGGGATCAGGAATCTCGGCACTTATAATATAATCTATCTGGTCTGGTCGAACTTTTTCGACTAACCAAATAAGAATGTGTGCATGCGGCAAGCCTCGTTTTTCCCATTTTATTGAGCATCGAGTATCTCCGAACACGTATTGCTTCACAATATATATAATCAGCAAACGAATTTTTTGCCAAAGTACACACAATTCACAAAATATTATCCTTAATAGCATGTCAATACCGTTATAAACATGTTTTGTTTGTTTCTTTGATAGTTTCTGAAAATTACGGATAAAGCGTGAACAGAAAAGCTGAAGCCAATCGCATCTTTCATGATAGGAAGCTATCACCAAGAAAAGCTTCACAAACAGTCCAGTTTATAATGGCTTCATTATTTTGTAGCCCTATCCGCCACATGTAAATATTTTTTTTTTATTTTTTTAAATGTTTGTTGTGCTTACAAAACAATGTATAGAAAAAAATTGCGTTAATGACTCGCTAACTGACAGACAGATTTATCATTGCATAGCCTAAATACTTAGGGAAAGGCCTGAAATATATATTGGTTAATTTTGCAGCTTCTGAACTAAAAAAGATAGAATTATAATATAATTTACGCTCGACAGGTTTCAAAGTTATAAATGCATTTTTAGTACTTTTTTTGAAATATTATACCACCAGAGGCGAGACAGGGTAAAAAGCCATATTTTGAAACGGCTTATATCCATTTTGTACCTTCGGAACCGAAAAAGATAAAAAGGGGCTAAAATTATATTTTGATATTGCATTCGGCAGGTCTCGAAAAAATATGAGTATAAAATTTTGATCCTAAGGGGTAAAAAGGGATAAACATTTTATTCGTAATTTTTAAGTTATTTCTGTTACCTTTAAACTAATAATTTAAATTGCGTTCAACTGGTTTAAGAAAAATATGAACACGTTTTTTGAAGTTTCTTTACAGTTATTGAGACTTATATAAGAAGTATTTTTGTTGTACGGGAGATGCCACGCCCACTATTCCCTTTTTTCTTAAGTATACTCACCTCAATAATGTATATTAGCAAACATAAACATCCATAGACAATTTTGAGACTCTTCTATAAGAATTATTGAAGTACATGTAAAAAAAATCCAATTGGAAGGGAAGTGCCACACGAAAAAGTTTGGTGACCTTAGCTGTCACAGTTAATGAAATACACATATAAATATTTCCATGCAATTAGAGGTTCCTCACCCATAATTCACTTCCTGCTTATACTTATCTTAGTTATGCATGTAAGCATAATAAATACCCATATTAAATTTGGAGATTTCAGCTGTTACATTTATTGACATATATATGTAAAAGATTTTTTCTTGTAAAGGAGGTGCCACGCTTATTATTTTCTTCACGCCCAAACTCAGCTTAATTGTAAGCATCAACATTGTAAACACCTACACAAAGTTTGGAGACTTTAACCTTACACAGCTGAATTATGCATATTACCATTAAAAACATCTATACAAAGTTTTGAGAGTTTAACTGTTACTGTTATTAAGATATATAAAAAAAAATTTAGTTGTATGCATACAGAGCACGCTTGTTTATTTTTTCCTGCCCATACAGAGCACAATTAGCATATTAGCACTATAAACATCCTAACAAAGTTTGGAGACTTCAGCTTTTACAGTTATTGAGATATATACAAAAAACTATTTTCGTTGTATGGGAGGGGCCACGCCCATTAATTTGTTCCCGCCCATACAAAGCTCAGTTATGCATATTGGCACAAAAAACATCCGTACGAAGTTTGGAGACTTCAGCTATTACAGTTGTTGAGATATATACAAAAAACTATTTTCGTTGTATGGGAGGTGCCACGCCTATTTATTTTTTCCCAACCATACAAAGCTCAATTATGCACATTAGCACTATAAACATTCGTACGAAGTTTGGAGACTTCAGCTATTACAGTTGTTGAAATATATACAAAAAACTATTTTCGTTGTATGGGAGGTGCCACGCCTATTTATTTTTTCCCGCCCATAAAAAGGTCAATTATGCATATTAGCACTATAAACATCCTTTCGAAGTTTGGAGACTTCAGCTTTTACAGTTGTTGAAATATATAAAAAAACTATTTTCGTTGTATGGGAGGTGCCACGCCTATTTATTTTTTCCCGCCCATAAAAAGCTCAATTATAAATATTAGAACTATTAACATCCGTACGAAATTGGGAGGCTTCAGCTATTACAGTTCTTAAAATATATACAAAAAACTATTTTCGTTGTATGGGAGGTGCCACGCCTATTTATTTTTTCCCGCCCATACAAAGCTTAATTATGCATATTAGCACTATAAGCATCCGTACGAAGTTTGGAGACTTCAGCTGTTACAGTTGTTGAAATATATACAAAAAACTATTTTCGTTGTATGGGAGGTGCCACGCCTATTTATTTTTTCCCGCCCATTAAAAGCTCAATTATGCATATTGACACTATAAACATCCGTACGAAATTTAGAGACTTCATCTATTACATTTGTTGAAATATATACAAAAAACTATTTTCATTGTATGGGAGGTGCCACGCCCATTTATTTGTTTCCGCCCATACACAACTTAATTATGCACATTAATAAATAATTTAGTTGTACCAAATTTGGAGACTTTAGCTATAATAGGTATTGAGATATGTGAAAAAAACTGTTCAATTTGTATGGGAGGTGCCACGCCCAGTCGGAATTTTCAAAAATAGATTAGCCTAAAACGCATTCCCAGATATCGGGTATGTCTTTTTTTCAAGTTTCATTAAAATCGGTCCAGCCGTTCTTGAGTTATAAGCGGTGTCACTAACAAAAAAAAAATTGTTCTTTTATATATAAGACTAGCTGACCCGGTGAACTTCGTACCACCTACCAATTATTGAATATATGGATTTTTTAAAAAGAGTTCAAAGTTTATGTAGTCAAATAGTGCATTGGAATATATTTACATAGAAAACAAAAATTCAAAAAGATTACAAAAATAAGGCGTTTCAGGTAAAAGCTGTTAAGAAAGCTATGTATTTTCGTGCATGGGTTATGTTTAGGTTAATTCCCTTCAGTGCAGTACCTTGTGATATACAAAACTTTTCGTTTTGTTATTAGGCGCAAGTACAAATAAAGCAGATGGTTTGCCCACACGTGAACATGCAACGTATATTTGGCCATTAAAAAAAAACATGTATTTTCTAAATTAAGACCACAAATATTCAAGGATTGTCCTTGTGATTTGTTAATCGTCATTGCGAATGCAAGACGAATAGGAAATTTAATTCGCTTGAACTCAAAAGGCATATCGGTTGGTATAATCGGAATTATCGGTATGAGAACTTCTTCTCCTTTGAATTTTCCTCTTAGTATAATTGCGTGTATATTACGGACCATCAGTTTCGGATAACCAAATGCGTTCCATTGCAAAGTTTTGGTTGGTTTAAATTTCAAAGCACGATAACTACCGAGCCAACCTTCAGTTGTAAGTTGTGCGGGGGTAAGCCAGGCACATCCAAGGATTTAAGAACTTCAGGTAGATAGTTTGTGGCTTCATCTTCGTTTGTTACACAATCAAAAGATTTAAAAGAATGCAGAGTACCAACGATTTGATTCTGAACTATTTACAATTATTTTTAGCAATTATGTTGTAAAATACTTTCCAACTCTTCATTAAACGATACAAAATTACAAAAATTTTGAGGAAACGAAATCAATCCGTTTGATTCTTTGAAAGGAATACGGCCATTACCGATAGTCAACAATTGGTTGGAGAAATCTTGAGGTGATATATCGTTGAGCAACGTAACTTTCATGTTTTCTGTCATCTGCAGTATCTTTGGAAAACGCCACAGACTTGAGGATTTAACGCAAGCATTTTTTTGATCAGCCGCCGTCGTTCTTGGAATGGCTGGCAGACAGTAAAATCATTGCACCTCCAAAACATCTTGGGTCACTGCGCAGATAATGATTTTACACGCTACTAAAACTTTGGACATGACGAAGTTTTTCGCAATGTTACATATTGGTTGCTCTATATTTTGAAGGTTTAATGGCAATTTAAACGCTGAGTGAGCTGTGCGGCATCCTTCTTACAATGTGGCCGCTATTCCAGATGAAGCTTCCGCTGCAGCAATGTTGGATCTCGCACGAACAGTGGTTAAAATCAATGACATGACGAATGTCTTCCCAGTTCCACCGGGGGTATCCAAGAATAGAAAACACCGTTTCCATCATCAATTGCCTTCAATATTATATCATAGACTTCTTTCTATTGGAGGTTTAAGAGGGAAACATTAATTTGAACTAATTGGTTCAACTCATGTCGATCGTATTCACGTTCACGCTTCAATTGTCGATTCATTTAATTTCCATTTAATGTTCTGGTGCTGGCAGTCCTAACCTGACTAACAAACTGCCGCAAATAAGGTAACACATGTCTTCAATTAAGAGCAAGTCCCGGTTATGCATCTTCGCATTGACTTCAAGATTTGGATTTCTCGAGCAGACACGATATTGATGTAAAATGTCTTTTGACATATTGTCCTTGTATATGTTCCACAGGTCACTTGGATTTGACGGGAAGCATGTCAAAATGATAATATCAAGTAATGTTCCTATCTGGCTTGGATATGCAGATATAATTGCCTCAGCGCTTGTCGTATCCCAATGAGTATCGTTTTCAAAAAAATTGAGTTCTTGACACGCAGCACGAAATGTTGGGCAGACTATACCATAACCAGTACGAAATGCTGCAAATGATGTTGGACCACGAACATTCACCAGCAACAACCGCAATAAAAACATTCTTCGGATGAACTGTATAAATGCAACCAAGAGCATCACTTAAACGCACATCCGGATGCCCAGGAACCATAGTGCCTTTCTCTTGACGTTAAAATTTTTTTAAAGAAGCGTTCCAAGTGTAATACCGTGGCATCTCCGAGTAAAGTAAAGTTTGTGCAAACGGATCGCTTTGACGAATAGCAAAGAAACTTGTCAATGTTGCCGCTGGAGGTATTTCAGCACGTTGAACAATATTTGCCGCAGTGAAATACACTCGTTGGCCATTCTCCAGATGCACCGCTAAATGTACAACAGTGGGATGAATAGAAAATGAGAAATACGCCACGCCGCCTCATTTCAGTTCACATATCGCCCAACTTGATAACCCGTAATTTTGTCGTTGCCATTGGAGGTTTGGATGCTAAAAACAGCCACATCGCTGCCTTTCGTGACATATTTGCAGATGTACTTGATCGACTTCACTGAATTAGAATATTCAACATTGCAATATGTCTTAAATGATTTGGAAAGAAATGGCGAATATGGCACAGTTACTTTCTTTGTAATAGTTTGACCGTTGTCATTGGGCCATCAACGCCGATACAGTGGATAACCGTCATGGCCAGTGATAGTTTCCGCCGTCAATTTTCGTGGATAATGTTTGGAACACTTGCCGTTGACCATGCACGGAGATTGGGGGTTGATGGTGCCACACGGTCCATGAATAATATTTGTAATTACAACATCATGTAGTTCTAGATCTGTATCGGGATCAGAAATCTCGGCACTTATAATATAATCTATCTGGTCTGCTCGAACTTTTTCGTCTAACCAAATAAGAATGTGTGCATGCGGCAAGCCTCGATTTTTGGCATTTTATTGAATACATCCAGCATCGAGTATATCCGAACACGTATTGCCTAACAATATATATAATTAGCAAACGAATTTTTACCTAAACACACACAATTCACGAAACATTATCCTTAATAGCATGTCAATAACGTTATAAATATGTTTTTTTTTTTTTGATTCTTTGATAATAACTGAAAATTACTGATTAATCGTGAATAGAAAAGCTGTAGCCTATCGCATCTTTCATGATGGGAAGCTATTACCAAGAAAAACTTCACAAACAGTTCAGTTTATAATGGCTTCATTATTTTGTAGCCCTTGCAAATATTATTTTTATTTTTTTAAATGTTTGTTGTGATTACAAAACAATGTATAGAAAAAAATTTTCTTTAATGACTTGCTAACTGACAGACAGATTCATCATTGCATAGCCAAAATGCTTAGGGCAAGACTTGAAATATGTATTGGTTAATTTTGTAGCTTCTGAGCTAAAAAAAGAAAGAATTATAATATAATTTACGCTCGACAGGTTTCAAAGTTTTGAATGAATTTTTCGTACTTATTTTGAAATATTAGACCATTAGAGGCGAGACAGGGTAAAAAACCTTATTCTGAAACTCCTTATATCCATTTTGTTCCTTCGGAACCGAAAAAGATAAAAAGGGGCTCAAATTATATATTGTTATTGCGTTCGACAGTTCTCGAAAAAATATGTATATAACATTTTGATAATTTTGATCCTAAGGGGTAAAAAGGGATAAACATTTTATTGGTAATTTTTAAGTTATTTTTGTTACTTTTAAACTGATAATTTAAATTGTGTTCAACTGGTTTAAGAAAAATATGAACACGTTTTTTGAAGTTTTTTTACAGTAATTGGGAGGTGCCATGCCCATTATTCTCTTTTCTCCTAAGTATATTAGCAAACATAAACATCCATAGACAATTTTGAGACTCTAGCTATAAGAATTATTGAAGTACATGTAAAAAAAAAACGGTATGGGAGGTGCCACACTAAAAAGTTTGAAGACCTTAGCTGTCACAGTTAATGATATACACATATAAATATTTCCATGCTATTATAGGTTCCACACCCATAGTTCACTTCCTGCCTATACTCATCTTAGTTATGCATATTAGCATAATAAATATCCATACTAAATTTGGAGATTTCAGCTGTTACATTTATTGACATTTAAATGTAAAAGATTTTTTTCTTGTAAAGGAGGTGCCACGGCTATTAATATCTTCGCGCCCAAACTCAGCTTAATTGAAAACATTAACATTGCAAACACCTACATAAAATTTGGAGACTTTAACCCATACACAGCTGAATTATGCATATTACCATTATAAACATCTTTACAAAGTTTTGAGAGTTCAACTGTTACAGTTATTGAGATACATAAAAAAACCTATTTTCGTTGTATGGGAGATGCGACGCCCATTTCTTTTTTCCCGCCCATACAGAGCATATATGCATAGTAGCTCTATAAACATATGCACGAAGTTTGGAGACTTCAGCTATTACAGTTGTTGAGATATATTCAAAAACTATTTTCGTTGTATGGAAGGTGCCACGCCCATTTATTTCTTTTCGCCTATACAAAGCTCAATTATGCATATTACCACTGTAAACATCCGTACGAAGTTAGGGGACTTCAGCTATTACAGTTGTTGAGATATATACAAAAAACTATTTTCGTTGTATGGGAGGTGCCACGCCCATTTATTTCTTTCCGCCTACACAAAGCTCAATTATGCATATTACCACTGTAAACATCCTTACGAAGTTTAGAGACTTCAGCTATTATAGCTATTGATATATATATACAAAAAACCATTTTCGTTGTATGGGATGTGCCACGCCCATTTATTTCTTTCCGCCTATATAAAGCTCAGCTATGCATATAAGCACTATAAACATCCGTACGAAGTTTGGAGATTTCAGCTGGTACAGTTATTGAGATATATACC
Organism: Melanophora roralis; assembly: GCA_963583895.1. Classification (NCBI taxonomy): domain Eukaryota; kingdom Metazoa; phylum Arthropoda; class Insecta; order Diptera; family Rhinophoridae; genus Melanophora; species Melanophora roralis. The sequence continues at coordinate 87,339,232 of OY757187.1, read as the reverse complement.
AAATCTATTTTCGTTGTATGGAAGGTGCCACGCCCATTTATTTATTCCCACCTATACAAAGCTCAATTATGCATATTAGCACTATAAACATCCGTAGGAAGTTTGGAGACTTCAGCTTTTACAGTTGTTGAGATATATACAAAAAACTATTTTCGTTGTATGGGAGGTGCCACGCCTATTTATTTTTTCCCGCCCATACAAAGTTCAGTTATGCATATTAGCACTATAAACATCCGTACGAAGTTTGGAGACTTCAGATATTACAGTTATTGAGATATATACAAAAAACTATTTTTGTTGTATGGGAGGTGCCACGCCCATTTATTTGTTTCCGCCCATAAACAGCTTAATTATGCACATCAGTAAATAACTTACCTATACCAAATTTGGAGACCTCAGCTATAATAGGTATTGAGGTATGTGAAAAAAACTGTTCAATTTGTATGGGAGGTGCCACGCCCAGTCGGAATTTCCAAAAAATAATAAGCCTAAAACGCATTGCCAGATATCGGGTATGTCTTTTTTTCAAGTTTCATTAAAATCATTACAGTTACTGAGACATATACAAAAAACTATTTTCGTTGTATCGGAGGTGCCACGCCTATTTATTTTTTCCCGCCCATACAAAGTTCAATTATGCATATTAGCACTATAAACATCCGTACGAAGTTTGGAGACTTCAGATATTACAGTTATTGAGATATATACAAAAAACTATTTTCGTTGTATGGGAGGTGCCACGCCTATTTATTTTTTCCCGCCCATACAAAGCTCAGTTATGCATGTTAGTACTATAAACATCTGTACGAAGTTTGGAGACTTCAGCTATTACATTTATTGAGATATTTACAAAAAACCATTTTCGTTGTATGGGAGGTGCCACGCCTATTTATTTTTTCCTGCCCATACAAAGCTCAATTATGCATATTAGCACTATTAACATCTGTACGAAGTTTGGAGACTTCAGCTATTACAGTTATTGAGATATAGACAAAAACCTATTTTCGTTGTATGGGAGGTGCCACGCCTATTTATTTTTTCCCGCCCATACAAAGTTCAATTAAGCATGTTATTACTATAAACATCCGTAGGAAGTTTGGAGACTTCAGCTTTTACAGTTGTTGAGATATATACAAAAAACTATTTTCGTTGTATGGGAGGTGCCACGCCTATTTATTTTTTCCCGCCCATACAAAGCTCAGTTATGCATGTTAGTACTATAAACATCTGTACGAAGTTTGGAGACTTCAGCTATTACATTTATTGAGATATTTACAAAAAACCATTTTCGTTGTATGGGAGGTGCCACGCCTATTTATTTTTTCCTGCCCATACAAAGCTCAATTATGCATATTAGCACTATTAACATCTGTACGAAGTTTGGAGACTTTAGCTATTACAGTTATTGAGATATATACAAAAAACTATTTTTGTTGTATGGGAGGTGCCACGCCCATTTATTTGTTTCCGCCCATAAACAGCTTAATTATGCACATCAGTAAATAACTTACCTATACCAAATTTGGAGACCTCAGCTATAATAGGTATTGAGGTATGTGAAAAAAACTGTTCAATTTGTATGGGAGGTGCCACGCCCAGTCGGAATTTCCAAAAAATAATAAGCCTAAAACGCATTCCCAGATATCGGGTATGTCTTTTTTTCAAGTTTCATTAAAATCGGTCCAGCCGTTCTCGAGTTATAAGCGGTGTCACTAACAAAAAAAAAATTGTTCTTTTATATATAAGATGTATATTTAATGTTTATTATTTGGAAATATTTTGTTTAATTGTCGTAGTTGGGATGACAACCTGGAACTCTCCAAACTGCAACGAAAATCATACTCAAAAAATGGTAAGACAAAAATCCCGTTACATATTTAACATGAATAAAAACAATAGCAAAACAAATAGAGATTACAACAACAAATTTTTAAAATTTTTCATGGGCCTTATCAGGGAAAGTAAAACAGTTATCGACTTTAAACCTGCTACAGAATAGCTTTAGTTTGATGGGTAAATGTGAGTTAGATAGGAGCCAAAAGCAGAACAGGCCCCAAAAACATTATTTTAATGGAACTTCTAATATGCTATATCTCGGAAACTTAAACACATAAGTATGTATGTATATTGACTCAGAATTTACAATAAATAAAATTGTTCTGCAATATCTACTCCACACTCTAAAAAAATTGGTCGTATACGCCGCAAGTGCATTTTTTTAAAATATTTAATGTGTTAAAATTAGAATCGATAAGCGTTTTAAGGACTATTTGAATTGTTGTGACTTTTTACTTTACCTGCAAAATTTAAAAAAAAAATAGATTGAGATAGATAGAACATCGTAAAGCAAAGCTTTTCAATTTCATGGTACTGTACGTAAAAGAATAACAATTAGTTTTAGAAATTTTTTAATAGGAAATAATTAAAATTAGGGGTAAAGACCCATTTCAAATAATGTTACAAATAATTAATTGATATTTGTGCTTGTAAAAGATAACAGAATTTACCAAAAATTATCCCAAATAGCCTTTAACATTCTTTAATTACATATTTACATGCACAAAAAGGTTAGTGTGTCTGTTCTTAGTAGATTTATTACTTTTTTTCTTTTCTTCTCAATATTATTTCTTCATAAAATTTGTCTGGTTGTTGTTAATCGATACGCTTAATTTTTAGGTTAATGTTGTTGTTGTCCTTCTTTTAAAAAACACATTTTTATAGATAAAAAAAAATTAATAAAATTTCGTACCTTAATTACCATCCATCTATCAACAAGTTTGACCTTCTGAGCTGGGAAACCATAGCTACACATTTCGATAGTTCTTCTCCAGCTAAAGATACTCTTTACATTATATATGTATGTATATACATACATAGTTCAGGCAAAAGCATTTGTTTAATGCAAGTAATAATTTATTTTTTGTTGCTTTAGATTTTTTTTGCAATATATTTTTGTCTCTTTAATAAATATTGTTAATTTCTTAAAATTTTGTTTCTACAATTATCGATAACTTTAAGAATGTACTTATTAAGGGCGACATTTATTTCAGGATCAAAATCAGTACGCTTTTTAGTCTTAATACTTTAGGAACGAAGTTCAATTAGTCGAATAAAAATCACTTTCGTCCCTCCAGGTGTATGTATTCTTATAGTTTAAGAACAGCTCGCAGGTCGATATATTATTAAGAAAATAAATTTAAAAAAAATTTATAACAATGGGGGATTAATATCATTTTAGTACACTTTCTGTCTTTTTTTTTATTTGCTCTAGTTTAACAAATTTTTGAAAACCATTTTTTATTATATCAAATTTTCTTGTTAAATCAGTACAATCAGTACTTTTTTCAAAAATTAGTACATTTCAGTACACAAATTTTCGAGCAGTACTCTATTTGAAAAACCAGTACATGTACTGATGAAATTAGTACAAGTGGTCACCCTATACATATGTGTATTTTTGTGGTTTATCAAAATGTGTACTTTAGCTTAGCCGCCACTTACATGCCTACGAGTACTCTCTTATTAAAGTGTAAAGTGTTTATACGCTTTATCTTATCGGTTTTAAGTCTATTTAAATTCATACGTACATGTACGTATACTCTAATATAAGGCTTTAACTCGTAAATATACACACTTCTTTTATATACAACAATGCATCAGTTATCAGTTATTTAGACACCAGTTTTTGAATGCAGTATTTAAGTTTTGTTTAAATACAAAGTTATTTATATTTGCTTAAACCTTAAATAAAACATAAGTGGCGAATTTTTCGCATGTAAATTATGTGTAAATATATCATGTTTTAAACCACATGGTTTTGACAAATTTTCAGGCTAAAAATATATATGTTTGCTTATCTGCATCATTATACCCACTTCACATAAGTGGTAAGGATAGAATTGCGGTTGGGCTGATATTTGTAATGCAAATAATAGTCTGAACCCAACATTTAATTATACCGTCTGGGTGTTCATACGTTTTTGTGTAAATGTAAGTTGTTTGGCATAGAAACAATCCTTTTGTTATTGGTAATGATCGGATCATTTTTTGACAAAGCTTCCATACAAATGTCCTCCAGGACACGTTGTGTATACCGTGGTGCCACATATATAATAAATTGTGGTGAAGGGTATTATATGGTCGGTCTCGACCGTCTGTTTTTTTACTTTAATTTCACAGCTGTTTAAACTGAAATTCACAAATTTTGTTATGATATTTCTTAGTGTCGGTATTACTTAAAAAATAACAAAATACTTAAATTAATAAAAAAACTGAAAAGCTTAAACTTTTGTGAGTGTCGATAAATTTGAAAGAAAATTAACTACGTAAATATTTAAATTTTAAGTCAAAAATTGGGGTTAAGTGTTTTTGTATAAATTTGTTGCGGGTTTTCTGAATTTGTATATTTAAGGATACTTATGTATTAAGATATGTTTATGTATGTGTGCTTGCAGTTGCTTATAATAACGAAGTGTTAAATGAGCCTTTAAATATCTTGTGACCACAATAAATGTTACAAATAATTTAGATTCGGTTTTAAGAGGATTAGACTAAATTGTATGTTAAATTGATAGAAAATATGAATGTCGTATTGCTTGCTTTGTCTTTGTGTATTTGGCAAAAGCTTTTTTTAAGTTTGTAGGACAAAAAAAATTTAACCGTAAGAGCGATATATTCGTCTATGCTGAATCTTAAGTACCTTAACTTAATACCACTTTTGGATGCTTTAAGAACAGGGAATTATTAAAAATTTGTGCAACTTGGTTTAAAATATGTTTTGACATTCTTAAAAGAAAACAAGTAAGAGCGCTATATTCGGCTGTGCCGAATCTTATATACCCTTCACATTGGTCTTTAAATATACCCAGCCGAGTAATTTTGTTCTGCAAATAATATAATAAAAAGCCTTGTGCGAGTTTTAAAGTCCATAGAAAAAATAACAAAATTTTAACGTTCGTATGAATAATAAAAATAGATGAAGAAGATTCGAGGTCGAGAGTCTTAAAAGTTTTCGATATTATTCATATTTTAAGGTTAATAAAACTTATTAAATGTTCTAGTCCCCCTGCTCTTCTCCAACTTTTTCTCCAAAATGTATGAATTATTTGATTATTACTTTTTGTAGAATATTCAAAGTCGATAGCTGTAATAGTTTTCTAGAAGCGTATCGAATATTTCATACAAATTGTTAATTTGTATGGGAGCTACCCCTTTTTTGCCCCCACTCAAAAAATTTTTTCTTTAAAGCGTAGGCATTCTCGCCCAATTACTTTTTGTAGAACATTTTATTTCGATATCTTTTATATTTTGCGAGATATAGCGTATCGAATATTTTATAATAATTGTCGATTTGTATGGGAGCTACCCCTATTTTTGCCCCCACTCAAAAAATTTTTTCTTTTAAGTGTTGGTCTTTGCGTACAATTATTTTTTGTAGAACATTTTAGGTCGATAGCTCTTATAGTTTACGAGATATAGCGCATAAAATATTTACCCAAATTTGTGCAATTGTAGGAAAACTACCCCTTTCCCTGGTCCAATCTGAAAAAACTTTTTCCATTATTTAGGCCCCTTCTTTGGGAGTATCCGTGCCAAGTTTTGAGGCAAGAGTGACTATACTTACTGAGATATATAGGGATATATGCACGGATTTTGTCCTAAAAAAAATGGGTTACTCTGGGTTTTCGCTTATATCTCGGTCAATAGTGAACCGATTTTGCTGATTTTAAATAGCGATTGTCTCCAGGATATTTTTAATAGTTTGACACCATTAACTGGTCTGTATCTTTTTATTTGACTCCGGAAACTTGATTTCAACAGACGGACAGACGGACATCGCTAAATCGGCTTCCCTATCTATAAGGATCCAGAATATATATACTTTATGGGGTCGCAAATGAATAATAAAGAAATTACAAACGGAATGACAAAGTGATATATACCCTATCACTATGTGAAGGGTATAAAAATGTAAAAGCCAAAAACTGTCAAAGCTTACAACCTAATTAAATAGCTGAAAAGTAAAATGCCAGTAAACTCTGCCGGACAACAGTATGATTAATTTTTTTAGGCTCCATCGCCGAAAATTGACAAAAATAAATTTTAGTTTTTGCAATGAAAAAACCGCTAAAACCGCTTTAACCGCCAAAATTAAATTTTATAAAGTTTTTGACGAAAAAAACTATGGAAATTCTTTCGTTTTAATTAATTATAAAAAATATAAAATATAAAAATATAAACTTCAAAATATTAACAAATTTTTAATATAAGCTTCAAAATATTATGAAGTAGATAGGCGGTAAATATGTTCCACAAAAATGTTTGGGAGGAAAAATAAACTGGGGTCAGTCTTACATGTGACCTGGGAGCTGTGGAAGCGATTAAAAAAAAATTAAACTTTGTATAGCAGCCCGGATAAGGGGACGGAAATAGAGCGTAAGTATGTTACACAAAAATGTTTGTGAAAAATACTAATGGGAGTCGGCCTTATATTGCACCCGTGTACGCGCAACTCCGGGGCAGTTGTAGAGGAGTAAACAGAGGTAGTTTTGGTTTTCCGCTTTTATCTCGGTCAGTTATTGGGCGATTTTTCTGGATTTCAATGGTTATTCGGTCGCAGATATTTCTGATAGTTTAATACTACCTACGAGTCTATCTCCCCGGACGGGTTTCAAAGAGTTAATTTCAACCATATGAAGGACAGACGACTTTCCCATTTATAAGGATTCAAAATATATATACTTTATGGGGCAGATAGATATTAAAAAAATTAAAAACGGAATTACAAACTTATATATACCCTTACCACTTATGAGAAGGGCATAAAAAATCCTAATATTATTATTTGAACAAAATTTCATTCACATTTCAGCAGCTGCTCATACGGTTGTTCCCTTTACTAGTTTTTGGTTATTTTTGCCGCTTAAAATCTAATACTTATGTGTGTATGTATTTAAATACATACATTTGTATATTAGGAATAAAAAAAAACAATTTCCTGATTTCTCCGGAGCTTTAAACAAAGTTTAAGACTGTTGACTTTGAAAATTTTACTTGCATTTGAAACTAATTGATGCATGCAATTATTCTTCTTTACTTCCAACGTACTCCATCACTGAAAGAGTTTTTGTTACAAACTCAAACTGATCTTTAACATGAACCTTTTCTTGTCTTAAAAGGTTTAATTTTTTTTGTATTGGTCAGTTGTAATGCAAAAAAAAAAACGAGAAAGAAAACCAATGAGTCTTGGAGCTTAACTGAAATGTTAAGCAAACACAATGACACACGAAAGGAATTGAACAAAAATGAAAAGGAATCATTAAGAAAACCAATTTTTAATTCCAAGACGATGATAAATTTCCGAGTGATGAGACTTAGCACACAGTAGAGGGAGGATCTAATAAAAAAATACAAAAAAAGGCAGAATAAGAAAATGAAAAAAGGAAGTCAAAAGCAAAAAATATAAATTCTCTTGTAGAAAAGATTTTTTTCCAATTCATTGGACTTGTATTTGCCAAATTCTTGCATTTTTCTGTTTATTTCTCCTTTCTTTTCCCAGTGTTTACGTGTGTAACTTTTTATTCTTTAATGAAGATTTGATTAGAAAATAATTGAAATAAATTGAGAAGACTGTTTACTCGCAATAATTTAATTAATTTTTTCTACATTAAAGTAAAAAGAAAATTGGGTTTCTTTACAATATTTTTTATTTATGTGTAAACAACAAATACAGATATTTATATTTAATTTTAAAAACTGTAAAATTTAACTTAAATTTGAGTTAAGTTTATTGTAGAATTTAAAGTAGCATCTGGTACTATCCCTGATTAATATTGAAGAAGAAGCATAAAGAGACTTGTGAAATATTAAAGGCGTTTTCATACTCATGTACGTAGGTATTAAGTATGTACTTATGTATTTATATATATGTAGATCCTTTTTTACAAATAATTTAATTAAAATAAACCATAAATATATTTATTATTGTTTATTTCTTTATTTTTTTACATGTTTGCGATATCTACATGGAATATATTAAATTAAATCCTTTAAAAAAGATTTACCGCAAAATCTAACAAGTTTGAGATATGTAAAGTGCAAAGGTTATATTGAAAAATTTGTTTAACAATCGGGTTAAAATTGAAAATTCGGACACAATTATTAAAAAAAAATTCAATCGTACCTGATTTTGAGTGGATAGTTAACATCGACATTTAGCATATGAACGTTTTAATCCGGAAACTTGATTTTTACAAAAAGACTCACTTGTTAATAATAAAATAATACATTTGGATCGTGAAATATAGAAAGGCCGTAGCTCGATTTTTTCGAAGTTCACAGTGGAGGAAAACACTTCAAAAAATTGTACAAAAAAAAGGTTTTAATGAAAATTTAAATAAAAAAGAGGCAACAAATTTTATTTCAAACCAAAAAAATAACAAAGAAATTTATGACGAATTTGAAATTTGTCTGCCAATTGAATTACGCCCTTTCTATATTAAGCCATCGATTTACATTTTATTCTTTATCGTGTAAATTTCAAACTTGGTAACCGCATTAAAAAAGATAAGCCAAAACAAACCAACTATTTTATTAATTAAATTACAGAAATAATGGAAAATAGGAAATCAAATATCCTAAAAATTAAAAAAAAAAGACAATGAATGTATTTTAATTAGCTAAAACTACCAAATGGAAACTTTAATTTCATTTTATTTATAATACTATTCGGTAAAAAAATTATGTTAAAGAAACTAGTATGTGTCTGCATAGTAAGTACATATATTTGTATGAGTGTATGTGCATATACAAGTTTGTGTGTGTAGTAATTTAGTAAATTTATTTTTTTTGCTACACCCAATAACCCAATACATATAATATTTAGCATTAAATGTAGTAGATTTGTTTAAATGGATGTTATATACGTATGTAATTATGCGTGTGTGTGTGTAAAATTATCATTAATTTGTTAGAGTGCACGTTTTGCTGACTAAAGGAAATCTCATAAATTTAACACAAATAGTTTTCTAACATCGATCCATAGGCAGACTTGTCAAATAAAAATGATAAATGTGTGTTACTTAGGGAATGAAGATATTTGGTGTGAGCGGTCGTCGTTCACATGCATAGATAAACCAAAACCGTGAGTGTGTGTTTATATAGTCAAATTGTAGACCACAACAACAAAAACCAAATTTAAACATTTATGCCTTGATTGACTCTAGGGGTATAAAAATTGTCTCAATGTGCATGTTGTTTCCAAATTTTATGTTTGAGCAATTCCTAGACACTGTCTTTGAGAAATTGACGCTATCTTTATTAAAGTCTTTAAATGGTTTTACTTTGACTAAGTGAGGTAACTTAGGGACTGATCCTATATGGAATTCTTAAAAAAATTTGAAAAGAACTTTGTGTAGTTGTTTTCCTTTATACAAAAGTCACTCGTACCAAGTTTTATTAAGATGACAAGATATGTACATTCGGTAAGGTTCCTAATTCTGTTAATAAAAAAACATTTGTGCGGAGTAACCAATTTATTCTTGTTCGAAATCAGTAAAATTTTTGTTTTTTTATTTTTTAAAAAGGGACTTTTTGGTTTAAATAGTCTAAGAACAAACATAAATTTTAGGGATCAACCTAAAACTACTTTCTAAGTCAGTTAAAGTATATTCGTGCGTTCATCCGTCTGTCTGGGTACCCACGTAATCTTGTATTCAAAGTGCAGGTTGATGGTACTGGGTTCTGACAAAAAATAAAGAAAAACATTTCCAGTTGTTGCAGTAAATTGTTAAACAGTTATATTTTTTACTCAAGAATCAAGAATTCAAAAAATTAAAATCAAAAATTATTTGTACTTTTTGACAAAAAAAAATTAAAAAAATAATTTTTATGAAAATAAATTATACAAAAAAATTAATAAAAAGTAATTGGCAAAAATTTATAAAATCAAAAAAATATTTTTTGTAATATATTTTTGGGAATAATATTTACGGTCCCTGTTAAAAACACTTTTTATAAAAGAAACTTTAGCAAACATTTTTAATACGTGTCTACTCACGACTACTGAGATCCAAACTTAAAAATTAAAGCAAAAATTATTTTTTTGCAAACATTTTGTGAAAAATAAAAGTCGCCTCACGTCGCCATAATACACAACTCCCAGGAACACTAAAAAGAGTTAAATACGGTTGTTGGTAAGTGGCAACCCTTCAACGGTCGTTTGAATGTTGAAGCGATGACTGTAAGGCAACATAAGTAACCTTCGCCTAACCACTGTCAAAATTTTGCTGAAAAATTTGGCTGGAAATACGATCGTTGCTAATAAAAATCTTCCAACGATTGCAAAAAATCATATATCATTTACATTTTAAAAAATTTCAAAATAGCTCGTAGTTTCAGCATTTATAAGAGCAAAACACAATTTTATTACAACGATCGCAGTGTCTATTAAAAAAGAGTCGCGAAATAATCGCTCTTGTCAAGCAGTCATTTCAGGTGCAACAGCTACACTAAGTATTGATTTTTTGTATTTTAGAAAATTGTTTGAAGAATAATTATGCATTAATGTTTTTTCTGTATTTTTGCATTTAAAATAAATTTTTTGCAGCTTATGCGGTTATGTGACCATACGTCCCATAAAGGAACTTCAGGACATAATATATATGCAGTTAAATGTAATGCAACCGATTACTGACATATTTGGTATAATTATTAATAGCATTAAGCCTGGGGGCAAGGTAAAATAGTTAACCGATTAGAACAACTTACAGTTGTCCTAATTCACATCCATTAAAACTACTTCCTGCAGAAAATTCTATTTAATTATTTGTAAAAACTCGAAATTTGTAGATAAAGAAAGGGATCGTAATCAACCAGTATAACAAAAGATGGCCCATTAAAATTCTTTAAAACTACTGACATTTTTAAGCACCCAAAGCCCCACTGTGGATTAGGTATAAATACTTCTTTTTTTAAAAACCAACCGTTTTTTCTTGTTAAGAATATATGAATTCTGTAAATCAAGAGGTAGGTGTATCAGCACTAATTTTATTGTAATAGCCACATACAGTCGTACTAACTAGAGGTCTGCTTGACTACACCCAAATGCCGTTTAAATACATTCGTTTGTTTTTCAACAACATAGTGTTTTTCATTCAATGTTAAACATACTAAATGAATGAGCCCACAAGCGAAAGCAAATAAAAAACAACTTCAACCGAAAACAAAATATTACCCATACATTCATATAATTAAATACTGAATAGAATGTGTGAATATTGCTGTATGATTGGTGTAAAAAATTATTATTCATTTGTGTTTGCAAATTTGTCGTTATTGTTGTTGTTAAACATTCATTAACTCGAAAAAACACCTGAATGTTCTTATAAAAACTCTAACTGTAATGAGACTTTTCTATGTTTTTGTATTTTCAAGTGTGTTTTATACACATTCAAAACGAAAACTGAGGTAGCTCAAAGGTATTTTTCTCAGTGAGCAAATCGTCATCTTGAAAAATTGCAAAAAAATTGTACAAGATTGGCTTTTCAAAATCGAAGAAAATTTTTTATAAGGTTGCATTGCTTAAAGGACAATGCGCCAACAATATGCCTTATTAAAATCCTACATGTTACTTATGTGCAGTGTGTGTTGCGCTCTTAGGTTGTGTAAGTAAATACGTAACCCGACTAGTCTTCTTTTCCCTCGCAATTTCTATTTTTCTTATGCTATTTTTATAAATACTCTGTTAAGCTCTTGCAATGATTTGTGTCTTAAAAAATGTATACAAATATTTGATTCCTCTTTCCTTATTTGCTTCCTTAACGTTGTTTGCCTGGTTGGCTGGTAAACATTTCAAAGAGGATTGTCTTGTCGTTTTTAGTTCAGTTGAATAATATTGGCAATTAAGTTGAATAGCTCAATGGCTATGAATGGCTATAAGTTATATCATGAGCATAAATACTTACATTAATTTATAGATACGAATTAACGAGGACTGTAATATGGGTATGTGTGTATTTTTAAAATATATATGTAAACATGTAGATATTTGCATGTGTCCGTACTTATAGGGTTTGGTAAAAAGAATGGCATCAAAAGTATAAAGTCATGCTGTGGTCGTTGCGTGATTTAATATTCGTTCCTTTTTGTTACTTTTGTTTTAATATTTTTCAGCTTCATTTTTTCTTGTTTTTGTATATAAATAATATGAAATTCTTTTTGGTTTTAATATAAAAAAATCCCATTAGATTTTCCTTAAACTCACTACCCAATTGTTTTTTTTATTAAACGTAAAATGAAAGTAAAAAGGCGACCTTAAGGGACTTTAGTACAACAAGTAAGTTTTGTAAGTTTTTGTATAAAAATTTACTTTCATACGTACTCATGCACATAAGCAAACGTTTGTTAAATTTTTTTTTTTTGAAATTCAAGTTTCCAGATTAGTTTGGCTTTAAATGCACCATTTTGGTTAATAATATGTTTTGAACCAAAAGATGTTTATATTATACGTTTAATAGAAAAGTATCATCTCAAATTACTTTAATCTTTTTGATTTGTTAAAAGTAGGTAATAAAATAAGTTTAAAATAGTTCTACCAACGTATAATATAAATATGTAAGTTATTGGTTGTTACATGATTTATTATTTTGTGTTAAAGAAAAAATGGATTTCATTTGGTCCTGCAATGCAAAGAGGCCTAATGTAAGGCCATCTTAGACTACCCACCAGACAATGATTATATTCATTTTAAAATTTAACTAAAACTGTACACCCAGAAAAAAATTGACACCATACGGTGTCAAAATGCCCACATCCGTTGTCGAAAGTGTATCAACCACGTTTGTGGTCAAATTGTACACGTATGGTGTCAATTCGACAACGCAGTATTTGCAACGATATTGTTGTTAAACTGACACCATATGTGTACAATTTGACACCATCGCGGTGTCGAATTAACACCCAGCCGTTGTAGAATTGACACCCAACCGGTGTCGAATTGACAACCAACCGTTGTCAAATTGACACCCAACCGTTGTCAAATTGACAACCAACCGGTGTCAAATTGACACCGTTCGTTGTTGATTTATAAACCCTTATTCCGTTCCCATTCCGTTTCTTTTTAATGAAAAAACCATTTAAAATTAATAATACATTGTTTTTATTAGACGAAAATATTGTTTCAAATAAAAGTACAAAAACTTAAATAAACTTATCAAAATCATAAATATTACCTCATTTTTTTCCAGCAAAAAAGCTTTTCCCTAAATTCTACACGCAGCCCCAATGGTGGCACTGATTCCTTCAAATCTTATTTCTTTAAATAGGTCAAGCTTCTTAATGTTACTTGTGAAGCTAAAAAACCCAAAATATATGTTTATTATCGTTAATATTAAAATGTTAATTTAACTTTAATTTACTTACATTTTAAATACTTAAAAATTTATTCCATATTAATAGTTTTTAAAAATTCCATGAGTTGAGCATCGTCACTGTCTTCAGCAATATTGTTGCTTGCAAAGCATGAATCACTGACTACTACCACATCACCATTTAATTCTAATAGATTTATGTTCTCAGATAACTGAGTTTCGTGGTTTTGTTCCATTTTGAACATTTTTCGTAAAACACTTTTGACTGAAACCAATATAATGAAAATTTTCCAATATTTTAGCGTTAGCAGAGAAATCGACACCGATACGTTGTCAAATTGTACACAAACGTGCTCAAGTTGACAACGGGCGTTGTCAAAAACTAAATATTACAGCGTTTGCAGAGAATTTGACACCGATACGTTGTCAATTTGAACACGTTCGTGTATAATTTGGCAACGGACGTTATCAATAACTAAAAATTTTGCCTCTCGAGTTTGAACTGACAACGTATGTGGTCAATTTGAGCACGTTTGTGTACAATTTGACAACGGACGTTGTTAAAAAAAATTGACAACGTAAGGGTGTCAAGTTGACCACAGCCGTGGTCGATTTTGCAACGTCTTTTTTCCCTCAGTGTACATACACATACATGCACACCTACTTTTTACATGCCTACCCTGTCGGGATTTTATGAGCTAACTCAAAATTTGGCTGACTTAAAGTTAAAACTTACTTAAAAAATAACTCTAAAAAGATCTAAAAATGATCTTGTTTTGAAAAACACATGACTTCATTACGATAAGTATCAGGCCAATTTTTAGCTCACTAAAAGCTGACCTAGAAATCAAGAATACGAACTTTACAATTAAAATTGTAAATCGGTGTTTTTTTTTTAATTTATTTGTTAACTGAAACTTATAGCAAGCGAGAGGGTATTGGCTGTTTCTGTTGAACTTTTAGCTGACTTGACATTTTATAGCTAACTCATTGTGCCCTCTTACTTATGCACAATAAGCTAACTGTTATAAGCTAACTTGCGGTTAGCTCAAACTTATGCAGAGTGAGTAAGTAAAAAGGTTTAAAATATCCACTGCCCTTAGTAAAAAGTGTAATAAAAAATAAAACACTGGAATAAATCTAGATGTGAAAAAACAAAAACTAATGTTTTAACTAGTATATAACCATATGAAACTAAACTAGTTGGCCTCCTATGGCATGATGTATGAAAATAGGACAGATATGCAACTAGTCTAAGTTTTGTTTTAGCGAGTCCTTTAACCCTGGAGTACTAATATATTTTTTGTGTACACTAATACTAATTGTTAGTCAAATCGACTAACATAAGTATATATCCAAATTTTTCAGATCTATGTGCGACAATTGGAATGTCTTGCAATGTCTTGTACAAAAATGTACATACTGAAACTTTCATCTTTGTCAGTCTCATCACAGTTTTCAAAAAACTTTGTAATGAAATCATTACTCAACCCTTTTTTTGAACTTTTTTTGTTGTCTGTAATAAAACATTTAACAAAATAACAATTTTGATTCCAAAACTGAAATGTTTTTATATATATCAAAAAGTTACGTTGTTACTAATTGTTAGTCCATTTGACTAACATGACCCTTATAACTAAAAAATAACAATACCTTCTGTTGAAATTAAACTGTTCACAGCAAGAGAACACCATCGACGGAAATTACAAAAAAAATGAGAGCGATCGGTATGACAACAAAGAAGCTATGCACGTAAAGAAGATTAGTGTTAGTCGAAATGACTAACATTAGTACTCCAGGGTTAAATCCTTCATGTTATTCGAAATTTTTTTGTACACATTTTGATATTTTGTGTGCAAAACAGAGAGTAAAGATAGTAATTGAAAAAGGCGTGTGAGAGAAAGAAAGAAAAACGAAGTTAAATAAGCTCATAAGCTAATGCTATCTGGTACTACGGCATTCCAGAAGTTTTTCCTTACTTGTTTACCTTTCTTTTTACTTAATTGGTCATTTATAACAACCCGTGTGGATAGTTGGTCGAACTAAGAATAGATTCCCAAGTAATTCGCTGCTCTGCACTCAACTTTTTACATTGAATTTGAAAAGATTTTCCTGAACTTGGGTTTTCCAACCTAGCTTTGGTTGGCCTTATTCGCATATTTACTCGATATTATACTCAAAATCCGTATTTGCTGGAGCTTCTTCATTTATCTACACAACATTGGGCAGATATATAGAAGCATCATCCGTACCAACTCATCGCTATCAACCAGTAAGCTATCGGCTCTTGATGCTCTATTTTTTTATCCGGGATATTGATGTTTTCATTTTTTCATAGCTGGGAGGTAAGCCCACCGTGATCGTTGAATAAAAATGGAGTTGTCTCCATCGCCAATGTCACCAAATAGCAACCACTTGGAAAAATGTCCTCTTCAGATTTTTAGAGCGTTGTCTTTATCTGTCCTCGAATTCCCATGCTCACCTTTAAAGAGAAAAATGCCACAATAGCTTCCAGTCTGCTGTTTTACACTCAAGTAGAGTTTTCTGGCATCGCTTTTACTCCTTAGCACCTCGTTCTCTTTACACTCACGTTTTTCATTTCTCTTCTCTTTCATCAGTAAATTAGTTGTTCCTCCTTCCTTTTTACACAAAAACTCTTTCAAGCATTACCTGGGGCTATCGTCTGCGGAATTGCGTCGTGTTCCCATTTTTATCTGCAGTTGCTGTGCGAGCACATCATTTTTTGTAACTCAGGACAGCTGTTGCAGCATTTATAGCGGAGTTGGCAATATTCTGCTAACGGGTGCAGATATCTGGAAAGTGACTCGAGTCAATGTAAGATCGACGGTTGCGCTTCTACAACAACATGACTGATTTGGTTGTTTAAAAATCAGGTAAGATTCAAGCCGCCGTAAAAATATTGCGATGTTGGAAATTTGTGTTGTAATAATTGTTATATTTCGCGTTGTTTCGAATGAGATGTGTTTCATATCAATATAATTTTTGTGTTCGTAGAGACTGAGCTTTTCCACTGTAGGATCATGGATCTCTTCTTTCATCTAGGATGATTTTTTACGTCATGACTGGGGCCGCAATTTAAGTCTCTTTAGGTTAATTTTCTTCGTCGAAATGTGGGCACAAATTAGGCTGACGTAAAAGTATTTCGCCCCAAGGAAGGTCGCAGCGATTCGCCGACTCCCTGAAGTTTATCAAGAGAGCAGGTATTCCATTATCCTGCTTATAAAAAGTTTGAACCCAAATTCATGCCTCATTGAATGACAACTGCAATACATTTTAACTTTCCCTGTTTGGTAACACCGTGCCTATTTCAAAGCAACTCTCTCTCCGTCAGTCAAATTAATGCACCTGTTACTAGGAGTATTCCGAGAGATTTTTACGTTTTCCTTCAGCTTCTCCATTGTAACATGTATTTTCAAGTAGGTATTACTAGTCCATTGTCGTGTGACACATTTTTAAGTTCATGGAAGAACTTGTGACATATGTGAGTTTACTTCTTGAGTGGATGTGAATACAGCAATGCAGGTATGATATCTTGAGGTGTGTGTTCATTTGAAAGAAGGGATCACAAAGATTGTTTCTAGGCTTTGCCCTGTTGAAGACACAACTTTTTTTCCTTAATAAGCAGTATTCTTTTACACCAGGTAAAAGTTTGTGGTAGGCTCCAAAACTTGATAATGTAAATTGATGTTGATAAATTGATAAGCTGGGCATGAATATCGCTTTTTTCAAAGTTAAGCTAAAAAAAATATATTGAAAAAACTAAATAGTAATTAACAATTTTTACTTATTTTGCATGGACCATGATAATTGCCAATACCACTGGTTCAATAAACACATTGAATAAATTTAATATTTTTAATAATTTGACACCAAACTTAGCCCCGATTGGGATTGTTGGGTTAAAAACTCCGATTTTAACACAATAGACATGGCTAAACTGGCCTTATATATATGATTTAGATCTAGATATGTATACACATATCGCAATATGGCAGGAATCACCGTTTATGTCCTTATCACTACGTAAAGTGTATAACAAAGAACAAAAGTTTCTAGAGTTTTATAAATTACTAGCTAAGCCCCGGTGTGCTTCGCTACCCCAATCATAGTAAAATTATTAAAATATGTAAACAAAAGAGTTTATATATTTTTTAATTTATTGGTTGCCCCACATAAGTGGCAATAAATAATAAGTCAGCCCTACTATTTACTTAGCTCATAAAAATTCGAAATTTACCAGGCTTACAGTTTTGGATATTCAGAAAGTTTTAATAAGCAAAAATTATTTATAAACTTCTATATATAATCTTAGCCCCTTACTTCCAGACTTTAAGTAACTCGCTGTAAAAATTTCAAAAAAATCGATCCACTGGTGTTGACAGCTATAAATTACAAACATACATACATATGTATTTACATACATACATACATACATGCATACATACATACATACATACATACATACATACATACATACATACATACATACATACATACATATATACATACATACATATATACATACATACATACATACATACATACATACATACATACATACATACATACATACATACATACATACATACATACATACATACATACAACCTTTCTTTATATAATATAGATACAGGGATCACATATCAAATATTTTTCAAAAGAAGTTCAAACTTCTCTTATATTGTTTAATTCAAATTTTATTATGCTTTTGTGCAAATTTTTGTGCCTCACCAAAGAAAAAGGTCTGAGACCCACCTCCAATTATACCGATCGACACAGAATCACTTTCTGAGTCGATTAAAACCTGTCAGTCCATCCGTCCGGCTGGGAGTTAGGTTGAATTCCAAAACGCAGTTTGCTTTGCATCACGAAATTTTAAGTTTTTCCTAAAAGCAAAGATGATGTTTCTGGTAATATCTTCTACTTCCAAATGAGTGCTTACAGTTATATTAATGTCCTGGAAGCAAAAAACGTTGTCCAAATTGTAAATAGTGAATAAGGGAAGAAGTTGAAAATTTTTAATGCAAGGCAAACTGCGTTTTGCAATTCAGCCTTATTAATGTATTCTTGTAAATAAAGTAGAGACCGCATTATTGCAGATATTTCGATGAAATTTGGAACAGATAAGTTTTTTGGCAAAAGAAAAAAGCATGTTGTTTGTGGTGATGATCAGTTAATTTTTCGACAGAGCTCCCATACAAATGTCCTCCCGGATTAAGCGTTTTGGGCTATAACTGGCTCAAATATGGCCTTATCTTCACATTATTTTGCACGTTTGTCTATTTTTATGCCACCCATTTTTGTACCGAAAATAAACATTATCGGTCTATTTTTGAGCTTCATAAAAATCGCAACAATAGAAGAACCAGTATGAAAACTTACATTTTTGTGGGCGCTGCAATCCTCAATTTTTGTCCTTTAAAATTTCGGAATTAGAGGCCTTCTATATGTGTGCCAATTTTAAAAAATCAGTGCAATAAAAGTACCAGCATAATAAGTTTAACTTTTATGGGCGTGACACCGCCCACTTTTTTACCTTTAAAATTTTAACTTTAAACGCCGCTTATGTGTGAACTAATTTCCAAAAATCGGTCTGGAAGAGGAATTTAAATTATGTTTCTATCTTAATTGATTTTAAAGTTACAAAAAGTACTAAAACATAATTTTAACCCTTTCTTGCCCTTAGGATTTAATAATTAAAAAAGTATCTAAAAACGTACTTATATTTTTTAGGCCTGTCACACTTAATTTGAATAACGTTCCTATCGTTATTGGTTTAAAAGTTACAAAAAACGCATAAAAAAATCAAAATATATTTTTAACCCTTTTTTCACCCTTTGGGCCCAAAATTTAAAAAAAGTACGAAAAATGTAATCATATTTTTGTAAAACGTATCGAACGCAATTTGAAAATTTTTTCTATCTTTATTGGTTTAAAAGTAACAAAAAAGTACCAATAAGTACCAAAATATAATTTTAACCCCTTTTTCGCCCTTTCGGACCAAAATTTAAAAAAAAACTCCAGATACCTATCTGTTTATTTCTTAAGGAAAACGCTAAACTTTTTAAATTTTGTTTCTATCCTTTATACATCAAAAGATAGTAGGTTACAGATTTGTCCCTTTTTGTCCCCTTTTTATCCCTTTACGTGCCCAATGTTTAAAAATTCATGTGCATTTAAACAAGCATGTAAAGCTTAACACGTGTTATAAATTTCATGAATTTAGCTCTACGTGTTTGATCAATATGGCCTTGGGTAATTTTGTTAGGCCATTCATAACCTAACCTTCCCACACAAATAGGCGTATTGTGGGCGTGGCAGCAATAGTTTTTTAAAAAAAAGTAGCCTATTGTTCCTTCCAGACTTGAGATAACTCCCTGTAAAAATTTCAAAAAAATCGGTCTACTGGTGTGGGCAGCTATAAAATACAAACATACATACATACATACACACACACCCCTTCTTTATATAATAGATTAAGTTATTTTCCATTCTATTCACAACTTTGTTTCTTACTTTGTTATTTGTTGACGCCATTGTTGATTTTTTGTTTTTTTTTTAGCTGTTTTTCATATACTTTATAGAGTTTCTATGACAAATTAATGCTGATAAATATATTAAAAAGGACTTTATTCCCTAAAAAGCTGTTGTGTTTCTCAGATATGTACGTAAATAAGTATTAAAAGATGGCAATTAAAGTAAAGAAAAAAACGAACTAAATATTTAGGACGATATACCTTCATGTTACATACTTATTTACAAATACATACCTTTTTATATACATATACACACATAAGTACATACAAACATAAATTCATACGTGTATAGAACATTTTTAATTAAATTTCAAAAGATTTGCTTATAATAATAAATCACACAAAAAGTTTGTAAATTTTGTGGTCATAAATATTTCTGTTGTAATTTTCGTAAACAAAACTTATCAAAAGTATGTGAGTATTTAGACACAATACAATTTTTTAACAACTTTTTATTTCATCTCGCAATTTCCAGATTTATACTGTAAAGTATGCGAAAGTTGTACGCAAAAACTATAATAAAAAAACTTTTCACATTTAACATAAAAGTAAAAATTTAATATTCTGGCGTCAACCAGAATTTATTTATTATTTTGCTCAAAATATATGAAATTTTTAGGAAAGGCATAATATTTTCTATATTGCATCAACAAAAAAGTATAAACCATTTATCGTTGATCGATAGTAAGAAAATTTACGAAAAGGGAAGAATACAGCTCTTCAAAACTAATCGTAGGTGCAACTTTTCGGACCCAGATGTTTTAAAAGATATTGACCTGAATCTTCTTAACATCGCCTAAGATTCGTTATGTCCATGCAGCGATAGCATAGTGTATTGACAGACATTAGCTACAAAGGGAATATGAATCTTTTACAATTCCTAATTGCAATTAAATTATAAAATCTTATGAATCATTAAGCAAATTTGTCATAAACTTTCAAATTATTTTTTTTAAATACTAAATACAAACAGTATAGAAGAAAGGTCAAACGTTTGTTTGTTTTTAGGAGAAATATGTTTTCATGTTCTTTGAGATCTTAACAACTTTATCAGCAGCTTAACATGTTTCAAGTGAAAAACTTTTCAAATTGTTGTTATTTAACAGAAACAAAGACGTTTATAAACAAAACAATATTTTAAGTAAGAAAATTTTAGTGGAAATGAATACAATTCAATTACAATTTGTCATTTGAATATTAAAATGTAAACTGTTTTGTTTTGAAATAAACAAATACAAACAAACATACATAAAAATAATATTTTAACTTCCATAGATTATTTTAAACCTAATTTATTTTGAAACAAAATTATTCAAAAAGTTTTTGAATTTTTATTGATTTTTAAAACATTTCCAATTGAAATTGTTTTTTCCATATAAAAAACTTTTCTACATGTTTTACATATTTTATCAACAAATATGCTAATGAGTGTAGCAGTGAAATTTCGGCGATCTTCGCTACCACTTACTGTAAAAATATTTTTAAATTATTATTGTAAAACATATTTTTTGTATCGAGATTTGTCCACTAAGTACACTATGGGAAAAATTCCAACTTTTGTCGAGAACTTTGTATTATTTTGATGTTTAATGGTTTTCTAAATACATACAAAACTCGTCAAAATTCTAAGCTCCATAAATAAGTTTTTTTTTTTTGATTTTTTTGAAAAGTTTGAGATTTTTTTACTCATATCCGACTTTATCACCAAAAACTTGCAAATAGTTGTCGTTAAGTTTAGAATTTAGTTCAACTTTCGAAAATTTCAAAATTAGTTGGCTCACAGTGATAAAAAAATTTAATTTTTGGCCAAAAATTTAAAATTTGCTTTATTGAATAACAAACATAAAAAGATAAGCGCATGTTTAAATGTCATGTTTTTAGATCTGCGCGTTTGTTCTGTATGATTATTATTTAATTAGCTAAGTTATCATTAACCTGATCCATCCACACACATACGCGTATTATGGGAGTGACCGATTTAATTTTCCAAAAATTAGCCAGCTGTTTCTTCCGGACATTAGAGATCTGATAAAATTTTGAAAAAAAGTCAGTGTACTGGTGTAACCAGCTTTAAAATGCAAACATGCATACAAATACACTTAAATACAAACCCATTTCTTCTTTATATAAAAAATGTTCTTATCAAAAGTTACTAATGTTGGCGGTTAACCATTTTTTCCACTTTTTAAAAAAATGACCAGAGCATAACAACTCGAACTATTATTAGACTGTACTTCCGCAATAAGCTTAATTAAATTTACCAATTGAACGACACGTGGGAGTAGTACTTTTGAAAAATTTGTTTACTGATAAGTACTGAATTTTAAGAAAAGTAATGATTGTTCTGATTTTTCAAGATACTTTTTTTATTTTAGATTGTTGCCCTGAAAAATTTGTCATATTGTAGCAAAACTAGGTATATAGATATTTTTCCAGCAGCAGAAAGTATATTCAAATTTTTTGGAAACCTCAATTTGAATCGAAAATTT
The DNA here is from genome assembly GCA_963583895.1 of Melanophora roralis. Taxonomy (NCBI): domain Eukaryota; kingdom Metazoa; phylum Arthropoda; class Insecta; order Diptera; family Rhinophoridae; genus Melanophora; species Melanophora roralis. Next base: position 87,316,819 of record OY757187.1, on the reverse strand, counting down.
TTCGAAATGGTTGTGCAATGGGTACATTGGGGAAGGTTTTGTGTACCCAAGTACGGATATAGCAGCTTTCTTCATGGAGTTGCGAAGTATAGCCAAGCTCATGTCTCTTTAATTGGCAGAGACTTTTGGAGTAGCTGTGACGCCTTTTGCATTCCATCGCACTTCCTATAAGGCAATAATATCGGTCTTGTACTTTTTAAGTACATCCAAGAGTTTTGTACTCTTTACTTTGTATGTAACTTCTTCTACATCACCCGAAAATAATATTAAAAAATTATCTTTCCGACTCTAGCCGAGTAGAATGCATTTTCGAAACTAGCTGTAGTTTCTTAAAATTCCTAGTTTTTAAAGCTTATGTGACTTTTACATATGAATATTTTGCTTTGTAGCATATGAAGGCGCCATTTTGTTATTTTTTATATAAATTATCTTACTTCTAGGATTGTCATTTGCAAATTATAAACTTTCCTTACTTTGACAAAAATCAGTTTTTGGTTTATAAAAATTAATGCTAATCTTTACGATTTTTGCTTCTGTAAATATTTATTCTTCGTATCGAAAATTCTTTGGTTTAGGTACATCTTGCATGCCCAAGCGTATTTATAAGACAACTAGCGTAGATAAGCTTCTAAATAAAAGATAATCTATTAGAAGAAATCTTTAATGATCATTAGCACAAATTGATGCCAAAAGTCGCAAATAAATTGTTAAATTTATTTTATCATAGAATCAAATTTAATAGTATCTAATAACAGGAGCAAACTTAGATATTTTCTCAAGGATATTTATTCATTTATATATAATCGTATTATTAAAGTTACCCAAAGGAAGAAGAAGCAAGAAAAAATTGAGAAAATAAGAAATGAACTAACGAATCAGCCAGTAAACAATTTATTTTCTGAAGAAGATTAAGCTGAAACATTAGTTTCTTAAAAGTGTTAAACTATACTGAACTTAACTGAACTGAAGTGAGAAAGGAAACGCAGTGATTAAAGTAAACATAACAACACACACCCACACACACACACAAATATCAAAACCAACATGGAAATCAAACACAATGATTAGTTGGTCCTGCTTTATTATTTTTGTTTTTTTTTTTCTAAAAATAATTTTTCTATAAATTCGTAAATACAAAGACACAGAAAAAAATTTCACATGATTTTAAAAATTACGAACCAAGGTAAGCGAAAAATAATTTTGTTTTGAAAAACAAAATTTATAAAAAAAAACTTAAACCAAGGAATCCATAAATAGAAAGGCTGATTCCTGAATTAGGCAGTTTGTGCTTCATTTAAGAGAAGCCGTTCTTATTATCACACATTTTACAACGCAACTTAATTTTTTGATTTGTGTGCGTTTGCGGTTAATCGTAAAATCTTATTTAAAAATTTGTCGCTAAGCAACGAAAGACAAAACTACTTTAACTTTTCCAGTATGTTTTTTTCGCGCTTCCCCCTTAACTCACTGCCATTTTCAGGATCATGCTTAACATTAATATTGGGAAGTTTGAAAGTACAAACTACAAACTTAAGTTGGCAAGTTTAAAATTGTTTGTATAAGTGTGTGTTAGGTTGTGCCTTAAATATTTATGGCAGGCTGGCTCATCACCTTCAAGTATTCGTATAAATTTATTATATTTACTCGAAGACACACAAAACACAAACAATTTAAGGCCTTCCTGGAACTTTTAATATAAAAGAAAAAAGTGTAAAATAAACAAACAAAAAGTAAAAAAGCAAATAAACCAGGAACTTTGTTAAATAATTTCTTTAAAAATTTACGAAATTGTTTGGATTTAATTTCAGAAAGCGAAAAGTAAAGATAAAATAAAGAAAACAAGAATTTTTTTTTTGAATTCTCGCATAACAACGAGTTTAAATTTTTTATGACATAGAAGCAAGCAAATGGATTTCTTTTGTAGCTAGAGATAAATTAAAATTCTTTTTAGGACATTTTTTGTTCATTGAAAAAATATGTTTGTGTGAAAACTTAAATTAGAGGAAACAAAACAAAAGCGGAATGTTTTTCGGGTAAAAATCAAAAAGCTTATAGCAAATACGTTTCAAAGGAATATTAAATGCATAAACATAGATATACATACATACATATCAAAACAAATATATTTAGAGTTGGCCAAAATACACAAGTTGTTGTAATTAAAATACTAATTAAAATAAACTTCTCTCGCTTGTATTTAAAATATGAAATACAAAATATATTTAAGTCAGGTTATTAAAATTTAAATTGGAAAAAAAATTAGCCAAATTTATTTAAAATACGCAACACAAAACACATTAGACAATAAAGCAAGATATTGTTTTATGAATACCAGGTCTTCTAAAGTAGCAGCGGACCAGCTCTGATAGGAACAAAAAAAAAAAAAACCTAAAAAAAACTCCCTACAGATCCTGATGAGCATAGACTGGAATAACAAAAAAAAATTTCTAAAAAAAATAAATAAATAAATTAAAAAAACACTTATTTGAGATTATTTTATTTTTCGTAAGTTCAATTTAGTGGGAAAAGTCTCATATTAACAAAAAAATTTTATTTTTAATCAATTTGAGCCCAAAAAATGAAGAAAATAAAAAATAAAAGAAATAATTTAAATGTATTTTTTTATTTTATTTACCAATGATTTAAAACTAAAGGCATTGAATAATCCGCTACTATTGTTTTCAAAAGTTTAATATAAAATCTCAGCCGTTGCATTTTGAAAAAAGTTTTTTTTAATTGATTTTTGTGACCGATTTTAGACAAACAATTTATTGACTCAGTTAAATGCTGATTTCGGTCCCATCAACAGAATTGTAAAATAAGATAAAAAATATTATAAGATTTCGGAAAAAATTTATTTGGAAAAAAATGCCTACTATTTTCAGTAAAAAGATTATTGCTATTGAGCAAAACAATTTTTTGATTTTTCGAAAATTATTTTATTATAAATGACCCGAATACCGAATTTTGTGGAAGCTGGTCCAATATTGGCCGTACATCCCATAAACGCCTGCTTTATCCAAAAATCATGTTAACCCTAGTGTGGTCAGACATCACAGACTATAACTTTATTCTTGTTTTTTGAAAAAGTTTAAGTTAAACGATATTCAAAACTTTATATTTCCTCTGGCTCATTATTTAAAGAGTAAAAACTTATTTTAAATCGATTTACATTATTCGACGAAGTTTGTTTGACCTAAAAAGTGCAAATAAATCATTTAATTCTGCATTATAAATTATAAACTAGATTATAATTAAAATAATTATTAGAGGTGTGGCAAACGTACTCAAATGCAATTTAAAACTGTACAATTTTCGTTATTTATAGTCATATCAAGATATAAATTTTTAGTACTGGCGAAACACAAAAAAAGGTAAAATAATTACAAATTAAAGAACAAATAAAATTGCCAGAAAATGTAATAGTCATTTACACACACACATCGCACATTCATATATACCCTGTCAGACATACAGTAAACTTTAAACTAAATTTAAGTCAACTACTTCGCAACTTGGTCTGACTGACACTTGGATTACTTTACATTGTGATGCCTTTGGAGGTGGTCGGTCGTCCCATTAACTACTTTTAACTTTTAAGTTACATTGTAGCCATTTTAAAGTCACCCACATTTTGCTGTCTTTGGTTCGAGTCACACATTGGAATTTTTTTTATCAAAATTTTCTTTTTGTGTATATTTTTTTATAAAACCAGCACAGCCTTAATAAAAAGGAAACAGATGGTTCAGTAGCCGACAACTAAATATCCGACAGGGTAATTAAACAAACACACACAAATGTACATAATTAATAATAAGATAATCTTTTATAAAAAAAATTTTTTATTACTGTTGCCTGTGCATTAGAGCATAAAAATGCTTATGCATTATATTTTTTATCAAAAGTTTTACAAAGTTTGATTAGGTAATATTTGCAGAATTAAGGTAGTTGTGAATGCATGTACATTTGACACCCTAAATCATAAACAGTCACAACTTAAAATTTATTTAAATTACGTTTTTAAGACAATTCTAGTTATTATTAATATTTTAGGCTCAATTTCGAATCCTATTATTTTTTTATATATTTTACATTTCTATTAGTGTTAGTTTTTTAAACGAAATTTTTATTTAAAAAGGTAGTTTTTTTTCCAATACTCATTTGCCGCGTAGAAGATATTTTTGAAACCAGATACTAATTTAACCCTCAGTACTATTTTATCGGTTGCTAGTTTTTGATGGTAAACATTGCTAACGTAGCCGACTTGCTTAAACTTTCCATCAAATTGGTATTAAAACGCTACCTAATTCATGTATACAAATATTTCATAAACTAGAACCAAATGTTTAACGAACACGAAAAATTCATTTGCATATAATAAATTTTATTCTAAAAGGGCAGCACCGTTGAAATTAATAAAAAAAAAAAATTTTTGAATTTTGTAAAAATTTTTATTTATAAAAAAATTATTTTTGTTTTCCGTATAAAAAGTTGTGATTTGGGACAAATACATATTGATTTTGATGTTGTGCTTATCGTTTTTTTTTTTTGACATAGGAAAAGAAACAAAAATATAATAATGATGAAATAAAATATTGATTAAAAAAACCAATTTTTTTAAACAACTATTTGTTTAATAAACTATTTTGTAGATTTTTCTATGTATGCCTCAAAATCAATAAGTTTACATTAAAAAAATTATAAGGATCGACGAAAACTTCTTAACTGAAAAGTATTAACAGAATATATGCAAAATTTTGTTAAGCTTTACATATTAATAACAAAACCTAATTTATTCAAAATAATACAATGTTTAGTTAAAAGGAATACATATTTTAATTAAATGTGCTTTTCCACTCATTCAATACAAAATTTTAATGCAAACTGTTAATGAAAACCTATAGAATTTGTTAAAAAACATTTCAAAAATGCAAAATACAATAACAATGGAAATTTTACAACTTAAGCAAGAGAATAAAAAACTAAAACTAAGAAAAACAAAAACAATAATAATCACTACAACAACAATTAAAACACTTATTAAATGTAGCGATTTAAAAACAAAAGCACTAAAACTTAAAATAGCTTAAGTAAGGAGCTGGAAAAACTGAACCAACGACAACTTCTCTAAAAAAATTTACAAATAAATAATAAAAAAATATTTAAGAATATTAAAAATATAAAAAGTACAACTGCCACAAAGAAAACCAAACAGAAAGCAATACAATTATAACAATTACAATAAAAACAAAAACCAGGTTGTAAACGTTCTTAACTGTAAGCAACAGCAGCAACCAAAACAGCAACTACAATACGAAGCAAAAAAGTAAAGGCAACAATAACAACAACAAAAGCCATTTTAAAAGCTCCCTACATATACTTACAAATATATATAATGGATTAACACACACATATGTATTTACGTTTAGTAAAGTGGTAATTGTATTGCTAATGTTGTTAGCAACAACTGCGATAACAAGAACAATAATAACAGCAAGAACTGTCAGTGCAATATGGCGACAAAGTATTATCCCGGAAAGACAGGCCAACACTTGTTGCATTACAACTGGCATCACATGCTCTCGGTCTGGCCAACATTTTGGATATTTGTCTTTTGTATGCTAAACCCCGTCTTACCAGAAGTTATATACCGTGTGGATCCTTTGGGTAAATATTTAACTTTTGCATTTTCCCCCTTTTTATTGTATTTTTATTTTGCTTGCCTTCCTTGCTTACAGATTTCACTTTTTAAAACTCTTTAAATATATGTACATATGGTTGTCTTTGCATAAAGCTTAATTTATTGTAAAACATACAAACATTTTTATATGGTAGGAATTTTCGACGCTCCAAAACGATTAAAACATCATATTTGGTTTAATAAAAAAAGTATTTGTAGCCATAAAACAAAGGTTACATATATTTTATTAAACAATATGCAATATTGAAGTACGCTGTTGCTTTTGGAAAAATGTTTAAATACACAAGAAAACTTTCGTCTTGAGGTAGGAAATCAAATACAAATATCTGCGCTTTAACAAGAAATAAAAAATCGAGAACGTTTGCTGTTTATTATAAAAACTATAATTTCCCTCGGAAGGCAAAATATACCTCCCCGTGGACACCGAGATGTGGTCTTTTACTATCTTTTGAAAATACAAGCTCGGAAGATATTTTTCGTTTACTTCTGCGATTTTGTATAGATGCCGGAGATAAAATTTTAGGTCAACATTTCCAGGTTTCCCCTTAAGATGAATTATATATATCGAAAACCATTCAATTGAATTAAATAAAAGTTTCTATAATCCTATTTTAGAAATTTTACTAAAAAATATTTGTGACACTAAATATTATTTGATTATTTTCGACGAAACCACTGATTTATCAGGAAAAAACCAAACTTCTTTAGCTTTAAGGTATTAAAACGTAAACGAAAAGTTAGAAGGTTTTGTATTTTGTTTATATTTTTTGTATACGTGTGTTGCGATCATTTTACGACATTTTTAAAATCTCTTAAATTTCAAAATTTACGAACCATCGGTCCATAACGCTCTTATAAAATACCTAAATAGTAGTTCCAACAATCTGTCGTTGGTCTTGACCCTTCATGCTCCTTTATCATTGATGCGCTGTCTACAGTTTAATACACCAAGGATTTTAAAATATTTTTTTGACTTGGTTTTTTCACCACAGTCTCATATTTCCCTGATTACGCTTTCTTTATATAGATTTTCAAATGCATTTCTAGATGGAATATCTGCGTTCAAAAACCCCGATAACGATTAGTGGAGCAGCAGCCGTGAGCCACGTAGGAGAAGTTTTTGGTATCCTCAACATTTTCTTTTGTTGGCAGGAGTATGAAAAAGTACTTTGTGACAATAAACTACATGAACCTCTAGACAAGCTGTTGTAATCCGCTCATAGTAAGGCCATGACTAAATTGATGGTGTTTATCATGACAGCTATAATAAACGTCGCCGTTTTTAATGTTACGTACTTTACGCCCTGTCCAAAAAATTTTTCGTTTGGCGACGATAGTTTACTTTTTATTTTCCAGAATATTCGCCAGTTGGAAAGAGGCACCCTTCTTGAAGAGAGTTAAATTTTAGAAGAGTAAATATTTAAAGGTGCTGGCATAAGTACTTGTAACTTTATCTAAATCGAAATGATTTTTAAGACGTAAAATAAAATTAAGTTTTAAAGCTTAAGTGTTGCTTAGCTTTGTAATTCACAAGGTAAGTTATGTGGTGGTCGCATTGCCGTATATAACGTAACATGCGAATCTCCCAACAAAAATCTATAAAAATAGCCAGCAACAATAAAAACTCATGTGAAGATATAAGTTTTTAAAAATCAAAATACCCAGTAGACGATTAAAAAAAACATAAAAGAACTGTTTAATCTGTTGTAAAATTTTTAATTTAAGTATGTTGTTAGAAAGCCCATAACTAACAAACATTTAATATAGTTTTAAACTAAATAAACTGATCTTTCATATTTATTTAATTAAGTTTTTTTATACTTTATTTAAATGTTAAAAAATAATATGAAAAATGATTTCAGTTAAATGCAGAAAAATATATATCATTCCCCTGGAATGCTGTCATATGGTATTTAACTACTTATTTAAATCCCTTAAAACTTTCGCTGACACAAATAATTCCTTGTTGAATTCAGCGCACTTTTTTGTGCCACTTTATAATGAAAGTATTCATATAGTTCAGTGTGAATTCTCCAAGAATAAATAAAATATTATTTTTGCATATTTTAATCGATAAAATTTCTACTTTTGACAGAATATTCATTTTGTTGTGTTTTTTTATTGCGTTTTACTCCTGCGGTTTTTTAACGCTTGCATAAATGAACAAAATACTTCAGATTAACATGGCGGTCAAACTGTATCAAAATTGATGACGCATATGGATTTTTTTACAATATGATATTGATAAAGAAATATTTTAAATGTTTTATAAATTAACAGCATACTTCAGCATTTTTTAATATTAAATAAAAAACTGATATATGGATTATACATCTTAAGGAAACTTGTAAAACTTGTTGCAGATTTTTGAACATATTTCCCACACAGAAAAAATTTTTTAAATATTCTTTTTTGCTCCAATCAAAGGTATTTTCAATTTTTTTGTTATAAAAATGGTTCCTTATTATTGAAAAGTATGTACATATGTATATATAAGGGAATTGATGTGTGTATGCAGTTATTTATATAACAGGTGCATTTGAAACTTAATGAAATATAAAATCATTAAAAGAGGACAATGCATAGAACAAAATTTTCTTAAATATCCCCAGAAAAATGCTTTCCAGCTTAGAGAAAACTTTTCAGAAGCTCGTATTAAAGTCGAAATCTATGGCATGGAAACTTTAACAATAATAAGCCATAAGTTTTTCAAACCAAGTTTAATCAAATAATAATGAAGTAAAAATACTTTGCATTATCCATTGTTATACGATAAATTGTGCATAAAATTTATGTCAAATAACAGTTTACATAATTTATATGTCCTAGTCGGCTCGACCTATGTACTTCCTGTCGCAAATAAATATTTTAGAAATAAGAAACGAAATGGGAAGCCGATATATATATAACTTAACGCACACTTCATTAATAGTAGTGATTTTGTTTCAAATTTCATCTTGTCATCTAGACATCATTACATAACAAATAAGCAAATACACAAACAAAAAAATTCACAGCTTTATTCTTTGCGAGCAATAAACCCGCTACTTCGAAGACAAAGTCTAAGAGATTAACTTAAATATTTTTATGACTTCCGACTTTAACCATCAAAAGAACATTTGAGCTTCCTAATTGACGTTCGAACTTGACCTAAGTCAAAGGTCGCCAAATTTCGTTTTTGTGAACTAACAATACCAATAATGAAAAAAAGGTACCAAATATTTTATGACTTCTACTCACAATTTTACAAAACGAAAAAAGTAGGAAAATGTAAAAAAATAATCTAATCTAAATAAAGGCGACTACTTACTGCTGACTTCCGAGCACAATCTGGGTCAACAGTTGTTAATTTTCATATTTAGAACTATGGACTCAAGATATGTAAAATAAAACAAAAAATGTAAAAGAGTACATTTTGCTAACTTTGCTGACTGATATCCACAATCTTTCCGGAATTGTATATTTCAAGACTCATACTTTATTAAAAAAAATGCAAGAAGTACCTAAAATGTAAATACAGTGAGAAAAGTACTTTTTGTCCACTTTGCTGACTTTTGACCTCAATCCAAGTAAAAATCATGTACACATTTGTAGATGAATAATGCCACAAAATGTGAAATGGTGTCATTAATAGGAAAAATGGCTTTTTGTCTGCTAAGTTGACTTGCGACCTCAATAGTAATCCACAGTCTTTCTTTCAATGTTTAAAAGTCAAAGTAGCCTAAAAAGTAACACAGTTAAATATTTATCTTTTTTGGACGCTAAGTGAAATGAAACTTTATAAAAGTACCAAAAACTTGTATATATTTTTTAAAGTATTTAATAGCAGTTTCAATTATTTTCAAGAAGTACCTTTAAAGTACCAGTATATAATTTTATCCCTTTAAACTGAAAACTTAAAACAAAACTAAAAAACGCATTAATTTTTTTTGGAAACGGTTTATCGAAACCTAAATAATGTTTATATATTTATTGGTTTTACCCCAAATATTTACAGAATTAAAAAAATATACTAAAAACTTTCTTATATTTTTCCAAGACCTGCCGTATGCAATTTAAATAATGTTCCATACGTTAACATGAATTAGAAATAGGCAAAAATATAATTCTTAACCATTTATTTTTTTTTTTGCAAACTTACGCTAAAATTTCAACAACGTACCTACTAAACTGAATTTATATTTTTTGTGACTTTTCGAAAGCAGTTTGAACTATGTTTTTATTTTAACTGGTTAAAAAGTTACAAAAATTACCAATATTAAAATAAGTACAAATTAAATTAATTAAATACAAATACCTTTTCTTCAGCCTTTTTTGTTGCCTTAAACAAGAAAAAAAAATGTTACATGTTTGCCACTTAAAATAGTCAAATGCTTACTTTCTGCCTTTTAAAAATAAGAACTTTATTTCTTGTATTTTATGTCTTTAACATTTCAAAAAATATTCTACTTTGTAGAAATAAAATGAAATCCAAAAACAAAGTTTTCTTAAAGAATTTACAATCGACTAATTGTTGGACTTCTTGGTTTCTTTAGATGAGTATTTAGAAATGTATGTTGCAAGTTAATAAAGTCATTTGCCACAATTCCATGGAGACTACAAAATATACCAATTTTTAAGGGTCCATGTGGTTTCGATAAAGTGCTTTAAAATGAAATGGCAACATTTTTCCTAAGAAAAGAAAGCACAAAAAATTTATCAAATTTAAAAAATTCAAAGCCAACTATTAAAATTTATAATATAAAAGTATATTTAAAATTAAGAAAGTAGAATTAAAAAGTCCTGAGTCTACGCCAATTTTAATTATATGTATGAATTAAGAAGTTTATTATATAATTCAAATTCTCAAAAATAGCTGTAAGATATTGCATTGGAAGGATTATTTAAATCGTTAAAAATACCAAAACTTGAAAAAACTACGTTCTGTCATCATTTGCTGGTTGGATTGAGATTCAACTTATTGAAGTTCATTATAAGTCACCTCAAACTTATTGAAATGTTTTTGTAGGGCTGCGTCAAGCAAATGTGCTTATCGGTCTAAAATGTTCCAGCTTATTTTTTTACTACGGAAGATATTCCTGGGGGGAGTAAGGGTAAAATTTCGAACTCTTGAAAAATAAGGTGGACCCTTGTCTAATATTTTTAAAAAGTACTGAAAGCGTTTTAGGAGATATTTAACGAAATTTGAATTTTATTTGTAGCTTTTTTCATTTAGTAGTTAAATATCAATACAAAATTATCTCTTAGGGTAAAATTTAAAAAAAAATATATTCTTTGATCGGAATGTTTTGAACGCAATTTGAATTAAAATTCTTTGTATATCGTTAAAAAATTTTAAAACATTTTTTTACCTCTTAGAATCCAATATTTAAAAAAAAAGGCTAAACAGGAACCCGCTTATTTTTTTGGTAGAATAAAAGTTATTAAAATTTTGCTTCTATCGGGTATACTTAGATTTGGAAATATGAACTTACTAATATTTGCCGAATTTCCCAAAATCCCGTATTAGTGAACCTAAACGTATGAAGAGGGTCTCAAAGTCCAAATTTCAAGTTTCTGGCTCTACGCTTTTTGGCTGCTCGAAAATACTCATTAATTGAACTGGTCATTAACTCTCGTCTATTTTTTATATTTTATTATGTATTGGTATTACTTATTTGGTTAATCAAATTTGTTCAAGCTTACACATTAATACTATAAAAACCATAAAATTTTCTTTTATTTTACATGTTTTGTCAAAACCTGTCTTTCTTGTAAATCAGATACACAGAGGCAGATGCTGCTCAGCATAGCAAAAAAACAATAATACATTTTTATGTTGAAATACATAAAAAATAAATTTCTATATCATAAAAAACTATGCAGAATCGGTTGCTCCATTTTAACGCTTATTAAAACAAATTCTTTAAAGGAATTGGTTTCAACTGTAGAAATAATTTAAAGGAAAAAAATGAAAAAAAAAATTTCTTCAGCAATTCTAAATGACTTTACATTAGCACATTTGAATAACGTACAAATATTTGCCTTTAATTGTTTGCAAAAGAAACTATTAATTTTATAATTTAAGATTTTCAATGTAATAATATTAGTAGAATGAAAACCTTGTGGCTACAAATCGCTTTTCCAACCAAGGTTTTTTTTTGAAAAACTTTTGATCAATATATATTGGTTTCTTTAAAAAAATGGTATAAAATTAAATGTTAAATTATACATTTATAAATATTCAAACATTAGGCTTTACAAAAAGACCTTTAATGTTAATGTTTCTTGCCCTTTCTTCTAACCCTTTTAACATAAACATGACTCAACAACATCAATAATACTGCCATCGTTCTTAAAGAATGTAATGTTACGACCTTAAAGCATGAAACCCTTATATATTTCTTTCGTTATATTAACATACTTACATATTTAGATAAATATTAAAACGCTTTTTATAACAATATCACAGAAATAAATATGAATGAGTGACAACGGTAAGGCTTTAAAGGAAAGCCCCCAATATATTTTGATTGTTGTTCGTAAAAAACTCATGAGAAATAGCACTTTTATCCCTAATCTTAGTAAAATACTTACTTTGAAAAATATAACAACTGAAAAATATTCAGTATTATTAAGTACACACACAAAAGCATTTTTTTTC